>CP136065.1:145870690-148311429 GCA_032622095.1 Siphonodentalium dalli | reverse complement strand
TGATCATCGAACAATATTAGTGTGTGTGACCACTTTCATGTCCCCCCCAAATAAATTTTATTCTGACCCCCCCCCCCCCCCCCCCCACCCCCAATTAATTATTTCTGGTGACCGAACAATCTTAGTGGACATCATGAGTCACATGACCGCTTTGACGTATCAATAAATTGGTTGATAATGACTTGAATACATGTATATGTTCTGACAACCCCCCACTGTTGTGGTGAGAAGTTAATTAATTATTTCTGGTGACCGAACAATCTTAGTGGACATCATGAGTCACATGACCGCTTTGACGTATCAATAAATTGGTTGATAATGACTTGAATACATGTATATGTTCTGACAACCCCCCACTGTTGTGGTGAGAAGTGTGTGTGACCACTTTCATGTCCCCCCCAAATAAATTTTATTCTGACCCCCCCCCCCCCCCCCCCCCCAATTAATTATTTCTGGTGACCGAACAATCTTAGTGGACATCATGAGTCACATGACCGCTTTGACGTATCAATAAATTGGTTGATAATGACTTGAATACATGTATATGTTCTGACAACCCCCCACTGTTGTGGTGAGAAGTAAATTTTATCCTCGAGATCGGATTATTTGACGTTATCAATAAATTGGTTGATAATGACATAACTATTTGTTCTGGCAACCCCCCCCCCCCCCCCAATAAATATTATCCTGGTGGCCAAACAACCTTAGTAGACATGAGTCACATGACCGATTGATGTACCGGTATCAATAAATTTGTTGATAATGACATAAATGTTGTGAGAAGTGAATTTTATCCTGGAGACCGACCCACAATGGACATGGCCAATTAATTGACAGTATCAATAAATTGGTTGATTCTGCCATAAATATTTGTTCTGACTCGACCCCCCCCCCCCCCCCCCCACTAAATTTTATCCTGGTGACCAAACAAACTTAGTTGGAATGCCCGCTTTGACTGTATCAATAAATTGGTTGATACTAACATAAAAATTTGATCTGAACCCACCCCCCCCCAAATAAATTTTATCCTGGTGACTGAACAACCTTAGTGGACATTAGTCACATGACCGCTTTGTTGTATCAATAAATTGGTTGATAGTGACATAAATGTGGTGAGAACTGAGAAGTCAATTTTATCCTGGAGACCGAACCACATTAATGGAGTTGGTCAATTATTTGGTGGTCAATAAATTGGTTGATAATGCAGGATAATGACTTAAATATTTGTCCCCCCCCACCCCAAACTAATTTGATCCTGGTGACCGAGCAACCTTAGTTGACATGACCACTTTGATGGTAACAATAAATTGACTGATACTGACATAAATATTTGTTTTGACATCCCCCCACTGTTATAGGGAGATATAAATTTTATCCTGGTGCCCGAAAGCACATTAATGAACTTGAGCGATTTGACAGTTTCCATAAATTGATTGATACTGACATAGATATTTGTTCTCACTCCTCCCTGTGTCGGTGAGAAATAAATTTTATCCTGGAGACCGAACTACAATTAGGAATATGACTGATTTGACTGTATCAATAATTGGTTAAATTTACATAAATATTCTGACCGCTTCCCCTGGTACCACGTTGTGATGATTTGTCTAAAATACCTGGATCTAAGAATAAAATATATTCCGGCTACCTTTTGGCAAGAGCCATCTAGAGCATGATTTTATATTTTACTCGGTAGCCAAAACCCAGCAATTCAGAAAAGTTTAGCAATATTTGTTAAGGCGTGTATGAAGATTCACGAAAAAACAAGAGATGACAAAATAAGATTTGATTAACCATATGTACACATGCTGCCATTACACATGTGTAATGTCAGCTTGTGTCCCTAATCTACAAAATGAGAAAACAAATTACGACGATATTGAAGAGGACGTTATAGACGTCGCTAGGACGATGATCACTAAGATCACAAGATGAAGATGATTAGGTCGACTGCGCTAATGGCGACGATAATGATGATGACTGCATTGTACGATGGAGATGATGATGTTGATAATGACGACGATGATGACGTCGTTTATGATGATGATGACGTCGTTTATGATGATTATGATGAAAATGATGACGGTGGTAATGATGAGGATAAAGATGACAGCGACGACAATGATGATGACTGACAACGACGATAACACCAGGCGACGAAGCTGATGATGGATAATGACGATGACGGACGAAGATGAAAAAGACAAAAATGTTGACATTGGTGACGAGACGTATGATGACGATGAAGATGACGAATTAATTGATGATGATGATGAGAATGGTGATGATGACGATGGTGATGAAGACAGTGTGATGGTGTTGATAGTGACGATGATCATGATGATGTTGATTATGATGATGAATAATGATGATGATGATGATTATGAAAATGACGATGATGACAATGTCGACGACGATGATGACGTTGTTGATGATGATGATGTAAGTGACCCCATTGTATATATATGTACATAGGCCAAAGAAAAAAGATAGTATGTTTCCGATAACGGAGTGAAAAAATTAGGGTAGGTAGGTAGGGAAATTTTTTTTTTATTTTATTTTGATATTTTTTATCCAGCTGCAGACATATTGAATTACCTCGACCGAAAATGACATAAAATGCCAACTTGTGTTGTGGGGAAAGTATTACTTGATAAACACAGCACTAGGAAATATACATTAAGATTGATGAAAGATCAAACTTACTTCATGCTTAAGTATGTTATTTATTATTTGGCTATAAACTTGGTATGAGATTGATGTCACTAAGAATTTTACCCATAATACTGCCATTATACCATACTTGTATTGTGACCACTGCATCCCATTGTCTAGAGGTAGCCAGTGCACCCAACCTACCATGCCTGGTTTCTGGAAACAGTAGCTGTACCCCTAACATATGTGGTCATAACCTATATACATGTATATATACAGACACACACACCATGTCTGTTTATAGTGTTCCTACCGGTACTCTCAGGCTCCAAATAAAAGTGCACGCCCAAATAATAGTACACAGGAAAAATTCCATTGAAAGTTAATAACAGTGCAGACCAAAATAATAGCACAGGGGAAACTGTGAGCAAAACATCAACTATAGTTAAAAAATTTATAGTACATGTAGGTCAAGCATAGGAATCAACATAGTATGTGTCATGTATAGTTTTATTCGATATTTAAATGTTCACATGTATGCCATATACTTGAATATGTACATGCCTAAAATTATAAGCTCAACAATTTGGTATCAGAATAATATAAAAATCTCAATTTTCATACCCTCAAAATTAATAAACTTGCAGACTCAAATAAGCACTGTGCAGGGGGGGGGGGGGGGGAATTTCCCACGAAAATAATAAATGGCATGCATGTTTATTTGGAACTCATGAATATGTTCCATAAGTCCCAAACAAGGCATACAGGTAAAGCAGGCATGAGATCCACTCTCTTGAAATTAAAATTGCAAGATTCATGCCTATCAATCCACAACCCATCACACACATGTGGCTTTTGAGACAACTGTCACTTCATGTCACTTATCACAGGCTAATGTTAGAAACCATGTGTTTTGCACATTAATTTTTTTTTTTAGAACATTTTGACTTTTTCTCAAAATATCAATAAAAAAGATTAGGGTCGGCGGGTTATTTTTAGGGTCGGTCGATGTACGGAAACATAGTATCTTTTTTCTTTGGCCTACATATCCATGTTCTGCATTAATTTGCAGCTTTGACAATTAAAGCATAGCAATATATTTAAAGGGTCACCCATGCAGGATCCATGCACAACATCCCTAATTCCATGGTCATATATCATTTTGGGAAAGATCATGTTATTCTTTCTAAAAATTTAAAGTGTGGTGTTCAGCATGGCTCATTTATGAATTTTTGCCCTACCCGGTATGTACACACTACATGTATGTAATAGAGTCCTACATGTAACTGAGCTGGAACACAAAAATCACAAAGCAAACATGTATTACATACAATTGTACATCTGCATAATGCCATCTCAAATTTATTAATGTATTTCTTTCAGATTCAGCATTAAGCGTCACCGAGTATCCACTGTCAAGGTTCAACATACATGTACATTATCTGGAGATGTCATCTGGATCATGTGAACTGGACAACTCAATAACATGACTTCTGCTCTAACCGAGTCTTATTATGAATTTTGCCAAAACTCTCTACATGTGATTGTATACCAAACAAGTTTTGTTCAGGACACCTATGTACTACACCGCTTAATATAATACTTCACAGAAGAATATCAATATTTAATACACCCCTAGCTGAGTGTTAGTCAAGAATAAATTACATGGGGAAGAATAAATCCTGTTTTCCATACAGGTATGAAGTAAATTCCAAGTAATTGAATATTTTGAATAAATATGTATTATATTTTATAACAAACATGTATAATTATTTAGTTACTTTTAATAAACTACATCTATATGAACTATGCTTTGAATTATCTAGCTGACTTAACCCACACATGCCCATCATGTTACTTTCAGTGTACATGTACCTATTCCAAAAACAGTCTTATTTGAGATTTGGCGGCAAAGTGATCGGGTTGTGATGCCCATGTCACAGGTCTGACCCTCCTTGAAAGTGTGTGAGTTTGATTCAGGGCTTGGACCATATGGACTTGTATCAATTTTCCCAAAACCAGAAAAAGTGAAAGAATTTCTTTAAAAAGATTACTATCCCGGTATCAGATATCCTAAACTTCTCAAGTTTAATATACTAGTAAATGTATTTGATACTCAATTTTTGTGCCAATTAATTATTTTCAGCATTTTTGGATTTTGGACAATTGATACAAGTGCATGTTGTCAAATCCCTGAACCAAACCGACAAATTTGCAACCAAGCCGGGTCATATGACACACCAAATGTGTTATCTGGCACATGCGACACACATTATGAGGACAAATTGGCCGACACATTTGGATAATTTTTTGTCATAATTATATGTGTCAGATGACCTATTTGAGCGACACAGGCTTTTTAGCAGGTGTGTCATTTGACCTGTTTGTATGACCATAGATGTGTCAGATGACCTAGATTCTGAGGACAAATTAGTGTGTCAGATGACACAGATTTTTTCCCTCCTAGTGTATACGTATATAGTGTGCCATTGACGAATACTTAAGATACCTCCCAAAACAATTACCACCAACCCACAGGGTTTCCTTCAAAACCCTGCGACCCAAAATGGAATAAAAGGTCAGCAGACCACAATGTCCCCCAAAAACGTGGCAAGTCGATGCCGCTTTGTTAAAGAAATTAAAAGAAATGTTGAAATTTTCTAAGTCGAAACTCCGTAAAAATAAAAAAAATTCCGTCATCTATATACATGTTGCATATGTCCAATATGTGGGTAACAATATTCTGAAGATTCAAACATCTATTATCAAAACTGTAAGAGGAGTTGATTACACCATGAAGGTACCCTCATACAGAAAATTATAAAAATGTTGAAAAAGTTTAATAATTCCGTAAAAAATAATTTTTCCTCCATTTGTATACATCTCCAATATGTGGGTAACAATACTTTGAAGTTTCAAATATCTACGATAAAAAATGTAGGAGGAGTTGATTACACCACGAAGGTACCTCATACAGAAAATTATAATGGGTTAATAACTCTGTCAAAAAAAAAAAATTCCGTCATCTATATATGTTGCACATCTTCAATATACGGGCAAAAATATTCTGAAGTTACAAATCTCTAGGATGAAAACTGTAGGAGGAGTTGATTACACCATGAAGGTACCCTCATACAGAACATTTTTAAAAATGTTGAAATTTTCAAGTCGAAAAGAGTTAAAGACATATTATGTACTTGTTCGGGTGCGTGAAACTGATAAGTTAGTGTTCAGGCGCTATGCCACCTGGAGGAATCTAGCATTCTACCAACGTCGCCAAAAATCTCAAGCAATTCGACCACACCACTCCGCAGAAAACATCGTCTGAAATACGCTGAATTGTAAATATTTACTACTTGAATCGGGACGCATCTATCGGCGATAAACTAACGAAACACATTTTGCCATCGACAGTCGCGGCATTTAATTAATATATAAGAATGACGGTGTGTGTTTTCAATTTGTATATAAAATTTGTAAAAATAACTACTTTGAACAAGAATATTCTACATTCCTATTTGATCACCCTACCGGACTTTGTCAAAAAATAATTTGTCCGTCATCTATATACATGTTGTATATCTTCAATATATGGGCAACAACGTTCTGAAGTTTCAAATCTCTAGGATGAAAACTGTAGGAGTTGATTACACCATGAAGGTACCCAAAAGTGTGACGGACGGACCGACGGATAGAGCCCGCAATCATCTTTATGTCCGATTTTCACGACATTGTAGGGTGGCTGTTGACGATTTGTTAAGATTGTAAGAACTTTTGTGAATTCCGATTATTTTGCCTGTTTCAGTTGGCTAACACAATAACAGTGAATGACTAGCAATATTAATGTAAAGTAAATTAAACTTATTGAGGAGGAAAAAATATATTTCTGGAATACAGTCTGGTTAACAGGGCTTGAACCCCCAAATTGAAGTTCAGGCTGCTAAACCCTAGTTTGGTTCTTTTTACAAAAAAAAAAATCGCTGAAAAATGGTGAGCTTACTACATTGATGTGAATTGAACTAAAAATATTATTGATTGCGGTGATTTCTGGGGGAAACCCGAAATTGGGGGTTATGCCCCTAAAACCCTAACTTAGGTGCTTTTTTTTTTAAATCAGCCTGCACCATGAAATTCCTCATCGAAAATTACCTTAGAAACCATTCTCAATATAAAGTTAACACAATTTCCCTAAAGAGCGCGTTTCTGAGACTAACAAAATAAAATGCAACGGACAACGCAAAGCCAGAAAAGCCCGTAACGTCAAATCCAAAAAAAAAACTGAAAAATAGATTTCTCAATTTTCCCACCAAAGAAGATTCTGTAACGTTAGTTATTTATGGCGTCGTGTTCTAGATCTCGGACACGGCGAGGTGAAGTGACGTCATCTGGCATTGAGCGTCATGAGACAAGTGCATTTGAACTGGCTGCAATATAGAATTGTATGTGACGTTCCAATGTTGATTGCGCTGTAACAGGGATGTTTACGTTCCCTGGCTGTAACCTACCAAGCCGATCATCGGCTAGTACGTTTTTGATGTTTTATAGGCCGATGATGTGGGCCTATATTATGTATTTTATCGCTTCGTATCTAGGCGATATGCTACTATACCGATAGGCCTACTGTGTAATGATATGGAGGGAAATACATAATTATGAAAGTATGTTGGTTCAACTTATGGATTTTATGAATATGGTGGACAGTCTCTCCCACGAATCTGTTAATTGTCCCCCGAATGGACTATTAAAATAGCCGGTGTCCGTCCGTCCGTCCGTCGAGCCGTGTGTCGGAAATGGTTTCTTGATGATAACTTTAGTTTCGGTTATTTAGATCAAAAGCAAATTTCATAAGTGAGTTTATCAGTTATACAGGCTAAGTTCGAATATGGGTTTGCTCCGCCCATTTTTGCGAGAGTTATGGCCCTTTTTCGACTTAGAATCCTGTCAATTTCTGGTTTCGGGATGATAACTTTAGGGTGTGTGATCATATCTGAATAAAATTTAGTATGATAGTTTATCCACCATTTCATGGGACACTGGTTGGATTGTTCTGAAATTTAGTATCGGATTTAGGGTCCTTAATTGTTATTTTTTTCTTCAGAAAAGCTGATGCCCCCAATGAAGCCACTTTTTCGGGGGACACTGTGGCCAGACGGCCTTTTATTTCTATATATAAATGTCTACAAAACAAACGCAGAATTAGCGCAGCGGTCAAACGCCAATAGTGGTCGGGTACCCATACCCATGGTAGAACAAGTTGAAACAAAAAATATTGAAGGATAAATATATAAGGGAAACTGGGGTGGAGTGGGACATATTAGATACTATGGACAGTGGAGATAACTCCATGATGATAGGCCTACCATCGGTGGATGAGTTGCCTCGTCGGTTACGTAGCGATTCTCCGAAGACCCATAACTCCGAAGGTCCGATTCTCCGACGCCCCGATTCTCCGAAAGCCCATAACTCCGAAGTCCAGATTCTCCGAAATCCCATAACTCCGAAGACCCATAACTCCGAAAGCCCATAACTCCGAAGGCCTATAACTCCGAACGCCCATAACTCCGAAGACCTATAACTCCGAAAGCCCATAACTCCGAAGGTCTATAACTCCGAACGCCCATAACTCCGAAGGTCTATAACTCCGAAGGGCCGATTCTCCGAAGGTCCGATTCTCCGAAGATCATGTCTTATCCCCCCCCCCCCAAACGTCAAATATCATGTAAACGTCCGGAAATCCCTCCTAGGCATTCAAATATTCACAGTGTTCCTGCCCAAGGGAGCCCCCGGACCAACGATTGGGGGCGACCCCTCCCATACATGCGCTCCCCAAATCAGGCCTTCGTGATATGCTTTCGGCATATCATATGCATGATATATCCCCCACATATGCTGATTAATGTGCACCCCTAAATGGGAACCCTGGCTCCGCCACTGGTGTGCACCGGGTATATTATAACGAAACGCTGCAAGAATGTCAAAGTAGCCTAACATGCACAGGGGCGAACGGGGGCCAAAGGGGCAGAACTCGCCCTTTTTTCTGGCGACTGAAAATACTTCAAAGAAATGCGTTCTGTTTGATCTCGGGATGCTGACGTCACACTCTCATTTCCTGCCACAATGTCTCTGCAAACTGTGGCACCAAGATCGTTTAATGTTGTCGCAAATACTGCACGCACTCTTAGAACAAATGTGTATAAATACTACACAAAATGTGTTACATTTGATCTTAAACAAAATTGTGTAGAAATGACACATGACATATAATTATTAAATGTGTCGGTGGAATATCATCAACGTTGAATATGATTGAATATGTGAGTGTATCATAGTTATTAGATGAAATGTGTTCTATTGGAGACACAAAACTCGTAAAGGCTACACCAGAACAAAAAATTGACAGCAGCTTTAAACTTTGTTATAATTGTGTAGCACCCAGTTTTAAAGCAGCTGCCAATTTTTTATTATGGCAGCTTTTACGAGGTTTATGTCTCAAATAGAACATATATCTCATCTATTAACTATAATATACTCACATATTCACTCATATTCAATGTTGAGAAAATTTCACCGACACATTTATGTCATGTTGCATTTCTACACAATTTTGTTTAAGATCAAATGTAACACATATTGTGTAGTATTTATACACATTTGTTCTAAGAGTGCGTGCATGCACCGCCAAAGATGGCGGCAAGATCAGAGAGAATAGATAGTTTGATGCTACTGACCAATTGAAGACGATGTTGCATTTCAAAATAATGACGTCAACAAAATGCTGATCTCAATTTCAGTCTGAATTTCATTTCATTTTCACTTCGGATCGCGATGGTACGGTGGCTGGTTTAGGACATGGGAATTTTTTTTTTATTTCGTGGCCACGAAATACTAATTCGTGGCCACGAAATAGCTCATTCGTGGCCACGAAATAACTAATTCGTGGCCACGAAATAACTAATTCGTTATAATAACGAATTAGTATTTCGTGGCCACGAAATAGCTAATTCGTGGCCACGAAATAACTGATTGACCTTTGCATATATCCAGATACTTTTATGGCGACTGGTTACACTTGCACCAGGTGCAATGCGTACGATCGCAGAGAAGCTACTATAAACCCCTTTGGCGTGGGACCCGGGCTCTATGGGGATATGAACGTCCGATATAAACTAGCCCAGAGAGACGTGGAACACGGGTTAGGTCTCCCCAAGAGTGAACCAAGACAAACTGAATATTCATTACTTTTTACCACAAGGGGTCGAATGGGAATGACATTTCTCTCGGCCTATTGACCGATTTAAGTCAACTAAGGGGTTGTAGGGTGGCCCCAAAACAAACTTATAAATATTCACCCCTTTCGACCATACCCGATCCAAAATGGTCGCCGCTCAGAAGGGGTCAAATAGGGTAACCATTAATTATCGGCCACTGACCGATATAGATCAAATAAAGGGTGGTGTATACGGTGGCTCGCAAAGTAAGCTAAATTTTCACACCTTCAGCCCACCTCGAGCAAAAATGATAACTGATCAGAGGGGTCCATATATGGTACCCATGCAACCCCCCCACATTTTAGGTCGAATAAAGTGTGTTGTAGGGTGACCTCTGAAACAAACTAAATATGCACTCGCTTTCACCCTCCGCGATCCAAAATGGCCGCACCAGATGGGTTCAATTATGGCACATGCTGAGACGATATGATCTCAATATTAACAGAGGGTGTGACCAAAGATTAGTTTTTATCAGGATATACATATGTGTTGGCTCCCGATCGCCTGAACCGTGTTGCACTCCACAATAGAGACTGGCACATGTTCACTGTACCCCTACCCTATTTGAAGTCTTGTCCACACCATGCACTGAAGGGATTATGCTCACAACATCAACATTTTTGTGACCGAATGGCTATTATATCCGACACTATATGATATTTGTTAGGCTGTGTTGGTGTCCGAGAGCCTGTGACACTTTACAAAGAGCGACTGGCAAATAAAAAAAAATGCAATTTTAACTGTTTTTGTGACCATATACGCTATTTTAAGTCATGAAAACACCACGAGCTGAATTTAACTGAGGCTGTGGACATATAGTAGTTCTATCAGGAGGTAAACAATTTTATATGTGAGTGAGAGAATGTATGGGAAAAGTGAGGATGTAATCCAGTTGGAGCTGATTGTGATTGGATACAACATAATTTCGCTGGGGCTGATCTAATATATATTTTGGGACTTCTGTCTGTGTGTTAGCTATGGCCGGGAAAACTGCCAGACGGATTTTGACGAAATTTGATAGATAGGTGTAATTTTGTCCAGGGAGTGTTTTGGACGGGTCAAATTGGGACCCCGACCTGACCTTCAAAAAGGTAAATTCAAGGTCAAAACGGGACGGATTTAGAGGTACTTTTGTCCGGGGAGTGTTTTGGATGGGTCAAATCGTGACCCCGACATGATATTGACCTTCAAAATGGTCAATTCATGATCAAATCGCGAATTTTGACGGGATTTCGACGAAATTTGATAACTAGGGTTACTTTTGTCCGAGGAGTGTTTTTGACGGGTAGAATCGTGACCCCGACCTGACCTTGATCTTCAAAATGGTCAATTCAAGGTCAAATCGCGCATTTCGCCGGAAAGCAGAGGGGAAACAGCCCGGACGAAGTCGGGTCCACCAGCTAGTTGGATATAAAGATATACAGATACTATTGTTTACGTCATTGATGCGCCCGTCGCCATATAAGATTTCAGACCATCTGATGTGGGTCATTTTCGCGCTCAGGGTTTCAATGCTTTTCACAAACTTTGCACAAATGACAGCGTCATGAAAATCTCTTTGTTTTCGAGATAAATGTTTGAACCGCGTGAAATATTTTAATATTTTCACGATGACGGAATTGCTGCGATCCGCACTGCACCAAAGAGTATTTTCTCATAAAATAACATTGGGTATGTCGCATAGAAGTTCCATCCCATATAGAACCATTGCATTCAGGACATTCAAATAAGTAACGATGTGATGTTTCTATTTTGCCAAAATGACGGGGAGAGGGGGCGTTTTAATGATATTATTCAATAGGTCATAATTCAAACTATACTGCATTTCAATCTTAAGCGAGTATACTTGTGATATGCGACACTTACTGTGGTACAATGGTAAGTAAAATGTGTTGTTGATGTAGTTGTTGTTGTTGTTGTTGTAACTTGGGGGTTTGGAAGCCCGAACACGTCTTTTATCACTTAAGCAGTGTCCCCGTGCCAAATTTGGGTGGGTATCGTTCATCATCGATTTGACAATAACCACCACATCATTTTCGTGAACAATATATATTTCTTCTTCACAACAAAAGTTGGTTTTAGCTTGTTCTATACCGTGGGTAGGGGTATCTCGAAAACTAGAACTCTTTTTCGATTTGGCCGCTGCACTATTCATTTTTCAAATTGATAGCCGGAGATCAAATAACATAGTCCTCGACGGGTCCCAAGTACAAGAATTGACCCACCTATAGAATTAAGTACTGTTGGGGTGGGGTAAATATTTGTTTCTATATTAGGTGCAGTAAATATAATCCAACCTTCTGTGTTATAAACTTATGGTACCTCGTCGTTTATACGGGGGGGGGGGGGGTACAGATGGAAATATAGAAACGATTCCAACCAAAAGTGTTTTAGTACAGTGCATTTTAATACATGTATGATCAGGGGGGGGGGGGTCAGGAAAAAAGGTTCGGATACAATGTGGAAATTTTGTGTTTTTTCCGTTTTGGGGACCCACCACCCCGGGAGCGTAAGTTTTTTCCCCCAGGTCTGGGACACCCACCCCCAAAATTGATGAAAATCTTGTAAATTCTAGTAAATAATGTGTTGTTGGCAGGGTAAGGGTCTCTCATTGTGTCTGCACTGGAACTGAGAGAACACTGATCACGTACACCCACAAAAAATGAAAAAAACAAAGCACATGGCTGAAAAATATGCCAACAAAAACCATTGTCAAAACCTTTAAAAACCCAAAGATTTATGGTTATAAAGGTAAAATACCCACTTTAACAGAATAGTTGTGTCCCCTATTAGCAATAGGTTGAAATATGTGCATGTGTAAAGTAAAAACACCATCAATTTGATTAAATAAACACAGTTCCAGTCCTCTCCATGTGGGAAATCACTGGTGAGCAATGGGGGGGGGGGTGCTCCCCTTAAAATAATTCTAGGCGAGTGGCGAGTAGCTCTCCTACAAATATACTGTCGAGGCGAGTAGTATCCCATCAGGAGATGCCAAAGGCATCTCCCGAAGGCCTGAGGGGGTACGGGAGGGGGGCTGCAGGTCTCTTATTAATAAGTTTAAAAAGCCATGATAAACTATGAGAAAAGATGAGAATGGATTTTTTTTATTGCAATTTTGTTCCTCGACCAAAACCGGACCCACCCCATGGACGCCTTTGGCATCTCCTGCTGGGATACTACTCGCATCGACAGTATATTTGTAGGAAAGCTACTCGCCTAGAATTATTTTAAGGGGAGCACCCCCCCCCCCCCATTGCTCACCAGTGATTTCCCACATGGAGAGGACTGGAACTGTGTTTATACATGTATTAAAATGCACTGTACTAAAACAATTTTGGTTGGAATCGTTTCTATATTTACATCTGTACCCCCCCCCCGTACCCCCTCAGGCCTTCGGGGGATGCCTTTGGCATCTCCTGCTGGGATACTACTCGCATCGACAGTATATTTGTAGGAAAGCTACTCGCCACTCGCCTAGAATTATTTTAAGGGGAGCACCCCCCCCCCCCCATTGCTCACCAGTGATTTCCCACATGGAGAGGACTGGAACTGTGTTTATTTAATCAAATTGATGGTGTTTTTACTTTACACAGGCACATATTTTAACCTATTGCTAATAAGGGACACAACTATTCTGTTAAAGTGGGTATATTACCTTTATAACCATAAATCTTTGGGTTTTTAAAGGTTTTGACACTGGTTTTTGTTGGCATATTTTTCAGCCATGTACTTTGTTTGTTTATTTTTTGTGGGTGTACGTGATCAGTGTTCTCTCTGTTCCAGTGCAGACACAATGAGAGACCCTTACCCTGCCAACAACACATTATTTAGTAGAATTTACAAGATTTTCATCAATTTTGGGGGTGGGTGTCCCAGACCTGGGTGGAAAAAACTTACGCTCCCGGGGTGGTGGGTCCCCAAAACGGAAAAACAAAAAATTTCCACATTGTATCCGAAACTTTTTTCCTGACCCCTGATCATACATGTATTAAAATGCACTGTACTAAAACAATTTTGGTTGGAATCGTTTCTATATTTCCATCTGTACCCCCCCCCCCCCCCGTATAAACGACGAGGTGCCATAAGTTTATAACACAGAAGGTTGGATTAAATTTACTGCACCTAATATAGAAACAAATATTTACCCCACCCCAACAGTACTTAATTCTATAGGATTAAGTACTATTGGGGTGGGTCAATTCTTGTACTGGGGACCTGTATTTAGGGACGTGGCTAGAGTGTCTCCGTTCGGGGGGGGGGGGGTGTCCACCTTGGTGAATTTCCAACTGCAATTCCCCCTTGAATCAGAAGCAGACCACACAACACACAAGTCTTGCATAATTCCATTTATACCACTCCCCCTTGCACCTCAGTACTCATATGGACCTAATATATCCTAGATATTCATAAACCATGGTTCTATATTCCCGGTATGAGAACATTAAGATATTCTCTAACCTGAAAAATTGCATAAATCCTAACATCTAGTGGTCTAACTCCAGACAAATGCACACGGCTACGGACAAGAGACCAGGACACATCGGGCTGACCATGGCAAATTCTCCAACTGATGACCATTTCAGTCCACAGGTTTGACCAAATGTAGTAAAATATTGTTTTCCTAAACTAATTACCAGTTTTTTATTGGCAACGGGGAAAGGACAATGACACACCGGGACGACCATGGTTCGGCGCGGACCCCCCAGTGTGCGAATTTTTTTTAATCTGAACAAGAAAATCGCAAAATCCTAGCATCTAGACTAGCCTCAAGGCTTCCTAGAATTGGAAATTTCAAACCTGACACCCCCACTTAGGTTGGAAAATTTCCAACTGATGACAATTCCAATGACAATGTTGACCAAATGTATGACAACATTGTTTTCTCAAATTAACTAGCAGTTCTGACTGGCCACGGGGGAGAGACCAGGACACAAGCTTTTCAAGTGTTGGAAATTTCCAACATGTCACCCCCACCCCTAAGGTTGGAAAATTTCCAACTGATGACCAGGAAAATATGCGAATATTGGTCCAAAAACAATTAATTCCCCCCAATAAATTGTTTGAAAATCAAACTACAAGAACATTTTCAACCTATTGATGTGAAATGTCCAACTATATACTGTTTTGGCAGGTATGAAATTTCCAACTGTTGACAATTTTGATCAAAGTTGGGGGGGGGGGGGGTGAGACACCGCCTCCCCCAACCCCCACCCTGTCGCCACGTCTATGCCTGTGTTCAGAAATCCATGCTTTCGTAAATTACTTTGAACCCAGAAAGCACATAAACAGTGACATGTCGACAAACACACATATTAATTAACACAGCGGCATAAAACCCCAAAAACGGCACCCGATACAATTGGATTTTTGTCCAATCTGAGAAAGTAACCCTTGGAACAAACGTCGCACTACCGACGAATCGAATTCAATTATTTGAATTAGATTCGTCGGTAGTGCGACGTTTGTTGCAAATAAATGCGAGTAGACGCACTACCGACGAAGAATGCGTGTGGTCAACACGAATTTAATTGCTGATGCGTCTGAGATCCGTGTTTGAAACAAACGTCGCATCACCGTCGACTCGAATTTAATTCAGAGACATGCAAACGAGCTGCATAATGATATGCTAATGAGGGAATTCCAATTGAAACTGGAAAACACCAACGAGCATGACGTAATTTGGTGGTATTTGAATTCGAGTCGACGAAAGTGCGACGTTTGTTTCAAATTAAATGCGAGTAGACGCACTAAATAAATATTTATTCCGTTTGGATATACACGCTATACTGCATGTGCATGGACGTGTGCACACTTAACATCAACGATGGGTTGAAATTGTTCTTGTAATTTGATTTTCCAGCAATGAATTATTGGGGAATTTGTTGTTTTTAGACCAACATTTGCATATTTTCCGACTTTTGATCCAACATTTTGACTGAAATGGCCTGTGTCCTGGTCCCTCGTGACCCCCGTGGCCAGCCAGAAAAACTGCTAATTATTTTCCTATGCTTCTGTTCAAAATTATGAACTTAAATGTTCATCAGTTGGAAATTTTTCAACCTTCGTGGGGTGTCAGGTTGGAAATTGTCAGCACTTGGAAAGCTTGAGGCCAGTCTAATGCTATATAGGTTTTTGCGGTTTTCATGTTCAAAGTTTTCTCCCGCTGTGCCAAACTATGATCGGAGAACCATGGTTCCCCAGTGCATGATACTGATCCAGTCAGAATAGTCTATTATCCAGGCATGTGAAGGAACAGCCAAGGGGGTTCAAATTGAATTACGCAAATTTATTAGCCCCCCCCCCAACCGAGACCCTATAGCCGTACGCCCCTGCCCGCCATGGTTATTTTACCACGTGGTTTTAGATAGGCATACTGACGCAATATATACAGTCCATGAGCCAGGAACGAAAATGGTACCAATTTGGTGGGCAAATTCTATCAAAAATTTTCTGAAATCTTATAATCTGAAGTTTATCTCAGTGCTGGGGCGCACTCGGGCAGTGTAGCTTAGTGTCAAAATTAATGTTTCTATGGCAACGGAGTAGACCCCGAAGCCACGACAAATAGTTTTCATGGCTGGCTCAATCGATTTTCGTGGCTGGTTAGTTAGCTAAGCCGGCTCAGTCACGACGTTCGTGGCTGACGAAATATGGCGGCTCAGCCGGCTGAGATGTTATCATTCAGCGTATTTTCGTTTCCGAAATGTTCCTAATCCCCTGTTACCGGTTATAGACGCCGTTTTTTTTAGCGTTTGTGGTGAACCCGTAGAATTCCAAACCACACGTAATCTTTTTATGTTGGGCTTTTCCATTATGGCGAAAATTCACGAATGACTGGCATGGATATACTATGTAGTTTCCCATCTAATCGGTATAAGTAGTTACATTGGGACTTCTGTCGACTTCAGACTGCTATCATCACTGCCATCTTGCGATATATGCATGCATCATTGAATGATGAACCCGATAGTAATGATATATAATATTTCAAACTATTTTTTATTCTTATTTTCTATTCTTATTGACAAATGCCAGTGATGTTTGAGACTGGGTGTTGTCGATATAAACAATTTATATTTTAACCCTTTCATTACCGAATGGATGCGCCCATTCAGTTATAAGAAAGCCTGCATTGGGATAGTCTTCCACATTAAGGGGCCAGGTGTTCTGATAATATTACAACCATGCCGTGTCCATGCGAGTATGCCAATATTAGGTAATGCGGTTTAGTTCTTTGCGATTCACAGTACAGTTGTGCTTGACATATAAGCCCATGCACACGGCTCAGCCATTTTACAATTCCGGCGGCGGAGATTTTTAAATGTGGCTGGCGTTAGAAATAATATGGCTGGCGGCGACTTGTGTCCAATACGGCTGGCGGCGGCGGCGTACGATGGCGGCTTCGGGCTCTACAACGGAGGGTGTTTTTGGCCGGTATACAAAATATGCCTATAATGGTTTATAACTAGAAAGTTTAAAGCATGACGTCTATCTTTGCATCGATACGAGGTGCTACCCATGGTGGGCTTTCTTTTGTCACAGGATATTTCACGTCAAGAGGTCAAGGTCATATATAAAGGTCAAGGTCATTGACCAAAATAATAGCATTTTTCATAACGGGTCATACGTTTTCTACCCACTGAGTTTATATATCAGTTCTGAATACGTTATCTTTGCTCAGAAATAATATATATCATATATGCTACATGGCGAACTGCGTTGTTATTGAAACCGAGAAGACTGTCACGAGATATAGTCCTTTAAACTTGGTGACCATTTTCCAAAATGGGTCAAAATCAGTTATTTCACAAGCTATCGTACTTCTGTGTATAGTATAGATTAGATACTTATAGTGGGATCCCTAAAGGGCTGAATCGTGATTTTAGTGACCAAAGCATGAGACTTCAAATATATGTTGCTTAGTTATAAGGAAAACTTATTTTGGAAGGGTGCTTGGGTTGGGGGTCATGTGTCATGATAAAATCAGGTTTCCATGGCAACGACATAAAATATTTGAAGAAATATGTTAAAAGCCCCTTTTAAGATTCAACGAACATGTGGTTAAAGAAATTATGTATCATATCTGACTCATTGATGGTCCACCAAGCGGACTGGGCCACCAGGGCATATAGGTTCAAGGTCAATTACCAAGGTCATTGGGGAAATTTTATTATTTTGGTCTATTTATTACTAATTGTCTCACAATTCGCTACTCCTAGTGCATTAGTCATAACAGCAATCCCCATCACAATATCACCACGTTGAATTTGATATATGACACACTTGATATAAGACGATCAATGTCAATATGTCACAACATTTAGTTCATATATAATCACAGTTTTAAGTATTACTTTTTATAGTATCTGTGGCAATACATAAGTCACGATACATTGCCCTACAGAGATCATCAGACCATATTGCGTACTTCCTGATATCAGAGCAGATTTGCCACATCCTACTATCTATTTTAGTGGCAGATCCCACCTGCACATGGTTTGGTTTGTTCGGGTTTCTGAATTGGGCAAAAATTCTGCCGTGTGCTGCCGGTTTTATGAGTCTCGAGTTATCGTCATTGGTAACATCTTACTTCCATTAAAGTCTCATAATTCCGATAGCACAGGCAGAAATCAGGCATCGCGTCTCATCATATTATGTATGTTTAATCGTAAGTCTGCCAACAAATGAATGAAATTACTTCAATATGTTGTATGCGTCGTTTGCCATAAGAATTCATTAGTTGACGCCATGCCCTGAAAACCAGATTTATACTCACACATGACATCTCACCTGGGTAACCCTCCAAAAAGTTTCCATTATTACTACGCAACACGTATGTGAAGTTTCATGCTTTAGTTACTAAAGTCACAAAATTGTAGTTGTTTTGATCTTGATTGTAATAGTACTGGCCCCACCATAGACCCCGTAGGATTATCATGTGGAGAACTGACTATATGTGGACTTCGATAAGTAAGTTATATGCTTTCAAAAAAAAATTGGGTAGACATAACAGAAGGTTGCTCGGTTGTTATGGCAACGACTTAAACATGAAATGCCAATTATTGAGGTTTCGGACAATTGGGGCAGTATTCAACAACTGCATTTATTTTATAAACCAGGTATAGTTTAGATTTGGTAGCGGCTGAACGCACAATGTATCTTCGCACACGATGTCTAACGACACACGCTGTCGGTGATGTGATTGGAAATTACCAACCTGACACCCAAATAAGGTCGGTAAATATCCAACTGGTGGCCTTCTCAGTCAATCATTTTTACCAAAAGTAGGAGAATATATGCACATGCTGGTCTAAAAACAACAAATTTCCTAGTAATAAATTGTTGGAAAATCAAACTACAAGAACAATTTCAACATATTGTTGGTGTGAAATTTCCTAATGTTGTGTCAGGTTATGAAATTGCCAACTGTTGAACATTGGACAAAAGTTGGAGGGGGTGTGAGATACACACCCCTCCCCCAAAACAAAACCCCTGTTGCCACATCCCTGAGAAGAATATAATGAGTGGAGGTTTGTTGCACGCTAAAGAATTTAAGCACAATCCAAATACTGCACATGGTCTATTCGGAAAATTCCCTACCATTTCCGAAGAAATTGCATTCCGGCACTGGTGGATGGT
Source organism: Siphonodentalium dalli (assembly GCA_032622095.1). Classification (NCBI taxonomy): domain Eukaryota; kingdom Metazoa; phylum Mollusca; class Scaphopoda; order Gadilida; family Siphonodentaliidae; genus Siphonodentalium; species Siphonodentalium dalli. Next base: position 148,291,864 of record CP136065.1, on the reverse strand, counting down.
TCCGGTCTCTTTATTTTCAAGAATTTTAATGTTTGAATGCACTATGCTCAAAACAGTGAACATTGCGTTCGTCGGTTGTGTACCCCTTTCTTTCCATCGGTTACTCATGATTGAACTGAACCAAATGTACTGCTAGTCTGCTATGCGCAGCATGTTTTATGTACGTAACTGGTAGTCAATCTATGATTTCTCCCAATCACCTTGATTGGATAATCCTATACTGCGCAGCGATATCTTCCCGTCAACTTCACCGAGAGGTTCGCATTGAGCACCGCCTCGGATAAACTACCTGGACTATAAATAAACCCAGCTGGTGAATACGACCCCTGGAATTTTTATGATTCATTAAAACTGCGTGGAAATTTATTGGTCAAGGCCCTTAGATACGCTTGTTAGCGACAATCTCTATCAGGTTTCGTAAATGCGTCAATGCATAATTATATAATTACCATACCGCGAAAAATGAAATTAATGAATAAGACTGATCAGTGAATCCTTGAAATGTGATACTTAATTAGTCGGGTATAAAGGAATGTGTTACATAACTATACCACTATTAGCAATAACACTTCCAGCTTCGTGCCAGTATATACTAATATGACATGACAGTGATCGGGAGGGCATAAAATGTGACAATTATATCTTTTCTTTACAATTCTAGTTTGTCATCTGAGACGTACGCAAATTATGTGGGGCAGTTCGGTAACACCGCTTCGGAATTTCTATTGGCACTGTGTGTATTGGTGACAATATATAGATGTTCAAATATCATTTTAAATAAGTGCATTTAAAAAAATCAAGTACAGTTTAATAGTTTACGGGTGTGGTGTCTTGCTTTTGTGTAGTTTATCGTTGGAGCCCGAGATCGAATTATGTGTATTTTATGAACTTCCGGTCGGTCGCCCAATTTATTCTCGACCCAATTTCCCAATTTCCGCTAAAACACCAGATGAAGTCCAGACATAGTAGTTTGGTAGTTTTACTATTTTGCTGTTTTTAATATAGTTTCTTCATAAAACTAGTTTAATCACCAACTAATTTATGCGGATTGTCGTAATTACAAGCAATCAATGTTGTTTTCGACACATCTGTCGGCGTATAGAAATGTCGGTATCTGGAGAAGTCGGCCCCGCGCGCAGTCGGTCCCATATGAAGACGGCCCCACGCGAAGACGGCCCCAGAGAAGTCGGCCCCATTAATTTGATTGAGATAATGTTTATGTTGGCTAATTTTGAAGTCCGCAACTTAATTTGAATCAGATAATGTTGTGTTAGATAATGCGATAGCCCAAGTAGAGCCGTTAGTGAAATATGTGTCCAAAATTGACTATGCATATATTTAAAGTTTCATGCTGTAGTCAATCACAATTCAACCATTAACACATTCAGTGCCAGGTTTCCTGGGGAAAACCATATTTTGTTCCAGGTTTCCTGGGGGAACGCCATTATTTACAGTAACTAGATACTTAGTTTGAATGTTCAATATTGGATAGAATAAAAAATTACCGTTGGTATTGCTAGTATAGGCCATACTCATTAACTGCTTTGAAGCACCATGTCCCCGACTTGATAGTAATCGCCCTTTACCCAATCAAAATCGGTTTTCCAATTAACATATATGTATGCCATAAGCATTGACCTCTCAGAGAGTTTGAACTCTGCAAGTCTGCAAGTCACGCCCACAAAGCACATCAATTTTCACTACGTATATTCAGACGGCTGTATCTCCTAGACGCTTCAATGTGTGGAGCTTCCCGATACATCGTTTGATAATTAAACAGACAAGTATCTCACAATTTAGCACATGTGCACCAATATTGAAATTATATATATCCGTCTCCGGCACTGAATGAGTTAAAGTATCCTACTATAAATATCTAACTATAATATACACAAAAACACGATATCTTGATAAATAACTTATTTTGACCCAGTTTTGAAAATGGCCACAAAGTTCAAAGACCTGTATCTCACGACTTGTCTGTTGCAATAATAACGCAGTTCTCCATGTAGCATATATGTTGTAGATTATTTCTGAGCAAAGATAATGTATTCAGAACTGATATATAAACTCAGTGGGTAGAAACTATCACCCGATATGTAAAAAGCTAATATTTTGGACAATGACCTTGACATTTGTATATGACCTTGACCTCTGGAGGTGAAATATACACCAATGGCTAACACCCCATACCATTGCAAAGATAAACTTACTGCATTAAACGAAATATTGGACAATTAATAACAAATAGACCAAAATAATACATTTTCCCATGACCTTGACCCTGGTAATTGACCTTGACCCTATATGCCATGGTGGCCAGGTCCGCTTGGTGGACCATTAATGAGAGCTATATGAGTTAACATAATTTGTTTAAACCCAATGTTCGTTGAATCTCAAAAGTGGCTTTTAAAATATTTCTTTAAATATTTTATGCTGTTGCCATTGAAACCTGATTTTATCATAATAGATGACCCCCGCCCAACCAAAGCACCCTTCCAAAAAAAATGTCCTTATACCTAAGCAACATATATTTGAAGTTTCATGCTTTAATCACTAAAATCACGATTCAACCCTTAAGGGATCCCACTATAAGTATCTAATCGATACTATACACAGAAGTACGATATCTTGTGAAATAACTGATTTTGACCCATTTTGGAAAATGGTCACCAAGTTCGTATTCAGAACTGATATATAAACTCAGTGGGTAGAATATATATGACCCGTTATGAAAAATGTTATTATTTTGGTCAATGACCTTGACCTTTATATGTGACCTTGAACTCTTGAGGGGAAATCGTCAGTGCCAAAAGAAAGCCCAACAATGGTAGCACCCCATATCGATGCATAGGTAGACGTACTGCCTTAAACTTTCTAGTCATAAACCATTATTGGCATAATTTTTATACTGGCCAAAAACACCCTCAGTTGCCATGGAAACACAAATTGTGCACACTAAGCTACACTGACCAAGTGTGCCCCAGGACTGATATAAACTTCAGGTTATAGGCTTTCAGAAAAATGTTGATAGAATTTGCCCACCGAATTGGTACCATTTTCCATTTTTGGGGAGCCTGGCTCATGGACTAATAGTGATATAGCGCGTTGACCTCAACTTGCTATTAAATTGTTAAAACGGTACAACGTTTTCGTATAAAAATAAACTGGACCTGATTTATTTCAGACAAGTTCAAAGCAAAATACCACCTAAAGAATCATGTCCTACCTAAAATATGTATCAAATACCTACGAAATAGCGATATAAAACCAATAATTTCCACTCCTCAGAATAGTAACATTAATTTCGTCGCTTGGAAGTCAAAAGCCACATTTTACGTTTTAGATAGGCCCCCACACCCCCCCCCCCCCCTTCGTACGCCGTATTCCATGTCCTGTTATGAGGTACGCCGTATTCCGGCCCCTCTGTTAGGAGGTATTCGGTATTCCAAAAATACCGGTATTCGTAGGCCGACCTTCGACACCTTCCAAAAAATGATCATAATAATAATATAAATGCGATTTTTGTCACAATAAATTCACAGTTTGATATACAGATCGTCGATCATCGTCATTTTATATCATTTTAGACGTGGACACTGCGTGATGACAGGCGTTCGTACGGCAATAGAAAATTTATCCGGAAAATTCCATTTGGCTGTTAACTGGTATTCCGTATTCCACCCTCTGTGTTAAGTGGTATTCCGTATTCCAGGGGGTGGGGCCTCAATTGATATAAAACTTCCTATTTTAGCCGTTTTGACGAAAACCCTTATGAACGCTTTATGCCATTTTAAGAAATCATTTAGATTCGTCTTGAATTAAATGCGACGTTTGTTTCAACAGACGAATTATGAATTAAACTCGAGTCTAATTCTAATTGAATTAGATTCGTCGGTAGTGCGACGTTTGTTCCAAGGGTTACAATTACAATGTGATGAATTGGCATTCTTCATGACCTTAGTACGTGACGCTGTCACACAAAGAGGACAGCGTTAAAATGACGTCACAACTGATCGAGTGCCACAAAATCAGAAAATGAATCTCTGGAAATATTTTACATTCACGGCCGTCGCGGAAATGAAAAAATGACGTCACAGCAGATCGAGTTTCACAAAATCAGAAAATAAGTCTGGAAGGATTTAACGTCAGAAGATGAAGCTGGACATTAGGCGGCGTCACGAAACTGATTCTCTGGCGGCGAAATTGCTATGGTTGAAACGGGGGGGGGGGGGGGGGGGTCATGTAATTGCCTCAAAATGTTCAGCATCATTGTATAGGCGTGTACTAGTATGACACTTAGGGCAGTGCTTATGGGGTAGTGGCATGGATATAGGCATGATGCTTCTCAGAAATCCATATTATGATCCAACTCTCAGGAATTCGCCTTTTACATCCGATCACATTGCCATGTACCAATGCTACTGGTTCCAGATGGAAATGGACAGTTATGTAGCACATGAAAAAAGCTATTCATTTATAGCATTATTATTTACTCATTATACCTGATCAGACAGACATAATTAGAGGGAAAAACATGGAAATATCATCATGCCAGAAATTATTGAATCCTATTTAAAGCAACATCCAGTGTTAAATCACTGTTAATTTTGATACAGTTTCCAAGTGATTACTGAAAATCAGTGGAAATTTGGGAAAATGTTCATATAACTTGTTTACAAGTCAATACTGACATGCATCAATTAGTCTACAAAAACAAACTGGACAATTAAATACTGGGTGTAGCTTTATACGAATTCTTATCTCAGACTGAAATTTATGTTTCATTCATTTTTTCATGTGGTTTTTCTCGATGTCGGAATGAGTTAGAAGAACCAGAAACGGAAATATGGTAACTGTAATACTGGCCATCAAGCTTAAATGGTGTGACACTACATATACAGATTTGGAAGTAAAAAGGTGGTGGGTTTCCATGAAATTGGAAAAAATATTTTTTCCTTCAAATAGGGGGGGGGGGGTGGTACGTGGGTACCCAAGAGCCGGAAAATAAAGTTTTTTTCAGCCTACTGTCATGTAACTTTTTTTCGACCCCACCCCCACCCGGTTGAAACAGTATTTTCGCTCCATAAAGTTGAGGTCGCTTGAAGTGTGATATTCCGAGGATTTCGAGAGTCCTATGGTCCGTTATTCCGAGGTTTCGATACCCAGAGTGTACATTTGTCCGAGGGTTTGATAGTCCGATGGTTCAACAGTCCGAGGATTCGATATTGATTGTTCGCGTTTTGTGTGAATGAAACATCTAGAAACATTTTCGAGGAAAAGTATTAAAAAAACATCGTATTTCGCAATTTGGACATTGCTGAATCCGATTAGAGTGCATGTCAACCCGCTAAAAGAAGTAAATTGGTCAATTTCGTGAAATAAATTTGTGAAAATGTTGTCAAATCATCAGTTTTATAATGCAATACAAAAACTTGAGGAAATCAACATTGTGTCTCAAAATATGAGACTCAAATGGCTGTAATTTGTGATCACATTTCCCGTAGGTACGGGTACCGGTATCATGCGTATACCGACGTTCAAATTTGGAGTCAGTTTCCGAAAAAATAGTAAAATCAAGTGACATACTATGGCATAAACCAATGTAAGGCTGTTTTTCAACACTGAAGTATTGTGGGAGGAACGTTCAAATAGTTTTAGCCTACACATTAAAACACCTCAAAACCTTCTAGAATGGACCAAAATGTTTCAAAATGGCATTCTTGGAAATAAGTGAAGACTAATTAGGATTCAAACGACTATAAGTAGATCTTCAAAAATGATTTGTTAATGCCTTTATAATTTGTTCAATCTTAAAAGGTAATAAGAAAGACAGGGCATGTGAATGGTGTCAGACCGGTTTTCCGAAGACCTATTACTACGAAGGCCCACAACTCCGATTCTCCGACGGCCCACAACTCCGAAGACCCGATTCTCCGACGGCCCATAACTCCGAAGATCCGATTCTCCGAAAGCCCATAACTCCGAAGGGCCGATTCTCCGAAGACCTATAACTCCGAAGACCTATAACTCCGAAGGGCCGATTCTCCGAAGACCTATAACTCCGAAGGCCCGATTCTCCGACGGCCCATAACTCCGAAGGTCCGATTCTCCGAAGATTTTGTTTTATCGTGGTATTATCGTTTACTAAATAGTGTACAGTCCAGTGGCGAAGCCAAGGGGTCCCAAAATTTCCACTGCCCCCATTAAACCTCTACTTACTATTTCAGACAATATGGGCCCCTACCAAAACATGTCCAATGTCATGTAAACGCCCGGAAATCGTTCATGGGGCATCAAAATATTCAAACTTTTCCTACTGCCCCCACCTAAATGGGAATCCTGGCCCGCCACTGACTATACACCAGATACTATAACGTTACGTTGGCCCATGAGATGCCAGAGTAAAATGTACATGGGTGAACTGGGAAGAACTTGTCGCCCCTGTGCATGTTAGGCTACTCTGACATTCTTGCAGCGTTTCGTTATAATATACCCGGTGCACACCAGTGGCGGAGCCAGGGTTCCCATTTAGGGGTGCACATTAATTAGCATATGTGGGGGATATGTGGGGGATATATCACGCATATGATATGCCGAAAGCATATCACGAAGGCCTGATTTGTGGAGCGCATACATGGGAGGGGTCGCCCCCAATCGTTGGTCAGGGGGCTCCCCTGGGCAGGAACACTGTGAATATTTGAATGCCTAGGAGGGATTTCCTGACGTTTACATGACATTTGACATGTTTTTTGGGGGCGGTATTCCCTAGGGCACCATTGACCCCGCCACTGGACTGTACACTATTTAATAAGCGATAAAACATGATCTTCGGAGAATCGGACCTTCGGAGAATCGGACCTTCGGAGAATCGGCCCTTCGGAGTTATAGACCTTCGGAGTTATGGGCGTTCGGAGTTATAGGCCTTCGGAGTTATGGGCTTTCGGAGTTATGGGTCTTCGGAGTTATGGGATTTCGGTGAATCGGGACTTCGGAGTTATGGGCTTTCGGAGAATCGGGGCGTCGGAGAATCTGAACTTCGGAGAATCGGACCTTCGGAGTTATGGGTCTTCGGAAAAACGCTACGTAACCATGTGAATATTCATTTATTGACTTACATGACCTGAAATATTGGACTTCGTCATCCGAGTTCTGTGTCAGACAAGTCTATGCATACAGTGGAATACACATTTTGTTTGAGAATAACTGTTTCTTCTTTATCATAGATGCACAAATTAATCATTTGTTTGTATATAATCTGGTGAGGAAATTATTAAAACACTGGAAAAGCCCTTCGTTTAGGTTTAGTTTATTTTGTTAAATAATTGACCATAAAATACGGAATTTGGCTCATTCGGAGAAATTGAGGCTCCGAAATCAGATAAACTCTAGTTTTTGAAAGTACAAAACTCGAAAAATACTTAACGAAATTGGCATGGTTGTCAGTTCTGGAATCAGGAAAGTAGACTTATAGACATGACAAGCGTAGGACGTGTGAGTTTGAATTTTGTATATATTATTATCCCGGTAAATCCATAAATTGATAATTTGACCAAATGTCCCTAAATTTATTTCACGAGTTTGATCGGTACTATTTTCACACAAACTGACTACGAAAATGTGTTTGGGTTGTAGGAAAAATTTACCACTACTAACAGCTATTCGCATTTCTTATCAGTACCGTATATGAGTCAATATCAATTTTGGTCAAAATTTATGTCCTCGGTGGATGATGAGTGCATAATGCAACGTGCGGATCCCAACTATTGTTCCCAGTGTGCATCTCCATCACTGTCATAACATGCACACACAAATAAGCGTGATGTTCGGGTATATATGTATGTAATGGGCTCATTAATGGCCAGATTTGACCAAAATGGCCTGTCCCCAGGAAAAGTTTACAGGCTAAAATCGAAATTTCGATATATTAACTACATGCCACCGAGAAAATCCTCTGGCATATCATTAGTGTAGTTCTTGATATGAACTACTGTCACATATACACCACACAAGATTGAACTTAACTAAGTGAAAATTGCTCAGAAACTTTGTACCTCAGCATTTTGTCTCTAATGTAACGAAGTGCTATTTACTTGACATAATGACGTATCCCTGATATTTATAATCTCCGTATTTTGTGCTCCGTGAGGCTGTGTATGTCACAATATCGGAAACGCATGTCGTCTGAATCAAAAAACAAGTTGCAATAACACAATTATATAATAGGTAGGTTTACCCCCTCGCGTACTTTTCAAAGTCGTCTTTTAAATAACGCATGTTTGTTCGCTATAACATATGTATAATTATGTTTCAAATAAATGTTTCCGAAGCCACTGTGGTGTATTTTATACTTCCCTATTTTCGCCATACTGGAGGGAGAACTCATTGAATGCCGTGACCAGAATGGTCTGTACATCTCTACTGTAACGTTCTCTGTTGTAACAGGCCAAAACGGTACAGGAGAGACCAATGATGTAACGAAAGGGGAAGGATGCTGTTTACAGAGGCTGTTTGTGCGTGAACACATGCAACACCAAGCTGAAATATCTAGAGGGTGTAATTGGGGTCTTGTTCTTCTTTCAGATTACAAAATGTGTTTGATTTGGAAACTATTATCATTTTCGCGCGTCGATGTTTTGAATTTTCGTTACATGAAAGATATTTTTATGTTACATTAAAGATGTTCTTATGTGGTAAGTCGATTTTGCATTTCATGTGATTGTTATGAAACCATGATAGCCGGGAGAAAACATCAATTATAACGAGACTGTTACTTTTTATTAGTTATTCCTTTGGTTGCAACATGATTCCGTGTACGATCTAACTCAAATCGAGTGACCGTTACAGTAAATACAACAATTGTTATCCAGAGGACATGCCTGTGACATTTAATAATTTTTCTCTTTTCTTTGCCGTGGAAATATATCACACGATATACATAATATTTAATTGGTTATGTTTGTCTTTCAACTCGAACTATTTTTCTGGTTTGGATAATAGTAACCTTTCTAGTGTTAAATTTGGGAAATTAGTGTTACACGAGGGATATATGTATGTTATAGTAAGAATATTGATACGTTGTGAGTTGATTATGCGTTAGGGGGACGTCTTTTAAACAATATGGCCATGGGGTAAAATGTATTATAATGAGTTCGCTAAGTTATAATAATCACGCGTGTCAATTCCTTCACGATATCATGTACGCTCTTCTGAAAGCATGTGCCTGTTACATTAAATACATCCAATGCTATGTGTACGATCTGCCTGAGTTTCCTGATGCATTAAAGTTTCCAGTGTGCCGGGAAATATATCACATGATGTGCCAATGATTGAGCAATACTTTATTTATCATTCACCCAGCAATAGTTCTCTGATTTTAAAAATATTACGTTTTCTAGCGTTGAGGTGTTGGTTTTATTGTTACACGAAAGATATTGTTGTTAGGTTAAGTATGTTCGTGTATGTTATGTCGATATTTTGTTTCAGGGAAGGCTTCCGAACTACGACAACAGGAAGTAAATATATATTATAATGATTTTCGTTAGTTATATTAGTCGTGTGTGTTCATTGTGTGCACGATCGAACACAACTTGAGTGGTTGTTACAGAAATACAGCCAGTGTTATTGGAAGGACATGTTCTTGTAAAGTGTTACAACATATTGTCCCATATAGTAATGAATTGTGTCACGAACATTGAAAACAGTTAGCGGAACTATGAGGATTCATCAATTGAAGTCGGTTACACCACTGAAAATTTTTTTCAGAGATACTAGCTGATTGTGACAGTGAGAGTGGTATTGGTAAGGGTCGTGCATTTAAAACTGCTAATTTTGAAAGCCAGGTGAGCGAGACAGGTGGTAAAGGGGAACAGGATGCAGAAGTTTGTGTTGAAGATAGGGGTGAATCAGTAAGAGTTGCGCCTTGCGTTGAAGTTATTTGTGAGAACGTAGTTCCGAATAAGATATATGTGATTGATGAGAGCGACAAAGTTGCCGAGAATGTAGTTGTGCAAGTTGCAAAGAAATTCGAAAAGCGTATTGTGGCTCGGAGGAATGTGAAACGGTGTGTAAAGAGAACAAGTAATGTGAGAGGTGAATATGGGACGCCATCCCTGCAAATATTCGTTTTCGGAGATATCTCCTTGGATCCAAGCAGATATCTGCTCGCATTATGGAGATATCTATTCGGTTTCAAGGATATATCTGCTTGGAATATGGAGATATCTCCTCGGAAATATTTTCAAGGAGATATCACCTTGAAACCGAGGAGATATCTCCATAATGCGAGCAGATATCTGCTTGGATCCAAGGAGATATCTCCTTGAAATATGTTCAAGGAGATATCTCCTTGGATCCAAGCAGATATCTGCTCGCATTATGGAGATATCTGCTTGAAAAATATTTCAAGGAGATATCTCCATATTCCGAGCAGATATCTGTTTGGATGTATTTCGAAAAAATGGAGAAAAAAAACGTATATGTACTGACTACTGTGGAGAAATCATTAATATTTCATGGCCGCGGTTTTCCACGGAGATATCTCCATAATCCAAGCAGATATCTGCTTGGAATATTTTCAAGGAAATATCTGCTTGGAATATGGAGATATCCCCTTGGGTACAAGGAGATATCTCGTTAAAAACTATTTCAAGGAGATATCTGCTTGGATTATGGAGATATCTCATCGGTTTCAAGGAGATATCTCGTTGGAAATATTTTAAGCAGATATCTCGTAGTTGCGAGGAGATATCTCCTAGGATCCAAGGATATATCTCCATAATCCAAGCACATATCTCCTTGGATCCAAGGAGATATCTCCATAATGGACCATATTCCAAGCAGATATCTGCTAGCAATTGCAATTCCAAGGAGATATCTCCTCGAAACCGAGGAGATATCTCCGAATTACGAGGAGATATCTCCGAAAACGAATATTTGCAGGGATGGCGCCCCATAGGTGAAGGCATATGTGATGGAAGTAGGATTGCAAGGGGTGAAGAGATACGCGAAGAGGTTGAGCAAGGTGGTAGCGTGGTTAATGAATGTTGTGAGTCGAGCGGTGTGCTGGTAGATGTGGGGATTGAGGGTGGGAAGATGGAGGTTGAGGAAAGAGGTAGCGTGGTTAATGAATGTTGTGAGTCGAGTGGACGTGTGCTGGTAGATGTGGCTGTGAGGGATCGGGAGATATGCGAGGAGACGTGTGAGGAGATAGTGGTTGAACAAGGTGGTAGCGTGGTTAATGAATGTTCTGAGTCGAGTGGTGTGCTGGTAGATGTGGTTGTGGAGAGTCGGGAGAGTCGGGAGATATGTGAGGAGATATGTGAGGAGATGGAGGCTGAGGAATATGGTAGCGTGGTTAATGCATGTTGCGAGTCGAGCGATGTGGTCGCTGAGGGTGAGGAGATATGCACGATTGCGGAGGCAGATCCAGTTTGTAGCGAGTTTAGCGCGATTGAGTTTGATGTTGCAGCGGAAGTGGTTGTGGGTGGTGAGGAGATATGTGAGGAGGTGGAGGTCGAGCAAAGTAGCGTGGTCAGTGAAAGTTGTGAGCAGAGTGGTGTGCGCGTCGATGTGACTGTTGTTGATGAGGACATAGTTGATGGAAGCTGGGTTGAACACGATTATTGCAAGAATTATGAGTCGAGCATGCACCAAGGTTCACATGTAGATGTTGCCGCGGAAATACGGGGCGAGCAGATATGTAAGAAGACGGTGGTTGAGCGAGGTGGTATATCGTGGTTAATGAATGCGGCGTTCAGGATGCGGATGTAGTTTTTGCAGATGGGGAGATATGTGAGGAGATGAAGGCTGAGAAAGGTAGAGGCGTGGTTGTAGAGGTAGGTCCGATGAGTGAGTGTTGTGCGAATGGAAAGGCAGATAGCATGATTCCTGGTGTGGATAAGTACGTACTGGTTGAGTATCAGAAAACCCTGGTATTGTAGAAGAAATGTTTGAGCGTGAATTGCTTGTTAAATGCATGAAGCGTGCAATGTTGGCGTTAAATATTCTAACTGCTTTTGCTGGCCGAAAAAATGTAATGACTTCTTGGTATAATTATGATGAAGTGATCTCGTTTATTCCAGATCCACAACTGATCGAGGGGTCTCATTCACATTTCGCTGTTGGGGAATGTGCGTGGGACTCGGCGATGAATAAACTGTTTTAAAAGTAATCATTACTTCACCTCACTAATATACTTTTTTTATATGTGAATATAATCACAGGTCCCGGCCAGAACAAAAATTGTGGTCAATTTTTGTTCTGGGGACCTGTGAATATAATGAAGGTGGAATTCATGCTTGTAATGGTGAATTCGAGCAACGTGCATCGGATAGCTTATCTAACACCAGGAACATGTACTTATATTTATGAAACACGGACATGCACTTGTTTTAATTTATGTCAACCGAGCACAAAGCTAAACGAGACAGGTATATACGAAAGGGATTCAAATATACAATGTGTGATCATTTACATGTATCCGGATAATCCCATAGCATATCCATGTCGTACGTTACTCGAATCTATCACAATAGTTTAACCTACACACAATATTTTTTATCCTTACATATTGTCCAGTACGCGGGCACCTCTTCACCACATAGTTGTATTATATTTAAACACAAACGAATGTTAGTGTACGTTCATTTTATTTCATCTGATAAAGCAAGGGATAGAGTGTTCACCCGACTATAACCAATGTCTATCGTGTAACGACAATTTATTTACTATGGTATTCAGTTAACAATATTCGTTATACCATATGTGTACTAAATGTGTAAAAAAACAGTTGGGCATTTATTATGAAAAGAAATTCCACAAATTGAACCTCGTTTTATATAATAGCCTGTATATATGCTATGCGCCTTTTTTTGTCAATCGTGTAATCTTTACTGTAACGCACATCATATATTGATATAGAAATACGCGTCAGAAAACATCATTAAGTATTTGGGACATGAATTCTCGCCATAATATTGAATTTGCACTGATGCCAGTACATGATTGTGATACCTATATGTATACAAATGACATTTCGCATATGACTGTGTCAGTTGTGTAACGTTGTGGTCCTTACTGTAACAAAGCCTATTCCTACATCGTATACCAAACGTCAGATATCCTGATTGTGTAGTTCGTCGCTGTATTTTATTTATGTATAACAGGTTTTATCATCGTGTTAGCATATTTCGTAACTCTGGATTTCGACATGACTTTTATACATAAATTTATCAGATATTGTCCACCCCGTAGCAAATATGTGTATTTCGTGTTGCGCTGAAGTCCGTCGTGTAACACATATTATTTTGTCATCTATAAATGAAACGTTATATATTTCAATTCCAGTTTTGTTCAACATTTGGTGGACAAGGAGTGTCCAATTCAATATTATGTTAGAAAGTGTGTGACATTTGATTATCTTGGTTTAATAAAGTTTAATGTTGTGTTGAAATTAAATTTTTCTGAGAAAAATGTGTTCCATTGTGGCCCCCATTGAAAAGAAGCTATACAAAGGGTAAATGTTTTCTCGATCTATGCATTACCGGTCAATACTCAATTCGGATCAAAAAGTACTCCAATATCTCTATTCTGAAAAATGATATACCAGATGATAATACTGTTACAGAAGAGACATAATTTCCAGACATCCACCATTCATAGCATCATAAAATATCAGTGCTGGATGTTTAAGCTCGAACTTCAGTCGTTTCTGCCAGTTCAATAGCCATATATCTCGAAATGATAACAACTTTCCCCATTATCGGAACTAAAAAAATGCCATGTGGCATATCTGTAATTTTGACCAAAATTGATATTGACTCATATATAGTATATATATAATATAACATATATTATGCGAAAGGTACCCATATCCCGTAACTTCGATCACATAACACATACTAACTTATAACTATCACTATCAAATTCGTCTCCATGTATTCGTATTTCGTAGAGTAATTTGGCGAAACCTAACTCCCAATTAATACTAACAATCATAGGCCTATATATACAATTGTGACGCTAGCATACGAATCAAACATATAAGTTGATGAATTTTCTTCAACTCAAGTCAGGGGGGGGGGCGTAAAAAAGTTGGGAGACATGGGGGGTGGTTTACATTGCCATTTTTTTTACACCCACCCACCCTTTCTTGCATTTTTTTTCATAAAATTATAGACACCCACCCCAAAACCCGAAAGCTTTGTTGGTCCCCTCTGTAAAAACGACCAACCGCTCAATATTGGTCCCTTCTTTGAAAGACCAAATTAAATGTTACTTCCGGTTTTCAAACATGTGCTAGACAAATATTTTCTTAGCTGATAATTATGCGATAATCTCAACTAAATTGAACTCTAAGCAATCAACAAAGGTAGAATATGATGTGATTATATTGGTAAATTTATAACCCAGACTAGTCATCTGTGTGAGTAGATGAACAATATGTTGAATCAGGGCCCTGGAATGACAACAAAAAATAACTAGGGCCAGTGTTAGGGCCTATAATAGAATTAATAAATTACACAAAATTAAATATATCTTTTTTTTTTCAGACATCAACCAGCATCAACTAGTAGGCCTAGAGCCTATAGTAATACAAAAAAGGAAAATGTGCATATGAACCAGTGTACGAATTAGCTTTTATGTATGCCTGCATGACCACCGACCCGACCTCGCATTACGACTTAGGACTATGCCTAAAATAATGTTTAACCTTTTGAGTTTGAACGCGGATGGTCAATTTAGTGCCAAATCCATAATATACACGGATGTGCACTTTTAGTGACATGAAACCGTGGAGACAAGGTCACAGTAAGCGTAACGTCATTGTGTTGGTGTAGGGAAGATAAATCCAATTTGGTCTTCTGTTTACAGTATACCGGCTGTACTCTTGATTTACTATTTTATGTCTACCTGTGTCTACTATATATTATTAACTATACATTATTCTGACAATTATGAGAATAATAAATTTTAGTATACAAACACTGATACATATACGTATTTCATACATTACACTCAACTATCTGTATGAGTAAAGAGACTGGCATGAAGTATAAGAATTATTGTAATATTCTATCATGAGTTGTTAGCTGATATTGTCAGACTGCATTAAGTTCACCCTACCCTAGAGCTATCTGAAGTATTTTTTTTATTGAACTACACCGTGAACTAGACAATTTTCAATATAAAAACTGCCAAGCAAGCTGAAACAGACACAATTGATGCGCGCAAAAAAAATCAATGAAAATTTTGGGACGCACCCCCACAATATTCACTATTTTTCCATTTTATATCAACTTATGGGGGTAATTATAACAATATTGAATGTATTAGTGCTTCTCATATTGCTACAAGCCACAACATATAAACAAATGTTTAAAACAGTTGAAAATATGTCAATGAAAAAAAAATGCAAAAAATGTGGTCAAAAACTGTTTCCGGCCTCAAGTACCCACCCACCCCCCACCTAACGTCTCGTAAAAAAAATTCGGCCCCGCCCCCTGCTCAAGTAACTTAAAATTTCACCTTCTCGTCGTCTCATTGAAAAGGTATATTAGTGGAGCCCACAATAACAGAAGAATCTTTCACTTCCGGATTAAAGCACCAAACTTCTAACATATATTGTCCACAATATCCCTGATCATATTCCAACTGGTTCCAGTTAAGTGGAACCCGTTAAATTCAAGATGGCGCCCAGCATGGCCGCCGTTTTTTAGACAGGTCACTAAGTCAGTTTGATGCAACTTATAGTGAGACAATCTTGTCATATGTACACAAATGTATACAGTTTTGTAAAGATAAGATAAAAAGCCACCATTATAGGGTCAAATTGGAACTCACCGTCCAAGATGGCCGCCAAAATGGTGGCGGGAAGTGGAAAATTTGAATTTATTCTCTAATATCTTTATGCTGTTTGGTACTGGTTGAGAATTGTGCATTTATTTTGCATTGTTCATGTTAACTGATCATTGGAGTGGAGCAATGAAATGTGTCATTCATGGAGTCAGAAACCCTTCTGATCCTTAAAAAAATTGATTTTACTGAATGCAGTATAAAATTTTGCCAAAAATCACCATTGTGATTTCTAGTCATATTTCATCAAGAATGGGCAGAACTTTGCAATTTTAGTGAGGCATTCCATTTATTATGCATATTGCAACTGATTAGTACCAAAATTGTCACTTTGGCTCAAAATGGCTGCAAAAATGGCAGCCGAAAGTAGAAAATTTGATTGTTTTGGTCTAATTTCTTTAAGATCAGTTTATGCTGTTTGGTACTGTTTGAGAATTGTGACTTCATTTTGTATTGTTCATGTTAACTGACCATTGGAGCAATGACATATGTCATTCATGGAGTCAGACACCCTTCTGCTCCTTCAAAATTTTCATTTTACTGAAAGCGGTATAAAATGTTTAGTCATATTTTATCAAGGAATGGGCAGAACTGTGCAATTTTAGTGAAGCATTCCATTCCTTATGGATGTGCCAACACATTAGTACCAAAATTGTCACTTTTATTTAAAATGGCTGCAACAATGGCGGCCAAAATGTGGAAAATGGCAATATTCCCCCGTGCTGTGTGCATACAAGTTGTGGTTGATTACCAAAATTTACTATTCTGTCTGATACACCTAACAAGTTGATTTTTCAAATATATCCAAAGCATTATTGTCCTCCGACAAAATAATTTTCCGTCCGTTTGTCCGTCCGTCACACTTTTGGGTACCTCCATGGTGTAATCATCTCCTCCTACAAATTTCATCCCAGATATTTGAAACTTCAGAATATTGTTGGGAATGTTGCCCATATATTGCCATGTATATAGATGACGGAACAAATATTTTTTGACGGAGTTATTAACCCTTTTCGACTGAGAACATTTCAACATTTGTTATAATTTTAAGTACGAGGATACCTCCATGGTGTAATTAACTCCTACAGTTTTCATCCTAGAGAATTGAAACTTCAGAATATTGTCCCCATATATTGAAGATGTGCAACATATATATAGATGACGGAAATATTATTTCTTGACAAGGTTATTAACCCTTTTCGACTTGGAAAATTTCAACATTTTTTATAATTTTCTGTATGAGGGTACCTTCATGTTGTAATCAACTTCTCCTACAGTTTTGATCGCAGATATTTGAAACTTCAGAGTATTATTACACACATATTGGAGATGTGCAACATGTATATAGATGACAGAGTTATTAAACATTTTCTACTTGGAAAATTTCAACATTTAAAAAAATTTGCCGCTTAGATATATATAAATATAAATATATATTTATATATCCGGCACCCCAACTGACCACTCTATAGATTTCATATATATATTCATATAATTAACTGAAAAATGGATGCGGGGCTATTGCTAAACTATCTAGATAGTGCATTAGATAGCACAATTACACGCTGATATATTTAGTAGAATGGTGCAACCTGTTTCCAATTGAAAATGGTGTATAATAAATTATGTTGGTGGCCATGAATGGCAAAAGATTGTCAAATTTGAGGGATATTTGTCTTGTTGAGAAAACGGTACCCCAACTGCCGCTTAGATATATATAAATATATATATATCCGGTACCCCAACTGACCACTATATAGATTGCAGTTTTTGCATTTGGGGTACCATATCTGTATATATATGAAGGAGTGTGTGCTTTCGTTTTATTCCTGTATTACAAGTTCCTTGGGGTCTAGTAGACATGATACATTCATGTCGGGGTCATCATCCTCAAACAATTCTAAAGAGAGGCTCCTTTAGAAATCGGTACCCCAACTACCAAATATATATATTATTCTACTATATATTTTGAGAACTCCGTATATGCATATATGTGTGTGGGTACTTAATAGAATCGAAAACGGCTGCGCGGATCGAGCTCAAATTTCGTATATAAGCGTAAAAACACACGGGGATCGTCGGCGTCGCATTTTAGACAAGCTCAGAGCACCCGTTCTCCACTCTCAGTCACAAAAAAACGGCACTGCGGTGGTTAATCAAGTGATAATTTAATGAGCGTTTGTATATGACGCGTCGCTATAAAAGAGCGTTTGTTTACAATTCAACGCAATGTTATCGCTCGAAATTTAGCATCGAAAAAATTTATTATGCTGAGAGATATCGGGAACAATACTTTTGAGTGCTTTCCTATGCGGAGAGATTTATTGGAAGTCATAATACTTTTGCAATTGGATCAGACGCAGTTCATTTACAATTCTTTGTGAATAGCAAGACTGCCATTCGTTCGAGTTGCTTTAGATCAAACAATATTCTCTGTCGCACTCATATTTCGTCATTTACGAATCCACTGTAATCGACATATTTTTAGAACGCAACACATGATACCAAACAAAATTAGTCGCGTTGGTGATGGGGTTCACGACGGGATTAATTGACTGTCCGCTCTTTGCGGGGACTATTGACCATCTCGTAAAAGGGTGGACAACCTCTGTCAGGGGCTGCTCAATGGCCACGGGCAGGTTAAAAAAAAATCATACCTCTTTTAGGGACGGTATCATAATTTCTCTTGATTAAAAAGTCTGTCGTTCCTAGGAACGGGGAAGTTTTTCATCGTCTGGGTCTGGGCGTGTATAGACATGAGCGTGTTGTGTGATTCTTACGTACTTGGGGCTTCCTAAGAACGCGGATCGGGTAAGTTTTTCCGCCCTAGGTGATCTTCACCTTGAAACGGGTACCCACAAATGATATATATTGATTGATCTCAAACTTGCTACCTACGGGAAGTGTCATGGACTGGTTAAATTGTGACCCCGACCTGACATTGACCTTGAAAATGATCAATTCAAGGTCAAATCGGGTAAAAAAAAACACAATTAAATCAAAATATTAAAAAAATTAAAAATTGTCATGTTTCTGACGAACGCCGCCAGTGGCGGGCTAACATGCTAGTCTCATATATATTTTGAAGACCTCTGTCTGTCTGTATGTTTGTCTGTCATTAATACAAATCTACGATTCTCGACAGACCGGGACGAAACTTGGTACGTGTGTGTAGTTTGACCAGGCGGTGGACGTTGTCGTATTGGCGAGCCCGTGCGGCGCCCACTTCGCGCATGCGCAGACGAGATCTCGGAAACGGGTGGAGCTATCGACTTGAAATTTGCTATCTGAATGTATCTTGCTCCGGATACGAATTTTATCGGGTCGCCGAGCCCGTGCGACGCCAGCTTCGCGCATGCGCAGACGAGATCTCGGAAACGGGTGGAGCTATCAATTTGAAATTTGGTATGTGAATGTATCTTGCCCCGGATACGAATTTTATCGGGTCGCCGAGCCCGTGTGACGCCAGCTTCGCGCATGCGCAGATGAGATCTCGGAAACGGGTGGAGCTATCGACTTGAAATTTGCTATGTGAATTTATCTTGCCCCGGATACGAATTTTATCGGGTCGCCGAGCCCGTGCGACGCCAGCATCGCGCATGCGCAGACCAGATCTCGGAAACGGGTAGAGCTATCGACTTGAAATTTGGTTTTTGAATAGCCCGGACAACGTCGGGCTCATCGGCTATCTCATATATATTTTTGAAGACCTCTGTTTGTCTGTCTGTCTGTATGTATGTCATTTATACAAATCTACGATTCTCGACCGATCGGGACGAAACTTGGTACGTGTGTGTAGTTTGACCAGGCGGTGGACGTTGTCGTATTGGCGAGCCCGTGTTGCGACCGCTTCGCGCATGCGCAGACGAGATCTCGGAAACGGGTGGAGCTATCGACTTGAAATTTGGTAAGTGAATGTATCTTGCCCCGGATACGAATTTTATCGGGTCGCCGAGCCCGTGCGACGCCAGTTCGCGCATGCGCAGACCAGATCTCGCTCGCGCATGCGCAGACGAGATCTCGGAAACGGGTGGAGCTGTCGACTTGAAATTTGCTATGTGAATGTATCTTGCCCCGGATACGAATTTTATCGGGTCGCCGAGCCCGTGCGACGCCATCTTCGCACATGCGCAGACCATATCTCGGAAACGGGTGGAGCTATCAACTTGAAATTTGGTTTTTGAATAGCCCGGACAACGTCGGGCTCATCGGCTAGTCTCATGTATATTTTGAAGACCTCTGTCTGTCTGTTTGTCTGTCTGTCATTTATACAAATCTACGATTCTCGACCGATCGGGACGAAACTTGGTACGTGTTTGTAGTTTGACCAGGCGGTCGTCGTTGTCGTATTGGCGAGCCCGTGTGGCGCCCGCTTCGCGCATGCGCAGACGAGATCTCGGAAACGGGTGGAGCTATCGACTTGAAATATGCTATGTGAATGTATCTTGCCCCGGATACGGATTTTATCGGGTCGCCGAGCCAGTGCGGCGTCCGTTTCGCGCATGCGCAGACGAGATCTCGGAAACGGGTGGAGCTATCGACTTGAGATTTGGTTTTTGAATAGCCCGGACAACGTCGGGCTGGGTAGAGCTATCGACTTGTGAAATTTGGTTTTTGAATAGCCCGGACAACGTCGGGCACATCAGCTATACGAGTTCTCGGAAACGGGTGGAGCTATCGACTTGAAATTTGCTATGTGAATGTATCTTGCCCCGGATACGAATTTTATCGGGTCGCCGAGGCCGTGCGACGCCAGCTTCGCGCATGCGCAGACGAGATCTCGAAAACGGGTGGAGCTATCGACTTGAAATTTGCTATGTGAATGTATCTTGCCCCGGATACGATTTGTATCGGGTCAGCCCGTGCGACGCAAGCTTCGCGCATGCGCAGACCAGATCTCGGAAACGGGTTGGAGCTATCGACTTGAAATATGGTTTTTGAATAGCCCGGACAACGTCGGGCTCATCGGCTAGTCTATTATATAATTTGGGAAATCTGTGTGTCTGTCTGTCTGTCTGTCTGTGTGTTCGCGATGAACTCGAAAACGGCCGAGCTCATTTCGATGAAACTTGGTATGTGGGGGTACTTCCGGTCGTGGAGTGGCATGGGCCTGGTAATTCGCCCGTGCGACGTGACCTTGACCTTGAAATCGGGTCATTTCATGGTCGAACGCCCGAGTATTACGGGATTTCGATGAAAATTAGTGTCTGGGGATACTTTCGTATGTGGAGTGTCGTAAGCCTGTTCGTTTGCCCGTGCGACGTGAACTTGACCTTCAAATCGGGTCAATTCAAGGTCAAATCGCGAATTTTTATGGGTATTTCGACGAAATTTGATACGTGGGGTTACTGAGTGTTTTGGACGGGTCGTGTCATGACACCGACCTGACCTTGAGCTTCAAAATGATCAATTCGAGGTCAAATCGGGTAAAACCGGGTGGATTTCGACGGGTACTTTTGTCGGGTACTTTTGTCCGGGCAGTGTTTTTGACGGGTCAAATCGTGACCCCACCTCACCTTGCCCTTCAAAATGGACAATTCAAGGTGAAATCGCGCAATTCGCCGAAATGCAGAGGGGAAACAGCCCGGACGATGTCGGGTCCACCTGCTAGTATATATATATACAGCCGGTACCCCAACTGACCAGTGTATAGGTTCAATATATATATTCATAATTAACCGAAAAATGGATGTGGGGCTATTGCGAAAATATCTAGATAGTGGAGATAGCACAATTACACGCTGATATATTTAGTAGAATGGTGCAACCTGTTTCCAATCGAAAATGGTGTATAATAAATTATGTTGGTGGTCATGAATGGCAAAAAAATGGTCAAATTTGAGAAAATATGGTAATAAAGGTGACAAAATAAATCACGGTCACCATATCGGAGAGCTCAATCCCGCGTTATTCAGTAACCACCACAAATAATTGCGTCAGTTAACGCTAAATTGTGGAACTTGTTGGCTATATATGTGTTTTTCCAGAATTACTAACAAATTGGACCCAAAATACAACTAAAAACAGTCATTTACGGAATATAACAGCTGGTTGCCATGGATACAGAGACCCACCTAGCCACCCCAACTCGTAATAGGAACGATCTAGACCAAGAACACGTCCCATGTGCAGAAGGGATGTTATGTTACACCAGCGATATAGATTTACGGGATATTTGTCTTGTTGAGAAAACGGTACCCCAACTGCCGCTTAGATATATATAAATATATATATATCCGGTACCCCAACTGACCACTATATAGATTGCAGTTTTGGCAATTTGGGTACCATCTCTGTATATATATGAAGGAGTGTGTGCTTTCGTTTTATTCCTGTATTACAAGTTCCTTGGGGTCTAGTAGACTTGATACATTCATGTCGGGGTCATCATCCTCAAACAATTCCAAAGAAAGGCTCCTTTAGAAATCGGTACCGCAACTGCCAAATATATATATATACAACCGGTACCCCAACTGACCAGTATATAGGTTCAATAGATATATTCATAATTAACTGAAAAATGGATGTCTGGCTATTGCGAAAATATCTAGATAGTGGAGATAGCACAATTAGACGCTGATATCTTTAGTAGAATGGTGCAACCTGTTTCCAATCGAAAATAGTGTATATAAATTATGTTGGTGGCCATGAATGGAGAAAAATGGTCAAATTTGAGAAAATAGGGTAACAAAATTAATCACGGTCACCATATCGGAGAGCTCAATCACGCGTTATTCAGTAACCACAACAAATAGTTGCGTAATGTAACGCTAAATGGAGTAACTTGTTGGCTATATATGTCTTTTTTCCAGAATTACTAACAAATTGGACCCAAAATACAACTGAGAACAGTCATTTACGGAATATAACAGCTGGTTGCCATGGATACAGAGACCCACCTAGCCATCCCCAACTCGCAATAGGAACGATCTAGATCAAGAACATGTCCCATGTTCAGAAGGGATGTTATGTTACACCAGCGATATAGATTTACGGGATATTTGTCTTGTTGAGAAAACGGTACCCCAACTGCCGCTTAGATATATAAAAATATATATATATATATCCGGTACCCCAACTGACCACTATATAGATTGCAGTTTTGGCATTTGGGGTACCATATCTCATATATATTTTGAAGACCTCTGTCTGTATGTTTGTTTGTCTGTCTGTCTGTCTGTCTGTCTGTCTGTCATTTATACAAATCTACGATTCTCGACCGATCGGGACGAAACTTGGTACGTGTGTGTAGTTTAACCAGGCGGTGAACGTTGTCGTATTGGCGAGCCCGTGCTGCGCCCGCTTCGCGCATGCGCAGACGAGAATTCGGAAACGGGTGGAGCTATCGACTTGATATTTGGTATGTGAATGTATCTTGCCCCGGATGCGAATTTTATCGGGTCGCCGAGCCCGTGCGATGCCAGCTACGCGCATGCGCAGACGAGATATCGGAAACGGGTGGAGCTATCGACTTGAAATTTGGTATGTGAATGTATCTTGCCCCGGATACGAATTTTATCGGGTCGCCGAGCCCGTGCGACGCCATCTTCGCGCATGCGCAGACCAGATCTCGGAAACGGGTAGAGCTATCGACTTGAAATCGTCGGGCTGGGTAGAGCTATCGACTTGAAATTTTGTTTCTGAATAGCCCGGACAACGTCGGGCTCATCGGCTAGTCTATTATATATTTTGGAAGATCTGTGTGTGTGGGGGGGGGGGGAGGGTGTGTGTGTGTGTGCGATGGACTCGAAAACGGCCGAGCCGATTTCGATGAAACTTGGTATGTGAGGGTACTTTCGGCCGGGAAGTGGCATGGGCCTGTTAATTTGCCCGTGCGACGTGACCTTGACCTTGAAATCGGGTCATTTCTATGTCGAACTCCCGAGTATCACGGGATTTCGATGAAAATTAGTGACTGGGGATACTTTCGTATGGGGAGTGTCGTAAGCCTATTCGTTTGCCCGTGCGACGTGACCTTGACCTTGAAATCGGGTCAATTCAAGGTCAAATCGCGTATTTTGATGGGATTTCGACGAAATTTGATACGTGGGGTTACTTTTGTCCACTGGGTGTTTTGGACGGGTCGAGTCGTTACCCCGACCTGACCTTGAGCTTCAAAATGATCAATTCGAGGTAAAATCGGGTAAAATCGGATGGATTTCGACGGGTACTTTTGTCGGGTACTTTTGTCCGGGCAGTGTTTTGGACGGGTCATATCGTGACCTTCAAAATGGACAATTCAAGGTCAAATCGCGCAATTCGCCGAAAAGCAGAGGGGAAACAGCCCGGACGAAGTCGGGTCCACCTGCTAGTCTATTATATATTTTGGGAAGTCTGTGTCTCTTTCTGTGTGTTCGCGATGGACTCGAAAACGGCCGAGCCCATTTCGATGAAACTTGGTATGTGGGGGTACTTCCGGCCGTGGAGTGGCATGGGCCTGTTAATTTGCCCGTGCGCCATGACATTGACCTTGAAATCGGGTAATTTCAAGGTCGAACGCCCGAGTATCACGGGATTTCGATGAAAATTGGTGTCTGGTGATACTTTCGTATGGGGAGTGTCGTAAGCTTGTTCGTTTGCCCGTGCGACGTTGACCTTGAAATCGGATCAATTCAAGGTCAAATCGCGAATTTTTATGGGATTTCGACGAAATTTGATACGTGGGGTTACTTTTGTCCACTGAGTGTTTTGGACGGGTCGTGTCGTGACCCCGACCTGACCTTGAGCTTCAAAATGATCAATTCGAGGTCAAATCGGGTAAAACCGGATGGATTTCGACGGGTACTTTTGTCGGGTACTTTTGTCCGGGCAGTGTTTTGGACGGGTCATATCGTGACCTTCAAAATGGACAATTCAAGGTCAAATCGCGCAATTCGCCGAAAAGCAGAGGGGAAACAGCCCGGACGAAGTCGGGTCCACCTGCTAGTCTATTATATATTTTGGGAAATCTGTGTGTCTGTGTCTCTGTCTGTGTGTTCGCGATGGACTCGAAAACGGCCGAGCCCATTTCGATGAAACTTGGTATGTGGGGGTACTTCCGGCCGTGGAGTGGCATGGGCCTGTTAATTTGCCCGTGCGCCATGACATTGACCTTGAAATCGGGTAATTTCAAGGTCGAACGCCCGAGTATCACGGGATTTCGATGAAAATTAGTGTCTGGTGATACTTTCGTATGGGGAGTGTCGTAAGCTTGTTCGTTTGCCCGTGCGACGTTGACCTTGAAATCGGATCAATTCAAGGTCAAATCGCGAATTTTTATGGGATTTCGACGAAATTTGATACGTGGGGTTACTTTTGTCCACTGAGTGTTTTGGACGGGTCGTGTCGTGACCCCGACCTGACCTTGAGCTTCAAAATGATCAATTCGAGGTCAAATCGGGTAAAACCGGATGGATTTCGACGGGTACTTTTGTCGGGTACTTTTGTCCGGGCAGTGTTTTGGACGGGTCAAATCGTGACCTTCAAAATGGACAATTCAAGGTCAAATCGCGCAATTCGCCGAAAAGCAGAGGGGAAACAGCCCGGACGAAGTCGGGTCCACCTGCTAGTCTATTATATATTTTGGGAAATCTGTGTGTCTGTGTCTCTGTCTGTGTGTTCGCGATGGACTCGAAAACGGCCGAGCCCATTTCGATGAAACTTGGTATGTGGGGGTACTTCCGGCCGTGGAGTGGCATGGGCCTGTTAATTTGCCCGTGCGCCATGACATTGACCTTGAAATCGGGTAATTTCAAGGTCGAACGCCCGAGTATCACGGGATTTCGATGAAAATTAGTGTCTGGGGAAACTTTCGTATGGGGAGTGTCGTAAGCTTGTTCGTTTGCCCGTGCGACGTTGACCTTGAAGTCGGGTCAATTCAAGGTCAAATCGCGAATTTGTATGGGATTTCGACGAAATTTGATACGTGGGGTTACTTTTGTCCACTGAGTGTTTTGGACGGGTCGTGTCGTGACACCGACCTGACCTTGAGCTTCAAAATGATCAATTCGAGGTCAAATCGGGTAAAACCGGGTGGATTTCGACGGGTACTTTTGTCGGTTACTTTTGTCCGGGCAGTGTTTTTGACGGGTCAAATCGTGACCCCACCTCACCTTGCCCTTCAAAATGGACAATTCAAGGTGAAATCGCGCAATTCGCCGAAAAGCAGAGGGGAAACAGCCCGGACGAAGTCGGGAGTGTTTTGGACGGGTCGAATCGTGACCCCGACCTGACCATGACCTTCAAAATGATCAATTCGAGGTCAAATCGGGTAAAACCGGATGGAATTCGACGGGTACTTTTGTCGGGTACTTTTGTCCGGGCAGTGTTTTGGACGGGTCAAATCGTTACCCCACCTGACCTTGACCTTCAAAATGGACAATTCAAGGTCAAATCGCGCAATTCGCCGAAAAGCAGAGGGGAAACAGCCCGGTCGAAGTCGGGTCCACCTGCTAGTATATATATACAGCCGGTACCCCAACTGACCAATATATAGGTTCAATATATATATTCATAATTAACTGAAAAATGGAAGTGGGGCTATTGCGAAAATATCTAGATAGTGGAGATAGAACAATTACAAGCTGATATATTTATAAGAATGGTGCAACCTGTTTCCAATCGGAAATGGTGCATATACATTATGTTGGTGGCCATGAATGGCAAAAATGGTCCAATTTGACAAAATTAATCACGGTCACCATATCGGAGAGCTCAATCACGCGTTATTCAGTAACCACAACAAATAATTGCGTAATTTAACGCTAAATGGTGGAACTTGTTGGCTATATATGTGTTTTTTTCCAGAATTACTGACAAATTGTACCCAAAATACAACTTAAAACAATCATTTACGGTATATAACAGCTGGTTGCCATGGATACAGAGACCCACATAGCCACCCCAACTCGTAATAGGAACGATCTAGACCAAGAACATGTCCCATGTGCAGAAGGGATGTTATGTTACACCAGCGATATAGATTTACGGGATATTTGTCTTGTTGAGAAAACGGTACCCCAACTGCCGCCTGGATATATATAAATATATATATATCCGGTACCCCAACTGACCACTATATAGGTGGCAGTTTTGGCTGTTGTGGTACCATCTCTGTATATATATGAAGGAGTGTGTGCTTTCGTTTTATTCCTGTATTACAAGTTCCTTGGGGTCTAGTAGACATGATAGATTCATGTCGGGGTCATCATCCTCAAAGAATTCCAAAGAGAGGCTCCTTTAGAAATCAGTACCGCAACTGCCAAATATATATATATATATACAGCCGGTACCCCAACTGACCAGTATATAGGTTCAATATATATATTCATAATTAACTGAAAAATGGAAGTGGGGCTATTGCGAAAATATCTAGATAGTGGAGATAGCACAATTACAAGCTGATATATTTAGTAGAATGGTGCAACCTGTTTCCAATCGGAAATGGTGCATATATACATTATGTTGGTGGCCATGAATGGCAAAAAATGGTCAAATTTGACAAAATTAATCACGGTCACCATATCGGAGAGCTCAATCACGCGTTATTCAGTAACCACAACAAATAATTGCGTAATTTAACGCTAAATGGTGGAACTTGTTGGCTATATATGTGTTTTTTTCCAGAATTACTGACAAATTGGACACAAAATACAATTTAAAACAGTCATTTACGGTATATAACAGCTGGTTGCCATGGATACAGAGACCCACATAGCCACCCCAACTCGTAATAGGAACGATCTAGACCAAGAACATGTCCCATGTGCAGAAGGGATGTTATGTTACACCAGCGATATAGATTTACGGGATATTTGTCTTGTTGAGAAAACGGTACCCCAACTGCCGCCTGGATATATATAAATATATATATATCCGGTACCCCAACTGACCACTATATAGGTGGCAGTTTTGGCTGTTGGGGTACCATCTCTGTATATATATGAAGGAGTGTGTGCTTTCGTTTTATTCCTGTATTACAAGTTCCTTGGGGTCTAGTAGACATGATAGATTCATGTCGGGGTCATCATCCTCAAAGAATTCCAAAGAGAGGCTCCTTTAGAAATCAGTACCGCAACTGCCAAATATATATATATATATATATACAGCCGGTACCCCAACTGACCAGTATATAGGTTCAATATATATATTCATAATTAACTGAAAAATGGAAGTGGGGCTATTGCGAAAATACCTAGATAGTGGAGATAGCACAATTACAAGCTGATATATTTAGTAGAATGGTGCAACCTGTTTCCAATCGGAAATGGTGCATATACATTATTTTGGTGGCCATGAATGGCAAAAAATGGTCAAATTTGACAAAATTAATCACGGTCACCATATCGGAGAGCTCAATCACGCGTTATTCAGTAACCACAACAAATAATTGCGTAATTTAACGCTAAATGGTGGAACTTGTTGGCTATATACATGTATGTGTTTTTTCCAGAATTACTGACACATTGGACCCAAAATACAACTTAAAACAGTCATTTACGGTATATAACAGCTGGTTGCCATGGATACAGAGACCCACATAGCCACCCCAACTCGTAATAGGAACGATCTAGACCAAGAACATGTCCCATGTGCAGAAGGGATGTTATGTTACACCAGCGATATAGATTTACGGGATATTTGTCTTGTTGAGAAAACGGTACCCCCAACTGCCGCCTGGATATATATAAATATATATATATCCGGTACCCCAACTGACCACTATATAGGTGGCAGTTTTGGCTGTTGTGGTACCATCTCTGTATATATATGAAGGAGTGTGTGCTTTCGTTTTATTCCTGTATTACAAGTTCCTTGGGGTCTAGTAGACATGATAGATTCATGTCGGGGTCATCATCCTCAAAGAATTCCAAAGAGAGGCTCCTTTAGAAATCAGTACCGCAACTGCCAAATATATATATATATATACAGCCGGTACCCCAACTGACCAGTATATAGGTTCAATATATATATTCATAATTAACTGAAAAATGGAAGTGGGGCTATTGCGAAAATATCTAGATAGTGGAGATAGCACAATTACAAGCTGATATATTTAGTAGAATGGTGCAACCTGTTTCCAATCGGAAATGGTGCATATATACATTATGTTGGTGGCCATGAATGGCAAAAAATGGTCAAATTTGACAAAATTAATCACGGTCACCATATCGGAGAGCTCAATCACGCGTTATTCAGTAACCACAACAAATAATTGCGTAATTTAACGCTAAATGGTGGAACTTGTTGGCTATATATGTGTTTTTTTCCAGAATTACTGACAAATTGGACACAAAATACAATTTAAAACAGTCATTTACGGTATATAACAGCTGGTTGCCATGGATACAGAGACCCACATAGCCACCCCAACTCGTAATAGGAACGATCTAGACCAAGAACATGTCCCATGTGCAGAAGGGATGTTATGTTACACCAGCGATATAGATTTACGGGATATTTGTCTTGTTGAGAAAACGGTACCCCAACTGCCGCCTGGATATATATAAATATATATATATCCGGTACCCCAACTGACCACTATATAGGTGGCAGTTTTGGCTGTTGGGGTACCATCTCTGTATATATATGAAGGAGTGTGTGCTTTCGTTTTATTCCTGTATTACAAGTTCCTTGGGGTCTAGTAGACATGATAGATTCATGTCGGGGTCATCATCCTCAAAGAATTCCAAAGAGAGGCTCCTTTAGAAATCAGTACCGCAACTGCCAAATATATATATATATATATATATACAGCCGGTACCCCAACTGACCAGTATATAGGTTCAATATATATATATTCATAATTAACTGAAAAATGGAAGTGGGGCTATTGCGAAAATACCTAGATAGTGGAGATAGCACAATTACAAGCTGATATATTTAGTAGAATGGTGCAACCTGTTTCCAATCGGAAATGGTGCATATACATTATTTTGGTGGCCATGAATGGCAAAAAATGGTCAAATTTGACAAAATTAATCACGGTCACCATATCGGAGAGCTCAATCACGCGTTATTCAGTAACCACAACAAATAATTGCGTAATTTAACGCTAAATGGTGGAACTTGTTGGCTATATATGTGTTTTTTTCCAGAATTACTGACACATTGGACCCAAAATACAACTTAAAACAGTCATTTACGGTATATAACAGCTGGTTGCCATGTATACAGAGACCCACATAGCCACCCCAACTCGTAATAGGAACGATCTAGACCAAGAACATGTCCCATGTGCAGAAGGGATGTTATGTTACACCAGCGATATAGATTTACGGGATATTTGTCTTGTTGAGAAAACGGTACCCCAACTGCCGCCTGGATATATATAAATATATATATATCCGGTACCCCAACTGACCACTATATAGGTGGCAGTTTTGGCTGTTGGGGTACCATCTCTGTATATATATGAAGGAGTGTGTGCTTTCGTTTTATTCCTGTATTACAAGTTCCTTGGGGCCTAGTAGACATGATAGATTCATGTCGGGGTCATCATCCTCAAATAATTCCAAAGAGAGGCTCCTTTAGAAATCAGTACCGCAACTGCCAAATATATATATATATATACAGCCGGTACCCCAACTGACCAGTATATAGGTTCAATATATATATTCATAATTAACTGAAAAATGGAAGTGGGGCTATTGCGAAAATACCTAGATAGTGGAGATAGCACAATTACAAGCTGATATATTTAGTAGAATGGTGCAACCTGTTTCCAATCGGAAATGGTGCATATACATTATTTTGGTGGCCATTAATGGCAAAAAATGGTCAAATTTGACAAAATTAATCACGGTCACCATATCGGAGAGCTCAATCACGCGTTATTCAGTAACCACAACAAATAATTGCGTAATTTAACGCTAAATGGTGGAACTTGTTGGCTATATATGTGTTTTTTCCAGAATTACTGACACATTGGACCCAAAATACAACTTAAAACAGTCATTTACGGTATATAACAGCTGGTTGCCATGGATACAGAGACCCACATAGCCACCCCAACTCGTAATAGGAACGATCTAGACCAAGAACATGTCCCATGTGCAGAAGGGATGTTATGTTACACCAGCGATATAGATTTACGGGATATTTGTCTTGTTGAGAAAACGGTACCCCAACTGCCGCCTGGATATATATAAATATATATATATCCGGTACCCCAACTGACCACTATATAGGTGGCAGTTTTGGCTGTTGTGGTACCATCTCTGTATATATATGAAGGAGTGTGTGCTTTCGTTTTATTCCTGTATTACAAGTTCCTTGGGGTCTAGTAGACATGATAGATTCATGTCGGGGTCATCATCCTCAAAGAATTCCAAAGAGAGGCTCCTTTAGAAATCAGTACCGCAACTGCCAAATATATATATATATATACAGCCGGTACCCCAACTGACCAGTATATAGGTTCAATATATATATTCATAATTAACTGAAAAATGGAAGTGGGGCTATTGCGAAAATATCTAGATAGTGGAGATAGCACAATTACAAGCTGATATATTTAGTAGAATGGTGCAACCTGTTTCCAATCGGAAATGGTGCATATATACATTATGTTGGTGGCCATGAATGGCAAAAAATGGTCAAATTTGACAAAATTAATCACGGTCACCATATCGGAGAGCTCAATCACGCGTTATTCAGTAACCACAACAAATAATTGCGTAATTTAACGCTAAATGGTGGAACTTGTTGGCTATATATGTGTTTTTTTCCAGAATTACTGACAAATTGGACACAAAATACAATTTAAAACAGTCATTTACGGTATATAACAGCTGGTTGCCATGGATACAGAGACCCACATAGCCACCCCAACTCGTAATAGGAACGATCTAGACCAAGAACATGTCCCATGTGCAGAAGGGATGTTATGTTACACCAGCGATATAGATTTACGGGATATTTGTCTTGTTGAGAAAACGGTACCCCAACTGCCGCCTGGATATATATAAATATATATATATCCGGTACCCCAACTGACCACTATATAGGTGGCTGTTGGGGTACCATCTCTGTATATATATGAAGGAGTGTGTGCTTTCGTTTTATTCCTGTATTACAAGTTCCTTGGGGTCTAGTAGACATGATAGATTCATGTCGGGGTCATCATCCTCAAAGAATTCCAAAGAGAGGCTCCTTTAGAAATCAGTACCGCAACTGCCAAATATATATATATATATATATACAGCCGGTACCCCAACTGACCAGTATATAGGTTCAATATATATATTCATAATTAACTGAAAAATGGAAGTGGGGCTATTGCGAAAATACCTAGATAGTGGAGATAGCACAATTACAAGCTGATATATTTAGTAGAATGGTGCAACCTGTTTCCAATCGGAAATGGTGCATATACATTATTTTGGTGGCCATGAATGGCAAAAAATGGTCAAATTTGACAAAATTAATCACGGTCACCATATCGGAGAGCTCAATCACGCGTTATTCAGTAACCACAACAAATAATTGCGTAATTTAACGCTAAATGGTGGAACTTGTTGGCTATATATGTGTTTTTTCCAGAATTACTGACACATTGGACCCAAAATACAACTTAAAACAGTCATTTACGGTATATAACAGCTGGTTGCCATGGATACAGAGACCCACATAGCCACCCCAACTCGTAATAGGAACGATCTAGACCAAGAACATGTCCCATGTGCAGAAGGGATGTTATGTTACACCAGCGATATAGATTTACGGGATATTTGTCTTGTTGAGAAAACGGTACCCCAACTGCCGCCTGGATATATATAAATATATATATATCCGGTACCCCAACTGACCACTATATAGGTGGCAGTTTTGGCTGTTGTGGTACCATCTCTGTATATATATGAAGGAGTGTGTGCTTTCGTTTTATTCCTGTATTACAAGTTCCTTGGGGTCTAGTAGACATGATAGATTCATGTCGGGGTCATCATCCTCAAAGAATTCCAAAGAGAGGCTCCTTTAGAAATCAGTACCGCAACTGCCAAATATATATATATATATACAGCCGGTACCCCAACTGACCAGTATATAGGTTCAATATATATATTCATAATTAACTGAAAAATGGAAGTGGGGCTATTGCGAAAATATCTAGATAGTGGAGATAGCACAATTACAAGCTGATATATTTAGTAGAATGGTGCAACCTGTTTCCAATCGGAAATGGTGCATATATACATTATGTTGGTGGCCATGAATGGCAAAAAATGGTCAAATTTGACAAAATTAATCACGGTCAACATATCGGAGAGCTCAATCACGCGTTATTCAGTAACCACAACAAATAATTGCGTAATTTAACGCTAAATGGTGGAACTTGTTGGCTATATATGTGTTTTTTTCCAGAATTACTGACAAATTGGACACAAAATACAATTTAAAACAGTCATTTACGGTATATAACAGCTGGTTGCCATGGATACAGAGACCCACATAGCCACCCCAACTCGTAATAGGAACGATCTAGACCAAGAACAAGTCCCATGTGCAGAAGGGATGTTATGTTACACCAGCGATATAGATTTACGGGATATTTGTCTTGTTGAGAAAACGGTACCCCAACTGCCGCCTGGATATATATAAATATATATATATCCGGTACCCCAACTGACCACTATATAGGTGGCAGTTTTGGCTGTTGGGGTACCATCTCTGTATATATATGAAGGAGTGTGTGCTTTCGTTTTATTCCTGTATTACAAGTTCCTTGGGGTCTAGTAGACATGATAGATTCATGTCGGGGTCATCATCCTCAAAGAATTCCAAAGAGAGGCTCCTTTAGAAATCAGTACCGCAACTGCCAAATATATATATATATATATATACAGCCGGTACCCCAACTGACCAGTATATAGGTTCAATATATATATATTCATAATTAACTGAAAAATGGAAGTGGGGCTATTGCGAAAATACCTAGATAGTGGAGATAGCACAATTACAAGCTGATATATTTAGTAGAATGGTGCAACCTGTTTCCAATCGGAAATGGTGCATATACATTATTTTGGTGGCCATGAATGGCAAAAAATGGTCAAATTTGACAAAATTAATCACGGTCACCATATCGGAGAGCTCAATCACGCGTTATTCAGTAACCACAACAAATAATTGCGTAATTTAACGCTAAACGGTGGAACTTGTTGGCTATATATGTGTTTTTTTTCCAGAATTACTGACACATTGGACCCAAAATACAACTTAAAACAGTCATTTACGGTATATAACAGCTGGTTGCCATGTATACAGAGACCCACATAGCCACCCCAACTCGTAATAGGAACGATCTAGACCAAGAACATGTCCATTGTGCAGAAGGGATGTTATGTTACACCAGCGATATAGATTTACGGGATATTTGTCTTGTTGAGAAAACGGTACCCCAACTGCCGCCTGGATATATATAAATATATATATATATCCGGTACCCCAACTGACCACTATATAGGTGGCAGTTTTGGCTGTTGGGGTACCATCTCTGTATATATATGAAGGAGTGTGTGCTTTCGTTTTATTCCTGTATTACAAGTTCCTTGGGGTCTAGTAGACATGATAGATTCATGTCGGGGTCATCATCCTCAAAGAATTCCAAAGAGAGGCTCCTTTAGAAATCAGTACCGCAACTGCCAAATATATATATATATATACAGCCGGTACCCCAACTGACCAGTATATAGGTTCAATATATATATTCATAATTAACTGAAAAATGGAAGTGGGGCTATTGCGAAAATACCTAGATAGTGGAGATAGCACAATTACAAGCTGATATATTTAGTAGAATGGTGCAACCTGTTTCCAATCGGAAATGGTGCATATACATTATGTTGGTGGCCATGAATGGCAAAAAATGGTCAAATTTGACAAAATTAATCACGGTCACCATATCGGAGAGCTCAATCACGCGTTATTCAGTAACCACAAGAAATAATTGCGTAATTTAACGCTAAATGGTGGAACTTGTTGGCTATATATGTGTTTTTTTCCAGAATTACTGACACATTGGACCCAAAATACAACTTAAAACAGTCATTTACGGTATATAACAGCTGGTTGTCATGTATACAGAGACCCACATAGCCACCCCAACTCGTAATAGGAACGATCTAGACCAAGAACATGTCCCATGTGCAGAAGGGATGTTATGTTACACCAGCGATATAGATTTACAGGATATTTGTCTTGTTGAGAAAACGGGACCCCAACTGCCGCCTGGATATATATAAATATATATATATATCCGGTACCCCAACTGACCACTATATAGGTGGCAGTTTTGGCTGTTGGGGTACCATCTCTGTATATATATGAAGGAGTGTGTGCTTTCGTTTTATTCCTGTATTACAAGTTCCTTGGGGTCTAGTAGACATGATAGATTCATGTCGGGGTCATCATCCTCAAAGAATTCCAAAGAGAGGCTCCTTTAGAAATCAGTACCGCAACTGCCAAATATATATATATATATACAGCCGGTACCCCAACTGACCAGTATATAGGTTCAATATATATATTCATAATTAACTGAAAAATGGAAGTGGGGCTATTGCGAAAATATCTAGATAGTGGAGATAGCACAATTACAAGCTGATATATTTAGTAGAATGGTGCAACCTGTTTCCAATCGGAAATGGTGCATATACATTATGTTGGTGGCCATGAATGGCAAAAAATTGTCAAATTTGACAAAATTAATCACGGTCACCATATCGGACAGCTCAATCACGCGTTATTCAGTAACCACAACAAATAATTGCGTAATTTAACGCTAAATGGTGGAACTTGTTGGCTATATATGTGTTTTTTTCCAGAATTACTGACAAATTGGACCCAGAATACAACTTAATACAGTCATTTACGGTATATAACAGCTGGTTGCCATGTATACAGAGACCCACATAGCCACCCCAACTCGTAATAGGAACGATCTAGACCAAGAACATGTCCCTTGTGCAGAAGGGATGTTATGTTACACCAGCGATATAGATTTACGGGATATTTGTCTTGTTGAGAAAACGGTACCCCAACTGCCGCCTGGATATATATAAATATATATATATATCCGGTACCCCAACTGACCACTATATAGGTGGCAGTTTTGGCTGTTGGGGTACCATCTCTGTATATATATGAAGGAGTGTGTGCTTTCGTTTTATTCCTGTATTACAAGTTCCTTGGGGTCTAGTAGACATGATAGATTCATGTCGGGGTCATCATCCTCAAAGAATTCCAAAGAGAGGCTCCTTTAGAAATCAGTACCGCAACTGCCAAATATATATATATATATACAGCCGGTACCCCAACTGACCAGTATATAGGTTCAATATATATATTCATAATTAACTGAAAAATGGAAGTGGGGCTATTGCGAAAATACCTAGATAGTGGAGATAGCACAATTACAAGCTGATATATTTAGTAGAATGGTGCAACCTGTTTCCAATCGGAAATGGTGCATATACATTATGTTGGTGGCCATGAATGGCAAAAAATGGTCAAATTTGACAAAATT
The DNA here is from genome assembly GCA_032622095.1 of Siphonodentalium dalli. Classification (NCBI taxonomy): domain Eukaryota; kingdom Metazoa; phylum Mollusca; class Scaphopoda; order Gadilida; family Siphonodentaliidae; genus Siphonodentalium; species Siphonodentalium dalli. The sequence goes on along the minus strand of CP136065.1, from coordinate 148,255,506 downwards.
AATCACGGTCACCATATCGGAGAGCTCAATCACGCGTTATTCAGTAACCACAACAAATAATTGCGTAATTTAACGCTAAATGGTGGAACTTGTTGGCTATATATGTGTTTTTTTCCAGAATTACTGACACATTGGACCCAAAATACAACTTAAAACAGTCATTTACGGTATATAACAGCTGGTTGCCATGTATACAGAGACCCACATAGCCACCCCAACTCGTAATAGGGACAATCTAGACCAAGGACATGTCCCATGTGCAGAAGGGATGTTATGTTACACCAGCGATATAGATTTACGGGATATTTGTCTTGTTGAGAAAACGGTACCCCAACTGCCGCCTAGATATATATAAATATATATATATCCGGTACCCCAACTGACCACTATATAGGTGGCAGTTTTGGCTGTTGGGGTACCATCTCTGTATATATATGAAGGAGTGTGTGCTTTCGTTTTATTCCTGTATTACAAGTTCCTTGGGGTCTAGTAGACATGATAGATTCATGTCGGGGTCATCATCCTCAAAGAATTCCAAAGAGAGGCTCCTTTAGAAATCAGTACCGCAACTGCCAAATATATATATATATATATATATACAGCCGGTACCCCAACTGACCAGTATATAGGTTCAATATATATATTCATAATTAACTGAAAAATGGAAGTGCGGCTATTGCGAAAATACCTAGATAGTGGAGATAGCACAATTACAAGCTGATATATTTAGTAGAATGGTGCAACCTGTTTCCAATCGGAAATGGTGCATATACATTATTTTGGTGGCCATGAATGGCAAAAAATGGTCAAATTTGACAAAATTAATCACGGTCACCATATCGGAGAGCTCAATCACGCGTTATTCAGTAACCACAACAAATAATTGCGTAATTTAACGCTAAATGGTGGAACTTGTTGTCTATATATGTGTTTTTTTCCAGAATTACTGACAAATTGGACCCAAAATAAAACTTAAAACAGTCATTTACGGTATATAACAGCTGGTTGCCATGGCTACAGAGACCCACATAGCCACCCCAACTCGTAATAGGGACAATCTAGACCAAGGACATGTCCCATGTGCAGAAGGGATGTTATGTTACACCAGCGATATAGATTTACGGGATATTTGTCTTGTTGAGAAAACGGTACCCCAACTGCCGCCTAGATATATATAAATATATATATATCCGGTACCCCAACTGACCACTATATAGGTGGCAGTTTTGGCTGTTGGTGTACCATCTCTGTATATATATGAAGGAGTGTGTGCTTTCGTTTTATTCCTGTATTACAAGTTCCTTGGGGTCTAGTAGACATGATAGATTCATGTCGGGGTCATCATCCTCAAAGAATTCCAAAGAGAGGCTCCTTTAGAAATCAGTACCGCAACTGCCAAATATATATATATATATATATATATATACAGCCGGTACCCCAACTGACCAGTATATAGGTTCAATATATATATTCATAATTAACTGAAAAATGGAAGTGGGGCTATTGCGAAAATATCTAGATAGTGGAGATAGCACAATTACAAGCTGATATATTTAGTAGAATGGTGCAACCTGTTTCCAATCGGAAATGGTTCATATACATTATGTTGGTGGCCATGAATGGCAAAAAATGGTCAAATTTGACAAAATTAATCACGGTCACCATATCGGAGAGCTCAATCACGCGTTATTCAGTAACCACAACAAATAATTGCGTAATTTAACGCTAAATGGTGGAACTTGTTGGCTATATATGTGTTTTTTTTCCAGAATTACTGACACATTGGACCCAAAATACAACTTAAAACAGTCATTTACGGTATATAACAGCTGGTTGCCATGCATACAGAGACCCACATAGCCACCCCAACTCGTAATAGGAACGATCTAGACCAAGAACATGTCCCATGTGCAGAAGGGATGTTATGTTACACCAGCGATATAGATTTACGGGATATTTGTCTTGTTGAGAAAACGGTACCCCAACTGCCGCCTGGATATATATAAATATATATATATCCGGTACCCCAACTGACCACTATATAGGTGGCAGTTTTGGTTGTTGGGGTACCATCTCTGTATATACATGAAGGAGTGTGTGCTTTCGTTTTATTCCTGTATTACAAGTTCGTTGGGGTCTAGTAGACATGATAGATTCATGTCGGGGTCATCATCCTCAAAGAATTCCAAAGAGAGGCTCCTTTAGAAATCAGTACCGCAACTGCCAAATATATATATATATATACAGCCGGTACCCCAACTGACCAGTATATAGGTTCAATATATATATTCATAATTAACTGAAAAATGGAAGTGGGGCTATTGCGAAAATACCTAGATAGTGGAGATAGCACAATTACAAGCTGATATATTTAGTAGAATGGTGCAACCTGTTTCCAATCGGAAATGGTTCATATACATTATGTTGGTGGCCATGAATGGCAAAAAATGGTCAAATTTGACAAAATTAATCACAGTCACCGTATCGGAGAGCTCAATCACGCGTTATTCAGTAACCACAACAAATAATTGCGTAATTTAACGCTAAATGGTGGAACTTGTTGGCTATATATGTGTTTTTGTTCCAGAATTACTGACAAATTGGACCCAAAATAAAACTTAAAACAGTCATTTACGGTATATAACAGCTGGTTGCCATGGCTACAGAGACCCACATAGCCACCCCAACTCGTAATATGAACGATCTAGACCAAGGACATGTCTCATGTGCAGAAGGGATGTTATGTTACACCAGCGATATAGATTTACGGGATATTTGTCTTGTTGAGAAAACGGTACCCCAACTGCCGCCTAGATATATATAAATATATATATATCCGGTACCCCAACTGACCACTATATAGGTGGCAGTTTTGGCTGTTGGGGTACCATCTCTGTATATATATGAAGGAGTGCTTTCGTTTTATTCCTGTATTACAAGTTCCTTGGGATCTAGTAGACATGATAGATTCATGTCGGGGTCATCATCCTCAAAGAATTCCAAAGAGAGGCTCCTTTAGAAATCAGTACCGCAACTTCCAAATATATATATATATATATATATACAGCCGGTACCCCAACTGACCAGTATATAGGTTCAATATATATATTCATAATTAACTGAAAAATGGAAGTGGGGCTATTGCGAAAATACCTAGATAGTGGAGATAGCACAATTACAAGCTGATATATTTAGTAGAATGGTGCAACCTGTTTCCAATCGGAAATGGTGCATATACATTATTTTGGTGGCCATGAATGGCAAAAAATGGTCAAATTTGACAAAATTAATCACGGTCACCATATCGGAGAGCTCAATCACGCGTTATTCAGTAACCACAACAAATAATTGCGTAATTTAACGCTAAATGGTGGAACTTGTTGGCTATATATGTGTTTTTTTCCAGAATTACTGACACATTGGACCCAAAATACAACTTAAAACAGTCATTTACGGTATATAACAGCTGGTTGCCATGTATACAGAGACCCACATAGCCACCCCAACTCGTAATAGGAACGATCTATAGTTCTATACCAAGAACATGTCCCATGTGCAGGAGGGATGTTATGTTTCACCAGCGATATAGATTTACGGGATATTTGTCTTGTTGAGAAAACGGTACCCCAACTGCCGCCTGGATATATATAAATATATATATATCCGGTACCCCAACTGACCACTATATAGGTGGCAGTTTTGGCTGTTGGGGTACCATCTCTGTATATATATGAAGGAGTGTGTGCTTTCGTTTTATTCCTGTATTACAAGTTCCTTGGGGCCTAGTAGACATGATAGATTCATGTCGGGGTCATCATCCTCAAAGAATTCCAAAGAGAGGCTCCTTTAGAAATCAGTACCGCAACTGCCAAAATATATATATATATATACAGCCGGTACCCCAACTGACCAGTATATAGGTTCAATATATATATTCATAATTAACTGAAAAATGGAAGTGCGGCTATTGCGAAAATACCTAGATAGTGGAGATAGCACAATTACAAGCTGATATATTTAGTAGAATGGTGCAACCTGTTTCCAATCGGAAATGGTGCATATACATTATTTTGGTGGCCATGAATGGCAAAAAATGGTCAAATTTGACAAAATTAATCACGGTCACCATATCGGAGAGCTCAATCACGCGTTATTCAGTAACCACAAGAAATAATTGCGTAATTTAACGCTAAATGGTGGAACTTGTTGGCTATATATGTGTTTTTTTCCAGAATTACTGACAAATTGGACCCAAAATACAACTTAAAACAGTCATTTACGGTATATAGCAACTGGTTGCCATGTATACAGAGACCCACATAGCCACCCCAACTCGTAATAGGAACGATCTAGACCAAGAACATGTCCCATGTGCAGAAGGGATGTTATGTTACACCAGCGATATAGATTTACGGGATATTTGTCTTGTTGAGAAAACGGTACCCCAACTGCCGCCTGGATATATATAAATATATATATATATCCGGTACCCCAACTGACCACTATATAGGTGGCAGTTTTGGCTATTGGGGTGCCATCTCTGTATATATATGAAGGAGTGTGTGCTTTCGTTTTATTCCTGTATTACAAGTTCCTTGGGGTCTAGTAGACATGATAGATTCATGTCGGGGTCATCATCCTCAAATAATTCCAAAGAGAGGCTCCTTTAGAAATCAGTACCGCAACTGCCAAATATATATATATATATATACAGCCGGTACCCCAACTGACCAGTATATAGGTTCAATATATATATTCATAATTAACTGAAAAATGGAAGTGGGGCTATTGCGAAAATACCTAGATAGTGGAGATAGCACAATTACAAGCTGATATATTTAGTAGAATGGTGCAACCTGTTTCCAATCGGAAATGGTGCATATACATTATGTTGGTGGCCATGAATGGCAAAAAATGGTCAAATTTGACAAAATTAATCACAGTCACCATATCGGAGAGCTCAATCACGCGTTATTCAGTAACCACAACAAATAATTGCGTAATTTAACGCTAAATGGTGGAACTTGTTGGCTATATATGTGTTTTTTTCCAGAATTACTGACAAATTGGACCCAAAATAAAACTTAAAACAGTCATTTACGGTATATAACAGCTGGTTGCCATGGATACAGAGACCCACATAGCCACCCCAACTCGTAATAGGGACAATCTAGACCAAGGACATGTCCCATGTGCAGAAGGGATGTTATGTTACACCAGCGATATAGATTTACGGGATATTTGTCTTGTTGAGAAAACGGTACCCCAACTGCCGCCTAGATATATATAAATATATATATATCCGGTACCCCAACTGACCACTATATAGGTGGCAGTTTTGGCTGTTGGGGTACCATCTCTGTATATATATGAAGGAGTGCTTTCGTTTTATTCCTGTATTACAAGTTCCTTGGGGTCTAGTAGACATGATAGATTCATGTCGGGGTCATCATCCTCAAAGAATTCCAAAGAGAGGCTCCTTTAGAAATCAGTACCGCAACTGCCAAATATATATATATATATATATATACAGCCGGTACCCCAACTGACCAGTATATAGGTTCAATATATATATTCATAATTAACTGAAAAATGGAAGTGGGGCTATTGCGAAAATATCTAGATAGTGGAGATAGCACAATTACAAGCTGATATATTTAGTAGAATGGTGCAACCTGTTTCCAATCGGAAATGGTGCATATACATTATGTTGGTGGCCATGAATGGCAAAAAATGGTCAAATTTGACAAAATTAATCACGGTCACCATATCGGAGAGCTCAATCACGCGTTATTCAGTAACCACAACAAATAATTGCGTAATTTAACGCTAAATGGTGGAACTTGTTGGCTATATATGTGGGGTTTTTTTCAGAATTACTGACAAATTGGACCCAAAATACAACTTAAAACAGTCATTTACGGTATATAACAGCTGGTTGCCATGGATACAGAGACCCACATAGCCACCCCAACTCGTAATAGGAACGATCTAGACCAAGAACATGTCCCGTGTGCAGAAGGGATGTTATGTTACACCAGCGATATAGATTTACGGGATATTTGTCTTGTTGAGAAAACGGTACCCCAACTGCCGCTTGGATATATATAAATATATATATATCCGGTACCCCAACTGACCACTATATAGGTGGCAGTTTTGGCTGTTGGGGTACCATCTCTGTATATATATGAAGGAGTGTGTGCTTTCGTTTTATTCCTGTATTACAAGTTCCTTGGGGTCTAGTAGACATGATAGATTCATGTCAGGGTCATCATCCTCAAAGAATTCCAAAGAGAGGCTCCTTTAGAAATCAGTACCGCAACTGCCAAATATATATATATATATACAGCCGGTACCCCAACTGACCAGTATATAGGTTCAATATATATATTCATAATTAACTGAAAAATGGAAGTGGGGCTATTGCGAAAATACCTAGATAGTGGAGATAGCACAATTACAAGCTGATATATTTAGTAGAATGGTGCAACCTGTTTCCAAACGGAAATGGTGCATATACATTATGTTGGTGGCCATGAATGGCAAAAAATGGTCAAATTTGACAAAATTAATCACAGTCACCATATCGGAGAGCTCAATCACGCGTTATTCAGTAACCACAACAAATAATTGCGTAATTTAACGCTAAATGGTGGAACTTGTTGGCTATATATGTGTTTTTTTCCAGAATTACTAACAAATTGGACCCAAAATACAACTTAAAACAGTCATTTACTGAATATAACAGCTGGTTGCCATGGATACAGAGACCCACAATAGGAACGATCTAGACCAAGGACATGTCCCATGTGCAGAAGGGATGTTATGTTACACCAGCGATATAGATTTACGGGATATTTGTCTTGTTGAGAAAACGGTACCCCAACTGCCGCCTAGATATATATAAATATATATATATCCGGTACCCCAACTGACCACTATATAGGTGGCAGTTTTGGCTGTTGGGGTACCATCTCTGTATATATATGAAGGAGTGCTTTCGTTTTATTCCTGTATTACAAGTTCCTTGGGGTCTAGTAGACATGATAGATTCGTGTCGGGGTCATCATCCTCAAAGAATTCCAAAGAGAGGCTCCTTTAGAAATCAGTACCGCAACTGCCAAATATATATATATATATATATACAGCCGGTACCCCAACTGACCAGTATATAGGTTCAATATATATATTCATAATTAACTGAAAAATGGAAGTGGGGCTATTGCGAAAATATCTAGATAGTGGAGATAGCACAATTACAAGCTGATATATTTAGTAGAATGGTGCAACCTGTTTCCAATCGGAAATGGTGCATATACATTATGTTGGTGGCCATGAATGGCAAAAAATGGTCAAATTTGACAAAATTAATCACGGTCACCATATCGGAGAGCTCAATCACGCGTTATTCAGTAACCACAACAAATAATTGCGTAATTTAACGCTAAATGGTGGAACTTGTTGGCTATATATGTGGGGTTTTTTTCAGAATTACTGACAAATTGGACCCAAAATACAACTTAAAACAGTCATTTACGGTATATAACAGCTGGTTGCCATGGATACAGAGACCCACATAGCCACCCCAACTCGTAATAGGAACGATCTAGACCAAGAACATGTCCCGTGTGCAGAAGGGATGTTATGTTACACCAGCGATATAGATTTACGGGATATTTGTCTTGTTGAGAAAACGGTACCCCAACTGCCGCTTGGATATATATAAATATATATATATCCGGTACCCCAACTGACCACTATATAGGTGGCAGTTTTGGCTGTTGGGGTACCATCTCTGTATATATATGAAGGAGTGTGTGCTTTCGTTTTATTCCTGTATTACAAGTTCCTTGGGGTCTAGTAGACATGATAGATTCATGTCAGGGTCATCATCCTCAAAGAATTCCAAAGAGAGGCTCCTTTAGAAATCAGTACCGCAACTGCCAAATATATATATATATATACAGCCGGTACCCCAACTGACCAGTATATAGGTTCAATATATATATTCATAATTAACTGAAAAATGGAAGTGGGGCTATTGCGAAAATACCTAGATAGTGGAGATAGCACAATTACAAGCTGATATATTTAGTAGAATGGTGCAACCTGTTTCCAAACGGAAATGGTGCATATACATTATGTTGGTGGCCATGAATGGCAAAAAATGGTCAAATTTGACAAAATTAATCACAGTCACCATATCGGAGAGCTCAATCACGCGTTATTCAGTAACCACAACAAATAATTGCGTAATTTAACGCTAAATGGTGGAACTTGTTGGCTATATATGTGTTTTTTTCCAGAATTACTAACAAATTGGACCCAAAATACAACTTAAAACAGTCATTTACGGAATATAACAGCTGGTTGCCATGGATACAGAGACCCACAATAGGAACGATCTAGACCAAGGACATGTCCCATGTGCAGAAGGGATGTTATGTTACACCAGCGATATAGATTTACGGGATATTTGTCTTGTTGAGAAAACGGTACCCCAACTGCCGCCTAGATATATATAAATATATATATATCCGGTACCCCAACTGACCACTATATAGGTGGCAGTTTTGGCTGTTGGGGTACCATCTCTGTATATATATGAAGGAGTGCTTTCGTTTTATTCCTGTATTACAAGTTCCTTGGGGTCTAGTAGACATGATAGATTCGTGTCGGGGTCATCATCCTCAAAGAATTCCAAAGAGAGGCTCCTTTAGAAATCAGTACCGCAACTGCCAAATATATATATATATATATATACAGCCGGTACCCCAACTGACCAGTATATAGGTTCAATATATATATTCATAATTAACTGAAAAATGGAAGTGGGGCTATTGCGAAAATATCTAGATAGTGGAGATAGCACAATTACAAGCTGATATATTTAGTAGAATGGTGCAACCTGTTTCCAATCGGAAATGGTGCATATACATTATGTTGGTGGCCATGAATGGCAAAAAATGGTCAAATTTGACAAAATTAATCACGGTCACCATATCGGAGAGCTCAATCACGCGTTATTCAGTAACCACAACAAATAATTGCGTAATTTAACGCTAAATGGTGGAACTTGTTGGCTATATATGTGGGGTTTTTTTCAGAATTACTGACAAATTGGACCCAAAATACAACTTAAAACAGTCATTTACGGTATATAACAGCTGGTTGCCATGGATACAGAGACCCACATAGCCACCCCAACTCGTAATAGGAACGATCTAGACCAAGAACATGTCCCATGTGCAGAAGGGATGTTATGTTACACCAGCGATATAGATTTACGGGATATTTGTCTTGTTGAGAAAACGGTACCCCAACTGCCGCCTGGATATATATAAATATATATATATCCGGTACCCCAACTGACCACTATATAGGTGGCAGTTTTGGCTGTTGGGGTACCATCTCTGTATATATATGAAGGAGTGTGTGCTTTCATTTTATTCCTGTATTACAAGTTCCTTGGGGTCTAGTAGACATGATAGATTCATGTCAGGGTCATCATCCTCAAAGAATTCCAAAGAGAGGCTCCTTTAGAAATCAGTACCGTAACTGCCAAATATATATATATATACAGCCGGTACCCCAACTGACCAGTATATAGGTTCAATATATATATTCATAATTAACTGAAAAATGGAAGTGGGGCTATTGCGAAAATACCTAGATAGTGGAGATAGCACAATTACAAGCTGATATATTTAGTAGAATGGTGCAACCTGTTTCCAAACGGAAATGGTGCATATACATTATGTTGGTGGCCATGAATGGCAAAAAATGGTCAAATTTGACAAAATTAATCACAGTCACCATATCGGAGAGCTCAATCACGCGTTATTCAGTAACCACAACAAATAATTGCGTAATTTAACGCTAAATGGTGGAACTTGTTGGCTATATATGTGTTTTTTTCCAGAATTACTAACAAATTGGACCCAAAATACAACTTAAAACAGTCATTTACGGAATATAACAGCTGGTTGCCATGGATACAGAGACCCACATAGCCATCCGAACTCGTAATAGGAACGATCTAGTCCAAGAACATGTCCCTTGTGCAGAAGGGATGTTATGTTACACCAGCGATATAAATTTACGGGATATTTGTCTTGTTGAAAAAACGGTACCCCAACTGCCGCCTAGATATATATAAATATATATATATCCGGTACCCCAACTGACCACTATATATGTTGCAGCTTTGGCAGTTGGGGTACCGGCAGTTGGGGTACCGGCAGTTGGGGTACCATCTCTGTATATATATGAAGGAGTGTGTGCTTTCGTTTCATTCCTGTATTACAAGTGCCTTGGGGTCTAGTAGACATGATACACTCATGTCGGGGTCACCACCCTCAAACAATTCCAAACAGAGGCTCCTTTAGAAATCGGTACCCCAACTGCCAGAAATATATATATATACAGCCGGTACCCCAACTGACCAGTATATACGTTTATATATATATATATATATCTATTATATATTTTGAAAGATCTGTGTGTGTATGTGTTTGTTTGTGTGTGTGTTTGTGTGTTTGAAATCGATGGACTCAAAAACGACTAAGCCAATTTCGATGAAATTTGGTATTTGGATGTGTTTTCGGCCGGAGACGAACATAGGCATATTTATTTGTCCGTGCGAGGTCAACTTTTCACGTGCGGAGGTCAAATCTGTTTTTACGCCGTTTTTGCGCTAATATATTTCAGTTCGGTGCTCACAAATCGATTCGATATAGCGCGAATAATAAATTGCCAGTCATATAATTTGCACGGTTAGAATCTGTGGCGTGTCCTCTTTCCAACGATATATAATATGTATGTATCCGTTTTAGTTATCTGCCTCAATTATTAGGTACAAGTGGTCCGATGCTTTTATCGGGATAAAATCAATGCGTAATTTCTATGACGTCGTCAGAGGTCATAAAGTTAGATTACGTTAACTCTCACCCTGCCGATGCATTTGACTGTGTCGCGTTAACTCATCACCGGCCGAGGTATCCGCAAATGACATCGGGCTATATATCTCGGAAACGGGTGTAGCTATCGACTTTAAATTTGGTATGTGAATGTATCTTGCCCCGGATACGAATTTTATCGGGTCGCCGAGCACGTGCGACACCAGCTTCGCGCATGCGCAGACCAGATCTAGGAAACGGGTGGAGCAATCGACTTGAAATTTGGTTTTTGAATAGCCCGGACGAAGTCGGGTCACCTTCTAGTCTATTATATATTTTGAAAGATCTGTGTGTGTATGTGTTTGTTTGTGTGTGTGTTTGTTTGTGTGTGTGTTTGAAATCGATGGACTCCAAAACGACTAAGCCAATTTCGATGAAATTTGGTATTTTAGGGTATTTTCGGCCGGAGACGAACATAGGCATATTTATTTGTCCGTGCGAGGTCAACTTTTCACGTGCGGAGGTCAAATCTATTTTTACGCCGTTTTTGCGCTAATATATTTCAGTTCGGTGCTCACAAATCGATTCGATATAGCGCGAATAATAAATTGCCAGTCATATAATTTGCACGGTTAGAATCTGTGTGGCTTCATCTATCCAACGATATATAATATGTATGTATCCGTTTTAGTTATCTGCCTCAATTATTAGGTAAAAGTGGTACGATGCTTTTATCAGGATAAAATCAATGCGTAATTTCTATGACGTCGTCAGAGGTCATAAAGTTAGATTACGTTAACTCTCACCCTGCCGATGCATTTGACTGTGTCGCGTTAACTCATCACCGGCCGAGGTATCCGCAAATAACATTGGGCTATATATCTCGCAAACGGGTGTAGCTATCGACTTGAAATTTGGTATGTGAATGTATCTTGCCCCGGATACGAATTTTATCGGGTCGCCGAGCACGTGCGACGCCAGCTTCGCGCATGCGCAGACGAGATCTCGAAAACGGGTTGAGATATTGACTTTAAATTTGGATGTGAATGTATCTTGCCCCGGATACGAATTTTATCGGGTCGCCGAGCACGTGCGACACCAGCTTCGCGCATGCGCAGACCAGATCTAGGAAACGGGTGGAGCAATCGACTTGAAATTTGGTTTTTGAATAGCCCGGACGAAGTCGGGTCACCTTCTAGTCTATTATATATTTTGAAAGATCTGTGTATGTGTTTGTTTGTGAGGGTGTGTGTGTGTGTGTGTGTGTGTGTGTTTGAAATCGATGGACTCCAAAACGACTAAGCCAATTTCGATGAAATTTGGTATTTGGATGTGTTTTCGGCCGGAGACGAACATAGGCATATTTATTTGTCCGTGCGAGGTCAACTTTTCACGTGCGGAGGTCAAATCTGTTTTTACGCCGTTTTTGCGCTAATATATTTCAGTTCGGTGCTCACAAATCGATTCGATATAGCGCGAATAATAAATTGCCAGTCATATAATTTGCACGGTTAGAATCTGTGGCGTGTCCTCTTTCCAACGATATATAATATGTATGTATCCGTTTTAGTTATCTGCCTCAATTATTAGGTACAAGTGGTCCGATGCTTTTATCGGGATAAAATCAATGCGTAATTTCTATGACGTCGTCAGAGGTCATAAAGTTAGATTACGTTAACTCTCACCCTGCCGATGCATTTGACTGTGTCGCGTTAACTCATCACCGGCCGAGGTATCCGCAAATGACATTGGGCTATATATCTCGCAAACGGGTGTAGCTATCGACTTTAAATTTGGTATGTGAATGTATCTTGCCCCGGATACGAATTTTATCGGGTCGCCGAGCACGTGCGACACCAGCTTCGCGCATGCGCAGACCAGATCTAGGAAACGGGTGGAGCAATCGACTTGAAATTTGGTTTTTGAATAGCCCGGACGAAGTCGGGTCACCTTCTAGTAATATATAATTTATCACGTAACTGTGGCTATTAATCCGACATCGCGCATTCAGTTTTCTGGTAACAACTGCGCAGTAAGCTTTTCTCGAAACAATGCGCGGAAGATATATAGCGCAGTAAACTTTTCTCGAAACAGTGCGCGGTAGATTCTACCACCCACTCTCTCTAATAAAACATTAAAATGATCTTGCAAATTCGTAACTGAAGACCTTCTATACTACTATATTTCTTTAATATACATGTTTTAAATCAACTCCCCGTGCATAATAACTGTTTTGTTTGTACCGCGCAGTTCCGCGCACTTCTGCGCAGTTCCGCGCACTGTTTCGAGGTACCCAATTGGATGAGGGATGTGTATCATGGGAGGCCCTTTTCACATGTATTATTTATTTACGCTTAAGCGCAAATATTTGCTTAAGCGCAAATAAAAATTAATATTCATTGATTCCCCCCTGAATTAATTTTAAATGTAACAGGCCTAAACACATCACTCAGGTATATATAGGCCCACCATATGAGGGAAGCATGCAATCCCCCAGTAACCCCTAGATCCCTTTTATGACATGGAAATGGTATAGATCTGTGCAGGATATGCCTCATTTATAAAATATACTTGATCTCTGTGATGGAGACACACATTCTTGGGGACAGGGATGCTGATAATATGAAAATAGGTTTTTTTCCCCTATTTCAAGTCAATAAGTACACCATATGAAGGAAGCAAGCCCCCCCCCCCCCGGTAACCGCTAATTCCTTTTTTATGGCCATGGAAATGGTATATATCTGTGCAGGATATATCCCTTTAATAAAATATACTAGAGCTCTGGGAGTGAGACACCAATTCCTGGGACACCAGGGACAGAGATGCTGATATGCATATGGAAATATGTTTTTTCTTCAACTTCGAGTCTGTATGGGGCTATTACTATGGGCCCATCATAGTATACTATGAGATGGACTCAATCATTCACAATCAGAGGGAAGGAAGGGAGTGTTTAATAGGTATTTGCCTTAAGCGCAAATAAATTGATAGACACATATTTGCGCTTAAGCGCAAATGAATTGCGCTTAAGCACAAATGATTTGAGCTTAAGCGCAAATGATTTACGCTTAAGCGCAAATAAATAATAAATGTGAAAAGGGCCTCCCATAGATGTGGTCCTGTAAGATGGCCACTGGCAGCCATATTTTTCTACAAATTTGGAAAAAAAAGCTATCGCTAAAAGTCACCATGAAGAGTACGTGCCAAAGGATTTAGTCATGTAAAGAGTAAAATTCAAGATGGCTGCTGGCGGCAAAGTTTTTTCATCGAAAATTGTTCATAATTTGATGGCTCCCATCTAGAGGTGATCCTAAACATGCCTGCTAATTTTTAAACAATTCTCCAATAAATGCGGGCTGTGGACTGTGCCAATTTATTCAAATTAGAAATCTAAGATGACTGCTGGTGGCCATGTTTTCAAAATTGGAGGCTATAGCTCCCATTTAGAGGTCACCCCAAAGATCCATATGAAGTTTGGTTATAATCGGATGAGGGATGTGGTCTCTAGGCTACGCCAAACGATGTAGTCACACAAAGAGTAAATTCCAAGATGGCCACTGGCAGCCATGTATTTCAATGAATTTCGGCCAAAATAGGAGGCTCCCATCTACAGGTCACCCTGAAGATCCATATGAGATTGGTTATGATCGGATGAGGGATGTGGTCTCTAGTGGAGGCCCTCACCCCCCCCCCCCCCCTGGAATATGGAATACCACTTAACACAGAGGGTGGAATACGGAATACCAGTTAACAGCCATATGGAATACGGAGTATACCAGTTAAGATCAGATAAGATAATTTGTTGATGATAAAAGGATCTAAAAGGCAACATGATAGTAAAACGCCGGTCATCCCGCAGTGTCCACGTCTAAAACGATCTAAAATGACGATGATCGACGATCTGTATGTCAAACCGTGAATTTATTGTGATAAAAATCGCATTTATATTATTATTATGATCATTTTTGGAAGGTCGGCGTACGAATACCGGTATTTTTGGAATGTCGAATACCTCCTAATAGAGGGGCCGGAATACGGTGTACCTCATAACATGGCATGGAATACGGCGTACGAAAAGGGGGGGTGGGGGCCTCCTAGGGTGTGCCAAAGGATTTAGTCACACAAAGAGTAAATTCCAAGATGGTCACTGGCGGCCATGTATTTCAAATTTTTTTTGTCAAAATAGAAGCTCGGCTCCCACCTAGAAGGAATTTGTTGACGCATAGACATCTGACTGATGGACTGACAATCTATATATCACCCTGAAGTTACATATGAAGTTGTGTGCAGATCGGATGAGGGATGCGGCCTGCAGGGTGTGCCGAAGGAAATTTCTTTCAGCGAGCATATGCAGCTGTCTGTTGAATGTTTTTGTTTGAAGCCAAATTGATTATCTCGTGTGGTTAACTTATTTTGGTCAACAGAACTGATTCGAATACTTTCGACACGATGCTGGAAATAGCAATTGGTCGATAATTTTCTTTAGTAGAGAGATTTCCCGCTTTGTTTTTAACAATGGGAACTAGTGTCACATTCAGCATCGATTTGGTCACATGTCCATGTTGTAACATTGCATTGAATATTATTGCCAAACTTGTGTTTATATTACTAGAACAATATTTTAGATGTTCTGACGTAATATTGTCCGCACCACAGGCCTTTCGCATATATAGTTTACTTATAGCATCTTGTATGTCAGAGTCGCAAATGTTTAAAGTTTCACAATCATTCGATCTTATATTGACTCGTGTTTTATTTGTATCTTTACCAGTGCCTCCAAGGATATTGGAGAAATATCCACTCCACATTTCACAGATGTTTTCTTCTCCGGATACTCCATCTATCGTTAGCGCTTAAACGTAAATAATTGTGCTTAAGCGCATATATTTGTGCATAGGCACAAATATAATTGCATAAGCCCAAATAATTATTAAAAGAGAATATAGCCTCCCATATATACAGGCCCATAACCGATTTTCTGTGTGAATTTAATAGATTAATAGAGAGCAGATTATAATATATTATTTCTAGCTGCTTCAAGTTAGTACCAGTTCCCATGCCAGGGAATATAAATACTCTGTATTTAATATACATAAGTGTTGTAGTCCACCGAGTCCAATATTAAATACACACTCTTTAACCCTTTGAGTGCCAGGGGCCGATCTCATCGGACCTAAACCTACAAAATAAGTCTTTTAATGAATAAAAGAATAAATTATTAAAATTGTAAAAAAATTAAAAAATTATTAGGCCAATGCATTCTCTTATATATGCGAGGCGACCTATGGTCGACTCGCATATATAAGACAATGCATTGGCACAGGGTATATGGGTTGATACAAAAATCGACCTGGCACTCAAAGGGTTAAAAGAGTATGACAATCGTACTATCTTAATTGATTTTCTATTGAAGTTGAATTACAGAAACGGCGCACATTATGTTTAATCCCTCCTGGTCAAGTGGTACAGCAAATGTGCTATTGTAATATGTGCTATTAACACTAGATACTGCAACCTGCTAGTATAATATAAAGAGCGTGTGTATATGATATAAAGAGCGTTTATACTCTTATTGCCTTGATTATCTCCGGTCATTTTTCTCCTTTTGAAAAGAAAGGAGATTCCATTTTACCACACAACGAAAACATCCTGGGGACACGTGTAACACCCATCTACGAGCGGTCTCTCTGGTATCTCAGAAATAAATTAACACTTGTAATGCTTTGTAACATGTAGCTACACTGAGATGGTAGAAATAAAATAGGCTGCGGTTTTCTACTGGGACTTTAAATCATTTGTAACTTTTGTAATACCCATCTACGAGCAGTCTCTCTGCATGGTATCTCATAAATAATGTAACACTTGTAACACACTGTAACATGTCGCTACTCTGCATGGTATCTCATAAATAATGTAACACTTGTAACACACTGTAACATGTCGCTACATTGAACACGGTAGAAAACAATAGGCTGCGGTTTTCTACTGGGACTTTTAATCATTTGTAACATTTGTAACACTTGTAACACCCATCTACGAGCGGTCTCTCTGGTATCTCAGAAATAATGTAACACTTGTAACACATTGTAACATGTCGCTACATTGAACACGGTAGAAAAAAATAGGCTGCGGTTTTCTACTGGGACTTTAAATCATTTGTAACATTTGTAACACTTGTAACACCCGTCTACGAGCGGTCTCTTTGGTATCTCAGAAATAATGTAACACTTGTAACGCATTGTAACATGTCGCTACACTGAACACGGTAGAAAAAAATAGGCTGCGGTTTTCTACTGGGACTTTAAATCATTTGTAACATTTGTAACACTTGTAACACCCGTCTACGAGCGGTCTCTTTGGTATCTCAGAAATAATGTAACACTTGTAACGCATTGTAACATGTCGATACACTGAACACGGTAGAAAAAAATAGGCTGCGGTTTTCTACTGGGACTTTAAATCATTTGTAACATTTGTAACACTTGTAACACTTGTAACACTTGTAACACATTGTAACATGTCGCTACACTGAACACGGTAGAAAGAAATAGGCTGCGGTTTTCTACTGGGACTTTAAATCATTTGTAACACTTGTAACACTTGTAACACTGTTACAAAATGCCTAGTGGAGGAAAACATGTACCGGATTCATGCAATATATGATTAACACTGCAAAAATTACAACTCTAGAACAAAAATCACGGTACTTTTTCTTAACAGCATCAGTTTACCACAACATAGCAAGTTAGCAGGACCACTTGACTAGGGATATGTTAATGTCTGCAATCAAACGTGTTAATATTCATACATGTATACCATGCTTCAGGATAACATTGAAAACAAACTAATTTAAGATGATCAACTGATGTTTTGACCATGTAATAATATGCGTAAGTAGCAAGGGGGGAAAACTCTATATATCTTGATCTTGTGGGGGTAAAAACTGTTTTTCGTATACATTGAAGTATGTATTGAATAGTTGTTGTATCTCATTGAAAACCAAGGCAAATCAATTTTGACACCGTAGCACATATTTGCTAAATTTCTTTCTGCAGAATAGCTTTTTCGTTTCCAACTCACATGATGTCCGATATATGGTGTTAGCTAGTCCTCACACACAGCTTCAGCTGTGTTATGTATATAGCGTATGGTGGTGGTGGTGTTGAATTCTCAAAGTACATTTCAGAGTTTGATGTGGTGATGGTGATGAATTCTTACTATTAATTTGTGTGCTCCAGAAAGTTGAGGAATATACAGCTTTAGGAAAGACAAGGTGCATGGCATTGGTGGACACTCAGTACCAGGCATAGGTTTTGTGATGGATGCTGCAAGAAGGACCCTATATATTGGACTACATGTATATCTATGACTCCAAAGTATATTTGGTAGAATAGTGACAGGTGGAATACAACCACCATGTCATATACAGTTATACACAGATTACAGCCTGTATGTGTGTCTATACAGTCTCTACATTATGCCCTGACCTTCCAAAGGGAGGATTCGGGGGTATGTAGTGGAGACCTCCTTCCTTCCGTCCGTCTGTAACAAACTGTTTACAACACAGCTCAAGTATTGATAGTCCAATTTGGATGTCCTTTGGTATGCTGGTAGACCAACATTTTAGAAAGGATCTCAACATAGTGCAGGTTTTGTCCACACTTTTTCCCCAAAGTTATGGTCTTTGCTGGACTTAGTGTAAAATGCACCAACACGTTGACAACAAACATTATGCTGTGGATGTCTTTAAAATTGGATTTTGTCGTCCTTTGGCATGGTGATACATATGTTGTGAGAAAGGATATCCACATACTATATATGGGTTTCTTCCATTAATGTTTACCCGAGTTTCGGCCCTTGTTTGACATGGAAATTTGTGAATTTTGTGTCAGAAAGAACAGTTCAGCTTGTAACTTGGGTGCTTATTATTGGATGTTGTTGTCCGTTGGCATGGTGGTAGCAGATGTTGTTGGAAATGATACCGACATACTGCGATTTTCATCCATTAATTTTTACCAGAGTTGACTTGTTTGACTTGGAAATTTCTGAATTGCGGATTCGGGGGGAGGGGGGTATATAGTGAAGACCTTCGTTGGTCCGTCCTTCACAGTGCAGGTTTTGTCCACACTATTTTTCCAGAGCTATGGCCCTTTGCCAGTGTTATGACATGGGCTTTGTTTTGTCCACACTTTCTCTCAGAGTTATGGCCCTTGTCAGAGTTGTGACCCAGGGTTAAACTGAGAGAAATGCCCCACTATTACTTCATTTTCTCTCTAAATATAGCCAATATTGAGTATACAGTCAGGGGCATTGGACCACACTTGGCGTTGCCCTTGTTCTTTGACAGCATAGAAAACTCTCCACAAAGCAGTTCAAATTGTCCATGGGAGACAATATATCTAAAGGTTAGTAGGCCTACTCATCATGGGGAGGTGCATCAAATATTTACACTGCTTTTAAAGTTAATGGTATAATTTATAATATTGGCTATTTTTTTCATTGAATAAAACACACCCACAATTATCATGTTTTTTTGACGATTACGGCAAATGATTATACATGAAATTTCAGAGAGGAGGTTTTGGTAATTTGGTAAGAAAGATCAATAAGAAATAAAAATTTATTAGCATATAAAAATGCATCTATAAAAATAATACCTAAATGGTAAAAATATCACAACAATGTGGCAACAAAATTTCTAGGAAGGATCCAGTTTAAGTATTTAACAATAAGGAATACTGGAATCTTAATTATTTTTGGAGAAAAATAACATTGTTTCTGTTATATTAAACCAATATCTGGGAAATTTTTCCTCACAATATTTAGTTTAATTCACGGAGCGATCATATAGGCCCAAACTAGTTAGGCCATCCATATGTTGTACAGAAACAAATTACATATGTTACTTTAGTGATCTTTGTAGGGAACTTATTAATTAATATCTATGTATATGAAGAAATATGACTGAATTTCACTGTAAATGGGATCCAGGTATGCAGTCGTAAACAGGCGTTCGATAAGGCTAGATTGAATCTGGCATACGGGTCAAAAACACCTTGAAACTGCCGTATAAAAAAGGGGTGTCTTTAGCCTCTTTAATACAAAGGCACTATCACCTGTGACAAGTGACGTTTTAATGCAGTGATCGTTCTACAACAGTGAATCAAATAATTAATAAAAAAAATTATTATCCAATATATTCTACTAATCAGCAAATGAAAATTCCAGCACGATCTTATATCACCCTAATTAGTGAATAGTGAATACATTCAGTGTTAAGTTGGCTGTTTTTAAACATTTTCCTTGTAAAATCATTATGTACTGAACTTGCAATTTGTGTAAAGATGTTGGAAATTTATTCATGAGTGTAACAGTGTCTATTATTTTGCATTGACACAGTATGCATGCCCATCAAATTTTTTCACATATAAAGATGAGAACAATATGCATATTAAAGCACAAGCTGTAACATTAATGTTTTTGAGCAGACGACTGATAAGACTGGTTATGTTAATAATCTAGGGTGATGAAGGGAATTGGTTATTTGGGGGGGGGGGGGGGGGGGGTGGGGGGGGCTAACCCTGGGATTCTTGAAAGGCACCCCTTCCCCTCATAGCCTTAATTTATAAAAATTCAACAAAAAAGAGAAACAAACATTTACCCCCCCCCCCCCCCCCCCCCCCCCCCATCAATGTTTTCTTTTTATTCTTCCTCTTTGCCGGTGGTGGTGCAGACGAAGAGGCATCCGAGAGCGAGGTGGAGATGTTGTTGCTGCTGTCATGCATACTGTACTCAACTTCAGCGGGTCTCTTGAATTTGGTCCGGTGTAGATAATTCTGTTGCAGATGAGCTCGTATTCTTGTTTGAAGAACTGCTAATTTCGTCCTTCTGCGTTGGCAACGAGGACCCGGTTCTTGGCCTCTTGGATGAGATTATCAATGTCTGGTGGTTCTCTCTCCCTGTGTGTGTGATGAATTTGAAAGCTACATCCTTATATAGTAAATCTTCTCTGTTATCCATCCTGATTGGCGGAGCACCAGTAAGTCTTCTATATTATTCATTCTGATTGGCTCAGCTCCAGTAATTTATCTGCCAGCTTCAACAAGCGATCTTTGTACTCCAAAGCCTGCAGAGAATTGTAAAAAGAATATAAAAGATGAACGGGTAGCAGAAAGTATAATATCCTGGACGTAATGAAGTGAGCGACAATATAGAATTATCACATTGTTTTGGCAACTCGAGGAAGCTAATATTCACCAAGGCCTTGGACGCACTGAATATATTGACATCCAAGGGTTGGCAATTCCTTTTGTGAATTTTTAACCTCAAAACAATGTGATAATTGTTTTATAATATGATACCCCAGATTTGATTGCACCACTAATTTTGAAGCCTGTAGAAGCCATTCTATTTTTAAGCAGATTCTTATGTTAACCCTTCCATGACTGGAGCTTCCTCAAATTTTTCAAAAACCCTGTGCCAATGCGTTAGGGAGCCTCGCATATATAAGAGAATGATTGGCCTAAAAATATTTACCTTGAAACTGTAAGCCAGTGCATCCTCTTATATATGTCAGGCTCCCTATGGGAGACTCGCATATATAAGAGAATGCACTGGCACAGGATCTTTATTGCTGCACCAACACAGCTCCCGTCATGAAAGGGATAAGCAGAATCTTATGTTAACCTCTTATGGATATAATGTTAAACCAATAATTTTCAAATAGAAGAGAAGTTAACATCATCAAATATTTGTATTTTATATTAATATGTGACTGACATTAGTATAGGATTTTGTTATGTCTGTTTATGTTCTATTATATATATCATCGTCATCATCATTTTTATTTGAGAGCGTGGATCTCCAACAAGTTCCCGGTTTATAGCGATATTTACAAAACAAGTCCAGTAAATGAAGTCTGAACTGAACCTTTGGCCAAATTTTCTATTCGGTCCAACCTTCGGTAATGTATCTCATCAACATAGCCCTATTGTTTCCCTGTGGTCTGGTATAAACTCAGGATTCGTACTATTTTTCGCTCAGTTTTAAATTCATGCACCGATGGCTGTGCGAAAAATAGTACTGCGTGAATTTAAATATGAGTAATTAAGGTATGTAATTTCCAATTTACACAATACATAATAGAATTTCTTCCAATTGACAACCACATGTACAGTAATGCCCTAAGTAATCGACCTCTTAACCAAAGGAGAATTATGGGTAACTTTTCAGGATTTAGTCGGAAATATGGCTTGTTGCCATTCATCGGAAAGCTCTCGGGGAGAGCTTTCTGATGAATGACAACAAGCCATATTTCCGACTAAATCCTGAAAAGTTACCCATAATTCTGCTTTGGTTAAGAGGTCGATTACATAGGGCATTACTGTACTTGTTTACTGGATGGTCAAATGGCGAGGTCAAATGAGTTTGTATTCTTTTGAAATTATGTAAACATTGTGATAAAATATAACTTTCACATTAAATAACCACTCTCAATTGACAACTTGTATGCGAGTCCAGAACAAATATCATGTATTCTATGGAATAAACCCATTTACTGTAATTTTACTATATTTATTGGTGAGATTAGGTTAGCGGGTCAACAATGATTAAACCCTGATATGGAAGGGTATAGGGATGGGGCTTGGATGGAAACAAGCCTTATACATACCAATTACACTAGCTGGTTTACATTCAAGGAAACTTTGCCTAAGTCCCAATGAACTCCAAATATATCTAATGCACAGACCTTTCAATAATTTGTGTAGTGTTTCTATTGGAAATTTTGTATTACTCAAAGAGAAACATGTGACTTGGGTGTTTCCATATCTATATTTAGAACTATTTCTGGGAAATGCTGGTTCAGTTTCCCACTGAATGAATCTCTCCAACATTGTTATAGATGCAATATTTATATGATCTTTGCATATATTTTGTTATAAAAGATAAGAATATGTCGAAGGAATTAAAACAAGAGATGGACTGTCGTCCGGTGCATACCCGCTCGTGGCATACCGCCTCGTGTGGGCATATCTATAACTTATGAGGGCTATACTCAGACAGATGGACCCAAACACCAGCATTTTCATATAAACAAAGATGAGTAACTATAGAACAATAAAAACAAAACAAACATTTGAATGTGCCATTAAATGTCCTCATAATGGTGAACATCCATACAAAATTTCATTGAGATCCGAGCATTACTGTTCAAGTTATGAGCTGAACAGACATTGGATGGACCAAACAACCAACATTTCCAGATAAACAAAGATGAATAACTCTAGAATGGAAAAGCAGAACAGAACAATGGAACCCTCTATTGAATGTCCTCATAGTAGTGAACATCCATACCAAATTTCATTGAGATCCCAGCACAACTGTTGAAGTTACGACATGAAGAGACACCAGACGGACCAAAAATCCAACATTTCCAGATAAACAAAGATGTATAACTCTAGAATGGAAAATCCGAACAAAACAATGGAAAGCTCAGTTTAATGTCCTCATAGTAGTGAACATCCATACCAAATTCATTGAGATCCCAGTACAACTGTTGAAGTTACAACATGAACAGACACCAGACGGACCAAAAAGCCAACATTTCCAGATAAACAAAGATGAATAACTCTAGAATGGAAAATCCGAACAAAACGATGTAACCCTCTATTGAATGCCCTCATAGTAATGAACAGCTATACAAAATTTCATTGAGATCCGAACACTACTGTTCAAGTTATGACATGAACAGACATCGGACGGACGTACAGACGGACGGACGCACGGACGCACGGACGGACAGGTGCAAAACAGTATACCCCCCCTTTTTTTTTTTAAAGGGGGTATAATTAAGTGCAGGCCATGAATTTGTGTACAGCTGGGATCAAACACATGGGGATTATTAATTTACATTCTCATATGCTATCTATATCAATGTACCCATATAATTATGTAGATGGACACCACATACTCTATCCATCAGTAATAACAATGATTTAACCACCATACAATGTAAATAACATAGGCAATAGCTACAAATCATATTCGGATGATTGTTTATTGCTGGAATTAATAGATAACAAGTATCGACTGAACAATAGAAACAATGGCCGTTAGCTAGGCTAATGATGTCAGGAGACGTAGAGATACGTCATAGGGACATGCAGGTGACATATCTATATATATGTCACTGGCACTGAATGAGTTAAGATAGCAGTTTATAATTTTCAGTACTAAGCCATGACAGAATATTTCACAGAAATTTCTGGCATTTCAGAGATGAAATGGCCAGTACACAGCTTGCAATAGGCCTGGTGACGAGATGTACAAAGCTTGTGCATTATACTCATGCATGTATCCACAGCATATACTTAAGCAATGCACATGCGATGTGTTGTGTCTGTTTATTGTGCCATTGCAGTGTATCCACAGCCTCTCATTGCTTGCTATGGCATGATTGTTTGATAGAATCATTATTTGCTAATATATTTTTTTTATAATTTCTTTTTATGTATATCCCAGCTGGATACGCATGTGCATAATACACTAGCTTTGTACATTTCGCTATGATGTTTCATAGAAGACATGGAGCATCCACATGAGAACAGATTATTCCCTTCAATAGTTACCTCGTAGTTCTTTTTTGGAACTCCTTGGAATCCATACATCGCTCCGAAACAGAAAGCTGCTGTTGTACCAGTGCTATCACTGTCACCGGAGTGGAACATCGATCTGAAGAAAATAAAGCAGGTGCAGTAGAATGGACTAGATCTTCTAGTTGTGCGACTCGTCTTCAAATTCCAAATTGTTTTTATACTTAATCTGGGGATAAACATATCTCTTTATTTTTTTCGGTCTCCTTTTGAATTATATTGTAGTGACTTTGTACTAATTTTATTTTGATTATTACTATTAACTTTTGCACTAGATATTTGTGTTGATGTCCCCATTAAAAATTGGTTACTTGACTTCCCCCTTATAGACCATGGGATGAAAATCCTAGGCGCTTAAAAAAAACAGTTTGTCTGCACTTTTAGGGTACTACAAGAACTTTAACCTCTTCGCTGCTAAATGACGTTATGACGTCAGGTGCTGGGCTGTTGACGTTATTGTCGTTTTCCAATGGGAAACTATAACGGGAATACCACAAGAACCATAAAACTGACTCAGTTGAAAGGCTATTATCGTTCACAATCGTGGAACATCATACACTGTTTGAAACTTCGAGATACAGTTATTCCGATGCACCAATCTCTGAGCTCCATTTATGTATAATGGCCTGATGCTAGTGTGCTGAAGTAGGTCCGTAGTACCTACGGACCATATAGCACACGGAGTGCACTTTTACGTCCGTAATAGTTACGGACGTCATAGCAGCGTAGAGGTTAATATTTTCATAGCAAGATTGTTTTCTTGTAACAGAATGTAAAATGTTCTGGTTTTGGGAGTTGCAAATTCGCGAGAAAAACATGATTTGTGAGCCGTTTTTATGTACATTCTCACTAAAATATTACCATTTTTTCTGTTTATTATTACAAATTCATTCGGACAATTTGGTGATAATACTAAATGGAATATATCGAAATCTTTCAATAAACATGAAAAAAAAACCCAACAGAACGGCATACTTATGCTCAAAATAAAATTTCCTCGAATGGCACCCAACGAGATACATAGAGTGCAAAGATATATTTCACAAGAGTGGAGCGAGAGTGAAATGTGACTATGCGGCATCTGCAAATAATTCGATAAAAGATTTCAGATTACAATGCAAATTGTGTTCTGTATTTATTCCACATCCTTGTGTTGGGCAAGTTCAATACGTGACTCTGGCCTCCATTGATACTAATATTTGCTATCACAATTGTGATTTAAAGCTGCTGAAAACTAATAATTGTTAAGGCCTCAGCGGAAGCGGATCATTGACATAATGGACATCATCACTCTTGGCAACATCGTCAACACGAACTAGTTACGACTTGTATTCAATGTGTGGTACTGTTATACAATAATATGAATTAAATGGATGTAATCCATTGAATACATGTGCCTCTTGCCAATGGGTGTGGAATAAATATAAGGCAAACTCGTAATATATGTAATATATCTTCATGAGTTTTCAATCAATCTAATTCTACCTTACCTGCTACATAGTTCTTTCCAGTTGTCACCTGAGCCAAGAATGGCGTCGTACCTGCTCAAAGAATTAAAAAAAAATTATCTAATGAACTCCCAAATATATTGATAATTTATAGGCTGTTAAAGGCACGTGAGGCCTTAGTTGTCGAAAATATTCATATTTGTTCCAATCACCGTAAACAGAAAAACATTAAAACGCATACAGTTTCGTTCATATATACCATGACCATCGCGTAAACAGCATGTTATCATACATATTTACTATATTTTACCTAAGCAAGAGCCTGATTGTGTTACAAAAGACAACATAATGCTGCTGGCTAATCACACACAAATGGCATAGACGCTCTTTATTCGTTCCATATAAGGAATTCACACACAAAGAACGCTCTTTATGTTTACCATCATAATATAAACAAACACCAGAAAAGTTACTTTTTAGGCTTTTGTTTACATAGCAATGGTCAAAAATATGACAATAACATACTGTTTATGCGATATTTCTTATTTGTATACGGACAACGTATGTCTACATTTTGTTGTTCTTTCTGTTTGTGGCGGTTTTTGACGGGTGGAAATATTTTCACAGGATACCCACCGCCAAGGCCAACCGTACCTTTAACAGGTGCTGCCTTTCTATCAGACTAACAGTTATTCTGCGCCCTTCTATGACATTGCCATTGATACTCAAAATCCTAAGTGGCATTTCTTCGCAGAAACTAGGACATAGATTTTTTACATCATCGCTGGCCAGTTTTCTGGCCCATTCCAGTAATTAATTTTCTAATTTAATTAAGATTCACTCAATTCGAAAACACAAACATTTATCGAATAACCAGTCTCTATCCAGTAGTTTTTCATAAGTTTTTTGGCATCATCAGCTGACCAGTTTTCCAGCCATTCAGATTATAGAAATATATGTAATTAATAGGTAATTTTGAGTAAAACGTTTAAATTACTATTTCTTCGGCTTCGGGGTAAAAACTATTAGATTTGAGTCAAGTAACCCACCAATCAAAGTCCAGAGTTATCAGATTTTGGGTTTTGAAATCAGTTATTTTCACCACCTGGAATATTTGGCGGCATATGGCAAATATTCAATGAATGCCGACCGACATACTCTCAATACCAAATTACGTTGAACAAATGTTGATATATAAAACTTTTTGGGCAATTTTATACTATAGTTGAGTGGTTAGCATTATTTTTTGGCTATTTTTTTTACTATAATGACTATCAGTTGTGCATAAAAATAGGACCATACGAGTGAGTGACTTAAGTTATTATCTGAACATTTCCCACCAATGTGTAAGAATATTTCTTCACTTGTATAATGTTTTTGCTAATTTTTCTTGAACACCCCTCCATATTAATAATGGACCATTCCAACATATATTTTATAGCTTAGTGGGAGAATCCATTTAATAAGAACAGGTTAAATACTCACGCTATCATTGGAGCATCATGGCCGCTGGAGCCACCCCAGCCACTGTAGCTAAAGCTTTTATAAGTTTCATCCCTTGTTGGTATATCATATACATCAGGGAATGTTGGTTCTGACTGACCATCTGACATACCTCGCAGTTTCAGATATTCTTTCCATTGTGTTTCGAAGTACGGCCTGAAATGTTGAAAGAAGTGGAAATAAATTTGGGTGTTGATTGATTTCCAGTGAAAGTCAAATGTACCTAGCGGGAAATATAAGTTATAACCGATGCATGTACATGTATAATACCTCAAATAACATTGCTTTGTGCTATTTTAATATAATAATAGTAAATCTTCAAACAAAATGTTCATTGTTGGTTTACTTCAACAAAAAGTTCCTTCCTGGGCAGGGGGGGGGGTTGGAAAAAAAATTCAGGCACGTATGGCATTTTTTCCCTTTCGATCATTTTTTTTACCCACCCACCCCCACCGCCAATTTTTTTTCCGTTTTCAGCAGTTTTTTCCGACCATTTTTTGACACCCACCCCCCCTTTTAACACTAAAACAGAGATTTGCGGGGGGAAATTCAATGTAAACAGCTGTATATGAATTTCTGTGCATACTATTTATCATGGATGTTAACATGGACATGTAAATAGGAATGAGTAATTTTGAGGTTATTCGGCCAAAAAAACATGGCTGCCAGCGGCCATCTTGGATTTTAAAATTTGCAACAAAATACAACACGATAACTGCCTGCAGTCAGTTTACCAGTTAGAATTACATTATTTCTCTCATTCAAACTGATTCAAAGTGGTTTTGAAGCCCAACTCATTGCCAAAACACTAAAAACAAGCAGGAATTTTTTTTTTTAGTTGCGGAAAAAATTGCTTGTTGGTGGCTTTGACCACCCACCCACCCCGGCATACGTGCCGGAAGAAATTTGTTCACCCCCCCCTGTCCTGGGCAGCTGTCCTGGGATCGTTTTGTTCACCGGTGACTCGAGGGAATATATATTCCCTGGCCGATGGCAAATTGTAATCTGTATACTGTTTACTCTTTCCTGTTTCGTTAGTAGGACTGGTGTCTGTTCAATTGTAACTCAGAACTATTACCACATGCTTACCAGTATTGAGCGATGATGTAATGTAATTAATTGTTTTGACAATGTTGTCTCTTTGATTCCATTTATGATCTCTTTGAATGTCTGGGACACACATGCATAGAACAGTACGCAGACCATTTAATACGGGTTAAAAAACACTCTGGTGTGTATATAAGTATTTGATGCTATTATCCCATCCATTACTGTTTTGCATTTTATTAAATCATTGAGTAAACTTCACTTAAGATCGTGAGGCATGCAACTTATTGTGCGATACATTGTACTTTTCAATTCCAGGTGCACTATGGCACACAAGAGAAATTGTGTGCCTCAAAATCTAAGTACTGATGGAGCTCTGTGGTCCATCGATATGGGATCGCAATGCGTCGCCGGTCATTGAGTCTTCACACAGCAGTGCCTTGGCCGCTTTGAGCTAAGTGTAATTGTCGGATTGCTCGCTGTTTCAAAACCTGTGCCAAGTTGTGACCCTTGAGCAAGGTCGCTCGTAATGTGTTGGCTTCGCATCACTCATAAGTTAAACGGGTACCAGTCAGCTTGTCATATATACTGATGAGTATCAGAGCATGTTCTGATCAAACTAGAGCAGCGCATGCAATGGCTGGAGCCAGTTCATTGGTTGGCTTGTACAAATGACTAGTGTAATATTGTACCAAGCATGTTAGAGCAAGTAACTGGTTAATCGCTATATAAAACTGTTCATTATAAATATTATTATAGAATGCACAGATGTTTACAATAATTTTGGTTGGAAAATCAAAATATCAAATAAATCTTGACATTTTCATACTAAAATTTCCAATTTCTGGCAAGGAAGTCAATGTTATAAATTGATCTTAATAAAGAGGTGACTAAAAGTCCTTATTACGCCACACCGTTGTGTTGCTTGGTATGCAGATTTTCATATTCTGTGGTCGATCGATAATCCACTGGGCGACTGTATTATTATGGTTATTTCGTACTGAGTATAAATCGTAACGATAGAGTCACGATAGTACAACAAAGATTAGCACATGTGTTTACGTCACCGGTGTACTTGTGGGGGCATGTTTCTATTATGAAGGTTCACTATCCCGAAGGTCCGCTATTCCAAAGGTTCTCTATTCCGAAGGTTTTTTTTAATTTTTAGGTTAATTCTATATTCTAAAGTATTGAGACTAATTTGAGAGGGTTCATTATCACAAAGATTCTTTTTACGGAGTGTGCGCTCACATCCGAACTGATCCTGCGCACATACCGATACAGATACAGGAGGAAATAACTTAACTTAGAACATTAAATGTGATTTTGTTTTGTTTTCGCGGGTTTTCTTGAGATTTAATGTCATTACGTGGGCCCATACTTTTGAATTCTTGGCATATAATATGAATGTTGTGGTATATTGTGGACCCTCCCGCATTGGGACATGACACAGGTACAGTTGACTTAAGTGATGTTCTGTGTGGGCTCCAATTTGGAGTTCAATATTTTAAGGGCCAAATTTAGGATTTTATGGGCCCATACCTTTGAACTCTGGGCATATAATATGAATATTGGGGGCATGTCTCTATTCCGAAGGTTCACTATCCAGAATGTCCGCTATTCCGAAATTTCTCTGAATGTTCGCTATTCCGAAGGTTCACCAATCAGAAGGTTCGTTATTCCGAAGGTTCTGTATTCCGAAGGTTTTTGTTATTTTAAGGTTAATTCTATATTCTAAAGTATTGGGAGGGTTAATTATCACGAAGATTCTTTTTATGAAGGAAATAACTTAAAACATTAAATGTGATTTTGTTTTGTTTTCGCGGGTTTTCTTGAGTTTAATGTCATTACGTATGACTTTATTTCTCATTAAATATTCACGCCAAGCAGCCCACACAATTGCTATGTTTCCATGCGATTTAATGTCATTACGTGTGACCTAATATCTCAATAATCTGAGGCAAGAGTACGCCTGCTAAAGGCGAATTATAACAGTGGGGCTATAACGCTCAATGAATACTGGGAACTATAACAAACTGCGCAGCAGAATATCGCTGATTAAACGAGTATGAGATGAGCCTAACTGCAATTGTGACTTTGTTTAAAGGTACTCAACCCGATAAAACTCCTCTCAATTACTATTTCAATGGCTTCGGGGGTCAAAAAAATTTGATTCGAGTCGAGGAAGTCACCCATCAAAGCTCAGATTTGTTAGATATCGATTTTAGAAATCTATTATTTTTCATTATCGGGAATTCTTACTGGCCCAGTACGTAGTCAATTATTACCACTTGATTATAGAGTTATCCATCCTTGTCTGTTTGAATAGAATTTTGGCGTAAAATCTCGAGCATGTTACCAAATTGACGGCAGTTATAAGTACTCATCTCGAGAACATAAGAATTTTCAAAAATCAATATCTAATAACTCTGAGCTTTGTTTGATGGGTTCCTCGACTCGAATCAAATATTTTTTACCCCCAAAGCCAAAGAAATAGTAATATAGGACCCTCTGATCGGATTGTTGTTGTTGGAATCTGTTGAGATGGGGACCCTCTTTACGGGTTGAGTACCTTTAAAGGCCCACTTAATTTTCGAGTCATTCATTTTTGTTATAGTATATACGGTTTTAATAACAATTTATGCCATAAAATTTGAATAAATTACTATAATTCATCACCATTTGAAACGCAGAATCCTTCTATCTCCTAGTTTGAAACACCTTTAAAATACCGCGACAAGTCGTGCGTCGTATATCTAGCAATTAGCAACTAACATGTCCTCTTCGGCTTTCCATAGATTTCAACGTAATTTGATACTTATGGGTATTTGTGTCCGGGAAGTGTTTTGGACGGGTCAAATCGTGAGCCCGACCTGACCTTGACCTTTAAAACTGTCAATGCAAGGTCAATTTGGGTAAAACGGACAAATTTCGGCGAAATTTGATACCTATGGATACTTTTGTCCGGGGAGTGTTTTGAACGGGTCAAATCGTGACATCGGCGTGACCTTGACCTTCAATGTGGTCAATCAAAGGTCAAATCGGGTAAAACGGATGGATTTCGACGAAATTTGATACCTATGGGTACTTGTCGGGGGAGTGTTTTGGACGGGTCAAATCATGACTCCGACCTTACCTTGACCTTCAAAATTGTTAATTAAAGGTCAAGTGGGGTAAAACGGACGGATTTCGACGAAATTTGATACCTAGTGGTACTTTTCTCCGAGTGGGGGTGTTTTGGACGGGTCAAATCATGACCCTGACCTGACCTTGACTTTCGAAATAGTCAATTGAAGGTCAAATCGCCGGAAATCAGATGGGAAACATCCCGGACGAAGTCGGGCCCATCAGCTTGTGTAATAAAGAAGACAGTTTGAAGAAAGTAATGTATAACACGAGAAACGGGAAAACTTGAAATATAGAAGTATGCAAATTTCCCACATAAAATTTGAAAGCTAGTTTATAGAATAATTGTATTATAATTTATATTTATGGCTAATAATATGATCTTGGTGGCGTTACCATTTCTGACTATGGTTTTCTTGTTATTTCTTGTGGCTGTAAGAAGCGAAGAGTGAAGATACACTCTATCTCTCTTTCTCTGCGCGCTGAGGTGCTGTACTGGGAGTCAGGTCAGATTTAAGGATGTCTATAATGCGGTATTTCAGCATATGCGGGTCGTGCCCGTTTTGTATGAGATGCAGGGCTACCGGTTTAGAGCGGCTGTGTTTAATGTCTGTGTAGTGTTATAATAGACGTTCATGGACAATACTTTCAAATGGTTTCTCCGACATATTGTTTAGAGCAATAGGAACAAGTGATTATATGTATACATATACTGTGCTTTGGAACCAAGTCGGTTTCTCAAAGGCTGTATATATATGTTGCAATGGTTTCAAGTGCATTCAGCGAATGTATGTCTTCGTTCCCCTATGCGTGTTGTCATCATCAATGACTGGGGTCAGGGACATGCTGGTGTGGTGAGGTTGCTGTCACCTGATGAGACACTGGTGAAAGAGAGGCTCGTGGCCATATTGCAAGTGATTGAGTTGAAAGGAAAGAAATATATGTGAGGATGGTCCTCCAGGGAGGCTCTCAATCATTGTAATATCCTATGAATGGTCGACCATCGATTGAGAGCCACCCTGGAGGACCATTCTCACCAATACTTTTTCTAAATTGATCTTGTCATGCACTTTACTTGGTGTATCATCTAGCTGGTCTCAAATTGATCCCAACAATTCCTGGAAGAACCATGCTTTTCTACCAAAAATATTAGAAATCTGAAAGTGAACCTTCCAAAATGTAGAATAGAATATATTGCTTCAAATCATTTCAAATCCCCATTTCCCTCATCATTATGAAATGACAAAAGGATAAAATATTATATGTATAAATAATGCAAGTCATAGTTTTACCAAATTTTACTCACAACTGTATTTGCCAGAAAAAATTTATGAATTGATGCAAGTAATGCTTTATTATTGATTTTTTATGGAATAAACACATTTTCCAACACTTTCACCTGTGATTTTTAGAATAATTAATGATTTCAGCGGTTTGACCTTAAAAGTCACTGTGACTAGATGCAAGTGTGGCTTCAGACAGGAGTAGATGCTAAAGAGAACAATTAGCATCATATTAGTTTCCTGGAATACTTTGTAGATGGCACAACAGACATTTGAAGTTATTGGAAATAAAGAAAGTACCACACCCCTTCCTGCTGTGGTTAATAAATAATACATTCTTAACAAGGGTGCCCCATTTACTTATGTAAAGCTTGTATTTTAACACTCATTAAGATAGAGAGTTACTTACCAGGCTTTCTCATTCTCCTCCGCACAGTAGCCATTATTCTTGATATACACGAGTGCTTTATTGCAGGCATCTAACAGCCCCTTTCCCCATTCTCTGGTTGGTTTACCTACAGAATTTTTTTTCACATTTAATTAAATCATCTCACATAATCATGCTGAGAGGCAGAACTTTACAACATTACAAACCCATTTAATATAAACATTATGTTTGTGTCAACTTATATTACTAGTAATGGTAAATCAGATACTATATTTTGGTAAATTGCAATTTTGGTAACATCCCTTAACTTTCTCTGGCGAGCAATATCACTGGTGCTTCTGTTTATGCAATATGCTTTAAAGCAGCCTATAATCTGGAAGTGTCAAACTAGTAATATATGTTCTGTTCATAAATATCATAGAAGATTATTAAGGGATCCAGACCTCCAGTTACAACTAGTGATGAGCCAATTATTAAAAAGAGACTTGCGCCGATTATTTTAAACCACAATCGGCCGATTCCGATTATTGTAATAATTATACAAGAATATGTTATGTGTTATATACTACTTAGATTTGGAAGCACCAACAGAAGTATTATACCAGTATACATAAGTATACATTTTGGCATGTATAAAGGTAGGTATGGGTGGACTTGTGACAACTAATACACATGTTATATTATGCTCAATTTACCATAGATTTCTGTCTATAAGTCGCTACTTCTTGACCCAGTATTTCCCCTCAAAATGTGTATGCACCTTATACAACTGTAAGTCAATAGGGGGTCTGAATTCTGGCAACAAGTACAAACATAGGTGAGTTTTGGCAGTCGCTGCGATATGACAACTCAGAAGAGAACATGACCATTCGCATCAAAACAGAAACGAAATGTTTAATTTCAAATAAAAAACAATTAAAATATAAATAATTGTTAACAGTGTATTTATTCCCTATCCAATTAATAAAATATTACATTGCAAGAATCCAACATGATACCTTCTCCGTCTGAGGAAGGGCTTTTGATTTTATACCACATTATTCTGAACTCAACTGTAGAGACATCTGCACGTGGCATGATGCAACACTTGTTTACTGCTGACAGCAGTAGTTTTCTTTGAAGTTGGCTTATAGATGAGAGGTCATTGAGGTCACTGGCTGACCTGATATCAGTGTGAATACTGTTGATTAACCTCTTCGCTGCTATGACGTCCGTATCTATTACGGACGTAAAAGTGCACGCCGTGTGCTATATGGTCCGTAGGTACTACGGACCTACTTCAGCACACTAGAAGTAGGCCATTATACATAAATGGAACTCAGAGATTAGTGTATCGGAATAACTGTATCTCGACGTTTCAAACAGTGTATGGTGTATCACGATTGTGAACGATAATAGCCTTTCAGCTGAGTCACTTTTATGGTTCTTTTGACATTCCCGCTATATTTTCCCATTGGAAAATGCCAATAACGTCAACAGCCCAGCACACGTCGTCATAACGTCATTTAGCAGCGAAGAGGTTAATAGCGGTCATTACATTGAGGATCTTGTGAACACACTACACTATATATATGCACAATCATGTTAACGGGGCGTCATCCTTGCTTGAACCCAAAGTGTCAAGTGCTTCCACGGCGATCCCTGCTGTAATATATTGTTCAAACATAAACCCAGGGTAATGATATGCTGATGGTATATCATCAAGTTTGTGTTTGCTAACACTTTCCCCATGTTTACTGGTCATTTATTCAACAAAACATCATCATATTTAACACAGTTTATTGAAGAAAAACAAGCACCTGATTATTATTTAGATAATCGGTAATGCCGATGTTGAAACCCAAGTGCCGATTGTCATCTGATGAGCCATATTCGGCCAATTCCGATTGTCGTTTCCGATCATCGGCTCAACACTAGTTACAACAACAACATACATGAATTGATTTTAATGTACCGTTATTTACTGCTTTGTTCTGTTAAAACAATGGTGAAAACTAAAAGTGACATATCAACTAGACCTACTAGTATACATGTACCAAAAAAAATCATTTTGTTATTTAAAATTTAGCAAATTATTATTGCTATGCTATCCCTTTTAATAATTGAATCCATGTAAAATGAAAGTGTCAACGACACTGTAGCTCAACTTGGATGGGGGGTAATTTCATGTTACAGTCAATGGAGCGATTAGGAATGCATAAAGTTTAAATGCCTAAGTAATACTAGATCTCAATATGAATAAATATATACATGTATAATGTAAAATCCAAGATAGCTGCTGGTGGCCATGTATTCCAATGAAATTCAAAAAAATTTGATAGCTCCCATCTAGTGACCAATATGAAAGTTTGGTGGCGAGTGGATGAGGGATGTGGTCTGTAGGCCAAGGATTTAGTCATGCAAAGGGTAAAAATCCAAGATGCCCGCTATGGCCATGTTTATTAATAAAATTCGGAAAAAATAGGAGGCTCTCATCTAGAGGTCACCCATAAGAAATTTGTTGATGATCGGATGAGGGATCTGGTCTGTAGGGTGTGCCAAATGATTTTGTCATGCAAAGAGTAAAATCCAAGATGGCTGATGGTGGCCATGTTTTTCATCGTAAATTGTTCAAATTTGTTAGCTCCCATCTATAGGCGATTCTAAACATGCCTGCAAATTTTCAAAACAATTCTCCGATAAATGTGGGCTGCGGGGAGTGCCAATGGATTTAAATTTGAAATCCAAGATGGCTGCTGGGGGCAATGTTTTTTAACGAATTTCATTCAAAATAGGAGGCTCTCATCTACAGGTCACCCCGAACATCCATATGAAGTTTGGTGATGATCGGATGAGAGATGTGACCTGTAGGGTGTGTTAACGGAAATTGTTGATGGATGCCAATCCATGGCAATAGCTCAAACTTGACTTCATCAAGTTGAACTGAAATATGATATAAACTTCAAAACAAGATACTGTATTTCAGGAGGCACTTCTTGTTTCAAACGTCTAAATATTTTAAACCCTAGAATCAGAAGTACAGTAATGTCTAATGCCTAATCGGAAAGCTCTCATCGAGTCGATTAATTAGGGCATTACTGTATTTAGCTTAAAACAATTGGTTTGGAGCCCTGAATATATCTTCAATCCTTTCTTTACTAAATACTCATTGACAAGTAGTTCCATTAGGAAATGTTCAGAAAATACACCCGTTTGTTGAACTTTTTATCTAAACATCTCCCACCAATAAATATAAATCCATTTTCACTTGTACTATCTGTGTGTCTGTCTGCTTATATTTCTTGAATATCCCACCAGATGAAAAATATAACAATTCCAATGTATGATTACATAACTTTATGAGAGAAAGGGAAAAACGAGATCAGAGTTCAGTAAACAAATTAACCTTGTATTGCATAAGATCCAAACAAAGCAGAAGCCAGAGAGCCAAGAAAGCCTACAGGAAGGTGATGTGTCATCCGCCCACACTCGACTGACACAGCTATCAGCTCATCAAGCTGCTCTGGTCTGAAAGTAAATAGGTAACAGTTAAAACTCCTCGCATCTCATGAGAGGAGTAATATCGTACACTATACAGAACAAGTAACCTTTGTGTTTATCATAATTTCCACGCCTACCGCACATGATGCAAAACTGTTGCACAACATTGTTGCATCATGTGCGGTATCAAGTTTCTTGTTGCATGCAACAAAATTTTGTTGCAGAATTTTTTTGCGACAGATGAAATTAGTTTGATATTGTTGTGTGTCACATCACATCATCCAATCAAGTGATTGTCACATGTTAATTTCCCCAAACTTGATCGAGGTCGCTTGTATTGTCAAATGATAAATGTACTGAAATTTCAATTGTGTGCAATGGTGTTGGAAATTCATTCATGATTATAGCACTGTTTTTCATTTTGGTTGACCTGTGTCATATTTTTCACAATTAAAGTCGAAGAAAAGAATAAAAATATAATAAACATCATTTATAAGAAGGATTCAACAAGTGTGTTAGAAATCCTATACCTTGGGTATCTCAGTCCAATGCACATTCCCCTCATCGCTGCACCACAACCTCCTCCCCTGTAACAGATATAAAAATGATAACTAAAATTTGTGACAAAGCAACTTGTTATGCTTAAGAACTATCTACCGTAATGCAGAATTCTTTCTAAAAACAAAAAGGTAAATACGCCAACCTGATCACTTGTATTTTTATTATATTTTATGCATATAATTAGTAGCAAATTATAGTTTTGAAGTTAAAAATGTGCTTTGTTGTAATCCAATCCACAATATATATGACATTTTGGCAACCCAAAAACATTTTGGTAGGAAATGTGATTCTCTGTGGAAGGGAAATGACCTAATATGACCATACGCTAGCGTAATCAATGATCCAAAACTAAACCACTCCCAAGAGGGTAGCTGTGGCTCTTTTTGTTATTTTTTATCAACATAAATTTATAGATTCCCTGGTATTTCCACCAAATAAGATTCACATAAGGCTATATTTCGTGGTGTGTTACTGAATTTAACCAATGTATTTATTGACGCTGGGGAGCGCTGCAGCTGAGAAACTATATGGAGTGTCAATTTCATAATGTTCATTTCATTCATAAGATATGTCGCCGTCTCGATTTCAACGAAATCGATGATCAACATCATCAACTGTTCCCATTGACTGAATTCGCCTGAACCTGCATGAATGTATCTTCTGCTTTGTTCATAATTATGTGTCTCCTTTTGATTCCAGAAAATAGTAACAGTACCAAGTGCTGTACATTAAAGGCCCATTTAATTCTCGAATCACCATGCCAGATATCACATACATGTTCCATATTATAACAAACCAAAGCCGGACGATGCTGCTGTTTTGAAATAAAGCGAGCACAAGGTCAACATCCACTACGATGAATTTAAATTGTAATTTAATATTCATAATTCTCATTTGCAATACCAGTAATCTGAAGACACAATAGACAGATTTCATTAATGCTTTACGCCCACCAATCTACTTTGAGACAAAAGAGCTCGCATAAATTCAAAACAGCAGCATCATATTATATAAATAATGAATGGCTTGGAGTTGACTATGCCAAAATAGTGGTCCTCGAGGAGGAATAGTCCACATGCCGCAGGCGAGTGGACTATTCCTCCTCGAGGACCACTATTTTGGCATAGTCAACGAAAAAACATTCATTATTTATTATATTATATCGAACATTGTGCCAATTCTCACACAATTTCTGAGTCTGATTTTGTCACATTTTTATTTACCTTGAATTTTGGAAATCGGTCTCAGATTTTACAATTTACGGCAATATTTTGACGATGGCAGGGGAGCACAACTATGTTATTAGTTACATCTAACAGCATTTCTTCATGATTCATTTCTATAAATACGTCATTAGCAAAGACATTTTGGCGAAATTTTAGAAGTCAACTTGTTTAACTTCGATTAACCGGAAAAGGAAATTTAAATAACAATTAAACTATGAAATACATTGGCTTGATATCATCGGACATTTGTAAGATCATTGCAATTCATCAATAAATCTAATGATATACCGATATTGCAACAAATATCACACAAGGTATAGTTTAAGATTGTCAGTATCTTCAGGCGGCAGCCCGATTTCGCGAAATGAGTGTTACTATAAATAGAAAAAGAATAGTAGGCATGTAGGAATCCTACTGGGGTACTATCGTAAAATAGTATAGCAGTGTGCAGCCAATCAGAATGCGAGAAAGTCACGTGAGATATAATATTAGATAATAACTGGTGACGTCACAAAATCAACTATTAATTGTAACATGAAAGCATGTCTCTTCTGTGATAGAGGCATTAACCCTTTCTGTACTGAATGGATTCTCCCATCAGCTATAAATGTATACATTGGATATGGTCTATTTTTCATTTGGAGGGATGTTCAACAAATATGAGCAGACGACAAACAGGAAAACAGACACAACAACTGTGGAAGATCCCTATTCAATGGTGAGAAATGTTCAGATAATAAGTTCGTTTGTTGAACTTGTTATCTGAACATGTTGCTATGAGAACTCATCAATGAGTATTTAGTGTAGAAAGTGTTAAAAATTATGAAAGTTTTTGTTCTTCAAAAATATTATCTGGGTGCATAGAAAAGAGGCAAGTGATAGTTCTTTAACACTTCCATAATTTTCAGTTTCCTGAAATGTTGCGAAAACCCTGTGCCAATGCATTCTTTTATATATGTGAAACTCCCATATGGAGCCTCACATATATAAGATAAGATATATGGCCTAACAATATTTACAATGACCTTGTAAGCCAGTGCATTCACTTATATATGTGAGGATCCCGACGGGAGACTTGCATATATTAAAGAATGTACTGGCACAGGCTCCCGCTATGAAAGGGTTAAATTAAAACAACTATGTTGCAATGAATCCGCATTTGTGGGTCATTAATTCTGTATCAATGTAATTAAATGATGATGAATATTTTGTCACAATAACTCAAATTAATTAAATTACAAATTTACCAGTATTTGAAAATATACATTGTTCACCTCCCCCAAAATCCTAAGAGTCCTAAAACAGTAATTTTAAA
Organism: Siphonodentalium dalli; assembly: GCA_032622095.1. NCBI lineage: Eukaryota > Metazoa > Mollusca > Scaphopoda > Gadilida > Siphonodentaliidae > Siphonodentalium > Siphonodentalium dalli. The sequence continues at coordinate 148,215,576 of CP136065.1, read as the reverse complement.
GTGAACCATAATGTTCAGAATGAATGAAACTAAAAAAAAAAATTCTAAAATATTCAAAGCTATTTCTTGGCAATTTAAAGTTTTTTTCTGTGATGACCTCCATCCTAATATTTATTACATTGAGTTTATATAGAAATGATCGCTGTAATTTTGATAAAATGCAACTTGAGTTGCATGCTCATTGAGTGGCAAAAATTCAGGCCAGTATGAAACATTCCGAAAATTATTTTGCTACACAGGTCTTGTCCCAGAGTATGAAGTTACCGCCAATGCTTTGCATTAAAAATTCCACGAGCAGTAATGGAACGAGGATCGTTAATGTAAACTAGCATCCATATGATAAGAAGGAAACTTGGACTACTATTATTAGTCATACCTTGGATTAAATGGTATTTGATAGCCTTTTTTAAACATTGGTTTCAACGCATCACAGCCGTCCATACATGTTCCACCTGCAATATAGACACTGTTTGGTTTAGTTTAGTGGGGTCAAGTCTGAGATTTAATAGTGTGCCTGTCATTTGCTGGAAAGTTTCTTTATTATAAAATTTCTATAGAAACTTCTTCACATAGATTCTATTTCTTTTATAGTTTAGTTTCCCTATATCCCCAAATTGGCAACGACACATTGCATAATCAAGGTTCCCAATTGGTGTACATCACAATATTCACCAATTGAGAACTTAAATCTGAGTCTATGGCAGTGTTCGCGCTGGACCGAAATTTTTTTTAGCCAAAAGTTTAGCCAAATGAAAATTTTATTAGCCAAATGAAAAAAACTTTAGCCAAATTTTTTTGGGCCAAATTAAAAAAAATATGGCCAAATTAAATCATCGTTTTATGGTCGGTTCACAATTAATGACTAAAACGTCAAATCTAACAGGCACAGGTAAAATACACAATAATTTAACTAATTTTGATGAACTAGAAATATTTTTATATATGTCATTTATTAAAAAATTATTAATCTTTATGTGAAAAAGTGATTTTGGGGGGGGGGGGGGGGGTAACCCGGGATTGGGTATACGGACATTTCCCAACCGGACATTTCCCCACTTTCTTCTTTTAAATCATTAAATATTAATTATCCTTGCGAAAATATCTAAGTGACATCTCTGGAAACTAATAACTTAATATTGTTACGCCATTATCAAATTACAATCTGTCATAAACGCATGGATATTATTTTGAATGTATCGGTATTGACGAAAAATAGCGACAAAATATCTGTCGTGATTCACATTTGGCTGATTAAGCTATTGTCTTACACTTGGTGCTCATAAACCTTGGCCGTCATAAATACAATGTCATCATAAACATGCATTGTGCAGGAGCCCCGTGAGTGACCATACAGACAATGGGGGATTAGCGGATTAAATGTAAAATAATGATATGACCTTTTGCTGTTTCGTGCAGAGTGACGGGTTTCCCTTTGTACTGTCCGCGATCGGGTTTCGGGTTTCCACGTACGTATACGATGTTTTCGGACAAGATCGTTCACATCACAGAATTAAAAACCCACTTGCCAAAAATTCATGCTTCCAGTCTCTATTTGGGGTCAAAAAAAGTTTAGCCAAAAGTTTAGCCAAATGAAATTTTTATTAGCCAAATTCGAAAAAGATTAGCCATTGGCTAATTTGGCTACCGACAGCGCGAACACTGGTCTATGGCAATGTCAGTTTTATCTGTGCAGGAGACTGTAACTTTGATTATTTATTCAAAACTCAATACATAATACACAATTACAGAATAAAATATTACGACTATGAGCTATCAGGGACAGTATAACCAAGAGGGTTGTCCACGTGCTGTCCCCGTGGAACAATAACATAAATATAATAATAATTAGCTTTTATCTAGGTTATGTCTTGTTAATAGGGCCATAAATTAATAAATTAAAAACATTTTTGTAAAGAATAATAATATTGTGTAGCTCGCTAAAGTTAATTTCACTGGGAAATTACTCAATTGCAGGTAGAAACCACTGACCCTTGCCGGCAACTTTCCCAAATACACAAATAAGATTTTCTTCCATTTGCGTAGATCACAAATCCGTTCTTATTAGGATTCGTACCAGCTTAATCATGCACCACTGGAAACCACAAGTCTGATTATAGTGTCTGACATTTGCAGAATGAGATCCCAGAGGGTGAATTTGGTGATGCTATGCATTACTAAATTCACCCTCTGGGATCTCATTCTGCATGGCCTCATCAGCTATGGGAGACATAGATTCAGATTTGAAGTTCCCAAATGGTGAATATTGTGATGTTCAGCCATTGGGAACCTTCATTATGCAGTGTGTCATCTGCCAATTTGGGGATACAGAGAAATTAAACTAAAAAAGAAATAGAATCTATGTGAAGAAGTTTCAATAGAAATTTTTTAATAAAGAAACTTTCCAGAGAAGATGAGGCCTATGCAGATTGAGGTCCCCAGAGGGTGAATTTAGTGACGCTATCCAGCTATGCGGGATAACGTCAATAAATTCAACCTTTGGGCATCTCATTCTGCAAATGACAGACACACTAAACTCAGACTTGGAAAGACATATGTTGGTGAACAGGTTCATGCAGAGTTTGCTAAAAAAAATTAAATGGTCAAAATCCATGACCCTGTATTTTCTGCCATTTATTACTTATATTTCCATTCTTCAATCAATAATTATTTAGGATTTTTAATATATCATTCGTGTTATTTATTCATATCGAGGAATTTGTAGAGTGGCTAATCTCTCAATTCATCAGCTCGTAATACAAATCAGACTAAAACATATTCCTTCTGGCACACTGCTAAAGCCAAATACGATAATTATCATGAAATGTATGGGTAGTTCATGTCCGACCATCTTCGGAGCCATATTTCCGACTAAACCCTGAAAAGTTACCCATAATTCTGCTGTGGTTAAGGAGTCGATTATAATTACATAATAGTCTAAATTAGTGTACAGCTTCAGCCTTGACTGGGTGTTAGAAACTGGAATATTAAATGCAAACATAGACTTGTTTTCTACAAGTTTCAGGCTCCCTCAATTTCAAATTACAGTATACAGTCATTGAGGAATGTGACTCATAATATGGTTACTTATAATGGAAATGGTGTATATTTTGTTACCTGGTTCTCTCCCTGACATGTCGTTCATTGATTCCTTGTATTTTTTAGCAATTTTCAGATACATTTCCTCAGTTGTCCCACCACTGCCTTCTACTAACCCTGTAAGAAATAATAATTACTTAATAAGGCCAAACAAAATTAATGAATTGATTCTCAGGCAATTTTTTTTTCAAATGAATGAGGGAGGGCGGTTTTTATTTTTATTTTTTATTTTTTTCTGCGCATAGTAAGCATGGACAAAGATACCTTCCTCTGTCTAGTAATAACCAGAAAGGTAGAGGGAACTGTTATGCATATAAACTCATTTAGTCTTATATAAAAATGACATTGTACTATCAGTGTATGACTGGGATTACCTAGTAACAATATATAATGCCCCTGACATTAACTACTGTTATTGTTGTCTAAAAACTGATACCTCCCCATTCTAATATGTGATCCTGAATTTAGTCCTGTGCCTTTCAATTGTATAAAGTTACAATTAGTGTAAGTTGTTCACAATGACTAATTGTAAGAAGAGCATGAGGATCAGCTAATCATTTTCTGAATTGTAGTCATCTACTTCATGTTGTAAGCCTGCAAGTCACTTTTTAACACATTACATGTTAGAGCTCAATGCACACTAATATTCAACACATATCTGCTATGGACATGTTGATAAAATCCACACAAAAAAATATAGTGTCTACTCCACAAATGTGTTCTAAGATGCTCTATACTTACAGCTATGCCCAAAGTATATAACCCTTTAACCACTGTTGCCATTCATTGGAAAGCTCTCACCAAGAGTTTTCCAATGAATGGCAGCAAGCCATATTTCTGACTAAATCCTGAAAAATTTCCCATAATTCTGCTGTGGTTTAGGGGTCGATTATATAGGACATTACTGTACTGGTCCATCCTCTCAGGATGATGCAATCCGAGCTACAAGGCTTTATATGCATCCCTCCAATAGGATTAATCATGCATGCTAATAACACACATCGACACCCTGCCAGGTACTCGTTTAATGCACGAGAGGTGCGAGCAATAATGACCAATGTTTTTTAACAAGGGAAACGCAATTATCCACACAAAATGCAAATCACTGATGAGACACTGCTGTCACATCTAATTCCACACAGTGCGTGTTGCTAAGATTAGCACATCTGAAATCCCCCAGTGGTCACCCATCCAGGCCGACACCTGGGCTCGCTGTTGCTTAACATCAGTAAAACCCACTTCCTTTGTTCTAACTCATCCTTCTATATTCCAAATGGGCACTTTATAACATGCTTTATACCACAAGTCAACATTTGTAATCTAGAAATTTTATGTCTCCCAATTTATGCACAATGAGCTCCCACAGAGATCTGTTCAGAAAAACGTTTGTATATGTCTCATTTATCGGAATTTTTCATCGGTGTAAAAGCTATTTTTTCTTGTATAATATAAAACTGTGTTTTATGTCAGCTAATGGACTTGCGACTGGACATTTGGAAACTAAATGGTCTCGCCATTCGGGACAGCAATACAAATTTAATTAAAATCAGTGTACATAGAAGAGGTCAAAAGTCCAAGGGTTCGATCAGTAGTCCGAGGGATCATTAGTCTGAGACTCTATTAATCTGAGGCTTTGATAGTCCGACAGTTTGGAATGTAAGGTTCTATCAGTCCGGGGGTTTCTGTATATCACAAGTTCAGTTCATAACAACATGGACAGCTATTGCATTGGATCGCCATTAACACAAGAAAAGAAAGATCTTCCACGAAGCATCACTATAAAGTAAAAATTATCAAACTGATATCCAATAGAAATAAATGTTCATTGCTTATGTTCAGTACAAGCTACTGGTATGTCTTGAGGAATATCATATAACCAAGTGTTTGTCTTAAATTTTTTTATGTTGTATGTCACAGAGACTTGCTTAATTTCCATATACTTTCACGTGTCATTTAGCACGAAATTGAAAACCAGGTCAGATTGTATTTGTGATGCGAATATGAGAATATTCTGTTATACAATTTGTAGTCATAAATTATGGATAGAAATGTGTCTATCTCACCCTAATGAACTCTGGGACTATCAAACCTTCAGACAAATGGACCCTGGAACTATATCAAACCTTCAGACAAATGGACCCTGGGACTATCAAACCCTCAGACAAATGGACCCTCGACTATCAAACCCTCAGACTATTGAATCCCGGGACTGTTGAACCCCTCTCAGACTAATGAATCTTCAGACTATCGCCCCCTCAGACTAATGGACACTCAGAAATCAAACCCTCAGACTAATGAACCCTCCGACTATCAAACCCTCAGACTATTGAATACTGGGACTATCGAACCCTCAGACTATTAAACCCTCAGACTTGTCTCTTGTGTTAAGTTGAAACATCATACACAACATTTGGCTTTATAATTATGATTCTGGCATGTGCTTGTTTCATTCTTGTCCCATCGTCAATTAGTTAGCGAAATATTGAAAAAGTCATCATCAGAATAATGAAAGTGTCAATGACACTGTAGCTCAACTTTGTAAAGAAGGTAATTTTTTTGGAATGAGCAATGAATAGAGATATACAAACTGAAGTCATACGGAATATCAGGACCAATACACACCTGGCTGACAAGCTTCCTAACAAAAAGGCATATGAGAGTAGTGTTGGAAGGAGAATCATCCAAAAGTGGTCCAGTGGAATCGGGAGTACCCCAAGGTACGGTACTAGGACCCCTATTATTCCTCTGCCACATCAACGACCTTCCACAAGCAGTCAAATCAGAAGTAAGACTCTTTGCTGATGACTGTATACTATACCGCCAGATAAATGACCACCAAGACCACATCCAACTACAACAGGATCTGACATCACTAGAAGAATGGGCGAAAACCTGGGGGATGAGATTCAATGCTGGAAAATGCTCCATAATGTCCATGAAGAACAAGGACAAGAACAAAACATCGTTCATCTACCAGCTTGACCATCAAATTCTGAAATCAGTCAAACAAAGCGTCTACCTTGGACTGAACATCACAGATGACCTAAAATGGTCAACGCACATATCCAAGATCACTGGAAGGGCCAATAGCACCTTAGGATTCCTACGCAGAAACTTACGAAGAGCGGACAGTAAATCCAGAGAGACCGCATATAGAGCCATGGTAAGAACATCACTCAAATATGGAGCAGAAATATGGGACCCCGCCGCAGTAAGAGAAATAGAGAAGTTAGAGAATGTGCAAAGAAGAGCGGCAAGATTCATCACCAACAACTATAGAGACCGGGAAAAAGGCGCAGTAACCAGCATGATTGATGGACTAAGGTTAGACTTACTAGAGATCCGCAGAAAGATGAAGAGAATAGAACTCTTCGGCAAGGTGGTTGAGGGGAAAATCCCAGCCATACACACACATGATTTACTAAAGGATAAGAAAGGAAGGAAAATTCGAGCAAAAAAGTTTCCAGACCACAAAAGTGATAACATAATTTCGAGCCAAGAGTGTATCAACTCACGATCGTTCGAACCAATAAGAGCCAACACGGAACAATATAAACAATCATTCTTCGTGAGAACGATCAGGGACTGGAACAGCATAGAAGATTACGCATGCTCGGGGAATACAACAGGAGAAACACCAGAGTAGTAGCAATGACGCGACAACAGCCGAGAGGCTCCTGCGCCGGAAATATACAGATACAGATACAGATACAGAGAGATTAAAAAGGAGTGTAAAAATGAGCAGTAAAGGATTTAGTCACACACAGAGTAAAATCCAAGATGGCTGCTGGCGGCCATGTTTTTTGGACAAATGACCCCAAAATGACTCGTTCCCATCTACATATCATTGCTAACATCCATGACAAATTTTATGATGATCAGACTAAAGGTACGACCTGTAGCCCGTGCTAAAGGATTTAGTCATACAAAGAGTAAAATCCAAGATGGCTGCTGCGGTCATGTTTTTTGGCCGAATGACCCCAAAATTAATCGTTCCCATCTACATGTCAATATTAACATCCATGATAAATTTTATGATGATCAGACGAACAGTACGACCTGTAGCCTGTGCTAATGGATTGAATTTTGAAATCAAAGATGGCCACTGGCGGCCATGTTTTTCATCCAAATGACCCCAAAATGACTCGTTCCCATCTACATTCCAATTTCAACAGCCACGAAAAATTTCATGATGATCAGACTCAAGGTACGACCTGTAGTCCGTGCTAAAAGATTTAGTCATACAAAGAGTAAAATCCAAGATGGCTTCTGGTGGCCATGTTTTTTGGCCGAATGACCCCAAAATGACTCGTTCCCATCTACATGTCATTATTAACATTCATGACAAATTTTATGATGATCAGACTAAAGGTACGACCTGTAGCCTGTGCTAAAGGATCTAGTCATACAAAGAGTAAAATCCAAGATGGCTTCTGGTGGCCATGTTTTTTGGCCGAATGACCTCAAAATGACTCGTTCCCATCTACATGTCATTGTTAACATCCATGACAAATTTCATGATGATCAGACTAAAGGTACGACCTGTAGCCTGTGCTAATGGATTGAATTTTGAAATCAAAGATGGCCACTGGCGGCCATGTTTTTCATCCGAATCACCCCAAAATGACTCGTTCCCATCTACATTACAATTTCAACAGCTATAAAAAAAATTATGATGATCAGACTAAAAGTACGACCTGTAGCCCGTGCTAAATCATTTAGTCATACAAAGAGTAAAATCCAAGATGGCTGCTGGCGGCCATGTTTTTCGGCCGAATGACCCCAAAATTACTCGTTCCCATCTACATGTCAATATTAACATCCATACAAAATTAAATGATGATCAGACGAACAGTATGACCTGTGGCCTGTGCTAATGGATTAAATTTTGAAATCAAAGATGGCTGCTGGTGGCCATGTTTTTTGTCCGAATGACCCCAAAACGACTCGTTCCCATCTACATTCTAATTTCAACAGCCATTACAAATTTAATGATGATCAGACTAAAGGTACGACCTGTAGCCCGTGCTAAAGGATTTAGTCATACAAAGAGTAAAATACAAGATGGCTGCTGGCGGCCATGTTTTTTGCCCGAATGACCCAAAAAAGACTCGTTCCCATCTACATGTCATTGTTAACATCCATGACAAATTTTATGATGATCTGACCAAAGATACGACCTGTAGCCCGTGTCAAAGGATTTAGTCATGCAAAGAGTAAAATCTAAGACGGCTGCCAGCGGCCATGTTTTTTGGCCAAATGACCCCAAAATTACTCGTTCCCATCTACATGTCAATATTAACATCCATGACAAATTTCATGACAATAAGACGAACGGTACAGCCTGTAGCCCGTGCTAATGGATTGAATTTTGAAATCCAAGATGGCCACTGGCGGCCATGTTTTTTTTCCGTATGACCCCCAAAATGACTTGTTCCCATCTACATGTCAATGTCAACATCCATGACAAATTTCATAATAATCGGACCAAAGGTACGAACTGTAGCCCGTGCTAAAGGAAATTGTTGACGCATCACGCACACACGCACACACGGACGACGGATACCAAGCCATGGCAATAGCTCAAACTTTACAAAGTAAAGTTGAGCTAAAAAGGCTCAATATGGGACCAGTTCAATGATGAAAATCAGCTCTTTAATAAAGGCAGAATTAACAGAATATGGCGAAAATAGTTTTAGAAAGGCGTTAGGAGGCTGACAGTTTAGTTATGTGAAAAAATGTCAGATTAACCCTTTCATGATGGGAGCTGTGCTGGTGCAGTATTAAAGATCCTGTGCCAGTGTATTCTCTTATATATGCGAGTCTCCCATAGGGAGCCTCGCATATATAAAAGAATGCACAGGCTTACACGGTCAAGGTAAATATTGTTAGGCCAATGTATTCTCTTATATAACTGCATATAAGCTCCAGTCATGGAAAGGTTAACCCTTTCATTACTAAATTAATTTTTTTGCATTCAGCTCTAAAACTATACTTTGGAATTGCATATTTATTTCATTTGGATGAGCGTTTAGATAAAAATAAGTGCAAAAGATTATTTAGTGATTTGGCTGGATTTGGTGGGAATTTTTAGATAATAAGTCCAATAATCAGTCTTAGGTGGTTTGTTGAAATTATTTTATCACATAATTAGCCCCTAAATCCTTATATTTTTTAAAGACACATGTGTATTATCGGCACGCACAGAGACGTAAGAGCTTATCAATCAATGTTATTATTATGTTAATTAGAATATAATTATGATATTCAATTTGTGTTGGGTTATATATTGTTGACTGTGAAATAAACATCGGTGATAAGGATCATAAAGGTGGTTGAACAATTTTGTCAACATGAAAAGCCACATTTAGAATGTAACTATATTTTTTCTTGAAGGTGTCTTTACGTGCTCTTTGGTTGTGATAAGGAAATCAATATTAATTTTTTTTTAATCCCGCCATTTCGAGATCAGTTTTTCCTTGCTAAAATGTAATTATGTGATAAAAAGGATCTCAAATTTGTTGCAATTCGAATCAAATTTAGTGCACCTAGTTATTATATTTAGTATAGAATTGCAAACTCATTAGAGATCCTCCATATCAGAACAATATATGCCCAAATGAACTACTAATCAATGAGTATATTAGTCATCAAATGGTTAATACAGAAATACATACCTTCTGCTGTTGCTAGATGCATCACTGTGTCATCACTGACCATCCATTTTGCAACTGTAAAAGAGTATGAGACATCAGTCAGATGTCTATAGTGTCAAATATTTGAAACTGACTATAGGGAATGTCGGAATTATTTACATTTGAGCAGGCCTGCAAATTTTGAGGCAAACGACCATTCAGTTTGCCTGGAGGTTATCTAAAATGAAAATTATGCGAACGAAAAACAGGTCGTGCCAAAGTTTTATAAATGTGATAACTAATTATAACCTTAATTTTTGCTCAATCAAGTCCCAAAAATGAGACATTCAAATTTATTACGGTAGTTCAATGAGTTGCCCATCTGTAGTTAATATTATCAGTTTTAGTGATTATAACAGTTTGTGTAAATCTCCTGCTAACCTATTGTATGGGTTACCTAAGCACAAACCAGGCGAACGGAAAATAGGTTACACATAATTTTGAAACCTGCAGGCCTGTTTGAGGCAATAGTTTCTGTCATGTTGAAAAGTATGAACGGAATATTTCGGGGGAATAAAGTGAGAAGAAAAACAAAGGGACTGTGTGGAAAAGCCTAATAATCTAATTCATGGGAACAGACATCACTAGCCCAAGAGCAAAAGTTAATTTTAATGATATAAATATTTTTCATTCACTTCACTGCTATATTATGAACAATAATCTACACAATTTATATACTGCACAGCACATATTAAATATGGACATTGCACAATCTAGCCATAAAAATTAATGGTACCAGTCATGACTGAATTACAGTAACAATCCAGACTTAATTACATAAAAAGGCACCAATATGCTTTAAGAATTTAAATGGGACTTATTAATCAAACATAGGCGGTCACCACGAAATTTCATGACATGTGGGAGAAAAGAGTATTCTAATTTCTCACAAATAGTTTACTTATCACATTATATCCCAACAGATGTTGACCTGGACAACTAAAATCTGTGTGTAATAAATTAATTGTACGGTAATGTCAAACCTGTCAAATCCAAATAACTAACACTGTATATTGACATAAATACAATTTAATTTCCTTCGCTATATCGGAGAGCTTTCAATTAATAATTGGAGCTAATAAGTTCGAAATTGGAATAAATGCATATTGCAAATAAATCTGTGTGTAATAAATTAATTGTACGATAATGTCAAACCTGTCAAATCCAAATAACTAACACTGTATATTGACATAAATACAATTCGATTTCCTTCGCTTCGAAGACAATCGCCATCTTTTATCGATTGAAAACAAGAAATATCATGATGCATGCCATATAAGGTATGTGTTATGCATTATGTTGCGTTGAAAATAGAATCATTCTGTTGTGTGCATTAACGGATATGGATAACGGACACATTGCAGCCATCTAAACGAATTGGTGTTATTGTCTGTAATCCAATTTCAATGCAACATATGCAACAAACTCGTGTGAATGCTACTTAATACATCAAAATGAATTTGTAAGCCAAGCTCCGCAACTGAAGGTCAGATATAATATTGAAAGTCAGTAAAAAAAAGTTGAATATGTTCATATACAAGGGTTTTATATTGCCAATAGTCAACCGAACCTAGATACACAAAACAAAAGCCCCTCCCGCCCTTGTTCAATAAAAAACCTATGATAAACAAGTAATCTTTGATGAATGGCCTAATATATTATATATATATTATTATTATATAGTCTTACATAAAGGAAACTGTTATTTCAAACTTAATAAAGTATTTACATTAAAAGTCCTTATTGTTCAGACCGAGTGGTATAAGCATGTGTAGGTTGTATATTCTATTTCCTGCAATTAGTAGGCTCATCTATTGTTACCATCAATATCAGTTTTGTGAATGGTTTTCTGGATCGTGGTAATCTGATTCTGAGTCATGCTGGTGGGGCTTGATCTTGTACAATAATGCCCGAAGTATATGACCCTTTAACCACAGCAGAATTAATGAGAAAATTTTCAGGATTTAGTCGGAAATATGGCTTGTTGTACACAAAGCAATAATTAGACCATGGTCGCCATCCATACAATTACGAAATGTAAACTATACTCTCACCATTGTTTCCGTGCTTCCGTGCTAATGTTTATCCACCATCGAGACACCACGGATAAATACGTATTGCTTGGGGACCTTTTTAGTATAATCTGGACTTAAATCCCCTCATTGTATATACTTGTTTGTTTGTTGCATAAGCGACGTCAGTAGTACCCCACACATTGTTATGATCACAAGCGACATGCATTGCGTTGTCCTCTTTTCGCGTGTCCGCGTGACACTGCATTCACACATGAATATTGAATTTCGTACTGCATGTTCCAAAGGATCTTAACTAGCGAAATATTTGAACATTATTCTTGACGGTATTTAGTCATACCGTGGTATTGAAATTAATACCGTAGTCGGTATTGTGAAGGTGGATACCATGAAGCTCTAATATTTCCGACAAAATCCTGAAAAGTTTCCCATAATTCTGCTGTGGTTTAGGGGTCGATTATTTAGGACATTACTGTATATAGTTTTCTAAGATGGTAGACTGGAGGCATTTGGCAACAGGTCCCATGATTTGATGGGTATATATAAGTGAGACCCAAATCACAAATCATTCTACATCAACCATCTTTGAAGATGCTTAGCCAAAACGAGAAATAAATAAGACATTGGATAATTGCGCAACAGGGTTTCTCCTGGAAAAGTTTACTTTCCGTCTCTGCATCTTCTGTTGCAAAATTACCTGAGATATTTTCTAAGCCTCCTAGTTCCTGGAGCTCTTTGTGAATTTGTTCTCCACTATGGCAAAATTCCCAGTTTCCATTCTTGTACCCAAGAGCATCACCACATCCACCTAAGACCATAGCAGCACGGTACCTCTCAGACATTGAAGGTAGTTCTATAGCTGGAATAGCAGCCATATCTCCTCTATATAATTTCCAGGTTTTCAGAATCTGATAGTCAAGAGGTCGATAATTTTTAAACCTGTGCAAATTCCTGGAAAGAAGATGTTTTTATTTAGTGTGCTCTTTCATTTTGATCCTTGCAAAGTCACAGTTAGCATAGATGAACAAAAAACTATGGAAGTTGGCTATTTGTCTCTTTTGGTTTGTCATGTACACTGCAGATTGTTTTTAGTTTAATAGGGACAATTGAAGGAAATAATTCTCAGAAAAAGTTAATTTCTCGCTGTTTCATGACTATGAAAAGCCGCTAGGCCACATGTCACCCAAATAAGGTGACTTTATTTGACAGGTGGCTTTTTCAGAAATGAAATTTTTTATTCTGGTAACAATCTTTGATTCAAACTTTGCTTCCAACTGTCTATGTTAACTATTTCTGAATCACACAATTATGGATGCAAAATTCATCAGATGAATACTCAAATTATAAGCTGTCATGCAAAAATCATCGGACATAGCCCAGATGCAAACTGAACTCAGATTCTCAAATTATAAGTTGACAAGGACCATAACTGCAGTAAAATGATCTTGCATGATATCTATTTTCATATGAGTAATCCATATACCAAATTTGAAAACAAACAGATGATTATAACTAAAGCTATCACCCAGAAATGAAAATAATCATCAACTTATAAGTCAACAAGGACCATAACTCCTGTAAAAATAGGCAGACAGAACCTAAATCTGAACTTGACCTGTATTTTCATATGAGTAATCCATAGACCAAATTTGAAAACAATCAGATAACTAAAACTGAAGTTATCAACCAGAAATGAAAATAATCGGTAAATTCTAAGTTGACAAGGACCATTGACAATTAACCAGAATAAGTGATGAACTAAAAGGCACCTAGGTCATACGTCCCCCGAATAAAGGTGGCTTTATTTGACAGGTGGAACTTTTAGGAAAAAAATTGATTCTGGGAACAACCATTGAATCAAACATTGCTTCCAACTGTCTATCTTGTTAACACACCTGGTTTTATTTTATTAGATACCAGCATAATCAGTAAATTCTAAGTCTTAAGCTATGATGTTATCATCCGGAAACCAAAATAATCAGTAAATTCTAAGTCTATGATGTTAATATCATCCGGAAACCAAAATAATCAGGAAATTCTAAGTCAACAAGGGTCATAACTCAGGTAAAAATTAGTGGACGGAATTAACCCAAAATTCAAACTTGACTGTATTTTCATGAGTAATCCTAATACAAAATTTGAAAACATTAAGATACGTCCGTAACTAAAACTAAAGTTATATCCCCCTGATACCAAAATAATAGGCAAATTCTAAGTCAACAATGGCTATAAGTATAACTCTGGTTAAAACTATCGTTATCACTATATGGTTCGGCTTACCCTCACTAACCTTATCTCGTGTTAGCTACTGTACCCCATGTGTTAAAGCGATGGAAAAGTCTGCTTTTCGTAAAATTTATAGTAGTCTGATTAGGTCCGTGATGTATGATGACAAACATAATTGTTATATGACAATGTGGGTACGAGCTATCATCATCATCATCATCAATCTACAGGACAGGTCTTTTGACTTTTCGTCCCGGTAACAATTACATAATATTTAGTGACAATTTAACAAATAGCAGCTCGTCTGATCACCAGATAATTAAGAGTCTTTAAATTGATACTTCGATCTTGCTGTAGAAGAACGAATCCAAATAAGTTTTAAATTCAGATAGATCAACTGCCTCTACTATCATATCTGGCAGGGAGTTCCAGTCGTTAATCACGCATTGCGTGAATGAGAATTTCTTTATAATTTTTACATACATTCAATGTGAAATGTGTGCATGGCCACACGTTCAGCCCAGAGACTTGGCATTTCTACTACGAAATCGCCAAATCCGACCACTATAAAATTCACACCACTGTTCTCACCAATATTGAAATATCTGCTTAATTTCCAAGGAGAATTTCCAGACAAAAATTATTCCATAGCAAGAAAACCCATGTGAAAGAAGGTGCCAACCACCTGAACAATGCGAACTCGATGTGTTCATTTGATATTACAGACCGAGAGAATTCCGGCCCTCATGAGTGAATTTTGATTATCCAGTCTCGAGACCGGCTTAATCAGATCAGTGTAATATTGTTCTCGCCTATTCAAATGTTTCAAGGTCAGTACAGAGTACGTGATTCCTCTGGACAACAAAATGGTCAGTATTTGTTTTTTACAAAAATAATGGATTTGTTTACGCTAGATAAACGCAACTTATTTTGAAGCTATATAAGCATAGTTGACAAATTCCACTTCTCGATCCTTGGCTCTTATGTGAGTGTTGGTACACATATATCAGTCTTTTTTTACAATTAAGTGCATCCAATTTCCTGTTCTAAATGCCAAAACATTGTCGAAATAGTTATGCTCGGCAATGGACCGGGTAAGAGTCAGTCTTACATAAACACCCACCTGCAGGTTTTGGTCTACTTACATGTACTGGTACTAAGTTAGCTGTGACTTTTGAAATGACAGTTTTATATGTATTCAGCTGATACCGTACTATTTTTGCAGTAATGCTATTTATAGATATGACTACGAGGTTTAAGTGTTTTAAAATACTCACAATCTAGTCAACAAATTACAATATTATTAACCATGTAATAGCTAAAAATACTTTACAGCTGTCTTAGACCTGTAGACCATTTGACCATATATGGTATTCTCATTTATAAGGCAATGTCATATAACAGACTTAACAGTCCATGAAATATACGGCAGTGTTGTTCTCTAACTGCTTAATGTAAACACTGCCTTGTTTCTGTTTTAGTTCATGAGTGCAGGAGACTGAATGTGTGAAAATCAGTCAGAATTACTCTCAATAAATGCACAGCTACCAAAACGCTTGTCAAACAAACACACTTCCTTGTTGGGAATGGGCGGTTAGTATAAAAGTGTAACAGTTTGCTTTAATGAAACGGATAGTGAAAATTACAACGTTGATGTTGACTGTCTCAATTTTTGGCCCAGTAATTCATGTTGACTATTTTTTAGCTCAACTTTACTTTGTAAAGTTTGAGCTATTGCCATGGCTTGGTATCCGTCGTGCGTGTGTGCGTGTGTGCGTGATTCGTCAACAATTTCCTTTAGCACGGGCTACAGTTCGTACCTTTGGTCCGATTATTATGAAATTTGTCATGGATGTTGACATTGACATGTAGATGGGAACGAGTAATTTTGGGGTCATTCGGCCAAAAAACATGGCCGCCGGCAGCCATCTTAGATTTTACTCTTTGTATGACTAAATCCTTTGACACGGGCTACAGGTCGTACCTTTGGTCGGATCATCATAAAATTTGTCGTGGATGTTAACATTTTTGGGTCATTCGGCCAAAAAATATGACCACCAGCAGCCATCTTGGATTTTACTCTTTGTATGACTAAATCCTTTAGCACGGGCTACAGGTCGTACCTTTAGTCTGATCATCATGAAATTTGTCATGGCTGTTGAAATTGGAATGTTGATGGGAACGAGTCATTTTGGGGTCATTAGGACAAAAAACATGGCCGCCAGCAGCCATCTTGGATTTTACTCTTTGTATGACTAAATCCTTTAGCACGGGCTACAGGTCGTACTATTCGTCTGATCATCATGAAATTTGTCATGGATTTTAACAATGACATGTAGATGGGAACGAGTCATTTTGGGGTCATTCGGCCGAAAAACATGGCCGCCAGCGGCCATCTTTGATTTCAAAATTCAATTCATTAGCACGGGCTACAGGTCATACTGTTCGTCTGATCATTATGAAATTTGTCATGGATGTTAATATTGACATGTAGATGGGAACGAGTAATTTTGGGGTCATTCGGCCAAACAACATGGCCGCTGGCAGCCATCTTAGATTTTACTCTTTGCATGACTAAATCCTTTAGCACGGGCTACAGGTCGTACCTTTGGTCAGATCATCATGAAATTTGTCATGGATGTTAACAATGACATCTAAATGAGAACGAGTCATTTTGGGGTCATTCGGCCAAAAAACATGGCCGCCAGCAGCCATCTTGGATTTTACTCTTTGTATGACTAAATCCTTTAGCACAGGCTACAGGTCGTACCTTTAGTCTGATCATCATAAAATTGTCATGGCTGATGAAATTGGAATATAGATGGGAACGAGTCATTTTGGGGTCATTTGGACAAAAATCATGGCCGCCAGCGGCCATCTTGGATTTCAAAATTCAATCCATTAGCACGGGCTACAGGTCATACTGTTCATCATACAATTTGTCATGGATGTTAATATTGACATGTAGATGGGAACGAGTAATTTTGGGGTCATTCGGCCAAAAAACATGGCCACCAGCAACCATCTTGGATTTTACTCTTTGCATGACTAAATCCTTTGGCATGGGCTACAGGTCGTACCTTTGCTCAGATCATTATTAAATTTGTCTTGACTTTTGACATGTAGATGGGAACGAGTCATTTTGGTGTTTTTCGGCATTAAAACATGGCTGCCAGCAGCCATCTTGGATTCTACTCTTTGCATGACTAAAGCTATCAAATGTTTTTGAATTGTTGGAAAACATAGCCGCCAGCAACCATCTTAGATTTTACTTTTATATACATGTATATATATATCTCTTCATGTTGATAAACTAGTAAATTAGACATTCAACTTTCCACATTCCTAATCACTCCATTGACAGTAACACATTAAATTATTCCCTTTCCAAGTTGAGCTACAGTGTCATTGACACTTTCATTCATATATATAGTAGATATGGTAAAGTAGCAGGTATTGTAAACGTCTCCGAGACATTCTGAGTGTTGCTCTTTGAACATGCCTGGGACTATACCGGTATATGTACAACACACAATGTGCCTAATATTAGAAGCGTGTAATTTTGAGACAGTGCAATTTGGGGGTTGGGGTGGATGGGATATTATAGTATCAGCTGAGTACGGTACATATAAAGCTGTCATTTAATTTTTAGATGCGAGCATTTTTAGCTCAACTTTACTTTGTAAAGTTTGAGCGATTGCCATGGCTTTGTTGTCCGTCGTGCGTGTGTGTGTGCGTGTGTGTGTGATTCGTCAACAATACAGGCTACAGGTCGTACCTTTGGTCGGATCATTCTGAAATTTGACATAGCTGTTGACATCAACATTTAGAGCGGAAAGTTAAATTTTGGGGTCATTCGGCCAAGAAACATGGCCACCAGCAGCCATCTTGGATTTTACTCTTTGTATGACTAAATCCTTTAGCACGGACTACAGGTCGTACCTTGAGTCTGATCATCATGAATTTTTTCATGGCTGTTGAAATTGGAATGTAGATGGGAACGAGTCATTTTGGGGTCATTCGGACGAAAAACATGGCCACCAGCTGCCATCTTTGATTTCAAAATTCAATCCATTAGCACGGGCTACAGGTCGTACTATTCGTCTGATCATCATGAAATTTGTCATGGATCTTAATATTGACATGTAGATGGGAACGATTAATTTTGGGGTCATTCAGCCAAAAAACATGGCCGCAGCAGCCATCTTGGATTTTACTCTTTGTATGACTAAATCCTTTAGCACGGGCTACAGGTCGTACCTTTAGTCTGATCATCATAAAATTTGTCATGGATGTTAACAATGACATGTAGATGGGAACGAGTCATTTTGGGGTCATTCGGCCGAAAAACATGGCCGCCAGCGGCCATCTTTGATTTCAAAATTCAATTCATTAGCACGGGCTACAGGTCATACTGTTCGTCTGATCATTATGAAATTTGTCATGGATGTTAATATTGACATGTAGATGGGAACGAGTAATTTTGGGGTCATTCGGCCAAACAACATGGCCGCTGGCAGCCATCTTAGATTTTACTCTTTGCATGACTAAATCCTTTAGCACGGGCTACAGGTGGTACCTTTGGTCAGATCATCATTAAATTTGTCATGGATGTTAACAATGACATCTAAATGGGAACGAGTCATTTTGGTGTCATTCGGCCAAAAAACATGGCCGCCAGCAGCCATCTTGGATTTTACTCTTTGTATGACTAAATCCTTTAGTCTGATCATCATAAAATTTGTCATGGCTGTTGAAATTAGAATATAGATGGGAACGAGTCATTTTGGGGTCATTTGGACAAAAATCATGGCCGCCAGCGGCCATCTTGGATTTCAAAATTCAATCCATTAGCACGGGCTACAGGTCATACTGTTCATCATACAATTTGTCATGGATGTTAATATTGACATGTAGATGGGAACAAGTAATTTTGGGGTCATTCGGCCAAAAAACATGGCCGCCAGCAGCCATCTTGGATTTTACTCTTTGCATGACTAAATCCTTTGGCATGGGCTACAGGTCGTACCTTTGGTCAGATCATTATGAAATTTGTCTTGACTTTTGACATGTAGATGGGAACGAGTCATTTTGGTGTTTTTCGGCATTAAAACATGGCTGCCAGCAGCCATCTTGGATTCTACTCTTTGCATGACTAAAGCTATCAAATGTTTTTAAATTGTTGGAAAACATAGCTACCAGCAACCATCTTAGATTTACTTTTATATACATGTATATATATATCTCTTCATGTTGATAAACTAGTAAATTAGACATTCAACTTTCCACATTCCTAATCACTCCATTGACAGTAACACATTAAATTATTCCCTTTCCAAGTTGAGCTACAGTGTCATTGACACTTTCATTCATATATATAGTAGATATGGTAAAGTAGCAGGTATTGTAAATGTCTCCGAGACATTCCGAGTGTTGCTCTTTGAACATGCCTGGGACTATACCAGTATATGTACAACACACAATGTGCCTAATATTAGAAGCGTGTAATTTTGAGACAGTGCAATTTGGGGGTTGGGGTGGATGGGATATTATAGTATCAGCTGAGTACGGTACATATAAAGCTGTCATTTAATTTTTAGATGCGAGAATTTTTAGCTCAACTTTACTTTGTAAAGTTTGAGCGATTGTCATGGCTTTGTTGTCCGTCGTCCATATGTGCGTGTGTGTGTGATTCGTCAACAATACAGGCTACAGGTCGTACCTTTGGTCGAATCATTCTGAAATTAGACCGGAAAGATAAATTTTGGGGTCATTCGAAAAAAAAACATGGCCACCCAGCGGCCATCTTGGATTTCAATATTCAATCCATTAGCACGGGCTACAGGTCGTACTGTTCGTCTGATCATCATGAAATTTGTCATGAATGTTAATATTGACATGTAGATGAGAACGAGTAATTTTGGGGTCATTCGGCCAAAAAACATGGCAGCCATCTTGGATTTTACTAAATCCTTTAGCACGGGCTACAGGTCGTACCTTTATTCTGATCATCATAAAATTTGTCATGAATGTTAATAATGACATGTGGATGGGAACGAGTCATTTTGGGGTCATTCGGCCAAAAAACATGGCCACCAGCAGCCATCTTGGATTTTACTCTTTGTATGACTAAATCCTTTAGCACGGACAACAGGTCATACCTTGAGTCTGATCATCATGAAATTTTTCATGGCTGTTTAAATTGGAATGTAGATGGGAACGAGTCATTTTGGGGTCATTCGGACAAAAATCATGGCCACCAGCGGCCATCTTTGAATTCAAAATTCAATCCATTAGCACGGGCTACAGGTCGTACTGTTCGTCTGATCATCATGAAATTTGTCATGGATGTTAACATTGACATGCAGATGAGAATGAGTAATTTTGGGGTCATTCGGCCAAAAAACATGGCCGCCTGCATCCATCTTGGATTTTACTCTTTGCATGACTAAATCCTTTAGCACAGGCTACAGGTCATACCTTTAGTCTGATCATCTTGAAATTTTTCATGGCTGTTGATATTGGAATATAGATGGGAACGAATCATCTTGGGGTCATTCGGACAAAAAACATGGCTGCCAGAGGCCATCTTGGATTTCAAATTTCAATCCATTAGCACGGGCTACAGGTCGTACTGTTCTTCTGATCATCATGAAATTTGTCATGGATGTTAATATTGACATGTAGATGGGAACGAGTAATTTTGGGGTCATTCGGCCAAAAAACATGGCCACCGACAGCCATCTTGGATTTTACTCTTGGCATGACTAAATTCTTTGGCACAGGCTACAGGTCGTACCTTGGTCGGATCATCATAAAATTTGTCATGAATGTTAACAATGTAGATGGGAACGAGTAGATGGGAACGAGTCATTTTGGGGTCATTTGGCCAAAAAACATGGCCGCCAGCAGCCATCTTAATCGCTCCACATTAAATTATTCCCTTTCCAAGTTGAGCTACAGTGTCATTGACACTTTAATTTTTATTTTTATTGGGTGGGATTCGAACCCCGGCCTATGGCGCTGCGTGGCTGGGCGCCTTAATTGGACTTAAAGTCCGATGTCAATAATACCACACGGCCACCGAAGCGACCATAAAATGAAAGTGTCCATGACAATGTAGCTAAACATTGCGAAGAAGTTAAATGTTTGTGATGAGCAATGAATGAAATGATGGAATGAATTTTGAAATCCAAGATGCCCGCCGCTGTCGAATGACCCCAAAATGACTAGTTCCCATCTACATGTCAATATATCAACAGCCATGACAAATTTCATAATGATCCGACCAAAGGTACGACTTGTAGCCCGTGCCAAAGAATTTAGTCATGCAAAGAGTAAAACCCAAGATGGTTGTCGGCAACCATGTTTAATGGCGGAATGACTCGAAAATGACTCGTTTCCATCTATTTGTCAATGTTAACATCCATGACAAATTTCATGATGGCCTGACCAAAGGTACGATCTGTAGCCTGTGCCAAAGGATTTAGTCATGCAAAGAGTAAAATCCAAGATGGCTGTTGGCGGCCATGTTTTATGGCCGAATGACCTCAAAATGATTCGTTATATCTTGAATGGGATATACTCAATTGTGTGTAATATATGACCCATTCTAACATGCCATCACCTGACGCTTCAAAGTCCCTCATTTTCCAAGAATATATGTGTCTCTTAAATAAAATAAGAAATATACTTTTAATGCTTTCCTCGATATATCTGTTGCTGCTAGATCACTATATGAATGCCCTGATTGCTGTCCTCATATAAATATGACAGTTGAGAAGATATAATTGACTTAATTGGTCATCATTTGTCGAGGCTGTGAAATTTGAACGTAAAATACTCATCCGAACGAATTATGGAGATGACTATTATATAACTTTGTTTGATATCGGCGACTAAAACAATCTTACCAATGTTAGTGCCCCTCCTCGATCAATCCCTGATCCAAACGGCACCAAATGTGGAGGAGTCTTTAACCCATATGATTTGATTCATCGTAAAATTGGAGAAGAACGTGAATTATTTTTGTGGAAATTGATGCTAAATATATTTTTATCAGCGTTGTGCCCTCTCCCCATTTATGACTCGAACGGTACCACTTTTGACATATTTAAAGCAGGTTCATTTGACTCCTAATATAATGGAGATGATTATGTATAAGTTTTGTGGTAATCATCAACTAAACAAATGCCCCCTCCCATTGCTCGCCCATGCAAACCGAGTGCTTTATCAATGTCTGTGCCGCTCCCCATCCGTGCACCTCTAACTCGAACGGCGCGCATATCATGGAGATGATTATGTTTAAGTTTGGTGGAAATGGCCGACAAAAATATTTCATCATCTTGTCTGCCCCTGGTGCACTGAAGGTGAGAGGGGCACCAACATTTATAATGAAAGTGTCAATGACACTGTAGCTCAACTTAGGTAGGGGAATAATTTAATGGTTGACAGTATATAGGAAAGGAAAGGTGCTAATTGCAATGTCTGACCTGTGCCAAAGGATTTAGTCATGCAAAGAGTAAAATCCAAGATGGCTGGTGGCGGCCATGTTTTTTGGCCAATTGACCTCAAAGGACTCGTTCCCATCTACATGTCATTGTTAACATCCATGACAAATTTCATGAAGATCTGACCAAGCTACGACCTGTAGCCCGCGACAAAGGATTTAGTCATGCAAAGAGTAAAATCCAAGATGGCTGCTGGCGGGCCATGTTTTTTGGCCGAACGACCCCAAAATGACTCGTTCCCATCTACATGTCATTGTTAACATCCATGACAAATTTCATTAAGTTCCGACCAAAGCTACGACCTGTAGCCCGCGCCAAAGGATTTAGTCATGCAAAGAGTAAAATCCAAGATGGCTGCTGGCGGCCATGTTTTTTGGCCGAACGACCCCAAAATCACTCGTTCCCATCTACATGTCAATATTAACATCCATGACAAATTTCATGATGATCAGACGAATAGTACGACCTGTAGCCCGCGCCAATGGATTGAATTTTGAAATCCAAGATGGCTGCCAGCAGCCATGTTTTTGTTGCCGAATGACCTCAAAATAACTCGGTTCCCATCTATATGTCAATGGCAACGTTCATGACAAATTTCATAAACATCAGACAAAAGGTACGACCTGTAGCCTGCGCCAAAGGATTTAGTCATGTAAAGAGTAAAATCCAAGATGGCTGCTGATGGCCATGTTTTTCGGCCGAACGACCCCAAAATGACTCGTTCCCATCTACATGTCAATATTAACATCCATGACAAAGTTCATGATGATCAGACGAATAGTACAACCTGTAGCCCGCGCCAATGGATTTAGTCATGCAAAGAGTAAAATCCAAGATGGCTGCTGGCGGCCATGTTTTTTGGCCGAACGACCCCAAAATGACTCGTTCCCATCTACATGTCAATGGCAACGTTCATGACAAATTTCATAAACATCAGACAAAAGGTACGACCTGTCGCCCGCGCCAAAGGATTTAGTCATGTAAAGAGTAAAATCCAAGATGGCTGCTGACGGCCATGTTTTTCGGCCGAACGACACCAAAATGACTCGTTCCCATCTACATGTCAATGGTAACGTTCATGACAAATTTCATAAACATCAGACAAAAGGTACGACCTGTAGCCCGCGCCAAAGGATTTAGTCATGTAAAGAGTAAAATCCAAGATGGCTGCTGACGGCCATGTTTTTCGGCCGAACGACACCAAAATGACTCGTTCCCATCTACATGTCATTGTTAACATCCATGAAAAATTTCATGAAGTTCCGACCAAAGCTACAACCTGTAGCCCGCGCCAAAGGATTTAGTCATGCAAAGAGTAAAATCCAAGATGGCTGCTGGCGGCCATGTTTTTTGGCCGAACGACCAAAATGACTCGTTCCCATCTACATGTCAATATTAACATCCATGACAAATTTCATGATGATCAGACGAATAGTACGACCTGTAGCCCGCGCCAATGGATTGAATTTTGAAATCCAAGATGGCTGCCAGCAGCCATGTTTTTGTTGCCGAATGACCTCAAAATAACTCGGTTCCCATCTATATGTCAATGGCAACGTTCATGACAAATTTCATAAACATCAGACAAAAGGTACGACCTGTAGCCTGCGCCAAAGGATTTAGTCATGTAAAGAGTAAAATCCAAGATGGCTGCTGATGGCCATGTTTTTCGGCCGAACGACACCAAAATGACACGTTCCCATCTACATGTCATTGTTAACATCCCTGACAAATTTAATGAAGTTCCGACCAAAGCTACAACCTGTAGCCCGCGCCAAAGGATTTAGTCATGCAAAGAGTAAAAACCAAGATGGCTGCTGGCGGCCTTGTTTTTTGGCCGAACGACCCCAAAATGACTCGTTCCCATCTACATGTCAATATTAACATCCATGACAAAGTTCATGATGATCAGACGAATAGTACAACCTGTAGCCCGCGCCAATGGATTTAGTCATGCAAAGAGTAAAATCCAAGATGGCTGCTGGCGGCCATGTTTTTTGGCCGAACGACCCCAAAATGACTCGTTCCCATCTACATGTCAATGGCAACGTTCATGACACATTTCATAAACATCAGACAAAAGGTACGACCTGTCGCCCGCGCCAAAGGATTTAGTCATGTAAAGAGTAAAATCCAAGATGGCTGCTGACGGCCATGTTTTTCGGCCGAACGACACCAAAATGACTCGTTCCCATCTACATGTCAATGGTAACGTTCATGACAAATTTCATAAACATCAGACAAAAGGTACGACCTGTAGCCCGCGCCAAAGGATTTAGTCATGTAAAGAGTAAAATCCAAGATGGCTGCTGACGGCCATGTTTTTCGGCCGAACGACACCAAAATGACTCGTTCCCATCTACATGTCATTGTTAACATCCATGAAAAATTTCATGAAGTTCCGACCAAAGCTACAACCTGTAGCCCGCGCCAAAGGATTTAGTCATGCAAAGAGTAAAATGCAAGATGGCTGCTGGCGGCCATGTTTTTTGGCCGAACGACCAAAATGACTCGTTCCCATCTACATGTCAATATTAACATCCATGACAAATTTCATGATGATCAGACGAACAGTACGACCTGTAGCCCGCGCCAATGGATTGAATTTTGAAATCCAAGATGGCTGCCAGCGGCCATGTTTTTTGGCCGAATGACACCAAAATGACTCGTTCCCATCTACATGTCAATGTCAACATTCATGACAAATTTCATAAAGATCAGAATAAAGGTACGACCTGTAGCCCGCGCCAAAGGAAATTGTTGACGGACACACACGGACGACGGATGCCAAACCATGGCAATAGCTCAAACTTACAAAGTAAGTTGAGCTAAAAATGTTTTTAGCGCCGATTTCCACAAAATGTATACACATTCTTCTCCATGATACCCTGATGACACGATGAATATAATCGTGTGATTTAAAGACGCCAAATTGGTGTCGTTTTGTGTGAGAGATGGGGTGGGGCAATAATTTGATAGTAGTTTGTTTAGTCGTCGATTACCACCAAACTTATACATAATCATCTCCATGATATCAGGAGTCTAATTATGTGGTTTAAATGTGTCCAAAGGGCTTCGCTTGAGTAAGGGACAGCGAGGGGAGGGTCACTATAAACTGATAAAAATGCATTTAGTGCCAGTTTCCACCAAATTCATACACGTTCTTCTCCAATGATACAAGGAATCAAATTGTGCAGGTCAAAGACGCCACATTTGGTGCCTATATTTGCGAATGTCTGTGTTCGATATAACTTCTCGTATGACCATCTAGATGACACCGAAGGGGTCTAACATGGGTAATTTTTTACGAGGAATATACTAGTGCCGTTAAAATTTTCTAAAGTGACGCTGTTAGTGTCAGGGGCAGAAAAGGGGGCCTGACTCGAATGACTCCAATCATGGAGATGATTCATACTTACGGCCATTCCACATAACAGTAGCATTCGCCAGGGATTCGCCAGTCTGAGAGTGTGGTTGGACACGAACCGCCCGGGATGGTCGAAAAGATCGAGTGATCTTCTCCTTCACCCCACTTTCGCCAGTCAAATCTTAAGATAGAATACAAGGTCGCCGACCATGATTGTGTTCCCCGAAAAGGTGGCTTTATAAAAATAAGGCTAGCTTTTTTTTTTTAACTCTGTCAAAATATGCATCGGAATATACAAAATTCAAACTTGGCCTTTGTCTGAAATTTTAACCACAAACCAAATAACTAGAGATTCAGTTGAAATAAAAAACAATCAGATAAATCAGATTACAAGAGGGTGTCGGATAAAATGTAAAGCCAGAATGTAATTGGCCAAAACGTACCATTACAATTGGCCAAAACTTACCTTTATCATTAGGTACGTTTTATCCAAACGTGTTGGTCAGAACATACCTACTTTTCTGTTACTCCAAAGAGAGATAACTCTAATCTGATATGCACCTCTGCAACCTTGATGCATATCATGGAACTTTCCTTATGTTCTTTTCAAGTTTTGAACTATTTGACTTTGAGAATGACTCTTGGATGTTGATATTCAGATGGAACTTGGTTTAAATAACTGTTCAATAATGAATCAATATAAAAAAAGTTATGTTACAAAACTAAAGTTATCATCCAGAAACCAAAATAATTGGCAAATTCTAAGTCTACAAGGGCCAAAACTCCATAAAAAATTTGCACACTGAACCAATATTCGAATTTGACCTGTATTTTGAGCTGATAACCTGACATACCAAATTTGGTTCAGATCCGATCACACAAACTAAAGTTATCATCTGGAAACCCCAAATAGTCAGAATTATAAGTTGAAAAGGGGCCATAACTCTGGCAAAAATGGTGGACTGAAACCATATTCGAACTTGACCTGACTTTTGAGCTAATAAACTTACATACCAAATTTGGTTTCGATCCAATAGCCCAAAATAAAGTTCTGTTCCGGAAAATTTCTGAACGGACGGATTCTAAGTCGAATAAGGACCATAACTCTGGCAAAAATGGGCGGACGAACCCATATTCGAATTTGACATGCGTTTTGAGCTGATAAATTCACATACAAAATTTTTTTTTGATCCGATAGACCAAAATAAAGTTCTCATCTGGAAACTGTCTGAACGGACAGACGGACACTGGCTATTTTAATAGTCCCCAAAAAAAAATTTGGGGTACAATTAAACGACAAATAAGATATATCACTCTGTTTCCGACAATGAGTCATGAGTCCGAAAATTTTGTACCCTGACCAGCTTGTACCCTCAGAAAAGTCAACTCATACCCGATTAAGAGCCAACTCATAACCTCCAGCTGAGTCAACTCGTAGCCTCCAGATTCATTTCGTACCCTCTGGTATTATTTAGGCTACACTCATGCCGGTGTGTGGAACAGGGTAGGAGATGATGCAGAGGGAAAAAAAAGGTTTTACCCCACCCAACCCCAATCCAAAATAGCCACCACACAGCTGGGTCCATAAGGCCCACAACCATCATTCCTCAGTCTCTTGACTGATTTAAATGCTAATGGGTGAACATCATCAACTTCAACTGGGGAAATTCAATCTGATCCTAGGTCTCCAATAGCAGTTGAGGCCTTAGTAGAATGACGTCCCCCAGATGGTGAATTTGGTGATGCTAGCCCACCGTACAGGATAGGGTCACTAAATTCACCCTCTGGGGACCTCATTCTGCAAATGACAGGCAAACTATTTGCAGGCTTGGTAAGAACACTAGAAATTGTTAGTCCACTCCCGACAGCCCTCTCGAGTTTGTTTGATTTTTTTAGCCCATCTCTCATAAATTGACTGGACTCAAAATAGTTTGACCAAATGAAATTATCTTTGGCCATTTCGGAAAAAAAATGGTCAGTGGCAAATTTGGCCACAGACAGCCTGGGCCCTGATTTTAGATGGCTTACCATAGCTGATTTGATCATACTAACCTGATGGTCAACTTATATTTACAAGAATCCACAACTTCCGGTGTTCATATTTGATAGGAAATTATGTATATACATGTTATATAAAGTACAAATAATACATTTTGTGATAGAAATAATAATTTAATATTCTGTATAGATATTCTAGATATACAAAAATCACAGTCAATAATATTTTGTGAGCACTTTAAAGCAATACTCCTTGTCTGACCAACAATATGTTTAATTTTAACCCTTCCATGACTGGAGCTAACTGAAATTTTGCGAAAACCCTGTGTCAATGCATTCTCTTATATATGCAAGTCTTCCTTAGGGAGTCTTGCATATATAAAAAAATGGATTTGCCTACAATATTATTTTGACATTGTGAGACTATAAAAAAAAACATATGGGAGACTCGCATATATAAGAGAATGCACTGGCACAGAATATTTAATTTTGCACCCGCTCAGCTCCCGTCATGAAAGGGTTAACTGCTTATCAAGTTCTAAGCATAAATGTGACTAGTATAGATCAGTACATTAACTTATCAGTTTTGTGCAATAAGTATTACGACAGCTCCATAAACCTTAGTGTACATGTTTATGTTCTTTGCGACTCAGTTAACCTAAATTCGCTAAGGAGTTGAATCATTTGTTAATTTCAGTCGATAAGTTCATTATAAGATAAGATAGATATAAAGATAATTTTTCGAAGCACATGTATGTATATGTCAAATTATAAAATATACATTTAAATTTCTGCTGGAGATAGTGCAAGTGAACCTATGCCTAATGGACTCTCACACAGGATCATCGCATCATCTCCAGCAGTCATTCTTCTTAACCCTTTCATGATGGGAGCTGTACTGGTGCAGCATTAAAGATACTGTGCCAGTGCATTATCTTATATATGCGAGTCTTCCACAGGGAGCCTCACATATATAAGGGAATGCAATGGTTTACAAGGTCAAGGTAAATGTTGTTAGGCCAATGTATTCTTATATATGCAAGGCTATAAGATAATGCATTGGCACATGGTTTTCACAAAATTTGAGGAAGTTCCAGTGTAATCCCACATAGGCACGATCATACATCAGTACTATGTTATGAGATAATTGATGATCAATTCATATATATTTAGTTCCCTTTGAAGACTGTGACAGGTGATGGCAACACAGTTGGTTGTGATTTCTTCACTTTAATGGCAGCATTTGCTAGTCACAGGAAGGGAATATTGCAATCTTATTTGGAGTGGTCCGAATATTTACGGATTCAACAAATGGAACTTATTAGCTGATTATTTTGATTAATGTATACTTAAACAGTTTTTCTTTGCTAGTTACCTGCTTAAATTATCTGAAAACCCCCTACAATGAAAAATATACCATTCCAATGTGTACTTTTAGAACTGAACAAAATAAGAAATGTCACTCGGAAGTGACTATGCCCCCGTAACGAAGCAACTCGTGAGCGAATTTATACCCTGACCTCCAATAATTTGTAATGTTGTGTTCCATGAAGTCTTTTTGAATATAATAACCCATACTTTCATGAACAAGACAGTCAATGACTGTGGGGTCGCTCACCAGACTGCAAAGACTGATAAGACTGGGACTCTGGAGACCAAAACAGTCAGCTCTTTTCATAATCACTTTAAAAGAAGTAGATTTAAACAGGATATGTGGCTAGAGAGACTTCAAGTATGTAGTTTGGTGAAAATCCACCTTGAAATTGCCAACTGTACACTACTGATCACCCCCCTCCTCCAGCTCAACAAGTCCCCTCCCGACCGGGCTCCAGACTCCCAAGTCTTAGGTTGGAATTTCACAACCGACACCTCAAACTTTCTCAATTGTTGGAAATTTCCAATCTCACAAGCGCCTTTTTCTAAAACCATTTAAACATGTTTGAAGCCCAATTATCCATGGACCCAAAACACAATACATGTATGTCAGACCAATCAGTCAGGTGGTTCCAAGGTAGATGTTTTAATGAATTTGGTATTTCAATGATTTTATTGGACACAAAAGTGTTAACTCCCCATAGCCTGCCATTTCTTGACAGGTTGACCTCATTTTAACAAATCTGAATGTCAGTCACTAAAGGATCCTCCTGATTCCTCCATACTATATGTATTAAAGCTAAATAGTCCGAACTCTCTTGAGAAGACATTTTAAGAATTACTATAGAGACATGTAGTTATGTCCCTGGTCCCACCCTATTTAACCTGGTGACCCCATCTGAATAAATTTGAATCCCAGACACCAAAGAACCCTTCATACATATCATAAATATCAGTAAAATAGACCTGATGGTCCCCAGTTGAAGTTGGTGATGTTCACCCATTGGGCCCCTCAATTATGAATTTTATCTTCTGCAAATTAGGGGATATAGAAACTTCCTAGAAGGGAAATTTAACTAACAACAATGTAAATTTGATACTATAGATACTTCCCAGAAGAGGCCTAAGCAGAATGAGGTCTCCAGAGGGTGAATTTGGTGATGCTAGCCTGCTGTGCGGGATAGCATCACAAAAAGCGTGTCTGTTTCTACATTGTGCATGCCTGGCCTCAAGCAACACAATGTATTATACAATCAAGCCTTGAAATAGTGTGATAGTGTGTCTGTCATTTGCAGAATGAGGTCCCCAGAGGGTGAATTTAGTGACGCTAAATTCACCCTCTGGGGACCTCATTCTGATAAGGCCATCAACTGCTATGGAAGATCTAGAATAAAATTGAATTTCCCCAGTTGAAGTTGATGTTCACCCATTGGGCCCCTCAATTATGAATTTTATCTTCTGCAAATTAGGGGATATAGAAACTTCCTAGAAGGGAAATTTAACTAACAACAATGTAAATTTGATACTATAGATACTTCCCAGAAGATGAGGCCTAAGCAGAATGAGGTCTCCAGATGGTGAATTTGGTTATGCTAGCCCGCTGTGTGGGATAGCATCACTAAAAGCATGTCTGTTCCTACATTGTGCATGTCTGGCCTCAAGCAACACAATGTATTATACAATCAAGCCTTGAAATAGTCTGTCTGTTATTTGCAGAATGAGGTCCCCAGAGGGTGAATTTAGTGACGCTATCCTGCACAGCGGGCTAGTATCACTAAATTCACCCTCTGGGGACCTCATTCTGATAAGGCCCTCAACTGCTATGGAAGACCTAGAATAAGATTGAAGTTCCCCAGTTGAAGTTGGTGATGTTCACCCATTGGGCACCTCAATCATGAATTTTATCTTCTGCAAATTAGGGGATATATAAACTTCCTAGAAGGGAAATTTAACTAACAACAATGTAAATTTGATACTATAGATACTTCCCAGAAGATGAGGCCTAAGCAGAATAAGGTTCTCAGAGGGTGTATTTGGTTATCCTAGCCTGCTGTGTGGAGCAACATAAATCACCCTCTGGGAACCTCATTCTAATCTGATTTTAATGACCACTGAGTGATAATGTAAACAACAAGGGTGCTTCATTGATAACACCATTAATCTCATTTAAATTACAAATGACATGAATTACACTCTCTGGGGATGGAAAGCACTATGGCACAGCAGATGTTATCTACCCATCTGCCAGTTGTATAAACAATGTGTTTGGGTGGCTTGCTGTAGTAGAGAATACATATGATTAAAGCAATTTACTGAACATTTCTGTACATCTGTCTGTTCCTGATTTCTCCCAAACCCCTGATTTCAACCAAATATAGTGGAGTGACTAGAGGTACCTCCCCTCCCCTCCCAAAGATGTAGTCATAGGTTCTTCAAAATTTTAATGAGTTTTTTTTTATTTTATTTAAAAATAAAATATTTTATTTAATAAAAAAAAAGTATTTATTAAAAATAAAATATATATATATATTTATTTTTTTTGGTTAAATTGAGCAATAAGTTGAATTGAATTTTTTTTTTTTAAATTCAGATTTATGTCCATAGCCCCACCCACATTTGACCCAGTGACCTCATTTGAACAAATCTGAACCAGTCACCCAAGGTACCCTCATACCAAATATGAACCCATTCGGCCCGACAACTTCAGAAAAGAAGTCGTTTTAAGAATTACTATGTGGAAAAATAGTTATGGTCCTGACATCAAAACTATTTGACTTGGTGACCTCATTTGAACAAATCTGAATGAGAGTCACCTAGGGAACATCCACACCAAATATGAACCAATTCGGTATGATGGTTTCAGAGGAGAAGATGTTTTTTAAAAAGTTGACGGACGGACAGACGGACAGACAGACGGACGGACAGACGGACGGACGACGGACGAGGAGTGATGACTATAGCTCCACCGGAGACTTCGTCTCAGGTGAGCTAAAAACCTATCGCATTTAGTATCTGGGCCCAAGATTACACATATCGCGACACACCATCACCTTTAGGTTAACCATCATGCCTAGTTTTGTTGAAATCATGTGATGTACACAAAAGTTATAGAGCAGATACAAAGGGTGATGTCTGCATGGTGATGTAAAAGAGAGAACAACCTTGTTCTGTGACCTTGAACGATTGGAAAAATAATATGTGCGCGACAATCCTCTTTAGGAACAACTATGCCAAGTTTCAACAGAATCCAATAAAGCATCGCGATGGTATGGAGCAGACACAAAACATCTTACGGACAGAAAAGACAAACACAAAATGCTCCCCAATTGTTTTTTTCCCGGGGCATACAAAATCCCACTTAGTAATCAAAATGAGGTGTGATTCATGAAATATATGTATATATCCATATATATATATATTGGAATTGACTATTTTTTCATCTGGAGGGATGCTAAAGAAATATAAGCAGATGACAGACAGATGAAATCATGATATAAGTGCAGAAGTATTCCTTTTCCGTGGGGGAAATGTTTAGATAATAAATTCAACAAACGGCTGTTTGTTGAACTTATTGTTTGAAC
Source organism: Siphonodentalium dalli (assembly GCA_032622095.1). NCBI lineage: Eukaryota > Metazoa > Mollusca > Scaphopoda > Gadilida > Siphonodentaliidae > Siphonodentalium > Siphonodentalium dalli. Next base: position 148,182,696 of record CP136065.1, on the reverse strand, counting down.
ATTTATTTCCAAAGCGAACTACTCATAAATGAGTGTCTAGTATTAAGAAAAGGTTAAAAGTCTTATTCATCCAATCTTATATATATTGCACATGCAACTGATCAATAAAATTACTAATGTATTCAGGGCTCCAAGCTAATATTTAAAAACCTATTTGAATTATTTAGATTGTGTATGAAATAATATGTTTGGAACGAAAAGTGCTACTCAAAAGATCCTATTTTGTTTGGTATTGAATTATTCTATGCATTTACATGTATTTCATTTCATTTTGATATTTTAGAGTGACAACAATAATTTATTTACTAGTATTAATTTTTCAATAACAAAATGATAATCTTTGGTAATTATAGATCTTGTTTATATGTTGTATTGGGTTTTCAGCATATTTTCAATAGAAACAAAGCAGAAAACAATGTTAAATTTAATTTGTTATGTTGTTGTTGTAACGGGAGGTATGGAACCCTGAATACATACAGTAATGCTCTAAGTAATCGACTTCTTAACCACAGCAGAATTATGGGTAACTTTTCAGGATTTAGTCGGAAATATGGCTTGTTGCCATTCATCGGAAAGCTCTCGCCGAGAGCTTTCCGATGAATGGCAACAAGCCATATTTCCGACTAAATCCTGAAAAGTTACCCATAATTTTGCTGTGATTAAGAAGTCGATTACTTAGAGCATTACTGTATTTAAAATCCAGGTGAATACTATGAATCCTCCACATGGTCACCATTTAATTCCCAATGCATTAGTCATTTTCTCCACCTCATGGTACTGAGTATGTAGGCACATCCTGGCCTGGTTTGAATCTTCACTGCCAAGCCACTGTGAATATATCTCATCCACTAGCTCATTCAACCATGGATTGGTCGAAGGAATCGTTCTATAAGCCTCCTCAACACTACTGAGTCTCATCTTAACGCTTTCTTCTCCATCGGGACGGATTTGACCACCACCATTATTACAACCAGAAGGACACGCCATAATCTCCACAAAATGATACGGGCATTTCCCGCGCTTGATCTTTTGAACGATATTTTGAATATTTCTAAACCCGTAAGCAATTGCCATTTTGATTGGTGGTTTACCTTCCAGTTCAAGTGACACCTCTTGAAAGTCTTGATTTCTGAAATTATAGATTTTTATTGGTGATACTATTGTAAATTCATTTTAAGCAAAGTTTTCATTTAACACTTTCATGATGGGAGCTGCACTGGTGCATCATTACAGATCATGTGCCAGTGTCATTCTCTTATATATGCGAGTCTTCCATAGGTAGCTTTGTATATAAACTCCTAAAAAATTTAGTCCCCCCTCATATAATACCCCATATCTCCTATGTTATTCATCCGATCATACTGAAATTTTCAACGAAGTGAAAATAAGAAAAGTTCACTACGTTAGGGGAGTTTATTTACCTGATGGTGTTCTAAACTTCTTTTGAATGTCATTTGGGTGGACAATTTACATGGTCAAGGTAAATATTGTTAGGCAAATAAATTCTCTTATTTTTGCGAGGCTTCCTATGGGAGACTTGCATATATAAGATAATGCATTCACATAGATATAATCACAGATATAATCCATATAGTTCAGTGCGAGGACTTCTTTAGTGGGGGAAAAAGGGCTTCATCAATAACAAGAAAGCTGAAGTTCCATAAACATGTTTTTGGCTAACTGTTGCTTTATTTATTCATTAAAGTTAGTGATTGAGGCAAACCTGTCTTGTCAGATAAAACATCTTTTCACTTGTTTATTTTAATATCAGCTGCTCTACTAACTCTCTGAATGATAATGAAAACCTCCTAAAATCTACAGAGATCTCTGATGCCATTGAATAACAGTTTGTCTGTTTGATCAGTTTCAAGTTGCCATCTCATATTTTATCTTCTTGATAGTTATAAAGAGTGTGATATGTGGATAGCCAGGGTTTCCACCAGGCCGGCTGCGGGTCCGTCCCGCCTGGGTCCCCAAGCACAATAATCAACGACGCACATGTTAACATTTCCCGCCAAAAACTAAATTATATTTTATAACACGTTGGCTAAAACTATGTTCTATAGCTGCGGTCATCAGTTGTTGGACAGACTATTGAACAAGCTACACGTTCCGGGTGAAAGATTTCGCTACCATTCGTATTTCGCCACTATAAATATCTCCTGCAGACAAACCCTGCAGTATGACGTCACCGCGCACAAATAGTTTTACGATTGACAATATAATCCTGTCAGTTTCACTGACGCTACTTGAAATTCTAAGAAATACTTTATTCAATTCTTCTTGCTAAGTATTATTGGTCAATGCATAGATGCTTTTTAGAGTTTATATTCATTATATACCTGTTGGAATCTTATTGTAAGTTATAAATTTGTAAACACTGTATTAAACTCGTAGCTCATTCATTTATATAGTCTTCAATCAGACGGCAGTCTTACATACGTAATTAAATGACTAACTATTTGGATACCATCAACATAATTAATGAACCCACGGAAATGATCGACTTGCATAATATACGTAGCTTTGGATTGCTTTGTGGGACACTCGGTGCAAGGAAACGGCTTCTTTTCAGTGTCAAATAACAATAGCTAACATATTGTTTTAGATAAACAAGCCATCAAGGCTATGCAAAGTCAATTTCCCATTTCTCAGCCCAAAACATTTTGAAAAGCATGCATGAGCGTTTTTTTTTTTTTTTAATTTCTGGGGCACATGCCAACGAAACCATTCCACCTCTGCATCGGCTAGCTCTGCATTTCATTTCAGTTGCCCATAGCCATTATTACCCGAACAGATGTCCATCAAAGGTTAATTTTGTAAAACAACACCCAATAACGTGTCATTGACACATTTTTTTTGGAGTTTGCAGACGCAATACATCACACGTTTGAACATAGTTACCAATCATAGTAATGAATAACAAATTTTAATCGGGAAGTGGGCTGTTCAATCTCACTTCCACGGATGTTTGTATCCAAACGTACCAGAATTATTTCGTACCAATTAAAAAAATTCCTCGATAGATTGAATGCACATAAAAGGTTGCATGCACGGGTTTCTAAACCATGCACACGGGCCTGAGAAATGTGAATTTTACTTTGCGTGGCCAAAATTGGTAATTTTGGACAATCCCCTTTTTATTATTGAAGTTACATAGTGGTCGAGTTATTAGCATGCTCGACTCGTAACATCACAGTGTGAACCGTAAACAGAGTACCTGGCTTGGAGCAGAAATGTTCGATCAGAAGTTGTGGGCTTGCTGGCAGCATGTCTGAGGTAATAATTGTTCCATACATTTTAAATTAATTGCTGTAGAAGGTGTGTAAAATATGGATCAATTATTATTATTTAAGTGAAACTTAATCAATTTCACCTGGTTTGGTGAGAGTGTTATTACCTTAGAACTTTATATTCAAGTTTCTCTAGCTCTGAACAAGAGAGTTGCTTGGCTGCGTATCTCATTGCATGTTCCAAGTATCCACCAGACCCTCCACCATCATGTTCTATTATGTTTGTGTTGTCAAACCTGTACAAAATAAGATGAAGTCCCATGTGATTTGGAAGAACATTTATTCCAGAGTTCATCAGATACTCATCAGAGACTTGTTTACTTTTCCGATTTAGTTTGGAGTCTCCCGAAATCCAGTCCTGTCTCCTCCACTCTGGATCAGGAAACAGTTCTCCCAAATTCAGTTAAATTGAAAGACAAATATATCTTCAAGACATCCAGCTAACTGCATACAATAGCAGTCGCAAAAAGGTGACAGAGATGCATTGAAAACAGGATGCATAATAAGCCTGGGGTAATTATTCTCAACCCAACTATCCAGAGATTATGGCACCTCTCGTAGCATGGACACAAAGAAACCGATTTGTTTTACTGATCACAGGATCACAACTAGAGGTGTGACTGTCCCAATGGGACTACGGATACCCCCCTTTTTAAAAAATACTAAGATGTTTGACATGTCAGTAAACATTTAGTTAAAATAATAAAATAACAGTTCCCATTGCAGGTGTACAACCATAACCCTAATCTTAATTGACAAAAAAATGTAGGAATAACAGCTCGGACAAAAGTATACATGCTGCGAAAATTTTCTAAGTCGAAAAAGGGGGGATAACTCCAAAAATAAAAGTCATAAGACGTCATAATCGCAGGTGCACAGGTTCCCATGGTGGTTGATGTCTGTGCCAAGTTTCACGGAAATTGATCGAAAAACTCCGGACAAATTTGTGTCCACGGACGGACGGACGACGGACGGACAAACTGACTCCAGTATACCCCCCCTAACTTCGTTGCAGGGGGTATAATTATTCATCCGGCAAGAAACAGAGTCAATATTTTTACCCAAATGTTATAAAAAAGAAGGTACGACATTTGATGTAATAACATAGCAAACCAGCTGAATGGTGACGTCACCACAGTGGGATTAAAGATACGGAGGGCCTTCGTGATGGGTATTGCTGTTAAAATAATCACATCCGATAAACCGATAAAAACCAAAAGAATATTAAAACAGGGCTGGCAGTCTAGAAAATTCAGGACCATAGCCCTCCTCAACTTTTACAGTTATGATTTATTTTATCTGAGTTACTACTGCCTTAGTTTGTCTATTTTTGTTGTTGTTTAACTTCATCTAAATTAATTTTGTTATGTGGAAACAAAATGTCCAGAGTTGAGAATGTCAAATCCCCCACAGTATTGTATGGTGAATATTTAATTATGAAAAATGAACAACAGCTACCAATTTCAGTGATATACAATTTTCACTGATAGGAATCGGAAACGGAATGAAAGGTTGAACTCAATCAAGACGGTACAATATAATTATTTATGATTTCGAGGTATTTTTCTCATAAAAAGCCCGCCTTGTAAAATTCTAGTCGGGCTGTAGGCGGGCAGCCGTCAGCCCACCTTGAGATTTCCAGGCCTGTTAAATATAGACAGACTCAATACAAACTTTGGTTAAAACTGCCACTATGTTGTTTACAACATACTGACATAGCGCTCGCAAATCCTCGCCACTCAAGATTTCGGTGTTGAATGCATCACCCTGAATCACTCCCTAAAAATAATTGCCATGGTGTTGAGTGTCTTGCTTGTCGCACACTCGTTACATGCTCTATATAAACAAACACTCAACTCTCACTGGATAATATCACATTCATACTATAATAATACAATACAACTAGAGGTGTGACTATCCCAATGGGACTAAGGATACCCCCCATGTTTTTAAACTACTAAGATTTTTCACATGTCAGAAAACATTTAGTTAAAATAATAAAATAACAGTTCCCATTGCAGGTGCACAACTCTAACCCTAATCTTAAACCTATTGACCGAAAAATGTAGGAATAAAAGCTCGGACAAAATTATGCATGTTGAGATGTTCTAAGTCGGAAAAGGGGAATAACTCCACAAAAAAAAGTCGGACATATGTCAAAATCGCAGGTGCACAGGTTCCCACGGTACTAAATATCACTGCCAAGATTAAAAAACATTGACTTAAAATGTAGGAATAAACGCTGGGACAAAATTATGCATGGTGCAAACAAATTTCTAAGTCGAAAAATGGGGGATAACTCCACCAAAAAAAGTCCAACAGACGTCATAATCGCAGGTGCACAGGTTCCCATGGTGGTTGATGTCTGTGCCAAGTTTCACGGAAAATGATCATAAAACGACAGAAAAACTCCGGGACAAATTTGTGTCCATGGACGTTACGACAGACAGACGGATGGACAGACAAGCTGATTCCAGTATACCCCCCCACAACTCGTTGCCTTTAACTGAATGTGTTTTCGTCAGGAATGCGGTGGTGTCCAAGACAATTTCTTCCTTGATGTACAGTACTGGTATTTTTTTTTTTTTAAATTGATATGTAGATGTCGCCCATATGATGCTATTTGGTAATAATTTCAGCAAAACTAGAAAGTCTTTAGTTACAAAAAGTCTCCCGAATTTGAGAAAGATCAATCTCCAGAAATCGGCACTCCAGAAGTAAACATGTCTGAAAGGACTACACTGATGTATAAATGTATGAATGGCCGAGCCCTAATTACAATTACTTTAAATCAGGTGTCAGTTGATCCACAGCAAACTAAGTTAAGGGCGAAACAGGCAGTTTGGTTCCAGTTGGAGATCATGCCTTTTCTGTAATAAATTCTATCTTATGAAACAGTCTTAAAATGCAATCTGAAGGAAAATGTAAATAATGCAGACAATATATAATAAATAATCGACTCCTTAACCACAGCAGAATTATGGGTAATTATTCAGGATTTAGTTGGAAATATGGCTTGTTGGCATTCATCGAAAAAATTCTCAGTGAGAGCTTCTGCTGTGGTTAAGGAGTGGATTATTTAGGGCATTACTTTATCTATTTGCTCCTGTGTATTCATGTTTAATGCACATCATTGTAAAGTCCATGATCTCAAAGGAGTAGATATGAGGCTCTAGAATACATTATTATGTTTATTTCTTTCAAAGTTGTCACTCATATTTGAGGATATATACATCTGAATGGACCGTTCAGTTCTGATCTTAGCACTTGTCAACCTCGTCTGATATACTCATTTACTATTGTTTGTTTCATATGTTAATGTTTTATATTGCCAGACTCGAGTACCTTAATTTCATAATCATATTATTTTTATTATTACTGTTGCACAGATAGGAGATAAAAAATATAAAAGACACTTCAATTAAAAATTGCATAAATCTAGTACATTTGCTGGTTTATTTCACAATATTTTCAGAAATAACAAGAGGTTGCATCACAGGCACTCGAATACACCCATGGTGCCAGATTGAAACATGGGAACCCAAATTTTAAAGTATATAAATAGGAAAAGCCAAAAATTACCATTTTACATTTCATTGAAAGTCCTTGTAACGGTGAACCTCCATACCAAATTACATTGATATCCTATACACTATGGCTGTGTATCTGCACAAATCTTCAGAAAACTCCAGACAACCAAAGAATAATAACTTTAGAATGGAAAACACAAACGCTATTGACTCCACTGTTGAAATGCCTGATGGCAAACCTCCATATAAAATCTAAGTCAGATCCGACAACCCATGGCTGAAGGAGAACTCTAACAGAAAACATGAATGTCATTGGACACACCTTTGAAAGCACTTCTGATGGCAAACCTCCATACTAAATTTCAATCACCCAAACTGTTAGCACAACCATGTATACAGATTAGTGGATTATTTTCGTTCTGTACACACAGCCACTTCTTCTGAGTTTAAAGTATAGTTTTCCTTCATCACATTTTACTTACTCAGAGTCCAGGGGCGATTCATCGATATCGCCCAGTGACAGACCTTCCTTCTCAAGCATCAAATCAACTTCACCTGGGTACAAAAAGAAAATAATGGCCAAGATCATTTGGATATATTTGAAACACAAGCCTTGAACTATGTATAAGCTTGGAAAGAGTTTTCTGCTCTGAACTGAAGTTTAAATTAATATTTGAACAATTAATATATATATTTTTATTTGTTAACCCTTTCATGATGGGAGCTGCGCTGGTACAGCATAAAAGATCATGTGCCAGTGTCATTCTCTTATATATGCGAGTCTCCCATAGGTAGCTTTGTATATAAACACCTCAAAAAAAGTTAGTTCCGCCCTCATATAATACCCCCATATCTCCTACATTATTCATCCGATCATATCAAAATTTTCAACAAATGTAAACAGGATAAATGCACTACATTAGTGGAGTTTATTTATCCGATGGTGTTATAACATTCTTTTGAATGTTATTCGAGTGGAAAAATTTGGATTTTCAAAAATCACACTTTCAACAGCATCACGTTTGTATGGGTTAACTGGGTAATTAGTGTTGGACAAGTGTCACCAATCTTCTCACTGCTTGTGATTGTACTGAACTTGACAGTCGTCATGCTGTTAGTATTTAGAGGCATGATTTTGAACCATCCCTATGTCTGATCCACTGCATTTACTCTAAAGTCACTATGCCCCGCATGTCAGATCACGATAGGGCTATCGCCATCGGTCTACTGGAGGGAAACATTCCGGTTTAAGAGGTCACCAGTAGGATCGGTGTTTCACCTAATGCAATAAGAACATTCAAATTTGAATAGACCGGTGAAGTGAAAGACTACCCCAGAAGCGGACGACCAAAAGTAGCATCTGCAAGACAGGACTGCCTGATGACTACTGTCACATTGAGATGGAGAGTATTGACAGGTAAGACCAAATATTTTCGTAAAATCATCATTCAAACTTGTTTGTTTGTTTCAAATTCAAAATCCATACCAATTGACACAATGATATTCCTTCTTTATCTCAGTGCAAGAAATCATTCGGGAGATTCACACAGTGAGTGGACATGGTGCCAGACCAATAAGAGACCAGACTGTCCATAATCGACTACACGGTTCACAACTACATGCCCGTTGACTTGTGAAGAAATAGTTATTGCTGACACGCCATAGAGAAGTGCATTTGTGATGGGCCAGGCAGCATGCACGTTGGACCAGACATCAATGGGCCAACATACTTTTCTCCAACGAGTGTCGAGTTTGCATTTGCCATGTTGACGGAAGAAGACTTGTGTGTCAGCAACACGGAGAGCAACACGCAGTGTTATTTGCAGCCTCTTACAGCATTTGCCGGTGGTAGTGTGCCGCGATCAGTTCCAATTACAGATCCAACTTGGTCCAAATCCAAGGCAACCTGAATGCTCGCCAGTATGTTGATCGGGTTCTGCAACCGCTTGTCCTTTCCAATGCAACTGTAGCTGGTGAGCATTTCGAGTTGATGAACGACAACACCACACCATGCCACACAGAGGCGAGTTGCCAATGAGTTTCTGACAAACCATGACAGAGCGAGGATGGTTTGGCCTGCTAACTCTCCAGATCATAACCCAGTTGAGCACCTGTGGTATCAGCTGAAGCGGGCTGTGTACAAACGTGTCAATGAACTAACCAGGTTAGGAGACGTGGACAATTTGCTGCAACTTGAGTGGGCTGCTATACCACAATGATGCATCAAACGACTAATCAACAGTATGATATCACGTTGTCGCAACGTTTTGCAGCGGAATGGTGGCTATACTCGCTATTGACAAACGTGGCGTATCAAAGAAAATTCAGTCTGTAATATACAGGCTGTGTTGTTTTTGAAAAAGCCAAATTTGCACACAAAACAAAAATGCCAATAATCAGATATGGGGAGGGGGGGTCAAAATCAAGCCTCTCAATACACACAGCTTGACGACTGGTCAAGCTCAGAACAATCACACACAGTGAGAAGGTCGGCGACACTTCTCCAACACTAATTACCCAGTTAACCCATACACATGCGATGCTATTGATTGTCAAAGTTGAAAGTGTGATTTTTGAAAATCGAAAATTAACACCATCTGTAAATAAACTCCACTAACATAGTGCATTTCTTATGTTTTCACTTCGTTGAAAATAGCAATACAATCGGATGAATAACATAGGATATATGGGGTATTATATGAGGGGGGGAACTGACATTTTGTGGTGTTTATAAGAGAATGCATTGGCTTACAAGGTAAAGGTAAATATTTATTTCAAGGTTTAAAACTTGTATTTCCATAGGCAGTAGAATTCAGCCACTGCAATACAATTCTTGAAGCTTCCAATCACAATGGTTATATAAATACTTAAATGCATAAATATCTGGACTGAATTGTCGATAAACACACAGATAGAATTTTATATATGAGAGGCACTGCATTTAATTCATATACAAAGAAAATCCAATTTGGATACAAATCTATTAAAATAAAAGGCTACTAGACCACATGTCCCTGGAATAAGGTGGCTTTATTTGACTGGTGGCATTTCTAGAAAATATAAATTTGATTCTGAGAACAAGCTTTGAATCAAACTTTGCTTCCAACTGTTTATGTTAACTATTTCTGAATCGCGCAATGATGGACACAAAATTCATCAGATGTATTCTCAAGTTATAAGTCGTCATGCAAAATTCATTGGATGTAGTCCAGATTAGAACTGGGCCCACAGCTATCATCTGGAAACAAAAATAATTTGGTTAATTATAAGTCAACAAGGACCATAACTGTGGCAAAAATGGGCAGACCGAACCCAAATTTGAACTTGACCTGTATTTTCATGTGCCTAATCCATATATCAAATTTTAAAACAATTAGACAACTAAAACTAAAATTATCATCCGGAAACCATCTGGGAAGGATGGATGCCGACATGAACAGACGGACACTGCTGATTTCTATAGTCCCCTGAAATTTTGCCAGAATATCAATATTTTATTATAATTATCAACCTATCTTATACCTCCATCAAAATTACATAGACAAAATTTGGAAGCTCGAATGAGCCATGTCCATTTAAGAAAACAGCAGATCTGAAACTACACATAATATTTGGATCAATGGTAAACACACAAAGAATTTTTGATAATTTCATTTATATAAAAGAAAGAATTTGAAATCTAAAAATAGCTACGTTCTGCAAGCTAAATCGCTATGAGCATCTGAACACCTCAGTGGAGTGTTTCATATCATTTTAACCCATTCTTTACTAAATACTCATTGACAATTAGTTCTCATAGGAAATGTTCAGAAAATAAGTTGATAGGCCATTTGTTGAACTTATCATCTGAACATTTCCCATCAATGAACAGGAATCCTTCTGGACTTGTATTATATCTTTGCGCCGGATTGTCTTCTACTTATATTTCCTGAACATCCCTCCCAAGGGATAATAGCCCATTCCAGTGTACATTTGTATGACTGGGTGAGATAATCTATTCAGAGAAGAGAGGGTTAATAACAGAATACATTACATTTTCTTCCACATACAGTATTTACCTGATGTGATGACACAGTCAACATCTCTGGTAGAGAAAATATCACTGTAGAAATCGGGTCTTGATGCTTCTAGTTTTTTATCGAAGCAAGGCATGATAGTCACATGGTATACATCTTCTGGGGACACTTGCAACAATTTGGCAAAATAGTGTTTGACAAATGATCCCATTATCTGTTGTGGAGATTTAACTGTGCTGATGTATGGCAGAATGAAGTTCCCATGCGTCTTCTCAGCATAGCATATCCACCCTACAAAGCAGATCATACATGGCAGATTTTGGTACTCCAAGAAACATTAGAACCGTTGTATCATGTTGTTATATCAGGTACATTGGGTACAAATTAGAAAACAAATTCCCAGAGATAATTTCAGGCCCAAAGGGGATTAATGAAAATGTCAATGACACTGAAGCACAACATTGAGAGGGGCTACTGTCAAATGTTAAAGTTAATGAGCAATAGTGAATGCAGAAAGTTGGTATGTCTATATAATACTAAACTCCCAACAGATTTTGTCATACAAAGAGTTTGGCGATGAAGTTTGGTGACAGTCGGAAGAGAGATGTGACCTGTAGGGTGTGCTAAATGATTTAGTTATACAATGAGTAAAATACAAGATGGCTGCTGGCAGCCATATTTCTTAACAGAATTCAGAAAATATGGTAAGCTCCCATCTAGAGGTCACCCCGAAGATCCATATGAAGTTTGGTGATGATCGAATGAGTGATGTGACTTGTAGGGTGTGGTAAAGGATTTAGTCATACAAAGAGTAAAATCGAAGATGGCCACTGCCAGCCTTGTTTTTTAACAGAATTCAGAAAAAATGGTAAGCTCTCATTTAGAGGTAACCCCGAAGATCCATATGAAGTTTGGTGATGACCGGATGAGCGATGTGACCTGTAGGGTGTACCAACGGATTTAGTGATGCAAAGAGTAAATCCAAGATGGCTGCCAGCAGCCATATTTTTCATCAGAAATCATTCAAATTCAATAGCTCCCATCTAGAGGTGATCCCAAACATGCCTGTAAATTATCAAAACATTTCGCCAATAATTGTGGGCTGCAAAGTGTGCCGAGGGATTCAAATCTGAAATCCAATATGGCCACTGGTTGCCATATTTTTAACAGAATTCTGAAAAAATTGTAAGCTCCCATCTAGAGGTCACCCTGAAGATCTATATGAAGTGTGGTGACAATTGAATGAGAGATGTGAGCTGTAGGGTGTGCTAAACGATTTAGTCATACAAAGAGTAAAATCCAAGATGGCCACTGGCAGCCATGTTTTTAATAGAATTCGGAAAAAATGGTAACCTCCCAGCTAGAGGTCCCCCATATGAAGTTTGGTGACAATTGAATGAGGGATGTGGCCTGTAGAGTGTGCCAAAGGTTTTAGTGATGCAAAGAGTAAATCCCCAGATGGCTGCCGGCAGCCATGTTTTTCATCGAAAATCAGAAAAAAACGTAAGCTCTCATCTAGAGGTGATCCCAATGGTGACGATTGGGTGAGGGATGTGATTTGTAGGGTGTGTTAATGGATTCAAAACTGAAATCCAAGTTGTTTGTCAATAAAAAATGGTTAACTTCCATCTGAAGGTCACCGTGAATGTCACTATGAAGTTAGCTCTGATCGAATGAGGGATGCGGCCTGTAGGGTGTGCCAAAGGAAATTGTTGACGGACACAGTCACACACACACTTGGATGACAAACCCATGGCAATAACTCAAACTTTACAATTGAGCTAAAAATGAGACATCCTGGTGTCAAATCTTCATACTCTCATTGTTAAAAGACAAGTACAAATGATAAATCACTGACTGAGTGAATTGCCACCCAAACAGTTGAAGCAATCATGTCTCTAAGAATGGAAGTATACATAGTTAAAATATGATCAATCACAGAATGTCATACTCATTTGAAGTTTTTTTTCTTTTACTAGTATGTTGAAACTAAATTACAGGTAGCGCCATGAATTGTTTTAATTCCTTAAAGTCCACATTGTCTCATCTACTTCTTGACTTACGATCCACCCTATTTCATCACTTGGGGCTATCAGTACCGGTGTAACAGCACACCGGAACTCCAGTACCGATAGGTCTGGTGCCGTCGGTACTTTGAGAAGCCTGGTCAGCACAATACTGATATGTACTTTTCTTCATATATCATTTTACCTGGACATGATGAAGTTAGCATAGGAAGAGCTTTTTTGTTCATCTCATAATCTTTGTATCTCCTCAGAAAATCCTTGCAGGTCTCTCTCAAAGAAAATGATCTGGCAAATGTAGTTCCATATACCTTACTGACTCCTGTAAAAATATAATTTTTTAAGTTATCATCTGGACATCAAAATAATCAATTAAATTATAAGTAAAAAAGGGACATATAATTTTGTCAAAAATCATCAGACTGGACCCACATTGATATTTTCATTCTGTCTTTATTAAATTTCGGTTTTTCTCAATGATCCAGTCTTGAGTAAACTACATACCCAATTACCCATATAAAATAGTGGGTCTGATGACCTTTCGTAGATTTTCATTTCCCACCCCGGGATTCCATGTCAGTAGAGCCAATCAGAACTCATGATTAGTAGCACCAAGATAAAGGAGTCCAATCGAAAAGATTAACGTAGCGAGATGTGATGTAATTTGGGGAAATACTGCAAGCCTTCCAAGAAATGAAAATTGGTGGGAATATGATAGACTCAGTATCGGTATGAATATGAGTATATGTTTACAAAGACTCAATGATCCTACAGACAGAATATTTTTTTATGGGAAACATTTGCTTCAACTTGAATAACAACATACACAACGTGTACTATTAACCCTTTACCCAACAGAAGGGCCCTGTGCCAATGCATTCTCTTATATATGCGAGTCGACCATAGGTCGCCTCGCATATATAAGAGAATGCATTGGCTTAACAAATTACAAATTATAAAATTGTTAAAGAATGTAAGAAAAAATGGTAAAAAGTGTTAAAAAAAGATTTTTTTTAGGCCAATGCATTCTCTTATATATGCGAGGCGACCTATGGTCGACTCGCATATATAAGAGAATGCATTGGCACAGGGCATAACTGTAACTATCACAATGTGGTCAAGGAGCCGGTTCCAATGATATCCATATTTGTATGGTTCTATTGAGACAGACCGAAGATATTTTAGGCTGTTGAAGCTTTATTTGGCCGGTTTTGGCCGGTTTGTTGGGTAAAGGGTTAATAAGAATAACAAAGTATAACTAAGAACAAACCAAGTCTCTTTAAGAAGGACGTCAATTTCTTGGCTGTTTCAGGAATGGAAAGTTTATACTTCGCAGCAAGTGATGCTCTTGACTGTGGTGAGACTGAAACAATTACTGTCTTTGGTACTTTGCCTTCCTAAAATAAGATTAAAATTTTCTGTATGGAGAATACATATGACACAGATATGATAGGAATGGTGATGGAACAGGACAAATTTCAATTGTCATAAAACTATGGTGGACCTAGACATAACACTTGTTGAGATAGTTGGAAATGGTAGAGGTTCTTGTTATAATTTTATTATTTTTAGGGGAATAGAGCATACTAAGTAAATGTAAGTAAATACAGAACTGACAGAATAACGAGAAGCAATTCATAGTCAATTGGTCCCATAACTTCAACCATACTAACTACAACAATCCTAACAATCAATCTAGAACAGAATATATAACAGTTCACAAAAAGTGGAGATGATTGGAAAGATGAGGTACATGGCAAAAAAAAAACCAGAATCTATCCGCTTGTGCAAAGCATTAATCTGGATTGAAATTATGACAATGATTGGTTGAAAAATATTTTATTATCACATGGGATAGCATGTGTCTATGAAATGGATCAACGGGGTTAATATATCTTAAGCCATTCAACCAATCAATACCAAATACCATGCAGGTGAGGAGGGTGTCAAATGAACCATAACAGGAAATATGAACACTAATTTTGTAAGTATTGCTTTAAATACCCGTAGCTTGTTTTCATGTTAGATGGGTTAATATTTCAAGAACGATATTATTGCCAATCATTGATTGGGTAAAAAATATGTGAATAATATCACTGTGGATGGCAAGGGTCTGTGGAAGGTAGGACACGGTTAATATTATTATGCAAATCAAAAATATTACCACAAGGATACAGGCGATATGTATGTAATAAATTTCGACATGAAATATGAACACAATTGGATGTAAATTGTTGAGTTTTGAGATCAGATATTCCATGTGTATTATGTGTTAATATTATCCAAACTGACCAACTGACACATAAGCATTGATCTATGATATACCTCTATTATATTTTGGCCGGTGGCAGCTGTGCCACTCTGCTAAATAGATAATTAATTATCCTTCATCTTTAATTTAAACAGAATATAACAACCCCACTCAATGTTCCATTGACTGTGGAGTGGTGTGTGCTTTACATAGAGTTGTGCTCCTCATATCATATATGTGATTAATTTCTTTCACAACCAGACTTAATTGAGATTAGGCAGGGAATGTGTGTGTAATAATAATTTAGAAGCCATATGACTAAGTAGAGATGAAATATGAGAATGATCAGATTGAAAATATATGAGTTATTACATTGGATAGCATGTATCTATGGAATTGTGGGAAGGTTATTTTTTTTCTCAAAGTTGACCATTGGAGAGATACTAACAATGGCTGTAAATAGCAGAAATGTAATAACAAGTCATGCCCCAACAGGGCAACTACAGCTGAGAGTACATGAGAGTAAACATGATACCCACCTTTGATCACTTGGATAAGTACATATATGCCAATCAACCAATTGATACCAAAAACTATGCAGGTGAAGGTTGTGTCATCACAAACATGCAGATAAAATATGAACATAGTCCAATAAAAAATACTCAAGCTATCGCAGGTGGAGGGATGGATGGACAGACAGACAAACGAACAATGGATGGTTGATCTGGACATCGGCATTATCTGTACCATACATGAAATGGGTATACATAAAAACATATGTCGAAGCCTATTTAATTCTACCCATTGTTAAATGGTATCACATGAGCCTTCATAGAGAGAAAACTTATAATGAACAAAAAGTTTTTCTAATTGACATAGTTTTGCAGTTATTTATAAAAAAAAAAAATTGACAGCTCCAGGTCCATCACCATGTGTAATTATGATGATCAAATCAGAGCAATGTAAATTACATTGCATGCCTCTAGGAAGAACAGCATCACACTAGACCAAGCTTTTGACATATTTACTGTAACTGAGAGCACACCTTGGAAGGTGTGTACATTATTTAATATATTCAAGGTTGGATATTCCAGTTAGTACTATTGAATATTTGGAGCATAAAACTGACCTCTAGCAGAGTTTTATTTTCCTGTAGAACTCTGAATAATTCTTCTTGACTTTGTTGTGTTATGAGGACGCTCTCAGCTGATGTAATACATCCACTACAGGCTAGGCAATCATTCAGTGTTATCTTCGCCTTACCAAGCTTGATTTTTTCACCATCCTGTAAGAATAATCCTCTATCTAGACCCTAGATCATGCCATGAATCTCTACTCTGTCTAAAGGTCATGTTCCTCCTGTTCAAAAGCTGGGGACTTTTTGAAGATTTAATGGGGATATTATAACATAAATAAAATATCGTAGGTAGTATATTTCTAAGTTCTTAGTTGTCCCTTAATAATATATTTCACATTAGATAAAGGTTCTGGCTTGAAACTGCTTGACTTGGGTGTTTTTGTGATTCAATTCAATTTCACATTGTTACAATCATATACCCTGGGGTAATTAGTTCAAGTTTATCGCAAATTGGCTCATTAAAGTTGCCTAAATCATGTATTTTCCAGCTGAAACATTCACCTACTATGAAATATATTATTATGGAACAGGTATTGTCTAAGTTATAAATTAACTGTGCTATTTTTTTTTATGTTATAATGTTCTGGTTGGATCTTCAAAAAGTTCCCATGTTTTGAACTGGTGGAATATGATCTCTACAAGCGAAGCCGGAGTGGAGATTCATGGTATGATCTACCCCTATCGCCACAACAAGTGTCCACTTAACCATTTTGCAGTTAGCATTGCCACCAAGGATGAACGGCAACCACACCACGATTCCACCAACTAACTGCAGTTGGGCCGTGGAGTAGTTGCCGATTGCCCATGGTGTAGTTGTCATTCGGTCATGGTGTAAATGCCGTTCGGCTGTGGTGTACTTGCTGTTTTGTCATGGAGTAGTTGCCTTTCAAAATAATGTTTAAAAAATACAAAGATGGTACAGTAAACGAGGTTTGATTGAGCCCTTTGTTTAAAGACATATTACGTACTTGTTCCAGCGTGTGAAACTGATAAGTTAGTATTCAGGTGCTATGCCAACTGGAGGAATGTGGCATTCTACTAACATCACTGAAAATCTCAACAAAATTGATAGTACCACTGCATAGAAAACATCGTCTGAACTCTGCTAAATTTTAAATATTTACTACTTGAATCGGGACGCATCTGTTGGCGATAAACTAACGAAAACGATTACGCCATCGGTAGTCACTGCATTTAATTAATATATAAGAATGACGATGTGTGTTGTCAATTTAGATAATGTTTGTAAAAATAACTACTTTGAACAAGCTTTCTATTTGATCACCCTACCGGAGTGTTTCACATCACTTTAACACTGTTGGATACCCGTTTAGGTTTGGACGTTTCAAGATGGCGCCGCCCAGTGGACAGGATAAACGGTAAGTTAATATATTGTCTTCAAGCATCAATTAACGACATCTTTCAGTGATACACCTTTAAACATTTATGTAGGAATTTGTATGCCCAACACCTATGTAACATGCCTTTCGCATGACAGGCATGCGAAATGTTGTATTTGGCGTGTCAAGTCGTCATAAATTTTCGAAATTTTATCGAGGCGGCGAAATGTTCGGTTTTTCGTAATTTTTTTTACCATGGGCTCATGGATCCGCAAATTTATGTATTGTCCTGGGTAGATTATGCTACCACACATCTTCGGAATGCAAAACTGGCGATATTTTTATTGTCTAACTCCGAAAAACAACCTTGGAAAATTTCAAAATGTTCAGATTCGCAATATTTCCGATGATTCTGTTCTGGTCAGAAACAATTTTCGTTCAGGTTCGGACAATTTTCGTTCAGGTTCGGACGCATCAAAACCTCATCGAGAAGCGAAATGCCCAGCTGCAGTCGCGCTGTTGTTGTGCATGTTGCTTGCTCTGAATGTATAATATTTCGCTGATTCTTGGTATACATGGGCCATGGGCGTTTTATTCATAGAAATGGGACGGATTAAAAGTCGAACTGCGAACCGGAGGCCGAGTCCGGTAAAAGGTGTAGTTGGGAATTCTGATGAGAAGCATGAGAAACCTTCAGTGATAAGCCGTATATAGTTGTTGTAATAATTTGAAGGATTGGTTGTCTTAACGGAATTATGAGTTGGTCATTCGTGAAACCAATAATTTTATATTCTATAATTACAATCATGGGTATATAATATATGATCTTGAGCGCGTTACCATTTCGGACATTGTTTTTCTTGTCTTCTATTCGTAAAAAACAAACACGATAAACAGGGAACACGTGGCATGGTTTTAGCCATGCATGCACTCCGGAATAATTTGGGCAGACTTTCTTATTGCATGCATGCAAGATACATGTATGCGCACTTGTGGTTCCCCTCCCAGCCCGCATACGAGGCCAATAAGGCCACCACAGGTAGATGATCAGATAACTGTCCACAACTGTCGATACATCTTCCTGTTACATGTTAAGTATGCATGGCCATTGAGATTAGACTGGTATTCACTGGTGATGATGTAAGATTCCAAGCTGCAAAACAGGGTTAATCAGAGCGCGAACGCTATGCGAACATAGAGAATATGGTTTCCCGAATATTACCTGCAATATGCGAATCTTCACGAGCGATGATATTTCAGGAATATATTACTCGAGAAACCATAGATGTTCTCTTTATGTTATGCTTAAGGTAAGTAATTCTGCAAAACTACAAGTATTTGTCTATTGAAACAAGAATTTAAACGCCAAAGTAGCGAAACTACTGCAAACAGCTGCTTCCGTTGGCAAATTACGCATCACTAAATTTGGGTGGAAAATTTCCTACTTGCGCCTAAAAGAATAGTTCCTACCCAATGGTTAAATATTACACCCAGAAACTCAATTATCAAGACAAATAACAACTGAATACGTAATAAAACAGGATCATTTGTTTTCTTTAGAACTTATCTCAGTAATGAACTATTTTCAGTCTTCCGCGGAATATCGTGTATATATAGTTCCATTGTTAATATCGCGAATATAATGTTTCGCTGATTCTTGGTATGCATGGTTCATGGGCGTTTTATATCAAAATGAAAATTTTTGGGACGGATTAAAAGTCGAACTGCGACCCGGAGGCCGAGTCCGGTAAAATGTGTAGTTGGGAATTCTGATGAGATGAATAAGAAACCTTCAGTGAAACAGTTGTAATAATTTGAAGGATTAGTTGTTTTAACGGAATTATGAGTTGGTCATTCGTGAAACCAATATATTTTATATTCTATAATAACAATCATGGGCATATAATATATGATCTTTACCATTTCTGACATTGGTTCTCATGTATGTAATATGGCAATGTAATTTCATTCCCCACTAGCTGGTGTATAGCCGACATTGCTTGAGATTATTGGCAACAATATTTAACTGTCGCTTTTGTCCACTCATTCGGAGAAATTACCACCTATACTAGGAAATTTCAGCTGACATCTTTAGATATAACAACACGCACAATAACAGCGTGACTACAGCTAGGCATTTCGCTTCTTGGTGAGGTTTTGATGCGTCCGAACCTGAACGAAAATTGTCCGAACCTGAACCTGGACGAAAATTGTTTCTGAACCTGAACAAAATCATCGGAAATATTGCGAATCTGAACCTGAACATTTTGAAATTTTTAAAGGTCGTTTTTCAGAGTTAGACAATAAAAATATCGCCGGTTTTGCATTCCGAAAATGTGTGGTAGCCTAATCTGCCCAGGACAATACATAAATTTGCGGATCCATGAGCCCATGGCAAAAAATTTCGAAAAACCGAACATTTCGCCGCCTCGATAAAATTTCAAAAATTTATGACGACTTGACACGCCAAATACAACATTTTGCATGCATGGCATGCGAAAGGCATGTTACATGGGTGTTGGGCATACAAATTCCTACATAACTGTTTAAAGGTGTATCACCAAAAGATATTGTTAATTGATGCTTGAAGACAATATATTAACTTACCGTTTATCCTGTCCACTGGGCGGCGCCATCTTGAAACGTCCAAACCTCAACGGGTATCCGACAGTGTTTAAATAAGCCACACAATCTATTGTGTTTGGAATCTAATCCATCTGATGACAAGGTGTGATAATCTTATAAGTACATGTACTAGTAGTCAACATCCTATACTGTCATAAAATCAAGGTATCATAATCCATCTTGCTGCAGTCAATAATAATATTGGGTGACATGGGTGAAGTTACCGACAACAAGCGCCCTCGACTGGTAACATGTGGATATTTGACAAGGAGGTATTAGGATGCCTACAAGTGACAGCTTCATCATTGGAGTATGTACTCATCTGACAGCATGCCACTCAAATGTAAGCTGTTTGAGTGGAGCCTGAATTGTGTTCTGTGCAAGACAATGGCAATATCCAGTAATATTTGGTTTTAAAGGAATAGGGTGCTGAAATAACAATAATATATTCTTTCAATATACCGATAATATATATATATAATGTCCATTGGGCGCATATAATCTAATATTCGGCCGCCATTCGTTATTTTTATAACGATTATAAAAAATTCCGAAGTTTGCCGAAGATTTTGTTGTAGACGAAGTCACGTGATCATCGGCCCGATCACGTGATTGTCACATGTAAACAGAAGCATAGCACGTGATCGATCACATGGTAACCCATCGACATGCATAGATACGCTACGGCAGTATTTTAAGTTTGCATGTAGTCGATCGCGGCCTTTGAAGATTGTCGCGTTATCACACTACGAATGCAAAACTTTGCCGAAAACATCGCCGTTCTCGTAATTAAATGTCTTTATCGTGTTATTATTATTATATGTATCGCGATGTGTTGTTACTATAAAGCCATGCCCGTATATTATTCAGTTTTGCGCGCATTTATCTATATAAACACGTGCTCGTGTTTATATATTTTTTTTCTTTCGTTACCGGAATAGTCCAAGTTATATTATATCTCTCCTATATATTTTGATACAATCTGTATTCGAGAGATAACCCACATCCTCCGGACCTCAATGATATGATCGTGAATGAGTATTGATATACCCCACTAAACTTTGACAAACACCAGTAATGGTGTGTAGATAATTTACATATCTCTCCTATATATTTTGATACAATCTATCTAATTTACATATCTCTCTTATATATTTTGATACAATCTATCTGTTTGTCTGTTTGTCATTTATACAAATCTACGATTCTCCACCGATCGAGACCAAACTTCCTATCTAGGGGTAAAATCCCACGGACACGGTCGTTGTCGTATTGGCGACCCCGTGCGACGCCCGTGCAGCGCATGCGCAGACGAGATCTCGGAAACGGGTGGAGCTATCGACTTGAAATTTGCTATGTGAATGTATCTTGCCCCGGATACGAATTTTATCGGGTCGCCGAGCCCGTGCGACACCAGCTTCGCGCATGCGCAGACGAGATCTCGGAAACGGGTGGAGCTATCGACTTGAAATTTGGTATGTGAATGTATCTTGCCCCGGATACGAATTTTATCGGGTCGCCGAGCCCGTGCGACGCCAGCTTCGCGCATGCGCAGACCAAATCTCGGAAACGGGTGGAGCTATCGACTTGAAATTTTGTTTTTGAATAGCTATCGACTTGAAATTTTGTTTTTGAATAGCCCGGACAACGTCGGGCTCATCGGCTAGTCTCATATATATTTTGAAGACCTCTGTCTGTCTGTCTGTTTGTCATTAATACAAATCTACGATTCTCGACCGATCGGGACGAAACTTGGTACGTGTGTTTAGTTTGACCAGGCGGTGGTCGTTGTCGTATTGGCGAGCCCGTTCGATGCCCGTGCAGCGCATGCGCAGACGAGATCTCGGAAACGGGTGGAGCCATCGACTTGAAATTTGGTATGTGAATGTATCTTGCCCCGAATACGAATTTTATCGGGTCGCCGAGCCCGTGCGACGCCAGCTTCGCGCATGCGCAGACGAGATCTCGGAAACGGGTGGAGCCATCGACTTGAAATTTGCTATGTGAATGTATCTTGCCCCGGATACGAATTTTATCGGGTCGCCGAGCCCGTGCGATGCCAGCTTCGCGCATGCGCAGACCAGATCTCGGAAACGGGTGGAGCTATCGACTTGAAATTTGGTTTTTGAATAGCCCGGACAACGTCGGGCTCATCGGCTAGTATTATATATTCATATAAAGATTGCATATATATGCGAAGACTTGCACAGTTATTAGGCAATTATCATCTCGTAAACATTCCAATGACCTTTGTCTTGTGTCAATTAAGAGCGTTTAGTTTTAATTTATCGTAACGCGGTAAAACCAAAAAAAATCGGTTTATTGCTGTCGGATTTAATCAATTATAATCAAGTCATTCATTACCAATATGATATGATAAGTTCATTTTTCTTGGTTATGAATCATGTATATATTAGGGCAATATGGTGTTTATATATATTTCGGAATATTGCTTCCCCTACCCCCAAACTATCTTGCCGACTGTCACTGATGAAATCACTGCGTTTATGCGTGGTTATTGGCTTATAAAATTAACACTCCAGCGATGCGGTCTATTGAATATGCAGGTCATAACTCGACCTCTATGTGTCAATTACGCATAACAATAGGATTATAATATATATAAACGTTCGCTGTGGTTCGTTTAAACATCCAATCATATATAACACTTTTTGAAGGAGGGATAATAATCCGGTTTAATATGTCAGCACATATACAAGCGTTCTTTATTCGCATTATATCGTAATAGTGAACGCTCTTTATTGCGTCAAGGTAAAGGGACTGGACTTAGAACAGTTGACATCATGATTTTTTACTGATTACACCAATACAGGTCAATACATGTACACGAACTTCCGATATGCATGCTTTATATATCCTTCCAAGTCATAGCAATTTCCGCTTTATTAAACTCTTTTTATTCGTACCATATTAGGAAAACTCTTAACATGGAACGCTCTTTATTGAGCCATGGTGAAGGAAATGGGGAATCGACTTAGAATAGTTGTTATCGTGAATTATTCAACATACTCTCCACTTTAACTGCAATTGTATGTATTCGTAACCATGACTGACTTGTCAAATTAAACGCTCTTGGTATATGTAATCGGTTTCTGATTTTGTGCAACTGGTTTCCCACAGAAATCCCACCAAATGGCACGTAAACGAACATCGTTTGGAAATGAATACAGCATTATACCTAACTGAGAGTCACTAGACCGGCCACAGCCGAAAACACTGCATTAAAATGGCATTGTTACGAATGAATGATTGTAAATACGGGACACTCGGGGCATATATACGGAAAATTAAAACAACATCGTGAACACGCGCCCGAATAGAGTTCACATGCCTGCTCGTGTTTTTATAAGCTTTATTTTTGACACGAAAGTGTTACCTACCCCGCTCAATCGGCCTTCTGTAGTTTTTTTGTCAAAACAATAACTTTCCAAACAGCGCTTAAGACAAATCACAAGTGAATATAACTCACCGCGCGATGACAATTAACCATGTGTACACAATGCTATTGATATGCCCCGCAGTAATTCCATCACGCTCACGCGCTGATGTCTATTCCGGATTTTCCATCGTCATATAGGTAGACACAATTAACTCCGACTCCGATTCCGTATTTTTAATTAGTTTACCTCGCTTGACGTCATGCGAGGTTTTGCGACGGAGATAGCCGACAACCCGTGGCGGTATTATTTATTTATTTCTCGGCTTATTTATTACGCGATTTTTATGGGACTTGGATTATTGTGATCACAATAGGGGTGGCTTTCCGATAGAGTTTTGTTGTTTCATGAGCATTTTAATCCTTTAAATTACACTCACTACATGCACCCCTGTGGGCCTCCCTTGAAATGACAGAAATGTACTGTCCGGTCATTGAATCCAGGAAAATCTGGGCCAGAGTCATCTTCAGTATGAAACAATAAAGAGCATTTGTACATGGTGAACATATAACGAGCATGTGTCTCACTTTGTATTAGCTGACAATTTAAAACATCTGATAATTTTCGAGAACTGTTTTGTATGTCCAGATCATAATTATATACCGGATATGGACTGATTATAATTGTGTCAAATCAATTGGCTTTTGGTAAAACATTGCACCCGTTCCTTTTTATACATATGTTCTCAGAATATTCAACATATCGTTCCTGCCAGCCAAAAATATTTTTATGCTCCTGAAAAAAAGTTTGGGGACATATAGTGTTTGTCTTTTCTGTCAGTCCGTCTGTTTGTCCATAAGTTTTTTTTCGTGTCCGCTCCATAATATCACGTTGCATTATCGGCTTCTGTTGAAACTTGCTGTAGTTGTTCCTGATGAGGAGACGATTGTTTTCCCAACTGTTGAAGGTCAAGGTCACAGAACAAGGTCATTCTCTTGATTTCTTGATTAAGGCACCAGCACTACCCTTCATTCCTGCTCCATAACTTTTGTGTACATCACATTATTTCAATGAAACAAGGCGTGATGGTTAACCTAAGGGTGACAGTGTGTCGCGATATTTGTGCATTGTGGTTTGTAAAAGGTCAAATGGCCTGATTGTTCTACATCACATTAACAGAAAAGACCAGAAACATATCAGCTATCTAACCATGGTGTACATACCATTTGAGCATGGTGTAGTTGCCATTCGAACGTGGCGAAATAGCTGATCGACCACTGTGTACTTGCCATTCGACCACCATGTACTTGCCATTCAGCAGCCGTGCTGAACTGCAGTTACAAACTTTGACACGGAAGGCATGTACACCGCGGTGACAGTGGAAACTTGTTGTGGCGAAAGAGGTACATGTATCTAGACCCCTGAAAATCTTAGGTACTATGACCTCATAAATGATTGACAGCTTTGAATAAACACAAATGTTGATTTAGCTTTCATAACCAATCAAATAAAATACATTGGTTTGTTTTGTTACAAAGTCTCCAGAATCACTTATTATATGATTGTTTACCCCTGAAATTTCTGAATTACCAGTACATGAAAAACATGCAAACAAGAAGCTTAAAACTGCAATGCTAAGCCTTTTTCCTGTAAATAGAATCAGGGTTGTCAATAGGTACTGGTACCGGAACCGGCGGTAATCAGGAATTAAATCGGTACCGGTTCTGATGTCGAGTACCGACGGTTCTCGGTACTGATTGTTGATTTCTATTAATATACATCTTAACAAATATAAAGGGTTAATTAAGCAGCTCAACATCGCGCCAAACAAAACTGCGATTGGTCATCGTGATATCGTTAGCACATTCAAACGTCAAAGGCACAGTATGCCGCACTATGAAAACTTAGTGAATTGACAGAATGCATGCATTGTGTATGCGCTTGTGATAACTGTATTTCTTGCATGTGGCTTGAATGCCGCCAGATGCAATTCTGCATGTGCCGTTTCGCGGTATCAATTTATGACACATGTATAATTTGAAAGGAGTCTGTTGGGCACCGACAAGGTCACTAGCCGCAAAAGTGCCAAACACCCAAATTACCATCGATGGATATATATATGATGACATGGATGTTGACACTGTATAACTCGAATGACAGGATATTTGTGAGTTGTGAGACTTGTGAGTCGTGACATGGAGGCATGGGCAACCAGGGCAGAGTTACCAGAGCATTATGACGTAATGATTCTTATGATCACATGAGTGACATATATTGAGTTTTATTTTCCCTTGTTTTAACTTTTATTGTGATATAAAGTTAATGTCACAGACACAGAGTGTATTTGACAATTTCGCTCTAAATTTATTTAAAATTTTCGAACTAGCCAACTACAACTAGGCTTACTGGTAACGACTTTGGTTTCATTGGATGACATCATTTATGAAATTACAACATGTGAGTAATATGGCCGATTAGTGAGTTCCCTAATTAATTACCACGCAAATATAAGTCTACAATGTTAGCCGACCCAGTAGTCAAACATACATGTCTACATTCGTTCCACTCTGTATTCCGTCTTTTAAAAAATCCTCCCTTTGCGACTTGCCGAAAACCGCCGCAGACAACAGCTTAACCGTAAATGTCGTTGCGATTTTTATTTTCGTTGTTTGACTAAACCTCGAACTTAACGAATAATTGATGATGGAACCCCACGAAACAAAAGTTATTTGCCGTATAAAAGACTATAGATTAAAAGTCCACTCAAGAGAACTGATACGACCCGGTTTGCGGTACTGAACATCAGTACGGAACTGGTACCGAAAGTTGTGGTACCGTCGGTACTTTGACAACCCTGAATAGGATGGGTTAATAATAAGATGCTGACATAAAATCATTATTTATTAATACGGATAATAGGTTGATATAACTTTTGATTGTGTTCACATTGTTAGTACAAGGAGAGAAGTAATTAATATCCAGTCCTAATACACATATATATATTTTTATTAAATTGTTGACTTGTTGGAGGAGACAATTGTGAATTTGATTAATTCAGTATCACTACTGGCTATTAAGGGAACATCATACCTAATGCATAAAATTTTATAATATTGGTAAATCATACCATGAAACATATACTGCATTGTTTTAGGTTGACATGAGGATTTTAATATTTCATGAATTTCAAAATCCATCCCTTCCTCCATCAAAACTTACTGAGATTGATAAATCATAATATGTCACACAAAGTCAACCCAAAACAACACAATAAATGCATAATTTCCTACTCTATATCAAATATGTAATGGTCATTCAGCAACATGTTCATTCCTAAGATAAAGAAGACTTACAGAAGAAACTTGAATATAGCTTCCATCATCTTCAATCTGTATTTTGCCAACTTTCCCTGGAAGTCTGTCTATTTTGACTGGTTTTATGCATTCCTGTGTAAAAAAAATATCAATAAAAGTTTTCATGAACATAAAACCATATCACAAGAATTTAATATAATATTACTGTCATAATTTTGGGCTGTGGAACAGTATGGGTCATGCCAGTCTATGTAAACATACACTCAGATTCATACTGATACTATTTTTTATATGTGGGTATGTAGTTTACTCCAGACTGGGGTCATGCATAAAGAATTATGGATTTTCATCCATGAGGATAGAGTAATGCCCTAAGTAATCGACTCTTTAACTACAGCAGAATTATGGGTAACTTTTCAGGATTTAGTCGGAAATATGGCTTGTTGCCATTCATCGGAAAGCTCTCGGGGAGAGCTTTCCGATGAATGGCAACAAGCCATATTTCCGACTAAATCCTGAAAAGTTACCCATAATTCTACTGTAGTTATACAGTCGATTACTTAGGGCATTATTGATTATTGATTGAGCTAATTATTCTCAGGAGCTCAGGTACTGGTACATGTAGTCTCACACAAAAGGAAATCTAAACCAGGATGACATCCATGCAATAGATGGTAATGCTAAACATTATATTTTTCAGTCTATTTCAGACAGAATATTATGGCCAATGAACCTGCATGCATGGAATATATTGACTCTAAACCTATTAAATTTCATACATTGAACATAGACTTGTTGAAATTGTTAATAAAGTTACTCTGAGGTGCCAAATAATAGTCACAGTAGTGATGGCCTATTAACAGGGATGGTGGGATGTTTTTCATCCATTGGACACAATCCTTGAAATAGTGTGCCTGTCATTTGCAGAATGAGGTCCCCAGAGGGTGAAATTAGTGATGCTACCCCACATAGCAGGCTAGCATCACCAAATTCACCCTCTGGGAACCTCATTCTGCTGAGGTGTAAGCAGAATGAGGTCCTTAGAGGGTGAATTTGGTGATGCTAGCCCGCTATGCGGGGTAGCATCACTAAATTCACCCTCTGGGGACCTCATTCTGCAAATGACAGACACGCTATTTCAAGGCTTGATTGGACAGACTTGTTGAAACTGTTGATAAAGTTACTCTAAGGTGCCAAATAATAGTGATGGCCTAATAATAGTGATGGTGGGATGTTTGGCTAAAATTAAGAACAGTGATGGCAATTTCATTCCCTGTCTCTTTGCCAAATAATAGTGATTGTAGGATCTTTCTCCAAAAATAATAATAATAGTTCATATAAAACATGTACGTGTATTAGGCACTTGAGAGCAATATGACCATATGCATTGTATAAAAGGTAGACCCACATGCACATGAAACATTAGATGAACATAAATGCTAATTCGCGTATTGAT
This sequence comes from Siphonodentalium dalli, assembly GCA_032622095.1. Classification (NCBI taxonomy): domain Eukaryota; kingdom Metazoa; phylum Mollusca; class Scaphopoda; order Gadilida; family Siphonodentaliidae; genus Siphonodentalium; species Siphonodentalium dalli. Next base: position 148,154,311 of record CP136065.1, on the reverse strand, counting down.
TTTCTCTATGAAACCACCATTGGGGTGAGTTGTCTACAACTTGAGTCGCCCCGTTCCTGAATGTGATTAATCATCTGATTCATCTTACATGTCTGCGATTAATCTGTCTTCAAAATGATATATCATTTACCTTGATAGAAAAAGGTAAAGTGATGATACAAATATATATAATGTTTACATATATTTTCTGATAGCACGACAAATCAAAATTATCCGGTAATATTAAAGGCTTTGTTTATTATTAATCTCATTGCTTTGACCTTCAACAGACCTCAGATATGTTTGAAATCATCATGCCTGGGAAAGGCTACCCTCTAAAGGGAGGAGATATGTTTGATATCATCATGCTTGGGAAAGGCTACCCTCTAAAGGGAGGAGATATGTTTGATATCATCATGCTTGGGAAAGGCTACCCTCTAAAGGGAGGAGATATGTTTGATATCATCATGCCTGAGAAAGGCTACCCTCTAAGAGAGGATTCCATTCAATATGCTGGGCTATAATGGGTAATGAAATTTTAATGGGTAATGAATGATCATGCGTAAATATGCTGGGATATGCTCGGTACATCTATGGCCGATGTGAGGTAACTGTGGGCTTATTGTAATGTGACATCACTTTCCCCACGAAGATCGTTTGTCAACTGAGAAAGCACATGGAAATTATTTATGTAATGGATTGAATTAATTAAATTCCATTCATTTTTGCCCAAATTACCCAATCCATACTGGCAAAATTAAAGGAATCAGCCCTATGTTGATAATGTTCATCATTCACCAATGAAAAGAATTTTCCTTGACTTCAGATACATTTTAAGCAGAAATTAACCTGAATATGATTCTGAATGCTATGACTTTCACACCAGTGTCTCATTCGCTAATACCTCAGGAGACATCGGCAACATCGGATCATGCGACACGATCAGCTCTACAATATAAAGCTGCAGTTGAAGATATTATTGAATTCCGAACAATGATGTCATTATTTTCACAGATGGTTCAACCATCGCAGACTCTAACACTAGTGTTGTAGCTGCAGTGATACTTATCAGGAATTCTTGGTGATCCAATAATTTTATCAGAAACTATTCAAATCTGCTGAAATCAAGGGAATTCACATAGCCCTGGAATTCATAACAATTGTCACCTGGCATCTTCCTCTTATACCATGCATATCCTTTGTGACCCTTAAGCAGTTATCCACAGGGTTCGCGCTGCCACTTGCCAAATTTGCCAATGGCAAAAAAAAATCTCATTTGGCAAAAATTTTGGCAAGTGGGTTTTCAATTCTGTGATGTGAACGATCTAGTCCGAAAACATCGAAAGTGGGAATATATCGCCGACTGTACAAAGGGAAACCCGATCACGGACAGTACAAAGGGAAACCCGATCGACAACTCTATCAACCAAGCGATCACAAAGTGATATGCAATCATCTTTAGTTTTCACAAGACGGTAACACCTTATTTCAGTCATAATCAAACTCACTGATGGGAGTTCATTAATGCTACGTGTCAGGTAGTGTAGTTACAGAAATGGTGGATGTTTATTTTAGATTGCTCAAATAGTGACTGCGATACTAAACGCCAAATCATTTCTAAAATGAGTCTCAAACGAAAACGTTTCGAGTGCGACGATACTGTGACGAAATTAAAACGATAGGCCGATCACAATGGGCAGATGTTTAACCCATACCTTGTAACCCATACCTTGGCGCTAGCGATTAGCTATAACTGATAATTGGTCAAAAATATGATCACAGTAATACATATATCAGTACCTAACTTAAAGTCGTGAATTGTTTTTGCTCGGTTAATCTCGGGCTAGAGATGTCCCCCTTTTCAACTATTTAATAATTTTAGTAGAGGTGCCACAATTATTGTTTTTGATAATCGATCGTCAATAATCAACTATAATCGATTAATTGTACGGGCCACACTCAGCTCGGCGAGTTGCTGGATGATGTTGTCTCCAGCAGTGAGGCACATGCACTTTCCTCAAGCTGATTCCATTCCAGGATAGTTTTTGGAAAGAAAGAATGTTCTAGTTCCTTTGTGTCGGCCTTGATCAGCTTGAAGGGTTTTGAGTTATTACACTCATAATTTTGCACGATGTTTTGTGACTGATAACCCTCGAAGTGTTTTGCAACGATCTTTCGGCCCACTTTTTGATCGATTAGTATGTCATGGGTTGTGACAGATGGTAACTTCCCGTCGACTATCTTACGGAAGAGTGTCAACCTCTGTGTGCATCTTCTATCTTGGAGTGGGTGGAGTCCTAGATGGTCTTTCATGGCTGTGACAGCTCCTTCTTCCCTGGATCTCCAGTCATTGGTAATAAATCTGGCGGCTCGTTTCTGGATCCGTTCAATTTCATTGATGTCTTTTTGCAGGAACGGATCCCATACCTCAGCAGCATAGTCGAGTTGAGATCTTACCAACGTCTCGTATGCTATTTGCTTGCTCTTTGATGGTGCCCGATGGAGGTTTCTTCTGAGGAAGCCGAGTGTACTGCTTGCCTTGTTCGTCATCTTATTTATGTGGTTAGTCCAAGATAGGTCGCTGGATAGTGAGAGCCAAGATAAGGGGTATCATCGACTGCTTGCAGGATGTGATTGCAGAGCTTGTACAGGTACATGTGGGTGGTCTTTGATCACAAACTGGCAGTTTTTGATTATTAACTAGAAACGATAATTTGCGCATCAAAACTAGGTCATGCCATTCTCCAATCACTTTCAAACAAATCAAAACTGTCACTCGTTTTGTAATAAGGTGTTGCGTTTTGTCGACACCATGATATCGATTGTGTGTGAAAACTCACTACGGCGATCGATGTCGGTCATAAGTTCATAATATCATGGCGGGGAATCACGTGGTTTCGAGGTTGGTGAGTACATGTACTACCAGGGTTGGTGATTTTTTTTATTTTTTTTAAATTAAATTCTATTATTATTTATTATTTTTTGTATAACTACATGTATCAAACACAAATATCATGGCAGAACAGGTATAGCAAACATGTACTTTAATTATGCATACACTTAGGTCCATGTGAGTTCCAATGTTGTGATATCTGGATAGGTAAACCTGTCCTTAAAGATTTACCAATAATAATAATTAGCTGAGAACTGAATATATTATCAATCACCTTTGCTCCTCGGTGACTTGAGGACATACATGTAATCACACCATATATCAAGTATGGACATTAGACAACTAGAGTGAGTTTAGATGGCAGAGTATAATATATGGTAGAATTACTTGGTTGGCATTTACATGTATGGCAATCAGAAAAGGAAAGGAAATTTAATAGCGTAATGAGGAGTGCTGAATCGGATTGTAGTTACAAATAAGCGGAACAGGCCATTGCTGGAACAGTAATCACAGAACCATGCAGTATGCCTGTTTCTATAGGGTTGACAATTACTGCACAATTTCACATCTATTATCCAATTTTGTATATTGTTTAATCATAATCATGTTCTAGTTTTAAAAAACATTGTTAGATATTGCAAATTCTTGACATATGCAATCATTTCCAAAATTTAGATTTAAATCAATGATTTTTTTGAAAAAAATCATTGATTTAAAGTCTCACAATGAGACTTTTTCCGCAACAATAATTTTTTTTCCGAGTTATCCCCCTGCATAGCTTTTTTATATTATAATAGGTTGGCGATTATTGCAATACGATAGAGGAACTTTCGTACTCAGATTCATACATTTTTGTACCTCGCTTGCCTGACCGAAATATGACGGGGGAAATGGCTAATTTGGATTTATTTGTCGTTCTAGATATGTTTATTGTGCTTTTTATCATTCCTTTTCATGAAAACAAATTAAAAACAAGTCGAATATGTTATGATAATGTTTAAACATTCTTGTGCATGAAATTGGGGATAAATTGTTCCCAGAGTTAGAGTACGTTATTTCACAGTCCGTATTCGACACCCTGCACATTCGCAATGCGCAGCCGAACTTCCGGTGTGGAATTTCCGAATTTTTATGTATTAAAAATAAATAGTTTTTTTCATCTGTCATATCTGCTTGTTTCGTTCATTATTCGCAGAAAATGTGTATCTCATTCTTTCGTGTACACAACGGATTAGATATAGACTGTTTTAACCCGTTTGGGTGTTAGAAATATCGCTTAATTATCAGAAAATATCATGTGAAGTGACGGGACCAATCCGAATATCGCACACTGGACTTGGTGAAGTTGGTCAACATGACCGCTTTCGCAGATTGCTGCTTCCAGCGTAGAAGGATACGCACTACGTTCATGACTGAACTAACACTGGACTGGTCACAGACACTGTGTGTGAGTCACTGAGTGTGGCAGGTCAGGCTTTGCCGTATTCAACTGTTATCATTATCATGGACATTGACTCGAATAAGTGAATAGCACTGATTGACCTAGACCTAGTCCAACAAATTAGACTTTCGGATTAATAGGAATTTTAATATTTGGACATTTATGGACCTTTTAATCCTTCAGGATTAATACAATCGTAAATGTCCAAATATTAAAATATGTATTAATCCGAATAGTCTAATTTGTTGGACTATGATTGACCCAAGCCAAGGCAATGGAAGAATGCAAACAATGTGAATGTAATGATTATTGCAAAATATGATGATTATAGTTCTATTCTGGACTCCTCAGCCCTTCAATGCTGAAATGCAGTCAACGCTGAAATGCAGTCAACGCTGATGCCGTAAAAGGTCATTGAATGTTCATTCAGATTCTATCATTCTGCATAGTACATTAGACTGATTAGAAGTACAGTAGCTACATGTGTGTGAACTTGTGAAGGGTAGAACATGATATGGAGATTGGAGAATCAGAATGGCAATGGCACCACTCACCAGTGTCTGTGAATCGAGTGAGGATGTTTACCAAACATGTCATGAAACATGCAGACATGGACAATGCTGTGAAATGGATTATAATTCATCAGACTCCCGGATCATGATCATAAGTTACCGGTACATACTAGTAACATTCCGCCTTTGATCATTAGATCAAGACTAAACCAGACTTGGATAATGACTAATGGACAAAGACAGTTACATGTTACACATGCGGCTGCACATGGTTTTGATTCATTAAAATTATTTTGTAAAAATCATGAACTTATGTTATCAAAATCAATGACTAACAGTGATCACCAAAGTCACTTACTGGTACATTGTTTATGCCAAACAACAGGTCTGACACAACTTGAATTCCATTGTACCGGTACATGTACCGTATATATTCAACTATTATGAAGTGGTGAAAATATATCAAGTACGGTACCTACTACATGTACTAAGTACAGTATATATATCGGTGCTGGCATTTTTGATTATTTAACTGATTTACTTGTACTAGTAGTTAGAATTTTGAAATCATCTTGGTGAGAAGTTATTTATAATGTCATTCAAAATTTCAAATGGCATACCGGTACATGCACATGTACTTCTGCCATTATGAAATAAACAGGTCTCCTGTAATAAGCTGTAGAATTCTTTTTATATTGGAATATGATGCCTTCTCATTTGCTCTGTTAAAATTATAGTGTTATATACATGTACATTTTAAGTGGTTGTGCATTACGAAGTGGGATGATTCCATGAAGTTTTAGTAAAAATAGAGAAAACCTGGAGTTTACGTATATACCGTACCAGTATACATTGTGTATGGTAGTACAATTAAGATATAATACATGTAGTTGAATATCACTATGATAGTTGAATTCAAGAAGAGCCAGACTTGATAATGACTTACTCATATTTGCATCTACATGTACTAGTAACGGTACTCTCATGTGCAATAATAGTGTCAATAATATGATAGTGTCAACACTGTTATTATATTTGGAGAACACTTCCCATGATCAGATCACTAAGAGACATAGAGTGAAATTTGCTGTGGTTTAAACTATTATTAATTTTAGCTAAAAAATCCCACCATCACTATTATTAGTTTGTCTCTATTATTAGGCAACTTAGAGGATGTTGTCTGAATGAACTATCATTTATTATAAGTACCTGATGTATCAGAACAAATTAAAAAGGTAATAAACAGGCCAGACACCTACAGTATGGTCGGTTCCAGTACTGCTAGTGTTCAGTACTAGGAAAATTTAATGAAAGTTATGCAACGAATGATTGTGTAGGCCTACTGATGTTAAAAGGAGTATAAATTTAAAATGACCTTGCCACTTTAACAAACACATCGCTATTGATATAATACTCAATAATGAGTTTGTTAAAGTGGTGCGCTCGTTTTAAATTAACATGGAGAATATAGCAATTCATGTGGGTCCAATATGTGTACATATACATGTATACCGGTACACGCAGAGCTGATTGATTTACAATTATGGCTTTCATTATATCGTAGACAAGGTGTGGGATGTTTCTTTCATTTTCAGATGCTGTTAAAATTATTCATCAGGTTCACTGATTGTAGCTGGGACTAATACATGTATAACATATATTAGTCCCAGATTGTAGTGGGGTTGAGATATGGTTGCTGTTAGATCTTAAAGGTACTCAATCCGAATTAACGGTCGCAAATTACTATTTCCTTGACTTCGGGGGTAAAAAATATTTGATTCGAGTCGAGGAACCCACCCACCACAGCTCAGAGTGATCAGATATCGATGTTATAAATCTATTATTTTAATTATAGTGGCCCAATAGACAGTCAACGAGAAGAATTTCATTGACCAAATTGCGGGCAAAGATGGATAACTCTAAAATCAAGTGGCTTTTTGTGTCAGATATTTGACAAACCGGCAAAATAGAAAGTCATCGAGAAGAATTTCATTGACCAAATTGCGGGCAAAGATGGATAACTCTAAAATCAAGTGGCTTTTTGTGTCAGATATTTGACAAACCGGTAAAATTTCGTTGAACAAAATGTTGATAAATAACAGGTTTTGTGCAATTTTATACTATAGTTGATGGTGCTTTTCATTATTTTTGGGCAATTATTAGATTCTGAAAACTGAAGCGTCATTTCAAAAAATGTTGTTGTTGGAATGTGATTATATGGGGACCCTCTGATCGGATTAAGTACCGGTACCTGTAAGAGATTTTATGGTATCTGGAACATTTCATATTTAGTTACATGTAGCATGGCATTCAGAAATATGATATGTCGCCTTGAGGCAAAAAATTATATTACCATATTTATGGTAGTGATCGCCTACATGTATTGACCAAAATGGACAGGATTACATTTTTCTCTTGTCTTGTCTATTTCACTCCTAACTTAGAAGTATGTCGATCTGGTAAATAATTGACTGGAGAGAATAGCATTTATGTCTTGGCCACTAACTGGGAGCTGTGATAATAATAGTAAGTTATCGTTGGAGACCCCCCCCCCCACAATGGAGATCTCTAGTCGCATACATGTAGCCAATGTGTCTTATACCTTATAACCGGGGAGGTGGCTACATGTAGATGGTCCCCATTGGTGGGTGGTTGGGAAACTTGGGTTTGTCCACCTTGACATTTTCAAATGTACGTACCTTGAACCAGACCAAATGTTCCAAATGTTCTCGAAATACTACTTTGCACCCCCCCCCCCCCCCAGTTGAATTTTCCAAATGGTACCTCAAACATTTCCAACTGAAATGTCCAACCTGACACCCTCTAAACCTAAATTGTTCAACCGATAGCCATTCCGACCAAACTTTGGACCAAAAGTAGAAGAATATACTGCTGTTGGTCTAAAAACAACACATTCCCCCACTAAATACTGGTTGGAAAATCAAACAATCAATAATATATATTGTTTGTATCTCAGGATGTCTACTGTTCACATTTCTACCTACATGTAGCTGGGACTAATATATTATTATATATTATATGAGTCCCAGTCTCTAGTAAGCTATTATTATGGGAGGCCAAATTCACATTTAATAATCAATTGCGCTTAAGCGCAATCATGGCGCTTAAGCGTAATTAATTGCGCTTAAGCGCAATTCATGGTTATATGTAACAAAACACCCCTGGTGAATAAATAGATTTCTCCATAACTTAGCATTAACTCCTATTGACATGTCACTTCTTGGTTTCATTGGTTTGGATGGGTAGGGAGCTAGCCCAACTTCTTTATCAAAATGGCTGACTCGCAATAGTCTCACCTTCTGTTTTAGTTGGAGCGATTCGTGATAGCATTATATTATCTTCGGTATATATTAGTTGGGGCTACTTGCAATAGCATTACTTTCTGTATTAGTCGGGGCGACATTGATTTTCTTAAATTTTCGAGTATACAGGCACACCATATGAGGGAAGCAAGCCTCGGTGACACCACATTCACACTATATGATCATGGAAATACTATAGATTTGTGCAAGAGCTGTTGATTTAATAAGAAAAACTAGAGCTTCAGGACTGAGACACCAAAGCTCCAGTAATTACACACCATTTTTTGGACAGGGATCAGCTGCAGGGATGCTGATAATATGAAAATAGGGTTTTTTCCCCCTGATTTAAGTCAATAAGTAAACCATACAGTAATGCTCTAATTAATCGACTCCTTAACCACAGCAGAATTATGGATAACTTTTCAGGATTTAGTCGGAAATATGGCTTGTTGCCATTCATCGGAAAGCTCTCGAGAGCTTTTCGATGAATGGCAACAAGCCATATTTCCGACTAAATCCTGAAAAGTTACCCATAATTCTGCTGTGGTTAAGAAGTCGATTAAATAGAGCATTACTGTATGAGGAAAGAAAGCCCTCATGCAGTGACACAGCATGCATGTATAGGATATTACCATAGTAAAGGCTAAAATCTGTGCAAAAATACATTAAAAACATCATACAAAACATTCCTAGAGTTCCGGGAAGGCGACATCAATTCTTTGGATAGAGGGATGCTGATAATATGTAATTAGGGGATTCTCCTTGTTGAACACATACTCACAGTTTGACTGTTGAGTACAGGTCAAAATTAGCCCAATGCTCATCTTGTGTTGCTAGGTGATACACCAGGTCATGCTAATAGTTTATGGGTAGGTTAGATAGTAGTCACAATTACGCTTAAGCGCAATTGATTGCGCTTAAGCGCAATTAAGCGTAATTAATTACGCTTAAGCGTAAATGCCCTATTTGCGCTTATAGGGGTACTGTACCCCAATTTCAATAAATTCCCGGTGACAACAGCGATCTAATATGAATATTATATTATAAAATAACTAATTTGAGTCGACGATGTCTACTGAAAACGTTCCGGGTAATAGGCTATCGTAAAAGTAAAATTGAATTATTTAATATAAATTCATTTATGGCTGGATTCATAAAATGGAGAATTATGCCATTACGAGTTACCGTTCTTGAAATCGCATCTGCTGCGTGTCTTTTATCGACGGCCGTTCGCGAACATTATTGAGTTGCAAACAAAACATGTTACCTGCAAAAGAAGGCCCGTTATAACCGATTCGGAAAACAGGGAGAAAGAAACAAGAGTCATAAAGAGTCAAGTATTTTATAGGGAGTGAGATTGTTCGATGGAAGAGATTGAATGCATCAATCGAAGCTGTGAGCAATGAACTTCCGGTTCTTCCTGCGAGCTGCGTCTTCTCCGGTGAAGGTCAAACACATGGCGCGTAGTTTGAAATCGTAATATTTTTGTTTCCAAGATCAATATTTTCTTAGCTAAATTAGGTTTATACGAAACTCATATAACACGAACACAATCTAACTTGAAAGTTATTTCAATGGGAGTAAATAAAAAAATCGCCTATCTTTGTGTACAGTACCCCTTTAAGCACAATATGTGGCAATTCATTATTAAATGTTTTGGGTTGGGAGGTAGGCCTACCACCCGGGGGTGATACGTGGTGGCTAGGAGTGTTTTTATGTGGTATTTAGGGCGGGCCACCCACACATTCCGTTAAATCGGTCGAAATCCTTACCATTCTCGAAAATGGTCCATACCCAATTTTCACCCCTCGGGGTGGTACCACCCGCGGGGGGTGATGGGTGGAGGTCGGGGTGTTTCTATGTGGTATTTGGGGCGGGCCACACACCCATGCCGTCAAGTCAGCCGAAAGCGACATTTTTGAAAATAAGGAATATATATATAGGGAAGGGAATAAGTTCCAAATGTCATGATCATTGTGATAGCGCCATATACAAATGTCTGCCATTAGCATGAATTGTAATTCGCCAGACACAAAGAATGATGAGGCGATCAGCATAATAATTGCATTAGAATATCAATTGTATGGAATACTATTATGGCCACTTCCTAATGGCGCTTTCGGTGCGCGCCGAAAGCGACAAAAAGTGTGCCATTAGTAACGAGCCGAAAGCGACAAATGTGCGTCGTTACGGTGCATGGCGGAATCTAGACCGTATACTATATAGATTGAAATTTGAGATATATGATACATGTTTTTGCCGACTGGCCCACAAAATGACTCGTTCCCAATCTACATGTTACCAATCTCAACAGTCATGGCAAATTTCACAATGATCCGACCAAAGTTACAACCTGTAGCCTATGCCAATGGAAATTGTCGACGGACGTACTTATGTTCGCAAACCACAGTGATTGGCGATGGGTATACCAAACCATGGCAAATTGGCAATATCTCAACTTGAATTTTCATATTCAGCAGCTTGAGCTAAAATGGATGCTGAAATAGAGTCTTACATATCAAATTATGCAGCTTCTCATGTCTCAGTCATACATAATGATAAATCCTATTTATTCGAACAACGTATTCGGAAACACAAATGAATAGTACAACCACCGGTCCCTGGCACAAAATGGTCATAATACTAAAAGTACATATATATCAGACACTGGGGGTCCGGAATTTTTTGTTATTATATTATTTTTAGGGTCACATTCCCCACTTTAAAGAAATAACACCAAGCTTGGTGAAAATGGCTTCAAAATCACAATTTTTTCAAAATACCAAATGTGTTGACAGGACTGCCCCTTCCTTAAATAGTATAATAGTCTTTAAAACTAACATCCATAAAATCAGCCTTCATAATTGGCTACGGCAATCAGCATTGCTGAAGTAAACTGGGCCACGGCATACAGTTGCCGTAGCGGATTGCCGAAGCCAAACAATCTGAATTAAGAGGGCTGATAAAATGGGATAAAGCAAAACAAGTTTTAAAAATCCATTCCCAAATTCCAAAAAAATGATCGATTTTTTAAAAATCTGCCGATCTGCCCGTCCGTTTGATCGCCTATATATAGCAACAGTTATAAACATTATCAGCGCCCTTAATCCCCGGGTTGGAATATCATTGGTATGGAATACTATTAGGACCATTTCCTAATGGCGCTTTCGGCGCCATTAGGAAACATATATCTCAAATTTCAATCTATATATAGTCTACGGGCTAGATGCCGCCACCGAAAACGACAAAATGTGCGATATTAACGCATGTTTCGACGCGTAGAAAGCGACAAAAAGTGCGCCATTAGTAACGCGCCGAAAGCGACAAAATGTGCGTCGTTACGGCGCACGTTTTGTCGCTTTCGGCACGCCGAAACATGCGCTAATATCGCACATTTTGACGCTTTCGGTGCATGGCGGAATCTAGCCCGTATACTATATAGATTGAAATTTGAGATATATGATGCATGTTTTTGCCGACTGGCCCACAAAATGACTCGTTCCCAATCTATATGTTACCAATTCCAACAGTCATGCCTAATTTCATAATGATCCGACCAAAGTTACAACCTGTAGCCTATGCCAATGGAAATTGTCGACGGACGTACTTATGTTCGCAAACCACTGGCGATGGATACCAACCCATGGAAAATTGGCAATATCTCAACTTGAATTTTCATGTTCAGCAGCTTGAGCTAAAATGCATTCTGAAATAGCGTTTTATTTATCAAATTATGCAGCTTCTCATGTCTCAGCCACAAATAAAGATAATCCTATTTATTCGAACAACGTATTCGGAAACACACATGAATAGTACTACCACTGGCCCCTGGCACAAATTGGTCATAATACTAAAAGTACATATATATAAGACACAGGGGTCCGGGAATTTTTTTTATTATATTATTTTTAGGGTCAAATTCCCCATTTTAAAGAAATAACACCAAGCTTGGTGAAAATGGCTTCAAAATCAATTTATTTTCAAAATACCAAATTTGTTGACAGGACTGCCCCTTCCTTAAATATTATAATAGTCTTCAACACTAACATCCATAAAATAGGATGAAGCAAAACAAATTGTAAAAATCTATTCCCAAATTCAAAAACATTTCGATTTTTTTTTTAATCTGTTGTGACAAACGCATGGCCAAATAGCCTGTCTCTTTGAAAAGCCGACGAAATTCCTAACAGATGTACATCGTTTAGGAATTTCGTCTGCTTTCCAAAGAGACATACGCATCGTACTCCGGTATCAGGCTATAGCTATTAGGAGGCCATGCAGTTAGCTCGTACTGTGAGAAGCACACTCGATTAATTATCTTCATCCGGGCACTCTGAACCAACGGGGCCCGCATCTTGGTTATATCGCAATAATCAAAGTGCCCCTTTAAATCAATGATTTAAATCGCTTGATTCAAATCAGCCAACCCTGCCGAGCTCGGGTCGTGTATAGGTAACAGGCGGGCGTATGTACTTGTAAAGTCACACATAATTTACAGTATACCGTGTAGGTAAAATTTTTACTGAACCAACTTTTTCGTGCAAAAATCATGTGACTTCCGGCATTGGTTTCACAAAATCGCGGAATCAGCAATGAAACGAAGTCGTGCAAAGGTTCATATTAGATCAGTTTCATTTGTTAGCTAACTGAAGGCAGTTACGGCGTCATGACGTCAAAACGTCATTTGTCTCTGCGGGCCAGAATACAGACATGACTGAACGTGTCATGTCGTCTTCGCTTAATCGCAATATAGAGACTTTTATTATCAAAGGCCGATAGGCTATATTAAGGCATATATAATTATCGAAGTCCACTGGCATCCAAAACGATCTACATTATTAATCAAACATTCGCGTCGCTGACATGGGTATAGGCCTAATATAGTATAGACCTAATAGTTCCACGAATATTTGCACAATCGTTCGCATTGTCCGCCGTGTTATTATTATACCGGGGTTGTTCTATATATGCCTTGCATATTATCATATTATTGATCCAGCACCAGCGTACTAGTATTTATATCCGGAAGGATCCTACGCTGAACAAAATACAGATACAGATTGTGAGTAGAATATATTGCTGAATTCAGCTAGGTTATCTGAATACAGCTAGCCTATTGTGAGTGAGTGAGACATGCTTGTAATAATTGAACTTGTAATTTGTATCATGTATCATTGTATGCAATGCCAAAACATAAATTTTACCTAATCAGAAAGCATACAAGCAAGATAACACACTCCCATTATAATGATTCTGTGCATAAATTATGGCATAGAAGAGTAACGTGACGGGGTTCGGTCCAGAGTTGGCAGAACAGAACTTCAGAAGACTTGTTCAACTTCAACTTGTTGTTTCGGTGCCCGATGCATCGAAATTGGGTGACGATATTATATGCGATATATAATCAATAATTTTCAATATATCATCTAACGGTCGCATATTAAACAAGCTTATTATTAATTGCCACCAAATAATACCTGCGACGGTGTGATAAAATCGTCTAAATCTGTTAGTTGTAAAGCACCACTGAATTTTGACGCCATTTTATACTTTAATTTTCTGTACCAGTGCATCTTCGTACTTCTTGGGGTGAGTCTGAAAAACGCAATGTTCGGCATGTCTCAAAATTATGTGTGCATTTTGAAAATGTAGGCATATTTAAAAAATAGATGACAACATAGGGGTCTATATTATAACAGCGTTTTGGCCTCAACTTTACTTATTAACTAAACTGTTTAAACACAGATTCCCATCATATAGCATGAATTCCAGCGTGACGGAATCACCAAATTTTACGGAATTTCACTTTTCTGTGGCCTATAAAATCTAAAATTATGACCAGTAGGGTACCGCTTAAAATAAAAAACATTGTACATACTATAGTAAGTTGTTTGATTATATACAACTATATGTGTATTTAAATATCATCTCACTCTGGGTCAAATTGTGTCCGTGACGGAATCACCAAAAAAGTGCCATCAATATGAGGGTAGGTCCGTACTATTGAAGAACCCTGCTCATTCAGCCAAGCTGACCTGGAAAAAGTTCCCAATTAGTAAAGTAGATACATTATACTTGCAGAAAAAAGCCGCATTGACACACAAGTGTGTGTATATTACTAGTTAACTCGGTTTGTTCGCCGTGACGGAATCACACAACGGGCGTGACGGAATCACCGTGCGATTTTTTTAGGTATAGTTTTTTGTGTAACAAGTGCGGACATTGTCATAAAAGCATACAACTTGGCACATGTGTATATTAGGTCCCACGTATTATTTTCAGATATGGGGGCAATCACGAAAATACTTTCCATGGCAACGGTTGCTATGCGACTGTTTTTACCTTAGAAACGGGTTGTTGGTAGGGGTTAAACCGTCATTTTACTAAAATATATGTGCAAAAGGGGGATACTATGGTAATTGAGGCAGATTGTGATATGGGAAATGTGACAAAAATAACAATTCCACACATGCCTCACTATTAACCTAGAATGACCCTTGAGCTGCTTGAAAATGATATTTTGGTACATTTGACCTTATTTGGCAAAATATGAAATTATGCCTTGACTGCGCATGCGCGCATCATTGACCCCCAGTCACACACTATCTGGTGTTTACGAGATTGTATAGTGAGGGCAATGACCATTCCAAAATATATTCATTGGATAGTAATAATGAAATACAGAAGAAGCAACAACATTCCCCGATGACATGCTAATGATGCAAATACCCATTATCGGTATCCATGGCCGCCTTTTCGTGGAATTCATGATAGGCCTATTGCATGAATCCGGCTGAATCCGGCACATTTTTCCTCCACTAGTCATTTTGTAACAGTTTTATACAAGATTTAGTGCTACAAAAGGTACAATTGTTTAGTTATGGTATAATCCTCATTATCGGAATAATTTAGACACCCCTTACATGAATTCCAGCGTGACGGAATCACCAAATTTTACGGAATTTCACTTTTCTGTGGCCTATAAAATCTAAAATTATGACCAGTAGGGTACCGCTTAAAATGAAAAAACATTGTACATACTATACTAAGTTGTTTAGTTATATACAATTATATGTGTATTTATGTATCATCTCACTCTGGGTCAAATTGTGTCCGTGACGGAATCACCAAAAAAAGTGCCATCAATATGAGGGTAGGTCCGTACTATTGAAGAACCCTGCTCATTCAGCCAAGCTGACCTGGAAAAAGTTCTCAATGCGCAAAGTAGATACATTATACTTGCAGAAAAAAAGCCGCATTGTCACACACTTGTGTGTATATTACTAGTTAACTCGGTTTGTTCGCCGTGACGGAATCACACAACGGGCGTGACGGAATCACCGTGCGATTTTTTTAGGTATAGTTTTTTGTGTAACAAGTGCGGACATTGTCATAAAAGCATAAAACTTGGCACATGTGTATATTAGGTCCCACGTATTATTTTCAGATATGGGGGCAATCACGAAAATACTTTCCATGGCAACGGTTGCTATGCGACTGTTTTTGCATTAGAAACGGGTTATTGGTAGGGTGTTAAACCGTCATTTTACTAAAATATATGTGCAAAAAGGGGATACTAATTTAGCTGCTTGAAAATGATATTTTGGTTCATTTGACCTTATTTGGCAAAATATGAAAATATGCGTTGACTGCGCATGCGCGCATCATTGATCCCCAGTCACACAATATCTGGTGTTTAAGAGATTGTATATAGCGAGGGCAATGACCATTCCAAAATATATTCATTGGATAGTAATAATGAAATACAGAAGAAGCAACAACATTCCCCGATGACATGCTTATGATGCAAATACCCATTATCGGTATCCATGGCCGCTTTTTCGTGGAATTCATGCTTACCATAAGTGAGAACCGCCCTGTTAGGTATCTAAAAAGATGGTCATCTGCTGGCAATAATTAACCCTCATACAACATGAATTCCACGAAAAGGCGGCCATGGATACCGATAATGGGTATTTGCATCATTGTCATGTCATCGGGGAATGTTGTTGCTTCTTCTGTATTTCATTATTACTATCCAATGAATATATTTTGAAATGGTCATTGCCCACACTATACAATCTCTTAAACACCAGATATTGTGTGACTGGGGATCAATGATGCGCGCATGCGCAGTCAACGCATATTTTCATGTTTTGCCAAATAAGGTCAAATGAACCAAAATATCATTTTCAAGCAGCTCAATGGTCATTCTAGGTTAATAGTGGGGCATGTGTGGAAATGTTATTTTTGTCACATTTCCCATATCACAATCTGCCTCAATTACCATAGTATCCCCTTTTTGCACATATATTTTAGTAAAATGACGGTTTAACCCCTACCAACAACCCGTTTCTAATGTAAAAACAGTCGCATAGCAACCGTTGCCATGGAAAGTATTTTCGTGATTGCCCCCATATCTGAAAATAATACGTGGGACCTAATATACAAATGTGCCAAGTTTTATGCTTTTATGACAATGTCCGCATTTGTTACACAAAAAACTATACCTAAAAAAATCGCACTGTGATTCCGTCACGCCCGTTGTGTGATTCCGTCACGGCGAACAAACCGAGTTAACTAGTAATATACACATAAGTGTGTGACAATGCGGATTTATTCTGCAAGTATAATGTATCTACTTTACTAATTGGGAACTTTTTCCAGGTCAGCTTGGCTGAATGAGCAGGGTTCTTCAATAGTACGGACCTACCCTCATATTGATGGCACTTTTTTGGTGATTCCGTCACGGACACAATTTGACCCAGAGTGAGATGATACTTAAATACACATATAGTTGTATATAATCAAACAACTTTGTATAGTATGTACAATGTTTTTTATTTTAAGCGGTACCCTACTGGTCATAATTTTTGATTTTATAGGCCACAGAAAAGTGAAATTCCGTAAAATTTGGTGATCCCGTCACGCTGGAATTCATGACAACTGTTTTCGAAATATTTCGATATCGGGTATATGGTTCTCAATATTTATAACTTCTCTTAGTTCTCTACCACATGACAGGAGGTTTTTGTTGTGTGGGAAGATGGAATCTCCTATCTTCTCAAAAGGAGAAAAATTACCAGAGATAACCAATGCATTGAGAGTATAAACGCTCTTTATATTATAGACGAACGCTCTTTATATTATATTAACTTTTAAAAGTTTAAATCTGGCGACGTAAACGTACGTACATATAGGTATATAGTGCAGGTGTGAAATCGCAGGGGTACATGTCTCCAAAGATATATTAATTTGGTCTATATATATCCAACATAGGCCATGTATAAATTCACTCGATCCACCCTCATCAAAGACCAGAATCCCAAAGAAGTTTTCGACACAACTCCATAGCGGTGTTTAAAAATTAATTGTTCATGCCACACAAGCTACTGGGACAACCAGAATAGACTATTTAATTGTTATAATTGTTAGTTGATTAACTAGCATGTTTAATAACAAAGTGAGTCACATTGTGCTACCTTTTCGCAACAATAGAGGCTAATACTGTTCGGAATATATGTGAAAGATTTTTGGTTGCCATTTTGGAAACCAGAGTAATTTGGTCTATGACACCTTAAGTGTGACACATTTAATATAGATCAAAACAATAAACACCGTACGTTCATACCAAAGATAATTACATTTTACTTGACAAAAATGGTTCAAACTTTTTTTGTGAGACATTAGCAGCATACACCCCGGTTTAGGGGCATAATGGTAAATGCCATGTTTGGCACCATATGGCACCGTCTATGGCACCATGCCAAAAATGGTAAATGCCTATTTTTGGCATTGTATGGCACCGTCTATGTCACCGTATGGCACCATCTTCATATGTCATTGTACGGTGCCAAAAATGGTAAATTCCTATTTTTGGCATTATATGGCACCATCAATGACACCATCTCCATATGTCATTGTACGGTGCCAAAAATGGTAAATTCCTATTTTTGGCACCATCTTCATACGGCACACTATCTTTAGGTGCAAAATGGTAAATTCCTATTTTTGGCACCATCTTCATACGGCACACTATCTTTTGGTGCAAAATGGTAAATTCCTATTTTTGGCACCGCTTGGCATCATCTTCGTTACAATTATTTATAATCCGTACATTAGGTAGTTACATAATCGATACAAGAAAACATATAAGTGTGCACTCCTAGTAAAGTATAATGGTTCCATTGAACTTAAAGCAGCTTGCCGTGTCAACTATTTTAGCACCCAGAGGTGAAACCCACCTATTAGCTTTAATTAAGCCGGACACACTTTCACCGAAAATGTCCTTCTAATTAGTCCTTCTATATACAATCAATTTCAACATTAATGAGGAGCTTTCAATTTACCGACCTTTAACCGTTACCGCGGGTTATTGCACCGAAGTCGTCCGTCCCATGACCGGAAATAATTAGACCTTCTATATGCAATCAATTTCAACATTAATGAGGAGCTTTCAATATACCGACATTTAAAGGTACTCAACCCGATAAAACTCCTCTCAATTACTATTTCAATGGCTTCGGGGGTAAAAAATATTTGATTCGAGTCGAGGAAGTCACCCATCAAAGCTCAGATTTGTTAGATATCGATTTTAGAAATCTATTATTTTTCATTATCGGGAATACTATCTGGCCCAGAACTCAGTCAACATTGCGTTAAAATTACCACTTGATTTTAGAGTTATCCATCCTTGTCTGTTTGAATAGATTTTGAGGACACATCCAGAGCAGATTACGGCAGTTATAAGTACTCATCTCGAGAATAATAACAAATTTCAAAAATCAATATCTAATAACTCTGAGCTTTGTTTGATGGGTTCCTCGACTCGAATCAAATATTTTTTACCCCCAAAGCCAAAGCAATAGTAATATAGGACCCTCTGATCGGATTGTTGTTGTTGGAATCTGTTGAGATGGGGACCCTCTTTACGGGTTGAGTACCTTTAACTGTTTGGGTGCATCACGGGGGGTCCAGTTCCATAATGTCACCGGTACCGTGTGGCACCATCTTCATATGGCACTGTATGCCACCGTATTCACATCGTATGACACCGTATTCAAACCGTATGTCACCGTATACATATGGCATCGTATGGCACCCTATTCACATGGCATCTTATGATGAATATACCCTGCTTTGGGGCAAAATGTTAAATCGCTAATGGCACCGTTTGGCACCGATCTTGGCACTACTCAAAGACCGCCCAAGAATGTTCCAAAGTAACGGTTCCAAGAAAAGTTCCACGAAAGTTCCATATACGGTTCCAAGTTTGGTTGGCACCACTTACTGAGAGAATGTTCTAAATATATTTTGGGGAGGGGGTACAATGGCACCGATCCTGGAAGTACTCAAAGACCGTTCAAGACCATCCAAAGTTACGGTTCCGAAGTTACGCGTGGACTCCGAAAAGATAAATCGGCAATGGCACTGAATATTAAAGGGAGACAATGCGCTCAAAATATATGTTAAAGAGAGGTGATGCAATCTCGGTGTGTGAATATTAAAGGGACACAATGCACTCTAAAAGGACACACGGCACTCGCAGTGGGTGTAAGTTAAAATGACACAGAACAAAATTCGAACTAAAATTTTCTAAAAATTTATAAAAAAAAATTTAAAAAAAAAAACTTCAAATTTTTTCCACAATAACAAAAAAACAAAACAAACTCCGGAATAATAAAAAAAAAATGTCATCTTCAAATTTGTTATGCTTTATAAAAACAATTATTTTTAAATCTTCAAAGTTTCAGGCTCTTATCTCATCCATCTTGTCTCCCGCCCCAATATGAATATCTATTATATATTTTGAAAGATCTGTGTGTTTGTTTGTGTGTGTGTGTGTTTGAAATCGATGGACTCAAAAACGACTAAGCCAATTTCGATGAAATTTGGTATTTG
This sequence comes from Siphonodentalium dalli, assembly GCA_032622095.1. Taxonomy (NCBI): domain Eukaryota; kingdom Metazoa; phylum Mollusca; class Scaphopoda; order Gadilida; family Siphonodentaliidae; genus Siphonodentalium; species Siphonodentalium dalli. The sequence continues at coordinate 148,134,262 of CP136065.1, read as the reverse complement.
GATGTGTTTTCGGCCGGAGACGAACATAGGCATATTTATTTGTCCGTGCGAGGTCAACTTTTCACGTGCGGAGGTCAAATCTGTTTTTACGCCGTTTTTGCGCTAATATATTTCAGTTCGGTGCTCACAAATCGATTCGATATAGCGCGAATAATAAATTGCCAGTCATATAATTTGCACGGTTAGAATCTGTGGCGTGTCCTCTTTCCAACGATATATAATATGTATGTATCCGTTTTAGTTATCTGCCTCAATTATTAGGTACAAGTGGTCCGATGCTTTTATCGGGATAAAATCAATGCGTAATTTCTATGACGTCGTCAGAGGTCATAAAGTTAGATTACGTTAACTCTCACCCTGCCGATGCATTTGACTGTGTCGCGTTAACTCATCACCGGCCGAGGTATCCGCAAATGACATTGGGCTATATATCTCGCAAACGGGTGTAGCTATCGACTTGAAATTTGGTATGTGAATGTATCTTGCCCCGGATACGAATTTTATCGGGTCGCCGAGCACGTGCGACACCAGCTTCGCGCATGCGCAGACCAGATCTAGGAAACGGGTGGAGCTATCGACTTGAAATTTGGTTTTTGAATAGCCCGGACGAAGTCGGGTCACCTTCTAGTCTATTATATATTTTGAAAGATCTGTGTGTTTGTTTGTGTGTGTGTGTGTTTGAAATCGATGGACTCAAAAACGACTAAGCCAATTTCGATGAAATTTGGTATTTGGATGTGTTTTCGGCCGGAGACGAACATAGGCATATTTATTTGTCCGTGCGAGGTCAACTTTTCACGTGCGGAGGTCAAATCTGTTTTTACGCCGTTTTTGCGCTAATATATTTCAGTTCGGTGCTCACAAATCGATTCGATATAGCGCGAATAATAAATTGCCAGTCATATAATTTGCACGGTTAGAATCTGTGGCGTGTCCTCTTTCCAACGATATATAATATGTATGTATCCGTTTTAGTTATCTGCCTCAATTATTAGGTACAAGTGGTCCGATGCTTTTATCGGGATAAAATCAATGCGTAATTTCTATGACGTCGTCAGAGGTCATAAAGTTAGATTACGTTAACTCTCACCCTGCCGATGCATTTGACTGTGTCGCGTTAACTCATCACCGGCCGAGGTATCCGCAAATGACATTGGGCTATATATCTCGCAAACGGGTGTAGCTATCGACTTGAAATTTGGTATGTGAATGTATCTTGCCCCGGATACGAATTTTATCGGGTCGCCGAGCACGTGCGACACCAGCTTCGCGCATGCGCAGACCAGATCTAGGAAACGGGTGGAGCTATCGACTTGAAATTTGGTTTTTGAATAGCCCGGACGAAGTCGGGTCACCTTCTAGTCTATTATATATTTTGAAAGATCTGTGTGTTTGTTTGTGTGTGTGTGTGTGTGTTTGAAATCGATGGACTCAAAAACGACTAAGCCAATTTCGATGAAATTTGGTATTTGGATGTGTTTTCGGCCGGAGACGAACATAGGCATATTTATTTGTCCGTGCGAGGTCAACTTTTCACGTGCGGAGGTCAAATCTATTTTTACGCCGTTTTTGCGCTAATATATTTCAGTTCGGTGCTCACAAATCGATTCGATATAGCGCGAATAATAAATTGCCAGTCATATAATTTGCACGGTTAGAATCTGTGTGGCTTCATCTTTCCAACGATATATAATATGTATGTATCCGTTTTAGTTATCTGCCTCAATTATTAGGTACAAGTGGTACGATGCTTTTATCAGGATAAAATCAATGCGTAATTTCTATGACGTCGTCAGAGGTCATAAAGTTAGATTACGTTAACTCTCACCCTGCCGATGCATTTGATTGTGTCGCGTTAACTCATCACCGGCCGAGGTATCCGCAAATGACATTGGGCTATATATCTCGAAAATGGGTGTAGCTATCGACTTGAAATTTGGTATGTGAATGTATCTTGCCCCGGATACGAATTTTATCGGGTCGCCGAGCACGTGCGACGCCAGCTTCGCGCATGCGCAGACGAGATCTCGAAAACGGGTTGAGCTATTGACTTTAAATTTGGTATGTGAATGTATCTTGCCCCGGATACGAATTTTATCGGGTCGCCGAGCACATGCGACACCAGCTTCGCGCATGCGCAGACCAGATCTAGGAAACGGGTGGAGCAATCGACTTGAAATTTGGTTTTTGAATAGCCCGGACGAAGTCGGGTCACCTTCTAGTCTATTATATATTTTGAAAGATCTGTGTGTTTGTTTGTGTGTGTGTGTGTGTGTTTGAAATCGATGGACTCAAAAACGACTAAGCCAATTTCGATGAAATTTGGTATTTGGATGTGTTTTCGGCCGGAGACGAACATAGGCATATTTATTTGTCCGTGCGAGGTCAACTTTTCACGTGCGGAGGTCAAATCTGTTTTTACGCCGTTTTTGCGCTAATATATTTCAGTTCGGTGCTCACAAATCGATTCGATATAGCGCGAATAATAAATTGCCAGTCATATAATTTGCACGGTTAGAATCTGTGGCGTGTCCTCTTTCCAACGATATATAATATGTATGTATCCGTTTTAGTTATCTGCCTCAATTATTAGGTACAAGTGGTCCGATGCTTTTATCGGGATAAAATCAATGCGTAATTTCTATGACGTCGTCAGAGGTCATAAAGTTAGATTACGTTAACTCTCACCCTGCCGATGCATTTGACTGTGTCGCGTTAACTCATCACCGGCCGAGGTATCCGCAAATGACATTGGGCTATATATCTCGAAAACGGGTGTAGCTATCGACTTGAAATTTGGTATGTAAATGTATCTTGCCCCGGATACGAATTTTATCGGGTCGCCGAGCACGTGCGACGCCAGCTTCGCGCATGCGCAGACGAGATCTCGAAAACGGGTTGAGCTATTGACTTTAAATTTGGTATGTGAATGTATCTTGCCCCGGATACGAATTTTATCGGGTCGCCGAGCACATGCGACACCAGCTTCGCGCATGCGCAGACCAGATCTAGGAAACGGGTGGAGCAATCGACTTGAAATTTGGTTTTTGAATAGCCCGGACGAAGTCGGGTCACCTTCTAGTCTATTATATATTTTGAAAGATCTGTGTGTTTGTTTGTGTGTGTGTGTGTGTGTGTTTGAAATCGATGGACTCAAAAACGACTAAGCCAATTTCGATGAAATTTGGTATTTGGATGTGTTTTCGGCCGGAGACGAACATAGGCATATTTATTTGTCCGTGCGAGGTCAACTTTTCACGTGCGGAGGTCAAATCTGTTTTTACGCCGTTTTTGCGCTAATATATTTCAGTTCGGTGCTCACAAATCGATTCGATATAGCGCGAATAATAAATTGCCAGTCATATAATTTGCACGGTTAGAATCTGTGGCGTGTCCTCTTTCCAACGATATATAATATGTATGTATCCGTTTTAGTTATCTGCCTCAATTATTAGGTACAAGTGGTCCGATGCTTTTATCGGGATAAAATCAATGCGTAATTTCTATGACGTCGTCAGAGGTCATAAAGTTAGATTACGTTAACTCTCACCCTGCCGATGCATTTGACTGTGTCGCGTTAACTCATCACCGGCCGAGGTATCCGCAAATGACATTGGGCTATATATCTCGAAAACGGGTGTAGCTATCGACTTGAAATTTGGTATGTAAATGTATCTTGCCCCGGATACGAATTTTATCGGGTCGCCGAGCACGTGCGACGCCAGCTTCGCGCATGCGCAGACGAGATCTCGAAAACGGGTTGAGCTATTGACTTTAAATTTGGTATGTGAATGTATCTTGCCCCGGATACGAATTTTATCGGGTCGCCGAGCACATGCGACACCAGCTTCGCGCATGCGCAGACCAGATCTAGGAAACGGGTGGAGCAATCGACTTGAAATTTGGTTTTTGAATAGCCCGGACGAAGTCGGGTCACCTTCTAGTCTATTATATATTTTGAAAGATCTGTGTGTGTGTGTGTGTATGTGTTTGTTTGTTTGTGTGTGTGTTTGAAATCGATGGACTCCAAAACGACTAAGCCAATTTCGATGAAATTTGGTATTTTAGGGTATTTTCGGCCGGAGACGAACATAGGCATATTTATTTGTCCGTGCGAGGTCAACTTTTCACGTGCGGAGGTCAAATCTGTTTTACGCCGTTTTGCGCTAATATATTTCAGTTCGGTGCTCACAAATCGATACGATATAGCGCGAATAATAAATTGCCAGTCATATAATTTGCACGGTTAGAATCTGTGTGACTTCATCTTTCCAACGATATATAATATGTATGTATCCGTTTTAGTTATCTGCCTCAATTATTAGGTACAAGTGGTGCGATCTTTTATCAGGATAAAATCAATGCGTAAATTCTATGACGTCGTCAGAGGTCATAAAGTTAGATTACGTTAACTCTCACCCTGCCGATGCATTTGACTGTGTCGCGTTAACTCATCACCGGCCGAGGTATCCGCAAATGACATTGGGCTATATATCACGTAAACGGGTGTAGCTATCGACTTGAAATTTGGTATGTGAATGTATCTTGCCCCGGATACGAATTTTATCGGGTCGCCGAGCACGTGCGACGCCAGCTTCGCGCATGCGCAGACGAGATCTCGGAAACGGGTTGAGATATTGACTTGAAATTTGGTATGTGAATGTATCTTGCCCCGGATACGAATTTTATCGGGTCGCCGAGCACGTGCGACACCAGCTTCGCGCATGCGCAGACCAGATCTAGGAAACGGGTGGAGCAATCGACTTGAAATTTGGTATTTGAATAGCCCGGACGAAGTCGGGTCACCTTCTAGTATATATATATAACGAAGACGAGAATAACATTTTGATAAAGTTTATTGAAATTTAATCATTGTCTGAATCTTCAATCGTTATAGATTTATTTCTAAGAGTTTCTTGAATTTCCTCATCGCTTCATCCGCAGCCCATTCATTATTATATCCGTGTTTGGTCAGCTTGACCATTTTCTTCATGATAGTGTTATGTATGGGGGGATGTTTTCAATCGATGCTGGTATTCTATCAATCGTCTGTAACTTTTGAGAAAGAGTTCAAACTCTGTGTCGATGCATTCTCGTTGAGCTTTTTCCTCAGCCTCTTCTTCCGACATGCCCTCTTCTTCCATCAGTTGATCAACCTTACCAGACCCCGCCTCCACCGCTTCCGCATCATCGTTGGCGCGTTTCAACATACTTTTGAATGTGTTCATCTCGCCTGCACATCGCGCAGCTTTCTTCCGGCCGATTACCGCTCTACTGTCGGCGACAGTATCATCCAAGAAAACTAAGATGCATGCATCAGGTCGGCCGTGAACTATCTACCATAGAATTGTTGTAGCTATCGATTATACATTTTGGAACACCTGTCTGTATGTATGTGTGTATGCATGAATGCATGTGTGTATGTGTTATAGACTCTAACACTGCTCGACTGATCCGACTCGGATTTGGTATTTAACGTGTCAACTTGACCTCGCTCATAGGCATGTTTCTGGACCTTGACCGATCCGACTAAAAATTTGTGTGTAGGACTACTTCGATCCCGGGAGCAATATTGACGGGTCCAATTTCACGTGGGACCATGTTCTCGAACGTGCTGATGTAGGCATGTTTCTGGACTATTTGAACGGGTCAAATCTTGATCCCGACCTGACTTTGACATTCAAAAAGATCAATTCAAGGTCAAATCTGGTAAAACGAAGTATTTCAACGAAATATAATACCTACTGTTACTTTTGTCCCAGGGGTGTTTCGGGTGGGTCAAATTATGACCCTGACCTGATCTTGACATTCAAAATTGTCAATTCAAGGTCAAATCGGGTAAAGCCGGGCGGATTTCGACGGGTACTTTTGTATTGACTTTTGTCCGGGGAGTGTTTTGGGCGGGTCAAATCGTGACCCGACATGACGTTCACCTTTAAAATGGTCAATTCAAGGTTAAATCGCGCAATTCTCCGAAAATCAGAGGGGAACATCCCGGACGAAGTAGGGTCCACCAGCTACTATTATATATTTCTAGATTTAGTTACAAACTAAATACCTGTATATTGTACAAAGAAATGTTTGACAAATATATCTGTATCAATATTACCATACGGGTCATTAAAATAGATACGACGAAACAAATTTTGAAGGGTGCATGGTATCAGGTAAATTTTTATATTTCAAATGATGACAGGAATGCGGAAAGTTGAAGTACCTACGTAATACTGGCTATCCGAATGAAGAGATATACATGAATATAAAAACCAAAATAGAAGATGACTGCTGGCGACAATGTTTTCCAAAAAAATTCAAAGCATTCGATAGCTCCCATCTAGTTGTCAGCCCGAAGATCAATATAAAGTGTGGTGACTATCAGATGAGGGATATGACTGTACAGTTGCTAAACAATTCAGTCACGCAAAAGAGGATCAAACAGTAAGATACCAAATTGCTGCCTGTGGTAATGTTTTTTAACGAAATTCGGGAAAATTAGATTACTCTCCCCCTGGTTATCCAGAAGATCATTGTGGAATCTGGTGACGATCGGACAAGGGGTGTCGTCTGTAGGATCAACCAAATTATTTAGCCATAAAAATAGTAAAATTCAAGATCACCGCTGGCAGTGATGTCTTCACAGGGACAGCTTGAGAACAAAACATGGCTCACATCTAGCGGTGACCCAAACTATCCACATGAGAAAAAGTTCTCCAATAAAAGCTGGCTGCAGGGTGCGCCAATTGATTCAAATTCGAAATTTAACAGGGTGTACTGATTGTGGCCATGTTTTCCCCGCAAATTTGATAGACTGATGGACAAAACCACTGAATCCGTTGAATCAATATACATGTATACATGGATTAATGTATATGCATTGTTATACACAGTACTGGTATATAAAGGTACTGAAAATAACAATATTACTAGTATACACAAAATAAACCATATATCATGGCTATGGGTTCTAATATCCGAATATGACAGCTGATAACTTGGTGTGAATTGAAGAGTGGTGGTGTCTCACGCATATCTAACCCTCCATGTTAGAAACATGCCATTAAATGTCATAAGTATAATCTAGCTTGAGGACAGAAGTTATCCATAAACCCCCCCCCTTAATTCAACCAGGTCCTCGCGCGATGTATGGTCGATCACATGATGATCTAGGGGGGATTAGAATTGTTGTATAAAAACAGCACTGCATGTAAATATAAAATAAAATAGTGCTACATCTTATTACAGATTATTGCCATATATAATCAGTGACTATACAGACAGTCTGACAAAATAAAGTTTCAGTGACACTCTATCCGAAGAGGGGAATAATTCCATCTGTTACAGTCAATGGAGCAATTATGAATCTGGAAAGGTGAAATTTCTAAGTAATACTAGATATCGACATGACGCGATAACATATAACGTAAATGCAATATGGCCGCTGGCGACCATTTTTTCCTATATAATTTAAAAAAATATTTGATAGCTCTCATCTGATAGATCAATATCAAGATAAATATGAAGTTTAGTGATGATCGGATGAGTGAAGTGGACTGTGCTAAACGGTTTAGTAATGCTTAAAAAGATTTTTACCTTAATATTTTTATGTTCACTTTATAAACTTCACTGAGTCATCTTTGTCATGTATTGAGTTTGATATCTGTTGTTAACAGTTTATAAATCATGTATGTCTCATGTTTGTTATTTTAATTTATGTGTTTATTATCATTAAATAAAGTTGAATTCCTTAAAAAGATTCTTACCTCAATGTTTTTATGTTCACTTTATAAACTCCACTGAGTCATCTTTGTCATGTATTGAATTTGATATCTTTTGTTAACAGTTCATAAATTATGTATGTCTCGTGTTCGTTATTATATTATATACACTTTATAGTGTGTTTCAGAACGAAAACAAAATGAATAAAATCAACAAATTTGTAAATTTAAAAACAATTCAAACGTTGTTGTATTCCATGTCCCAGCCCGGACATATACACCAAATTTCAATAATATTCATTGAGAAACAACGGACCAAACGCCATATAACACCCCGTATGCATCTTTTATTCCGAGTTAGCCTTTTATTCCGAGTTGGCACGCGCCGATTGGGCGAGTTAGCCCATGGGGCGAGTACGCCGATTCCGACACCTTTTCTATTTGCAGCAGGTTAAGTTTACGCGTAATTTAATTTACAAAGTTCCCCAATTGGTATCGTAAATAGAGCGACCTTATTTGACAGAGAATGCCTCTGTTATTGATTATAAAGTTGCTATACATTAAAAACGACAATTCACATGCTCGTTCAAGCGCAGTAGTCTATTTTCCCCATGTTAAAGGACATACACAAATACTAAATAACGCTAACTTACTGCCGAATGTTTTACACGACAACTGTTAACATATTTGGGCTGAATTCATTTGACGCGGTATTATTCCTCAAAATAAACAACAAAACCATCGTTACTTGGAAATGTAGTTTGGGCTAACATTTACATAAATCCTCCATATCATTATTCCGACACACACGTCAGATGAAAAACTCACATGAAGTAACCGGCCAAATTGGCCGAAATGACGAATCCGACGAATCTGATATCGTTTCCCGTTCATCTTCGTCCGAAGATAGAACAGTTTCTCGGTCACGCTCAGTGTCTTCGTATCGCCCGAATATATATCGCTCTTCGTTCTTGACATAACTGCGTGTTTACTATTCTGATGTCTTTGTAGATTGTAGTTCGTCGATAAGATCTTTCCGCATAAATGGCACCCGTGCATTATCTTGAATTACGGGAAGAACTATCGTCCTTATATCAGAGAAAAGAAGAGAGAATATGGTGTGGTATTATAAACTCGTCGCGTTCGTACCTCTATTTTTCTTTTAGAGTTATTGTTCTTAGGTAAAAAAAAAAAATACGCGCGCGGCCGCTCCCCTCCCCCTTTTTCGGTGGGGTTTTTTTTTTTGTAAGGGAGATCGTGCGTCGAAAAAAAAGAGTTATTTTTTAAGACTCTTTTCTCCTTTCCGCGAATGCACATTTGACCGTTTGGGTGCATCATTTAACATTTGTTTGTTTGTTTTTTTTTATTGTGGAAAAATTTTGAAGTTTTTGGAATATTTTTATTTTTTTTTATTTTTGAAATTTTAGTTCGAATTTTGTTCTGTGTCCTTTTAACTTACACTCACTGCGAGTGCCGTGTGTCCTTTTAGAGTGCATTGTGTCCCTTTAATATTCACACACCGAGATTGCATCACCTCTCTTTAACATATATTTTGAGCGCTTTGTCTCCCTTTAATATTCAGTGCCATTGCCGATTTATCTTTTCGGAGTCCACGCGTAACTTCGGAACCGTAACTTTGGATGGTCTTGGACGGTCTTTGAGTACTTTCAGGATCTGTGCCATTGTACCCCCTCCCCAAAATATATTTAGAACATTCTCTCAGTAAGTGGTGCCAACCAAACTTGGAACCGTATATGGAACTTTCGTGGAACTTTTCTTGGAACCGTTACTTTGGAACATTCTTGGACGGTCTTTGAGTAGTGCCAAGATCGGTGCCAAACGGTGCCATTAGCGATTTAACATTTTGCCCCAAAGCAGGGTATATTCACCATAAGATGCCATGTGAATAGGGTGCCATACGATGCCATATGTATACGGTGACATACGGTTTGAATACGATGTGAATACGGTGCCATACAGTACTGCCATATGAAGATGGTGCCACACGGTACCGGTGACATTATGGAACTGGACCCCCCATGATGCACCCAAACAGTTAAATGTCGGTAAATTGAAAGCTCCTCATTAATGTTGAAATTGATTGCATATAGAAGGTCTAATTATTTCCGGTCATGGGACGGACGACTTCGGAGCAATAGCCCGCGATAACGGTTAAAGGTCGGTAAATTGAAAGCTCCTCATTAATGTTGAAATTGATTGTATATAGAAGGACTAATTAGAAGGACATTTTCGGTGAAAGTGTGTCCGGCTTAATTAGAGCTAATAGGTGGGTTTCACCTCTGGGTGCTAAAATAGTTGACACGGCAAGCTGCTTTAAGTTCAATGGAACCATTATACTTTACTAGGAGTGTACACTTATATGTTTTCTTTTATCGATTATGTAACTACCTAATGTACGGATTATAAATAGTTGTAACAGAAGATGATGCCAAGCGGTGCCAAAAATAGGAATTTACCATTTTGCACCTAAAGATAGTGTGCCGTATGAAGATGGTGCCAAAAATAGGAATTTACCATTTTGCACCTAAAGATAGTGTGCCGTATGAAGATGGTGCCAAAAATAGGAATTTACCATTTTTGGCACCGTACAATGACATATGGAGATGGTGTCATTGATGGTGCCATATAATGCCAAAAATAGGAATTTACCATTTTTGGCACCGTACAATGACAATATGAAGATGGTGCCATACGGTGACATAGACGGTGCCATACAATGCCAAAAATAGGCATTTACCATTTTTGGCATGGTGCCATAGACGGTGCCATATGGTGCCAAACATGGCATTTACCATTATGCCCCTAAACCGGGGTGTATGCTGCTGAAATTTCAGGTAATGTAATTGGTACGGTAATAATTGGTTACGTTATGAGGTCCTTCATGGCTTAGAAACAAGCCCGTTTGACAATGTGAGATCTCACAAAACATACCCACGCGGATTGAATGGAATCGGCCACATATAGTTTGCGCAGAGCAATCAACGTTATACCTGTCACGTGTTTTACTTTCTCCAGATCAGAGCGAGAAGTACTCACTGGTCGAGACAGAAAAATTCAAATTAAGAAAAACGTCGGAACAGCAAAATAATGCTATGCACTTGAGAGATTTGTTTTGTCTGCTAATGCGCAATAACACCACAGGCACTGAGGCACTGTTACTCTAAAAGTCCCCGAACATCACAGGTGAGCTATATTTTTGGTGTCTACAAAAAATAAGGGCTTAATCAGTTGACAGAGTTTGATAGAGTTAAATTATTCTGTTCACTTATATCAGTAATCGTACCAACGAAGCCAGTGGATGCACCATTTAAGAGTATATTTCGTGATGGATTATATTAGAAAAACAAAATGTGAACTTTATTGATGTTTTAAAAATATTTTTTTTGTCCTCAAATTGAACAAACTGAAAATCAATTTCGAAGAAAAAAATATGGAAATGTGTACCGAACACTGTGAAGAATGTTGAACAACAAATATATATTCACATTTACCAAGTGTTCTTCGAAATTTTTTCTCAAAACCAGTTTGTTTACAAATATTAAAATATATCTTAATCCGAATCGTCTTAATTTGTTGGAATTATAGCATGGGAGAGATGACAGCAATGGGTCAGGCCTATCTATAGACAGTGGTGAATTGATCAAATAATTTCTTAATCTTAAATTTAGCTCATCACCTTGTAACCATTAAATAGGTCGGCACTCATGGGATATAAATCCTTCATGGGCCAGTTGCCACATAATGGCACACATGCTGATAAGAAAACCATAGTCAGAAATAGTAATGTCATCAAGATCATATTATTAGGCATATATATAAATTATGATATAAAATAGATTGGTTTCATGAATGCACCACCTCATAGTTCCATTAAAACTACTAACCCTTCTATTTATTAGGCCTAAAACAACTACGGCAAAATATTATCACTGCAGGTTTCTCATTCACCACAACAGAAAGCCTCTTTAGACCAAAAATCTAATAATCGGATTAATTACACACCGATACTTCGCAATAAAACCGTTAGTCTATATTTGAACTGAGACATACTTCATTAGTAATGTTAGCTGTTGTATTATGCATTGTGTTCCGGCAATAAAATCTTCACGAATGGCCCTGTCATTGTTCACACCTAAATATTGAAAGCTATTAATGCGGTCATAAAAGTTACATACTGCAACTGAGACATATGCGAATACATACATCCTGCAAAAAGTGTTATCGGTATGCAATATATCTAGTACTTTTTTTATCATATTTCCTAAAATAACTCATCATCAAGTGAAACCCAAAATGTGGTGTTCTGCGAGATATCCCCATAGTTCCATTGACAATGCTATACCTATTGACACCGCCAGATCAGCCTGGCAGTATACACCTAGTGGGCGTAATAACTATCCCAGCTGCATTGCATGGACACAAGAAAACCATAGTCAGAAATGGTAAACCCTCAAGATCATATTATTAGTCAAATATATAAAATATATTGCAGATTTAATGTAGTAATCATTAAAAATTTGTATACAGGTAACGGCTATGTAGTTAATTATATGTGATATTTTTGTATGTGTGAATTCATACTGTGCACTTGGTGAGAAAGGGTGTGAAAACAATTAAACAATCGGACATATCAAAATAATGTTTAATTTTAAATATTTACACACCATATGATGTGTTCACAAAGGGTGCATATATATGTTGACGCCCTGCCAACTCGCGGCAAATACACTAAATTGTTGGTTTCTCAGTTCTCTTATACGACATTTGAATTGTTTTCGACTGGCATGTGGCTTTTCTTGGTTATTTAAAAAAAAAAATTCTATTGAAATAGAGGTCTGAATAGTGTATGAAATTCCATGCAGAATAATAATCGGGCAAAAAGGTTGATGTTCCTTAATGTCAAAATAACATGAATCGCCCACCAGCCTCAACATTTTTTGGACCAGTTTCCAGAAACGGAAACTGGTCCAAAAAATGTTGAGGCTGGTGGGCGATTTTGTATTTTATTTTATTTTTACATTTTACTTTCAAAAGTTAACTAACAACTGAACATAAATGAGCAGAACTTTTATAATTTAAGTCAGACATCAGAAATAGAGAAAATGATATACTGCGTATACATGCAATAATATCCGAAAACAACATTTACAAATAAATCAGCTTAGAATAGCAAAGAACTTTCCAAATATGTTGAATAGACTTTCATGTGACAGAATGGCACTGGGGACCATAAAGGAAATAACAGGTATCTGGTCTGCTTTTTATGTTATCTCCGATGAAATTCAGACACATGATAGTGCACCCTACTGTCTTCATTTCTTTACTGTGCTCACATGTCTATATATCACAGCCTTAAACCAGCTTTACATATAGACTATAATATATTAATAATGCATGGCTTATCCTTCGCTTTACGGTAGTATGCCAAAAGAACCATTGGGACATGTGGATTATAGGCTACTACATGCAGTATAAATGTATTCCTGCTTTGACATAGTCAATGAGAAGACATGCATTAATATGTATTAATATTATAACGAACAGTCCAGGCCTGCACATTTTATGTGAATTAACTACGTTCAGTTCGACTGGAGGTTACCTATTTGTAGAATAAAAATGCCACGTATAAAAAAACAGATTGCGCCAAAGGTTTCTGTATAAGTAGGCTATTGATGTAGGTCGCACAATAAGTTAATTATTCATTATTGCCTATTCAACTTTATCAAGTCCCAAGAATGAGATACTCAAAATTATCAACTTTCAATAAGTTGCTCATTAGTAGTTAAAGGTAATAGTGATTATCACAGTTTGGGTAACTATTCTAATACGCCTAACCTATGGGTTACGTAACTTGGAACACTGAGTGACGGTGTGAATTCTTGCAAAATGTCTGCTTTTGTCACAATTGCCACAAATTCTGGAAATTTGTCTCAGATTTTACAATTTACGACAATCTTATAGTGACTGCAGGAGAGTATAATTATGTTATTAGTTACAACTAACATAGTATTCGTCTCTTCGTGATGCATGTATTTATTTTTTTAAATCCATTGTTAGAAAAGACATTTCGATCATGAACTTGTTTATCATCAATTAATTATCATCAATCAAAATGGAAAAGGAAATAATTCCGTTTGATTGGCGATTATCGCAATACTCCAGGGGAACACCGTGTGTGTAACATATCTATCACAACTTCACAAGTATAACTTACTCTGGTGAAAACTTATTTCAATTTAATGCGTAAAATATTTTAAACATAACATCTCTGACAGTGACTTGTTTTATGCATATTTATTTTCATGAAAAGGGGTGATAAATATAAATAACAAATAAATTCAAATTAGCATTTTTCCCATGAAACTTAGGCGAGGCAAACGAGGTACAAAATATGATATCTGCATGAGTACGAATGTCGGAGTGTTCCCTTATCATATTGCGGTAATCGCCAACCATTCGGGTTGAACACTCAAAAATTAGGACAGTCTGCTTGACAACTAAATTGACAGAAACTATTTAGATACATTAGGTAGCAATGATCGACACTTGTGAGATCATTATCGGAAACAGGTTTAGCATGTGCAGTAAACCACATGACTAAACTAAAAAAAATATCTGCAATGATGATTGGGTGTCAGACCGGTTTTCCGAAGACCTATTACTACGAAGGCCCACAACTCCGAAGACCCGATTTTCCGACGGCCCACAACTCCGAAGACCCGATTCTCCGACGGCCCACAACTCCGAAGACCCGATTCTCCGACGGCCCATAACTCCGAAGATCCGATTCTCCGAAAGCCCATAACTCCGAAGGGCCGATTCTCCGAAGACCTATAACTCCGAAGACCTATAACTCCGAAGGGCCGATTCTCCGACGGCCCATAACTCCGAAGGTCCGATTCTCCGAAGATTTTGTTTTATCGGGGTATTATCGTTTACTAAATAGTGTACAGTCCAGTGGCGAAGCCAAGGGGTCCTAAAATTCCCACTGCCCCCATTAACTCTTTCGATGCCAAGCTCGCATAAATGCGAGTTACCCAGTCGCTGCCAAATACGCATTTATGCGAGTTCGGGGTGCACCTGGTTTACGGGTCGTAATTATATTGTTTTGTTGCATTACAACGGGGGTTCATTTATTTTATGTAGAGTGCTGGTGTGCGCTGACAATTTAGAAGAAAGGTTAGTCAAAGTCATGCTACTCCTGAAGTTCTATGAGTACAGTCCGAGCCAGAATATACCATTGACAAATTAACTTTTGGTGCATGGGATGCGATATATGAGTGGAAAATAAACATCATAATTGACTTGGCGGCCTCCTTTCTGCTGATCAGTTTAGCGTCCAAAATTCTGTCGGAATGAGGTCGGTGAAAAATACGGAATAGTAGCCGGAATATGATTAACTGGTGAAGCATTAATTAATGGGATAGAACAATAGAACAAAAAACAAACATTTAATCATATATGAATTGAAAAAAATTACCGAAAAACATAAATTAAAGCAAATCCAAGATGGCCGCCAATGGCACGTGACCCAAAAGGTTTTGAGCTTGAATGGGTCTCCATGTCGGGGCAGGTGATAGGTCATTATCATATATACCCACATGTGAAGTTTCAACTAAATACACCGATAATTACCCGATATTCATTGCATTACCCACATATATACATAAAATACTTGTATTTACACCCATAATGCTTGGCACTGGGGAGTATGTCCGTGTGGCCGGTGGCAGCGAAAGAGTTAAACCTCCACTTGCTATTTCAGACAATATGGGCCCCTACCAAAACATGTCCAATGTCATGTAAACGCCCGGAAATCGTTCATGGGGCATCAAAATATTCAAACTTTTCCTACTGCCCCCACCTAAATGGGAATCCTGGCCCGCCACTGACTATACACCAGATACTATAACGTTACGTTGGCCCATGAGATGCCAGAGTAAAAAATACAGGGGTGAACGGGGAAGAACTTGTCGCCCCTGTGCATGTTAGGCTACTCTGATATTCTTGCAGCGTTTCGTTATAATATACCCGGTGTACACCAGTGGCGGAGCCAGGGTTCCCATTTAGGGGTGCACATTAATTAGCATATGTGGGGGATATATCATGCATATGATATGCCGAAAGCATATCACGAAGGCCTGATTTGGGGAGCGCATACATGGAAGGGGTCGCCCCCAATCGTTGGTCCGGGGGCTCCCCTGGGCAGGAACACTGTGAATATTTGAATGCCTAGGAGGGATTTCCTGACGTTTACATGACATTTGACATGTTTTTTGGGGGCGGTCTTCCCTAGGGACCCATTGACCCCGCCACTGGACTGCACACTATTTAATAAGCAATAAAACATGATCTTCGGAGAATCGGACTTTCGGAGAATCGGACCTTCGGAGAATCAGCCCTTCGGAGTTATAGACCTTCGGAGTTATGGGCGTTCGGAGTTATAGGCCTTCGGAGTTATGGGCTTTCGGAGTTATGGGTCTTCGGAGTTATGGGATTTCGGAGAATCGGGACTTCGGAGTTATCATGGGCTTTCGGAGAATCGGGGCGTCGGAGAATCTGACCTTCGGAGAATCGGACCTTCGGAGTTATGGGTCTTCGGAAAAACGCTACGTAACCGATGATTGACAAAGCTTTAAAAACAAAAATTATCAAAGAAAAAGGTAAAAATCAATAAAATGATTTTGGAAGCAGCATTTTAGATTGGGCGGGCAGGTACTGGAAACACACATTCAATTTATTTTGGCCTAATGGTTCCAATACACAAATACCGAGTATGATTTTAATCACACTTTAGTCCTCCTATGACGGGACCAGTATACACCATAAGAGGGCATAATGATGATCTAAGAATGGCCTCTGGTAATGCACTCCTGATGTCAACTTTGAAGATATGGTCTCATGAGGGTTAATTAAAATGCATATGATGGTTAATAACCGTTAATTAAAATATGGTCAGATCCAGAGAGGGTTAATTAAAATATTATCCGATGAGGGTAAATTAAAATATTGTCACATGAGGGTTAAATAAAATATGGTCCAATGAGTGTTAATACAATAAGGTCCCATGATGGTTAATTAAAATGGTACTATGATTGTTATTTAAAATATGGTCTCATAACTGATCAGGTTTAATTAGAATATGGTCTCATGAGGGTTAATAAAAATATGGACTCATGGGGGTTAATTGAAATATCATATGGTCCCATCAAGGTCAATTCAAATGTGGTAACATGAGGTTTAATTCAAGTTAAAATATGGTCCCATTACGAGCCTCCGAGAGTTAATTAAAATAAAAATATGGTGTCATCAGTGTTGATTAAACTACTGTCCCATGGGGGGGGGGGGGGGGGTTAAAAAAATATATAGCCCCATGAGGGTCAAATACAATATGGTCCAATGAGAACTAATTAAAATACCCCCCTATGAGGATCAATTAAAACATGGTCACAGGAGGGTTAGTTCCTGAACATTGTTCGATTCATATAACATGCTGATATGTATATGCTTTGTACTCAGAAATAAAAATGACCTTTAGAATAAGGCCACATTGTATGTTAAAGGATTACTCCGGTATAGATTTTTTTATCGTTATCCATTGATACTAATTCACTAAGCACGTTGACGAAAAAATTTGTAATAGGTCACCCATAACTGAAGTTATGCCGATATAAAGGTCCGTTATGGATTATGAAGTCTGAATAGTTAATGTTCCCTCATGTGACTACTAGCGACATTGGCTTTTATCTACCGGCGGTAATCAATAACTGATAGTTTATACAGAAACGGCTGAACAATTGGAGCTGAAAATTTTTATATAGAGGTAATTTGACCCGGAAAACTTAAGATAAGCCCCATTGTCATCAGTTGTCTTAAAAGGGCACTAATTATTAATTAATTAAAATCGCTAATTATATAACCAAAATGGTTGCAATATGGTCGGTGAAAATTGAAACATGAGGATAAATTGACCAATAAGAATGTCAAGTATTAGATGCCGTTGACTTCAGACGATAAGTGGCATTCCTTATCAGCTTTGAAGATACGTAGGAAAATTGGCACAGATGGGTCACCACTCACCTGACCAGGGGAATGCCATGGGATGGCCGTCTTTGAAGTTTGACTTTGAAAATTGACCTGCAGATGACATAAAGGGGGACTAATAAATTATATGATAAATAAAGAGCGTTTATTATCAGTCTAGAAATATGTCGGGAAATTGGTGGTAAAACCATTGTGACAGGAAGAGTTTTAGTCAGAGGTTACAATTATGTATGTTGTGTCATGTTTATACATGCTGTCAATGGAATCAGGATTGATGTGTTAGACTTATTTTAGGGTACTAATTATTAATTAAATAAAATAACTAATTATATAACCAAAATGATTGCAATCTGGTTAGTGAAAATTGAAACATGGGTGTAAATTGTCACATTGCCCCTTTAAGTCGTCTTATGTCAACAACATCAAACTCTTGACATGCTGTGGGTCAATTTACACCCATGTTTCAAATATTCAGCTCAGTTATTGATTACCGCCGGTATATAAAAGCCAATTGCATCATTTTTCAAATTTGACACTGCGTGTTGCTAGTAATCCCTCATGTGACGTCACATGAGGGAACATTAACTATTCAGACTGCATAATCCATGATGGAACTTTAAATCGGTATAACATCGGTTATGGGCGGCCTATCACAAAATTGTTTTCAGCACTGTGCTCAGTGAATTAGCGGCGATCGATAACAGGAGTAATCATTTAAACAACCAATGTGAAGAGTTATTTTTGTTATATTCCGCATACAAAGAAATGAAAAAAAAGAAGTTTCGAGACCAAGAGTGCAAGACTAAAGTTCACAAAACGTCAATATTTACAAAGGAGTGCGAAGTAGTAACGTGGGAATTGGTTAATAATTACCATCCCAATTCATTTAGAATATGATATACTGATATTTGTCGCGTTTAAATATCATATAGATTCATTGAATATGTAACATGGAAATGATTTTGTTGTGGGGCTAATCGATTATTCTTTCCTAAAAGGTATAAATATACAGAACGAAATAATTTGATAAAGTAGTAATAATTATTTTTTGTAGTGAATTTGCAAATGAGTCGTACCGTACCCTAATAATGCCGGTAACGGTGTTTGTTCTTGCTAAATAAAAATGGTGGTCTGGTTCTCCAAAAAAAACGGATACTCAAATATCACAACAAAAACAATGATAGAAACTGCACATGGCATAACAACAACTGCAACAATTTACTAAAGAGCTTGTCAGATACGATACATAACTTTTCTAACCTTTGGAGACTGACTGGCATATTGAAATGTCTCCAACAGCCTAGGCCCATTTACAGAATCAACATGCAAATATGAAACGTAATAGACCCCGAAGCCACGACAAATATATTTCATGGCTGGCTCAACCGATTTTCGTGGCTGGTTAGCTAGCTAAGCCGGCTCAGTCACGACGTTCGTGGCTGACGAAATATGGCGGCTCAGCCGGCTGAGATGTTATCATTCAGCGTATTTTCGTTTCCGAAATGTTCCTAATCCCCTGTTACCGGTTATAGACGCCGTTTATTTTTTGCGTTTGTAGAATTCCAGACCACACGTAATCTTTTGATGTTGGGCTTTTCCATTATGGCGAAAATTCAAGAAGGACTGGCATGGATATACTATATAGTTTCCCATCTAATCGGTATAAGTAGTTACATTGGGACTTCTGTCTACTTCAGACTGCTATCATCACTGCCATCTTGCGATATATGCATGCATCATTGAATGATGAACCCGATAGTAATGATATATAATATTTCAAACTATGTTCTATTCTTATTTGTATATATTGACAAATGCCAGTGATGTCTGAGACTGGGTGTTATAAACAATTTATATTATAACCCTTTCAATACCGAATGGATGCGCCCATTCAGTTATATGAAAGCATGCATTGGGAGTCTATTCCACATTAAGGGGCCAGGTGTTCTGATAATATAACAACCATGCCGTGTCCATGCGAGTATGCCAATATTAGACAATGCGGTTTAGTTCTTTGCGATTCACAGTGCAGTTGTGTTTGACATATAAGCCTATGCACACGGCTCAGCCATTTTACAATTCCGGCGGCGGAGATTTTTAAATGTGGCTGGCGTTAGAAATAATATGGCTGGCGGCGGCTTGTGGCCAATATGGCTGGCGGCGGCGGCGTGCGGTGGCGGCTTCGGGCTCTAAAACGTAACCTTCTATCTGTATGTTGAACACACCTGGCGTGCATTGTCTCAGATAGACAATGGTCCAGGGGTTCAGCTGTTCCAAAACTCTTTTTGGGTGTCATAAATAAGGCTATTACACATATTCTCAAAATAAATGTCCCTTTTAACGCGGTCCTCAGCTGTTAACAACGCGGTCGATGTAACACCAATGCAAACTGATCCTTGTAATATTATTGTCTTTAATATTAATGAATAATATGCAAACATAAGATATAGATAAAGTATAAAGATGGCTGTCTGCCATGTGCAATATCTTCGATAGGTCAATCGTCTATATTATATCTGGACGCACATAATGGTGTCCTCTAGAAGGTGTCCTCTACAAACATAGTCAGGATAACATAGTCAGAATACTACATCCTCCTTTTTCCCCAACAAAATAAAACACTCCTGCCCTCGTTGCTGTTCACTTATTCAGCCCCATATCTGAGTGGATGTTTGATCAGTCTACCCGATCTGGTTCTGGGAATAGACTCTGACGGAACGTCACACGCTTCAGGGCTCTTTGTGTCGTCTGGTGACGGTACGCGATCATACGGCGTAATATCGGCAACCGGTGCTTCGCGAATATGCGAACGATTGCGCGTTAGAACACGTCCAGTCTCCGTCTGCACCTCATACGAACGATCTCTCCTTTCGGTTACTACTTCTGCAGGAAACCAAACTTTCCTAGCCTGATCAAGAACATTTACCGGCTGTCCATTGATTAACGGTGGTAGTCCTTTTGTGTGCGCATTCCCGTATAACCACTGTTTTTCGACCACATCATATAAATGGTCTTTGTAAGTGTCCGCGGATGTCGTTTCCTGTCTGCTCGGAAGTACGGTTGGTATTGGTCTGCCAAACATCAATTCGGCTGGGCTCGGTAGTACGCTGTCTAACGGAGTTGCGCGAATGTTCAGTAGCGCCAAGTTCATGTCGTTGCCAGATGTTATGCACTTTCTGATGATAGGTTTGATATACTTCACTTGTCGCTCTATAAATCCATTACCCTGAGGATGTCTAGGACTGCTATGAGTGACGTGCTCAATTCCCCATTCTCTACAGAATTCATCGTATTCACTTAGGAATTGTGGGCCGTTGTCGGATACGATCACTTTCGGAACATCTAGAAAACTCAATGTATCCTTTGTTGCGTTAACAATCGAACGGGCGGATAATGAATTAAGCTGCTTCACAATGGGATATCTGCTGAAGTAATCAGATATCAACAGGAAATGAGAACCATTTATTTCGAACATATCGGTACTGAGCTTAACCCATGGCGCACTCGAACGATCGTGCATTACCATCGGCTCCTTTGGTTGCTGTGATTGCAGTTCCTGACAGAAGCTCTATATCTTTGTTGATGAGCCGCCAGAAAACACTTTCACGCACAAGACGACGCGTTTTCTCTATTCCCGGGTGACTTTGATGAAGCTGATTCATAATATCCTTATGCAGGGTCGGTGGTATGAGTATTTGCTTCCCCTTGAAGATTACACCATCTTCAAAAGCAAGTATATCGCGATAATGCCAAAACTCGCGAATGTAGGTAGGAAGTTCCTTTATTTTCTCAGGCCATCCAGAGAAAACCGTTTGCATGAGACATCCTAACACAGGGTTACTCGAGGTTTCGTTAACATGAACGTCTAGTTCAACATCATCGTTCTTGTCTTGATTCGGTAGGCGCAATGTGTCGGCTAACACAATTTGGCTACCAGGTCGATACTTCACGTCGAAATCATATCCCTGCACTTTGGTCATCATACGCTGCAACCTCGGTGGTGCAGCATGTAGAGGTTTTGAAAATATTATTTCCAATGGTTTGTGGTCAGATATGACCACAAAATGTCTACCATACAGAAGATGGTTAAATCGTTGTATACCGTGGATCACCGCTAAACACTCTCGTTCCAGGTTGCTGTAATTAGCTTGTGCTTGTATCAGTGCTTTGCTTGCGAAAGCAACTGGTAGTTCATTTTGGACGATCGCTGCTCCTAGACCACGCTGGGATGCATCCACTTCTAGGATTGTCTCGCTCGACGGATCGAAATATTGCAAACTGGCCGTCGTAGCTATAACCTCTTTGATAAGGTTAAACACACGCATATGGTCGTCGTTCCACTGAAATGGAGATACCTTCTTCAATAGATATCTGAGAATAGCAGAATTCTCTGAGAACCTTGGAAAATATACCGTCAAGAAGGTAACCATGCCCAAGAAACACTGTAGATTTTGTTTGTCCTGTGGGTTGGGCATGTTGATGATGTCCTCAATTTTTATTGGATCTGGGTAAATTCCTTTATCTGTATACAATCTGCCGAAGAATGCGATTTTGTTGGTTTTGACAACACATTTCTTTGAATTCAACATCAGTCCTTTTCTGGCAACCTGGAAGAAATTTATCAACCGCTCATCGTGTTGCGCTTCTGTTTCTCCAAATATCACCAGGTCATCACTTATTCCCACGCAGCCTTCGCATTGTTCAATGATCATATCCATGTGGCTTTGGAATAAATCTTGACTAACGTTAAGTCCAAATGGTAGACGTTGATAGCAATACCATCCGAATGATGTACGGAATGTTGTTAGTTCTTGTGAGGACGGGGCTAGTTTAACAGACCAGTACCCAGCTTTAGCATCCAGCTTGGTCAAAACACTGGCCTTCGCAAATGCAGGTGTGATTTCTTCCACTGTCGGTATTTTGTGTGGACAACGTTGAATGGCTTGGTTTAATTTCTGTGGATCTAAACACAGCCTCAAACTACAGTCCGCTTTGGTCACACATAAGGGAAGAACACCAATCAGTGTATCCGGTAACTTTGCGAATAATACTCTGATTTTCCATTTCGTCCAATGCAGATTTCAATGGATATTTCATGTGAATAGACACAGGCCTGGGTGCATCTATGAAAGGTTGAGCATCTTGTTTTAAATGTAAGTGCTCCTTGCCCCTGAACTCGCCAATGCCATCGAAACAATCAGGAAACCACTTCTGTAGGTCCGCAAAAGAGTCTATTTTAGTTCCCGGTGCATATTTCACTTGCTTTGATGTGTGTGTGCTGTTGATGTCATATTCATATGGTGACTGCGTGATGTCGCATATTGATGAGTGTTTCTCTGTGGAAGTTACATGTTCGATCAGTATCATCGCATGAAGATGGGTATTCTACCTTGTCGCAAGTATATGGACATTGGCCAGTGTTAAATCTGCTTTCTTTGCTTGAATCACACACATATGGCCGTTTGACAGTGTTACGAACATCTGGTTGTGTCAGTGTCCCCGTTCAATTTAACTATACCAAGTCGTTCAGAACTTGGCAATCCTAGAATCGCAGGCCCTGGAACATCGACTACGTAGAATTTCTGTGGTAGAAACGCATCCGTATGGTCGATTCGCACATTGATGCTGATGGAGCCGTAGCATTTGATGTTGGTGCCATTGTAAGATGTCAGACGAACATGTGGTTCCATGTCAAGTATATCCTCGAACAGTTTATTTCCAAACATCTGTCGATTTGTCCTGATGGGCAGTGTATTTCCTCCAATCGGTATCCACTTTCGTGTCAGTTGGCCTGTCACACCCGTATGACTAATATACACCGTTTTGTAAAAATGTTTGTTAAACTGTTCATTATTCTGTGTGGTCACAACATCCTCATCCTGTGATCGCTGACGGTTGCGAGGTTTTGATTCCGATCTATTTGGGAGATATCTGGGTGAAACACCTCGATGCCGTTTCTGGTGTCGGTTTTGACATAATTTTTGCCTGCACGATTTTTAACCACATGCATGACAGGTATCGTTGTACGCCGGACATGATTTCGGGCGTGTCGAGTGCACAGTTTTGACAAGGCCTTGATTTACTCTTGCCTACTGCGTGTACGTGCGTGTTCATGGTATAGCCAGACATATTTGATAATGACAGTTGTGATAACTGGAGTGCTTCGTACTGTAAACCTTTCTCGATTGCGTCTTTGATAGGGTAACCGCTCGGTTTACTGAGAAGATCTTTGCGGAAATCATTATATTTGATGATCATTTCAATTAAACGTTCGTTCAGTTCAGCTTCGGTGAACTCACATTTGGATGATTTCTCCCTTAGATGGGACACATGTCGAGAGTGACTCGGCCGGTAGGTCCTTGTCGCATGTTGGAGAATTCTAGGTGGTGAACGCGAAAACTCACATTCACCGTGATGTCAATTTGTTGTTCAAGTAGAGTCCACAAATCCGCGGTTTGTTTCTGCTGATCTACACTGAGACCCGATGCCAGCACTCGCCGCATGCCGTCATCGCCGATTGCGATTTTTAACTTCGTCGCTTTCTTTTTCTCATCGGTGATTTCGGTATCCTCGAAAAACCAAGTCAGTCGAGCCTTGAATGCTCGGAAGAAGTCCACAGGCGGATCGTGCTTCCAGTCCATTTCAGGCATTCGGCTAGCCATCTTGTGTTGATATTATTCTTTGTAAACAGTTAACGGCGTTGATATATAATGCTTTAGTTGTTTACCGCTGCCACCATGTAATATTATTGTCTTTAATATTTATGAATAATATGCAAACATAAGATATAGATAAAGTATAAAGATGGCGGTCTGCCATGTGCGATATCTCCGATAGCTCAATCAACTATATTATATTTGGTCGCACATAATGGTGTCCTCTACTAGATGTCCTCTACAAACATAGTCAGGGTAACATATTCAGAATACTACAGTCCTCATGTTCATAATAATTCTAACACTAAGGTGTTCATTATCGAATTTCGTTGTCCTTTGGCTTGGTGATAGCACAGCTAAGGGAAATGATACTGACTTACTACAGGTTTCATCATTACATTTGTAACATGATTGATTTGGTAAAGCTTTGGTTTATTGATAGCCCAGTTTCAGGGGAAAGGAACCCCATTAGGGTTTAGAAGAAAAAAATTCTCCATCCATACAAACATTTGGTATTACCCACTCTCTGAAGTGTTGGGGGCATATTCCACGCTTGGCGTTGCACTTGTTCTGAAAGATATCGAAGCAGACATCGCTAAAAGCCATGTGGTTGATTCTGCTTGGTTACATTGTAATTATTTTCTCAACCAGCATATGATTAATAATTATGTAGATGATGTTGAGATGTTAGCCACTGAAGGATGATCAGGAATATTCCATTTTATAACATGTTGTAATGAATGTAGTGAAGTTGGACGTCAAAATAAATTGCGAATTTTAACAATTTCCTCTGTAGGCGGTACGAAAAATTGTCAGTACACTTAATTTACATGCGACTTGACATTTTTTCGCACAGTTTACGGTACCTACCAATGATTATATGCAGTGCCAAATGACAACATCCTTATATTATTCCTTCAAATTGCCAAGAATAAAACACAGTAATATGATTCCTTGACTTTATATATATGAACGGTAATTATATTACCGTTGATTTTCAGATCTTGCTTATTGACTGCCTTACTAAATACTATTATATGTAGATATTCGCAATTTGTTGATGGACTGAGATTTCCCCCAGTGACCATATGGGTACCATTCCCCCAACCCCTGCCGGAAACCCTGGTTATGGTCCTTGTCGCCTTAGAATTTGCCAATTTGTTTTTTCTTTAGTTTTAGATATCTGATAGTTTTCAAATTTGGTAAATTGGTATATGGATTACCGGTACTCATGTGAAAATACAGGTCAAGTTCAAATTTGGGCTCCTTCCGCCTATTTTAACCAGAGTTATGGTCCTTGTAATTTGACAATTATTTTGGTTTCCGGGAGATAGCTTTAATAATAGTTATGTTTGTTTTCAAATTTGGCATATGGGTTACTTGTTATGGCCCTTTGTCGAAATTACCATGGGAGTATTTTGCCATGCCCTAGCGATGCTCTTATTCCCTTCTATGGAGTTTCTATATCCCCTAATGTTGAGAAGATAAAATGCATAATCGATGTGACTAAATGGGTGAATATCAACTTCAACTGGGGAACTTCAATATGATCTTAGGTCACCTACTAGTATAGCAGTTTAGGCTTCAGCAGATTGAAGTTCCCAGAGGGTGAATTTGGTGATGCCAGCCCACCGTGCGGGACAGCGTCACTAAACTCATCCTCTGGGAACCTCATTCTGCAAATGACAGCACAAGATTTGCAAAGGGTTTAAACGCTCATTCAAAAGTGGTCACTTCATATCCCACTTAAGCTATTTTTCTCTCAGCAAGTTTCATTGTTGACTAATCGTTGTTAATACCGATTCATCTGATTTGGATGGCTGAACGTGAATCTAAATATCATACTCCACCTCTGGGGGGTTTATGACATGTGGTATGGGTAAAATTTGGAAGTCTTACTGGTATATAGGCCTTGCAAATTGTGGGGGGGGGGGGTGGATACAATATTGAATCTAAAACAATGGGTGAGATTTGTGAATCCAATATTTAAATTAAAAAGGAAACCTGTGTAAAATAATACCATACTTGTGATGCTGGGTAATTTATTGTCCAAAACCATGCCATAGGATAGAGAGTATTACTACCGGAATGTGTACAAGGGTGTGATGGAGTGTATAAGACCCACAGACGACCGCTTGAAGTTTTTAAGTTCAAAATCTTAAATTTTCTCATCTTCAAAATTATAAGAGTTGGTATGTACAGTTCGTGTTTTGAAAATCATGAACATTGTAACTCTGCAAGAATGCCATGACGAACATAAGATGGTGAACTGAATAAAGATTATACAATCCATTCAAAATATATTTTTGGATTGCAGGAATGATATTTGTATGTTAAAAATTCTTAGAATTGTGATGGAACACGTGAATAACAAGGAATATGTTCACTTAAGCCTTGAAATAGGATGTCTGTCATTTGCAGAATGAGGTCCCCAGAGGGTGAATTTAGTGATGCTACCCCGTATAGCGGGCTAGCATCACCAAATTTACCCTCTGGGGACCTCATTCTGCTTACACCTCAGCAGAATGAGGTTCCCAGAGGGTGAATTTGGTGATGCTAGCCCACTATGCGGGGTAGCATCACCAAATTCACCCTCTGGGGACCTCATTCTGCAAATGACAGACACCCTATTTCAATATATATCTTTATTGCCTCCATTAAGGAGAGTGGTTGTTTATACAATACTATTTACATTTGGATAATCAAAATACTACACAATACAATTATATACATTTGAGACGATGGATATGACTAATGCGCTAATTGCAGACAGTCGACGATAAAGTGTTATACCCTCACAAGTTGGCACAGGTGATACAAAAACAAGGCAGTGTCGATGATAACGCTGTCCAGTGACACTGCTATTTCTGTGTGAATGGACACAGGTTGACCTCCCAGTATGAGGGCCATCATTTGCTGCATAGATAATGAGTCCAGGAAGAAGTATATTCTGATGCCATATTTGTCAATAATCAGATCCCAGTAACAGTTTCGAGTTTGGACTATAACATCAGCTTGGCAGGACCAAAGTGCATGCGAAAGCTCATAGTCAAACCGTGAATCGCACATTCTGCATACAGAGTTGTTGTCGTAGGTTGACTTGTTAAGTAGCAAGGCAAGATTTCTTAGCGGCATCGATAGAAGTCGGTTTGATTTTAATATCCGCCATATGTTCCACATATCGACATGGTTTCTCTTTGGGTCGTTGTATATTCTACAAATTGGCGGCACTGCTGCTTTGAACTTGTGGCAACGTCATTGTATATTTCTACAAGAAAGACGATTTGGAACGAATGAAGGCGTCGCTATATGATTTTCGGAGTGTTGAGAAATGACATGAAATTAGTCAGAGTTGAACGTAAATAAAACAAAAATGAATGGGGTATAAAATTGACTAAATAAATGTGACTCATCATCTGTATATAATACTTTTTGGCGCTGTGATCATAATCTTCAATGCATGTGTGTTGATCCTCAATGCAACTCGTTTAATTAAACGTGGTCTGTGTTAAACTTCAACACAATCCGCTGAAATTCTACGTGGTACTAATGTACACTCAATTCACTTTCAATGCAATGACCACATTGCGTTGTCATTACTACCACATTGTTAACGGCTGAGGACTGCATTAAAAGGGACACTTATTTTGAGAGCATGTGTAGTTCGCTTAACTAATAATTATCATATTTCTTACAGAGCTTGCAATATCTGAAATCACTCGAGGAGGCAGAAACCATGGAGCAATGCTTCCAGACTACAGTTTAACAGAATGCTAGCTGACTAATGTTAAGTCTTCCTAAATATTTAAGAGCACTTCTGATGTAGGTGCTGAACTATTCTATATATTACAGTGAAACCTCTCCAAACCGGACCCTCTACAATTCGAATCCCTCTCCATTCCGAACGAACATCGTGCGGCTTTTCTAGTCCACAAGTGAACGAATACATTAAATTTTACCTCCGAAATCCGAAAGCGGAAAGCGATACCAACCGTACGAACGCACATGCGGTAGATTGACATACTTGATGCTGAGCTATTGCTGGTACATGTATATACTATGGATCCTTTATAAGTTTAGATGTCTGGTTAATTAAAACTGTTTGGGTGACAATACAAACCATCGTGAATGAACCAATGATGCACAGCCTAAAAACAATAATTAAGAAAACTGCGTTTCCAATTATGTGTAATAACGGTACAGTACTTTATGATTTAATACGTACAATACCTGGCCCAGACACATTATTTATCTCAATGTTTTGACAACATCCCCATTGTTTACTAATTGGCAGCTGGATTCAAACTCAAGTGATTTTATTTGTTAATTAGCAACCACTATTTAAAGTGACATTAAACTCTATTTATCAGTACTGTATTCACTCTTCACTTAGCGCATACAACCTCAAAGGAATTGCCGCCCAGTTTATCTTATCACCAGCAGTAACTAAGCAGTGTTACATCACGGGGACATGCCACACTTTGCTTGATTTCCGCATTGTATCTACAGTGCCGATGAACACAATGTGGCGTTAAATCAAAAGTTGCACAGTTGGTGTGAACTTTTTATCACACCCTGCCACGAGTTTGCCTGACACCAGTGACCCAACTTTTAGGATTAATGGAGATCTTTTGTGACATAATTATGGGCACAATGATTAATGCAAAGATAGCAGTTAATCCAATTGTTTACTTGCAAGCACCAACAGACATTCTCATTACGTTGTCAATGGACATCACGTAGGTAATTTTCCTGCCTCCAGTTTTCAATGTTCACTATTAAGGGCTCATTTAGGGAAGAGTTGATTAATTAATTAACACATGTAGGTATAATTTAGGTGCATTTTATTATAGCCATGTATTATCTATTGTTATTTATATTTTATTTGGTACTTTATTGAATAAAGTTAAATTAATCAACAATGATTGGTTGTACTTCGAAAACTCATAGTAAGACGTCAATACATTCCGATCGTAGTGCAATTTTCTATAAACCGAACACCTCTCTAAACCGAACAGAAGGGCTGGTCCGAAGGGTGTTCAGTTTGTAGAGGTTTTACTGTATTACAATTGCGTTTGAACTCAATAAAATTGCCATTCTAGCCTTTTACTAGTTCAGATCATGTACTTTTTATGGCAGTTATTCATTTGCAATCAATTTCTATAATTGCTGAGATTTTTAGCTCAACTTTACTTTGTAAATACCAAGTATTGCCAAGGCTTGGTATTCGTCGTCCGTGTGTGTGTGCGTGTGATCATGATTCGTCAATAATTTCATTTATTACGGGGTACAGGTCGTACCTTTGGTCGGATCATTATGAAAATTGTCGTGGAAGTTAATATTGACATGTAGATGGGAACGAGTCATTTTGGGGTCATTCGGTCAAAAAACATGGTTGCCAGCAGCCATCTTGAAATGTACTCTTTGCATGACTAAATCCTTTGGCACAGCATACAGGTCGTACCTTTGGTCGGATCATCATGACTTGCCCATATATTGAAGATGTGCAACATGTATATAGATGAAAAAATATTTTTTTACAGAGTTATTAACCCTTTTCGACAGAAAATTTCAACATTTTTTTTAATTTCTTTAACAAAGCGGCATCGACTTGCCACATTTCGTGGGGACACTGGTCAGCTGACCTTTTATTCACTTAAAAATGTGTTTTGCAGATGGGTGTTAATAGCTAAAATACATACTCGCCATTCAACATATATCTTTCAAATGCTGGAATATTATGGTGAGGTAACTACTAAATCCTATGGATTAACAATTGTGGCAATATTCTGACATTTGTCTGAATTTCCATGACAAATGATGATTTGATACTTTTTTTCAGCTAAAATACATACTCGCCATTCAACATATATCTTTCAAATGCTGGAATATTATGGTGAGGTAACTACTAAATCCTATGGATTAACAATTGTGGCAATATTCTGACATTTGTCTGAATGTCCATGACAAATGGTGATTTGATACTTTTTTTCAGCTAACAATGACTGAAATCCTTATTCATTTTTAGCTCAACTTTACTTTGTAAAGTTTGAACTATTGCCATGGTTTTGTTGTCCGTCGTCCGTGTGTGCGTGTGTGATTCGTCAATAATACAGGCTACAGGTCGCACCTTTGGTCGGATCATTATGAAATTTGACATAGCTGTTGACATCAACATTTAGACAGGAACAATTCATTTTGGGGTCATTCGAAAAAAAACATGGTCGGCAGCGGCCATCTTGGATTTCAATATTCAATCCTTTAGCAAGGGCTACAGATTGTAGCTTTAGTCTGATCATCATGAAATTTGTCATGGATGTTAATATTGACATGTAGATGGAAACGAGTAAATTTGGGGTCATTCGGCAAAAAAACATGGCCGCCGGCAGCCATCTTCGATTTTACTCTTTGCATGACTAAATTATTTGGCACGTCCTACAGGCCGTACCTTTGGTCGGATTATCATAAAAATGGAATGTAGATGGGAACGAGTAATTTTGGGGTCATTCAGACAAAAAACATGGCTGCCTGCATCCATCTTGGATTTTACTCTTTGCATGACTAAATCCTTTGGCACGGGCTACATGTTTTACCTTTGGTCGGATCATCATAAAATTTGTCATGGATGTTAACATTGACATGTAGATGAGAACGAATCATTTTGGGGACATTCGGACAAAAAACATGGCTGCCAGCGGCCATCTTGGATTTCAAAATTCAATCCATTAGCACGGGCTACAGGTTGTACTGTTCTTCTGATCATCATGAAATTTGTCATGGATGTTAATATTGACATGTAGATGGGAACGAGTAATTTTGGGGTAATTCGGCCAAAAAACATGGCCGCCGACAGCCATCTTGGATTTTACTCTTTGCATGACTAAATCCTTTGGCACGGGCTACAGGTCGTACCTTTGGCCGGATCATCATAAAATGTGTCATGGATGTTAACATTGACATGTAGATGAGAACGAGTCATTTTGGGGTCATTCTCGGCCAAAAATCATGCCCGCCAGCAGCCATCTTGGATTTTACTCTTTGTATGACTAAATCCTTTAGCACAGGCTACAGGTCATACCTTTAGTCTGATCATCATGAAATTTGTCATGGCTGTTGAAATTGGATGTAGATGGGAACGAGTCATTTTGGGGTCATTCGGACAAAAAAATGGCTGCTAGCGGCCATCTTTGATTTCAAAATTCAATCCATTAGCACGGGCTACAGGTTGTACTGTTCTTCTGATCATCATGAAATTTGTCATGGATGTTAATATTGACATGTAGATGGGAACGAGTAATTTTGGGGTCATTCGGCCAAAAAACATGGCCGCTGACAGCCATCTTGGATTTTACTCTTTGCATGACTAAATCCTTTGGCACGGGCTACAGGTCGTACCTTTGGTCGGATCATCATAAAATTTGTCATGGATGTTAACATTGACATGTAGATGAGAACGAGTCATTTTGGGGTCATTCTCGGCCAAAAAACATGGCCGCCAGCAGCCATCTTGGATTTTACTCTTTGTATGACTAAATCCTTTAGCACAGGCTACAGGTCATACCTTTAGTCTGATCATCATGAAATTTGTCATGGCTGTTGAAATTGGAATGTAGATGGGAACGAGTCATTTTGGGGCCATTCGAACAAAAAAATGGCTGCTAGCGGCCATCTTGGATTTCAAAATTCAATCCATTAGCACGGGCTACAGGTTGTACTGTTCTTCTGATCATCATGAAATTTGTCATGGATGTTAATATTGACATGTAGATGGGAACGAGTAATTTGGGGTCATTCGGCCAAAAAACATTGCCGCCGACAGCCATCTTGGATTTTACTCTTTGCATGACTAAATTCTTTGGCACGGGCTACAAGTTGTACCTTTGGTCGGACCATCATAAAATTTGTCATGAATGTTAACAATGACATGTAGTTGGGAACGAGTCATTTTGGGGTCATTTGGCCAAAAAACATGGACACCAGCAGCCATCTTGGATTTTACTCTTTGTATGACTAAATCCTTTAGCAAGGGCTACAGATCGTAGCTTTAGTCTGATCATCATGAAATTTGTCATGGCTGTTTAAATTGGAATTTAGATGCGAACGAGTCATTTTAGGGTCATTCGGACAAAAAACATGGCTGCCAGTGGCCATGTTGGATTTCAAAATTCAATTCATTAGCACGGGCTACAGGTCGTACTGTTCGTCTGATCATCATGAAATTTGTCATGGGTGTTTACATTGGGATGTAGATAGGAACGAGTCTGTTTATGTTCATTTGGTCTTAAAACGTGTCCACTGGCAGCCATCTTGGATTTACTCATTGCATGACTAAATCCTTTGGCACACCATACAGTCCACTTCCCTCATCAGATCATCTCCAGACTTCATATTAATCTTGATATTGATCTCACTAGATGGAACCTATAAAATGTTTTAGAATTTTATTGGAAAACATAGCCACCAGCAACCATCTTGGATTTTACTTTTTTATATACATATATATATATATCTCTTCATGTTGATAATCAAGTATAACTTGGATATGTCATTTAACCCTTTATGGAGCCCCAGACAGAAAGAACAATGCATTGATGACTGTCGTCTGCTTGGGTCTGTGTGATGCTTCATAATGGAGTGTTATTTAGCCCTTTATGGAGCCCCAGACAGAAAGAACAATGCATTGATGACTGTCGTCTGCTCGGGTATGTGTGATGCTTCATACTGGAGTCTTCTTTAACCCTTTATGGAGCCCCAGACAGAAAGGACAATGCATTGATTACTACCGTCTGCTTGGGTATGTGTGATGCTTCATACTGGAGTCTTATTTAACCCTTTATGGAGCCCCAGACAGAAAGAACAATTCGATATTAATGACTGTCGTCTGCTTGGGTCTGTGTGATGCTACATACTGTAGTGTTATTTAACACTTTATGGAGCCCCAGACATAAAGAACAATGCATTGATGACTGTGTCTGCTTGGGTCTGTGTGAGGCTACATACTGTAGTGTTATTTAGCCCCAGACAGAAAGAACAATGCATTGATGACTGTCGTCTGCTTGGTTCTGTGTGATGCTTCATACTGGAGTGTTTTTTAACCCTTTATGGAGCACCAAACAGAAAGAACAATGCATTGATGACTGTCGTCTGCTTGGTTCTGTGTGATGCTTCATACTGGAGTGTTTTTAACCCTTTATGGAGCACCAGACAGAAAGAACAATGCATTGATGACTGTCGTCTGCTTTGGTCTGTGTGATGCTACATACTGTAGTGTTATTTAGCGCTTTATGGAGCCCCATACAGAAAGGACAATGCATTGATTACTATCGTCTGCTTGGGTCTGTGTGATGCTTCATACCTCACTGCATGAGGGCTTTCTTACCTCATACAGTAATGCTCTAATTAATCGACTTCTTAACCACAGTAGAATTATGGGTAACATTTCAGGATTTAGTCGGAAATATGGCTTGTTGCAATTCATCGAAAAGCTCTCGAGAGCTTTCCAATGAATGGCAACAAGCCATATTTCCGACTAAATCCTGAAAAGTTATCCATAATTTTGCTGTGGTTAAGGAGTCGATTAATTAGAGCATTACTGTATGGTTTACTTATTGACTTAAATCAGGTGGAAAAAACCCTATTTTCATATTATCAGCATCCCTGTCTAAAAAATGGTGTGTAATCACTGGAGCTTCAATTGGTGTCTCAGTCCTAGAGCTCTAGTTTTTCTTATTAAATCAGCATCTCTTGCACAAATCTATAGTATTTCCATGATCATATAGTGTGAATGTGGTGTCACCGAGGGCTTGCTTCCCTCATATGGTGTGCCTGTATACTCGAAAATTTAAGAAAATCAATGTCGCCCCGACTAATACAGAAAGTAATGCTATTGCAAGTAGCCCCAACTAATATATACCGAAATAATATAATGCTATCACGAGTCGCTCCAACTAAAACAGAAGGTGATACTATTGCGAGTCAGCCATTTTGAAGTTGGGCTAGCTCCCTACCCAATCAAACCAATGAAACCAAGAGGTGACATGTCAATAGGAGTTAATGCTAAGTTATGGAGAAACCTATTTATTCACCAGGGGTGTTTTGTTACATATAACCATGAATTGCGCTTAACGCAATTGATTGCGCTTAAGCGCAAATAATCACGCTTAAGCGCAATTAATTGCGCTTAACCGCAATTGATTGCGCTTAAGCGTAATTATTTGCGCTTAAGAGCAATTAATTGCACTTAAGCGCAATTGATTGCCAAGAGGTGACAATTGATTGCGCTTAAGCGCAATTGATTGCGCTTAAGCACAATTAATTATTAAATGTGAATTTGGCCTCCCATAGAACCAAGCAGACGATAGTCATCAATGCATTGTTCTTTCTGTATGTGGCTCCATAAAGGGCTAAATAACACTACAGTATGTAGTATCACACAGACCCAAGCAGACGACAGTAATCAATGCATTGTCTACATACTGGGCTATCGTCTGCTTGGGTATGGGTGATGCTTCATACTGGAGTGTTATTTAACCCTTTATGGAGCCCCAGACAGAAAGG
The DNA here is from genome assembly GCA_032622095.1 of Siphonodentalium dalli. Taxonomy (NCBI): domain Eukaryota; kingdom Metazoa; phylum Mollusca; class Scaphopoda; order Gadilida; family Siphonodentaliidae; genus Siphonodentalium; species Siphonodentalium dalli. The sequence continues at coordinate 148,099,269 of CP136065.1, read as the reverse complement.
ACAATGCATTGATTACTATCGTCTGCTTGGGTCTGTGTGATGCTTCATACTGGAGTGTTTTTTAACCCTTTATGGAGCACCAGACAGAAAGAACAATGCATTGATCAATGTCGTCTGCTTGGGTCTGTGTGATATGCTTCATACTGGAGTCTTATTTAGCCCTTTATAGAGCCCCAGACAGAAAGAACAATGCATTGATGACTGTCGTCTGCTTGTGTCTGTGTGATGCTTCATACTGAAGTGTTATTTAGCCCTTTATGGAGCCCCAGACAGAAAGAACAATGCATTGATGACTATCGTCTGCTTGGGTATGTGTGATGCTTCATACTGGAGTCTTATTTAGCCCTTTATGGAGCCCCAGACAGAAAGAACAATGCATTGATGACTGTCGTCTGCTTGGGTCTGTGTGATATGCTTCATACTGGAGTCTTATTTAGCCCTTTATAGAGCCCCAGTCAGAAAGAACAATGCATTGATGACTGTCGTCTGCTTGGGTCTGTGTGATGCTTCATACTGGAGTCTTATTTAGCCCTTTATGGAGCCCCAGACAGAAAGAACAATGCATTGATGACTGTCGTCTGCTTGGGTCTGTGTGAACGAGTGGGTTAACGCGTCATTATTTTAATCACTCCCAACATTTTCATTGTTTCTGTCAATATTTATTGTTCCAGATAACAGATTCTTGGGGCGACTGAAGATTGCAGCTTTCAGAGTTATTCAAAGTAGGTTAACGAGTCATCACTTTAATCACTGTTGCATATTTCATTACTTCTATCAATCATATTGTCTTCCAGATTACAGATTGTTGGAGCAACTAAGATTGCAGCTTTCAGAGTTATTCAGAGTAGGTTAACATGTTATTTTTGTTAAATCATTTAGATATTTCATTATTTTAATCATCTTGTTTTACAGATTACGGATTCTAGGAGGGACAGAAGACTACAGCGTTCAGAGTTATTCAGAGTAGGTTAACGGGTCATTATTTTAATCAGTGTTAACCATTTCCTGACTGGAGCTTCCTGAAATTTTATGAAAACCCTCTGCCAATGCGTTCTCTGACATATGCCCATAGGGCGCCTCGCAAAAAAAGAGAATGCATTGGCCTAACAATATTTACCTTGACCTTGTAAGCCAGTCCATTCTCTTATATGTGTGATGCTCTCTATGGGAGACTCACATTTATTATAAAATGCACTGGCACAGGATCCTTAATGCTGCACCAGCCAGCTCCCGTTAATAGGGTTAAATGTTTCATTATTTCTGTCAGTCATCTTCTTTTAGAGTTATTTGGTTATTTGTTTTTTTTAATCATTTACCTATTATTTCTTTTAATCATCTTGTCTTCCAGGTAGGATTCTCGGAGCGACAGAGAAGACTGCAGCTTTCAGAGTTATTCAGAGTTGGTTAACGTGTCGATCATTTTTATCACTCTTGCATATTTCATTATTTCTACTAATCATCTGGTCTTCCAGATTACATATTCCTGGAGCAACAGAAGATTGCAGCTTACAGAGTTATTCAAAGTAGGTTTACGAGTCATTATGTTAATCACCCCATTGCAAATTTTATTATCAATCATCTTGTCTTCAAGATTACAGATTCTTGGAGCGACAAAGAAGATTGCAGCTTTCAGAGTTATTCAGATTAGGTTAACGGGTTATTTAGATATTTCATGATTTCTGTCAATCATCTTGTTTTCCAGATTACAGATTCTTGTAGAGCCAGAAGATTGTAGCTTTCAGAGTTATTCAGAGTAGATTAACGGGTCACTATTTCAATCACTGTTAACTATTTCATGACTGGAGCTTCCTGAAATTTTACAAAAACCCTCTACCAATGCGTTTTCGGATATGTGCGAGTCACCCATGGGGCGCCTTGCACATATAAGAGAATGCATTAGCCTAACAATATTTACCTCAACATTGTAAGCCAGTCCATTCTCTTATATATGCGATTCTCCCTATGGGAGGAGTACTCGCATATATTAGAAAATGCATTTAGGTTAACGGGTCATTATTTTAATCAGTGTTAACCATTTCCTGACTGGAGCTTCCTGAAATTTTATGAAAACCCTCTGCCAATGCGTTCTCTGACATATGCCCATAGGGCGCCTCGCATATATAAGAGAATGCATTGGCCTAACAATATTTACCTTGACCTTGTAAGCCAGTCCATTCTCTTATATGTGTGATGCTCTCTATGGGAGACTCACATTTATTATGAAATGCACTAGTACAGGATCCTTAATGCTGCACCAGCACAGCTCCCGTTAATAGGGTTAAATATTTCATTATTTCTGTTAGTCATCTTCTTTTAGAGTTATTCGGTTATTTTTTTTACAGATTACAGATTCTTGGAGCGGCTGAAGATTGCAGCTTTGAAGATTGAAGCTCTGGAAGCAATTCTTAGCAATTGAAAACAAGGCAATATCTACTTCTCAGTGAAGCTATTACTCAAACATGCTCATAATATGGATTTAATAACTTCCCCCCACGACAGTTCAAAAATAAGTGATCATAAGTATCCACTTTTCACAAATACACTGATTATCCAAAAAAATTACTTGTTTTATATTTTGTTACTTTATATCTACAAATTACATTTAATCATATATACATGTATGTTTGTATATACCTCAAAATATTTGAAAATTTTATACAATACTGAATAAGACTATGTCCCATGATCTGAATAAAAATATTAAAAAAGAAAAAAAGATTGCAGCTTTCAGAGTTATTCTAAGTGGGTTAGTTGAGTCTTTATTTTAATCACTGTTGCATATTTCATTATTTCTATCAAACATCTTGTCTTCCAGATTACAGATTTTTGGGGCTACAAAGAAGATTGCAGCTTTCAGAATTGTGCAGAATCCATTTAGTATAGTTAGGGTTAATATAACATGTTTAGAACCAGATGTACCACGTCAAAAGAAGCTAAATCTTGTCTGAAATTGAATTTTCTATCCATTATTATTTTGATAATTATAATATAATAAATAATTATTTAAATAACAAAATGTCACTCTTTGATATAAATACTTCAAAAAAAGTAATTCCCCCACATATAATACCATATATATATCTCTTATGTTATTTGCCCTATCATATTGACATTTTGAACGAACTGAGAACATGGAAAATTGAGTATGTTGTGGTAGTCAATTATCCTGACGATTATCTAACCTTCTGAATGTTGTTTGATTGGAAATTTAGCCATTTTCAAAAATCATACTTTCCTTATTACTGCATGGGATTTCCTTGAACTTGACTAGTTGTCAATTTGCAGGAATTTAGGAGCATGATTTTGAAATGCCCCCTTATCTGGTCCACTGCATTCACTCGAAAGGACATCTAGTGCCCCTTATGACAGACCAAAGAAGTGTTATCGCCATAGATTTATTGAAGCAAACAACACCGTAAATCAGCCCGCTTCACCAAATGCGACTAGAAACCATGGCCACATTTCAAGAAACTGGCTATGCGAAAGACCGCTTCAAATTTGGAAATCTTCGCGCAGCCATGCAGTTTCTTGACAATGAGTTTTCTAATTGCAATTGGTGAAAAACACCTTTTTACTGGGGACATGCATTAGTGAGGTGTTTGCATCAAATACACCTATGGCGATAACCCCTGTTTGGTCTGCCATATGGGACAGGGAGACGTTTGAGTGAATGCAGTGGACCAAATATGGGGGTGGTTCAAAATCATGCCCCTAAATTACCACAGTGGCAATTGGTCAAGATCAAGAAAATCACATGCAGTAATAAGGTCGGAGACACTTTCATAAGAAACACTGATCAACGTGCAATATGCCCTGCCACTAACTCGTCATATTTGATCCACCAGGTGGGGCAGTTCGTGGTTTTAGTGCTACAGGTCAATGTTCTGGATTAGCATTTCCATATATGGAAATCATGAATATTCAAGAGCTCCATATATGGAAATGCTACTCCAGAACTTAGACATGTAGCTCTAAAACTATGGAACCGGGGCTGGATTAATCTCTGAAAGAGCAGAATGGGGACTGGATGAATTAATATGAAACTGATTTTCTTTTTTTAAATGGCAAATTTTCAATCAAACTACATTCAGAAGTACTGTACTATACACATGTTGGTAAGTCTGGGGGTGCTAGTGCAAATTTTTGCTCAAATTGTATAATGAGTTCACAAGTAAATTTAGTTATTCATGCTTATTAATCAAGCTAATTCTTAGAAATACACAACAGTGAGATGCAGGTGAACATACATCACTCTACATTCTGCATGATACAGAATCCAACAAAAACACCAAGTCATTACTCCACATCCCATTAGATTTACTCTGATAGAGGTGTGAACAATAAGTGACCCATCCCAAGATAAGAATAAGATGTGTATAATTCACAACAATATTAACACAAGTGTATACTATTATACATCTTTATTTCTTAAGAAAAACAACTGGAAAATATAATAAAAGCACAGATGTGCTTGAGTATCTTCTATTCTACAGTATAGAAAAACGTGATTATATTCGCCTTCCAAATGCTAAAAAAATGGGAGTGGGCTTTACGAGGACCACCCCATGTTTTATTTAGGGTAAAAAAAAAATCCCAGACTGGGCTTATCTTTCAGGATGGGCTTACTTTCGGGTGTATACAGTGGTCAGAAAAGAAACAGGGTACAGCATTTACCACATTCCCAATTCATTCAAAATTTTAACGTGAGATGCAGGGTATGATGAGGGTGGGACTTTGATGTGTTTCTATAGATCTTCTTGATACGCCACATTATGTTTTCGTTGGTCATTTTGTCCGCAGAACAAAGCAAAATGTCTGGAACCCATTAAAAAAAAAAAAAAATATGTATAAAGCCATTTTCATATCGAACGAGTTACATCTTTAAAAATTGCGATAGTTCATACAGTTAATTTTCCATGTTTTACCAATTACATTTTAAGTTTGCGATATGTAATACTATTTAGCAGTATTTTTGATCAAAATTTAATGAATCTACTTCCTTGTAAGACATAAGGTATGCATTAAATGGCCTGAATTGCATATGAAAAACAGATCTAACTTTAATCATTCCTGGAGCATCATGAAATTTTGAGAAAACATTGCCAATTCATTCTCTTATATATGCGAATCTCCCATAAAGGGACTCGAATATATAAGAGAATACAATGGCCTAAATATATTTACCTTGACCTTGTAAGCCAGCGGATTCTCTAATAAATGCGAGGCTCGCATATATAAGAGAATGCACCAGAACATGATCTTTAATAGTGCACCGGCGCATCTCCTGTCATGAAAGGGTTAAGGGGTATATGCAACACATCTGTCTCAATGCCTGAAAAATTTCAAACTAAGTATATTAAAAGCAGCGATTTGAGCAGGCCTCAAATATGTTGCTGGACATTTACAGAATGGGGTCCCCAGAGGGTGAATTTAGTGATGTTACTCTGCTCAACAGGCCTCATCTCTTGAAAGTATCTTTATTATCAAATTAACAAGTTTTTTAGTTCCTTTTTTTTTTTTTAACTTGGGAACGGTTTCTCTCTACCCCCAAATTGTCGGACAACACAATGCACAATAGAGCTGCACATCTCCATCATCTGGGAACTCCAATCTGTCTGGATGTCCCATAGAAAATGAGGCCAAAGCAGAATGAGGTCACCAGAGGGTGAAAATGGTGATGCCAGCCTGCTCTCATTCTGCAAATGTCAGTATCTTTAATTCTACATTTTGGCAATCTGGCTTTTATGAACATCATATGGTGGAAAGTTGCAATACTTTACATCATGTGTGGTTTCTGAAGTACTTTCTACAAAACAATGTTGATAAAGGCCATGCAGGTGGCGAAAAGAGAATTAAAGAGTATAATATTACTCATATTACTCAAACTAAATATAAATGCAGAACTGCATGTTTATGGGAGGCCAGTTTACATTTATTCCATAATGGCACTTAAACGCAATTCATTTGCCAAAAGATTTATATATTAAGGCTAGTCCAAATTATCATTTTCATTCAGAACCCATTTTCCCTCCTTTTTTCATTTTAACTCATTGTGGCAGCTAGATGTAAAATGTAAATTTCATTTCAAATTCTAAATAATTATAGATCCCGCTCAAATTAAAAATATTCTGACCACATTGAGTAGGACTGTCAGTAATTGAGAATGATTTTTAATTTATGGAGGAAAAAAGGACTAATGCGGGCAGCCGCAACGTGAAAAACGAAGAAAAAAATATGGTACACTGGCACACTGCAGAATCAAGCAAAAAATTTAAAATCCCTAGGCAAAAAAATTTCCTTATTCCCTCACGACCAGAGGATCCGCGAGCAGTACCACGAAATGCACAGACAATACTTCCGGGCAGCTAAAGCTAAAAAATGGCACGAAACTATAAAAACAATATCCAATGTTAAAGTTATAGTATGGTTATTGCTATCCGGAATTAATTTGGGCCAAAATATTTCAAAATAAGCTAACCACGCTGAACCACGTGACTATTACGACGAGTGCAGATTTGTCAGGTGTGTTCTAAATATAGCGATGACGGCCCTGTTCTATTAGTATGTAGTTTCGATTTAAATCAGAATTATTTGTTGACAGATAATTATAGAACAATTTATAGTGACTCCCCTTATTCCAGATGCGTGCTGGCTGGGAAAGACCGATCAGTCTAGTTTAGCCCGATCGTGTTATTATAAATCGATCGGTGGTTCACCCAGATCTGATATTTATATATGATGAACAAGAAATGTTATGCCCAAGTGCAGTGCAGATCGACACAATTGAAATTGTTCTGATAGTTTGATTTTCTAAACAGTATCACGTGTGAAATTTGGAATGAGGCGCCAAAATTGGAATATTTTGATATACCAGATACTGTCAGTTTGTTTGTTCAGACTGAAATGCTGGAAATTTCTTGTATAGCTATATACTCTGTAACAGTAACATGGATGTAGACATGTTATTTAACTTATTTGACTGTTTTATTCTACATATAAATAGATTCATCTAATGCCACACACGCATAAGGGAACAGTAACGAAGAGGAATTAGCACCAGTGATCCTACGGCACCAAGAGATCTTGTATCCAGGCCTGCAGGTTTCAAAATCATGTGTAACCTATTTTTTGTTTGGCTGGTTTGTGCTTAGGTAATCCATACCATAGGTTAGTGGTCACACAAAGTGTTATAATCACTAAAACTGATAATATTAACTACAGATGGGCAACTCATTGAACAAATGTAATAACTTTGAATGTCTCATTTTTGGGACTTGAGCAAAAAAAGCCAAAAATTCACCTAGCTGAATTCAACTATATATTCAACTCTTGAACTGGCTGTTTTTGGAAAATAAACCAGAAGTGCTAATTTGTGCATCAAATTTAGGTCACCCTATTATCCGGTCACTTTCAACCAAATCAAAAACGTCACTTATGTTTTAACTTGTTTCACTCGAACAAACATAAATGATTTATAGAATAACAAACTATGAATTATATTAACAAAGTTTTAATCTAGAAATTCAGGTTAACGAATTGCTTCACATAAATTGTGCACATCATATATATTGTTATCATATAATCACAAAAGACTTGTTATACTATAAACATGTATCATACAATGAAACTAATTTTGCAGTCTATATTCTCATATATATTGATGATCAAATTTTTCAAAAGCCAATATAATCAAATAATTATCTACATTACGAAATTTGGGTGGGAGGGTGTGCCAACCATGCACATTAGAAGCTGAACATAGAATGAGCGCTAAAATCTTGTTTGCATTTCACAATCGGTCTCAATCATTCTTTCATTCCTTCTATTCATATCGTGCTTGGACTGGGCTACAAGTGCATGAACAACTGATCTGAAATATAAGAAAAGGTGATTGAATTTTTGGTTTAACATGAACCGGCATACATTTAAAAATACTTTTCTGTCAGAAAAGAATATCTATATAGATAACATCATTGGAATATTGAATAACGAATGTGCGTCATATAAGATGACATATGATATGGTGTGAGATGTGCTGCAATTGGTTTGGAATAAAAATCATTTCGTCCATTTTGAGTTTTTGACCATCAGTATTTATATAGCACAGCTAGCTCGCATAGCAATATGAAAGTGTCACTGACACTGTAGGTCAACATGGAAAGGGAATAATTTAATGTTGAGCGATTAGGAATGTGGAAAATTCAAATGTCTAAGTAATACTAAATCATCAACATATATATAAAAGTTAAATTCAAGATGGTTACTGGTGGCTATGTTTTCCAATAAAATTCAAAAACATTTGATAGCTTCCACCCAGTAAGATCAATATCAAAAGGCCAAAGGATTTAGTCATATAAAGAGTAAAATCAAAGATGGCCGCTGGCAGCCATGATTTTGGCCGAATAACATAAAAATGACTCGATCTCATCTACATTTCAATGTTAACATCCATGACAAATTTCACAATGATCTGACAAAGGGTGCGACCTGTAACCCATGCCAAAGGATTTAGTCATGCAAAGAGTAAAATCCAAGATGGCTGCCAGCGGCCATGATTTTTGGCCGAACGACCAGCTGGAACGACTCCAAAATTACTCATTCCCATCTCCATGTCAATATTAACATCCGTGACAAATTTCATGATGATCCAACCAAAGGTACGACCTGTAGGTTGTGCCAGAGAATTTAGTTATGCAAAGAGTAAAATCTAAGATGGCAGCCGGTGGCCATTTTTTGGGCCAAATGACCCCAAAATTACTTGTTCCCATCTACATGTCATTATCAACATCCATGACAAATTTCATAAAGATTCGACCAAAGCTACAACCTGTAGCCCGCGCCAAAGGATTTAGTCATGCAAAGAGTAAAATCCAAGATTTCATGATGATCCGACAAACAGTACGACCTGTAGCCCGTGCTAATGGATTGAATATTGAAATCGAAGATGGTCGCTGGTGGCGATGTTATTTTTTTCAGAATGACCCCAAAATGAACCGTTCTGGTCTAAATGTTGATGTCAACAGCTATGTCAAATTCATAATGATCCGACCACAGGTACCACCTGTAGCCTGTATTGTTGACGAATCACACACCCACATACGCAGACACAGACGACAAAGCCATGGCAATAGCTCAATCTTTACAAAGTAAAGTTCAGCTAATAAAACAAATGGTTGGATTAGTCTTAACTAACTTATATGTGAGTCAGAGGCCTGTTTCACATTTATTCTTTAGGGCAAAAACTACACCTGTGTTTCTGGTAATAAACGAGCATTGAAAAATAGGGGTGGCCCAGGTGGGAAGGTGGTGTTTTAATTTTTAGCTCAACTTTACTTTGTAAAGTTTGAGCTATTGCCATGGCTTGGTATCCGTCGTCCGTGTTTGTTTGTTTGTGGGTGACTCGTCAACAATTTCCTTTAGCACGGGCTACAGGTCGTACCTTTGGTCGGATCATTATGAAATTTGTCAAGGCTGTTGGCATTGACATGTAGATGGGAACGAGTCATTTTGTGGTCATTCGGGAAAAAACATGGCCACCAGTGGCCATCTTGGTTTTCAAAATTCAATTTATTAGCACGGGCTACAGGTTGTACTGTTTGTGTGATCATCATGAAATTTGTCATGGATGTTAATATTGACATGTGGATATGAACGAGTCATTTTGGGGTCGTTCGGCCAAAAACATGGCCGCCAGCAGCCATCTTGGATTTTATTCTTTGCATGACTAAATCCTTTGGCATGGGCTACAGGTCGTAACCCTTTCATGACGGGAGCCATGCTGGTTCAGCATTAATGATCCTGTGCCAGTGCATTCTCTTATATATGGAGCCTCACATATATAAGAGAATGCACTGGCTTACAAGGTCAAGGTAAATATTGTTAAGCCAATGAATTCTCTTAAATATACGAGAATGCATTAATTCTCTTAAATATCAGAGAATGCATTGGAACAGGGTTTTTCACAAAATTTCAAGAAGCTCCAGTCATGAAAGGGTTAACCCAAAGAAATTCACCTTTATATTTGAAGTTTTGGACATCTTACTTCTACAAAGATATTAAACTTAAAATATCATGACAAACCTATGTCTCATATACCGGTACTCCATAATTTTCTAACAGGTCACTGAACAGGTACACATTTGTTTAGATGGTGGGGGGGGGGGGGGTGGGGGAGATAAAAGGACCTGAGTATCCAATTACCACCTAGTAGCTACATATGAGAAAAAACAAACTTATGATTTTATTGCTTATTATTGCTTTATATAGTCATGAAATGGTGAGAAATTAACTTTATTGAGTTGATTGTGTTGGTGTTTGGGATGGATGGGGGCTACCCAAGTCTGAGCAGGCTGATTATCTCCCCCCCCCCCCCACTCACGCAACAGCTACATATGATAATTTTTGGACTATATAAAGCAAAATAAGTGATAATCAGGACTTGGTATCTCCCCCAATCCCCAACTCAATAAACTTTTTCTCGGATGAAGTATATAAAGCAAAATAAGCGATAAATGATTTTTTGGTCATATGCAGCTGCTAGATGGGCGGCGGAGAAGATTCTCAGTCCTGGGTATCTCCCCAGAGTCCACCCCTTTACAAACCCAGACTCAACCAAATTCTCAGATATAGTTAATTTCTTGCCATATCATGACTATATAAAGCAAAATAAGTGATTGTGAGGGTAAAATAAGCGTAAAAAATATTATGTGGGTGGGGGATACCAATGGTGGGAGAGAAAAATTGTTCCACTTGTACTCCACAATTTCCTAACAGATACACAGGATATATACCCATCCCTGTTAACTGCATATGTTCAGCAGTTCTTATGATATGGGTTGGGGAAATGCATATTTTGGGAGGAGATATAACAAAACAAAAGACACCCATATGTAAGGCGAAGTGATAATCTAACAGATTTGAATTGCTCTTAAGCTGGCTTAAGCGGAATTAATTTATTTGCTCTTAAGTAAAATTCATCTATTTGAGCTTGAGCATAAATCAGATTGTCTAGAAATAAAAAAAAAGAGTGAATTAGACTCTGAGAAAGGAATTACAAATAGATGGACTAGTATATATTATTAAATACATGTATGATAGTCTCATGTCTTATTTACACTTAAGTGCAAATGATGTGCGCTCAATTGAGCTCAAATAAATTATTTTTACATAGAGCATAATTAAATGATTGGGTCTATGAACACCTTTCAAGTATGGTACGTATTCCAGATTAAGATAATTTAATAGCACTTTGAATGTCCAAATGATTTACGCTTTTAAATAATTTGCACTTAAGTGCAAATGAACAGGTCATTGTGAACCAATGATCGACCTTTATTAGACTAATTGCTATAGAATAGACCGATTGGTCATTCATCATCTGCAGGCATTGGGGATAAGTCGAGTCACTCTGAACTGTTCTATAGTGGTAATTATATTTCATCCAATACTTAAAAACAGATAATGAGATAATTCTAATTTCTGTTGAAAGACACGGAATAATTATTTACTGAAAATATTCAATATAAAGATAGACTGATCAGTTTTATACAGATCAACCTGTGGTTCACTGAGACCTGATGATTGTTAAGCTTCAGTACATTCAATGCGATTATTAATAAACATGCAGGTCTGGGTGAACCACCAATAGATCTTTATTTAGACTATTCAATCTAAAATAGACTGGTCTTACACCGCCTAGATGCATCTGAGATAAGGGGAGTCACACTAAACTGTTCCATGATATATCGTTCAACTTGGCAACCACCTTTGGATTTCTTTTCAAAGAATGAGAGTGAGAATATAAATAAACGTTTAAAAATCTTCAAACAAACACCATTTAAATATTCAAGAATTGGAGTGAGCACCTCTCGGCTACTGACAGTGACTGACTCGGCCTGTCAGTGTCAGCCATGTTTTATTGGATTTCGATCAATTGGTGGTTCACCCAGACCTGATATTTAAATGTGAATGTTGGCTCCCTTTCCCATACAATTTAGTAAGACAAACTTACACAACCCTCCAAGTCTGCATGGTGTTGACATCAGCCGATATACTGCAACCTATTCATCAGTTCATCAGTGTTCATGGGAACTTGTTTGTGACTGGTCTTCCAGGTCAACCTGTTGGCTGCTGTCAACTGTCTTGGATTACTTGAGTTACGATTAAACGGACACTGAGCGTGGAATGTCGCATTTCCATATCACATAAGCTTAGCTAATTTAATTTCTGCAATATCTGCTGTCTGTGGTGCGAATTTCTCACAACAAACGTCGTTAACTTGGGAAGTAACAATGCGGAAGTTAGAATTTATGGGGTTTCCCAACCGGGGGGGGGGGGGTTAACAGATCAGACAGTGCTTAAAGTCATGCCGTCGGAGGACATCACGTGGCAAGGGGACTGAACTCTGTTTTGCAGCTTGCTGTCGACATACCACCGGTCATCTGAGGAGTATCCCTTTAAGTTTCCTGTTTCCCCTCACAAATGTTCTGCAATGAGATGGTATTGCATTCAAAATTCCCTGGTAACATGTAAAACGAGTGCATAAATTATATTTACAACAAAATTGCCATAGTCCAGGAATCCTTCAGGAGTCATCTTTCATAAGATCATTTATAAAGAATATATTATTCTTTATCCACTCTTTATTAATGAAAATATGCCTGTCCACTAAGATAGGCCTATGTTTATTTAAATGAATTGGTTGGGATAGGATATCTTCCGGGGCTGTGCTGAGATTTTGGTCCAGTAGACTCCAAGCATATAAGACACTTTTCCAAAAAGGGTTAACCTTTTTCCCCAAAACATTTAAGGCTTCGGTGTGAAGATGCCAAATTTTATTGCTACCAAATGGCTCTAAATCGATCATCCATGATAATAATTTTCCAGCTTGCCAGGTTGGATGTATCAAGCAATTTTTTCACCCAAAGAATCTACATGGGGAAACTTCAAACCACCATTTAACTATTTAAATATAAATACCATACGATAATCCCATAGGCCTAAACATTAGTTAACAAGCGGGCGCAAATTACGTAAACTTGTAGCCTACGTATGATCGTATTATAATTATATAGTAATTATGTAATGTGTAGTAGGCATAATTAGACAATTTTATTCATCAACCACAATTACCTTGTAAGCTATTGCAGAGAACGCTGGGCAGTATAGTAGGCCTATACCGGATAGGCCTATATATAGATCTACCATTTCCATATTTTTGGTGACCATTTTGGCAGCCATTTTTCAAGAGCCAAGGTAACAGTTTTGGTTCCAATTAGTTGGACTATTCATTGGTAATGGTAGGCCATGTGCTTCACTTAGGCCTACAGTTCTGCTCATTTCATGTTGAAATATGACAAGAATCCCGATTGTGATATTTTGTGAAATGTTATACCCCGTTAAGTAAAATAAAACAAATTAGGGATTGGAAGGGATTTGCATATTCCACTGCTCCACATTTGATATCAGTTAACGTTAAACAATACAAATTAAAATCGATTCGAACCAGAAGAAACTGATCTAAAAGATATTGGTGAAAAAAAAAGAGTCAAATTTTCCATTTCCTGCGGCCATTTTGGTGACCATCTTGGACGGTAGTTCCAATTTTTGCCCTACAAATGTGGAATTATGTCTCAGCTTCATACATTTAACAAGATTTTCTCCCTATAATTTGCATCAAACTGACTTAGGCCTAACTGATCATTTATAAATGAAAAACGACGGCGGCCATTACGGACGCCATGCATCTTGCTATATAGGGCTATACATATACACACGGAAGGAAATGAGTGGGGTGAAGTTAAATCCAGAGGGGGGGGGCAGGGATGCCCTATCGATCAGCGCCCGGACTATGATTTCTAGTGAGCTTTTTTTAGTTTTTGACCGCTCAACTATTTTACCCCACATTATTTTACTTGGCCTACATTGTATTTACATGGCCTACATTCACCCAGTCTCGATTTCCTTCTTCCATAAAATAATGAATTACGACGATAAAAGCAACGATTGAACGGAAAGAAACTGTTCTAAACTTGCAGACCCATTGTACGCCTATCTAGTCATTCCTATAAAGTCTGAAGAGGACTTTCATGCAAACAGTGCCATTAATGAGCATCCATAATTGTGCTACAACCTACAACCCATTCTGAGCCCCACCGTGTCAATATTTGCGGATCTACAAAATGGCGGAGCAAATAATGAAGCAAGGTTAGGTCAGGTGTATAATTGATCGGATTTATGTACAATGCACGATACATTTCGTTTTATAAAAACATATGTCACTGCTTATATGTTTTAGTTGCAATTTGCATTCTAAGCTGACGTCTTTTCGCGATGGATAAACTTTTTGTAAAGTTGGTAAACTTTGAAACTTTCCGAGTTTTGTTGCACCTGAGTGAAAATTTACAATCATGAATGGGGAGCTGTCAAACTGCGATCAACCAGGCGTGTCGTCTTGTGTTTACGATTCCGTGTGCTATGTGTTGTATTTGATATCTGCAATACCCTTTAAACTATATTTATTTATCATTTAGTGTCGATATTCAATCACAATGTATACTTAAATTTAGAACACTATATATACATGTATATATAAATATATATAAGAATAGGACGTTTATAGGAACTTAGGAGTTTACAAGTTACAAGGCTACACAGTACCGTACATGTAATTCACAGTAGGCCTATGGTAATTGTAAATACAGCTGCCACAGTAGGCCTACATGGTACACCACAGTTACTGGACATAAACTTGATAAAGTCCCCGAAACACAATGTTAAAACTGCACAGTTTACACAGGCAGGGCCCCAGAAATAAGGGCCATATATACTATAGTATAATACTAGTAGATTCATTGAAATTTATCTGAAATAATACAAAGTCCCAAACCATATCTAGACAATATGTATAGTATATACGCCTGAAATTAGTACAGAATAGAGTTTCAGAATTTGATTCATAATGTCATTATGGAATTTATGGCCATATTCTTGTCCCCCGAAAAAAAAAATTCGGGAGAATATTAAAATAGCCGGTGTCCGTCCGTGCGTCCGTCCGGAAATGGTATCCGGATGATAACTTTAGTTTCGGTTATTAGATCAAAAGCAAATTTAAATGTTTATCAGACCAAAATACAGCTGGTCAAGTTCGAATATGGGTTTGCTCCGCCCATTTTTGCGAGAGTTATGGCCCTTTTTGTACTTAGAATCTTGTAATTTTCTGGTTTCCGGATGATAACTTCAGTTTGTGTGATCATATCTCAACCAATTTGGTATGTGAGTTTATCAGCCCTATGTACAGGTCAAGTTCGAATATGGGTTTGCTCCGCCCATTTTTGCGAGAGTTGTGGCCCTTTTTGTCCGCTGACCCAACGGGTTCGGAGGACTATTATAATCAGTCCGTCCGTCCGTCCGTCCGAGGTTTCCGGATGATAACTTTAGTTATAGAGTGAACCAAATTACATTAAATTTGGTATGTGGGTTTACTAGCAGAAAAGACAGGTCAAGTTCGAATTCTGGTTCCGTCTGCCAATTTTCACCAGAGTTATGCACCTTTTTTGACTCAGAAAACCCCTGAAAGTTGGTTTCCGGATGATAACATTAGTAGAGTTAATCAGATTCAAACCAAATTTGGTATATTACTTTCTCCCAGCAAAACACAGGTCATGTTCGAACTTGGGTTCTGCCAGACCATTTTTGGCAGAGTTATGCCCCTTTTTCGACATAGAAATTTCAGTTTTTCTTCTGTTTTTTTGGTTTCCTGATGATAAGGCCAAAACAAAATGAATGTGTGTATCCCGTAACAAGCCCAAATAAAATAGGGGCGGGCGGTAGGCTTTTCATTTTATTTTATTTTTTCATTTTATTTTTGAATGGTCTCGTGTGGGCCATGCCTAACCACCATCAAACACCATACAATGACCCAGAGCATCCGACAAATTGGTGATAAAACTGATATATTGAGGGGAAACATATAAAACAGATAACAGTAGACAATTTACTAAAATTAATTTAATAAGCGTGAAACGGGCGCTGCCTTGCCATGTGGCTTGGCCACAATAGGCATCAGCCCTGCATTTGAACAATCAATACATATTGGAAAAACAGTCCTATAATAGCTTTATTTTCTAGAATCTTTAAAATCCCGGTTTTCTTCCCGCAACACTCGTGGATTATGCACATGGGAATAGACCCATGTGAGCTCGCCATCGTTGAGATGAACTTGTTCGAATCGATTCGGTTTGATTCTAATCAACATCCATCATGTTTAAAGGTACTCAATCCGTAAAGAGGGTCCCCATCTCAACAGATTCCAACAACAACAATCCGATCAGAGGGTCCTATATTACTATTTCTTTGGCTTTGGGGGTAAAAAATATTTGATTCGAGTCGAGGAACCCATCAAACAAAATTCAGAGTTATTAGATATTGATTTTTGAAATTTGTTATTAACTCGAGATGAGTACTAATAACTGCCGTAATCTGCTCTGGATGTGTACTCCAAATCTATTCAAACAGACAATGATGGATAACTCTAAAATCAAGTGGTAATTTTAACGCAATTTTGACTGAGTTCTGGGCCAGATAGTATTCCCGATAATGAAAAATAATAGATTTCTAAAATCGATATCTAACAAATCTGAGCTTTGATGGGTGACTTCCTCGACTCGAATCAAATATTTTTGACCCCCGAAGCCATTGAAATAGTAATTGAGAGGAGTTTTATCGGATTGAGTACCTTTAATTTAAATATAAACACAAACACGTGCTTCCGGTCAGCGAAGAGGGACGATAACTCGTGATCTTCCAGTATTGCCTCAGATCGTATTAAAGTTGACTCCGTTAATGGCTTTGCGAAAAATATATAAATATATCAAAGATATTATTTATCTCGCGAGGTGAATCAGATAAAATGGAACCACGTGTACATAGTTTGGTTATCAGTGTGGTCGGTCGGTTTATAGATTGATTTTTTTAATTTAAAACCAATAAAATGAACTTGGGTCGGGGGGTTTTGAAGACGGTCGGTCGGGTTACGGGAAACTCACATCATTTTTGTTTTGGCCTAACTTGATTTTGGATTGTTTATATGCAAAACCCGTTTTTTTGGTGGATTACTTATATCAAAATACAGCTCAAGTTCGAATTTATGGCCCTTTTTTGTCACGCCGACCCGACATATAAAACCCCAAAAGTTGAATGAAATTAAATATGGTATATGGTATATGTAGGTTTACTAGCACAAAAGACAGATCAAATTCGATTTCGTGTTCCGAAATTTTTATGCGCAAACAACGGTCGTATCAAGCCGACGCTTAAGAGGCGGAAATGAGGTCTACTGACCTTTTATTCGACTTGTTTTACTTAGAAAATTTCTCACTTTTTCGGTTTCCGGATGATATCTCAAGTTTGGATCCTTTAATTGCAAATACCGTTTTTATGTGGAGCAATCATATCAAGATACAGGTTGAGTTCTAATTTGAGTTTGATACGATGATTTTTCCTTGATTTATGGGACTTTTTTCGACTTAGAAAATTCAATTTTGCTTCTTTTTTCTTTGGTTTCCGGATGATGACTCAAGTTTGGACTGTTCAATTGAAAATTCCATTTTTTTTTGTGAGTTATTGATATCAAAATACAGGTCAAGTTCGAATTTGTGTTTGATCTGATGATTTTTCTCAGAGTTATGGGCTTTTCGACTTAGAAAAATCTATTTTTCTTGTAATTTTATTCATTTTGTGCCAATTTGAGGTTATATTTTGACTTTAAGAGTTTTTTTTAAAGATTTGGTTATTTGTATGCATGTCAGTAATGAGTATAGTATACTTCTACAAAGCCTCCACTCCAAATGAAGCCACCGGTTCGGGGGACACTGTGGCCGAGTGGCCTTTTATTTGAGTTAATACGAAGAGTTATTGCCCTTTATTTTATGACCGAAGATGTTATTTTTGACATGTGCCCGGCTGCCCGCCCCAAATTTGCCAGTGCCCCCCCCCCCCCCCCCCCCCCCCCCATCAAAATTCCAAAAAATAGGTCTCGAATATGTAATTATCCTAGCCATCGACTGACCAAATATAAATGTAGAGTTAAACGCCATCATCTGCTATTTATTCAAGCGCGAATATACAATATTCAATATAATTACTTTTAATTTGTGTTTGATGTCGGCAGGTACGTCGGAACTTGATCTACATTCCAGTGTGCACGGCGCGACCGGATTTTGGTTTATGACGTCGACCTGGAATTTGGTTTACATGTCTAAGACGTATAAAGCATCATATGGTGACTGGTATTCC
Source organism: Siphonodentalium dalli (assembly GCA_032622095.1). NCBI lineage: Eukaryota > Metazoa > Mollusca > Scaphopoda > Gadilida > Siphonodentaliidae > Siphonodentalium > Siphonodentalium dalli. Next base: position 148,080,975 of record CP136065.1, on the reverse strand, counting down.
TCGTATACATATGTCCGCCGCAACAACTATGGTAAGAAGTCACTTCGACAAGTGAATTCATACCATACATGTAGTTGTTGCAAGGGACTCACCCGTAAACCGAGTACCATGAGAGGGTACACTTGTAAAACGATTAGTTGGCTTCATCCATGAATAAACCCGATGACTGTGGGGTAAACTCAATACTTTGAGCCTCCGGGGGGAAATGACGTATGTAAGAAATTCTTAGATAGTATCCTTAATGTAGTGGTAACACTGCCTGGAGTTTGGATTGAAACTACCGTAGATTATGATCTAGCAGAATTAGATACCCTGAATTCGTTATTGGGGTTGAAATGTTGTCTTGATTCCTCTGATAGAAAAGACACCAGCAATGCATAAAGAGATGCCAAATTCGCTCTCAGAGCACTTAACATTCAAAAATTCTCCCCGGAACCCCCACCTAGGGAGGGGGACACCCCCTCCCAGACCCTCCCCCATTTCGGGCCTGCGGCCCTCGGGATATGCCAAAGGCATATCGTGCTAGGACCCCCCCCATATAATAATGAGTCCCCCCTATTTGGGGATCCTAGTTACGCACCTGCCTGAGAGTAAGGCCTCTGGCTAAGTGGCTTTCAACATAAATATGAAAAAAAATTCAAACTTTCACCGTTTACAATTCCAGAAAATAAATTTAATTACAGTATTTTGGTGCTAAAATTTGGCCCAGTATCCAGAGCCACTGTTTCGCAGAAAATGCTGCTACTGTCTATGGGTGGGGGTCAAGGTCATTTGCATTTAATTTTTTCAAAAGTCCAGGATACCTTCTAAAATTACACAAATTCTTATCCAACCTTGTCTCAAATTATCAATATACCTACCACATGAATGGTAGGCCTACTTGCCAGAAACCACTTGTACTTTATATTTATGCAATGACCCCTACTGCATGATCATTTGAAACTGTGGAGTGTTATCTTAAGGGATATGCAATGTCATTTTCCGGTGGTGGGGACTAGATAACATATTTCTGGAGTCATGCCCATGATGCCCGATTAAAATGATATGTGAGACCCCATTACATGTACCTCAACTATTGGCAACAGTTGAAACTGTGTAGTTTTACATGTATATACCTAAGATTTTAATAAAATTTCTAAATGGTATCACATTTTACTCTTTGTGATACCATTTAGAAATTTTATTAAATCCTTATTTATTGGGACTTTATGCCCAGTAACTAGCTGCACCTGACTTCACTAGGCCGCTACTAGGTGTGCACTTGTCACTTTGTGGTAGATCATGACATTCAGGTGTGATACCACTGTACTGTTTAGAACCAAGTGCTTTAAAATCTCTCAAGTGCTAAAAGTCCAAATATATATTAATCAATGCACATGTGACATATCATGCTGCATGCATACATTTTATACACCTACTAGTATAAGATCTGTTATTTTGGGGGCCAGTGTAAGGTCTACAGACCTACAAGTATATCAATATTGTGAAGGACCAATACAGCAGGGCTTCAAACCCCTTGTTTGAGGTTGTTTAAAAAATCAACTCTGGACAGAAATTTAGTGTTTCTGGTAGACAGAACTAGAACCATGCTTGACAACTATGGCGCCAGTCATTATAGTTTGACTTTAATCTCAACCATGATTTCTGAAAAACATCATGAATGGTGGTAGCCCAGTGGTTAGAGTGTCGGACTTGTAATGGTGTCAACGCACCGGCATGAGTTCGCGCCCAGCCAGTGGACTATCGTCTCCGCAACAGTGGCTTGGCCAGATTAAGCGGTGTGTGTGCTATATATAGCCACACGCTGTTTCAAATCTCGCGCCAGGTTGTGACCCTTGGGCAAGGTCACTTGTACTGTGCATGCTTCGTCGTACCTAGACGAGAAATAGGTACCTGGTTGTTGGGTATCCCTAAGCCGCTCTAGTGATTATTATTATACCCCCTTTTAAAAAAAAAAGGGGGGTATACTGTTTTGCACCTGTCCGTCCGTCCGTCCGTGCGTGCGTCCGTCCGTCCGTACGTCCGTCCGATGTCTGTTCGTGTCATAACTTGAACAGTAGTGCTCGGATCTCAATGAAATTAGGTATGGATGTTCACTATTATGAGGACATTTAATAGAGGGTTCCATCGTTTAGTTTGGATTTTCCATTCTAGAGTTATTCATCTTTGTTTATCTGGAAATAGTGGCTTTTTGGTACGTCTGGTGTCTGTTCATGTCGTAACTTCAACAGTTGTGCTGGGATCTCAACCAAATTTGGTGTGGATGTTCACAACTATGAGGACATTAAATAGAGGGTTCCATCGTTTTGTTCCGATTTTCCATTCTAGAGTTATTCATCTTTGTTTATCTTGAAATGTTGGAGTTTTGGTCCATCTGGTGTCTGTTCATGTCATAACCTGAACAGTAGTGCTCGGATCTCAATGAAATTTTGTATGGATGTTCACTACTATGAGGGCATTCAATAGAGGGTTCCATCGTTTTGTTCGGATTTTCCATTCTAGAGTTATACATCTTTGTTCATCTGGAAATGTTGGCTTTTTGGTTCGTCTGGTGTCTGTTCATATTGTAACTTCGACAGTTGTACTGGGATCTCAATGGGATTTGGTATGGATGTTCACTACTATGAGGACATTAAAAAGAGGGTTCCATCGTTTTGTTCCGCTTTTCCATTCTAGAGTTACTCATCTTTGTTCATCTGGAAATAAATGTTGGCTTTTTGGTCCGTCTGGTGTCTTCATGTCGTAACTTCAACAGTTGTGCTGGGATCTCAATGGAATTTGGTATAGATGTTCACTGCTATGAGGACATTCAATAGGGGGTTCCATTGTTCTGTTCTGCTTTTCCATTCTAGAGTAATTCATCTTTGTTTATCTGGAAATGTTGGCTGTTTGATCCATCCGATGTCTGTTCAGCTCATAACTTGAACAGTAATGCTCGGATCTCAATGAAATTTTGTATGGATGTTCACCACTATGAGGACAGTTAATGGCACATTCAAATGTTTGTTTTGGTTTTTTGTTCTATAGTTATTCATCTTTGTTTATATGAAAATGCTGATTTCTGGGTCCATATGTCTGAGTATAGCCATCATAAGTTATAGATGTGCCCACACTAGGCGGTATGCCATGAGGGGGTATGCACCGGACGACAGTCCATCTCTTGTTATTATTATTATGAATAATGATTGAAGTATAATTTTAATTAGGGGTGTAACGATACGGGGTATGGGGGTGTATCGATGTTTATCGCGATACAGAGGTCACAATAGGATACGTATCGTGATTTTACTTCCCAAAAATTATAGTGATATTGCCGAGTCTTCGTACCGACTGTATATACACTGATATATAGCGATAACGACAGGTGGGTATGTGCTTGCGTGGCTATAGGTTGGCCTACATGAACTTGCTAAAATATGTGTACTAGATGTTCGTCTAAAAAGTTTGTTGTTGCAACTTGTATTGTATTGTCTAAGAAGAAAAAAAAAAATTAAAACCTCGTCGATGTATCGACTATCAGTGATATCCCATCGGCCCGGAAGCATCAATGTGCCGACCTTGAGCCTATTGTTGCACTGCATTGTCTGAACAAAATTAATTAGAGAGTACAAACACTACCTGTTGACCAATGAGGAACGTCGTCTCCGAAAATTTCTGTCAATGTCACGTGATTGACAGTTAAATGGGAGGGGCTTTATATTAATAATTCATGTCAAGTAGTTGTCAACTTTATAATGGGAATTGGGGGGATTCATTGTCTGTTGACAAGTTTATTCCGGGAAGTTTAACAATTGCTCAGCAACCCACACGGGCCAGTGCACAGAGCGCAGTGTCCAGTGTTGACGTGGCATGGGGAAAGACATACATGTAGATTGATATGATATAGGTTGAGACTACAGCAGCTGCATCACTCTCGTTAACAGTGAAATAAAATTGCAGCAATAGCAGTAAGACAGGCATCAAAGGTTTGCCGCCAGTTGTAAACGACATGTCATTGACAAAGTAGCTCACTTGCTTCATGACGTGTACTATTGGAGTAGGTCATTAAAATTGAGGTCACTCAGGTCAGGTCTGTGCTTTGATCATTGGACCACTAGCGACTGATTGATCTATTAATACAATGTGTTTCAAGAAGATGGCATCGTATTGTCCACACATGCAAATTGATACAATGCGGTCTGTCGGCCTCACGGTTACTCTGTGATAAATAGGGAATGCTTATCATTTTTAGCTCAACTTACTTACTTTGTAAGTTTGAGCTATTGCCATGGGTTGGCATCCGTTGTCCGTGTGTGCATGTGTCTGTGTGTCCGTCAACAATTTCCTTTGGCGCAGGCTACAGGTTGTACCTTTGGTCTGATCTTTATGAAATTTATCATGAATGTTGACATTGACATGTAGATGGGAACGAGTCATTTTGGGGTCAAACATGTCCGCTGGTGGCCATCTTGGATTTCAAAATTAAATCCATTGGCACGGTCTACAGATCGTACTGTTCGTCTGATCATCATGAAATTTGTCATGGATGTTAATATTGACATGTAGATGGGAACGAGTTATTTTGGGGTCGTTCGGCCAAAAAATATGGCCACCAGCAGCCATCTTGGATTTTACTCTCTGCATGACTAAATCCTTTGGCACAGGCTAGAGGTTGTACCTTTAGTCAGATCATTATGAGATTTGTCATGGCTGTTGACATTGACATGTTGATGGGAACGAGTCATTTTGGGGTCATTCGGCCAAAAAACATGGCCGCTGGTGGCCATCTTGGATTTCAAAATTAAATCCATTGGCACGGTCTACAGATCGTACTGTTCGTCTGATCATCATGAAATTTGTCATGTATGTTAATATCGACATGTAGATGGGAACGAGTTATTTTGGGGTTGTTCGGCCCAAAAAACATGGCCACCAGCAGCCATCTTGGATTTTACTCTTTGCATGACTAAATCCTTTGGCGCGGGCTAAAGGTCGTAGCTTTGGTCGGATCTTTATGAAATTTGTCATGGATGTTAACAATGACATGTAGATGGGAACGAGTCATTTTGGGGTCATTGGCAAAAAAACATGGCCGCCAGCAGCCATCTTGGATTTTACTCTTTGCATGACTAAATCCTTTGGTGCGGGCTACAGGTCGTACCTTTTGTCTGATCTTTATGAAATTCGTCATGAATGTTGACATTGACATGTAGATGGGAACGAGTCATTTTGGGGTCATTTGGCCAAAAAACATGGCCGCCAGCAGCCATCTTGGATTTTACTCTTTACATGACTAAATCCTTTGGCGCGGGCTACACTAAACAGGTCATAGCTTTTGTCGGATCTTCATGAAATTTGTCATGGTTGTTAACAATGACATGTAGATGGGAACGAGTCATTTTGGGGTCGTTTGGCCAAAAAACATGGCCGCCAGCAGCCATCTTGGATTTTACTCTTTACATGACTAAATCCTTTGGCGCGGGCTACACTAAACAGGTCATAGCTTTTGTCGGATCTTCATGAAATTTGTCATGGATGTTAACAATGACATGTAGATGGGAACGAGTCATTTTGGGGTCGTTTGGCCAAAAAACATGGCCGCCAGAAACCATCTTGGATTTTACTCTTTGCATGACTAAATCCTATGGCGCAGGCTACAGGTCGTAGCTTTGGTTGGATCTTCATGAAATTTGTCATGGATGTTAACAATGACATGTAGATATTTTACTCTTTGCATGACTAAATCCTTTGGCACAGGCTAGAGGTCGTACCTTTAGTCAGATCATTATGAGATTTGTCATGGCTGTTGACATGTAGATGGGAACGAGTCATTTTGGGGTCATTCGGCCAAAAAACATGGCCGCTGGTGGCCATATTGGATTTCAAAATTAAATCCATTGGAGCGGTCTACAGGTCATACTGTTCGTCTGATCATCATGAAATTTGTCATGGATGTTAATATTGACATGTAGATGGGAACAAGTTATTTTGGGGTTGTTCGGCCAAAAAACATGGCCGCCAGCAGCCATCTTGGATTTTACTCTTTGCATGACTAAATCCTTTGGCACAGGCTAGAGGTCGTACCTTTCGTCAGATCATTATGAGATTTGTCATGGCTGTTGACATTGATATGTAGATGGGAACGAGTCATTTTGGGGTCATTCGGCCAAAAAACATGGCCGCTGGTGGCCATATTGGATTTCAAAATTAAATCCATTGGAGCGGTCTACAGGTCATACTGTTCGTCTGATCATCATGAAATTTGTCATGGATGTTAATATTGACATGTAGATGGGAACAAGTTATTTTGGGGTTGTTCGGCCAAAAAACATGGATGCCAGCAGCCATCTTGGATTTTACTCTTTGCATGACTAAATCCTTTGGCACAGGCTAGAGGTCGTACCTTTGGTCAGATCATTATGAGATTTGTCATGGCTGTTGACATTGACATGTAGATGGGAACGAGTCATTTTGGGGTCATTCGGCCAAAAAACATGGCCGCCAGCAGCCATCTTGGATTTTACTCTTTGCATGACTAAATCCTTTGGCGCGGCCTACTGGTCATAGCTTTTGTCATATCTTCATGAAATTTGTCAAGGATGTTAACAATGACATGTAGGTGGGAACGAGTCATTTTGGGGTCGTTTGGCCAAAAAACATGGCCGCCAGAAGCCATCTTGGATTTTACTCTTTGCATGACTAAATCCTATGGCGCGGGCTACAGGTCGTAGCTTTGGTTGGATCTTCATGAAATTTGTCATGGATGTTAATAATGACATGTAGATGGGAACGAGTCCTTTTGGGGTCATTCAGCCAAAATACATGGCCGCCAGCAGCCATCTTGGATTTTACTCTTTGCATGACTAAACCCTTTGGCACAGGCTAGAGGTCGTACCTTTAGTCAGATCATTATGAGATTTGTCATGGCTGTTGACATTGACATGTAGATGGGAACGAGTCATTTTGGGGTCATTCGGCCAAAAAACATGGTCGCTGGTGGCCATATTGGATTTCAAAATTAAATCCGTTGGAGCGGTCTACAGGTCATACTGTTCGTCTGATCATCATGAAATTTGTCATGGATGTTAATATTGACATGTAGATGGGAACATGGCCGCCAGCAGCCATCTTGGATTTTACTCTTTGCATGACTAAATCCTTTGGCGCGGGCTACAGGTCGTACCTTTTGTCTGATCTTTATGAAATTCGGCACGAATGTTGACATTGACATGTAGATGGGAACGAGTCCTTTTGGGGTCATTTGGCCAAAAAACATGGCCGCCAGCAGCCATCTTGGATTTTACTCTTTGCATGACTAAATCCTTTGGCACAGGCTAGAGGTCGTACCTTTGGTCAGATCATTTATGAGATTTGTCATGGCTGTTGACATTGACATGTAGATGGGAACGAGTCATTTTGGGGTCATTCGGCCAAAAAACATGGCCGGCAGCAGTATTTTACTCTTTACATGACTAAATCCTTTCACATAGGGTACAGATCGTATCTTTTGTCGGATCTTCATGAAATTTGTCAAGGATGTTAACAATGACATGTAGATGGGAACGAGTCCTTTTGGGGTCATTCGGCCGAAAAACATGGCCGCCAGCAGCCATCTTGGATTTTACTCTTTGCATGACTAAATCCTTTGGTGCAGGGTGCAGGTCATACCTTTGGTCTGATCTTTATGAAATTTGTCATGGATGTTAACAATGACATGTAGATGGGAACGAGTCCTTTTGGGGTCATTCGGCCAAAAAACATGGCCACCAGCAGCCATCTTGGATTTTACTCTGCATAACTAGGCCTTTTCATTATGTTTACCCATACCATAGTATGGTAAACATAGTGTCGTTGTCCGGATTGATCACTCGTCGTTAGTCCGTCCGTCTGTCTGTCTGTCTGTGTCTGTCTGGAGACACTTTACACATGGTGCGATAACTCAACTATTTTTTATCAGAACCAAATTTTGTGTATGAATTTCTCAGCACAAAAGACAGATCGAGTTTGAATATGGGTTTGATCCGACTATGTTTAATTGAGTTATGGCCCTTTTTCTAAAAAATATTCACTCTTAAAATTTTTTTTTTTTAGATTTAATTCCTTGCTCAATTAACCAAAAAAAAAAAATAAATAAAAAAATATATATAATTTTTTTTTTTTTAAATAATTAAAAACATATTTATTTTTTAAAGTTAATAAAATTGGAAAAACTAACACCATTATAACTCTGCCAAGGATACCCTGAGTCACTGCACCAAATTTGTTTAAATCGGTCCTAAATATTGTGTTATGTACTGGTAAATTTGTTTGGAGCGACATTAAATCCAATTCACCAATTCCATATCATGCCAATGTGCAGATGATCTGATAAAGAAATCTATGATATCTAATTTAAAATAAAGTTTCAACAATACACATCACATGATCAGGGTTTCCGCCAGGGGGAAATAAATGAGTCCGTATTGGAGAAACACATAACGCGACGGGACGACCATGGTTCGTCCTGTCAGGCGAAAATTTTGTTATTTGACACTTAAAAGTAGCCATTTCCTTGCACCTGAGTGTCCCACAAAGCAATCCAAAGCTACATATATTATGCAAGTCGATCATTTCTGTGGGTGCATTAATTCTGTTGATGGTATACAAATAATTAATCATGTAATTACGTAAGTATAAGACTGCCGTCTGATTGAATACTCTATAAATAACGAGCTACGAGTTACAGTGTTTACACATTTATAACTTACAATAAGATATAATGAATATAAACACTAAAAGGCATCTACGCATTGACCAATAATACCACGCAAGGAGAATTGAATAAATTATTTTTTAGAATTTCAGGTAGCGTCCGTAGAAATTAAACTGACAGGATTATGTACATGTATTCTGTCAATCGTAAAACTCTTTGTGCGCTGTGACGTCATACTGCAGGGTTTGTCTGGAGTATATTTTTATAGCGGCGAAATACCAATGGTAGCGAAGTCTTTCACTCGGAACGCGTAGCTTGTTCAATAGTCTGTATAGGCCAACAACTGACGATTGACCGCAGCTATAGAACAGAGTTTTAGCCAACGTTTTATAAAATATAATTGAGTTTCGGCTGGAAATGTGAACATGTGCGTCGTTGATTGTGCTTGGGGACCCAGGCGGGACAACGAAACTATTATTGACTGTACTTTGACTTTATCTCCATATTGGGGGGGGGGGGGAGGGTATGTGTTTGTGTTTATCCTCCATGCGTGTAATATGGCTCAAATGAATGGTGTTGTCACTATGAATTCGCGCTATAAAGACAGGACAGGTTCCGTATTATTGTGAAATAAATCACTTTGGGATTTTGTTGAGTATGCATGGCAATATACGCATAATAATCAACACACGTAGAGAATCACATGTTTTTTTCAGGAACTTCACTGACATCGAACTCAAAACAAATGATAATACAGCAATAAGATAAATGATCAACATTGAGTAGTTTCATCCACGAAAATCCCGTGCATAAAAATGTCCCGACTCAGCAATTGGGTGTTCTTTGATCCAATTATGTAATTGTACGATAGGACGGGGTCTTCGAGTCTGAGTAGTTTCATCCATGGAATCCCGTGCACAAAAACATCCATACTCAACAGTCCGGCATTCTTTGATGTTACAGCGACATGTATTACGCTGTATCTAATGTCGCTATTTGACCCGCTTTTTCACCAGTATTCTGTTTAACTCCCGTTGCAGCCAAAAATTTTTTACGACATATTGCTACTGACATTTGGTACATGCATGAATCAAACAGATCATCTGCGAGGGGAATGGGTCCGTGTGACGGACCCGCAGCCGGCCTGGCGGAATCCCTGCATGATATTAACATTAGACTTTAACATCTGTGCTGCCTTGCACAACTGAAGATATCACTCTACAGATTGTCTGAGGTCATTATAAATGTTATTGGTTTAATAGAGATGCCAGCTTTCAACATAAACAATTCCTGTGATTTGTTGACAGCTCTGCTATATAATTGATATTAATGGGTCAGCAGTGAGGTGGCTTATCTTGATCTATATTGTTGGTAGAATTTGATACATTATCATTGTAAACTTAAATTGGACTCTCTTAACCCAAGTATTCCATGTCCAGGTCACCTTTCACATTTAACCCAAGGCAGTGGTGGTGCAGCATTACAGATATTGTACCAGGGCATTCTCTTATATAAATGCGAGTGACCCATAAATTCCAATAATTTGTGTTATGTACATTTGTCTATAATAGTACATAACAGTATACTCTATAATTCAATATCAAAACTCTCATTTCTGATTCTGATCATAGTAATTTACTATCGCCAAGGGATGTGTTACCTCTTGTTTCTATTGTTTTAAGGGCTTTATTATGGTGTATCCGACACAGTTATGTCTGACATCAAATATATATCCACCACCTGCAATATGTGCTTATTTGTTTAATTCTGCTCAATTCACACGACATGAAATGAGGAAATAAATGATGTATACAATATTCATAATATAAATCAAATCAAATTGAATCTCGAAGCCTCATCGGACGATAGTAATCTAACATTAAAGTTATATTATTATACATCATGATGATCATAGGATGTCACTCTTTCTGATACATATAGCATCATGTATTGATCTGTTGGATAAAATAGCGTAAAATAGACGACAATATCCATCACCAGGTCTGGGCGTAAAAGCCGTAATAAAAATGGAATCAGGACGGTCTTGGACGTAAAACAGCATCTCGCTTTCCCAATAACCTGTAGCTGGTTTACGTAAGACCAGACTTGGAAGAGGCAATCATGTATTGATCTGTTGGATAAAATAGCGTAAAATAGACGACAATATCCATCACCAGGTCTGGGCGTAAAAGCCGTAATAAAAATGGAATCAGGACGGTCTTGGACGTAAAACAGCATCTCGCTTTCCCAATAACCTGTAGCTGGTTTACGTAAGACCAGACTTGGAAGAGGCAATAATTGAAGTTCGAAGAATTTTCCTTGAAAATTACCTAGTTAGCTCACCTGAGACGAAGTCTCCGGTGGAGCTATAGTCATCACTCCTCGTCCGTCGTCCGTCCGTCCATCCGTCCGTCCATCCGTCCGTCCGTCCATCAACAATTCTTTGAACATCTTCTCCTCTGAAACCGGAAGACCGAATTGGTTCATATTTGGTGTGGATGTTCCCTAGGTGACTCTCATTCAGATTTGTTCAAATGAGGTCACTGGGTCAAATAGTTGCGAAACCAGGGCCATAACTCTATTCCTCCACAGTAATTCTTACAACGACTTCTTGTCCATAACCATTGTGCCGATTTAGCTAATATTTGGTATGGAGGGTCCTTGGGTGACTGGTGTTCAGATTTGTTCAAATGAGGTCACCCGGTCAATTAGTTGAGAAACCAGTGCCATAACTCATAGTAATTCTTACAATGACTTCTTCTACAAAAATATTTGGCCGAATTAGCTTATATTTGGTACTGAGAGACCTTGGATGACTGGGAATCAGATTTGTTCAAATTGGGTCACTGGGTCAATTAGGGGCAGAGCCAGGGACATAACTCTAAAAACCAAAAAATTACATTTTTGCATTTTGGATCATATTTGGTGTGGATGTTCCCTAGGTGACTGTCATTAAGATTTGTTCAAATGAGGTCACTGTGTCAAACAGTTGCGAAACCAGGGCCATAACTATATTCCTCCTTGGTAATTCTTATAACGACTTCTTGTCAACAAGCATTATGCCGATTTAGTTTATATTTGGTATGTGGGGTCATTGAATGACTGGGGTTCAGATTTGTTCAAATGGGGTCACTGGGTCAAATAGTGGTAGAGCCAGGGCCTTAATTCCCCAAAAAATAATACAAAATTCAGGAACTCCTTGATCAATTTAACATACAAAAAAAAATATCACCCCCCCCCCCCCCCCACATGACCCAGAACCCCACCCTGCCCCCAACCAACAGCATTCCACCCTATCTCATATCCTAACTCACAGGTAAATAAAGTTTTTTTTTAAATTCCCATTGCAAAGCAACTCTCATATGAACTGATAGACATGACAGATAGAGTCCCCAGGGAGTGTATTCATGTCATCCATAATTTAAATGAGATTAATGGTGTTATCAATGAAGCACCCTTGTTGTTTACATTATCACTCAGTGGTCATTAAAATCAGATTAATTTCATTTTCTCAGAGTGCCTGGCATTTGTTGAATGAGGTTCACAGAGGGTGAATTTAGTGACACTATCCTACACAGCAGGCTAGCATAACCAAATACACCCTCTGAGAACCTTATTCCGCTTAGGCCTCATCTTCTGGGAAGTATCTAGAGTCTCAAGATCTCATTCTGCGTAGGCCTCATCTTCTGGGAAGTATCTATAGTATCAAATTTACATTGTTGTTAGTTAAATTTCCCTTCTAGGAAGTTTCTGTATCCCTTAATTTGCAGAAGATAAAATTCATGATTGAGGTGCCCAATGGGTGAACATCACCAATTTCAACTGGGGAACTTCAATCTTATTCTAGGTCTTCCATAGCAGTTGAGGGCCTTATCAGAATGAGGTCCCCAGAGGGTGAATTTAGTGATACTAGCCCGCTGTGCAGGATAGCCTCACTAAATTCACCCTCTGGGTACCTCATTCTGCAAATAACAGACAGACTATTTCAAAGCTTGATTCAAGGCTAGCATCACCAAATTCACCATTTGGGGACCTCATTCTGCTTAGGCCTCATGTTCTTGGAAGTATCTATAGTATCAAATTTACATTGTTGTTAGTTAAATTTCCCTTCTAGGAAGTTTCTATATCCCCTAATTTGCAGAAGATAAAATTCATAATTGAGGGGCCCAATGGGTGAACATCACCAACTTCCAACTGGGGAAATTCAATTTTATTCTAGGTCTTCCATAGCAGTTGAGGACTTTATCAGAATGAGGTCCCCAGAGGGTGAATTTAGCATCACTAAATTCACCCTCTGGGGACCTCACTCTGCAAATGACAGACACACTACCACACTATTTCAAGGCTTGTTGTATAATACATTGTGTTGCTTGAGGCCAGGCATACACAATGTAGGAACAGACACGCTTTTTGTGATGCTATCCGGCACAGCAGGCTAGCATCACCAAATTCACCCTCTGGCGTCCTCATTCTGCTTAGGCCTCATCTTCTGGGAAGTATCTATAGTATCAAATTTACATTGTTGTTAGTTAAATTTCCCTTCTAGGAAGTTTCTATATCCCCTAATTTGCAGAAAATAAAATTCATAAATGAGGTGCCCAATGGGTGAATATCACCAACTTCAACTGGGGAACTTAATTTTTATCCTTATCAGATTTGTGAAAATGGGATCACAAAGTCAAATAAGGGCAGAGCAAGAGACTTAACTATTTCACTACATAGTAATTCTTAAAATATGTTTGCAAGAACTAGTTGGCTTATATAGAATGGAATGTTCTTCCTTGACTGCAATTCAGATTTTTTTAATGGGGTCACCTGGTCAAATAGGGGCCAAGCGAAGGACAGTTTCCCTCTTAATATGCTTCCTTCACAAGGACCATCAGGTCTATTTGACTGATATTTATGATTTGTATGAAGGGTTCTTTGGTGTCTGGGATTCAAATTTATTCAGATGGGGTCACCCGGTTAAATAGGGTGGGACCAGGGACATAACAATATGTCTCTATAGTAATTCTTAAAATGTCTTCTCAAGGGATTTTGGACTATTTAGCTTACATATAGTATGGAGGAATCAGGAAGATCCTTTAGTGACTGAGATACAGATTTGTTAAAATGAGGTCAACCTGTCTAGAAATGGCAGTCTATGGGGAGTTAACACTTTTGTGTCCAATAAAATCATAGAAATACCAAATTCATTAAAACATCTACCTTGGAACCACCTGACTGATTGGTCTGACATACATGTATTGTGTTTTGGGTCCATGGATAATTGGGCTTCAAACATGTTTAAATGGTTTTAGAAAAAGGCGCTTGTGAGATTGGAAATTTCCAACAATTGAGAAAGTTTGAGGTGTCGGTTGTGAAATTCCAACCTAAGACTTGGGAGTCTGGATCCCGGTTGGGAGGGGACTTGTTGAGCTGGAGGAGGGGGGTGATCAGTAGTGTACAGTTGGCAATTTCAAGGTGGTTTTTTACCAAGCTAAGTCTCTCTAGCCACATATCCTGTTTAAATCTACTTATTTTAAAGTGATTATGAAAAGTGCTGACTGTTTTGGTCTCCAGAGTCCCAGTCTTATCAGTCTTTGCAGTCTGGTGAGCGACCCCACAGTCATTGACTGTCTTGTTTTTCTTATCAGTCTGATTTATTTGTTATCTAATTTACATTTTAACATTCAATATGACAATGTGTCTCAGAAATACCATCATTGGTGACCAGGAAGCTTGTTTTTTCTTTGGCAGAGGCATTACAGTTTAATTTTTTTGGTTTAAATTACGTAGTTCATTTCTCCCTCCTCCCTACAGTACTAGTAACATCTAAAGGCCAGTTACTCTCAGTTTTTCAGTCGAATAGACATATTGAATGATAAAATGAAAGCAACTGGCCAGTAGATGTTACAGTAAAAATTAAACAGGCTTCATTATTTTCTTTGAAAATTACCTAGTTTATCTTATCCCCCAGACTTTGTTTTATCGTAACATCTAACGGAATCTTGTTTTTCTGAGTCACATAGTCATAATGAATGATAAACATGAAATTGAATGGTATGAATTTATAGTGTTTTGGTCTAAATTGAAAAAAATTCCATTACTTGACCAAACCATGGTTAGCCCTAATGTGTTCAAATTACATCAATCTAGAGAACTGAATTTGGTCATATTCAAATGTCAGAATTCTTAGTTATCGACAGGTGAACCTTACCTTGGTGACTTGGCACCAAAGGGCAAGAGAAGTTGATAATGACACTATAAAATGATATGACATTCCTCATCTACAGCCTCATGGAATGATGGAAGTATTGAATCCAGTGTCTACTCATCTGCAGCCTCATAGCAGTATTGAATCCAGTGTCTACTCATTATTAGCTCAACTTACTTTTGTAAGTTTGAGCTATTGCCATGGTTTGGCATCCGTCGTCCGTGTGTCCGTGTGCGCGTGTGTCCGTCAACAATTTCCTTTGGCGCGGCCTACAGGTTGTACCTTTGGTCTGATCTTCATGAAATTTGTCATGAATGTTGACATTGACATGTAGATGGGAACGAGTCATTTTGGGGTCATTCGGCCAAAAAACATGGCCACTGGCAGCCATCTTGGATTTCAAGATTCAATCCATTGGCGCGGCCTACAGGTCGTACTGTTCATCTGATCATCATGAAATTTGTCATTGATGTTAATAATGACATGTAGCTGGGAACGAGTGATTTTGGAGTTGTTTGGCCAAAAAACATGGCCGCCAGCAGCCATCTTGGATTTTACTCTTTGCATGACTAAATCCTTTGGCGCGGGCTACAGGTTGTACCTTTCGTCTAATCTTTATGAAATTTGTAATGAATGTTGACATTGACATGTAGATGGGATCGAGTCATTTTGGGGTCATTCGGCCAAAAAACATGGCCGCTGGCAGCCATCTTGGATTTCAAGATTCAATCCATTGGCGCGGGCTACAGATCGTACTGTTCGCCTGATCATCATGAAATTTGTCATTGATGTTAAT
The DNA here is from genome assembly GCA_032622095.1 of Siphonodentalium dalli. Taxonomy (NCBI): domain Eukaryota; kingdom Metazoa; phylum Mollusca; class Scaphopoda; order Gadilida; family Siphonodentaliidae; genus Siphonodentalium; species Siphonodentalium dalli. The sequence continues at coordinate 148,065,312 of CP136065.1, read as the reverse complement.
AATGACATGTAGATGGGAACGAGTGATTTTGGTGTCGTTCGGACAAAAAACATGGCCGCCAGCAGCCATCTTGGATTTTACTCTTTGCATGACTAAATCCTTTGGCGCGAGCTACAGGTTGTACCTTTGGTCTAATCTTTATGAAATTTGTCATGAATGTTGACATTGACATGTAGATGGGAACGAATCATTGTGGGGTCATTCGGCCAAAAAACATGGCCGCTGGCGGCCATCTTAGATTTCAAAATTCAATCCATTGGTGCGGGCTACAGGTCGTACTGTTCGTCTGATCATCATGAAATTTGTCATGGATGTTAATATTGACATGTAGATGGGAACGAGTCATTTTGGGGTCGTTCGGCCAATAAACATGGCCGCCAGCAGCCATCTTGGATTTTACTATTTGCATGACTAAATCCTTTGGCGCGGGCTACAGGTCGTAGCTTTGATCGGAACATCATGAAATTTGTCATGGATGTTAACAATGACATGTAGATGGGAACGAGTGATTTTGGGGTCGTTCGGCCGAAAAACATGGCCGCCAGCAGCCATCTTGGATTTTACTATTTGCATGACTAAATCCTTTGGCGCGGGCTACAGGTCGTTGTGTTGGTCGGAAGTTTATGAAATTTGTCATGGATGTTAACACTGACATGTAGATGGGAACGAGTGATTTTGGAGTCGTTCGGCCAAAAAACATGGCCGCCAGCAGCCATCTTGGATTTTACTCTTTGCATGACTAAATCCTTTGGCGCGGGCTACAGGTCGTAGCTTTGATCGGAACATCATGAAATTTGTCATGGATGTTAACAATGACATGTAGATGGGAACGAGTGATTTTGGGGTCGGCCGAAAAACAAGGCCGCCAACAGCCATCTTGGATTTTACTATTTGCATGACTAAATCCTTTGGCGCGGGCTACAGGTCGTACCTTTGGTCTGATCTTTATGAAATTTGTCATGAATGTTGATATTGACATGTAGATGGGAACGAGTCATTTTGGGGTCATTCGGCCAAAAAACATGGCCGCTGGCAGCCATCTTGGATTTCAAGATTCAATCCATTGGCGCGGGCTACAGATCGTACTGTTCGTCTGATCATCATGAAATTTGTCATTGATGTTAATAATGACATGTAGATGGGAACGAGTGATTTTGGGGTCGTTCGGCCAAAAAACATGGCTGCCAGCAGCCATCTTGGATTTTACTCTTTGCATGACTAAATCCTTTTGCGCGGGCTACAGGTCGTTGTGTTGGTCGGAAGTTTATGAAATTTGTCATGTATGTTAACAATGACATGTAGATGGGAACGAGTGATTTTGGGGTCGTTTGGCTAAAAAACATGTCCGCCAGCAGCCATATTGGATTTTACTCTTTGCATGAATAAATCCTTCGGTGCGGGCTACAGGTCGTAGCTTTGGTCGGAACTTCATGAAATTTGTCATGTATGTTAACAATGACATGTAGATGGGAACGAGTGATTTTTGAGTCGTTCGGCCAAAAAACATGGCCGCCAGCAGCCATCTTGGATTTTACTCTTTGCATGACTAAATCCTTTGGCGCAAGCTATAGGTTGCCTTTGGTCTAATCTTTATAAAATTTGTCATGAACGTTGACATTGACATGTAGATGGGAACGAATCATTGTGGGGTCATTCGGCCAAAAAACATGGCCGCTGGCGGCCATCTTGGGTTTCAAAATTCAATCCATTGGCGCGGGCTACAGGTCGTACTGTTCGTCTGATCATCATGAAATTTGTCATGAATGATAACAATGACATGTAGATGGGATCGAGTCGTTTTGGGGTCATTCGGTCTAAAAACATGGCCGCCAGCAGCCATCTTGGATTTTACTCTTTGCATGACTAAATCCTTTGGTGCGGGCTACAGGTCGTAGCTTTGATCAGATGGTCATGAAATTTGTCATGAATTATAACAATGACATGTAGATGGGAACGAGTCGTTTTGGGGTCATTCGGTCAAAAAACATGGCCACCAGCATTTTACTCTTTGCATGAATAAATCCTTTGGCGTGGGCTACAGGTCATACCTTTGGTCTGATCTTTATTAAATTTGTCATGGATGTTAACACTGACATGTAGATGGGAACGAGTGATTTTGGAGTCGTTCGGACAAAAAACATGGCCGCCAGCAGCCATCTTGGATTTTACTCTTTGCATGACTAAATCCTTTGGCACGGGCTACAGGTTGTACCTTTGGTCTAATCTTTATGAAATTTGTCATGAATGTTGACATTGACATGTAGATGGGAACGAATCATTGTGGAGTCATTCGGCCAAAAAACATGGCAGCTGGTGGCCATCTTGGATTTCAAAATTCAATCCATTGGCGCGGGCTACAGGTTGTACTGTTCGTCTGATCATCATGAAATATGTCATGAATGATAACAATGACATGTAGATGGGATCGAGTCGTTTTGGGGTCATTCGGTCTAAAAACATGGCCGCCAGCAGCCATCTTGGATTTTACTCTTTGCATGACTAAATCCTTTGGTGCGGGCTACAGGTCGTAGCTTTGATCAGATGGTCATGAAATTTGTCATGAATTATAACAATGACATGTAGATGGGAACGAGTCGTTTTGGGGTCATTCGGTCAAAAAACATGGCCACCAGCATTTTACTCTTTGCATGACTAAATCTTTGGCGTGGGCTACAGGTCATACCTTTGGTCTGATCTTTATTAAATTTGTCAAGGATGTTAACACTGACATGTAGATGGGAACGAATGATTTTGGAGTCGTTCGGCCAAAAAACATGGCTGCCAGCGGCCATCTTGGATTTCAAAATTCAATCCATTGGCACTGTCTACAGGTCGTACTGTTCGTCTGATCATCATGAAATTTGTAGGTCGTAGCTTTGGTCAGATCTTCATAAAATTTGTCATGGATGTTAACAATTATACGTAGATGGGAACGAGTTCTTTTGGGGTCAATTGGCCAAAAAAAATGGCCAGCAGCAGCCATCTTGTATTTTACACTTTGCATCACTAAATCCTTTGGCGCAGGTTAGACATTTCAATTAGCACCTTTCCTATTCCTCCATTTACTGTCAACCATTAAATTATTCCCCTACCTAAGTTGAGCTACAGTGTCATTGACACTTTCATTGTGCCTCCAAATCATGTTGTGACATGGGGTTACATGTAGAATTATCTATTGTTCACATGAGTCTTTAAGATTTTTCTACCCTCGTAACAGTTTTGTGACTTTTGACTTGAGCTCTACCCCCGCACAAACAGTGCTCACTTAAGCATGCAAGCTCTCCGCAGGTTGATATTAGCTCAATCCTTAAGTGCAGAAGGATTCCTGTTCATTGGTAGGAAATGTTCAGATAATAATTATGGCTGTTGGGGGAACTACTTGTCACTGAGTAATTAGAGAAAGGGTTAAAATGAATTGTTTTTCTATTCCCAGGTTGATTGCTGGTGAACCACACTGGATAGTTTATTTGTATATAAAGCAATAAAGCAAGCTGTACAGATCCTTCACAATGCTGCTTTGGTGTGAGAGGACGTTTGTTGACAGTAAAATAAAGGAAATTCTGTCTAGTTGTTTATGCTGCTTGACATTATTTTGAAGAAAAAAACTTGAAATGACATAGCACTTCATCATAGATCAACAGGAAAGCCCTCACCGTCCATTCGAATGGATTCAACATCTCCAGGTGAGGCTGATGATTTGCAGACATCAAGGTCTGCAACTCTGCCAAAGTCATTTTCGCCAAAGGTTACACGACCAAAACTGCCTTCGTTCAGTGGATCTAATACCCGACCTCATTCTGTTAGACATAGAACTGATCCGGGCCAAGGAGAAATCAGGGCTATTTTAGAAGATATAAAAAATCTAAATGAAATTGATTTTGTGAAAACATATGGCCGCTCTCGGCTTAAAACTTCGCCTTATAAAACAACGTCTGCTTCCACTTCTCCCACCCCTTCACCAGGTATTGAAGATAACTCCAAGTCTACTCTGAATAGGAGTAGAAGTCTAAAGCTGTTGACAGAGAAGCTAAAAAGTGGTTTTGCTGGAAAATTGGTTACAATGACACCTGAAGAAACAACACCATTGGCGGAAAGACCAGAGAGGTTAGAGCTCAATGTTAAGAAGAAATTTTCTGATCCTGATATACAAGAAGTTACATTAGAAGAAATTGAGGAAAATGTGCCATCAAAAGTATTTTCGACATCGTCGCAAGGATCAGATGGTAGTACGCCAATCATGGAGCGGTCCAACGATAGTCTGCAGAATGAGTTTGATGCTGCTGCGCAAATGGATGATGAAGGCGTGAGTAGCGATGATCAACATCTCAATTCAGGGTCCTATAGATATCATCCACTTGACAGAAATTCTCCATTCCTTAAAATGGTTGCCTCCAAGCAACGTCGAACTGGAAGGACTACATTAAGAACACTGGATAAATTCCATGCAAATCATACCAAGTCAGCGGATGCCGAGTCTTATAAAGCAGATGACATCCCAGAACAACCCGAGCCACTCAGACCATTACCCAATTTGTCGAAGGTTCGAAGTAATAGTCAAAGAACAGCTGCAAGACACGTGACACATCCACCACATAGAAAATCATCATATCCAGGTGAACAAGGAAGTATGGACACAAATGGTTTTGGCACTCTTGAGCCACCTGGGACGGACAAATTGGATTGTGGTTTAGATGAGAACCAGAATGAGAGTCAGATATCACTGGCAGATAGTATGATAAGCCCGAGTGAAGGGAATGAGGATGTAGACCAGAGTGCTGTAGATAACGTTCTCAACAAAAATATCAGCAGAGGCCAAACGGACAGACGGAGTAAGTCGTCTCTGAAGCACAAGTCTAAAAGCGACCCATGCCCTCACAAGTTAGATCTTTTAGTCAGCTTGCCTGGTGTTATTGCATCAGCACAGAGTCACAGCTCGCCTGTTTTGTTAGACTCGGACAAATTTGAATTTGACGATTCAGGCACCCAGTCTGATGTAATTATGCTATCTCCGGAAATTTCTAGTCAAACGGAACCCGAGTTATTTGATGAATCGACTCTTGAATCTCCTCCAACGATGTTCGATAACAAGCTTAAAACTCTTTTGTGCAGTGATAGTGATCAAAGTAGCAGTGACCCGAGCCTCGGCACAGAACAATCATCTCCCGTTGTTTCATTTGACACACTTTCCATGTCAGCTCAGGAACCGCATAATTTGCTCCAGGTCCCTAAGAAAAATTCATTAGGTCGGAGTAGTAGTTCTGCTGGGATCTTACAAAGGGAACGGAGGCGTTACTCATCCCTTGGAAGAGAAAAAGAACCAGAAAGAAAGCTGAGCATGACTGTTCCTGAGCAAAAAGTTCTAACGGAGTTCACTCCTATTGGCGATTCGATTGGATACCAGGCTGCGAGCATGCCAAGTGTTTGGAAGGATCGGGGTGGCAGCTATGATTCACCAGAAAGGGACTTGCAGCATTGCAAGGTACCCTTACATGTAATTGATTTATACCTTTAAAAGGATTTTCCTTATTCAGTTAAAAAAAGGTATACATTGGAATGGTCTATTATTTGAGCAACTTTTGTTTGAAAACATCTGGTGGGATATAAGAAATATAAGTAGTCGACAGATAGACAAACAGATAGTGCAAGTGCAAAAGGATTCCAGTTTATTGGTGGCAGATACTTGATGTTTCTATTAAATTTCCTTGTCACGTGACTTTTACCAAAAAAAAAAACAAAACATTATTTATAGTAAAACGTTGCGGACTTCCCCCGACGTGGCCCGTCATATTGATATGATGCCATTACCTGATTATACATGTAGTTTATGCCTGTTGTAAAATCACATTTCAACTTTAATATATTTTTCTTCAGGACAAACGGTACCATATAGTAGATGAGCTGTATCGTAATGAAAGGGAGTATGTTGAAGCCCTGCAAGTGCTAACAGATGTGAGTTTTATTCTGTGATTGTGGCTGTTCAAATTCTATGCTTAAAATTTAGATATATTTCCCTAAACATGGCAAAAAATTTAAAAGTTATTAGAATGTGAGTTTTTTTTATTGAAATTTTTGTTCTTTATATCTCAACTTGACGAAATCAAGTTTGAGCTATTGTCATGGGTTGGCGTCTGTCGTCTACTGGAGGCCACAACTCTCATCTGATTGTCACCAAACTTCATATGGATCTTTGAGGTGACCTCTAGATTTGAGCCATCAATTTTTAGCTCAACTTGACAACGTCAAGTTTGAGCTATTGCCATGGGTTGGCATCGTTGTCTGTCAGTCTGTACATTCATCGTAACGACCATCAACAATTTCCTTTAGCACTCCCTACAGGCTTCATCCAATCATGACCAAAATTTGTATGAATGATCAGGGTGACCTCTAAATCGGAGCCATCATTTTTTTCCGAAATTCGTTAAAATATCAGAGAAATTTACAGCCATGTTTAGGATCACCTCTAGATGGTAGAGCTCTATCAAATTTGAATGATTTTTGTTGAAAAACATGGCCGATGGCAGCCATCTTGGATTTACTCTTTACATAACTTAATTCTTTGGCACACCCTACTGACCAAATCATCACCACACTTCATATAGGTCTTCGAGCTGACCACTAGACCACTAGATGGGAGGCCTGGAGCCATAAATTTTTACCTAGAATCATTGAAAATTTGTCTGACTAAATCCCACATGCCACATCCCTTATTCAATCATCTCCAAACTTCATACAGATCTTTGGGGTGACTTCTAGATGGCAGCTATGAGCATTTTCCAAAAAAAATTCAAAAACATGGCCACCAACATTAATCTTGTTCTGAATTTTGTTTTAAAAACATGGCTGTCGGCAGCCATCTTGGATTTTACTCTTTGTACAATTAAATCCCTCGGCATGCCATACAGCTAACATTTTTCATCTGATTGATCCAAAACTTCATAATGGATCTTTGTGTTGACCTCTTGTATTACTTAAACATTTCCAATTTATGAAGTTGTCCTACCGAAAATTATAGTTTTGGGGGACTATTAAAATAGCCAGTGTACATCTGTCCATCCGTTGGGAAAGTTTCCGGATGAGAACTTTATTTTGGGCTATCTGATCGAAACCAAATTTGGTATGCGAATTTATCAGCTCAAAACACAGGTCATGTTCGAATATGGTTTCGGTCCGCCTATTTTTGCCAGAGTTATGGCCCATTTTCAACAGAATTTGCCGATTATTTTGATGTACGGATGATAACTTTAGTTTTTGTAATCTCATTGTTTTTAAATTTGGTTTGTGGATTAACCACATGAAGATACAGGTCAAGATCGAATTCGAGTTTGATCCGCCCATTTTTGCCGCAGTTATGGTCCTTGTCGACTTAAAATTTGCCGATTATTTTGGTTTCCAGATGATAACTCTACTTTTAGTTGTTTGTTTTTAAATTCAACTGAATCTCTTGATATTTGATACATGGTTCGAATTTCAGAAGACACAGACCAAATTTTACGTCCGATGAATACTGACAGAGATAAAAAAAAAAAAACTATCCTTACTAAAAAGCCACCTTTTCGGGGGACTTGTGTTGGCAAATATTGCGATGAAATTGTCAAGCAAACAACAATTTGTCATGCCAGGAAATTTCCCAACATTAGCTGGAAAAGTTTTTGGTGGGAAAGCTAACCATGTGGATTCAGACCAAAAAGCGGGCAAAGTTACAATCACGGCAGATCTTTATACCTGACTCTAAATGGGAGACATAGCTTGAGGTTCCAGAGGAGTGAAGATAGGGTCTACTACCGCTGGAGGGATCCGGTTAATATGTTTTCAGTATTTTGCAGTTTTTGGACCAGGAACCAGTCTATTCAACAAAAAATTATGTTATTAAAATGTACTTTCACTTCCATGAAGTAGAACTTAGACAGCCGTTGCCAATTTTCAGCATTAGACTGGTACTTGTCCCAATTGAACCAGCCGCCCGATTCGTAGTAACCCAACCCTTGCTGCCCTACTACCGTCAGATCTTTATACCCGATGCTAAACTAGCACATAATGCGACCCTTATTATGAAAAAAGTTTGGAGGGAAAGCTGACCATGTGGCAATGTTGACATGGCTTGAGGCTACAAAAGGGGGAAATATTCTATCGTAGGATATTTATACATGACGTAACTACCTGTAAACTGGCGTATATACGACATTATTACAGAACGGTGAACATTTTGCAGCCACTGATCATTAGAATATCACACCATCTTGTGCAGGAATAAGTTTTCTGTGGTCAATGGCGACGGGTTTTGCATGTCTCTCGGTGGAATAAAACAAATTAATTTGGCCGATACCCAGGCATTGCTAGGCAACAAGTTTTCAGTTTACTAAAACCTTCCTTGTGACTCATATTGATTGTGAAGGTACTGACTCTTTGTGAATGTATTCAACTGACACTTCAGCATTTCGTGAGTCGTGATGTCACAGGAACCGAGTGCATGGGTATTTTTAGCTCAACTTGACAAGTCCAGTTTGAGCTCTTGCCTTATATGTTTGCCATGAGTTGGAATTTGACGTCTGTGCGTCCATCAACAATTTCCTTTCGCACATCTCGGAACTGATTGCCACAAAACTTTATATGAATCTTCGGGGTGACCTCTAGATGGGGGCCATCAATTTTTTCCCGAAATAAAAAATAAAAACGTGGCCCCGCCAGCAGCCGTCTTGAATTGCAAATTTGAATCCATTGGCACACCTTGCAGCCGCATTTATCAGAGAATTGAAAATTAATAGGCATGTTGATATGTTGATATCGGGAACCCGATTCGAGATCGACACCGAATCGGTCTGCTGATTCGTATATTTTTGAATCTGTTACTTTAGTGTAGTTTCATTTTTTGCGTCTAGATGACATATGCCAAATACCATGAATTTACAAAAATTGAAGCACAAGGTTGCCAAGTTAGCCATGGATAATTCTGAATGTATGCCATTCAGAATAGACGTGCATTGTGCAATTTATGTGCTTCGATCGCAACCCATGATGGTGATCAATTGCCGCATATAATTGTAATCTGTACTATATAAATTGTCTACATGGTGCATGATCGCTAGATGCGAAACTCAATTGATTACCATATGTTTAGAACTTCAGATATCCAATTCAGATTATCATGAATAAAATTCAATGTCAGTCGCCGTTATGCGTGACAAAACATAGAGTTGAATGAATAGAATCCTTAGAACAATCGATCTATTATGTGTTATATGTGACACTGCCGACAGAATTCCTAGAAATTTCCTACTTTCAGTTTCTGTTTCCCAGAAAATCGAGCACGTTGCACCAAGCTTCAATCCATTGAATCTTGTTGATAACATTTAACACTTGTAATTTATGTCTGAATTCTGGGACCCCCTCCGTGAAGACAACTGCTGTGAATATGTGATGTAGCCTGTAGGGGCTTAATTTATTGTGGGTTGAAAAGTTTAACAAATAACTACCATTGGTATCGGACTACAACAATTATATAGCTGAATGGTGTGCCCATATCTAAGTGTGTCTAATCTTTAGTATCATTATTAGCTCAACTTACTTTGTAAGTTTGAGCTATTGCCATGGATTGGCGTCCGTGTGGGGTGTGTGCGTGTGTCCGTCAACAATTTCCTTTCCCGCGGGCTGCAGGTCATACCTTTGGTCTGATCTTTATGAAATTTGTCATGAATGTTGACATTGACATGTCATGTAGATGGGAACGAGTCATTTTGGGATTATTCGGCAAAAAAACATGGCCGCCAGCAGCCATTTTGGATTTCAAAATTCAATCCTTTGGCGTGGGCTACAGGTCATACTGCTCGTCTGATCATCATGAAATTTGTCACGGATGTTAATATTGACATGTAGATGGGAACGAGTCATTTTGGGGTCGTTCGGCCAAAAACATGGCCACCAGCAGCCATATTGGATTTTACTCTTTGCAAGACTAAATCCTTTGGCGCGGCCTACAGGTCGTAGCTTTGGTCAGATCTTCATGAAATTTGTCGTGGATGTTAACAATGACATGTAGATGGGAACGAGTCATTTTGGGTTCATTTGGCAAAAAAACATGGCCACCAGCATCCATCTTGGATTTTACTCTATGCATGACTAAATCCTTTGGCGCGGGGCTACAGGTCGTACCTTTGGTCCGATCTTTATGAAATTTGTCATGAATGTTGACATTGTCATGTAGATGGGAACGAGTTATTTTGGGGTCATTCAGCAAAAAAACATGGCCACCAGCGGCCATTTTGGATTTCAAAATTCAATCCATTGGCGCGGGCTACAGGTCATACTGCTCGTCTGATCATCATGAAATTTGTCATGGATGTTAATATTGACATGTAGATGGGAACAAGTCATTTTGGGGTTGTTCAGCCAAAACACATGGCCACCAGCAGCCATCTTGGATTTTACTCTTTGCATGACTAAATCCTTTGGCACAGGCTACAGGTCGTAGCTTTGGTCAGATCTTCATGAAATTTGTTACGGGTGTTAACAATGACATGTAGATGGGAATTAGTCATTTTGGGGTCATTTGGTCAAAAAACATGGCTGCCAGCAGCCATCTTGGATTTTACTCTTTGCATTACTAAATCCTTTGACACAGGCTACAGGTCGTATCTTTTGTCAGATCATCATGAAATTTGTACTGGATGTTAATAATGACATGTAAATGGGAACGAGTCTTTTTGGGGTCATTCGGCAAAAAAACATGGCTGCCAGTGGCCATCTTAGATTTTACTCTTTGCATAACTAGGCCTTTCAACTTTCCACATTCCTAATCACTCTATTGACTTTAACACATGAAATTATTCCCTTTCCAAGTTGAGCTACAATGTCATTGACACTTTCATTAAATAATGTAGCCAATTGACTTCCATTCCATGGGATTTGTTATACATTGATTGAATTGTCTTTAAGTGTCTTACTGTCACTTATTATGTCATGTTTGCCATGACACAGCTAGATATAAATTCAACGCAACATATCCCAAACCCTCCATGAGACTGAGAGTGACTTGCCTATGTCATGATTTTCCTAAAAAAAAACACAAGTTCCAATGGATGTTTAAGGAGATTAACATTGTTATTTAGCATCTAGTGAATTTTGCAGTTTTTTTGTAATGATACACCGAAATACACACTGGTAAACAATATCAATCACTAGCTGATTTGATTCGAGATTCGATGCAAGTTCCAATGGATGTTTATGTTTATATATAGTATCTAGTGAATTTTGCAGTTTTTTGTCTTGAGACACTGAAATAAACACTGGTAAACATTGTCAATCACTATCTGATTTGATTCGAGATTCAATGTCCATATCAGAAAGGAGATTCAATTCGATGCAAAATCCCTGATTCGCAGATCCCTAGCATGTTTACGGTCCTCTGTGGATTGGAGCCATTGAACTTGAATGATTTTCGATGAAAAACATGGCCGCCTGCAGCCATATTGATTTTACTATTTGCATGTCTAAAGCTTTACACACCACATCCCTAGTACAATCGTCACAAAACTTCATATGGATCTTCTGGGTGGCCTAGATGGAAGCATGATAATTTTCCAAATTTGTTCATTCTTTGACGGCCGACAAAGCGTTACCAATAACTGTTTGGGCAACTGTTCATGTGGCATGTGCTGATGAACACAACCTATTCAGATATCAATTGCATGATTCCTTGCGGCCTGTTAATCATCAGTCTGTTGTCACCCTTACTGGAGAAAAAGGGGGTTGAGGTTGATCTGTGGCCAAATACAAAGTCAGGGTTGCGGCCTTATTAGGCCTGCCATGGTAACAGAAACCCGGTATATGCATAATATTGTTAGCAGATAACTTTTCTTGGATATTAATTCATTTTATTATTATTTTACACAGAAATATATGATTCCGCTGAAGACACAGAGTAGCTTGGATGTAGATATAGTGGATAACATGTTTTATATGATACCTGAAATTCTTACACACCATTCGATCTACCTGGACTTCTTGGATAACGTGTGGCAATACTGGAATCAAGACGAGAGCACCATAGGAAATGTTCTCACCAGGATTGTAAGTTAATATATGTCTTTATCATATGTCTACCATTTTTCTTGTCTCAATTATACCACTATAGTGTAGGGGTCTTTTTCCCGCCTATCAGAAAAGTTACAGTTTGTCGCAATGAAAGCTACAGTTTTATGAAATGAAAGTTAAAAGGGAACTGTACACTAAATCCGGCCATTTTATGGGATCATCTCATTTTATACTCAACAGAATATATGCAACAAATGAATGAATTTGAGCCACAGATTAGTTCAAAATACACTCATGTGCTCTATGAATGACACAAACAACATTACTCCAGTCATAAATTCATTTTCATTACAATTAGGGTCCTGCGAATATTCGATATTCGATTCGAGATTCGATTCGAAAGTCAAATTCGATTCGAAATTGCCAACTCGAAATTTCGAATATACACTGATGGAAAAGTAGGCTGTTTACAGGCAGGTACACACGTCGATCTTAGCTGTTTTGTGCCATTTAATTACAGAAAATGATGTATATATGTACCCTATATTTCTCATTGTACATCGCGATTATATATATTAAATATAAGTATAGACAGCAATTAGCCACTATAGGACAACTAAATACGTCTGATTTATATCTTTGAACATGGTAGCCAAAAGCTCAGAGATCACAGATGGACCGACGACGCGCGTAAATTATAATAGCTATGAGACTGATCAATCGCTAGCGTTATCCACGGTCTATCCGTCTCAGATTCCGCGTTATGTAATATAGCTCAGAATTTAAACAACACATGTTCCCGGCATCGAAAACTGCATTTTGGCGGTGTTTTCTTTTGAAGTTTACTTTCAATTTCGGAGCGTTCTTTGACACTTGACAAAACGTCATCCGTTATTCATGTTTATTTTAAACATGATAAAACTGCAGGCTTACACATGTGATGAATGCAACATGGTGTATAAATCGCAAGCATCTGGGACAACGACCCACATATGGAATCATCTGTCCAAGAAGCATCCAGCACTACATAAACAGGCTACACTGCGACTGTTGTTTGCATCTTCAAGTTTATAACAACGGTTGATTCCGAATGTTGATTTGCAATTTTGCATGCACATGCAATCTGTACAAATTTTGCATGATTTTAGTTCCAATAATCCGTTTAGTGGTTATTAGCTCAACTTTACTTTGTAAAGTTTGCTCAACTTTACTTTGTAAAGTTTGAGCTATTGCCATGGCTTTGTCGTCCGTCGTCCGTGTGTGCTTAAGGCCTCAACAATACAGGCTACAGGTCGTACCTTTGATCGGATCATTATGAAATTTGTCATAGCTGTTGACATCAACATATATACCGGAATGATTCATCTTAGATTTCAAAATTCAATTCATTAGCACGGGCTACAGGCCGTACTGTTCGTCGGATCTTCATGAAATTTGTCATGGATGTTAATATTGACATGTAGATGGGAACGAGTAATTTTGGGTTCATTCGGCCCAAAAACATGGCCACCAGCAGCCATCTTGGATTTTACTCTTTGTATGACTAAATCCTTTAGCACGGGCTACAGGTCGTACCTTTAGTCTGATCATCATAAAATTTGTCATGAATGTTAATAATGACATGTAGATGGGAACGAGTCATTTTGGGGTTATTCGGCCAAAAAACATGGCTGCCAGCAGCCATCTTTGATTTCAAAATTCAATCCATTAGCACGGGCTACAGGTCGTACTGGGCTACAGGGAACGAGTAATTTTGGGGTCATTCGGCCAAAAAACATGGCCGCAGCAACCATCTTGGATTTTACTCTTTGCATGACTAAATCCTTTAGCACGGGCTACAGGTCGTACCTTTGGTCAGATCATCATAAAATTTGTCATGGATGTTAACAATGACATGTAGATGGGAACGAGTCATTTTTGGGTTATTCGGGCAAAAAACATGGCCGCCAGCAGCCATCTTGGATTTTACTCTTTGTATGACTAAATCCAGGTCGTACCTTTAGTCTGATCATCATGAAATTTGTCATGGCTGTTAAAACTGGAATGTAGATGGGAACGAGTCATTTTTGGGTCATTCGGACAAAAAACATGGCGGCCAGTGGCCATCTTTGTTTTCAAAATTCAATCCATTAGCACGGGCCACAGGTCGCATTGTTCGTCTGATCATCATGAAATTTGTCATGGATGTTAATATTGACATGTAGATGGGAACGAGTAATTTTGGGTTCATTCGGCCCAAAAACATGGCCACCAGCAGCCATCTTGGATTTTACTCTTTGTATGACTAAATCCTTTAGCACGGGCTACAGGTCGTACCTTTAGTCTGATCATGATAAAATTTGTCATGGATGTTACCAATGACATGTAGATGGGAACGAGTCATTTTTGGGCCGCATGGACTTTTTTTTTAAATCTGCTTTTTTTTCTCGACAATTATCATTTGAAGTTAATAGTATTGCAAATACGGTTCATCGCCACATAAGTTATGATGGAACTTCTTGCATGTAGTCCATGGAACATTTCACAAATCATCTAATCGTTGACAAAACATGCCCAATTGAGAATACAACATACAGATATAATTCGAATCGATATTCGATTCGATATTCGATTCAATTTCCTGAATTCGATTTGATATTCGATTCGATCAAAATCTCCAATTCGCAGGACCCTAATTACAATTACCATGTTGTTTGCATCGTTTATAGATGGGTGCCATTAATTTTTTCCAATATTTGTTAAAAAAAATAAGGCCTACAGGCTACAGCAGCCAACTTGGATTACAAATTAGGATCTTCAGGGTGATCACCAGATGGGAGCCATCAAATTTTTATGAAATTTGTAGAAAAATTTGGCAGCCTGCAGTCATCTCGGATTTTACACTTTGCATGACTTTGGGGTGACCTATATATGGGAGCCATAAATTATTTTCAAAATTTATTTTAAAAATATGGTCTCCAGCAGCAATCTTGGATTTCACATTTGAATCTGCATCTCTCGATATATATTATTAGGTATATATAATATAATTGTCGGTTCCAAACAACTTAACATGACACGTCTGATCCAAAAAGATAATTATCAGGAGTCGGCAGTTAAATATATCAATTTTCGCACACCATAAGACATACATTAATAATCTATGCACAATACCAGCGACATGCTTATCGGCAAGACACACATACATACTATTCGTTGAAGGGTTGACAGGAAGACGGCCTTAAACAAAGGCCATGTCAATCCTGGCAGGATGCCAATATCTATATATATATATATCTATGTTTGTAACATTATTTAATGAATAGCATTCTGACCAATAAACTATCTATCTAATCTATCGGCACACCCTGCACCCCACATTTATTGGAGAAATGTTCGAAATGAAAACAATTTCATCTGCAGAATACAATCCCTTTACTGAATCATTTTGCCTTATTCTTTATCTTTCTATTGACTACTCAGCATAAAATTAATGCCTCCCCAAGTTAAGCTACAGTGTTGTAGACACTTTCATTGCTATTACAATTGATTATTTTATTTTTCAGTTTTGCAAACAGACTGTCATTGACTGCTACCTATCATTTGTTGAAAACTACAAGACATCTGGAAAAGTCATTGAAAATACAGTTCATCAGAAATCTTCAGTGTCTAGATTCATTGATGTAATTATCAATCTCTTTATATGAGTCTAATGTTATTTACATCCTTTCCCTTATCCCCATACTCTTGGGATCGGAATAAGCATAACCATATGCTTATTAATTTTTGGAAAAGTTGCCACCCTGTATGGTGCTTATTTGGGTTCGTATGTTTATATAAAAAGTGGGATTGTCAAGGAATTTATACTACAGGCCTATCATAATTGCTGGAGCCTTTATTCAGATCAGGAACAGATACATGTAGTCCAAATATGTTGCTGGAAGTCTGTTTGGGAACTCCTATGACTACAAACAATGCAAAATTTTAGAAATATATAGGATTGACCTTATAGGATTTCAGATAGTCCTGTTTCCATGTTGGAAATTGCCACCCTGTACTGTTATTCTGCCCCGTACTCTTAATGGATTTAGCAGAATTGTCCACCCTGTACTCTTATTCCGCACCTGCTTATTTGGACCCCGAGAGTATCCCCTTTTAACCTTTTTGTGCCAGTGCCAAGCAGAATTTCCATAAAAATCTAATTTTAAACATGCAGTCCAATTTGATAGCAAATTAGGGAACGTTTCTGAAGCCAAGTTACAGCTTACCGGGCAAAAGGAAATTTAAAACTACTTACAATCACCATAATTCATATGGCACAGACATGGTGAAACGATAATAAATTGAGAACAATCTTTATTACATATCACTTTTGGGAACTGAAGGCATGGACACTCTATATCAGAGATGATCATTAGAATTTTTTGTCACCTGACAAAAATTAAAAACGTGTTAAAACTTCCTGTTTTGAAATTTGATATCTGACCAGACTTAGTTACTTTCCTGATAATAGGCAGGAAACCCCACCCACCGCACTCCTGTTCGGGAAGCAGTTTCTCCCGAATTCAGTAATATTCAAAGACAATTATATCCTTAACTCATGTAGCTTTTATTTGGGAGCCTCCCATTTTTACCGAAATTATTCTAAAAACATGGCCACCAGCAGCCATCTTTGATTTCAATTTTGGATCCATCAGCACACCCTGCAGCCCACATTTAATGGAGAATTGTTTTAGAAATATGGCTAACGGCAGCTTTCTAGGATTTTAATGTTTGTATGACTAAATCATTTGGCACATAATACACCCCACATCCCTCATCGGATCATCACCAAATTCATATGGATATTTGGGGTGACCACTAGATGAGAGCTGTTAAATTTTTTTTTAATTTATTGGAAAACATGGTGCACTCTACAGACGATATCCCACATACTATCTTCACCAGACTTTCATATGGATATTCGGGGTGACCATTATATTTGATTTAGATCAAATTTTTCTTAATTCTGTTGAAAAACATGGCCGCTAGTGGCCATCTTGGATTTTACTTTATATATATCTCTTTGTGTTGACATCTAGTATTACTTAGACATTTCAACTTTCTGCATTTCTAATCGCATTCACTGTAAGGCATGAACATTATTCCCTCTCCAAAATAAGCCACAGTCTCATTGACACTTTCATTTTTGGTAAAAGTAAACTTGTGCTTCTTAACGAGTATAAGTAAGCATGGCCTTTAGATCTATAATTTATCTGCAAAGATAACTCATGCTTATTTGATTTTTCAGCAATGTCATAAGGACAGTGGATCAAAACTTGGACTCAAGGACTTGATAGTGAGACCAATTCAGAGAATACCCAGATATGAGCTGATGATAAAGAGGCTGTTAGATAACACCCCGAAGGAGCATCCAGACTATGCGTTGCTTAAAGAAGCCGAGAAAGTAATGCATGATCTGGCCATGAAGATTGGGAGTGTTAACGACACACAACAGGAGGAAGATATGCAGGAAACTCTCAGGAAATTAGAAGTTTTACTCATAACAGATGTGAGTTAACATTGTCAACTTTGTTCTGATTTAGTTTCAATTTCCTTGAATCATCATTTATTTATCAAAATGAGTCATTCAACTATTTTGGTTCTGAGGTGAGAATTATACATACTACATGCTGGTATGTGATGGTTATACCCCCAGTCTAAGTTTTTCACCAAGAGGAACTACCTGGAATAAATTATTTGGCCCCCTCGCTCCGCTCAGGGATTAAGGCAAGTGGAGGGTTGTTCCTCTTGGTGAACAACTTAAGACTGGTGTGGCCTAACAAACTGACTAAATGCTGTTTTACTAATTCATATTGATGGAATTTGCAGATTGAAAGTTTATCGTGAGCTATTGAAGCAAAATTTCCTCAGTCATGAGTGTGTCCCATATATAAATATTGGCTTTGTCCGCTATATCAGATTCCGTTGTCCCATCTGCATTGTTGAATATGAGTGAGCTGCGTAGGTGTTTAGTCATTAAGTTCAGCACTAAGTCTCACTGACTATGCTCAGATCAATAGTAAAACATAATGTTTTTAGTGTAAAATGTTTTTTTTTGGATTGGAAGCACAGACCCCATTGAATCATTTTGTTCTAATTCTATATACTAGTATGCATGGATGCGGTGACGGGGAATTGGAGTGCCTCATTGCACACCACTCCAATTAACTTTTTTGAAAAAAAAAATTCAATTAGATGGAAGTTCATGACCTGGATCGTGGCTAGGTGGAGTCGGTGGGGGGGGGGGGGGGGGGGGGGGGGGGGGGGGGGGGGGGGGGTCAATACCCCCACCTTGGAATTCAAACAGCATATATCCTTGAACAACAAGTTCTCAAGTTCTTCCATAATTCCAATTGAACCACCACCCCTCTAGCCTCTACACTGGCCTCAAGCTTACCAATTGTTGTAAATTTACAACCTGACACCCAATAAGTTTGGAACATTTCCAAATGATTGGCCATTTTAGTCAAAAAATGTTGACCAAATGTAGGAAAATATCCAAATGTTGGTCTAAATCAAGAAATTCTGTACTAAATGTTTTTTTTTGGAAAATCAAAGTACGATAACAACTTGAAGTTATTCACTGTGGGGGAACCACTCCTGGTGATTTGGTTCTCTGCCGAGTTTTGCGAGTATTTTTGAGGGACGATTCCTATTCTCTATTGAGTCATCAATGGCATAAATCATCAAAAACAACAACATTAGAACATTGTTTCGTGATTTTCATAGTCCTATCGTGAAATTATAGTCACTGGCCATCAGTGTGTCTAAAACAAAAGTTTAAAACTAATCCCGAAATACACAGTAATCATCTTTTTATTTTCCGACTCCATATTCTCTGCCGAGGGATCCGATTCTCTACCGAGTTATACCAATATGATTACATAATTGGTTATAAATCTGACATTTGGTGAGAGGCGGCACTGACACAGGTATTCAGGTCCATTAGCACGTCTGATAGAATGGAGCTGGGTCAAAGAGCACTTAGTCTCCAAGTATCTCACTCTATATAGCGTCCTATAAGGCCAAAAAAAAAAAGAGTTTTGGTTCTCGGGCAATTTTTTTTTCAAATCAATGAGGGAGGGAGGGTTTTTATTTTTATTTTTTATTTTTTTCTGCGCATAGTAAGCATGGACAAAGATACCTTCCTCTGTCTAGTAATAACCAAAAATGTAGAGGGAACTGTTATGCATATTAGGGCTGGGCGATATTGGCCCCAAAAAATATCGCGATATTATGGCGACAACATCGCGATACACGATATTATCGCGATATTATTTTGGTATATTACAATTGGTAAGTACAATGTACAATATATGCAATATTTCATAAATAAAGTTTGCACAATACATCCCTACGTTTTATTTACGATTTGTGGGTCATGAGAGGTCGAGTAAATGTGTATTGAACAATTATCAGTAACATCACAGTATACATGTATATAATGACCACTCGTCAGCAACAATTGACAGTTTGCCGACGGAGAAATAATAACTTTGAAACAAAGGGATATAATCATATAACACGGCCCACGTGCGTTTTCGCATACATTTTTTAGAGTTATATCCCTTTGACCATAGCGCTCAACACCATGCACACATTAAGCACCGCATTCGGTTTCAAATTGCCATTTTATTAATTCGTGAGGAATTGGTTGTTTGTGAGACTATATTTATCAGTGGTAATTGGTAGTTGGTAGCACCGTGGGACTTCAATGTCCATATACGGCAGCCCTGGGAATTAGCGTCGACAATGCCACAATGGGCAGTGCCGAGGCAAAAGCCGACGTGAAAATTTGAAATGAATTTGCGTCGGCATTTTTTTTAGCTGAGGAAAATAAATAGAGACAATCATGTTCAATTAGTTTGTGAATTTGACATTTGTTGAAGCGATAGCAATGCCATGATCCGTACGGCACATGTCCACAAAATCATTTTACTCGCAATTTGCACACATTGAGACGATCAGCTAGACTAAGTGTGGTCAATATAAAATCTGACATCGTAATCCGTCTCCAAGCAACCGGTTACGGTTGATAGAGCAAGCTGCACCAACTTGAAAGGAGGTCAATGTGCCAGTCGCATGCATGCGACATACCAATCTCACAGTGTAGCCAACTGATGCTAATAGTATCTCTTTGATGTGTCCGACGAAGCATATCCAACTTGACAAGCACGTGCTCCGATGTTTTAAAACGTTTTCGACTGCGTATTTCCGGGAAGTTTGGGACTATTATACTTACTCTAACTTCGCTGTTTGTTGGGACCATATGATGGGTTTCAACCTACACGGAGAATATTACAACTTGGGACGGTATTACGATATTTTTATTTCAGACGATATTATTGACGATATCAAAATTAAAACCGGGTATACCCGATATATCGTCATACCGCCCAGCACTAATGCATATAAACTCATTTAATCTTATATAAAAATGACATTGTACTACCAGTGTATGACTGGGATTACCTAACATTATATAATGCACCTGACATTAACTACTGTTATTGTTGTCTAAAAACTTATACCGCTCCATTCTAATATGTGATCCTGAATTTAGTTCTGTGCCTTTCAATTGTATAAAGTTACATCATCATCATCAATGTTTGGGGAGTAAGTCGCCATGACTTTTACCCCTTTCACATAATAACATACATGTATAGAATAACGTAAATGAATTAATTGTTTAAAAATTATCCATGACGTTTAGTCGTACATATATCGCTCGTTATAACAGTTGTTATCGAATAACTCCTTGAATTGTTGAACCGATTCAGTGGAAAACAATGTAATCTGATAAACTATTCCAGTTTGTAATCACTCTCTAGGAAAAGAAATATTTTCGCACATCATTGACTATTATGTTCTTTTGTTACAATTAGTGTAAGTTAGTTCACAATGACTAATTGTAAGAAGAGCATGAGGGTCAGCTTATCATTTTCTTAATTGTAGTCATCTACTTCATGTTGTAAGCCTGCAAGTCACTTTTTAACACATTACATGTTAGAGCTCAATGCACACTATTATTCAACACATATCTGTATCCCCCGAAAAAAAGTTTTTTTTTTTTTTTTTTCAAATTTTTTTTTGTGTAAGTTTTTTTGTCATAACATCAGGCATTGCCATAAAAAGGCCTAATGCGGCCCTTTTTATTCAATGCGGCGGTGCCTGAGAACCAAAACCTTTTTTTTTTTTTTTGGCCTAATGGACCCGTATATTAAAGCTACTTGGCAGTTTGCGCTCTAAAATACACTTAATAATATTCGCTTTTGAATTTATCCTAGTATCAAATCAAGACAAAACAGGAAAATAAGACAAAACAGCTATTTCCCAGTGACATAAGCTAAATTTATTATCACTCTGGCTAACACATAATATTTTATACCTCTCAATACAGAATGTTTAGGGAAGAAATATGTCAATTTCAAGACATATTGCCCGACTGCAAAATTAGCCAGAATATGGCGAAGAAGTCCTCTTTACTGGTCCCTGGTGTTGGCTAATTTTCATGACTCTAATATTTGAACTTTGAACTTGATACTTTAATCGGAAAGTTGTTATACTGTACTTATCTTGTGTGCATTGCTATTGCTATCACTGAAACATATAGATATTTTTTATGCTGTCAAGTCACTGGACAAGTGCTTGTGAATATTCATTCCATGTGTGAAATAAACAGCTTCTCACTAGCTTTCGAGGAACACGGTACCAAAATTAACTTCGTGTAAATTTCGAGGACAAGTCAACTTTATGAATGACTATGAAATTACCCTTATTATTTTTCAGTTGGCAATTCCAGACAGATTGTATTTGAAACATGAGATGGTCAATATCTTGGTAAGTTATAATCAGAAAGTATTTTATGGTAAATTGACTGGTAATAACTAATTGCCATAACATCAAATTGTCTGCTTCTGATAACTTAACTGCACACAGAGTGCACTTGTAAAATTGCCAGATTTATCAACGCCAATTCAGTTTATGACTTACGCTGAAGAATATGAGACTATATACCGTAAGACTTGTCAGACTTTAATTGACACAATATCTTTGATGGGTGACTCCTGAGAAATTCCAAGTACTCTCTTCATAATGGTGGCTTGCAAGTATTAATAGAAACTTGAAAGTAGGTTTCTTTGTTGTTTATATCTGATGCAAAACTGATACATGTGTAACATTTTTGTGAGGTCTCTTATTTTCACATTAAATTATGATTTGGAGCTCTTGAGTAAATGTTACCAGTAACAGTAAGTAAATCTTTTGGTTGGGAAGGCAACAGTGTTGGGTATGATGGCCAGTTAATATTAATGCATTTACAAACCGAGCCCATGTTTCGTATATAATAGCTACCGCTACTCGACCCCTCATATCATGCAAATTCTGGTTCTTCATAATCTTATCTTGATTTATTGTTACAGACAAAAAAGGACCTGTGTTGTATGTGGCTGTTCAGTGATCTGCTGCTTATAAGTAGTGTGAAAAGAAAGAGTGGAACGACCTCAACGGAAAGTTTCCATTATCCTGTAAGTTAATTAGGAAACTGTTATATAATAGCCTCGTTTACAAACCAATCCCATTACTTTTTAGCTCAACTTTACTTTGTAAAGTTTGAGCTATTGCCATGGTTTGGTATCCGTCGTCCGTGTGTGCGTGTATGCGTGTGTGCGTGATGCGTCAACAATTTCCTTTAGCACGGGCTACAGTTCGTACCTTTGGTCCGATTATTATGAAATTTGTCATGGATGTTGACATTGACATGTAGATGGGAACGAGTCATTTTGGGGTCATTCGGAAAAAAAAACATGGCCGCCAGTGGCCATCTTGGATTTCAAAATTCAATCCATTAGCACGGGCTACAGGCTGTAGCGTTCGTCTTATTGTCATGAAATTTGTCATGGATGTTAATATTGACATGTAGATGGGAACGAGTAATTTTGGGGTAATTTGGCCAAAAAACATGGCCGCCGGCAGCCATCTTAGATTTTACTCTTTGCATGACTAAATCCTTTGACACGGGCTACAGGTCGTACCTTTGGTCAGATCATCATAAAATTTGTCATGGATGTTAACAATGACATGTAGATGGGAACGAGTCTTTTTTGGGTCATTCGGGCAAAAAACATGGCCGCCAGCAGCCATCTTGGATTTTACTCTTTGTATGACTAAATCCTTTAGCACGGGCTACAGGTCGTACCTTTAGTCTGATCATCATGAAATTTGTAATGGCTGTTGAAATTAGAATGTAGATGGGAACGAGTCGTTTTGGGGTCATTCGGACAAAAAACATGGCCACCAGCAGCCATCTTTGATTTCAAAATTTAATCCATTAGCACAGGCCACAGGTCGTACTGTTCGTCTGATCATCATTAAATTTGTCATGGATGTTAACAATGACATGTAGATGGGAACGAGTAATTTTGGGGTCATTCGGCCAAAAAACATGGCCGCCAGCAGCCATCTTGGATTTTACTCTTTGTATGACTAAATTCTTTAGCACAGGCTACAGGTCGTACCTTTAGTCTGATCATCATAAAATTTGTCATGGATGTTAACAATGACATGTAGATGGGAACGAGTCATTTTGGGGTCATTCGGCCGAAAAACATGGCTGCCTTCAGCCATCTTGGATTTTACTCTTTGTATGACTAAATCATTTAGCACATCCTACAGGTCGTACTTTTAGTCTGATCATCATAAAATTTGTCATGAATGTTAATAATGACATGTAGATGAGAACGAGTCATTTTGGGGTCATTCGGCCAAAAAACATGGCCACCAGAAGCCATCTTGGATTTTACTCTTTGTATGACTAAATCATTTAGCACGGGCTACAGGTCGTACTTTTAGTCTGATCATCATAAATTTTTTTATGGCTGTTGAAATTGTAATGTAGATGGGAACGAGTCATTTTGGGGTGATTCGGATGAAAAACATGGCCGCCAGTGGCCATCTTTGATTTCAAAATTCAATCCATTAGCACAGGCTACAGGTCGTACCTTTAGTCTGATCATCATGAAATTTGTCATGGATGATAACAATGACATGTAGATGGGAACGAGTCATTTTGAGGTCATTCGGCCAAAAAACATGGCCGCCAGCAGCCATCTTGGATTTTACTCTTTGTATGACTAGATCCTTTAGCACAGGCTACAGGTCGTACCTTTAGTCTGATCATCATAAAATTTGTCATGGATGTTAACAATGACATGTAGATGGGAACAAGTCATTTTGAGGTCATTCGGCCAAAAAACATGGCCGCCAGCAGCCATCTTGGATTTTACTCTTTGTATGACTAAATCATTTAGCACGGGCTACATGTCGTACTTTTAGTCTGATCATCATAAAATTTGTCATGAATGTTAATAATGACATGTAGATGGGAACGGGTCATTTTGGGGTCATTCGGCCAAAAAACATGGCCACCAGAAGCCATCTTGGATTTTACTCTTTGTATGACTAAATCCTTTAGCACGGACTACAGGTCGTACCTTGAGTCTGATCATCATGAAATTTTTCGTGGCTGTTGAAATTGGAATGTAGATGGGAACGAGTCATTTTGGGGTCATTTGGATGAAAAACATGGCCGCAAGTGGCCATCTTTGATTTCAAAATTCAATCCATTAGCACAGGCTCCAGGTCGTACTGTTCGTCTGATCATCATAAAATTTATCATGGATGTTAATATTGACATGTAGATGGGAACGATTAATTTTGGGGTCATTCGGCCAAAAAACATGACCGCAGCAGCCATCTTGGATTTTGCTCTTTGTATGACTAAATCCTTTAGCACGGGCTACAGGTCGTACCTTTAGTCTGATCATCATAAAATTTGTCATGGATGTTAGCAATGACATGTAGATTGGAACGAGTCATTTTGAGGTCATTCAGCCAAAAAACATGGCCGCCAGCAGCCATCTTGGATTTTACTCTTTGTATGACTAAATCATTTAGCACGGGCTACAGGTCGTACTTTTAGTCTGATCATCATAAAATTTGTCCTGGATGTTAACAATGACATGTGGATGGGTACGAGTCATTTTGGGGTCATTTGTCCAAAAAACATGGCCGCCAGCAGCCATCTTGGATTTTACTCTTTGTATGACTAAATTCTTTAGCATGGGCTACAGGTCGTACCTTTAGTCTGATCGTCATAAAATTTGTCATGGATGTTAACGATGACATGTGGATGGGATACAATCATTTTGGGGTCATTCGGCCGAAGACATGGCCGTCAGCAGCCATCTTGGATTTTACTTTTCTCTTCATGTCTATAAACTAGTATTAGACATTCAACTTTCCACATTCCTAATCGCTCCATTGACTGTAATACATTATATTATTCCTTTCCAAGTTGAGCTACAGTGTCATTGACACTTTCATTTCACCATATTGCAGCATGTTGTAAAAAAAATTAAACCTGTTATTGCTTTGATTCTGATCACGTTGACTAAGATAGGAAGTATGTTGTGCAGAAAGTTAATTTTTGTGACCTTAAAATAATTTATTTTGGCCTCAATGGATAAAGATGCTGTCTGGTGTGTTTCTAGGTTTATAGTAGTCCAAGTCTTCTCGTACTAAAACCGGCTAAGATATTGGGATGGAGGTGCCGGTATTTAGTCTGAGTTCGTCCCGTATAGTCTCTTATGACACGACTTACGCCCAGGATCTGTGGCGGGAATTTGTTTCTCTGTTTGTTTACGTTTTAACTGAAAGCCGAATTGTTCCGAATAACTTCGGCATAATCCGCTGGGTATTCTAGTTTCCGTTTCTATATATAGCGCGGGGTTTTCCGAACAAAATGGCGAAAACCGATCGCCCCAAAGTCCAGTTTCCTATGTGCTTTGAGAACAATTCCCGCACTAAAAACTTAATGACATAATGGAGGATCAGAACGGTAGTTTTGTTGACAGTTTTCGCAAGCAACTTGTCAAAATTGGAGCAAATTAGAACTCTTACGTCTGACTTGCCATGCGTGTGATGTGCATTTTGACTTGTGTGTTGATAAAATAATCGGAGAACCGAATCACACAGTTTCGAAATATAGTTCTTCCGTTTCAGTGGGACTTTTCAAACTTAAGG
Source organism: Siphonodentalium dalli (assembly GCA_032622095.1). Taxonomy (NCBI): domain Eukaryota; kingdom Metazoa; phylum Mollusca; class Scaphopoda; order Gadilida; family Siphonodentaliidae; genus Siphonodentalium; species Siphonodentalium dalli. The sequence continues at coordinate 148,039,182 of CP136065.1, read as the reverse complement.
TTAAAAATTTATACAAATTTTGTTTGATTTTTTGTGTGCTTAACAAGAGCAGTATATTGCCCTGTTCGCTTAGTATATATCTTAATTTCGCGGAAGTCCACCAAATGTGGGTGAAATGTAGCACCATATAAGGCATATTATTTATTCTAATGCTCGTTGTGTTTACACTGTTTTAAACTTTGGGAGGGTTGTAATTCCCGTAATTTATTTAATGTATTACATTTATATCTCCAATGTTTAATTAATCTATTTATTTTTTATTTATTGACACACATAATTACGATTACAATGGAGAATTCATCGTAATTTGCGTTGTTAGTCCAAAATCTACGGAATATTTTCAACGGAAAATGCCGAACACAGTTCGCGAGGTCAACTGAGTTCGCATACTTTAAAAAAATTGTAAACATTGCGATAAATGTCTCTTTTCGCATTAAATTACCGCTTTCAATTCACAACTGATGTGGATTTCAGATCAAATAGCATGTCTTCTGTTGAAAATATCCGTTTATTGTCGCAATTGTGATATTTTATTTCATATAATTGTGGTTTTATTTGAGCGGGTCAATAACGCTTAAGTCGTGTCATAAGAGAATATACGGGACGAACTCGGATATAATACCGGCACCTCCATCCCAATATCTTAGCCGGTTTTAGTACGAGAAGACTTGGGCTAGGTTTATAGGTGGGCTTTTAGGATGGAAAATGAGTTTTACCGGCAATGCAAGCACTATGTAATGACTCTAGTCTACAGGTATGCATGCATTACACTATGATTTTACTACACTTGTGCCCATTCTGACCAATCTGGGCCTTTGAAACCAGATCTACTTGTTAGGGAGCAAAATGATTGAATTAGAATTTGTAATCACATCGCATATAAAAAGGTATTTGTATCCTCCAGGAATTAGTGGAGTTAGGCAATCAAATTACCCCAGTTTACCTTTATTATGCCCCGACTTGAAGTCGGCGGGTATATAGTCGACGTCTCTGTCCGTCCGTCCGTACAAACATTTTGCATTATTGTTCAGCAACCGCTTGGCAGATTTAGCTAATATTTGGTATGGTGATAGAGCAGAATGGGGGAACAGCTACATGCATAGCGCGGGTTTCGTCCACCCATTTTCACCAGAGTTATGGCTCTTTTTTTACTTAGAAAATTAAATTTTTCTCTTGTTGTATGGGTTTCCAGATGATAGCGTGAGCTTTGGTGGTACGATTGCATATCCCGTATTTTTGTTGATCAGTTATATGAAAATACATGTCAAGTGCGAATTTGGGTATGATCTGATAATTTTTGCCAGAGTTATGGCCCTGTTTTCAACTTAGAAAATTAGAATTTTTGCTTTTTTTATGGTTTCCGGATCGCTTGTTTTGGGGTTTCCGCGTCCATGCTTAATATGAATTGCTACGGTCGGGGGAAAATGCCACGCGACAGCGTACCTCCTGTTTGGTTCATTGAATACCCACAAATTCATGCATAGCTGACCCATATATTCCTATTCTTCATTTGTTTTATATGATATATAGTACAAACTGAGCGATGGACGAATTATTCTTATTCCTTTTGATACAAATGTTTAATTCATTATATTTGATTTATACCTCGTTTTGACAAAACTTGGGTAAATATTAATTTTGTTGTTATTTACATGGGAATGGCAGGAAGATAGCCTTTTTGGTTATGCTGTTCCCGATGACTCATTATTGTAAAATTAATTAAATTTTTTCATCAAGTTATGAAGTTTTAAACAGATTCTCAGTCACAAATATGTTTTCATTATAAAGATAAAGGTATATTGCAAGTGAAAATCTCATGTTCCCATTCCTAACTCATATGATAAATGGCCCTCAAATAAGAAGTATACCATTCTATGTTCAAACTGTAGTTAATGTCCTGTTTTCCATCTTCCTATTGTAGTAAATCACCTTATGGTCAGGATTATACTGAAAATGTCAAGCATAAAGTCTGGCTCAGAATCGGTCTCCATGATATAGAGATTCTCAAAAGTAAGTGCTTGCAAGGAGTTATAATTGTTGTTACATTTGTTCGTATAAGTGGCGTTAATTTGTGAACAAATCTAAGAACAGACTTGTAGTACGATGTGCAGTCCATAAAAAAAATGAGCAGTTAAGATTGCCGCAGGTTACTTGTTTTTTCTCTGATATGTGAGGTGACAGGAGATCAACGTGTAACAGTGTTTCACCAAAGCTATATGTATAGCTTGGATCTCTGGCTAGACGAAAATGTTATATGAACCATCAAGTCATCATATTCACTTCATTGCAAATAAAAAGTATTTATGACCAGAAATATGCTGGAAATATAAGGCCAAGCAAAAACAGATATTTGATTCTCAGGCAATTTTGTTTTTTTAAATCAATGCGGGAGCGAGGGTTTAATTTTAATTTTTAATTTTGTTCTGACCATAGTAAGCATGGGTTATTATACCTTCCTAGGTGCAGACAATGTAGGGAGAACTTTGTAATGGATATAAACTAATTTAATCTAATATATATTTTGGGACTTCTGTCAGTTTGTTTGTCTGTTAGCTATGGCCGGGAAAACTGCCGGACGGATTCCTAAGGGTAAAATCCCAGATGAAGTGTCATCGCACCGCTTCTGAAAACGTCAGAGCACTCCTTCTCCATTCCCCCGCCACCGCAATGGGAATTCATGTGTTAATCGCGTGATAGTTAAAGAGCGTTCGTATCTGCAGTGTCATTGATAAAGAACGTGTCTGTCCAGACATGAGTGTGTTGTGTCTGTGTCCAGACATGAGCGTGTTGTGTGAATCTTATGTCTGTGTTTGTACTTAGGGGTTCCTAGGAATGGGGGAGATTTTCATTGGGTCAGTTTTTCCGCCCGAGGTGACCTTCACCTTGAAACGGGTATCCACAAATGATATATATGTGTATGTGTGTGTCCGTTATAGACTCGAAAATGGCCGATTGAGTCCAAACTTGCTACCTAGGGACACTTTTGTCCGGGAACTCTCATGGACCAGTCAAATTGTGACCCCGACCTGACCTTGACCTTCACAATGATCAATTCAAAGTCAAATCCGGTAAAACTTGCGGATTTTGACGAAATTTGATACCTAGGTGAACTTTTGTTCGGGGGATGTATTGGACGGGTCAAATCGTTACCAGGACCTTACCTTGACCTTCAAAATGGTCAATTCAAGGTCAAATTGGGTAAAACTGGCGGATTTCAACGAAATTTGTTGCAAATGCTGTACACGTGTCTCGGAAGCTGTTGCAATTACTTTTTCGAACAAAGCCATGGGACGAATGCCGTCAGTGGCGGGCTAATCTGCTAGTCTGATATAAAGAATGACGAATTATGACATTGTACTACCCGTACATCATATAGGGATTACATAGAATCTAATCTCATATATATTTTGAAGACCTCTGTATGTTTGTATGTCTGTCTGTATGTCTGTCATTTATACAAATCTACGATTCTCGACCGATCGGGACGAAACTTGGTACGTGTGTGTAGTTTGACCAGGCGGTCGACGTTGTCATATTGGCGTGCCCGTGCGGCGTCCCTTCACGCATGTGCAGACGGGTCATTCTATCGTTATGTGTGTGACATTTAGAGGTTTTTAGAGCCTTTATAATCAAGATAACTTTAATTTTATAAAATTATTTTAGTCAAGGGATGCTGCATTTTATTTGCCAGAGGCTAGTCCACGACTTTTGAGACATATTTTAAACTCATTGTGTACCATAAATTTTTGGCAAGACATTATTTGGTGCGTTACGTGTGTGACGCACAAAAATCAGTTTTTTGCATGTCCTCTTTTTGAGTCTATATTCCTGTGAAATAGTAAGTCTAGAATATACAATAAATGACACGTTTGAATGGAAATATGTTCAGCTATTCAAAAAATAGTTTCTGAACTGTCAACACCAAACCACCTTCCATTCCAAGGCTTATAACCACCAAAGAGGCAGCGTTACGTGTGTGACACAAAAACGTTACGTGTGTGACACTGTGAAATTGCTATTAGATTATTGGAATTCAATACCCTCAATCATATATAATTTGGACAATAAGAGTAGTGTGATCATGTACATGTGAAAGAGGGCATTAAGTTGGGTTAGATAGATCCTGGGTTTTAAATTTATGTAATGTTAAAAGTTTTTTAAGTAGTGGACAAAAATGGTCATGCAAATGTTTAAATTTGTACAACCATGACCGCAGTTTCAAACTCAGCCGTCAGGACCATGTAAAGGTACTAGTAATCCAATTAATTTGCACTATGAGCATGGGATAGGTTATCGAATTATTGATAATCAAAAGATTCTATAGTTTGACAATCAACTTAATATTCATCAACATGTACATCTAATTCACTTATAAGTGATCCATGGGGAAATCCACAGAACATACCCACATATATCAGGTAGGAAGGGGTGGTACAAATTATGTAAAAACATATTCTGGGGGTGTTTGCGTCATAAAAAGGGCTAAATTCTCCTTTTCACACCTTTTTAATTTTGAGATATAAAGCCAATACATCATCTCAATAATAGTTTAAATGACATTCACATTGCAGAAACACTGTATTTAAGTACCCAGGAACCCATGGATGCTTTAAAGGGGTTACCCTGGTCATGTCTGCATTGAGTTTAAACTGAACAGTGCCTTATGCTGAAGACCCTTCAATGTGCCCTTATTGTGCACAATTACTTCAGAATGATAAAATGAATGAATTTAAGATAAAAACATGTGTAAAATACATGTTCTTGATATTTAGAAGTTTCTTCAATAAAATAAAGCCAAAAAGAAACCTGAGTTGTGTGGTTTGTGACTGGTAATGGTTGATTGTATAATGTCACACACACGTAATGTTACGTGTGTGACAGATATCTGAAGCACTGCAAAAGTCGTAAAAAGTATTAATATCTTATTTTGTGATGATCAGTGCTTCACCCAAACCATAGAGTCACAGAATATAGAAAACTATGATGTATGTTCATGTAGTTTTTGAAAAGTTAAAACTTTAATGTTAAATCGTTACGTGTGTGACAGATGATTAGTCATGGAGATGTTGATGAATAAATGTTCAAAATTTTGAAAATGTGGGTATGTTTTATATTGGAAAAATATACACAATGTATTGCCGCAAAATTCTAATGTTTACTATCAATAACCTTCATGTCACAGCTTACGTGGCCACTCTGATAATTATGCAAATATAACAGAGTTGGGTACTACTATTTCAAACAAACCAAATATATACAAACAGGTAGGCAACAATATTGTTTAATACCATTTTGGAAAGCTGAAAATCTGTACTTTTGAACGAATCAAGTGCCAGGATTATTCAGCATGTTTGAAATTTTGCCATTTTTTACAATTTTGGGATACCTAATGGTAGAATGACCCAGTGTCTACGAGATCTCGGAAACGTCTGGAGCTATCGACTTGAAATTTGCTATGTGAATGTATCTTGCCCCGGATACGAATTTTATCGGGTCGCCGAGCCCGTGCGATGCCAGCTTCGCGCATGCGCAGACGAGATCTCGGAAACGGGTGGAGCTATCGACTTTAAATTTGCTATGTGAATGTATCTTGCCCCGGATACGAATTTTATCGGGTCGCCGAGCCCGTGCGACGCCAGCTTCGCGCATGCGCAGACGAGATCTCGGAAACGGGTGGAGCTATCGACTTTAAATTTGCTATGTGAATGTATCTTGCCCTGGATACGAATTTTATCGGGTCGTCGAGCCTGTGCGACGCCATCTTCGCGCATGCGCAGACCAGATCTCGGAAACGGGTGGAGCTATCGACTTGAAATTTGGTTTTTGAATAGCCCGGACAACGTCGGGCTCATCGGCTAGTCTCGTATATATTTTGAAGACCTCTGTTTGTCTGTCTGTCTGTCTGTCCTTTATAGAATCGAAAACGGCTGGCTCGATTGAGTTCAAACTTCATATCTAAGGGTAAAATCCCACGGACACCGTCGGCGTCGCGTTTTGGAGAAGCTCAGACCACCCTTTCTCCACTCTCAGTCACAAAAAACGGCACTGCAGTGGTTAATCAAGTGATAATTTAATGAGCGTTTGTTTTTGATGCATCGCTATAAAGAGTGTTTGTTTAACATTCAACGTTATTAGCATCTGCAGAGAGATATACGGGAACTCGGAAACGGGTGGAGCTATCGACTTGAAATTTGCTATGTGAATGTATCTTGCCCCGGATACAAAATTTATCGGGTCGCCGAGCCTGTGCGACACAAGCTTCGCGCATGCGCAGACCAGATCTCGGAAACGGGTGGAGCTATCGACTTGAAATTTGGTTTTTGAATAGCCCGGACGTCGGGCTCCTCGGCTAGTCTCCTATATATTTTGAAGACCTCTGTCTGTCTATGTCTGTATGTCATTTATACAAATCTACGATTCTCGACCGATCGGGACGAAACTTGGTACGTGTGTGTAGTTTGACCAGGCGAGCCCGTGCGACGCCAGCTTCGCGCATGCGCAGACGAGATCTCGGAAACGGGTGGAGCTATCGACTTGAAATTTGCTATGTGAATGTATCTTGTCCCGGATACGAATTTTATCGGGTCGCCGAGCCCGTGCGACACCAGCTTTGCGCATGCGCAGACGAGATCTCGGAAACGGGTGGAGCTATCGACTTGAAATTTGGTATGTGAATGTATCTTGTCCCGGATACGAATTTTATTGGGTCGCCGAGCCCGTGCGACGCCAGCTTCGCTCATGCGCAGACCAGATCTCGGAAACGGGTAGAGCTATCGACTTGAAATTTGGTTTTTGAATAGCCCGGACAACGTCGGGCTGGGTAGAGCTATCGACTTGAAATTTGGTTTTTGAATAGCCCGGACAACGTCGGGCTCATCGGCTAGTCTCATATATATTTTGAAGACCTCTGTATGTTTTTATGTCTGTCTGTATGTCTGTCATTTATACAAATCTACGATTCTCGACCGATCGGGACGAAACTTGGTACGTGTGTGTAGTTTGACCAGGCGGTCGACGTTGTCGTATTGGCGAGCCCGTGCGGCGCCCGCTTCGCGCATGCGCAGACGAGATCTCGGAAACGGGTGGAGCTATCGACTTGAAATTTGCTATGTGAATGTATCTTGCCCCGGATACGAATTTTATCAGGTCGCCGAGCCCGTGCGACGCCAGCTTCGCGCATGTGCAGACGAGATCTCGGAAACGGGTGGAGCTATCGACTTGAAATTTGGTATGTGAATGTATCTTGCCCCGGATACGAATTTTATCGGGTCGCCGAGCCCGTGCGACGCCAGCTTCGCTCATGCGCAGACCAGATCTCGGAAACGGGTGGAGCTATCGACTTGAAATTTTTTGAATAGCCCGGACCACGTCGGCTAGTCTAATATATATTTTGGGACTTCTGTCTGTTTGTCTGTTAGCTATATCCGGGAAAACTGCCGGACAGATTTCGACGAAATTTGATACCTAGGGGTAATTTTGTCTGGGGAATGTTTTGGACGGGTAAAATCGTGACCCGACTTGACCTTGACCTTCAAAATGGTCAATTCAAGGTCAAATCGGGTAAAATGGACGGATTTTGACGAAATTTGATACCTATGGGTACTTTTGTCTGGGGAGTGTTTTAGACAGGTCAAATCGTGACCCCGATCTGACATTGACCTTCAAAATGGTCAATTCAAGGTCAAAACGGACGGATTTTGACGAAATTTGATACCTAGGGATACTTTTGTCCGGGGAGTGTTTTGAACGGGTTAAATCGTGACCTTAACGTTGAAAATTGTCAATTCATGATCAAATCGCGCCTTTCCGTCCCCGGACGAAGTCGCGTTACCCTTCTAGTGATATATATATTGATATGATTTTAATATCGGCAAAATCATTTTTAACAACCCGCAGAACTACATATACGATTCATATACAAATATGGAACGTAAATACAGTCGAAACGAAAAGATAAAGTGATCTTCCAAACGATCATAGAAAGTCTTGATTCTCTTATTCAGCTGACTAATTAGAGACTGTATATGTACCGCAATGGATGATAGACAATAAAACTTCAAATAACCATTTTAAACATGGCTAATATACATTTACACCACTTGTCAAACTGCTCCGGTTTTCGTACCTGATCGCAATAGCGATGAAAGAAAACAAGGGAGAAAACAGGGTTACTCACTTATTGTGCAAAGGTCGCCAAGGTCAGGTTGGCAGACGACTCATTCAGTATCCAACTTCCTGCTTTTATCAAAATACTTCAACACATATGACCAATAAACTCGGGGGGTTTGGACAGCCTGTGGTAACAATATACCTGATAGTTATCATTGCCTATGGTATTTTATTGAATACCCACACATCACTGTTGTATTTAGTTCCTATTCAATATTTGAAACATAACTAATTTCCGTGTGACAGTTTTAAAACTATTTTTGTTTTACCTGTTCACAACTAAGGTGAAATCCAAAATCAGAATAAAATGGTCTAATGCGGGCCATTTTTTTTCTTCGATGCAGCGATGCCTGAGAATCAAAACCGTTTTTTTCTGTCCTAAGTCTACACCCTCACAGTGTCAAAGTATGACTACTGACCCCCCCCCCCTTCTATGACTTCCATTACTAAACTTCAGAGATAATAAAATATCAATACCGTTATAATGTATTGAGGTCCAGACTGCCAGTTACAACCGACATAAACAAGTCTAATATGACAACATTTTCTGCTTTGGTCTGTTGAAAAATATTGAAAATTGAATATGACATACAAACTAGAGCTAATTAAATACCTAAGAATATCATTTTCTTATTAAAACATTAACAAAATACTTTGTCATGTCCCTCTAAACACATCAAAATGATATGAATTAATCAAATAAATACATAGAGCATTCAATATAATAAATAGCATCAGTTAGGCCAAAGAAAAAAAGAGTTTTGGTTCTCGGGCAATTTTTTTTCAAATCAATGAGGGAGGGAGGGTTTTATTTTTATATTTTATTTTTTTGCTGCGCATAGTAAGCATGGACAAATATACCTTCCTCTGTCTAGTAATAACCAGAAATGTAGAGGGAACTGTTATGCATATAAACTCATTTTGTCTTATATAAAAATGACATTGTACTACCAGTGTATGACTGGGATTACCTGCCATTATATAATGCCCCTGCCATTAACTACTGTTATTGTTGTCCTATTTTTTAGGCCAATGCATTCTCTTATATATGCGAGGCGACCTATGGTCCACAATGCATGTGGTCAATGAACCGGTTCCAATGATATCCATATGTGTATGGTGTTATTGAGACAGACCGAACATATTTTAGGCCGTTGAAGCTTTATTTGGGCGTTTTTGGACATTTTGTTGGGTAAAGGGTTAATCGGATTATGCATCTTTAACTGTCATTGTATTTTCCAGAAGGAAGCTCCTACATGATACGGTAAATATCTGAGGGGGGGGGGGGGTGTAAGTTCCAGAACAAGGCTATCCCATGATACAGGAAATTTCAGTGGTTAGGCAACATAGGTTTCAAGGAAGATGATCCCCATATCATGTAGATATTGACCAATCAAACAAAAGAATGCACACTAGTCAATAGACAATTATTTATTATTCCATGATATGTCTATTTGAAGCTCTTTACACTTTATCCAGAATTCATGAATCTGTTTCAACATCGCCAAATCCTTATTGAGTCAGTGCCTCAAGAGACCCTAAATTAGCTCTTAATATTAACTTAAGACTTAAAGGTAATCTAATTTGTTTCGTCCACTCTTTGTTTATAGGCCAAGGGACACTGTCACGTAGAAGTACGTTTGACAGAGAATCTGTTGAGGATGATGTAGAGAGACTGAGTGAAATCCAGGCCCTTACCGATAAGCTAAACTGTGATCATAATGTGAGTAATCATGACCTTGAAATAGTGTGTCTGTCATTTGCAGAATGAGGTCCCCAGAGGTTGAATTTAGTGATGCTACCCCGCATAGCGGGCTAGCATCACCAAATGCACCCTCTGGGAACCTCATTCTGCTGAGGTGTAAGCAGAATGAGGTCCCCAGAGGGTGAATTTGGTGGTGCTAGCCCGCTATGCGGGGTAGCATCACTAAATTCACCCTCTGGGGACATCATTATGCAAATGACAGACACGCTATTTGAAGGCTTGCTTATGTGGGCAAAAAGAGAAGAAATTGACTTTGATGTACCATTTTTTTTCACCACAGAATGTGATCACTGATTTTAATGGGTGGAGCATATGTCTAAAATGAACAATGGCTTGGCCTGAATTTGCCTTGAATATTGCTGGCTGCATTTAAGCTAAGTTAGCATAATTGGAAACTCATTGATGGGTATGATAGTTACATGTTTTCTATTGAATAATTTGTATGGGTGTTCAGTGAATAATTCCGGCTTGTCTTGAATCTGAACATTCCTACAATTGAATCCAAATGGGATTCACTGCCTGTCATCTGCATACCTACTAAGATCTGATGAAGGTTTGAATATTCGATACAATATCGTCCAACTGATTTCCATCGGGAGATTCGTTCATATTTTGAATATTGGTTACACCATTTATTTCTTCATTTCATTTTGTGAAAATTGAGCAGAATTATGCAAATGCACATGCAATGCTGGCAATTTGTCGCGTAACACTCCAGTCTATACCCCAACGTGTGGCAAACTTCACATGTTAACACAATAGAGTGATAGCTATCGTGCTTGCAAAAATTACTTTCATTCCATCACCACACTACATGCTCCATTTCTGATTCACAACATTTCGTAGTCCAAAGTTAAGATATCTGAGATTAGAAATTATTTTGAGTTCCCGTAAATCTCGAAAAAGTCGGAATCTAATAAAATAAAATAATAATATGGTCGCGTGTTAATTCAGACATAATTAAAGGAAAATAAAGGCCTAACTTTTGGTGTTTTTTTTGCAGTCTTTAGACGAGCTGGTGAAAGAGATGACTGAATCCCTCAACAAACAGCTCTCAGAGTACCAAGTCCGGAGTCCGTTCTCAGAAGCAAGCAAGATTGAGTTGCTTGTAACTACACCGTAAGTAGTTCTAGATCTGGACACCTTATTATCAATAGAGCTAGTTTTTCACTCATTATACCCCCCCCCCAAGCCTGCATATAATGTGTTTGTCATTTGCAGAATGAGGTCCCCAGAGGGTGAATTTAGTGATGCTATCGCACAGTGGGCTAGCATCAACAAATACACCCTCTGGGGACATCATACTGCTTAGGCCTCATCATCTGGGAAGTATCTATAGTCTCAATTAACATTGTTTTTAGTTACTTTTCCCCTTCTCTTCAGTTTCTATATCCCCCTATTAATTTGCAGATGATGAAATGCATAATCGAGGTGATTGATGGACCCGTGAACATCACCAACTTCACCTGGGGAACTTCAATTTGATCGTATGTCTCCCATAGCAGTTGATGCCTAAGCAGAATGAGGTCCCCAGAGAGAGAATTTGGTGATGCTAGCCTGCTGTGCTCTGTCTGTCCATCCACCTGTACATCTGCGCGGATATCTCATCCATAGATTATCGGATATCAATTAAATTTAGAAAGGATGATGGCCAACAGGAGGGCTTTTAGGGATATTTGGTGTATGGTTTACCTTTGAGAACACAGTCACAGGTCATCATCAAGTTGGAATCAAATTTTTGACCTTTTTGTTCTTAAAAAAAAAGCCAATGCCCCAAAAATCCACTGATTTTATTACTGGAAAAGTTGATTTTTCGTTCGTTTGAGCAGATGTCTCAGCTATAAGTTAACGGATATCAATGAAATTTTATCGAGATGTTAGCCATTGGGCGGGCTTTGATAGAAGTGTCCAATAATGCTGTCATTTTTCGCTTACTTCTCTTTATTCCAAACCAAAATGTCTTTGTGTGACCTGATAATTTTTTTGTGTGCAGTTTGTTAAATGTATTACCATTATTTATTTACAGTGAAGGAGTCCTCCATTTTGTAATCACCTTCCAATCAGGAGAGAAACGTGCATCTTGGGAATCTGCATTCCTTGAGGCTAAATTACGACTTTGTAAGTTAACATATAGTTTGCCAGGATATTCCAACTCTTGCATGCATAATTCATTTAGAGCTTCATCCATGTGGTCTGAGGTTTTATAACATTTCCAAAAAGTGCCTAACATGCACACTCAACTCTATTATTGTCAGTGACGAGCATGTATCGGCCAATTTTTTTGTTTTTTTTAGCCTATCAGATGTTTTGTTGAGTATTCATGAAGTTTTAACAGGAAATTTACTTGCAATCATTTTCACTGGTGAACTTATTAGGCTGATATTCATGTATTCGAAATGTGTTTTATGACCGATTTTGTGAAAGGTAAGTGAAATAAACAATCAGAAGAATTAAATTTGTTCACCACAGTTGATTTAATAATAGGGAATAAATTGTCAAATGCATATGAACCTAGAACTGAGGCCCATAGTGATACAGATCTACAGTTCAATACTAAACTGTTGCACTGACAGTCCGTTGTTTAGTATCATACTGATACATCAGAGTTTGTGCTGCTTGCCAAACAAATATTTTCATTTGGCAAAAAAAAAAAAAATTCATTTGGCAAACATTTTGGCAAGTGGGTTTTTATACCCCCGCAACGAAGTTAGGGGGGGTATACTGGAGTCAGCTTGTCCGTCCGTCGTCCATCCGTCCGTCCGTCGTCCGTCCGTCGTCCGTCCGTGGACACAAATTTGTCCGGAGATTTTCTCAGTCGCTTTTTGATCAATTTCCGTGAAACTTGGTACAGACATCAACCACCATGGGAACCTGTGCACCTGCGATTATGACGTCTGTCAGACTTTTTTTGGTGGAGTTATCCCCCCTTTTTCGACTTAGAAATTTTTCGCAACATGTAACTTTTGTCCGAGCTTTTATTCCTACATTTTTCGGTCAATTTTTTTAAAACGTCGCACAGATATTTTAGTACCATAGGAACTTGCGCACCTGCGATTATGACGTCTGTCCGACATTTTTTGGTGGAGTTATCCCCCTTTTTCGACTTAGAAACCTTTTTTGCAACATGCATCATTTTTTCCGAGCTTTTATTCCTACATTTTTCGGTCAATGTTTTTTAATCTTGGCACTGATATTTAGTACCATGGGAACCTGTGCACCTGCGATTATGACGTCTGTCCGACATTTTTTGTGTGGAGTAATTCCCCTTTTTCGACTTAGAAACTTTTTCACAATTTGTCCAAGCTTTTATTCCTACATTTTTCGGTCAATAGGTTTAAGATTAGGGTTATGGTTGTACACCTGCAATGGGAACTGTTATTTTATTATTTTAACTAAATGTTTACTGACATGTGAAACATCTTAGTATTTTAAAAACAGGGGGGTATCCGTAGTCCCATTGGGACAGTCACACCTCTAGTTTATTATGGGAGTTGAACTATCTGGTCATAAAACATCATCAAAGTGGGTTGCAAATCATGTAATGAATGCTGTTTTCAATTTCAGCATTATTATATGACAAACGTGCTCCTGAATTCCTCCAACCCTTACAGATAACTAAAACAAGGGCAGGCATGCAGGTAAGGTTAACCCTTCCACGAAGGAACTTGAACATCCATTACTTTTGCAGTAAAAAATACCAAAATAAATTACAGGCATCATTCTGCTATTGCTATTTTCTGAATAAATGGTTGTTAAATTTTAGTCTTTAATACCTTACTTGTATTATAATTTCTCAAAGCACTGTTTTTTACTCATTTCTTTCTATTATGTACACATTTCTTACTCATCTGCTTATATTTCCTGAAAATGCCCAAATGAATAATAATAGACCAATCCAGACATACTTTTATAACTGAATTGGATAATCCATTTAGTAAATAAAGGGTTAAACCTTTCTATACTAAATACTCATTGACGAGTAGTTATCCCTCAGGAAATGTTCAGATAATAAGTTTAAGAATGACCATATTATCTTAACATTTCCCACCAATGAACAGGAATCCATCTGCACTTTCTATTATCTTTTTTCTGCTTATATTTCTTGAAAATCCCTCTAAATGAATAATATACCATTCCAGTGTGTACTTTTTTTCAGAGAATCCATTTAATAAATAAAAGGTTAATTGGGCTATATCATCCCATTGTTTCTCAACAGTTCTCATGTGCTGCTGGTATTGATGGCCTCAGTGCTGCAGGCTTCAGGGATGTGTGGGTGTGTAACAGTGATGGATATGTTGGTCACATGTGCTTGCTCAGTCTGCAGCCTGAGCCGATTGTTACACTCAACACGCCTGTTCCAGGCTGCAATTCTCGTATACTGTGTATATGCTCAGTTCCAGCTTTCAATGGCTCATTTAGAAGGTATGGTATTCTATAGGACGATAACCAATGTTTGAATTTTTTTGGCTCATTTACTAAAGCCTACCATACATCATGCAATATTTGTCATACAACTCGTTTCGGGCACCAGTTATGATAAAAATCATAAAGTATGCAGTATAAAATTGTAGGACATTTTGTCGCACTATCCATGTCACATCATATCCAAAAAATTATATTTTTTCCATGAATTTTGTACGATTCATATGAAGTAGCCAATCAGTGTCTATTATTAATTCTTAAAGAATTTTCAATTATGACAATGGCGACTGTCTTTGACTCAAGTCACAGAGCAGGGACCAGTCTAGAGGATGACTTTGGAGACATCTTCCCCCTAAAATATGCCACTTCTTATTATTTTGATATGCCATTTTTTTTTAAACATGACGTATTATGTTATTGGTCCGTCCGCCTGTCTGTCCATTTGTCCGTCGTCTTATTTTGATTCAGAGCCATGTGGAATACAATGACCCACCACCTCCTAATGGATGGTGCTTGGAAGCTTGTGTGCAGTAATAGAAATTGCTAAATCAAGACACTACGACAAAATTTGTATGACTAAAAACTGTGTGCACCACATGGATCTTATATTGCAAAGCTCTGTTACAAAATCGTCCACATAAGAAAATCAGCTGAAATTAAATTTCGAAAATAAAATTAATATGGTTGGCATTTATAAGATTTGTTCTATAGCTGTGATAACTGGAGGCCAAGAATATTAAATACAATTTTATGTCTCTTAACCCTTCCATGACTTCCTGAAATTATGAGAAAACCCTGTGCCAATGCATTCTCTTATATATGCGAGTCGCCATAGGGCACCTCGCATATATAAGAGAATGCATTGGTCTAACAATATTTACCTTGACCTTGTAAGCCAGTGCATTCTCTTATATATGCAAGGCTCACTATGGGAGGCTCGCATATATAAGAGATTGCACTAGCACAATATCTTTAATGCTGTGCCAGCGCAGCTCCAGTCATGAAAGGGTTAATAAATTATTCCTCCTAAGAGAGATCTCTTGTAGTTAAAATACTGTTTATGCTATTTTTGATATGTCTGTACTAATATATATATGTGCTCAGGCAATGAATTTACATGCCACAATCAAACTGTGTTATATTTGCCAGAGAAAATAACCAATTTGCAGATTGTAAACGTATTTTATAGAAATTAAATGTTTTTGTTATAACTGGTATTAATATGGAAGAGATACTAAACAAAACAATTTTTCTCAGGAAATCAAGCATGAAGAGAACCCGACAGAAGTCTCCATTAATAGAGTTTGATCCTCCACAAATTAACATAGAGACATGTGATGATATAGAGCTTCTGCAGCAACAAGATGGATACCAGAGCGACTCAGAGTCAAGTGATGATGATGATGACGACGATGATGATGAGGATGATTCAGAATCATTCCCTCCACCAAATCTATTTCTCGAAGGTACTAAAACACTCAAGTTATCAAACTGTATCATAGGAAAATATATTGAATGTTTATCAGATCACAAGGAAATCAGGTATAGAGGTGACCATGGCGGTTTGGTGCTAATTTGGTGCAAGTTGTACAGTTATTTCCCGCTTCTGAGTCTGTGAACCTGTGATTATGAGCTTAGTCAGACATTTCTTTGTAGAGTTATTCCCCTTTTTCGACCTTGAAAGATTTTGCAACATATTTAATTGGGAATCCGTGAACCTGTCATTATGAGGTCAGTCTGACTTATTTGAGTAGAGTTATCCCCCTGTTTTGATTTGGAAAGTTATTTTTTGTGCCATGTGACCGAGTTTGTACAGTATTGCCCTAAATAATCGACTCCTTAACCACAACAATCACTGAGAGCTTTCCGATGAATGGCAACAATCCATATTTCCGACTAAATCCTGAAAAGTTGCCCATAATTCTAATGTGGTTAAGGAGTCGATTATTTAGGGCATTGCTCTGTTAATTTATTTCTCGGTTAATTGTTATGAAACTTGACAAAGATTCCACATCATGGGAACCTGCATGTTCACCTGGAATTGTGAGGTTTATTGGAATCATTTGAACAGAGTTGTTGATCGTTTTTTCTCCACTTTCTCAACAGAGGATGAAAAGCAACGAATGTCTGTTCATGAACTCTCACCAGAGACACAGAGTACGCCTGATCCAATCCGTACAATAGGAAACTGGGTGCAGGATGCCCACAAGTCTACAATGTGGCTTGGCACAGAAGATGGCTGGTAAGTTATATTCATTAGAAAAGGACAACAAAAGTTTTCTCACTTCAAGATTAACTCATATGTATGTCATAACTGACTAAATGAATTCAGGTGTTTACTGGCAGGTTGTGTAATAAGGATAATATTGTGAGTCAATTTTAATGTTATTTCAATCTGAGATTTGATTTTCTATGAACTCCTTAACAATAATATCTGATACTCATTATGTGTTGAAATAAGCTACGAAATTAAAATATTTAGTTTCAAAATATATCTAGAAATATTGCATATTCATTTCTTATATTCATCACGTTTCTGTGAATTTGTCTAATTTCTGTGCTTTGTTTCAGCATCCACATTTTCCAATGTATGGACAATATCAAGACAACGAAAAATAAACTGAAGATACAACACGGTTCACCAATTCATTGCATCATGTAAGTACCGGCAATATTTGTCATTTCTGCTGCAATTTGACTGTCATTGATTTTGTTCTTCAAAAAACTTTTATTAAGGTTCCCAGGATCTCTAAATCTCATCCATTAAGAAAGTGAGTTCACATAACCCAGAAAAGTTTATTTAAAGAAGTAATTATTAACCCAGGGTCCAAGTTGACCATTTAATTTTCTGTTCAGCTGATTCTGTTTCAACAATTATGATTCTACGAAAGCCACTGATATAACAATCTATTAATCGGGTAAAGGCTTATTCAAGTGGAAACAGACGAGAATGTGTTTCAAAACTGAAGAATTATGACGAAGGAATCAGATTAACTATATATATTGTTGAAGATGTTAGGTTTTAACAGTTTTCACAAGCAGCGCTGCCAATAAATCTGGAATATTACATACACATTACGATCACTGTTGGATACCTATTTAGGTTTGTACGTTTCAAGATGGTGGCGCCTAGTGGTCAGGATAAACAGTAGGTGTATCTATTGTCTTCAAGCATTAATCAACGACAGCTTTCGGAGATACACTTTTGAAAAGTTACGTAGAAAAAGGTATACCCAACATCTCCATGTCAAGTCGACATAAAATTTCTAAATTTTCTCGAGGCGGCGAAATTTTCGCTTTTCGTTAATTTTTGGCCCTGGGTTCATGGATCCGCAAAGTTATGTTTTGTCATGAGTTGATTAGGTTACCACACATCTTTGGAATGCAAAACCGACGAAAATGTTCAGGTTCAGATTCGCAATATTTGCGATGATTTCTTTCAGGTTCTGACAATTTTTTTTCAAGTTCTGACCATTTTCGTTCAGGTTCTGACTCATATCAAAATGTCATTTGTCATAATCTAGTATAGCTGGTGAGATGACACAGAACACTAATTAATTGAGTTATAGTAAAGAAATCCCATATCTTTGTAGGTACCTTGATAACAGGGTATTTGTTGCCTTGGCAAATGGAGACTTGATTGTGTACAAACGTGACCAAGGTATGCGGCCGAGTCCGGATAGTGAGTAGAATTTAGCATAGATTTTATATTTGGTAGCCATTTTGTTATTCCTAGTAGTTGTTAGAAACATCTTGTAGATAAGATGTGTAGACCATTTTGTTTTTTTTTCTTTTTCTGTTGCAGGACAGTGCGTAGTATAAGGCCAAATAAAGAAATTTGTTTGTTTCTTAGGCATTTTTCCCCCAAGTGTTGAGGGACGCAGATATTTGTATTTATTAATTAGAAAATTGACTAACATTCCTTCTTGTTCATCCCCATGGGTTAGAACCATCTAGTGAAATACACTCTATCTCATGCAGAGTCTTTTTTGGTGGGGCAGTTTGTGTCACAGCATGGTGACGTTAGTGGGTAAGAACTCGTGGCCATGTCTGAGTGTTGGCGAGTAGGGCAAAGATTCGAGTAAAAACTCCAGAGATCTTTAACACTCGGCAACCTGCTATAATGGTCTAGCACTTTCTTTATGGTTGAACTTCTAACAGTGAAGTAGGAAAGCATGATGATGTAGTGCGGGAAATCCATTTATGGAACATTTCTGGGCCTAAAAATGGCTCCTTATCACGGACATCAATTACTATTACCCGCAAATCTATACAGGTGTGTGCCCACTTACCACACACAACTGTGTTACCTGCACTCCCGTCGTTGTGCTTTCCTACTTCACTACACAAAACCTTGTATTTCGGAGGTGCACAATCACCACCTGCACCACCACACTAATTACCTGCACCGATTGCCTGAATTCCACCAAAATAATCACTTACCTCACAGGCTAGACACCAATATGAATGCCTTACCCGCATTTGTTACCCGCACTCAGTCTTTTGCACATAGACATAGGTAACTAAAACAAATTATCCGCACCTATTACCGCACTCCAAAAATTGTGCCTCTACACCACCACCTCCTATCCACACCACCAAGAACTCCTTACCCGCACTTTCGAGCCCTAATCTCAAAACCCCTTGACCTATCGACACAGATCAATCAAATTGGAGACCCACAATGAACAGTATAAAAGGCGAGCAAAATCCTCAATAATCCATACGCCAAACTTGGTCCTGAAGAAGTTAAACTATAATGTAAGCGCTCAACGCTTATAGCAGGTTATCTGAGTGCTGAAGATCTTCTCTGGAGATTTTACTCGAATCTTTGTCATATTTGTATTTATTAGATTCGAGTAATATAATGCTAAACTGATTTGTGGGGAGGCAAGTATTTGTCTATGAATATTTATTTGAGTTGAGACATGGAAACTTCAACTGTAAAATTTTATATAACATCGGCTTCTAAATAAGCACGAGCCATCAATCTTTATGGAACAATGACTTATGCACCTTGTCATGAAGGCTTCTGCCAGTTATGTACTTAGTCATGTCAGGTCATAAATATGTAAAAAGCACTATATTGTGGGAACGAGAAAACCTGAGAAAACAAACTAGTTTGTTTATATGGCCTAACAATAGACGTATTTAGGTTATAAAAGATTGGTTAATGTTTTAGCCCTTATTTCTAAAAATGAAGACCAATTGGAACATTGCTTTAATAAAATTCAATATTTTTAAGGTCCATTGGCAAACCTGTGTGCATGGAAAAAATATTCTCAAGACCTCAAATATTAAAATCTTGGAAATCATTTTCACTTTCGTAACGTAATCAAAATCATGTGAATCACTTTTTAGCTCACCTGAGACAAAGTTGCATCAGTGCCAACTTTGGATGTTAGTATCTCAGTCATCGTAGGTCATGTTTGAATTACATTTAGTATGATTATGGGACAGCATGAAAGGAATAATATATATACATGCAACATGTTTTGTTGATTTATCTCTTCTGAAGTTATAGGTCTGTGTAAAATACATCCATCCCTGTATCAGAAATATGGCTTATTGCCATTCATCGGAAAGCTGTCAGTGAGAGCTTTCCGATGAATGGCAACAAGCCATATTTCCGACTAAATCATGAAAAGTTACCCATAATTCTGCTGTGGTTAAGGAGTCGATTATTAAGAGCATTACTGTAGATCGGATGCGAATGATCTTTGGTATATTCATGATCCACAAATTGACCAAAATAGGATGAGGGATTTCCTCATGCAATAGGTCTTTCCAAAGTTTCCAATCATCGCAGGTCGGATTAAGGCATCTTGCAAATTAAGTCACCTCAGCGAAAAATCACATTTGCAGGGGATACTCTGCTATGCACTTGGTTTAATAATACCATGTATATGCTTGTAGATGGCTTGTGGGATACAGAGAATCCATACACAAGGACTATAGGGACAGTGAGTTCTCCTATCAATAAGATGATTCCAGTAACCGGCAGGTTGTGGTGTGCCATACAAAACTGTGTCAATGTGATAAATCCGCTCACACTCACTATCGAGGTAAACAAAATTTTAAGTATTTTTATTATAGTTTTTCTCCCACGACTATTGGAAAAGTTAGGTGTCGTTACACTATTTTAATTTTTATCGTGCCTGTGGGTCATCGGCCATACACAATTATTTTTATTTTTAGACAGTGTTTATTGTACTGTGGTCTGCAAATATGCTTATTTGGTTGGTGCTTTAGGACATGCAGTCAATTTCTCGTTTCTCAAGCCAAAAATGTTTGAAAAGCATGCGCACACAAATATTATTTTTATTTTTTATTTTTCGGAGATGAGACTTGAACCCATGAAGAATATTTAAATTTCCAACAATATTAAAATTTTTCCCCATTAAACTCTTTCTTTACTAAATACAGATTGACAAGTAGTTCTCTTAGGAAATGTTCAAATGATAAATTTAACAAATAGGATAGGCTGTTTGTTAAACTTATTATCTGAAAATTTCCTACCAATCAGTATGAATACCTGTCTCTTTTAAAAAGCCATCGAAAATTTAACAATTTTATAATCAGTTACTGAATTGATGGGATTCCCTCCATTTCATTGGAGAGTGTCAAAGCACGTGCGTGATTTCATTGGTTTATGGCATAACAGATCACTTCGCAGATCAGAGGTCAATGACGTGTTGACAAGTTTCCCACTCATTGTCAGACTCAACTATTGTTGGAAAACTGAATACAGGCGATACATACATAACTCATTTTACTCATCGCAATATAGGAGACATCATCTTTGAGTTTGTATCTATCAGCAATATTCGCGATTGATTATTCTTTCGCAACTTGTTGTATTTATAACTATTTCTAAATGCTACAATTCTCACAAACTTTTACTACGTCAGGAATGCATTCTATACATGCAAATAGTTTATTACGTCATATTGGGAATGCCGCGTCGCGTCGTTGTAGAAATGAAATTTAGTGGACACATCTACAGACGTACATCCGTTAGGATTATCGTCGTCTATTTAAAGAGACTATGAATACTTGACTTGTATTATCTGTTGTCCAACTTTTCTGCTTATATTCCCTCATTATGAATAAATTAATAGACCATTCCACTGTATACTTTTACAACTGGATAAGCGAATCATTTTAGTGAGGAAAGGTTTAAAACGTTCATACCATGTTGTCCTTTTAAATTGAATTGAGTTGATGGTTAATGTACATAAATTTTAATTTCCTCCATCACAGACCTCATTTAAAGTATTATCGGAGAGCAACAGGTCAATTCAGTGCCTAGTTAGTGGTGGACTGGGTGTTTGGGTCTCACCTCAACAGAGCTCCAAGATACTACTGTACCACGCCACAACATATGAGTATCTGCTGGATGTAGGAATTGCTCAAGCTGTGAATATGAAGCTACAAGGTGAGTCGTCATTCAAAATAAATGTGATGTTTATTATACCCCCCGCAACAAAGTTGTGGTGGGGTATACTGGAATCAGCTTGTCAGTCGTCTGTGGACACAAATTTGTCCGGAGTTATTCTCAGTTTTTTTTTTTTTTCATTTTCCATGAAACTTGGCACAGACATCGGCCACCATGGGAACCTGTGCACATGCGATTATGACTTTTTTTGGTGGAGTTATCCCCCTTTTTTTACTTGGAAAATTTTCGCAACATGTTTAATTTTTCCGAGCTTTTATTCCTACATTTTTAATTCAATTTTTTTTAAACGTGGCTCAGATATTTAGTAACATGGGATCATGTGCACCTGCGATTATGATGTCTGTCCGATCTTTTTTGGTGGAGTTATCCCTCTTTTTCGACTTAGAATTTTTTTTTCAACATGAAATAATTTGTCTGAGCTTTTATTCCTACATTTTTAGGTCAATGTTTTTGAAACTTGGCACTGATATTAAGTACAATGGGAACCTGTGCACCTGCGATTATGATATCTGTCTGACTTTTTTTGTGGAGTTATTCCCCTTTTTCGACGTAGAACATTTTCGCCACATCGGCTCAGGATTGTGCACCTGCAATGGGAATCTGTTATTTTATTATTTTAACTAATTGTTTACTGACATGTGAAACATCTTAGTGTTTTAAAAATACGGGGGTATCCTTCGTCCCATTGGGACAGTCACACCTCTAGTTAAATTTGTGTTATATCATATATGCTTATTTATATGATTAAATATATAGAGAAAATAATCACTTGATTGAACTGGTGACGTGAAATAATTCATGAGAGGTAGGGACATTGAGACAGAGAGCATTGCATTGATTGCGCTAAAGTGTTTTACAAAATAGTCCCTGCCTCAAATGAATTATTTCTTGTCAAGAGTTCAATCAAGTGATTATTCTGTTTAGTATATTCCGCTATAAACATTTCATTTACCAGAAATTCAAATAATACCGACATTATACTGTGACGCATTATTTTGATAGCGCGTATGAATACATAACGTGCTAGTTAAAGTGACATAATTCACTAGCGAAATTAGCATTTATAATCACTCGAGAAATCAAGGTAAATCACACATAGGGATGTAATAAAAGCCAGCGATGTTGTTCCAAATTCGTTAAAAAGCATGGCAGCCAGGAGCCATCTTGGATTTCAAATTTTAATACTTCGGCACAGATTGCAGCCTTCATTTATTGGAGAAATGTTTTGAAAATTAAGGGCTTGTTTAAGATCTTCTCCAGATCCGAGATATCAAATTTGAACCATTTTCGATCAAAAACATGGCTGCCGGCTACCATCTTGGATTTTACTCTTCTTTTATTTTTGCATGACTAAAAATACTTTAGCATGCCCTCAGGCATAATTTTTCATCAAATTTGTTCCAAACTTCTTATGGCTCTTCGGGTTGACCTCTGGTATTACTAAAACATTTAAACTTTCTGCATCCCTTATCGCTCCATTGACTAATATGAACTTTTCCCCTTTCCTTGTTGAGCTAGTGTCATTGACATTTTGATTGTCCTGTTTTTCCAGCTGCTGATGATATCATTCGTCAACACAAGGCCGCTTGCTTGCGGATCACAGCACTTCTTATCTGTAAAGATTTACTCTGGGTGGGAACAAGTGCGGGCGTTATTCTCACAATTCCTATTCCAAAAATTACTTCCAAGACAACGATGGGCAGTATCTCCTCTCCGTCTGTTACAGGTAATATATTTATAGAGCATGTATCATCACCACCGGTATTGAATTTGACGGTTTTTCCCAGGTGTAGCTTTTTATTATCCCCTGCAAGACTACATTTGCTGGTTGATACAGAAATGGATTCTGTCAGTGTGTTTGTCCATCCGTAGCAGATATCTGATTTTGGTATGCTTATTAACCACCTTGATAAGGGATATCCATATGGAACGGGTTTCATCCTTCCATTCCTTGCAAAGTTATGGCTCTTAGAGAGAAAATGCATCTGTACCTAATTTTGATATCTGTATTTTGGTCACTGTAGGTCATGTTTGAATGATCTTTAGTATGCTAATGAGGCAGCATGAAAGGAACAATATCAACATATAGCATGTTTTGTCCACAAATTTATTCTGAAGTTATGGCCGTTATCATTGTTGTGCCATTTCACCAAATTAAAAAGTGTACTTCGGAATGATCTATTATTGTTTTGTAGGGATGTACAGGTAATATAAGCAGCCGGCATAATACAAGTACTGAAGGAGTCCTATTTATTGAGAGAAATGTTTAGATAATAAGTTCAACAAATGACCTATTGTCATTTGTTGTAACTTATTATCTGAACATTTCCTATGGGATAACTGCTCATCAATGTTTTAGTATAAAAATGGTTAAACTAAGCATAAATGTTTACATTAATTTTTGTCTTTTGGACCTAAAGAGTCCCTGATAAACATGAAATATAACATCAATGAAAATCACTTTAACTAATTTCCACATAGGACGTTTTATAGGAATGACATTGTTTGTTGTCAATCTATTATATATTTATTATATATGTGTGTGTGTTATAGACTCGAAAACTGCTTGACCAATCCGACTCAAATTTGGTATGTCGGCCTACTTTGATCCCGGGAACAATATGGCCGGGTCCAATTTCACGTGTGACCGTGTCCTTGACCTTGACTTTGACCTCGCTCATATAGGCATGTTTCTGGACGGCCCAGACAAAGCCGGGCATATCAGCTAGTATTGATATAAATTGTGAAAAAATGACATTAATCACATAATTCTATCTGTCTACCTGAGTGGCACTTGGATGGGTGTTTCACATTTTCATTTTTATTTGCTTTATGCTGATTTTAGCGTACTATGATCCTGCAAACGATAACTGTTAGATAACTCTTTTGATTTATCTTTATAGGTTTAATGTATGGACACACAGGCCATGTACGTTTTCTCACTAGTGTTGAACTCCCAACACCGGGTCATCCCAAGTCAGATTCTCCATCATCTCCAGACCATACAGAGCCGCCGGTCTATGATCACATGTCACGCCGCTCATCCATGGCGACTACTGCTACCATGGCGACCAGGATGCTGGTGATCAGCGGTGGTGACGGATATGAAGATTACCACAATAACTCGTCGAGTGAGGCCGCAGGGCGGGATGACAGCACCAACCATTTGTTGTTGTGGCAGGTCTGAACTAATCGTGGATCAGGAATTAAGTTATATTTTGTATATTTGACGAATCTCCCTCTCTGTATCTGAACATCAAATCTCTCATTAATATACGATAATTTCAGTAATCTGTTCTGTTTTTGGCCTGAATTTCTTAATGTTTTTTATAGGCATGGTTCATACAGTGCTTTAACCCTTTCTATACTGAATGGATTGTCCCAGGTTATAAAAGTAGACAACAGACAGAACAACAGATAATGCAAGCGAAATTATACTAAGTATGTAGTTCGGCATCAGACACTTCTATATGCCGACAGATGCATCGAAAACGATGTTGATTGCTAAAAATTATGACAATCCGCATAAATTAGTTGGTGACTAAATTAGTTTTGTGAAGAAACTATATAAAAAATACTAAAATTGTAAAACTACCCAAGTGATACTTGTATCTGGACTTCATCTGCTCTTTTAATGGAAAATGGGAAATTGGGTCAAGAATAAATTGGGCGACTGACCGGAAGTTCACACACAAAATTCAATCTCTGTTTCCAACTTTCGAACTACACAAAAGCAAGAAACTATGAAACTGTACTTGCTGGTGTAAAATTCACTTATTTAAAATGATTCTGGGACATCTATTGTCATCAAGAGACTCTAGAGTCGATAGCAATTCCGAAGCGGTGTTCCCAAAACTTCCCCACCGAAAATGCGGTCTCCAGTGACAAACTCGAAAGGTGATTCGCTACAAAGATGCATTCTATGCTCTCATGACCACTGTCATGTCATATTAGTATTGGCACAAAGCTGGATAAATACTAATAATTATGGTGGAATAGTTATGTAACACATTCCTTTATCCCCAACTAAAGTATCGAATTTCATAGTTTCACTGATCAGTCTAATTTTTTTTTCATGGTATGGTTACTATGGACGCCTTTAGGAAATGATGACATGTGGGACAACCGTTGGTGCATGTCGCCCAATTTCAAGTATCACTGTGCATTGTGATGTGGGAAACGGCATTTCCCTTGGCTGATAGAGATAGTCGCTACCAAGCGTATCTAAGGGCATTGACCAATCAAATGCATGCATTTAAGCGAAAGTAGTTGTAATTATAATCGGTTCAACAACAACGTTATTATCTGAACATTTCCAAAGGGAACTACACGCCAATGTGTCTTTAGTATAGAAAGGGTTGCACCCTTGAAATGATTGAATTTGACTTCGTTTTTTTTCCAAGAGTAGAAATAGCTTTGTGGATAGGATCTCTGAAAATTGCTTGTACTCACAAGATCCAAATAAACATACGTGTACGCTTAATATTTTTCAGAAAAAAAATCGCACCTTATGTTTATTAATTTCTGGGGTCAAAAATAGATATTTTGTTGCCAGAATCCCAATCGCAATACCTAAAATATGATCATTTTAGGATGATACTAAATCTTTTCTAAACACTCGCTGCAGTGAATGCAAACAGTGTCAATACAGTGAATTCACATGTTCTATTTTCATAAACTGGCACATGCACGCACAATGGAAAGTACTTGTTTGAGTACTGAATCATAGGTATGGGGAGGCTTGGTTTATATAAATAGTATCAGCATCAATGACTGAGATCTGTTAGATTCGCCCAACTCAGGGCGTATTTTGTCAGAACTTCTCACATGTGGAAAAGAAAACCCCCCCTATCAGTATGTCCTGCGAAAATAGACTCCCCCAACAAACACTGATATGTACTACTGGAATCGTCACTTGTTTGTAATTTAGGGAGTCAATTAATAAAAATATTCCCGATGTGTTTAAACATTACGAAAGAAATTGACTATTTTATTTCTCAGAAAACAGATCAACTTATGCACACATTACTCTGAATACAATGGAAGCGAGACAACTCTACTATTATCATTTACTCGTTTACACAATCTTTCATGGGATATATTTACACATTAATTATATTTTATTAATTAATTACGTTTTTTCTTTTGATCACTCATTTTGTGTGAAGTACTTAATTAACAAATAAAACACATGTTACATGAAATCGTACCACGCGGTTGCATTTGGTAGCTTTACTACCAGTAATGCACAATGATATTGGAGTGTTCCATTGAAGTATCTATCCCCTGTGAAGAATCAAATAGGAAAACATACTCAGTTTCACAAGCTACTAGTATGCTTCATTTGCATGAAATTAATGTAAACAAGACTGACTGTAAAAAAAAAAAATTATTATACGGTATTAACATTTAATTCTTAGATTTGAGGATGACTTTAAACGTAAAATTAAGTAACCATGCATTATTGGATTCTCCAAATAGTAAACTGTTCCCATGATATCTAGAGAAAAAAATCAACCCAGATAAACAAACAATAGATTTTGGGTTCATTCATTTCATTGTTACATATATCAATAAAGGATTTGGTATTGAAAATCAAATTTTCTGAGAATGGCCTTCAGTTTTCCCACACCTAGTTTTATTCCGCCCCCTTCACTTATATAATTCTGGGATATTTTTCCAACCCAACTTTTATTCCGCCCCTTCTTTTATTTGGATCTTGAGAGTATATTACATGTGGTTACACATGATCTGTTTCTTTACTTTGACCAACTAGTTTTTTTTATCTGGTAATTTACATCCGTAAAAGTGCATGTCGTGTGCTATATGGTCTGTAGGTACTACAGACCTACTTCAGCTCACTAGCAGTAGACCATTATTCATAACTGGAACTTTCGTACATCGCAATAACTGTATCTCAAAGTTTCAAATAGTGTATGATGTTCCACGATCATATTCCCGTTATATTTTTCCATTGGAAAATGGCAATAACGTCAACAGCCCAGCACATAACGTCATTTAGCAGCGAAAAGGTTAAGGTGGCACAGAGGATGTAATTTCAACATGATGGTCATGGAAAATTTTCAGAACTAAACCTTCATCAAACTTTGATTCATTAGAAAGCTAGAACACTTACAATTACTGGTTTAAAGGGAAAAGATACTAATAACCATTCCATGACTAGAGCTTCCTGAAAGTTTGCGAAACCTTGTGCCAAAGCATTCTTTTATATATGCGAGTCTTAGGGTCCTGCGAATATTCGATTCGAATTCGAGTTGAAAATTCCAACTCGAAATGTTGAATATACACTGACGAAAAAGTAGGCTGTTTACGGACAAGTACACACGTCTATCTTAGCTGTTTCTGTGCCATTTAATTCCCGAAAATTACGAATATATGCACCTTATTTATTTTTGTACATCGCGAATGTTCGCATGCTACTAAATATTTAAGTATAGCCACTATAGGACGACTATATTCGTCTGAATTCTAGCTTTGAACATGGTAGCCAAGAGCTTGGAGATCTCTGATGGACTGAAGACGCGCATAAATTCTAATAGCTATATATGAGACTGAGCAACCGCTAGCGTTATACGCCGACTGTCTGTCTCAGATTCCGCATTATGTAATATAGCCGAGAATGTAAACAACACATGATCCCGGCGCCGAAAAGTGCATGTGGGCACAGTGGGCAGTGTTTTCTTTTGAAGTTGACTTTCAGTTTCGTAGCGTTCCTGTACACTTGACAATATGTCGTCCAATATTCATGTTTATTTTAAACATGATAAAGCTGCAGGCAGTGCAGAAACTTACATGTGTGATGAATGTAACATGGTTTAT
Source organism: Siphonodentalium dalli (assembly GCA_032622095.1). Taxonomy (NCBI): domain Eukaryota; kingdom Metazoa; phylum Mollusca; class Scaphopoda; order Gadilida; family Siphonodentaliidae; genus Siphonodentalium; species Siphonodentalium dalli. The sequence goes on along the minus strand of CP136065.1, from coordinate 148,010,527 downwards.
AAATCGCAAGCTTCTGGGACAACGACCCATCTATGGAATCATTTGTCCAAGAGGCATCCAGCACTGCATAAACAGGCTACCCTGCGACTGTTGTTGCATATTCAAGTTTATAACAACGGGTGTTTCCAAATGCCGATTTGCAATTTTGCATGTACATGCAAACTGTACAAATTTTGCGTGATTTTAGTTCCGATAATCCGTTTAGCGGTTATATATTAATCATCGTGACGACCTTATGGACGTTTTAATCTGGTTTTTTTTCTCGACAATATTATCAATTGAAGTTAATACTTAATAGTCTCGCGAACGGCGGTATATCGCCACATAAGTTACGACGGAACTTCATGGAAGTTCATAGCACATTTCAGAAATCATTTAATTGTTGACAAAACACGCCTAATTGAGAATGCAACACACAGGTTTGATTCGATTCGATATTCGGTTCGATATTCGGTTTGATTTTGTCTAGTCGATATTCGATATTCGATCAAAGTCTCCGATTCGGAGGCTCCCACCTCGCTTATATAAGAGAATACATTGTTCTAACAATATTTAACTGGACCTTGAAAGCCAGTGCAATCTCTTATATATGCGAGGCTCCCAGCTCTTCTCCAGTCATGAAAGGGTTAAAGCAATTTTTGACATTTTCTTCAAATGACATTTTCTAGTTTTCAGAAGAATATCCATGTCCTCTACCAAAGTGAATCTATTTTTCAACAATACCCATAGTTCAGAAAAGATGTCCAGTTCACTACAAATGCAAATTAGTTGCATCAATTACAAGCTGGGAGCAACTGAGATTTCTAAAAAGGTGAACAAATTTCTGACTTCAGTGACATCTTAACTCTTCCATGACTGGAGCTTCCTGAAATTTTACGAAAACCTGCGCCAATGCATTCTCTTATATATGTGAGTCTCCCATAGGGAGCCTTGCTTTTATATTAGTATGCATTGGCCAAACAATAGTTACATCGACCTTGTAAGCCAGTGCAGCTCCCATCATGAAACGGTTAAGTTTTGTCAAGTGAGTCAGTTGAAATGCCTGTGAGCCCAGTGTGGGATCCTTGGAAAGTTCTAGAAAAGTGCTTGAATTTGATCATGATTAAAGTCAAGCCTTGAAATAGGGTGTCTGTAATTTGCAGAATGAGGTCCCCAGAGGGTGAATTTAGTGATGCTACCCCGCATAGTGAGCTAGCATCACCAAATTTACCCTCTGGGGACCTCATTCTGCCGAGGTGTAAGCAGAATGAAGTCCCCAGAGGGTGAATTTGATGATGCTAGCCTGCTATGCGGGGTAGCATCACTAAATTCACCCTCTGGGGACCTCATTCTGCAAATGACAGACACCCTATTTCAAGGCTTGATCAAAGTGTATAAACCATGCATAGGCTGTTTTGTCTTCCTTGTTCATCAAGCATCCATCAAGCATCAATGTCTTCCATATCAAAGGTCTAGTGAGGCCATCCACTCAAAAAGGTTGTTTTTTACCAGTGATTTTCTTATATTTGTCATTGTTTGGAATCTCTTGATCAGTCAGTTTAGATGTGCCAAATATTATCTATCAAAAGTTGACAATCTGACAAAGTCAAGTTTGAGCTATTGCCATAGGTTGGCATCTGTCGTCCATCCGTGCGTGAATCCGTCCATCAACAATTTCCGTCAGCACACCCTACAGGTCACATCTCTCATCAGACCGTCACCAAACTGTATATGGATCTTCGGGGTGACCTCTAGATTGGAGTAATTGATTTTTTTTCTAAAATTTGTTAAAATACATGGCTGCCAGTAGCCATCTTGGATTTAACATCCTTTATCTGATCATCACCAAACTTCACATTGAGCTATCAAATTTTGTGGAATTTCATTAGAAAACAGGGCTGCCATTGGCTATCTTGGATTTTATATATATATATATATATTTCTATATATATCTCTTCATGTTGACATCTAGTATTACTTAGACATTTCAACTTCCCCCCCCCTCCTCCTCCAAGTTGAGCTACAGTGTCATTGATACTTTCATTTTTGGCTGTATATACAAAGCAACCTCAAACTGAAAATGATTTGTTTGAAAGTACTTTTTCCAGTAATAGTATGGTCACACAATACAATTTTGGAGTAAATACGGTAGATCTGTTCTGTTTCAACATTGGAACCGATGTTCAGACTGATACGTAGCTCAATTCTCAGTGAAAGGGCTTCCTTTTTAGTTCACTTTGACAAAGTAAAGTTTGCACTATTGCCATGGGGTTGGCGTCCATAAACAATTTCCTTTGGAACACCCAACAGGCCACATCCTTCATCCGATCATCTCCAAAACAACAAAATATGGATCTTCGGGTGAACTCTAGATGGGCACTGAAATATGTTGAAAAACATGGCTGCCAGCAGCCATTTTGGATTTCAAATTTGAAACCATTGGCACAGCCTGCATTTATCTTAGAAATGTGTTGAAAATTTTCAGGCATGTTTAGGTTTACCTCTAGATAGCAGCTATCGAAAAAAATTTATGAAAAACATGGCCGCTGGCAGCCATCTTGGATTTTACTCTTTGCATAACTAAATCCTTTGGCACACCCTACAGACCACATCCCACATTAGATAATCACCAAACTTTATATGGATCTTAGAAAAACATAGCTGCCTGGCGCCATCTTGGATTTCACATGTGAATCCATTAGCACACCCTGCAGGCCACGTTTATTGGGGAAATGTTTAAAATGAAAATAATTTCATCTACACAATACAAGCCCTTTACTGAAACTTTGGGACTTTCCTTCTTCTTTATAATTCTATTCATTGCTCAATAAAATAGGATATTTTTTATTAACTCCTCCCAAATTTGAGCTACAGTGTCATTGGCACTTTCATTAAAGATGTCACCATAGCCAATGTCGCTAGAACAAGGATACTATCATCAAATTCTGCGCTTCACGGAGGTCATCCTGTACTAAAAGGTGCTCTGACAAGGAGTTGAGTTTGAAAATGTCTTTGTAAATACAGCCACCAGATTTTCATTTTGTCTCCAGACATGTATTCTTATTTTTTTAGATCTTATTACTGCAATACTATGCAATGTACTGTTGAGTCCATTAATTCTAGGTGCTAATATTGAAGAGTCAAGATTTTACTTAAATCTCAGAACATTATCTTGCCAGTATGTCTATCTGTCTCATTCATGACAAATATTTATTTGTAAGTTTTATAATTTATTTATGCAGAAATGTTGACAAATTTTTACATAGATTTTACGTTTTGTTTGAATAAATGTTTTAGCGGTTAGTGACCATCCTTTTACATTTTTTATTTTAAGTGCCTCGTATAAGGCTTTTTAATTAATTCTATTGTCAGTCTTCCAAGTTTTAGAAAATTAACCCTTCCAACGAGTCCAGCCATTTTGCTGGATGTTTTTCTTTACATTTTGTGCAATATTAATAAAAGATAAATTGTATCACGTGGTTGAGTAAATGTTTCAGCTTCATTGTATATTCTCAATGGATCTGACTTCTAGTTAACACTTTTTATGTGTACCCATACCATGTATGGTACACATAATGCTGACGTCCGGATCAACCATCCGTCGTTCGTCCGTCCGTCTGTCCGTCTGTCCGTCTGTCCGTCTGTCCGTCCGTCCGTCTGTCCGTAGACACTTGCTATCCGATTCAATTACTTGAATATTTTTTATCGGATCATGTCAAAATTTTATGTGCATGTTTATGATAACACACTCCTCACCTGTATAGTTTTTGGTATCGATCGGTTGATCGGTTTAGAAATTATTAACACTTTGCATCCGCACATAGTCATGTTCTATCCGATGCCATAACTTAAGTATTTTTTGACCGATTGTGTTCATATTTGATATGTAGGTTTATGATGACACACCCCTCACCTGTATAGTTTTTGGTATCGATTGGTTGATCGGTTTAGAAAATAATTAACCCTGCACACAAATGCTATCTGATGCATCTAAGTCAAACAATTTGCTTATGATCTGCCTCATATTTCTTACCTAGGTCTTTGTTAGCACGTTCTTTATCTGTATCGATTTTGGTATCGTTTTGTTAACCCTTTTCACTCTTATGTTTACTTAGTACTCATGCAAGCTGCTATGACTCAAAACATTTTTCATCTGATCTACACCAAAATTGGTACATGTGGTCCTCACCCCGAAATACAGATCAGGTTCGAATTTGAGTTTGATCCGGTATATTTTAACAGAGTTATGGCCCTTTATAATTCAAGTAATTTACTACCTATTGTATATGCCCTGTGAGAATTTAAGACAAACAACTTTACACAGTAATCTTCTGCATTATTGGAATCAGAAAATGACACTGGATACTCTTTGCCAAACCACTGCTGCTCCCAGAGGCTGACAGTGATTGATGATAATTTACTCCAGTTTGTGTGCAATAGTAATTTAACCCAACCTGTTGAAACATGTTCGTGGCATTAATACAAATAGTCCATTGTCCATCTGAAGGATGTTCTGGAGCATGGCTGTTTAGAGAATTGTTGTTTACAGAGACACTGTTGTCTTATCTTGAGAAAAAAATTAATCCACACATTAGTTCCATCATATGATGTCATTGGAAATGATTAACCCTCTCCACACATATGTTCATTCTCCTATTCTATGTCCAGGTTGATTGTGATCCACTTTTCACTTGCATGTATTTCATGATTAAAATTAACCTATTCCATAGACACATGATATCTGATAGGCAGATTTTAAATTATCTCTTTCGCCTTGGGCCAGGTTCACTAAGAATTTCTATAAGCCACCAATTGAATATTCATCATTTGAGGAAATATCTTGGTTTGAAATTCCCTCTATTGCATTTGGGCTGCAGGATAATAATAATGGTTCTGGTATTCTTGAATATTTCTGCTGTTACAGACATTGTATCTTTCCAATGATCAGCTTAGAATAAAATTAACCATAGGTACATGTATACTGTACGCAATCCAATGTTATGACTCTAATATTTTCAATTTGACCCTTCTCATATCTCTCCTTTAGTTATCTGATAATTCTGTGTTAAAATATTTTATATCCAACCATTATCAATCATATTTAATATCAAGGTCTATACGAGACCTGTTAAGTTTTGAAAATGTCAATCCGTGAGATTTTTGCGGGAGGTATGCCCAAATATGTTCATGTTCCAAAAAAAATTTTATGATGAAGATTGCATAATTTTTATGAGTTTCTATTTTATAAATATATAGACCAATATAAAATGGCAATGAATGTCCTGTTGGTAATTGTAATAGAGCTGCTATGTTTCAACTTAGAATTTATGCATGCTGCCATAACTCAAAAAGAAATTATCTGACCATAACCAAATTTGGTATGTGAGTTGCTCAACTCAAAATACATATCGAGTTCGAATATGGGTTTGATTCGATATTTTTTAATGGAGTTATGGCCCTTTGACATAGAATTCATGAATGCTTCGATAATTCAACAAGTTTTCAACTGATAGGAACCAAATTTTGTATGTGAGTTTCTCAACTCAAAATACAGATCGAGTTCGAATATGGGTTTGATCCGGTACTATTTACTGGAGTTATGGCCCTTTGATTATTTTATTCATCGCTAAAATATATCAAAGATACACAGGTGGCACTGTCTAGATAATATCTAATAAATCAGTTTCACAATGCTATGGAGACAAGAGATACTATCCAGTTACAATGCCATGAAGTTCTCTCTCTCTTGTACTGGTATTGAGTTAATTAACTGCTAGGAGTTGTGTTGGCTATATCAGATATACTTTATACTCTATAAGTATCTCTGGCCATATCATAGGTGGAATGTTTATATTTTATATTCATGGTTATTTAAATTTCACCTTAAAGGCATAATCTGGTTTCATTGTTTAAAAGCATTACCATTGGAATTTTGTTGGTTGCATGGGAAGACAACTTTGGTTTTCAAACTTTAAAAAACGAGAGCTCTGTATCAGTCTATGGGAACAAAATAATTGTTCATAACACTCTTAGAACTGTAGGTCTAGTTTGTTTTATCTATATATTAATCAAAAGCTTTTTCGACATTGATTTCAATTGTTTACAAATGTGAATTGAAATATTAAAGGGGCACACCAGTTTGATGTATTTTTCCTGTACTCTGCATGAGATAAAACTGTTTATGTGTACCTATACCATAGTATGGTACACATAGTGTCAATGTCCAGATTGACCACTCTATCTGTCTGTCTGTCAGTTCTTAGACACTTTAGGCATAATGTGATATCTCTAACATTTTCTATTTGATCGGAACCAAATTTTGTGTATAGGTTTCTCATCCCAAAATACAGTTCGAGTGAATATGAGTTCGATCCGATTTATCTTAAAGCAGTTATGACCCTTCTTTCTTTTTTTTAAATTTAAAATTTTGATTTTTCATATTTGTTTAGATTGAATTTCCTCGCTCGATTTAACATAAAAAATATTTAAAAACTTTTATAATAATAAAAAAAATTATTGAGTTAAAAAAAAAAAATAGTTGCATGTAATATAATGATATCAATAAATTGCCATGTGAACATCCAATATCCAGAGCACATGCGAATACCTTTAATAGATGTCATTCCAAGTGAAATCTGTTATTAATTGAGTGGTGACATATGTTACATAGCTCTAGGGGGTGGTTGTATGAAGGTAAAGATGAACCTGCTGGCTGGATAATTGTTTGTCCTATCTGTCAAATTGATTAATGGCTAAACAATTGGATCTCACAATGAGAGGTCATTGGTTTAATAGGGACAGAGTTATGAGATTTAAAACGACTCCTCCCCACCCCAATTACCTTAACCTCTTCTTAAGACAACTAATTTGAGCTTTTGATTTTAAGTTAGGTACTGATATGTGTATCACTGTGATCATATCTTTGACCAATTATCAGTTATAGCTAATCGGTATCGCCAAGGTATGGGTTAAACATCTGCCGATCGTGATCGGCCTCTCGTTTCAGAATGTATATGAATTCAAGAAAGGAAAATCAAGTGAAATTCTGAATTTACTGTACCTAAAATATGCCTCTTTATACAAAAGTTTACTCTGTGAAATCATGCCTCTGTGTACAAAACAAATCAAAGGGATATATTTGTAAATTTTATATGTATATATTAGTTTATAAGTTTATTTGTGTGATAAGTTGTAAATATATTCTATGGAGTAGAATGTATGTGTAATGTTGTTGACATGTATGCTCACCTGCATACAATACAGTATTTATAAGAATTTATTGTGAAGGAATTTTAGTGATAAATATCAAAGTTTATCATAAGTACAATGTGTATTGCTTTATAGTATCACTTGATAAAACACTATTATAGTAGCACAGGCTTAGCGCTGCGGCTGTCAAAAGTAATTTTCATTTAGCAAAAGTATTTACATTCGGAACAACTTGGAAGGAGGGTTTCTTTTCTGTGATGGAGAAATGGTTCATTTAGATAAAAATCACGCAATTTCATAGAGATTATGCACTAGGTGTTGAACTTTGAACATCTCAATAAGCTATATTATTACTTTGACATATTCTATCATGCAACCCATATGGGTGATATTTATACAGCGAGTTCTGTTTATCTGTATTCATTCTTATGTTATGATGCAGCCCTTTTTAAATGGCTCAATATTATTTATTTGTACATAGTCCACAAGAGAGACAATGCTTAACAAGATTAACAGTAACAATTTATTAATCTGTTATAATATAAGATGTCTCAGTAGGTAAATCCTGTAGACGCATTGTACTTTTATGATGTTGGTATTATTTCTGACAGTTCCACTAACTGAATATTCTCTAGTAATTTTATAGTGTGCATTTACAGTGTATGCATCGAGATGTTCTTTTTATGTCCATTTCATAAAGGTCATTGTGAAAAGTACAACAATATTGCAAATAGTGACTACTAAAGCAAAAAATACTAGTATACTCATGACATGACAAGACTGACGTTTATCACTGTAATTTGCGGAGTCTTATTGTTAAACTAATTTATCAGTATAAACTAATATCTGATCATTACTCTAGTCTCTAGGAATTTTCCCTGTCACTATTGATCACCTCTACTAGTCTACTTGGGGCGATGCTGCTGAATCGAAAACTACTGTTAACAGTTCTCAACCAGTTTTGTATGAGATGTGTGATAAGATCACTAGATTTTATGCTGGGCAAACATTGAGAAATTTAGTATCAAATATATGTTTGTTCAAAGCATTTCATTCTGCATTGTATGATGTGATATTTTGGTTCAGCAATGGGTGGGAAATAGAAGTTTTCTTTTTCTTTTAATGGTTTGGCAACTATATTGTAAACTTGAAAAAGTGTGTCAGTAATCAAATAGAACTTAACAATAATAATTCATCTATTTATTACACACTTTAGACTGTAATTAGTTTCAATGTGTGGATCACTGGAGACATCTCAAAAGTGCTGTGCATTAGATCCAAGTAACTTTAATATTGAGCGTGACATGTGGAAAATAAATATAGCATTATTCCACTTCTTTATTATCAAAATTCATTTGCTTTAAGAAAAATGGTAAATAAAATTTGACGACTTTCATTCGTGAACTGTAAAAATCCCATTTCTGAACTAGATGCACATGCTATATCTATTCTATATGTTACATCATCCACAGTCTAAATGGACTCAGTCTGTCTAGAATAGTTAAGCATTAGATAGTGTCTGAAACAAACAGCAGGGAATCCCATTACTTAAAAAAATATTAAATCAGCCAACCACAGAGCCGATCAGAGATGGATGTGTCCTAAACAAATCTAAACTGAATATTTAAAGGTACTCAATAAAATCAGACGGTCCCCATATCATCAAGTTACAACAACAACAACATTTCTTCAAAATATGCTTTAGTTTTCAGAATTGATTAATTACAACAAAATAATGCTAACCACTGTCAACTATGGTATAAAATTTCCCAAAACATGTTATTTATCAACATGTTCAACGAAATATGTGCCCTATTATCACTTTCGTATCACAAAGTTGATATTCACCCATTATTTAGTCACCTCAATTATGCATTTTATCTTCTGCAAATTAGTGGATATAGAAACTTCCCAGAAGGGAAAAGTAACTAAAAACAATATTAATTTGAGACTTTGATACTTCCCAGAAGATGAGGCCTAAGCAGAATGAGGTCCCCAGAGGGTGGATTTGGTGATGCTAGCCCGCTGTGCAGGATAGCATCACTAAATTAACCCTCTGAGGACCTCATTTTGCAATGACAGACACATAATTTGCAGGCTTGTCGGTGAGTTGGTATCATGTGACAGCCTCGATCTATAAGCATTATTAAAATTAATCTCAGATCTATGTTATGCAAATACCCTTAAATAATCCCTTGATGGTGCCATTCTGTTTGTGTGTGTGTGTAGATGTATATACAGTGTGTATGTGGAACTAACCCTGTATTATACTGAATATATTGTAGGATTGCTATTTATGTTATACTGATTCAGTCATTCTGACCGTGCACTGACTCAGAATATCTGACCTTGCACCCTCACTATGCTTTGTTGTTGTATATTTCAGAATCTCTTCGAACAAGCTCCAATTTGTACGTTAAAGGCAACTGACTCAAATAATCAGACAAGACCAATAATACTTGAATTGTGGTCATCAAAAATCATGGATATATGTATGCCAATAGAGAGAAATTTAGATTGAAAACGACTTACTTTGCCTGTCAAGCACCATCAGACTATAATATTACACCCGACGTGAAAGGAGATTGTGTAGCTCAACTAGATTCTGTTGATGATAAACTCAGCATAACATCAAATCTGAATTGTTATTAGTGGCTTCATTTAGTATGGTACATTTCATGTTTCACTGATAACTAATGAAAGACCTTGTTTGGCGGGCGTCTGGGCAGACGTCTGGACTGGCGCGAGGCCGTTAGCGTGATAACTCAAACAAATATCAACCGGTTTCATTCATATTTGGCATATGGGTCTGTTGCAACAATATCTCGAACGAGTTCGCAGGAGCTTCGGGTCATTTTGCCAAGGGCTCAATATGTCCATCCGAACATTTCACCTTATCACTCAGGTGTTAATTATTGGATGTTGTTGTCCTTTGATATGGTGATAGCACAGGTTGAGGGAAAGGATACCCACATACTACAGGCTTCGTCCATTAATTTTTACCAGAGTTATGGCCTTTGTTTGACTTGGAAATTTGTGAATTTTGTGTCTGTCTAAACATATCACCTTGTAACTCAGGTGTTAATTATCCAATTTTGTTGTCCTTTGGCATGGTGATAGCACAGCTCAGGGAAAGGATACCGACTTTCTACATGTTACGTCGATTCAGTTTTATCAAATTTACAGCCCTTGTCTGACTTTAAAATTTTTGATGCCCTTGTTTGACTTGGGAATTTATTAATTTTGTATCCGTACGAACATTTCAGCTTGTAACATGGGCATGGGTAATTGGATTTGGTTGTGCTTTGGTGTATTGATAGCCCAGTTTAAGGGGAAAGGATATCCACTTCTTGGGTTTATAAAATAAAAATAATTCTCCATCCATACAAATATTTAGTACTGCCCACTCTCTAAACTGGGTGTCGGGGGGGGGGGGGGGGGGGCATATGCCTTGCTTGGCGTTACACTTGTTATTGATATATTAGGATTTTGCTTAGGATTTTGCTCAGAATTTCGTTGACAACGTGGTATGTGACATCTCCCCTATAATTGCACAAATTTTCTAATTACACAATTATAACACAGACCCATGACGCCACCTCCACGGTGTACATCGGACACCGTACCATAGGAGGTGGCAACATCATAAGAAACAATGGGAGACATCCACCATATAAGTGGAAATGTTAAAATATCTAACTTCTCAGCATCAATTTCTGGTCAAATCCATGTTTGAAAGACTAAGACAGTAGATTTACTGATGCTTGCCTGCTCAGAAACAGAAATAAAGACTTATAATTTTACTTATACAAACTGGAGCTTCTTCGAAATGTGTGCTTTGTTGTCTTCCATCTTGAGGTAGATGGTGAAGTAAATAAAAATATTCAAAACAAATTATCTTCTTATATTTACTCACCAGATTCCAAGGCTCATATTCACCAAGTGGTTTTATATATAGTCCAGGTAGTTTATACCAGGCGATGCTCAACTCGGAAGATATCTGTGGTCATTGATAGGATTGACATGGCGGTATAGGATTATCAAATCAAAGGGATTTGGTTCTTTTCAATTATGGGCAGCAGTTTTTATGTGTACCCATAGTATGGTACACATAGTGTCGACGTCCGGATTTACCACTTGTCATTTGTCCGTCTGTTTAGCTGTCCATCCATAGACGCTCAACATAAACATCATTCTTTGTTAGTTTTTGGCTTCCGAAATGCCAAAATATCACTGTTGATTGACAGTTCAATTCTGTCTCCAAATTTTGTAAGTAACGACTATCACTATTACAAGATGCATATGCACACCTAGGCATCTTTAAAATTTCAGAAATGAGCTCTATTATGCAAAACAAAGTTTTAAAATGAGAGTAAATGCATCATCGGGAAGCTCTTTTTGTTTAGGAAGGGGTTGGCCTTGAACTTTGTTTGCCGTAATGTGATTAGTCAGTCACCACTGTCTGTCAATAATCTGAGATTCGTCAATTATATCTTCAACACTCCTGAAAAAGATTCAGTATGATTCTCTTCCTCTATTTTTGGATTTTATCTGGTGAGTGTTTTTTCGATTTAGTCGTGAGGCGGTGTCGATTGATAAATGGCAAATATGTTAGATTAAGTCAATCATATCGACGAGTAGTGTGTCATTAACGGTATTGTGTGAATTCAGTCGCTACCAAATAAACTACTCGGTTTACCAAAAAAAAAACAGTTGGCGAATATGAACCTAAGTATCTGTTTAACCCTTTATTAGCTCAACTTTACTTGTAAAGTTTGAACTATCGACATGGCTTGGTATCCATTGTCTGTGTGTGCATGGAGTTGGGCCCGTCGAATCAGCAATTCAACATCGAATCGAATCTCGAATCGAATCTCAAATCAAATCTTTTTCAAACACTTTAGTAGATTTGCGGTACCGATCAGTGAGAGGTACATGTACGAGCAAAAATGGGGGCAAATGACCGATGATTTTATTACGTCCGTGAGATAACTCAGATTACGAAGGAAGTTCATTAAACTTAATTTATATGACATGATATGAACAATATTTAATCACAGTTTAAAACAGTTCAATATATGAGAATGGCACATCATTTCATATTTGTGCCACTGCCACTATGCGTGATTGAAGTTTGGAACTTTGGAGTCAATGTAGTCTGATTCGAGTCAATGCAAACGCAAACTCTTCGAAGCATGTACGTTTCACCTTGTCGAGCAAAGCAGGCACGTGCAATATCAATATTGCGCATCGTGACTTGGGAATGGCGCATACGCCAAGGGGATTACAAGCACTATAGTATCCCAACTTGGGCCTGTCCGTCGGGGGGTTAAGTATTGGGGACATAATGAATTTTTATATAGATAATGCAGTCTATTCCCGGTGATAAAGGACTTGTATATAACGATTCGAATTATCCAGAATCACCCGACCGCTTTCGAATCGAATCTGAATGTGAGATATGAAATCGAATCGAATCTCGAAGCTTCGTCAGGCCCTAGCTTGGAGAAGTCTTTCAACAATTTCCATTAGCATGGGCTACAAGTCGTACATTTGGTCGGATCATTATGAAATTTGTCATGGTTGTTGACATTGACATGTAGATGGGAACAAGTTGTTTTGGGGTCAATCGGCAAAAAAACATTGCCGTCAGCAGCCATCTTGGATTTCAAAATTCAACCAATTAGCACTGGCTACAGGCCGGAGTGTTAATCTGATCATGAAATTTTACCATGATTCAAAGCAATCGAACTGCACAACCCCTCCATCAGCGGTATGTTTCAGATACAGACATCTCATGCATGGTATTGCTTTCTTTATGTGCTAAGATATTATTTCCACACCCACTTGGAAGTGGTTCTGAATCAACTTGATCAGGTACCTTTGTACCTTTGGATAATACTTTGGCTTTGGCTTTGGATATTAATGGCACATCAAACGTTACGACATGTAAAGAATTTCACACAACGTTCACAGCCATTGCCGTCAATACCTTAACTTGATCTTGAAACAAAAGAGATGGACTGTCGTCCGGTGCATACCCCCTCGTGGCATACCGCCTCGTGTGGGCATATCTATAACTTATGAGGGCTATACTCAGACAGATGGACCCAAACACCAGCATTTTCATATAAACAAAGATGAGTAACTATAGAACAATAAAAACAAAACAAACATTTGAATGTGCCATTAAATGTCCTCATAGTGGTGAACATCCATACAAAATTTCATTGAGATCCGAGCATTACTGTTCAAGTTATGAGCTGAACAGACATTGGATGGACCAAACAACCAACATTTCCAGATAAATAAAGATGAATAACTCTAGAATGGAAAAGCAGAACAGAACAATGGAACCCTATATTGAATGTCCTCATAGTCGTGAACATCCATACCTAATTTCATTGAGATTCCAGCACAACTGTTGAAGTTACGACATGAAGAGACAAAAAGACAAAAAGCCAACATTTCCAGATAAACAAAGATGTATAACTCTAGAATGGAAAATCCGAACAAAACAATGGAACCCTCTTTTTATGTTTACCCATAAACATAGTGTCGTTGTCCGGATTGACCACTTGTCGTGTGTCCGTCCGTCCGTAGACACTTTACGTGTAATGCGATAACTCAAACATTTTTTACCTGATCAAAACCAAATTTTGTATATGTTTTTTTTTTTACAGAGTTATGGCCCTTTTTCGACTTAGAATTCACGCATTCTGCCATAACTCAAACATTTTTTATCTGATCAGAACCAAATTTGGTATGTGAGTTTCTCGGCCCAAAATACAGATCGAGTTCGAATATGGGTTCTATTCGACTTTTTTTTACGGAGTTATCAAGCTGGAGTTATGGCCTTTTTTCGACTTAGAATTCATGAATTCTGCGATATTAACTCAAACATTTTTTATCTGATCGGAACCAAATTTGGTATGTGAGTTTCTCGGCCCAAAATACAGATCGAGTTCGAATATGGGTTTGATCGGATTTTTTTTTAATGGAGTTATTGTCCTTTGACATATAATTCACACATACATGTACTTCGATAAATCAACCATTTTTCATCTGATAGGAACCAAATTTGGTATGTGAGTTTCTCAACTCAAATTACAGAACGAGTTTGAATATGGGTTAGATCCAATTTGTTATACCAGAGATATGGCCCTTTTTAAACTAAGAATTATCCAGATTATAACCCAAGTAACTTACAATTAATGAATACCTGCTTCGCTGTGGGCAAGATAAAAGACAATATAGTTTATTGCTTTGAGAGTTATTTATAGCCCTCATATGTTAGCTCTGTATAAGAGACACAGATTAGTGAATTATTGGATAAATTGATTTAGCTATCTTTTTAACCACAACTTAGCAATGTGAATTTATTTAACTAGACCAATGGAGCTCTCTAAGTCCTTGGATGATGGGACTACATTGGATCAAACAGGGCAGAGATAGGTGATTTAACCCTTTACCCAACAAACCGGCCAAAACCGGCCAAATAAAGCTTCAACAGCCTAAAATATCTTCGGTCTGTCTCAATAAAACCATACAAATATGGATATCATTGGAACCGGCTCCTTGACCACATTGTGATAGTTACAGTTATGCGGCATTGCCCTGTGCCAATGCATTCTCTTATATATGCGAGTCGACCATAGGTCGCCTCGCATATATAAGAGAATGCATTGGCCTAAAAAAAATCTTTTTTTAACACTTTTTACCATTTTTTCTTACATTCTTTAACAATTTTATAATTTTTAATGTGTTAAGCCAATGCATTCTCTTATATATGCGAGGCGACCTATGGTCGACTCGCATATATAAGAGAATGCATTGGCACAGGGCCGTTCTGTTGGGTAAAGGGTTAACCCCTTTTACCCATTCCATGTCTTTTAACCTTTTCCATTAAATAAATAATTATATTATTTTGATATCTCACATGGCAATTTGCAACAACATGAATAGAACTGCTTACACTATGATAGTGGTGACAGGCTCTAGAGTTTAGATGTTATATTAACCCTTCTATATTGACTCATACATTCCAATAATTTTTGTTATTACTGGTTATTATGTACATTTGTCATATACTACTTTAGATCATAACAGTATACTCTATAATTCAACATTAAAAGATTATGATTCTGATCTTAACAATTTACTATCGCCAAGGGATGGGTTAAACATCTGCCGATCGTGATCGGCCTCTCGTTAATGTACTCATAGTAGTGAACATCCATACCAAATTTCATTGAGATCCCAGCACAACTGTTGAAGTTATGACATGAACAGACACCAGACAGACCAAAAATCCAACATTTCAAGATAAACAAAGATGAATAACTCTAGAATGGAAAATCCGAACAAAACGATGTAACCCTCTATTGAATGCCCTCATAGTAATGAACAGCCATACAAAATTGCATTGAGATCCGAGCACTACTGTTCAAGTTATGACATGAACAATATGACATGAACAGACATCGGACGGACGGACAGGTGCAAAACAGTATACCCCCCCCCCCACTTTTTTTTTAAAGGGGTATAACAATGAAAATGCACAACATTTTCTTGAATCATACTGCCCACTTACTGATGGTAACCCTGCGCGAGAATGATGACGCATATGTATACCTTCATTATTTGAATGACATACCACCAAACTATCAAAGACGTCGTCTTTTTGACTATAGCCTTGTGGAATACTAGCATAGTATTATACATACAGACCAAGGTATACGTCTGATCCAGTTTTATTGTTATTATTATATTTACATTTAAAAAATCAGTAGACAGTAAATTAGTTTCAATGCGCTTTACAATAGAAATACAGTTTAAAACAAAGAGATAACACAATATGGATACTAAAAGATATGTGAGTTTAAAAGAGGCCTAGGAGAATTAAAATACTACCTAAAAACAGCTACGTACACAGCTAAAAAGTAACAAATCACGAATCGAGAATATATGAAAAATTTGTGAATCGAAAATAAATGCGAATAATGTCAATTGATCAACTGAAAACATTGACGAAACAAGATATGTTTTCAGCAACTTTTTAAAACTTTCTACAGAGTGACAGCGCCTGATGTTCATTGGCAGTTTGTTCCATAACGCGATGGACACTTCTTGGAAGCATAACTTTCCATGCTTATTGTTCGGTTTTCCGCCGATCGTATTCAGGTGGAATCCGGTGGTGTTGGACCGAGTTATTCCTCCCGATCTCACTTGAAACATGTCCGTGATATAATCAGGTGATTCCATGTGGAGAGATTTGAACACAATTACAGCACATTTAAACTGAATCCTAAATCTGAATGTCATGATGTGCTCTTGAATTAGAAAATGGGTTGTATGATCATATTTACATGTGTTATTCATTAAGCGTACACAATTGTTTATTAAAATGTTGATCTTATCCCCATTCTCCTGTGTGATGGTTGTTAAGTAGGGAGTTAAGACTGTCAATACGTGATACAATCAGTGAAAGCACAGCATGTTTTATTGCTTCTTTTGTAAGATGTTATCTGACTCTTCTTAAACAACGCAAGTGGAAATAACAGATTTTTAGAATGTTAGACACTATTGTGTCCATTGTCATATTGGAATCAAAATATGCACCAACTAGGTTTTGAATTTGCTTCGATGAAGAAACGATGCTATCACCAAGTTGTATGTCGAAGCTGGATTTATCATCATTCAGCTTTAATTTATTATCAAGTTGATTCTGAACGGCTTCAAAATGGATCTCGAAATACAATCTTACCACACCAAAAACACGGACACGCATGGGATTCTATATATGAAACATATACACCTAGTGTAGATCGTGGCCCCATTTCATGGCGCATGTCCACAAACTAGCACAGCTTGTATTGTTCTCTGTTGGGAGCTCTTCGGTAAGACGACTGCTGGGTTGGATATTGCATAGGATAACGATCGAGGAGCGTGGGTACTATATGGTCCTCTATGGTATAACAGAGGCATCCGTATAAAGGAATAAGAAAGTTAGCAATCTTCTAAAAACTGTCGAAGTTGTCCAAATATGCCAATGCATTCGCTGAGTTTGTGAATTGACAAACCGTCTCATGGGAAGTGACTAGATAACTGGAAAGATCGCCAGGCGTATATATGTGATTAGCCCCATGAGGTCTGAGAAAGGCATAGATAGAGATGACCTTCTGAAAGCTGGTATACTCATCGACCATATGCCTTTCTAGTTAAAGATGATGCACAATTCCCATATTTAGCAGATTAGTCTGGCTGTCTGGCTGAAAATATAAGGTCCACCAGGGAAAAAATCTTAACAAGCTAACTTTGGTATCGTTGGAAAGAGGAGGTCTTCGTGTATAACATATCCAAAATCCGCTTTGGGGAAAATGTTCTACAGCGCCCTTAATAGGGGTGGAGTCTGACTTAAATTATGAAGGTAAGTATACGATATGTTATGGCATAGGGATTACGTAGTTATACAAGTATGTGTGAAATTGGAGCAACGGAGCGAATAGAGTGACACCGATATAAAATAATACAATCGCGGTTATAAAATGGCTGTCAAAATGGCCGCAACTCCAAGACATACCACGACGAAAGCAACATATTGCATAACCATATAGGAGTAAATATACGTATTATTAATGTATATTCATGTTGTTTATTATCTTTAAAGGTACACATATCATTAAAACAAGCATCTGAAGGATTTATTGGTCATTTCAACGCAAGTCAAACCCAACGGTTAAAATTCTGGGTTTTTGCTTATCCAACATCCAACTGTCCGGACAAAATATAATAAATTTGGTCATGCAACACACAATGTAATGTTTCGCCACGCAGTGCATGCTAGTTTCATTGGACATTCTGATTATTATCGAATGTAACACATACACTGAAGTGCACACCCTTGTGGTATAAAGACTAGTTAGATTCATGGAATTTGCTACACTCTCCGTGATAATATACCATACACATATGTTCCAATGCTTATCACACTGCAAAGAAATACAAATCTCTTCAATTGATTAGCGCCATATCTCACGAGATCAAAGAGATGGTACATCTTACAGATTATTTAAGACAAATTTCACGTGGCTACCAAACCGGTTTATTATTATAACATGTTGTTCAAATTACTTCAGTCCCCACTTTACAACTGGAATATACTACCACGCAATGCACAATATTAATTTTCAGTATCGTTTTGTTTTAAAATATCTTACCAATACCACCCACGTAATTGTGTTAAATAGCAGGGGATCATCGTTTAAAGTTGTTATTTTCACTTATTTCAGCGTTGAACATTCGCTAAATGTTGCTATTTGTGGTTTGGTGTACAGCAACTATATGTTACGTTAGTCATAAGGGGCAAAGCGCTCGTATATAGGTAGTACCCACCCACCACCTCATCCCGC
Organism: Siphonodentalium dalli; assembly: GCA_032622095.1. NCBI lineage: Eukaryota > Metazoa > Mollusca > Scaphopoda > Gadilida > Siphonodentaliidae > Siphonodentalium > Siphonodentalium dalli. The sequence continues at coordinate 147,991,928 of CP136065.1, read as the reverse complement.
CACCCATAGTATCTTATGCGCCGCAGGCGCTCGTATATAGGTAGTACCCACCCACCACCCCATCCCGCCACCCATAGTATCTTATGCGCCGCAGGCGCTCGTATATAGGTAGTACCCACCCACCACCCCATCCCGCCACCCATAGTATCTTATGCGCCGCAGGCGCTCGTATATAGGTAGTACCCACCCACCACCCCATCCCGCCACCCATAGTATCTTATGCGCCGCAGGCGCTCGTATATAGGTCAATTTAAACAATTTGGTCAATGCTCCAGTCGACCCTAGACATACCATTACATATATGTTTCAATACTTTAGTAATCTTTAATTGAGTCAATGCTTTTTGTAATCGTTAACATATCCGTTATTTTAGTCACTATATGATTGTCCAAGTTAATTGTGATTATCAAAATAAACTTGCTAGACACCTTTGATCATCAGATGACGCTGAGGCCTTTCTGAAGATTGTCATAAACTTGTCTTTGTGGATATTCTTATAAGTGATATTGCAGACTGTAATCACTGTAAATTGCGATATTTTAAATTTATATATATGCAACAGGGTGGGACTTGGTCCAAAACAGCATCATACCAACCGATATCCCAAGCTGTTGTGGACTGAGAAGACTTGGTCTACCATCTAGAGGTTATCCGAAACATGCCTGTAAACTTTCAATACAATTCTCCTGTTAACCCTTTACCCAACAGAACGGCCCTGTGCCAATGCATTCTCTTATATATGCGAGTCGACCATAGGTCGCCTCCCATATATAAGAGAATGCATTGGCTTAACACATATTAAAAAAGATAAAATTGTCAAAGAATGTAGAAACATATTATAAAAATTGTTAAAAAAAGTAAGAATTTTTTTTTAAATTGTTAAAGAATGTAAGAAAAAAGGGGGATTTTTTTTTTAGGCCAATGCATTCTCTTATATATGCGAGGCGACCTATGGTCGACTCGCATATATAAGAGAATGCATTGGCACAGGGCATAACTGTAACCATCACAATGTGGTCAATGAACCGGTTCCAATGATATCCATATTTGTATGGTGTTATTGAGACAGACCGAAGATATTTTAGGCTTGAAGCTTTATTTGGGCGTTTTTGGCCAGTTTGTTGGGTAAAGGGTTAATGTGGGCTGCAGGTTGTGCAGATGAATTAAAATGTGAATTCCAAAATGACTGCTAACAGCCATGTTTTATTAATGGCTGACGGAAAATATCTAGAAGTCAACACGATGATTAAAAGGAACTTTTGTGACAATCGAATGAGGGATGTGACCTGTAGGGCACATGTGCAAAAGGAAATTGTTGACGGAAACATGGTCGCACGGCCAGATGGACGACAGATGCCAATCAATGGCAATAGCTCAAATTTGACTTGGTCAAGTTGAGCTAAAAACTGCTATCTTAAAAACTGCTATGTTAAAAATTGTAAGCTTGAGAAAAGAGGTGTTTTTTTCTTAGGATAGAATACCTCAACTCTCCAACCTTTTACCATGAAAGCAATGATACAGTAATGCCCTAAATAATCGACTCCTTAACCACAGCAGAATTATGGGTAACTTTTCAGGATTTAGTCTGAAATATGGCTTGTTGCCATTCATCGGAAAGCTCTCATTAAAATTTTCAGCAAGGAAAAAAGCAAAAATCAAAAAATAGTTTTGGGCACTGCGTTTGAGTTTGGGGAGGGCAGGTTTCTGCAAACAGGCATCCATTTAATTTTGACACAAGGGCTGTCCGTCTGTCACAGACTCGTGTTACTATGGTCCCTATCACAGATGCTGGTCCTCTAATTGGTGTGGCCTTCAATTATACATTTTATTGCTCACTTCATTACGTCCAGGACACTATATTTCTACTTTCTGCCTCCCGTTCAACTTTTAAATTATTTTTTCAATTCTCTGCAGGAGTTGGAGTACAAAGATCGCATGTTGAAGCTGGCAGATAAATTATTGGAGCTCAGCCAATCAGGATACAGAATTTCAGCCAATTATAATGAATCTCTCAGAAACACAGAAATCTTAGGACAGATATCAATGCTTTTAAAATAGAATGACTATATAAGAACATGTTAATTTCTTATGGCATCTCATACATTCTATAATAAAGAAAGTTTATATGTATATTTAATACAATGTTTTTATGAGTTATGTTGACATATTTTTTAAATTTATTACATGAATAAATAAAAGTTATTACTTTATGATGCTATGTTATAGTTTTTTTAGACATATTTATCAGTATCTTTTTTTTCAGTCTTATGCTTCAAAACATAAAAGGATCTCTGTCTGGTATGGGGCATAGTCAATACATGTAGTTTCCCCAATGCCATGCACCATATATCTCACGTTGTGCGAGTTGAAAACGAAAAGGTTTATTCTGCAGTAAGAAATTTTGGGCATATATTTTGAAGTTTCAAAATTAATTTGTCCTGGTTTTTCATATGAGATACACCAAACTAATCCATACTTCATTGTCAGTGAGACAATAGTCAGGGATGTCAGTTTCTTAGCCATAGTACAGATACAAACCACGATGATCCAGTGTGATTAGAAAAGTAGATTGTTGGGTGGCACTATTCACAAAGCAATGTCATTCAAATACATATATTTAACAGATAATTCAGTTATATTAAGATGCTGTTAATTAGCATATGGTGTAATTTTAATGTCCTGAGTAAGCACATAATATGAATATAATTTTTAAGTTAGAAAGTTTTCTTATTAAAGGTACTCAATCCGATAAAACTCCTCTCAATTACTATTTCAATGGCTTCGGGGGTCAAAAATATTTGATTCAAGTAGAGGAAGTCACCCATCAAAGCTCAGATTTGTTAGATATCAATTTTAGAAATCTATTATTTTTCATTATCGGGAATACTTTCTGGCCCAGAACGCAGTCAAAATTGCGTTATTATTACCACTTGATTTTAGAGTTATCCATCCTTGTCTGTTTGAATAGTGTTTTGGTGTACACATCTCGAGCAGGTTTCGAAATTGACGGCAATTATTAGTACTCATCTCGAGAAATTAACAAATTTCAAAAATCAATATCTAATAACTCTGAGCTTTGTTTGATGGGTTCCTCGACTCGAATCAAATATTTTTTACCCTCAAAGCCAAAGAAATAGTAATATAGGAACTCTGATCGGATTGTTCTTGTTGGATGGGGACCCTCTGTTCGGATTGAGTACCTTTAAATGTTTTCTTATTAAAAGCCTATTGCAGTCATTTATTTTTGTGTTTTAATAATTTTTTTGGCAGTCACATTTAACCATATAGAAAACATGTTTTTATTGCAATGACATTGTGTTTAAATGCAATAGTTTTGAATTCAAACACAAGAGTTTTGTGTTTACTGTATACACCCTGAGGATATAAGCCCAGTCTGTTTTTACTCCCAAAACAATCATAGGGTGGTCCTCAAAGATAAGCCCACCCCAATTTTTGGATATTGATATCAGGTTAACTCTGAAGCCAGATGACATTAATATCAGCACATATCCATACACATCAAAGAAATACAGTAATGCCCTAAATAATCGACTCCTTAACCACAGCAGAATTATGTGTAATTTTTTCAGGATTTAGTTGGAAATATGGCTTGTTGCCATTCACCGGAAAGCCATAATGGGTAATTATTCATGATTTAGTCGGAATTATGGTAGCCGACTGATGCTATGATTATATAACGTCACGATGTCTCTCAGCGGGCTGGCAGCCAGGCAATGTACAGTAATGTCCTAAATAATCGACTACTTAACCACAGCAGAATTATGGGAGCTTTCGGATGAATGGGAACAAGCCATATTTCCGACTAAATCCTGAAAAATTACCCATAATTCTGCTGTGGTTAAGGAATTGATTATTTAGGACATTACTGTATGCTCTAGCTCTTTATGTACAATACATATTTAAATATGACACAATAAAATAAAAAAAGAAAACACAAAAAGTTCTATTTGTTAATTTGCCAAAAGTGTTTCCTCACAATGTGTACACTGTGTTTATTACTCCTCTACACTTTTCTCCCTTGTTGGTAAATTAATCAACATCAAAGAATGTGGCAACCCTGTATACCTTCAGTTGGGTGTAAAATATTCACTGTCTGCTTTGTTTTATCCTGTGGAGTGTGAAAAGTTCAAATGAGCCTCAGGCTTACTGATGGGGTGTATACATGAATAAATGGATGGGGTGTCGCATGTGGGGGGGGGGGGGGTAAAAATAAAAATGTTTTAATGGGGCCACACTACAACATCCTTTGTTTGACAGAAATTGGTCAAGAGGGGTGAGCAATGACATGGGTGCCCTATTCTGATCCCTCTGGGTGGCATCCATTTTTAATCTGATGCGGTGTTGGGGAGTTTAGAAATACTGTCATGTGGACCACCCAATTTTGTCCTGCGTTTATGTGCAAACAAAATAGAGTGTTGTAAAATGGGTCACAAGAGTCTTTTGAAATGCCCCAGTCATTAAAAATGGACGCCACCCAGAGTGGTCCAAATAAGGCACCCATATCATTGTTGAGCCCTCTTGACTGATCCAGTCAAACAAGTGTGTTGTAGTGTGACCCCATTACAACCCTGAAAACGAGACTCGCTGCATATAATCCCATCTTTGGGCAAGAACAATCATTTATTACACACTTTCTAGAATTACAATGTTCCTGTTGTACCATATTTACAAATCCGTATGCCCCATGTGTTCCATACACATTCCGTTGATGAATTCTAGGATGGGTGGCATGTGCCATCACGGAAGGATAGATGCCTCTCGTTCTATCCTTTCATGCTGGCACCCGATCTGTATCGACAAACCCATTAACATTGTGTCATTCTGTGTATTTACTCTTGTGAATACCAAGCCTTGAAATAGTGTGCCTGTCATTTGCAGAATGAGGTCCCCAGAGGGTGAATTTAGTGATGCTACCCCGCATACCCGGCTAGCATCACCAGATTCACCCTCTGGGGACCTCATTCTGCTTACACCTCGGCAGAATGAGGTCCCCAGAGGGTGAATTTGGTGATGCTAGCCCGCTATGCGAGGTAGCATCACTAAATTCATCCTCTGGGGACCTCATTCTGCAAATGACAGGCACACTATTTCAAGGCTTGGTGAATACTCCAGTGGAATGTTCCCAATTACTTTAGGGATTAATCCACATACTGAAATTTCAATAGTAGTAATATGCTGCAGATCTATGTGAAAGACTAGATAAAACAATTGCCCCCCACCCCCCCCCCCCCCCCAGAACCCAGGCTGTGGAGTGTGAAACTAGTCATATTGACTTCTGTTAAATCGTACAGCCAATCCCATACTACAAAGGTGCAATAAAGGAACAAATATCAAATAAGTTTTCTCATTTATCTTTAGTATTACATGAAAAACATCGCAAAATATATAAATTAGTTCAAAATATTAAAAAATTATTTAGGTCATATCACAGTTGGTGTAAATATTATATTTTATGAATAAATTAATAAATAAACACTGATTTATCTAACAATAACAAACAATTAAGGCACCAGTGTGTGAAAGGTGAAACTGGATTAACTGAATTCCAAGATCAAGTCATGAGTTTCAGCAAAAAATATGAACCCTCCTTAACCCTTTTTTTTTACTAAATACTCATTGACGAGTATTCCCTTAGGAAATGTTCAGATAATATGTTCAACAAACGATCTTTGTTGGAAGAACTTATTATCTGAACATTTACCACCAATGTATAAAAATCAAAGTGCATTTGCATGATATTTTTGTCTGTCCACAAATTGTACACACGCATGCTAATCTTGAAGCCCATGAACATAATTAACCATTTCTATACTAAATACTCATTGACAAGTACAGTAATGCTCTAATTAATCGACCTCTTAACCACAGCAGAATTATGGGTAACTTTTCAGGATTTCGTTGGAAATATGGCTTGTTGCCATTCAAGCGGAATGCTCTCGGCGAGAGCTTTCTGATGAATGGCAACAAGCCATATTTCCGACTAAATCCTGAAAAGTTACTCATAATTCTGCTGTGGTTAAGAGGTCGATTAATTAGAGCATTACTGTAGTTTCCTTAGGAAATTTTCAAATAATAAGTTCAACAAATGAACTTATTATCTTATTATCTGAAATTTTCAACTAATTAATAGAAATCCTTCTGAACTTGCATTATTTTCGTCTGTCTATCGTCTGCTTACATTTCCTGAATACCCCTTCAGATGAATAATAGATCATTCCATTGTATACTTTTATAACTGAATGGGAGAATCCATTTATTAAAGAAAGGGTTAATAATAGGTCTGTTTAACAACCGATTGGACCTTAATCAGGAGGAGGAATTTACAAATGAAATCAATGTTTCCCCAGCAGTCAGTAATGTGTGGTTCATATAGTAATGCCCAAAGTATATGACCCTTTAACCACAGCAGAATTATGGGAAATTTGTCAGGATTTAGTCGGAAATATGGCTTGTTGCCGTTCATCGGAAAGCTCTCGGTGAGAGCATTCCAATGAATGGGAACAAGCCACATTTCCGACTAAATCTTGAATTTTTTTCCATAATTCTACTGTGGTTAAAAGGGTCATATACTTCGGGCATTACTGTACAACATTCCCAGAGGAGAGACCAATCCATAGGGAGATGTAATCATCAATGATCACAATTATAGCTAGAGGTGGGGCTGTCCCAATAGAAGTAAGGATACCTCCACAGTACAATTGGGCTACATGATGGGCAACCATATTAACATTTTTTTTTAAATAATAGCTCATAATATCAGGTGGGCAGGTTCTCATAGTGATAAATATCTGTGCCAAGTTTTAAAAGAATTTACCAGAAAATGTAGGAATACAAGCTCATGCAGACAATATCTATGCATGTTGTGAAACATTTCTAAGTCGAAAAAGGTGGATAACTTCACTAAAAGTTACACGGACCTCATAATTACAGACGCACAGGTTGCCATGGTACTAAATATATGTGCCAAGTTTCAAAACAATTGGCTCAAAAATGTATGAATTCAAACTCGGACAAGTTGAGTCCATGGACAGACGGACATATAACCTAATTCCTATATAACCCCCCTCCCCAACATAATTTTTTTACACAATTACATGGTAATATTTGTATGGTGACGTCACAGCAGAAATTCAATAACTGGGAATATTTATGGCAGCGTGGATAGAGAAATTTAAATTTGTATTCAGGGTTCCAGACCTCCAGCTACAACAACATATAGAATCTAATCAGTTTTTTTGCTTTGTTCTGCTGAAAACATATTGAAAACTAAATAACCATATACAGTAATGCCCTAAATAATCGACTCCTTAACCACAGCAGAATTATGGGTAACTTTTCAGGATTTAGTCGGAAATATGGCTTGTTGCCATTCATCGGAAAGCCATATTTCCCACTAAATCCTGAAAGTTACTCATAATTCTGCTGTGGTTAAGGAGTCGATTATTTTAGGTCATTACTGTAGACCAATTTATGCTATAGAACGTCATTTTGTTATTGAAAAATAGAAAATTCAATATCAGACAGGATAGATGACTTTCTGATGCTACTTCTACTTCGAAACATGTTACTTTACACACATGAGTCTTAATGAGATGTAAAATAGTGAAAAAGTTGCCAGGAACTCCGGAATACATCTTTATATATTTCTAAAATATCATGTGCAATCCTCAAAACATGATAAATATCCCACAAAGCTGAAACTAGCTAGGTGATTAATGTGAAGACACCGGATAAACATACACTTACTCCGCTCATGCGTATTAACCTTTCCATGACTGGAGCTTCCTGAACTCTGTGCCAATGCATTCATTCTCCCCATAGGGAGCCTTGTATATGTAAGAGAATGCACTAGCACAGGATCTTTAATGCTGCACCAGCACAGCTCCCATCATGAAAGCGTTAATGATCAAGGGATCTAATAATTCAAAAATATATAGAATATGCAGATAGTATGTCTGAAAAAACAAATTTATGCAATGAGTGAGATTGCTGGTCTATCCCACGAGCCTTGGTGAGTGGAGTAGACCAGCAATCACACGAGTGGCGTAAATTTGTTTTTCAGACATACTATCCATATACAGCACTGCTCAAAGTAAGCGACCTGTTTTAACGAGGTCTACATGCGTTAATACCGCGGTGCAATACCGCCGATTTGCGATTGCACTACCATGCGGGTACCGCGGTACCACCGCAGCGTTCGCGGTACCACCGCACTGCAAGCGCTAACAGATGTTGGTACCGTGGAGCAACGCGGTAATGCACCGCACAAACGCGGTGACATTACCGCTACGCGGTAGCGTTTTTGTAACGAGGTTAATGACGGGATTCGATGTCTGACTGTCAATCTTTCAAAATAGGACGGCCGTTCTCACGATCTCCGTCCATGATTGTGTACCGTGAAGTGTATTATTAAAATATTGAAATAGATGAAAGCCGAGTATCGGGAAATATACCAGGCTTCCAGATTAAGTAAAGGTAAGTATAAGTTACTTTGAGAAAGTAATTTTTAAATTAAATGTGAATATTAAAATATTATAATAACACTTCTAGTCTCGTTGTTTTATTGCCCAAAATTACCATAAATGACACTATTTGTAAGCAGTTTGGGTTATCGGGAAGGGAACAAATGATTTCGGCCATTTTAGACAGCTCGGTAAACCCCGTATCTATAGGTATAGTTTATATCAATGTTCAGATGTACGTGATCCCCAAATTGAACGATAACGATAATATTTAAATAGTTCCCAGAATAAATATCGTTGTAACTTTATTGACATTCATTAACTTCAAATCACAAACACCATTTGTTCGTATAAAGGGAATTATTGTCTTAGCAATAAAAGACACAAAGTGGAACTGCAGTATATCCAGGGAAAACAAATACATTCTGTGCAAAAGCACGAGTCACTGACTACGTCACACTCCAGCTGGTAGACTGTTATTATAGGACACGGGACACTTAAGATGTCATCATGTCTTTTTATAACTGGCCTCAATGGGTGAAATAAATATTTGTGTTTTGTTGATAGTGCTATCAGTAAAACGTGACACGCGAATGGCTGTTTTGTGTTTTGGACACTTGTATTTTCATTACTTCAATGCGTCCGTTTAGCTTACATTATGCTCGTAGAAGGTAGTTCAGATATTTATCGATCTATTTTGGTATTGCGAATAATATTATGTGTAATTTGGAGAGCAAACCGCCACGTGGCTTTGAACAGACAAGGCTCAATCGATCTTTAAAATGCTGTGCACGTAATAGCTATTTATAAATATTTGTCGCACAAAAGTGACACAAACGCTCTTTATTGCTACCATATCGGGAATAAACTAACAAGGACCCAAACACACCGAATTCGATCACTTAAAATAATTATGTTAAAATGTTAACCTCTGTATATAACCAAACAAACATATTTAGAGGTCAACTTTCCCACTTTCCAACATCATGCATGTTTTTCTTCTGAATCGCGATTAGATAGGAATATGTGAATATAATTTATACTGCGACCCACCGAGAACCACAAGTGCACGTCTTGCCAAAAGTTGCAATTTCACATCAAACAATGCTGCCCGACACACACGAGCTCAATGAATGTTCACGTAACAAAATCAAAGACTGATTTGACAACGTTTTGTCTTTCAATTTTTGGTGTTTTGCATGTGTCGTTTGTCGCGCTTTCTTAGTTACATTTTATTCCCACCGACAAGAAATCTTGAGGCGCAAAAGTTTGTAAATTGCTTTACTATTTCACGCATGCGTACAATCGTACGTCTTGACGACAATATACTATTTATGCGCCGATTATGTTTGGCATATGAACAAAACTATAGATTTTTAAATATTCCTTCCGTTGATGGCGATTTGAACGAATATGAATATTTCTGCAAGACTAAAATCGAACTATTACTAATGCACCGTCCCCGCTGGTTTCGACCAAATTCAGATAAATGGCGGATTTACTTCTCCCATTTTATAAGAAATTTAGATTTCGAAAAAAAGAAAATAAATTACACATGAGTGTAAATCATTTGATGATATGTAAGATAGATGCTAACAACAAAACTATTACCGGTACTCCACGATGCTTTGCGTAATCGCCGTAAGCAATTATAGCTGAGTTCAAAAACTGCCGACGTGGTTAAAAAATATTATAATAATCTGATTTTCAGGTAAAAATATTTCATATATATACATGACATGAGATTAAACGTGATGTACATGTAAATTTGTAATATGTTACATGTAAACCCGACATGTTCATGTACTTTCCCAATATGTATTCCGATTGCATTATTATTCATTTATATTCATTACGTATACATAATTATGTGCAGCTTACAGGTATTCATTCAATACAAAAGTTATTCATAATCATTTACTCACCGAGTGAGTCCTTGTTTCCGACGTGTTCTCTCTCCGCAGTGGAGGGCCGTTAGCGGTAAATTGAACGTGGTCACGAAAAAAATAATGCGGTGTACGGCGGTAACGAACACCAATAACGCGGTGACCTGCAGTAACCAACGGTAAAAATACCGCTCCAGTACCGCGGGTCAACCGCCCTCCATCGCGGTACAAAATGATAACCGCGGTATTTTGGTATCACCGTGGTAACTACTGGCCCATAACCTCGTTAAACAGGTCGCTTAATGAGAGCATAGCTGTATTTTATTTATACCACGATCACATATATACACACTTGTAAGTTATAATGCCATAAAACGTGACTAAAGCCCCATTCTTTTACTCCCATAGGAACCCCTCACATATCTGTAACTCGCTCAGGAGTTTTAATCATCTGTGAATTTGAATTGCCAAAAATGAGTGGATAGCATCAAAATGTATACTTTATAACATAAAATGAACTTATAACAGATGAAACACACCAACTATTACAATGATTGAACTTCAACTTCATGATTTTGAAACTATTTTGCTAATTATTGCGACTCGCTTCAAACATGCTGGACTTGTCATCACCAAATATGGCTAATGTGACCTCTGCAGTAAGGTCATGAAATGTCAAATTGTCTGTAGTTCCTGCTGTGTTAATACTATTTCACTGAAAACAAAATGGCAATCTATACACGGGTAGTACCGCTCTACACAGTCATTATTTTTCAGATTTTCTTGTGTATATAAATGGGGCAAGTGTAACCCTAGCTTGTCTACCCAAGTCTATTCCTGGAACATTTCATATCAGTTAAGTTGGCAAACTGTCACAGGTAAAATAAGTTTAGGAATTATCTGATAGGCATAATGCATTGAGGTTTCAACCCTTGATAAAATTTTCATATTGCAAATTGCAGAATTCTTGTTTCTTCAACATTTTCACATTCCAATAAACACATTTATTGTTGTGTATTGTGTGAAAATTTTCTTCCAATTTAACAAAATAAAGTTGTGTCTTATCATCTACCTTTGCCGTGCTCTGTACTATATTGATGCCGAATAGCATATACAATTTTGTTAAATAACAATATAAGCTATTTGATTTAATAAGTTGTATAACATTTTGAAAAAGGCACTTCTTTTTTGGTTTAAAAGATAGGTATAAAAAATATTGTGCGAATTAAAATTCTGCCCAAAAAGGCATTATTTGAACTAGAGTGAATCATCTTCTTCTTTCTTTGACTCTTCCAATTTCTTCTTTGCCTCAGCCTCCTTCCTCCGTTCCTTTCCTGATTCAATCACAAGCCTCATGCAAGGTTCCAAGGGAGCTGGTTCAACAAATTCACTTCCTATAGAAAGATGAAGATAAGTTAGTGTAATTTCCTATTTACTTTTCAAGACTTATCTTTGTAAAACAAAATTATTTACAAAACACACTTAACCAATTCATGATGGGAGCTGCACTGCTGCAGCATTAAAGATTATGTTCCAGTGCATTATCTTATATATGTGAGTCTCCCATAGGGAGCCTTGTATATATAAGAAATTGCACTGGCTTACAAAGTCAAGGTAAATATTGTTAGGCCAATGTATTCTCTTATATATGTGAGGCTCCCTATGGGAGACTCGCATATATAAGATAATGCATTGGCGCAGGATTTTCACAAACTTTCAGGAAGCTCCAATCATGGAAGGATTAATGTAAATTTACTGATCCTAAAGAGAAAAGCATCTCTATCTGGCATGGATAATCACATCAAACTGCTAGTTATGATAATACATTGTGCATGTGTTAATCAATCCAACATGCAATCATAAATTGTTATTTTATTTGTTATTATACAATTGAGTGAGATACGGGGATTTGTTGCCTGCTTGAGACCTGGAATGTCACCCGAGGGCTGTCAGGCCCGAGGTTGACATTCCAGGTCGAGAGTAGTGACAATTCCCCATGTCTCACAAAAACAAGGGCGACAACTGTTTTGTTATCTGACAATGGAGCACACATGCACCTCCTTAATAGCAGGTCTAAGTGCGTGCATATATTCTATAATCCAGTTAGAACAGAGTTAATTTTATATTGGAATCCTCACTTTTTTGAAAATAAAACGTTCAGATTTTGGATCAAATAACACATCCATCACTTGCGCAGCTATTTTCCGATCAGTATTGTGGGACTCGGTTCACAGAAAGAGGATTAAAGCCATTTCGAAGTAGAGTAGCCATGCGGCGAAATTTCGGTTTCATTTTAAATGAAATTAGACGTGTTAATTTCGAAATGCTAACATGTGAAACTAACAAGTTTTAGTGCTGCAAAAGAAATTGGCAACTGTTACAAACTGTTATGCAACATAAGGATATTCTTATAAGTCAGAGGAATGTATAGCCGAAAAGAAATTGTCAACTGATATACAATAAAGAGTGGCTATTTGAACTTTAGAGGTTAGAACAGATACAAATACCAACTGCATAATAATGTTTATCTATTTGTTCCACGTAATTCACTATTGATATACAAAGAGCCAATAGGAACATTACACTGTATAACTGATTTATCTTCTTGATAACACCATTTATACACAGCATGTTTTAATTGCAAATTAAAAACAACAATTATGGAAATTAGGAAACACCACAGTTTGCAGTTGTTACGAAACAGTGGGGTTTATAAAATGAGCGTTTGAAAGTTGATTCATACCATTGTATTTAATATAACTTATAAGTCAAGTTTGTACTTTCACTCATAATATAATATCACATTCACGGCTTTCCATACATTGGGAAAGTTTGCCAATTTCTATCGCGTCAAAGTATACATTTTTCTCAATATATCGTAAATTATATTACTTCTATGTTCGCATTATCTCATAATCTATCCGTGCTATGCATAACTAATAAATTTCATTTATCTAATACCACGATATCGCGGTATTTTTTGAGTGTTTTCGTCACAAGAATTACAAGTTTTCATGTTGTCGATCGATGTTGTGCGATTGGCGGATTCATCTGTATGCCTGCCCATAGCTGTCAACGGCGCTGTCAAGCATTGGGCTGACTTTATTTGACTTTGGGACATACCTCATTCTGCTGTCGGGTTCAAGGTAGTTGCAGTTAGAAATTTCAAGGTGGACAGCCACCAGACAACCCCCCACAGAATCCCTTTCCACTCCACCTGTAGCGATGTACCTGCCATCGTAGGAGCGACCAAATTAAACTTGTCTACATGGATAACATATAATAAGCTGGGGTTTTTTTTGTCAGAAAGGTATTGGTCACATGGATGCAGGCTGCATGGATGTTCATATTTGGTTAGTTAATGGTAATTAGTTGATCTTTTATTTTAAAACAAGCGTCTATAAAACCCTGAACAGATTGGATATTCGATAGTGGTACCGTATCTACATTAAATTGTCAAAGTGTGACAAGCTAAAAGACAATATGGTTACAGTGAGGACAGTCTTGGGACAAACATCAAAGAAGTCACAATAGAATATAACGCAAGACGACAAAACACAAAGTAATCAGTGACATTCATGACATTGTGGCAATCGGCGGACGCCATGCATGCATGGGTTTTGTATGCTTTGATTAGTACATCATTGACTTAGTATAGCTCACATTGACATCACCTATATAATTTCCCCGGACTGGGACTATATTTTTATGCGACGAGTACAACTAAGTATAGCGCATGAAACATTTAACATGCAGTGCTCTTTGAAGATCACATTCCTAAACCATTTGTTGTGGTGATATGTGGATCAAATGTGCTATAATTTCACAGTTTTGTGTGAAAGGGTGTCATACTTAAGATCATAAACATAATATGGAATTGGTATTTCATATGAATCTGGACCGGCAACATGTGACTGTCTGATCATAGTAGTCATGCATATTTGCAACAATTCACAGGCATATTTCATAGTTTGTCATTCGTGTACAGCAGAGTATCCCTTCGTGTATAGCGGAGTTTCCCCACATCATGCAGAGTTGAGCATGCCAACACAACGATCGATACGTTTTCTGAACTATTACCTATTAATTAGTGACGTGCTCTATGAATTCCAACGTCATGCTTGTATCGGTAACATTTATAATGTAATCGGTAGTATACGATGTAATTGGTATATCTTACCAGGAAATCGGTAAGTTTTACCGGAGATTCAGAGTGTGTTTCAGTAGATTCTACCAGAACAGCATGTTCAACATGTCGGTAAACTTTCGGTACTCTTGAAAATTACCGGATGTTTGGTAATATTTTCGGAATTACCGAATTAAATATGACATGGCCCCTCAATTGGAGAGAACATAATATTATTGTATATATGGGCAAACAGTTTGTGGCAATTTCAATGATGCAAAGCAAAAGACACACACAGATATACATGATAAATAGAATGTTGTGTCATATCAAATAAAATATTACCCATTAGTTTCCTGGCTTCTTGACCATCAATAATTGGGTTAAGCCATGTTGACTCTCGCGTGTTCCTCAGACCTGTTGCTGGCGGCACATATATGTGGAACACAAGCTCCAAAACATCCCTCTTTCTTAGGCCTTTGTTGTTTTTCAGTTTATCTTTTTTCCCTATAAATTTAAAGAATTCATAATCATAAACTGTCAATCAAGAAACACAACTTGTTCTTAACCCTTTCATGACTGGAGCTTCCTAAAATTTTGCAAAACCCTGTGCCAATGCATTCTCTTATATATGCAAGTCTCACATAGGGAGCCTCGCATCTATATGAGAACGCAGCTCCCATTATGAAAGTGTTAATTGGTCAGATTGAATGAATCCCACCAAAGATGCTTTATCTCTTCCCGGCAGCAATGGTGTAGCATTAAAAATACTGTGCCAGTGCATTCTCCTATATATGCGTATCTATATATGCGAATCACTGGCTTACAAGGTCAAGATAAATGTTGTTAGGCCAATGTATTCTCTTATATATGCGAGGCTCGCATACATAAGAGAATGCATTGGCACAGGGTTTTCACAAAATTTCAGGAAGCTCCAGTCATGGAAGGGTTAACAACAAAACAATTTCTAATGAACTCATTCTCTAGACATCTTTAAACTATTTTTACCAAATACACAGTCAGAATTTTCCAGCTGGTACCTAACATGGAACCTAACATCCCCCATGGTTGGAATTTTTCAACTGGTAGCCATTTCAATAAAACAATTTGACCAGAAATAAATTTGACAATAAATTTCACTGGTTAGAAAATGAAACTATAAGAACAATTTCAACCTATTTTGGATATGAAATTTTTTTTATCGAAGACCCACCCCCGTCTCTCTCTCCTGTATGACATCCTCTCTTATGTAAACAACAGTACCTCGGAATACAGCATTGATAGCTTCTTCTACTTCTGTTTTTGATGGAAACAAATCACATTCTTTGAAGAAAGCTTCAAGGTCGCACTGATCTAGTTCATTCCCAAAAGATTTCTTGTCAAAAACTGCTTCGTAATCTGTAATGAACCAATCTCTCGTTAAAAGAGAAGAACAAAACCATCTGTTACTAATACAATAGAATTGAGGTCCAAGTCTGTAAATAGTGTCTGTCATTTGCAGAATGAGGTCCCCAGAGGGTGAATTTAGTGACGCTTTCAACACGTCGGGCTAGCATCATCAAATTCACCCTCTCGGAACCTCATTCTGCTTAGGCCTCAACTGCTATGGGAGACCTGGGATCAGATTGAATTACCCCAGTTGAAGTGGTGTTCACCCATCAGGCACCTCGATTATACATTTTATCTTCTACAAATGAGGGGATATAGAAACTTCACAGAAGGGAAAAAGTAACTAAAAACAATGTTAATTTTAGACAAGATACCTCCCACAAGATGAGGCCTAAACAGAATGAGGTCCCCAGAGGGTGAATTTATTGATGCTATCCCGAGAGTGGGCTATAGCATCAAAAAATTCACCCTCTGTCTGGGAACCTCGATCTGCAAATGTCAGACATGCTATATCCAGGCTTGCTCCTTGCTCAGAATAGGAAATAACATGGTGACATGCACCCAAGTCTTATTAGTATGGAATAGTTCTCTGTCTGTCGTCTGCTCTGAACAACTCTACAAATGAAAAATAGCCCAGTCAAATGATTACTTTTACACAGGAATGGGATAATGCAATCAGTAATAAAAGAGTAAGGAGAATTTGCAATAAGCTTACGTTTCTTCTTCTCCAGCCACTCAGTCATTTCTTCAATCGTGAACGGTGCCGATGTTTTCTCGATGCCATGCCTTTTCTGGACACGTCTCAACAAAGATTTGTATTCTTTAATTGTATCAGCCCATTCTGCACCCTGGGTTGTTGCCTGTGGAAATAATGTTGTTTAAGTAGTTAGATGACAAATATGAAGAAACATGCACCATTCAGTGGAAAAGAGAAACCAGTGGAGGAGCCATAAGTATGCTAAAAATAAATGTCACCAGGGCTGTGGCTACAGGGTCTCTGTTGGGGGGAGAAAATATCCACTTTCATATTTCCAACTGGACCCCATCCGCCTCCCCAACTCACACCATTGAACCAGGCCAAACTCCCACATTCCATTTGATGCACATCTCCCCTGGCTTGGAACTCCCCAACTAGTAGCTCAAAGGTCTCAATTTGTTTTTTTTAATTGATTGATTAGTACTGGCCACTGGGAAGGGACCTATCCCAACCAGGATCGGTGTTTAGAAAATTTAGAAAACTGAAATCCTATCATCTAGACAAATTCAGGCTCCAAATTCCAAGCATCTAGACTGGCATCAAGCTCTCCAAGTACTGGAAATTTCCAACCTGACACGCCGTAATCTTAATCAACTGCGAGCTACATAAGTCATTGACATATGAACCGATTGCTGATAGAACGCACCCACCAGAAATGATGGCAGAGTGAGCATCCATATATGTTGCAATGAGAGGAGTGTCAGCATACTTTTTTAAGTGTAAGTCTGCTTAGAACCAAATTAAATGGAATGAATTCAGCATATGATACAGCAAATGAGTGCTCACAGCATTGGAAATGGACTCCATCTGCAAGTTCCAGTTGTTCTTATTTGGCATTAGAGCCAATAATGAACCCTTTCTTAACTAAATATTCATTGATGAGTAGCTCCCTTAGGAAATGTCCAGATAATAAGATAATAAGTTATTATCTGAACATTTCCCTCCGACCAATAAGAAATACGTTGCAATAATGTTATCTATTCATCTGTATGATGTCAGCTTATAATTCTTGAACATTCCTCCAAATGAATAATAGACTATTCCAATGTATACTTTCATAACTAAATAAAAGAATCCATTTGGTAAAGAAAAGATTGATGGACATGTGAAATGCAAGTCAACTGAGAAGGTCCCTAGTAGTTGAAAACAATACATGGAATCAATCCAATTTATTTAATCACTTGAGTCGTGTCCTTACCTTTCTCTTCAACTTATCAATCCTTCTCCTCTGCAGCCAACCTCTGATATTTTTCTGTATAAATGTTGAGGCCTTGAACAGGTCATACTTATTGGGGCCTGTTGGTTTTGAGCAGTATATTCTAAAAGACAAAATAATTATTAAGGCCACGCAAAGTCCATTTCCCCTTTCTCAGGTCTGCACGCATTGTCCCGTAAACATGTGCATGTAACCATTTTATTTGTGTTCAATCTGTCGGGGAAAGATTTAACCCTTTCAGTGCCAAGTCCGATTTTTGTATCAACCCATATTTCCTTGATCATTTTTCAAATTTATTGATTATAATAATGTGATACATTGATGGAAAGAGCTCTTAGAGCTATTTCCATCAATGTATCACATTATTATAATCAACTTAATGGATATAAATTGCGGTACGTTTTCATACAAACATGCAAGAATTGAGATCGAACAGACGCGTTTCCCAGTAATTGATAAC
Source organism: Siphonodentalium dalli (assembly GCA_032622095.1). Classification (NCBI taxonomy): domain Eukaryota; kingdom Metazoa; phylum Mollusca; class Scaphopoda; order Gadilida; family Siphonodentaliidae; genus Siphonodentalium; species Siphonodentalium dalli. The sequence continues at coordinate 147,973,611 of CP136065.1, read as the reverse complement.
TATGTTCAAACATTTGTTAAATACATGATTACAAGTGCAATCTGAGATAAAAATGCGGTCATACTTTCCATCAATGTATCACATTATTATAATCAATAAATTTGAAAAATGATCAAAGAAATATGGGTTGATACAAAAATCGGACTTGGCACTGAAAGGGTTAAATAAAGGTTTCAGAAACCTTTTAATCACTAAAATAGTATTCCTTTTAGAAATAACAGGGGCCTCAGTGGCTCAATTGGTTAGGGGTACAACTCCAAGCCGTTTTGCCCTCCAGCGCTGGCGATGAGGATTCAAATCCACATGATTCCATTGTGGATTTTTTAACTCAAAATTGTTATTTGGTGGAGTTGCCAGTTATTCGCTGATAGTCAGTGGTTTGCCGCACATGTTCGACGAGTTTATCAGCCATTGAAATCACTGTTAGATTAGCCATAATTGTGCAGATTTACTCCACCACTAAAACTGGCAATGTCGTGATATGACCTTAGTTGTGGAAAGCGACATTAAACCCAAATCAATCAATCAATTTAGAAATAACTACAACATCCTACTTCAATAGTGGTAATGGAGACTTTAGGTTAGGCCATAGGAAGTCGATTCTCTGTTTCTCAGACACCGCCGCCCCCCCGAAAAAATACGCCGCTGGGTACTTTTTATAGCCTACCAAAAATAAAAAGTATAATTCATCCCGCCGCTCGCAATCCGTGAAGTTCGCAATCGACCATTGTTAACAGGTGTGGATAAAGAGGTGCAACTCTATCTCATAATTCCAATCTGTTAATAGATCGAACAAGCCGATGTCCGGAATCTTAATCGAACGCGCCCGATCTACTTCCGCTAAAACAATGGTTGTAATTCTGAATGTTTGCGCGTGGGACGGCAACAAATATCTTATCCCCTGGACTATAGTGAGTGTTGAGATCGATGAAACATGTCGGAATTTATCGGAACGGATAACGTCCCAACACGGCGGAAGCATCAAATCCATTTCTGTTGGAAAAAACAAGCATCAGACTTCGACTTCGTCTCACCTGAACTGAAAGCCACACAGGTTGCAGACATTTTTGGCTTTTATTTTAAGATCACGGTGACCACCAATACTTCTTCAAGTACTTGTCAACAGCAAATAGAAGTGATTCACACATACATGTGATTTGATCTCATATGACAATAATTTTCTAGACAACACTTATTAAATCATGTATGTTTCACATATTAAACATCATTTCTATTATTACATACATACATACAGATATACTCTATTTATATTCTATATATGTATGTGTGTTTGTACTACCAACAGGTGGAAGCTTGCTAAAACAACAGTAGCAATGGTGATTAAGAACAACCACTGATAATCAATTTACCCATACACATTAAAAAAATTTGATTCTGCATATTGTTGTTATTTTATGTTATGAAAGTTTAATATATTTTGTTTTTGTCTTGTATTGACACATTCAAAGATGGCTTAGTGAAGCCTGACAAGTTTCAGTATTAATAAAATTTCATTAAAATCAAATCAAGTAGTCATGTTTCAATGTCCGAACATTGGTTTTACAATTTTAGGATAAACAAATAAAAACCTGCCTGCCGGGAAATTTTTGTCATAAAATATGGTAATAAAAACCTGCCTGCCGGTAAATTTTGGCCATAAAAAATAAATATAAAAATCTGCCTGCCTGCCTGCTTTGGGAAAAAAGTGTCTGAGAAACAGAGAATCAACTTCCTGTGGCCTTATGTTACCAATTCAAAGCGTAGCAACTAGAGATTAATAGGAAAAATCAGGCCAAAGCAAAGCCTGCAAACACACTGATATGGTTAAGCTAGCATTGTTACTTAGACTATGGTACCCATGACTGTCAACTACAAGTTATATTATACTTTTTGCATGTAATTGAATGGGAATGGGCAGTCAATGTGTTAACTCTTTCAGTGCCAGGCTTATTTTGTAGGTTTAGTGCCAGGGAATCTTACGTTTTTCATGGGCATCAAAATTATTACTATGAATACTTGGTGATAGTTTTGAGTTATAACATTCCCCTAAGGACTTATCCAGTTTGTTTTTAAATTCGCTATAGCATGCTTAAGCATACCCAAAAAAAAAACAATCTAAAAAAAAAAAAGAAAAAAAAAAGAAGAGTTAAGGCATCAATTTGGGAACAAGAATCTCTGACTGGGGTACAAAGAATTTTTCGCATAATGAGCTGCTCACAATCAGCTGGATCTTTAAAATTACATGGAATATCTTTATATAAAGTGGAAAACTTACGAACAATAAGATATAATCCACAATGAATAAAAATCTATCAAACTATCCATGCAATAGCTAAACAAAATTATGTGGAGTATAGATGCATTGGAATTTGTATGAAATAATGAGGAATTTGATTAGTGATAAATATTCAATGATAGATATCCACATGTGGTCCGATAAGGGATATTTTAACAACACTCACTGATAGATATCCACATGTGGTCCGATAACAGATATTTTAACAACACTCACTGATAGATATCCGATAACAGATATTTTAACAACACTCACTGATAGATATCCACATGTGACCCGATAACAGATACTTTAATAACACTCACTGATAGATATCCACGTGTGGTCCGATAACAGATATTTTAACAACATTCACTGATAGATATCCACATGTGGTCCGATAAGGGATATTTTAACAACACTCACTGATAGATATCCACATGTGGTCCGATAACAGATATTTTGTCTGCTGTCTCTCTATAATTCTGAGAATCTCTGGAAACAGAGGGACATGTTTACCAAAACAGTTACATTTAGATTCAACTATGGATTAACTATTGCTCATGTACTTGAAACCAAATCATGCTATATTTGCAGTAGATAATATCGTTTATCAGCCACTTGACTCAAGCATCTCGGGGAAGTTTAACTTTCAAACTTTATTGTTATGTTCTTGAGTTATCACCCGGAACACTGCCTTTATTGACAGCTGTGGCATCCACATGGTGTTGCCAGTGAATGTGATACATGACTGTCGAAACCATCCCACTAGTTTTCAAACAATATTTCAAACTTGTCAAAACATCCCACATATTATAGGACCTCAACATTCATAATGTCAGCTAATGGGCAGCAGGAAATCGCCAGCTAGGTCATGCTGCTCCTATGCAATAATAGAAGTTATTGTTTGGTGTTTTTTTTTATGTGTTTCGTATATCAAATATTGTGCAATTAAACATATTACATTACTAAAACACCCACAAGCTACTGTCAAATAGTGCAGTTGTCAATATCACACCAAACATTTTTTTCTGGGTTATTGAAATCACCAACAAAACAGTGTGAATAAATATAGGATATATACCTCCACTTTTTGGTTGGATATGGGAATTATCGGCTTCTAGACGTTTCGTACCATGGTCGTTTCGTACCTGGACGTTTCGTACCATCTGGTCGTTTCGTACCATATTTCTTGGTCGTTTCGTACCGCATTGTTTGGTCGTTTCGTACCATGTAGAAAATCAATTGGTCGTTTCGTACCATGTAGAAAAATCAATTGGTCGTTTCGTACCGTGTGTTGTACCATGTTGGGAATGGGGGAAAACAGTATTAATTTCATACTTTATTCTTTATTTTAAAATAACAATAACATATTAACATTAACAACATTATTTTACACAACAATATGGGACGAACATGATATTTGATATTAACAATCAGCCGACTCGACAGCAATGACAACAATTGTTGGCGCAAACAGTTTTGAACATGCCTTCAACAGACCACTGGTGGAGATGCCGCCGTTTTCGTAGTTACTCCACAAGCAGAATAGTTGCGCCTGGTTCTCCAGATACTGGAGTCTTTGGTACCTTTTCATCTTTTTTTCACCAACTTTACTGTCATGTCTGTCGTTGCCGATTCCTTCTTGAGCATTGGAACCAGGATATAATATGGGACGTTTGTTGCCTTGTTTTTGTATTGGATGCGTCTGTGCCATCCCTCAGTGTCATTGTTCGTTCGGATAGAGCGCCCGTAGACGCACCACGATTCCATTGGTAGGCACCGAGAGTCCAGCCACTGTGATTCCACATATTCGTAGATTAACGGCATGTTGCCGATTTTGGCTGTCGGGTGATCTCGCATCCTGGCAAATGCTGGTCGGATGTGTTCGGCTGGCAGAAGTGGCAAAGCATAAAGCTTTCGCAGTTGCCTACAAAAATGAAAAGAAGATATAAACATAAATAAGAAAAAATTTCAGTTTGTTATATATTATTCTAATTATACCCTTATTTCTGCTAATTGAAATAATAGCATTATTCTACTTATATAATTGAAATAAAAATAAAATCATATAAGTTATATTTTGAAAAAATTCATTTAATCATCTTGAAAACTCATAATGTATAAATGATGCGTACCGTATCATAATCTTTTGCCTTTCGACGACTCATCAGAACATATATCAGCGGAATCTGTTTTAAGTGTTCGCCTTTTCAACCTTCACATTGAAGACCGTGTTGACGCGGACGAACCTCTCTGGAACAGTCTATACAATTAACGTCGGAGAGAAAGTCAGACATGATTGTGAGATGAATGCGGTACGAAACGACCAAGAAATATGGTACTAAACGACCAGATGGTACGAAACGACCAAGTACGAAACGACCATGGTACGAAACGTCCTGTACCCGGAATTATCTCATGAGTGATAACAAAAAAATAAATTTACATAAGTGGCTCTGCCACGAGAGGATTTTCATTGTTTTTGTCATCACGAATGAGATAATTACCTTATCCAACCAAAAAGTGTAGATGTTCTGTTTATTATAGGCTCCGCTCAGTTGGCCCATGGCTCAAACCGAAAGAAGAGTAGCAAATTTGTATACCCAAGCACAGCCATGGTAATGAGCTTGTGTATATAAAAATAGTTCCATTTTTCAGACAGATTGGTTGAGGGATAAAGGGGCTAACATCATAGTTTAAAAAATCGTCGATATAAATGTAAACAAACAAAAGAGGAGTGAGCAGGAAGTAAGTCTAATTCAATGTGGCGAAGCAATGTTAACTCATCCAGCACCTAATCACTTTAAATTTTAGCACAGATGGATACGAGTGCGATATTGGTGGATAACGATAACTACTATTTGATAGCTTAGCATATAATAAATACTCCAATGGCAAGTATATATCATTCTCCAGCATCTTTCATTGGTTATCCACCATCTTAATTTGACCCCATCCCCCTCACACTGTGGGGATATTTTCAGTTTTCCTCAATGGTCTCAGAAGTTATAATGTGTGCTTCAATGGTTGACATTTTTGTTGAAATATGTTTGTGGACCTGCGAAAAGAAGAGCTTTCAAACAAAAAAGTCATCAGAATGGTAAACAAATTTCCATCAGGGTGCACATGTTTCATGGTTTCTAAGCACTGAAGTTGCATATTATTATCAAAAGCTTGAGTAAGGCTAAGCATTATTTTGCAGCAAAGCAGGGCCAATTTTTGTGTGTTAAATGCCATAAAGTGTTAGAGCAATACAGTATTTATAATAATGTCAATTAAACAGTCATTCATTTAATACTTTCATGATAGGAGCTGTGCTGGGGCAGCATTAAAGATCCTGTGCCAGTGCATTCTCTTATATATGCGAGTCTCCCATAGGGAGCCTTGCATATATAAGAGAATGCAATGGCTAACAAGGTCAAGGTAAATATTGTTAGGAAAATGCATTCTCTTATATATGTGAGGCTCCCTATGGGAGACTCGCATATATAAGAGAATGCATTGGCACAGGGTTTTTACAAAATTTCATGAAGCTTTCGTCATGAAAGGGTTAAAAGGGAAAACATTTCTCCATGTTGTTGTCTCCAATGATGGTGAAAATCCATCATCACGAAGTTTTATAGTGACTTATATAAAACAATATGTCACAATATTGCTCCACACAGGTAGTTTTCTTTAATCCTTCCATGACTGGAGCTCCCTGAAATTTTTTGAAAACCCTGTGCCAATGCATTCTCTTATATATGCAAGCCTCCCATAGGGAGCCTTGCATACATAAGCCGGAATACATTTGCTTATAAGTATTTACCTTTATCTTGTAAGCCAGTGTATTCTCTTATATATGCGAGGCTCCCTTATTGATAGTTATGGGACTTGGGTCATTGTGTTCATAATAGAGGCTGCTTTACGATAGTGTTTGTTGTATTCATCAGAATAGCAATCCTTTAAACAGGAGTCATTAATCTTTTGGCAATGGTAGTTGAGTTACTGGGTACCAAGCCTTGAAATAGTGTGTCTGTCATTTGCAGAATGAGGTCCCCGGAGGGTGAATTTAGTGATGCTACCCTGCATAGCAGGCTAGCATTACCAAATTCACCCTCTGGGGACCTCATTCTGCTTACACCTAGGCAGAATGAGGTTCCCAGAGGGTGAATTTGGTGATGCTAGCCCGCTATGCGGGGTAGCATCACTAAATTCACCCTCTGGGGACCTCATTCTGCAAATGACAGGCACACTATTTCAAGGCTTGTTGGGTACTGAAACTTTGCAATAAGTAAACAAAATGCCTTTAACTCTTCTAATTGTATTGACAACATACTGTTCTGAGATAGTGTGCATCTTCTGTTTTCTCTTTGTGGAACAATCATTTTGGACAGATTTATAATTATTTTTCCACTCAACCATATCTTCATCTTCTGGTCGGTTTAAAATGTTCTGTTTTCTGATCACATGGCCTCTCCAATTTCTGCAAAAAATGAAAGAGTATAAATGTTCGTGTAACCGATTTACAACTACGGTAAAATCCAAAATCCAAATAAAATGGTCCAACGAGGGCCATTTTTTTCGATGAGGCTATGTCTGAGAATCAAAATCCTTCTTTTGTTTTGGCCTTATAACGTGAGTTTTGATGTTTTTATTTTTTTTGCAATGTCAACGAGAGCGTTGAATTCCAATGCTTCAACAGTTTGAATGTCTAACAGTTTCCTATGGTTGATAGATTGGCTATAAATAAACTATATCACTCAAGTGATATTTATTATGGTATATTTAATATGTTTTTTGTGTGGATATATATATAGAGGATCTCACATGAGTTTCTATTTTATACGGAATTTATCAACCGAGTTCACTAAATTCGATTTGAGCCGAGGTTTACCGAGGCTCAAATAGAATTTAGAGGACGAGGTTGATAAATTACGTATAAAATAGGACGAGTGTGAGATACCTTTTATCACATGATCAAATAAAACCGAAGCAACGCGAAATATTCATCGAAAACAACAATTATAAACTACAGCGATCGCAAGTTATTTGAAGAACGCCGTGACGTCATCGCACGCGCTGATATTAAACGTGTCTATTACCGATAATTATGAAACTGCTTTTATGGCCAAATTATGTGATAAATATATATATTGGGAGGCTGGTATATAACCTACATGGGAGGATATATCAAGCTTTGAGGAGAGTGTGATGCTTTGTTTTATGATGACTTATTTGAGCAGATGTAATGTTGTTTGCACGATCCATGTTAAATGGCGGCATAAAGAAAACTATCCTTAACTTGCTTACTAACCCCTTCCTTACTATTAAATACCAATTGGTGAGTAGTTCCTTTAGAAAAGGTTCAGAAAATAAGTTCAACAACCGTTTGTTGAACTTATTACCTGAACATTTTCCACCAATGAAAATGTATCTTTTAGCACTTGTATTATCTTTTCGCTTGCCTGCCGTCTGCTAATATTTCCTGGAGAAACTTCCAGATGAATATTAGACTAAAATGTATACTTTTATAACTAAATGGGAGAATCCATTTCGTAAACAAAGGGTTAACCCTTTCAGTGCCAAGTCCGATTTTTGTATCAACCAATATTTCCTTGATCATTTTTCAAATTTATTGATTATAATAATGTGATACATTGATGGAAAGAGCTCGTAACACAATACTGACAAACCTCTGGATGTGTAAAGCTGCTTTCTGTTTGTCCTCCAATTTTTCTCTTTCTTCCTTTACTAACATCATGTAGTTATTTCTTGCAACATACCCCCTGAAAATTCTGTGGTGATAAAATAAAAATATAAACTAAATTTAATGATATTATTTTAAACCTCAACAATCAAACTCAATGACTCCTACATGCTTTGGTCTTACAACAACAACAAACAATAAGAACATCAGAAACACCAACAACATGTTTGTTGAACTTATTGGCTGAACATTCCCCCCAAACCCCCCCTGGTAAAAACCCTAGTAATGATGGGAAGATCACATCGGATAAGTAAAACTAAAGAACTCATCTGAAAACCAAAATAGTCTGCAAATTCTAAGTCGACAAGCACCATAACTCCAATAATGAAAGCATCAATGAAACTGTAGCAATATTTTTTTGAGAGGGGGGGGGGGGGAGGGGTAATTTCATGTGTTAGTCAATGGATCCATTAGCAATGCGGAAAGTTGAAATGTCTAAGTAATACTAGATGTCAACATAAAGAGATATTCATGCAGCTTGGCCAGAGTAGGACATAATATCCGAATTCAGAACAATTCGCGACCCAAGTTCCTAAATGTTTGTCTCAACTGAAGAGTAGTGAGGATGACCCAACAACAATATCTGCTATGCCATATCACTACATTATATTCCTATGCCATATCATAACATTATATCTGGTATACCATATTCTTTAGAGGTTATAACTTGGTTAGATGGTTAGATATCAGCCGATATCCAACTAACCAAGTAATAACCTTGTTATTCTATTAGATCAACAGTATATTATAATGGTAATACCATCACTATCCAATACAATTTCAGTTCATTGGTGTAAACACAGACAACAGATTTAATATAAATGAAATAACTAAATTTACATCTTAAGTATGGTATTGAAGAGTTGTAAATTTTGTATGACCACACACGTTATATGTCGGAGTATATATTCATGATTACCATTTAAATTACGGAGTAACATGAACACACCATGAAACGCCAATACTTCAAGTCCATTATGAAATTCTCGTTATATCGGCTCGAATGGCTGTTACGTTGGATGTAAACACTACGCTTCGCTCAGTGACGTCAAAACTGATATCAGCCGAGTTGAGTGGGTTATCAGCCGAGTTTAGTGGGTTATCAGCCGAGTTTGGAGTGATATCAGCCAAGGCCGATAATAGGTCGCTCAAGGCAAAAATGTCATATCTAATTATTAATAGAGTTTATTACTTACTCATTTAGAAATTGTCCTTAAATCAGACTACCACTCTATTCCCAATTCAAACTCTATGCATCATAACTGATATCAGCCGAGTTTGGTGGGTTATCAGCCGAGTTTGGTGGGCTATCAGCCAAGTTTGGAGTGATATTAGCCGAGGTCGATAATAGGTCGCTCAAGGTAGAAATAACCAACAACTGAATGTCACTATTAAGTAATATATGTAGCCAAAATTGTATTTTCTATAATCACTGAGGAAGCTCAGTGGCTTAAAGCTTTGATTATAGAGCAGCTATTAAATATACTATGTGTAGAAAAAAAGTTTTAAATGCTTTCAAATTACATTAATAATAATAACCTTTGTATGTCGACAGCTGCCTTTGCATCTTTTAGTTGGTTGCCTAAAGCTGCAGTTATATCCTGGAAGAATTTAAATGACAGGTAAGTAATTTAATTAAGTTGCAGCGAAAATTATAAAGATTAGGAGGTTGTGCAACCAAAATGGCATGCGAAAGAATTGGAAAAATAATTTATTCCATCTCAAAATCAACAAGACATGACTCACGTACATTGGACCTGCAAAAAGTGGAATGGCTTGTTCTAGAAGTTTTATGATAATACAACAGCTCATATATTCCACCTGATTTTTGAATTTGATAATAAAGATACTTTCCAGAGAAGATGAGGCCTAAGCAGAATGAGGTCCCCAGAGGGTGAATTTAGTGATGCTAGCCCACTATGCATGATAGTGTCACTAAATTCACCATCTGGGGACCTCATTCTGCAAATGACAGACATGCTATAATCAGGCTTGGCATAAATGTTGGGATTTTGGAAGATAATTCTCTTCATAAATAAATACCAGAAAGAGAAGATAAATTATTAGAAACAATCGTAGCTGAATATTATAACAGTATAGAATAGTAAATAAATCTTGGAGACCATCTTAAATCTTTCTCCACCGAATTTAGGGAGGTAAATTGGTCAGGACACCGGGTTTACAGCAGTATATATGTAAATTCTGCATCTCAGATGTAGGGCATTCATACTAGTATATATAAATATGGCAGGTATGGACACCCATATGTTGTCATGAACAGTGATGACTACCCACCAATTTGAATGACCTGCCGACGGATGACGTCACATAATTGTGGTGACATCACCAAGGCAACACATGTCAGGTGTGTGAACAGGTTCGTAAAATATGGTTGAACTCAATAAATACTGTTACAGTTAATTTGATTTGCAATATTTCACAAAAGTATGGACCTGCAAACTTGCTTTCAAATAGTTAGTTACCATTATTTGCATAACAACTCGTAGTTTTAGCATAGGTGATGATTAGGAATGTAATTAGCAGATGTGCAGTGAGCATAATGAGGAGATCAGAACAGTACTACCCTAATATGCACAAAAAGACCTTATTTGACCGATATAGACATATTTTCCCACATTTAGGCCCACATGTATATACTTGTGATTATGCTGATGAATTATGAGTAACTTTCCAACATCAACGATAGCCAATGTCCTCATCGCGTTTCCACAATGTGTATTTATGTCGATTTCATGCCTATAACATGCAACCGCAGCTATTGATATTGAATTGGCACCGTTGCGGTATGGTTATTTTTGTAACATTGCATCAAAAATAGACAATAGACGGATAAAACAAATAAAACATCATTAGAAAGGTCAACATAATCTTCTGTATTTCATAAACTTATAGTCAGATTGGTATCGGTATGTTTTTTTGATAAATAATAATAAACCAATTCGGTATATGACTCAGTATACCACACCTGTTGTAAACACTTTTGTAAACATGTTTCAGTAAAGCCCAAAATACTAATTGTGATGTCATACAGGTGCTATCTATATTTAGGCTCGGAATACCTCTTTATGGCCACTCGTATTAGGTCTGCATAAACATTAATCAATTAGTAATGATACAGGATATCACACAAAGGATATCCAAGTCGCTAACCAATAAATGCATTTGTATATACCTGTAAATATTGTAATATCCCCTGTTATTCCCAAAATTAAGCTCTGCCTGCTAAAGCGGGCTGCGGCGGTGAATGTAAATTATGTCCTTACCGCTAAAGCGGGCTGCGGTGTTGAAAAAATGAATTTCTGACTGACAGAATTTGGCAACTTATAAAAAATTAGCAAAACATATTCTGACCTCAAATTGTTGGCTAATGAAAGTTTTGGGACACTGTGAACCCTGACAAAAACATTATAAGTTCACGTGGTTGATTGATGACGACATGATGTAAGAAAAAGTATTCCAGCAAAGTTGATAGCAACGGTTGTCTTTCAGAGATCGCACTGCCTCTTGCAAATTTCCAAATGCAAAAAAAATTCACATTTGGCGAAAAATATTTTCATTCGGCAAAACTTTTGGAAAGCGAGTTCTCGTTTCCACAAGAAAATAGAAAGTATTTATTTAGAAATTGGTTTTTGCAGGTTAGGGGAAGATAACACATCTATCAACATGTAGTTAATCGAATTGTATATCAGTATGGTAGAGCCATTGAGTATGGTGTTGTTATTATCACTACTAATCACCTTTCTTTAGGGGTGTCTGTAAATTAATTTAGATGTTACATGTATATTGGCAGGCACTTGGTTTATTGTTTCATGGCAATCCAACCGAGGGACAAGAATTACAGATGGTGTCATGATTGAGTCATTTTCCTTTCATGGCAACTTGTCTGCAGAAGCAGTGCAGATTTCTATTATCCGAATCCACAAGCAACTGCTGAGAGAATTTGGCAAAAAATATTTTCATTTGCCTAAAGAAAGTTTTGGGCTAGCGTGGACCCTGTTGTCAAGGTTTCCATTGTTCAAAGACGTCACCATGGGATTTATCGACATTTCTCCAAGGAGGTAGAACATATGCATTATTTGTGTGAACTGACTTACAGGATCAGGTATGTGTTTGACTTGAGGAATCGGTCTTCCAGTCTGTTGGGATAGAACAGTGACCATTGGAGCTCGTTCCAACGGGTCTGAGATACGCTTTGATGGGAGATAATGTTCTTGAAAGCCAACTCGCTTCCTCTGTGCATCCCTCGATCCAACTGTAGAAGGTCTTTCTCTCAAAATAGATTGTAGAAACTCTGAAATATTATGAAGCTGTTTTATATCAAAATTTTACATTGCAAAGGCAAACTGTTTTAAAGGGTCCACATTTGCGTTACTTTTATGGTTCTAAACAACAAAACAAAAGTTTTTGCCAATGTTATTTTGTGTCATGTTCTACTGAATTCTACTGATCATGTGAGTAGTTATATGAATAATTTTTTTAATGATGATGTATATGTGTAGCCATATGAGTCTTGATCAAGTTATAAGATGACAGGAATTGATTGATAACACCTTTATGAACTCATTAGTGTATAAAACACAAACTTTCGGCCTTCTGTGAAGCCTTTATCAAGTGAAATGTTAATAGATGAAACACGTTAGAAGTTCGACGTTAATGTCTATCACATTTTGACGTCAGTCGTTTTTGTCAATCAATATTTTTTATGTCTTATAAACTAATTAGAGGTTCACTTGAAATTGTTAAACATATTCTATAAGCATATGCGATAATTAAGACATTGACATTAGTATACTCAACACTAAGTCACAAAAGCGCAATCAATGAATATGTTGCACTTTTGCACCACATCTCACATGTCCATGTCAATATTACTGAAATATTACTGAAATATTCTATATGGCCTGATCTATACCTAATGAAACTTTATATGGAAGTAGTCCTTTGTCAGAATCTTAAGAATCGATTATATTACCTTCAGGTTAACCAAGTAACTTGATATTTTACCTGCATCAGTCCCATATGACTGTTCACTAGACGCCGAGGTTTTCTGTGGTATGGGAAGACGACATACTTTTAATGACGAAGGAATCTCCTGTTGAACTTCTTCAAAACCAAGGCATGGAGATTCCGTTTCATCTGGTTGCCGCAAGTCAGAAACTAAAAGTATAGATAAACAAGAATAGGAGCAACAGTAACCATTTCTATACTAAATGGATTTTCCTACCCAGTTATAAAGTTATTCATTGGAATGATCTATTTAATCTATTATTCATTTGGAGGGATGTTCAAGTAATAAAAGCAGACGGAACACAAAGAAAAAGCTAACACAAGTGCAGAAGGGATTTCTTAAGTGAACTACTCGTCAATGAGTATTCAGTATAGAAAGGGTTAAAGATGGTGTCTCTTCCTTTAACTTTTCATATAGATTTAGGGCATAAAACAATAACTTTGACTCAGAAATTTGAATTAACACGTGCTTCGGTGATTAGAAATTATTTTTTCCCCCAATTTTATTTCCATGATTTGAGACCGAAATTTATTATTTTTTAGAACAGTATCCATGTTTTCGATTGAAAATCAATCTTTTGAGTCACTTCTAAGAGAAATTTGAGTATCAGAAGAATTTTTTTTGGTGCTTTTCCAGGACTAATAATATAAACATGCCTTCAAAACAAGTTTCCTAGAAATTTTGTTGTTGTTGGAAGTGGTGCCAGGAAGAGATATAGCATCTTTAATGAAAGCAAATTACAGTAAAACCTGTCTTTTTTTGCCAAGAATTAAAGCCACACATATTGTTTGCAATGTCAAATACTTCCATTTATTTATTTATTTATATCGTTCAAGGACAAGACAAATATTTTTAATGAATGCTTTGGAATCTTCTGTATTTTGCTATATTTTGCAAACATAAACAATGAGTGTGCAATAAATTTCATTACTGCGTCGTTATTTTGTATATCAGCTGGACTTACTTCTTTCTATGTAATGCCTTGGACTTCTGTCTTTTCTAGCATGAAGTTCGTGCTCAACATTATAAGGAGGGACTTTCTTCTGTTCGCTTCTAACACTGAAAGTATTGGTTGAGCTTGGAATAGAAGGAGGTGTCCTTAATGACGGAGTTATCTTTGTGAACTCTGGGTGCCGCAGCGACATACGATTCATTTGTTCTAATGCAGTCATTGGTCTGCCTGGGCCCCTTCCTGCTGATCTCTCTACCCGCTGTATTGTTGAATCTGATGCACTAGGGTTCAAACTATCCATTAAAAATGGAGAAAACTTAGTCTGAGATTTACTAAATCCAGCTGATTTGCTACGAGGAATCTTCTTCACTGAGTCACCATGGTGACCAGATTTCAGATCCCCAGTTGAGTAGTTAAACATGTCTGAAGGTGTTAATTGTTGCATAGCATGCTCCTTTTTGCTTGAATGAATTAATGAATGTTGCCCGTGGGGAGCAATAGCTGATATTTCAATCTGAATATCGTCAATTACAGGCGGATCAACATCAAAGGATTTCTGGCTTTCAGAGTCACAATGTTCCAGCTCCGATTCCGTTTCAGCAAATTTCACATTGATGCCCCTATTAACAAAGTCCTCGGATATGTATTCAACAGTCTGAGATCCCTGTTCACTATCATCCTGCAATTAAAACAAATTCCCAAATCAGAGAGAATTTCTGAACACAGTGATTCTGAAAAACAAAAATACTCAATTTCAAGGGACTCTAGGCCTTCAGGTTTGCAAATAGTGCGAGTTATTTGCAGAATGAGGTCCCCAGAGGGTGAATTTAGTGACGCTATCCCACACAGTAGGCTAGCATCACCAAATTCTGCTTAGACCTCAACTGCTATGGGACACCTGGGATCAGATTGAAGTTTCCAAGTTGATGTTGGTGATGTTCAGTCATTAATTACCTCGATTACAGCTGTCGATTATGCATTTTATCTTCTGCATATTAATGGATATAAAAACTGAAGAGAAGGGAAAAATTAACTATAAACAATATTAATTTCAGACTATTGTTAATTCCCAGAAGATGAGGCCTAAGCAGAATGAGGTCCCCAGAGGGTTAATATGGTGTTGTAACTCGCTGTTATCAGGACTTATGAAGCTAACCCTAAAAATATGTCTCGGCATGTCTCAAAGACAAGTACATATAAAAGGTCAGCCGACCACAGTGTCCCCCCGACAACGTGGCAAGTCGATGCCGCTTTGTTAAAGAAAAGGGTATTAACTCCATAAAAAAAAAAAATTCCGTCATCTATATACATGTTGCACATCTCCAATATGTGGGTAAAAATACTCTGAAGTTTCAAATATCTACGATCAAAACTGTAGGAGGAGTTGATTACACCATGAAGGTACCCTCATACAGAAAATTATAAAAAATGTTGAAAAAAAAGTCAAAAAGGGTTAATAACTCCTTCAAAAAAAAAAAAATCCGTTGTCTATATACATGTGGCACATCTTCAATATATGGGCAACAATATTCTGAAGTTTCAAATCTCTGGGAAGAAATTTGTAGGAGGAGATGATTACACCATGAAGGTACTCAAAAGTGTGATGGACGGACAGACGGACTGAGCCCGTTTCTATAGTCCCCCGAAAAAAATCTATCACATACCTAAAAACAAGATAAAAATCTGTATGATTTCTACTTACCAAGTCCTGTCCGGCAGTCATAGAGTTGTTGTCATCTGAATTGGCTGGTATATCCTCTGCCTCAGGTTCATTTGTTAATCTGAACAAAATCAATCTATAGGTTATACACAGACCATTTGTCTCCATCGATCATCACCTTTTTTAAGGACACTTCATGCTCTGAACAAATCGAACCACTTGTCCTATTGACCAACAGCTCTGACAATGAAATACCAGTACTTGAAAATTTAATGCAGTTTATTTTTGGAACAGTGAACTTTTTAGGGCTTCAAAAATCAATTAGTTGTTTCTCAAGTAATCCCTCACTGATTTTTGAGAGCCCCATTGATCCTTTTTATTGGAAGAAATTTGTACAAAATAAAATTCCATGGCCACTTTTAGCAATGATCATGATTTGTTCAGCGTTCTGAAAAGCCAGGCAAGCATAATGGCCTCAGTAGTAGACACATAGTAACACAATTGATAAGTGTATACATGGCAGTAAGGGAATCACTGAACTAAATGGTTTCCCATAGGCGACAGTGTTAACGTTTCCGCCAAATTCACTGAATTGAAGCCTGCAGGCCATACCAGTGATGTTTACCCAGCTAGATTGACACCAGTTGATCACGAAAATGCAAGAAAAATCATAGGTCATGTGATTACTTTTAAAAATAAATCCCCAAGTGTACGACGTAGGCTATCCCACAGCCAAATTTGATCTGGAAAAATCCAGAACTACAGCAGCTAGTTAAATAAATTTCCCGCTCACAAAATCCATTCCCCCATTCATTCACTAGTTTAAATTATTTAGATATTATGTACAAATCAAATAAACGCGATGTCATCCTTTAATTATGTGCCGCATGTATCAGGTGAAGGTCATTCTTCAGTTACCTTCACCTTTAGGATTCCACTGTGTACTCGCTCCCCGACTCTAGAACACATTTAGCTCCCTGATTCCTAAGGAGCTAGTCTATTCTCAGTAGTAACCTTGTCCGTTATTTATTAGAAAGTCATTTAACAGGCATCCCTCAATCTAACAAAATCTTAAACATTGATGAAGATAAACCCATACAGGGAGGGTTGGACAAGGAGATGATGTCTGCATATTCTTACAAAACATCAGTCTAAAATTATTTAACATGCATGTGAATTCACACTTTTTAAGATTTTATTCAGTGAGATACTCTTTCATCTTCCTTCTCACAGGTTTTTTTCCTTCATTTACTGATTTGTTTTTGGTTATATAGTCAGGCTGTCGGGCTGAAAATATAAGGTCTACCAGGAAAAAAATCTTAACAAGCTAAATTTGGTATTGTTGGAAAGAGGAGATCTTCGTGTACAACATATCCAAAATCCGCTAAAATCAGCTTTGGGGAAAATGGGGTCTGACGTAAATTATGAAGGTAAGTATACGATATGTTATGGCATTGGGATTACGTAGTTATACAAGTATGTGTGAAATTGGAGCACCAGAGCGAATTGAGTGACACGGACAGAAAATAATACAATCACGGCCATAAAATGGCTGTCAAAATGGCCGCAACTCCAAGATATACCACGACGAAAGCAACATATTGGATAACCATATAGGAGTGAACATACGTATTAGTAATGTACATTCATGTTGTTTAGTATCTTTAAAGGTATACAGATCATTAAAACATCCATCTGAAGGATGTATTGGTCATTTCAATGCAAGTCAAACCCAATGGTTAAAGTTCTGGTTTTTTGCTTATCCAACATCCAACTCTCCGGACAAAATATAATAATTTTTGTCATGCAACACACAAAGTTATGTTTTGCCATGCAGTGCATGGTAGTTTCATTGGACATTGTGATTAATCATTGAATGTAACACATACACTGAAGTGCACACCCTTGTGGTATAAAGACTAGTTAGATTTATGAAATTTGCTACGCTCTCCGTGTAATATACCATACACATATGTCCCAATGCTTATCACACTTCAAAGAAACACCAATCTCTTCAATAGATTAGCGCCATATCTCACGAGATCAAAGAGATGGTACATCTCACATATTATTTATGACTAATTTTCACGCAGCTACCAAACCGGTTTATTATTGGAACATTTTGTTCAAATTACTTCAGTCCCCACTTTACAACTGGAATATACTACCACACAATGCACAATATTAATTTTCAGTATCGTTTTGTTTTAAAATATCTTACCAATACCACCCACGTAATTGTGCTAAATAGCAGGGGATCATCGTTTAAAGCTGTTATTTCAGCGTTGAACATTCGCTAAATGTTGCTATTTGTGGTTTTGTGTACAGCAACTATATGTAACTTTAGGGATAAGGGGCAAACGCGGTGATGCGGTTGCAGAAATCGTAGTACTTTTCGCTTATATGTGGCTTCGGTGAATATAACTAAATATAATTTCCAGATATAAACACAGTCTCAGCCATATAATATGTAAACCATATTGGTCAAGTTTAGAATTTATTGAAGATAGGTTGTGTTCATTATATATCACCATGCATTCTTGTGATAATAGCGAAATATTCGTGTTTTGTCACCTGATTGGAGGCAACTATGATTACTATTTTGAGATATAGACAATAGGATCTTCACATTTTACCCAAAACTATATGCATATATCTTATATTGTTCTATAGCAGTGCATCTTGGAAGGGTTAATGTTGTAGATATCAAAATTAATGCTGATCGGTCACATTCAAGAGACTGCTCTGACTACATATATTTCTGCTTCTAGAAAAGATGACAGAATCAATACATCCATATCAAATCGCATTTAACTGTTTGATTACACATATAATCACACGTTTCAACATAAAAAGTACATATAGAACTGCGTTATTGTTCCGTTTCTGTGCACCCAAAGGTCCAGATTTAACCGTTGCATGAGACCCTTCTTTTGATTGCTCTCTGGTGAGATTCATTAGGGAGAATTCTTACATCTCTGATCAAACGTTTCTCTTATACTCTGCAATGAATATCCTCAAATAATTTGAGCGTTTGTTCTATCTTATAGGACTAGCAATTACATGTTGCACAAAGTGTAAATTTCATTCCGTTTTCTCTATATTGGTGGCCGTTTTGGGAAAGACATTCTACAAATATGGTTTACGGCTAAACATTGTTTGTCAATATTTAAATTTATTACGAATTTGGCATTTATTGTTGCACCTACCGCAGAAATTCAACAATATTAACAACCATATTGGGCGCCATCTTGAATAGAGAATTTTCCCCAAAGCGGATTTTAGATATGTTATTCCTCAGATTCTGCCCTACAAAATTACACCAAAAACAGCTTGTTAATATTTTTTTCTAGGTCCAATGCTTCAACGAACAGACTATATAGGGAAAATCAACATAAGACTCTAGGATATTAATTTTGGCTCCCCTGAAAGCATATTCAAGGTACGGACCACCCTGATAGTTGGGAATAAAAAATAACAAGAGCATCGCTAGGGCATGGCAAAATATGCCCGTGGTAATTCAAACAGTGCCATAACTCTGGTGAAAATTGGGAGGCAGAACCCAAAATTGAACTTAACTATTTTGGGCTTGTAAAATTTCATTCCATTCAGTTCAGACTTACTAAAGTTATAATCCGGAAAAGAAAATTGAGGGCAAATTCTGACAAAAAGGGCCATAACTCTGGTGAAAATTGGTGGGACGAACCCAAATTCGAACTTGACCTTTTTTGTGGGCTAGTAAACTCACATACCAAATTTCATTCCATTCAATTCAGACTTACTAAAGTTATAATCCGGAAAAGAAAATTGAAGGCAAATTCTGACAAAAAGGGCCAAAACTCTGGTGAAAATTGGTGTGAGGAACCCAAATTCGAACTTGACCTTTTTTGTGGGCTAGTAAACTCACATACCAAATTTCATTCCATTCAGTTCAGACTTACTAAAATTATCATCCGGAAAAGAAAATTGAAGGCAAATTCTGACAAAAAGGGCCAAAACTCTGGTGAAAATTGGTGTGAGGAACCCAAATTCGAACTTGACCTTTTTTGTGGGCTAGTAAACTAACATACCAAATTTCATTCCATTCAGTTCAGACTTACTAAAATTATCATCCGGAAATGAAAAAAGTGGACGGACAGACGGATGGCAAGACAGACAGACAAAAAATATAATACATCCTGTTTTTTTTTAAACGGGCCTATAAAAACAAAAACCTCCCTCCCTCACTGATATGAAAAATAAATTGTCTAAAAAACAATGAATTATCTTTAAGCCTTATTTTTGTACACAAATATAAGTTCTTCCTATGTTCAGAGATCTATTGAATAAACGAAAATGCATGTACTTACTTGATTCCCATTGATTAATAAAAAATTTATTGAACGGAATCTCCCACTTAGTTATAAAGTATACATTGGAATGGTCTATTATTGATCTGAGAAAGGCGAAATGATAATACAAGTGCAGAAGGAGGGAAATGTTCAGATAAGTCGTAAGTCGGGATTTTTTTTTACCCTGTGCCAATGCATTCTCTTATATATGCGAGTCGACCATAGGTCGCCTCCCATATATAAGAGAATGCATTGGCCTAACAATTTTTTTTCATTTTTTTAAAAATAAATGTTTCTTACAATTTTTAGGACATAAAAAAAAAAAAACATCCATTACCCTGCAGGGAGCCCCACACATATATAGAAGCATATAGAAGAGTGTCATCTGCTCATGTTTGTCTGGGGCTCTGTATGGGTGAAATTATAAAATTGTTAAAGAATACAAGAAAAAATTATTAAAATTGTAAAAAATTGTTAGGCCAATGCATTCTCTTATTTTTGCGAGGCGACCTATGGTCGACTCGCATATATAAGAGAATGCATTGGCACAGGGTAAAAAAAATCCCGACTTACGACTGGATTTGATATGGCGGGTCACATATGTTTGTTGAACTTTTAATATATAAACATTTCCTAAGGGAACTACTCGTTAATGAGTATTTAGTAAAGAAAGGGATAAACAAACAGTCTTATGCTGGATGAACAAATCATTTACATTTGCAGAAAAACAAAGAATGATAACTCAAAAATGTAGAATGTGCACAATACAATTTAAAGGCCC
Organism: Siphonodentalium dalli; assembly: GCA_032622095.1. NCBI lineage: Eukaryota > Metazoa > Mollusca > Scaphopoda > Gadilida > Siphonodentaliidae > Siphonodentalium > Siphonodentalium dalli. The sequence continues at coordinate 147,952,831 of CP136065.1, read as the reverse complement.
ACTTAATTTTCGAACCCCCAGATAACATATATAAAATAAATGCCATATTATATACCATATGAAAGAGGAAGCTCCAAAACATTGTATTATCAATTATTCGGTGGAATAAACTGTGAACATAATGTTTTTGTTGAGTTACCAATGTGTTTTTGTCATCTAGATTGTAGTAAAAAGTGTATTTTTTTCAATGGAGGGAGGAATAAATCTATATCTTAAAGATAGAGTTATTCCCCTTCCATTGAAAAATCATCTTTAGTTTGAATTCTGTTGCATTCTGGGTGCCAAAATGGGGGGAATCTTTCTATGATTTCAGCTGTTTTCTATTTCTCTGTGGGCATCTTCTGAGACAAAGATGTTTCAAATGGTGACGAATTATAGTATTTTAATCATATTTTATGGCATAGATTGTTACTAAAACCGTATATCAAGTCACTATAAAAAAAAAGAATTGGTGCCTCGAAAATTAAGTAGGACATTAACAATTTGAAAGCCCTCAAGAGGGCCAAAATATCGATACCAATATTTAATTGAGACCAGATAACCTGTGGATTACAAATATGCTCAATCGGATAGACGGCTGGTTAGATGGACTGGATGCTAGCAGTCACGTCTTCTGTGGGGGTATGACAAGAAATTTTAGCATACCTTTCATGGTTAGAAGGAACGGTTTTTCCAGATGATGGCTTCATTTTATCCTTTGGAACTGCAAATTTAACAAATGGAAGTTTTGCTATTTCATCAAGAACAGTGACATGCCACAGCAAAATCACATTTACAATACAAAATGTATGATTTATTTCTCATAAAGGGTATGGAAAACACATGTTACACCAGGTTACACAAAGACATAAATGAAAAATAGATAATTCTCAAGAAGTGAAAACAGTATAGCGACCAGCATAGTTGCAGTAATGCCCTAGATAATCGACTCCCTAACCCACAGCATAATTTATGGGTAATTTTTCAGGATTTAGTCGGAAATATGGCTTGTTGCCATTCATCAGAAAGCTCTCAGTAAATTATGGGTAATTTTTCAGGATTTAGTCGGAAATATGGCTTGTTGCCATTCATCAGAAAGCTCTCAGTAAATTATGGGTAATTTTTCAGGATTTAGTCGGAAATATGGCTTGTTGCCATTCATCAGAAAGCTCTCAGTAAATTATGGGTAATTTTTCAGGATTTAGTCAGAAATATGGCTTGTTGCCATTCATCAGAAAGCTCTCACTGAGAGCTTTCCGATGAATGGCAACCAGCCATATTTCCGACTAAATCATGAAAAATTACCCATAATTCTGCTGTGGTTAAGGAGTCGATTATTTAGGGCATTACTGTATTTTAAAAAGCCGACAATAATCTCATGAAATTTACATCTCTAGAATTCCGTATGCCAATTACATTTCTGTATTGATGGGATTCCCTTCATTCGATTGGTCATGTCTCAGACTGGGTGCTATCTCATTGGTTGTGACATAACATCTCATTGCAAGGCGTAGTCCAGTCTTATTAAAAAGCCAATGACAATTACAAACACAGCTTCATGATTGGTTTATATTTTAGTTGTAAGATCGGAGGTCAAGGATGTGTTGATAATTTTCCCACTTATAGCGAAACATGACAAATTTTATAAAACAGAATACAGGCGATTAATATTCATAATTCATCGCAATTGAGGAGACATTATCTTCCGAGTTAAAATCTGCCAATCATATTTATTACTGATTATTTGTTTGCATCCTGTTGTTTTTTATAACTACTACTAAACTAAATACTACGATTCTCACAAACATTTGCAACAACAGCCATGCACTCCATATTTGGAAACAATTTATTACATCATCTTGGGAAAGTCCCGTTGTCCTAGAAATAGGATCTGGATAAAATTCTAGAGACGGAAATCTGATAAGATTATCATCGACTTTTTAAAGAGCATGTGACTAGCCATACTCAAAGGTGTGCCAAAATCCTAATCTTTAAGTTATAGAGGTTTCTGTTATTTTCAGAAATCCTTCAATATTACTGAAATAAATTTGTACAAAAATGATATCTAACAATATATTCAATATCATACGTGGGTATTTTGACTGAAATTCTAATACCCAGTCATCACCCAGCAACCTCGGTGGTATCTAATATTCTGCATTTTATATAAAAAAAATTGCTCTTTTTAAAAGGAAATTAAATTACTGTACTCAGAATAGGGGTATTTATCAGAATGCAAACTTACTCAATGCGGTTTTAGGCACCAAGAATGAGAGAAACTCCAATGACGGCTTCTTAGGTTCCTGTTCTCTCAGATATGCTAACAACTCCTAGAAGGAAAATAAATTTTGTTAAATATTATAAGCTTGCCATTTTACATAAACACACTCAATTTGATTAAACAACACTATTCCACAGTATTTGCATAACCTTTTATTGAATACTTTTGCATGTACATTTATAGAGCTATTAGCTGAACATCCCTACAAATAAATGAATGGGAACTCTTATAGTGCATCTAAACCTCAGGGTCTTATGAATAATAAATTTTCGGTTTAATTGAATCGTAGGAATTTTTTTTAATTCTTGAATCAAAATGAATCTCCGAATCTCGAATCATGGGTAGTGCACATACCCTCAACTGGACATACTAAATTCTATAGATCCCACAAAGTCTACATACAAGGTAAAAACTGTTCAGGTGCTAATAAATGGGTAACATTTTCACAAGAAGGACACGATAACTTCAAATAATGTATGCACAAGAGAGACGTACAGATGTACGGTATAAAGCTACATGATATGGACAATATGGTTCAATTCGAAAGTGTATGGCATCATTCCGAAAACATTCTGTTTACATCAACCCTTCAATTTTTAGTGACCATACTGAGAATAGCGATGTTTACTGAATGATTGCAGAACATGAGTGTCCAGTGCTCTTCATTTATCTAAATGTTTAAAGAAATTCGAATCAGGAACCAAGTCAGTATTATTGAGCATACTATAGAAAAATACGAAGTGGCAGGCTGTACAAGACTTTGCAGGCCTTCGATTATGAGGCGTGCGATCGCGCTCGGGCACCATAGCACGCCTGAAATTAAATCTTGGCGAGTAATTAATCACACTCCTCGGCGATATTAGGCGCACGATTGAAAAAGGGTTTATAATAACGATCAACCTTGTTTGCTGGAGAAGACTGACAGACATGCCGTATACGACGGAAGTAATTGTTTTATGTTTTGCGCATGCGCTAGAACATTATTATAGTCAGGTGCGTTTAGCGATGTCTGAGTAATTCTCGGCTAGATATTGTTACCAACATGACATATTTAAATTAATCCCACCGTGCACCCCACACCAATGCAACGTAATTTTGGTACCATGATTGTGTTGCGTTCTAAATGAAGCCGCCCCGATGGGCGGTGAAGATGAATAGAAATTGAAACTTGAGTTCGGGGCAATCAAACATTATTTTTAAAAATATCGATAGAGTTCACACAACAGGAAACTCTCACGTGGTTACATGGTCTCTGACCGCATTTCATAACAACTTACATCCAACGGAAGCATTACGACGCAATTCGAGAATGGAGTTTTAATTACTTCAATGTGGAGAATACATGTGTACAAGATGAATCACAATGGTGATAAAATTGATTTAATTTTGAGTCTTCGTTTGTCATTTTATACCCCCGAAATATCCACCAAAATCACACGCCTGGGTTTCAGGTTAGGCGAGTGACCAACCACACTCCTGCATTTTACAGAATCGAAGGCCTGACTTTGATATTGCTAGATTTAACGCTTTCTTTACTAAATAGATTTTCCCATTATGTTATAAAACTATAGATTGGAACAGACTATTATTCATTTTGAGGGGTGTTCAGGCAAGAAAAGCCGACGACAGACAGAAAATTAAATTATTATTTTATTATTGAGAAATTAACGAAATAATTATTGGTGTCCCTCTAAAACATTCAAAGGATATGAAATAAATGCATTGAAAAATCAAAACCATTATTAAACAAAATATTGTCTTTCATGTAACACTTCTCATTCCAGACATGATATCTTATACATTAGAATCTAAATAAAAATATAAAATGGTTTTGTAATAATTAGCCTGGAACCCTGAATATATCATTAATTATAAATACAGATAATAAATTTCCACCAAAACTCAACTCCACTAGTTTCTTTCATGGTAAATATTATTAATTTAGTTTGAGAGGAATATACGATTAATTCTTTTATGACTCATCAATTTGGCCAATAAGTTACAGAAATCTCATAGATAGCAATTTGTCTAATTAGGACAAATTAGCGCCAAAATATAGATGAATAATTAAAGTGCATCCTTCTTAGTAACCGACTGTCTATGCAGAGATCTGGCCATATATGACAAATATATATTTCTTATGAGCTTGTGACAACTTCCATTTGAAAAGTGCATGAAGAAAAATGTACGGTAGGTAATTTCATACCATTCCATTACCTATGGATATGTAACGGGTTTAGTAAAGAAATCACCACCCAATTTTTTATTCTAAACTCTTCTTTGTCATGCCAAGCATGAAGGATAACCAATAGTTCAGTCACCAAGATATCTTTGACAGAGATTCTCATTGAGGAGTAGTTCCCTTAGAAAATGTTCAGATAATAAGTTAAAAACATAGATCATTTGTTGAAATTATTATCTGATCATTTCCCACCAATGAATATGAATCATTCTGCTTTTGAATTATCTGTTTTTCTGTCTGTCATCTACTTTTATTACCTGAACACCCCTCTAAGTGAATAATATACCATTCCAATGTATACTTTAATAACTGAATAGGAGAATCCATTGAGTATAGAAAGGTTTAACATACATTCTGACTAAACTTACATCATTGAAGTTGAAACCATAGCGACCTGATCCATACCTATAAGTAAAATATATCATGTTGGTTACAGCTGTACAGTCTTTCTAAATGCAATCCATCCCTGTAGCAAATTACCTTGGTCTAAAACAGCTTATAATATCAGTTGATCTAGATTCATATTTAGCCCTTTACCCAACAGAAGGGCCCTGTGCCAATGCATTCTCTTATATATGCGAGTCGACCATAGGTCGCCTCGCATATATAAGAGAATGCATTGGCTTAACACATTAAAAATTATAAAATTGTTAAAGAATGTAAGAAAAAATAGTAAAAAGTGTTTAGGCCAATGCATTCTCTTATATATGCGAGGCGACCTATGGTCGACTCGCATATATAAGATAATGCATTGGCACAGGGCATAACTGTAACTATCACAATGTGGTCAAGGAGCCGGTTCCAATGATATCCATATTTGTATGGTTCTATTGAGACAGACCGAAGATATTTTAGGCTGTTGAATCTTTATTTGGCCGGTTTTGGCCGGTTTGTTGGGTAAAGGGTTAGGCCAAGTTCAACTGATTTACTCTCATACAGCAATTTACAACCAAACCCAAGATTTGACATTTTGCGAAAAAACTGTGCCAATGCATTCTCTTATATATACGGGTCTCCCATAGGGAACTTCACATATATAAGAAAATGCATTGGCCTAACAATATTTACCTTGTAAGCCAGTGCATTTTCTCTTATATATGCAAGGCTCCCTATGGGAGACTCGCACATATATAAGAGAATGCACTGGCACATAATCTTTAATGCTGTACCATTTAAAGGGTTAATTGATATATTAATGCCAAGGGTTATATATTTAAAACACAAAGGGTGACATTTGACGGTAATATAAATATTAATATAAATTTCACATTATACCATGCATTGAAATGATGCGTAATGAGAGGAACCCACTCATTTTATTTATTTTGCTTGTTTTTACCAAGAATTCTGATCTGTTCCAAGGTTATCAGTTTTTGAGTAATTCAAATGCACTGAGAGATGGCTCAGCAATTTCTGCACAACACATACACATGAAACAACCAAATGGATCTTATAATTAATACAGAAAGACTCACGCAGTTGAATCAGAGGATGTGTGGCCGCCCATGTATTGTACTTTCAACATTTGGTCCACTGTTGGTTGGTCAACCTGAGTTGTCGTATGACTCGCAGCCTGTGGAGTTCTTAAATTCTGTTCGTTTTCCTGGGAATAAAAATGAAAGTTTCAATGATACTGTAGCTCAACTTTGAGAGGGGATAATTTCATGTGTTACAGTCAATGGAGTGATTAGGAATTCAGAAAGTTGAAATGTATAAGTAATACTAGCTATCAACATGAATAGATATGTTTAAAATTACTTCCAAGATGGCCACTGACAGCCATTTTTTCCACTGAAATTCAAAACCATTTGATAGCTCTCATCTAGTAGATCAATATCAAGATCAATGTGAAGTTTAGTGATGATTGGATGAGGGAAGTGGACTGTAGATTGTGCTAAAGGATTTAGTAATGCAAAAAGTAAATCCAAAGTGGCTGCTGGTGGCATGTTTTTTAACGAAATTCGGAAAAATGAGATTACTACCATCTTGTGGGCATCCCAAAGATGATTGGTTCCCATCTAGATGTCAATGTTAACATCCATTGAATTAAAGAGGAGATTTTTTGCCAATGATGAAAATTAAAAACAATTTCCCAAAGTTTTTGAAAATATCAGACAGGTTACTTTAACCCTTTCATAACTGGAGCTTCTATAAATTTAGCAAAAACCCTGACCCTGTGCCAATTCAGTCTCTTATATATGCCAGTCTCCCATAGGAAGCCTCGCATATATTAGAGAATATATTGGCCTAACAATATTTACATTGACCTTGTAAGCCAGTGTATTCTCTTATATATGTGAGGCTCCCTATGGGAGACTCACATATAAGAGAATGCACTGGCACAGCATCAGCGTAGCTGCTGTCATGAAAGGGTTAAGAACCTGACAAGTGTCTGGTGATCCAAACAATCTAAATCCAGAATGGGTGATTCATCCAAAGTAAGATTTGTGTATATTGCTACTACAATGTAGAATACTTTTTTTTATTATTTTCCAGTGACCGAATGGCATTTATATGTTAGGAACTAAACCTGCTAACCTAAAAAAAGTTTTACAAAATTAGACTCATTACACCATTTCAGTCAAATAATGAAGATATCACTTTCAGCTGTTGAACATATTTTATATATACATGTATAGCGGGATACCGGGCTTGGAGCAGAAATGTTCGATTGGAAGATGCGCCGGATGTAGGCAGCATGTCGGCTCCAGGGTAATAATTGTTCCACACATTGAAATTAATTGCCGAAGAATGCGTGTAATAAATTGATCAAATATTATTTATTTTAACAAGGGGTACGCATCTAAGATGCTTTTGTTGAGTTTTTTGGCAGTCGAACCAAACTTCTGCCAATAAGGTGCACAACTCCGGGAAAAAAAGTTGGACGGTGGTATATTATTGCAATAGACCTATATACCAAATATCAATTGAATCCGATAATATTTCATTGAGTTATCGCACTAACGGTGATAAAATTGTGATTAAAATAGACAAACTAAGACCCATAACTCCGGAAAAAAAATTTGGACAAACCAGGTTTTCGAAACTCGTCCGAGATATTGTTGCAATAGACTCATATACCAAATATTGTTTAAAACGGTTAATATTTCATCGAGTTATCGCGCTAAAATTGCTAAAAATAGACAAACTAAGACCCATAACTCCGCGTAAAAAAAATCGGGCAAACTTGGTTTTCGACTCGTCCGAGATATTGTTGCAGGAGACTCATATACCAAATATTGTTGAAATCGGTTAATATCTCATCGAGTTATCGCGCTAACGGTTATAAAATTGCTAAAAATAGACAAACTAAGACCCATAACTCCGGAAAAAAAATTCGGACAAATCTGGTTTTCGAACTCGTCCGAGATATTTTTGCAAGAGTCTCATATACCAAATATTGTTGAAATTGGTTAATATTTGCGTGAGTTATCGCGCTATCGGTGAAAAACTTAACTAAAAACCATCTAAGATGGATAACTCTTGTAAAAAAGTTCGGACGTGACCCATTTTCTACAGGCAGTAAATAGTCATTGGGAGCAACTGCCATACCAATTTTTTTTTAATCTGTTCACAAATGTGAAAGTTATAAGGCATTCTTTAGGTCCGCCCGCCCATAATCCCCGCCCGCCCGCCAACCGTCCCTCGCCAAACCATAAGTCGAGTTTTTGAAAAACTCGACTAAAAATATGTTCACTTTCAGCTACCTCTCTGAAAGGTAGTTAAGTAAAGTGTGTTATACCTTTTTTGTATTCCATTTCTCTTGGACTGTTGTAGGAGCAGTTTTCGGTCTTCTCCCCGATGGACCAGTGCCAGCAGATCGAGAAGACAGTGGCATTCTCTGGTAGAATGTTCCATAACTATTCTTGTCTGACCATCTACAAAATAGTATAATATACACAGAGCTGCAACTGTAAGCGTTCAAAGTGCTCTACGTTCAGGTAAAAACATGAGTTAAAGGCCCATTTAATTTTCGAGTCACTGATTATTTTTTTATAGTAATCTATGACATAAAATATTATTAAAATACTATAATTCTTCACTACAAGAACAGAATTCAAACTAAGATATAGAGTTATTCCCCTTCCATTGAACATAATATACTTTGTAGTACTTTGTAGGCGAAACTTAATCACAGAAAACATGTCGGTAACTCAACAAAACAACATGTTACACAGTTTATTACATCGGATAAGTTGATAATACTATGTTTTGTAGCTTCTTCTTTCAAATGGTATATAATATGGCATATATTTTATATAATGTGATCTAATCTGGGGGTTTGAAAATTAAGCGGGCCTTTAAATCATTTCTTTACTAAATAGATTATCCCACTTAATTATAATATTATACATTGGAATAATATATATTGGAATGGAGGGGTGTTCACGAAGTACAAGCAGACAACAGATAAACAAACATATATTAATACAAGTGCAGAAGAATTCATATTAATTGGTGGAAAATTTTGAAATAATAAGTTCAACTATGGTCGTTGTTGAACTTATTATCTGAATATTTCCTGTGGGAGCTACTCGTCAATGAGTATTTAGTAATGGAAAGGTTAATTCCAACTATGCTGCCTCGAAACAAAGTTTCTTTTTCAGCTAAACAGTTCAAAGTTTTAACCCTTTCATGACTGGAGCTTCCTCAAAATTTTTTTAAACCCTGTGCCAATGCAATCTCTTATATATGCGAGTATCCCATAGGGAGCCTCGCATATATGAGAATGCATTGGCCTAACAATATTTACCTTGACCTTGTCAGCCAGTGCATTCTGTTATATATATGGGAGACTCGCAAATATAAGAGAATGCACTGGCACAGGATTTTTAATGCTGCACCAGCGTAGCTCCCATCATAAAAGTTTTAAGGACTTCCCATGGACATACAATTATCCATAGACTTTGTAGTGAAAATTTGTAGGTGCCAATTACATGGGATTTCTTCAACTTGGAAAAACATGATTACTTTCTTATAAAAGGAAAGAATCAAGAATTATTGTTGATATTCTTGATGAGAAGTAATTTTCTGAACTACAGATTTACAGAACTTGCTTTTTTGAGCCAATTGTAGTGGGATGAACACTTTGTCCAAAACTTTCCATCTAATCAACTAATATCTTCAAGGGATTTTCAGATATTATCGGATGTTCAGTGACTTCTCAAAGGCAAAATGTCAAGAGATTTTCAAGATAATTATCTCTCAAGGTTTTCACAAAACAAATATTCATTATACCATAAGTGACAAATGAACTTCAAGTTAATGAATAATTAACTACACATGCTGACATTACACATACCTAATCCACAAAATGAGATAAAATGCCAATGATAACAAATTCGATGACACGATGTTCAAGACAAGGAGTTTGATTAGGATGAAGTTGATAATGATGCTGGTGATGATGCTGACAAAATGATAGTTGATGATGGTGGCAATGATGATGGAGACAATGCATGGACATGACGATGATGATGATGATGATGATGTTGATGATGATGATGTTGAAGATGACAATGACGATGATAATCAGATGATGCTGATGATGATGACGATGATGATAACAACGATAGTGATGATAAATATGTATTAAATACACAATGTGTTTGTATCATAATCAATTCATGTATCGCAACGAGGCTAGTTTTCGGCTAGTGGCCATATAGCGACGAGGCGACCTTGGTCGCCGATTCGCTATATGTGGCAATGAAAACTAGCCAAGTCGCAATACATGAATTGTTACAAATACACTGTGTATGTAACACGTTTATCTACCATTTGTGTAACAGAATCCACCACACAAATTACATTTTAGGAGTTTTTTTAAATGCCAAAATCGTTAGATTTATGTTCAATGATTAGCTTTCTTGAGTAAATTCTCCCAAGCTGCAAATGTAACAGTGTTACACAATTATCCCGATTTGCTAAATTCTCCCAACCTGCAAGCTCAAACGAATATGCCGTTGGAATGCTTTTTAATTTTAAACACGATTGGTGTGACGTCAGTTCATTCAAAATTTTTACCAGTCAATGACGTCATGTGCGCCTTGTACCGCAACTGCAGTAAAGATACAGATGTTTTTATTGCCGTTATCGCCAATTTTATCAGCAAATTTCAAAGGAAATGGTAGATAATGATGATGATAGTGATGACGATGATGAGGACGAGGGTGAATGAATGGTATGTATGTGAATTGTATATATGTATGCATTGTATATATGTATATATCCCATGTTCTGCATTATGCTTGCAGCTTTGACTTTTAAAGCATACATTAAAGTGATCGAAAAATAAAATTTTCTTTCAACTAACCTGCTTTGCCTTGTGTCTGGAGTAACCTTTCCTCTCCAGTCTATGGCTTCAATGGCTAAAATATGAGGAGTCCTTTTCCCATCTGTTTTGGATTTTGGTCGTTCTATGATATCGTTATCATTTAATGTGAGTGGTGCAGGTGGTGAACATGGTCGACTAACATGGGGACTTGAGCTACAAAAAGATATATTAAGATCGTACAGTTATTTATATGGCAAAACTAGACAATATGACACAAATAAACACAATTTAAAGATGAATTAATAAAAACACAATTTGTCAACAAAATATAACTTAATTGATTAGTACAATGGAGGGAAAAATATCAAATTTGAGATATAGATCAAATATGTGGTTTGAATTAGGTTATTGATCCATATTGAAGTCGAGCCTCCTTCTCTGAGCCATATACCGAGGGATCCACCAGGACAAGTCCATTGCGGCTCAGATAAGGTAGCGAGACTTGAATACCAATCACAGAAATCTACAGCTTGGTGATAACCAATTTATCTTCCAATTCAATGAACAGAATATCACACAAAAGGTACTTTGGGGGTGGGAACTATGTCACTTCGCTTATTAAATACATGCAGCACAGCTGATGTCATTATGTGTCACTGAGAAAGCATCAACGATTCAGTGTGTAAAAATAATTCTGTTTGTGGATATGTGTTGGACCAAACATTGCCATTTTTTCAAAGAATGCACCGAATTTTCAGGTGATTTTTGCCATTATCACCAGCCGGAAAAATATCACTGGATTTAAACGACATATATATGTGTCTTATTTTTTACTCACATTGGAGTGTTTGTCGTTCCGCCAGGACTAAAAGATCTTGCCGATTGAATTCTTGATAACTCTGCTACAGAAGGAACATTAGTGCTGATAGGTTGCCGAAATCCAGCATTAGGTTCTGGAACAAGCTGAAGTTAATAAAATAAAATCATTAACCCTTCATATAAATTGTTTTAATCTTGAAGACCACGAAGTATCATTTATAAAGTGCTTTTAACCCTTTCATGACAGGATTGCAAAAAACCCTGTGCCAATGCATTCTCTTATATATGTGAGTCGACCGCATATATAAGATAATACATTGGCCTAACAAATTTTTTATTATTTTTTATAATAGTTAAAAAATGTAATAAAAAATGATAAAAAATTGTTAAATAATGTAAGAAATATTGATAATAAAAGATAACAAGAGCATCGCTAGGGCGTGGCAAAATACGCCCTTTAGCCATTTCAAATTGTACTACCGCAAAATAAAATAATACTTTGAGCTTACATTTGAAGAAAATCTGATATATCCCTAATTTCAATGCCAAAATGCGGTCAAATTATAAGTCGAAAAATGGCCGTAACTCATGTAAAAATAATTAGACAGAACCTGTATTCGAACTTGGCCTGTAGTTTTAGCTGGGAAAAACACAAACCAGCTTTAGTTCAGATCAAATAATCAAAACTTGAGTTATCGGTCGGAAACCAAAATGTTATGAAATTGGTCAAATTCTAAGTTGAAAAAGGGCCGTAACTCATGTAAAAATAACTGGACAGAACCCATATTCGAACTTGGCCTGTATCTTTAGCTGGGAAATACACATACCAACTTTGGTTCAGATCAAATAATCCAAACTGGAGTTATCGGTCGGAAACCAAAAATGTTAACAGACGGTCAAATTCTAAGTCGAAAAAGGGCCGTAACTCATGTAAAAATAATTGGACGGAACCCATATTCGAACTTGGCCTGTATCTTTAGCTGGGAAATACACATACCAACCTTGGTTCAGATAAAATAATCCAAACTGGAGTTATCGATCGGAAACCAAAAATGTTAACAGACGGACGGTACGACGGACGGACGGACAGAGACAGACAGACAGACGGACAGACTGATAACATAATACGACCTTTTTTCAAAAAGGGCGTATAAAAATTGTTAAACAATGTAAGAAAAAATGATAAAAATTGATAAAGAATGTAAGAAAAATGATAAAAAAAATGATAAAATTGTTAAAGAATGTAAGAAAAAATTATAAAAATTGTTAATGAATGTAAGAAAAAATAATAACAAATTATTAGGCGAATGCATTCTCTTATATATGCCAGGCAACCTATGGTCGACTTGCATATATAATAGAATGCATTGGGACAAGGTCTTTAATGTTGGGCCAGCGAAGCTCCCGTCATGAAAGGGTTAATATATCTTCTTGGTAAATCAGTGAAAAACCAATGCACATGTAATTTTAGAGCTATAGCTTTTCAATGAATCAATTAGACCATTGTTTTTATTTAGTTGGTTTACGGATCCTCCTACCCAAAACAAACCAGAGTAGAATAAAAAGTAAATTTGCCATCAGAATTTTATTTCCTCATGCAGTAATGCCCTAAATAATCAACTCCTTAACTGAGAGCATTCCGATGAATGGCAACAAGCCATATTTCCGACTAAATCCTGAAAAATTACCCATAATTCTGCTGTGGTTAAGGGGTCGATTATTTAGGACATTACTGTAGTCTAATGGGGCAAATAACAAAATGTTTTTTAGTAATAATAATCGAGCATCAAGAAGGCCAGAATATCATGTAAAACTAACTCCGATTAGCTGTAACAGTTATCAAGCATCAAGAAGGCCAGAATATCATGTAAAACTAACTCTGATTGGCTGTAATTGGGATTAACCTCCTAGAAATTCCCTTGTAACACAAATCAGGAGAAGCTTTTCTGAACAATTGCAGCTCTAGCATAATTTTCTAATATTTTAATGTACTCCCCGAAGGCTTTCTTTCACTTCTCTTACAGACTCATTGCACTATTAAGGTCTAAAATTGATATACATGTATTACATTCAATTTTAGATATTTTTTTATCTTCCTACCTGATTTTTTGATAAAATAAAAAAAATAAAATAAAATAAATCAATTTTATTTATTATTTTGTTCCCTCCTCCTTCCCTATCTTTAAAATTAATTATCTGTATACCAACAAATAAAACAAGTTGCCATAATATAAAGATGAAGCTTTATTTCTGAAAGAGTTTTATGAAAATTATAATAAGGCATCTTGCCACATTAGACATAAAAGCACTCATTTACATTGAGTGGTAGAATACAAACCTTTTCTTTGAATGCTCTCATGTTGTCAGTGACCGAGTCAATGACGCTGACAACAGAATCCAGCTTCACGTCTGTTGTCATTTCTTCCTTTGGCTTATCATCATCATTTCTGTGGGAAAAGAGATATCTTTATGAATCACTATATGATAAAAGATGGCATGTACTACTGCTGCATTTAGGACAGGACTGAAAATATGGTGCTGGATATTTGCAGAATGAGGTTCCACAGAGGGTGAATTTAGTGATGCTACCCCACACAGCCAGCTAGTGTCACCAAATTTATCCTCTGGGGACCTCATTCTTCATGGTCTCATCTGCTATGAGAGACCCAGACTCAGATATACCAGTAAGTTCCCAGATGGTAAAGATGGTGATATGAACCTATTGGGCACCTCAATTATGCATTGTGTGGTCTGCCAATTTGGGGATACAGAGAAACTGAACTAAAAAAGGAAAAGAATCTTTCAGAAGTTTCTAAAGAAACTAAAAAACTTTAATTTGATAATAAAAATACATTCCAGAGAAGATGAGGCCTAAGCAAAATGGTCCCGGGCCCAGAAGGTGAATTTAAATTTCATTAAATTCACCATCTGGGGACCTCATTCTGCAAATGTCCGGCACCATATTTTCAGGTCTGGTTTAGGATCCTACCAAAATGATGTAGACAATAGTGATACCATACAACATTTAGACTTGCAGTCAATAAAATTATTTGATTCATATCAGGTAATCATCTTCTCTATTATATATTTTGAGACCGTATATAAATATATGTGTGTACTTTATAGAATCGAAAACGGCTGCTCCGATCGAGACCAAACTTCCCATCTAAAGGTCAAAACCCACGGGAATGGTCGTCGCAGCGTTTTGGAGAAACTCAGAGCACCCATTCTCCACTCTCAGTCACAAAAATTACCGTCATCGGCACTGTGGGGTTAATCGCGTTGATAGTTAAAGAGCGTTCGTATCCACAGTGTCGTTGATAAAGAGCGTGTGCGTGTAATGTGATTCTTACGTCTGGGTCCACACGTGAGCGTGACTGTATCCAGACATGAGCGTGTTGTGTGATTCTTATGTACTTAGGGCTTCCTGGGAACGGGAAGATTTTCATCGGGTCAGTTTTTCCGCCCGAGGTGATCTTCACCTTGAAACGGGTACCCACAAATGATATATATGTGTGTGTCCTTTATAGACTCAAACCGATTGACATCAAACTTGCTACCTACGGTAAGTGTCATGGACGGGTTAAATTGTGACCCTGACCTGACCTTTACCTTGAAAATGATCAATTCAAGGTCAAATCGGGTCAAATTGAAAAACAAAAAATTAAATTAAAAAATTAAAAAGGCACAATTAGCACAATTAACTCATTGAAAAACAAAAAATTAAATGAAAAAATTAATTACAAAAATTAATTAAAAAAAATTAAAATTGTCATGTTTCTGACGATTGCCGCCAGTGGCAGGCTAACCTGCTAGTAATATATATATGAAGAGTGTTTCTAATATGTGAATTATAGTGAATGGTAGGTTTAAAGAAAAAAAATTCTTGTGTCCATGCCAGCTTGGTATATAGTTTATGCTAGATGCTACCATAGCCTAGGACAATAAACCAAATCATGTCTCTTCAGGCATACAGTTCAAACCCAAATGGGAGCCAAGAAATTATATTGTATTTACACATATGCAGACTTGCTAATTAAGTGTCAGTAGGTGGCATGATAGAGATAGATGTCAGGCCATTAAATAATAAATACCTGGGTTCTCAGGCAATTTTATTTAGAAAATTGGATAACAGAGGGAGGATTTATATTTTTATTTTTTCCAAGAATAAAAAAAAAATATATAGTTAGCAACACACAATTTCCAGCAATTTTGGGCAACATGGGTGGGGTAATGTACTTCAAATCTATGCTGAGCTATTATCATTGGTATAGGTCACTTCAAACATTTTTTATTTTCGACATAAATGGTAGGTGTAAACAAATGTCTGTACTTTGGCTTCTTAATACAATTTGTCACTGAGTTATATCCCTTGGTTTGCACACACAAAAAGCTCAATTTTATCCACTTTTTTGGGACTAAAATTAACCATTTTAATCCCAAAATCAGACCATGACAGAGAGAATGTCAGTAAAGAAGTTTCTTCTACCTGATAGAGCAACATTAGAGCTGAGAAATATTTAAAATAGAAAAACACATTATTGTAGCAATTTAAAAAAATGTTTCTATAACCAAACAGACAGAGTTGGCCTGCAACTGAATACAAAAATGATCCGCATCCCAATTTTTCACTTGTTTTTTTTAACTTTCCAAGTTTTGTAAAATAATTAAACCATCAAACCAGTAATGTCACATTTAATACAGGCTACGCTGGCAGTTATCCCCCCCCAGATATTTATTTGTTTTCTATTTTTTAGACCCAATACAACCCTCTAAATTGCGTACTGGTAGCATGGGTAAAGATGATCTTATAAAATCCAACAATTTTTCAAGCAATCCATTGACACTTTACTTCCAATAAATTTTAACCACTACATCTTCAACAGAAACTAATCTAAATTTATAATTGTGAACAGACAAAAGATTGAGTTTAGAATTTTTGGATAATTCTGGATATATTTTCCAACAAAAATGTTTAGGTGCAAGAGAACATGGTATTTTTTATCTATTTTGCCTTATTTTCCATTCAAAAGTATAGGGAATCAAGTAACTATACACTAGCGAGTGTTCAGTTTTCAAACGACTAATATGGTAATCAGTGTTAGAAGTTTACCTGGTTCTTTTAGCGCCCTTTAATGGAGTTCCCAGATCACGTACTGTTGTCTTCTTCTTTCTCGATCCTGCTGGGGCAGATTTAGGCTTCCTACGTCTACCCTTCTCTATGTTCGAAGCATAAGCATCAGCGCTTCGATAAAAATCTTCCAATGTTTGGTTTAATACCATGTTGTTGTTATTTCTGTCAGCTAGAAAAAAAACAGTTCAGGACAGAAAATCCCTATTATTTACAGTTGCTCTCTTGCAATACTGATGGTCTTACTCTTAGTATAAATATTGTATGCATTGATGTTTGATATATTTATAGAAAAAAACATTGACATCGCTCATATTACGGGTGTGGGGGCGATAGGTTGTTAATTTTTAGTACCAACTGGGTTAAATTACTAGTTTGATTAGAATGATATGTGAATGCCATTGCATTTAAGTGGTAAAAAAAAACATTATGCTGACACAACTAAACGACACATGGTCATTGGCTAGTCTTTGATTAGTCTATTGTGTTGAGAATAAGATTAAAGCTTGTTTTCCCAGTGAATTAATGGCCAGTTATCTTAAAAACATTCTTCACCAACGAGACATCTCATATAAATTCAAAAGAAACACCAATGAATTGACATGGTTGTTGACATTCCGTGACCTAATATAGTTGCCAAGAAAAACGATAGCACATTCTCGAGATAGAATTGTCCATCTTTAGCTTTTAGAATCAGTATGATCTACCACGTTCTTCCGTCATTTTGTGACCTAATTTAGTTTTCAAGGCTCTCAATGGGTTTATTTAAAATAAAAGAAACTTAGAGTTGTCCATCTTTAGCTGTTAGAATCAGTACGAACTACTGAGATTCATGTGGTCAAGTGTGAACAATACATAGCTGACGCGGACAAATTAATACAAATAGAATAATCCATTACAGTTTACAATGTTTACATAAATATCCAAGCCACAATATCTTTGTAAAATTGCCCCAAAGGTATCTATTCATGCAGTTGGAATTAATATATCGCTCGGTTATGATTGTTCACCACTCGCTAATTCAATGTGGCACAGTTATGAGACAAAGTGTCTGCTGAAGCACACGGGTCTCACAATAGGTGTTTTATGATTACCGATATGTGACCCGCCATCTCAAATCCAGTCGGAAGTTGGGATTTTTTTACCCTGTGCCAATGCATTCTCTTATATATGCGAGTCGACCATAGGTCGCCTCGCATATATAAGAGAATGCATTGGCCTAACAATTTTTTACAATTTTAATAATTTGTTCTTGTATTCTTTAACAATTTTATAATTTCACCCATACAGAGCCCCAGACAAACATGAGCAGATGACACTCTTCTATGTGCTTCTATATATGTGTGGGGCTCCCTGCAGGGTAATGGATGTTTTTTTATTTTATGTCCTTTAAATTGTAAGAAACATTTATTTAAAAAACATGATAAAAAATTGTTAAGCCAATGCATTCTCTTATATATGCGAGGCGACCTATGGTCGACTCGCATATATAAGAGAATGCATTGGCACAGGGTAAAAAAATCCGACTTCCGACTGGATTTGATATGGCGGGTCACATATGGCAAGCATAAATATGTTGGAAAAGCACTGGTTAAAATCTTATTTTTCATGTCTGGTGGTTGTTCATAACAGGTCAATTTGGTCATTCTTGCCACAGAACACTAACCGCTGGTCGCGTTTCACAGGTGGTTGCTCACAGCTGGTCATTTATATAGTAAAACCAGTCATTACAAAGCCAATGCAGTCATTAAAGCAAGGTGGTCGCTCAAAGCAGGTTTCACTGTACTTCCGGAATTATGTCACCGGAAGTGCGGAAGGACAGATAGACATCCGAACATAGGTCGCCTCGCATATATAAGAGAATGCATTGGCTTAACAATTTTTTATCATGTTTTTTAAATAAATGTTTCTTACAATTTAAAGGACATAAAATAAATAAACATCCATTACCCTGCAGGGAGCCCCACACATATATAGAAGCACATAGAAGAGTGTCATCTGCTCATGTTTGTCTGGGGCTCTGTATGGGTGAAATTATAAAATTGTTAAAGAATACAAGAACAAATTATTAAAATTGTAAAAAATTATTAGGCCAATGCATTCTCTTATATATGCGAGGCGACCTATGGTCGACTCGCATATATAAGAGAATGCATTGGCACAGGGTAAAAAAATCCCGACTTCCGACTGGATTTGATATGGCGGGTCACATATGGCAAGCATAAATATGTTGGAAAAGCACTGGTTAAAATCTTATTTTTCATGTCTGGTGGTTGTTCATAACAGGTCAATTTGGTCATTCTTGCCACAGAACACTAACCGCTGGTCGCGTTTCACAGGTGGTTGCTCACAGCTGGTCATTTATATAGTAAAACCAGTCATTACAAAGCCAATGCAGTCATTAAAGCAAGGTGGTCGCTCAAAGCAGGTTTCACTGTACTTCCGGAATTATGTCACCGGAAGTGCGGAAGGACAGATAGACATCCGAACAAACATGCGGACAGACCGAAAACAAAATTTGCGTCCAGCATAGACTGGCACAAGTAACTAATGTTTCATAAAGAAAGGATTAATAAGCTATCTACTAGGGCCCTGCGAATCGACTCGATTCGATGCAATTCGGAATCTTTCATCTGATTCGATTCGATTCGAAATCAGCTGTTCTAATTCGAATTGTATCAAATCAATGGCGCCAGTTGCATTCTCATTAATTCAACGGACCACATTGCTTTTTCGCGAAGATATATTATGATACCAACACATATGCATAACATTGTCGTCGACCTGAGCTATACTATAGACCACATTGCAACTGATCTAACACAATTTCATATATATGACAAACTTGTGAACCAGATTGCTTTCTGGCTTCAATATGGCTATTGAACTGTTTCATTATTGTATAACAGAGACGGCCACAAAGAATGTGCACTTAATTTGTTAGACATTCATTTGAATCATTTAAAGGTAATATTTACATTGTATAATGACGACCATTTATTGTCGTTATGAGGTGAGCAAATTGATATTAGTATGGCCTCTGGGTCATGTATTATCTTCATCTTCACTATTATTACCTGATGCAATGATTTGATTCGAGATTTGATGCGATTCAGAATCATTTGGCTGATTCGATTCGAGATTCGATTCGAAATGAAAATTCCCGATTCGCAGGGCCTACTATCTACAGTGATATGCAGAAGAGAGGGTCTGCCAAAATATATGCTGGTATTATTCACATTTCATATAAAAGCTGTCACGGAAACTTACTGGAATCAATTTTCTCTTTGTTTTCTTTCGGCAGAATTACCGATGTATGATATTCAGGCTTTTCTGCAAAGTCATGAGCAACATATCTAACATCATATGGGGTACCACTCCTCCCCAGAAACTTCAAGTGACCTGCATTGATGAAATGTAACAGAAAATAAATGAAATAGCTTATGATCATATTGGATATAAAATTAATTTTGAAAGGTTAAGTGGATTGATTTCCTGATCTACAGATTAATCCTTTCTATACTAAATGGATTCTCCCAGTCTGTTATAAAAGTATACATTAGAAGGGTCTATTATTCATCTGTAGGGATGTTCAGGAAATAAAAGCAGATGACAGATAATAGAAATTGCAGAAGACCTCCTATTTATTGGAGGAAATGTTCAGATAATCATGCTGAGGTGTAAGCAGAATGAGGTCCCCAGAGGGTGAATTTGGTGATGCTAGCCTGCTATGCGGGGTAGCATGACTAAATTCACCCTCTGGGGACCTCATTCTGCAAATGACAGACACACTATTTCAAGGCTTGGATGCATTATCTGAATTAACGCTCCTAAATTACTATTTCTTTGGCTTCGGGGTAAAAAATACTTGATTCGAGTGAAGGACCCACCCATCAAAGTTCAGAGTGATCAGATATCGATTTTTGAAGTTTGTTATCTCTCGAAATGTGCAATTATTTGTGGCCCAGAAAAACGGCATCAAACGGACGGTCTGGGACAAAATTGCGGATGAAGATGGATAACTCTAAAATAATGTGGTAAGGCAGCCGAATTTCAGGATACTCAAGTGATAATACGGCCATATTTCGCAAAACAAAATGTTGATAAATAACACGTTTTGGGAAATTTTATACCATAGTTGACAGTGGTTAGCATTTTTTTTGCAATTAATTGATTCTGATAACTAAAGCGTATTTCGATGAAATGTTGTTGTATCTTGATGATATGGGGACCGTCTGATCAGATTGAGTACCTTTAATGCTAGCATGTTTCTTGTTACTCCCTGGGAAGTAGTATAAAGTGAGTACCAGTAAGCAATATTATAGATCATTTTAATTAGTGTTGAAACAGCTATGGAATTTTGTAGTTGACAATTCGACAGCCCCAAGTCGACTACTAGTCAACTAGTCGACACCAACCATATATACAACCTGACCATCCACACGTGATTCTCAAACTAAGTTTTAGACATGAAGATCTGATTTCAAAGTGATTGAATGCAAATTTTCACAGCAGTTTACTATCGTAAATTTATGAGAACATCCATATCTATCATTATGTTTATCGATACTGAGTTGCTGACAGGTGAGTATCATGTTTTATGCTCAAACTGAGGAATATAATATTGGGACAAACTACAGTGGTGAAGTAATGTCCGCGTGCGTCCCGATGAAGTTACAGTCATAGATGTAGAGTTTGTAGACATACTTAGAAGTAGCTGGATGCAGCGAGCTTCCTTCCGGCACATACACAGTCTAATAGTATCACAATATATCCGGTTCTAGAACATTTTGGTTGTGAACAGATTCAGAACTATACAGCTCGGAATTGGTTTGATTTTGTATCAATCACCACGTCACCAAAACAAATCAGAACATTGTCATGTCGGATTGAATATGAGAACACGTATACAGTAACTTCTGCTTTTAAAATGTGACATAGTTGAACAATGCGACATCGGAATAGTACTCCTTTTCCGACAGATAACAGGCGTGGATTTATAATACCATATCGCGACTATGCAGGCGGCCGTAATTGGGGTTCACAATGAGCGTCAGCTTTTTATTAATTTATTTTATTTTATTTTTATTATTAATTTTAATAACTATTGAGGTATTGTCATGTGTACTGCATACAGCAATGACTGTTACATGTATAACTAAAACTTTTATATGTACATCTCTAGGGAAATATGGCGATTAGTCGAATAGCAGATTAATAGTCATTTACTGCCAAAATTCTATTCGACGTTGACTAATTGTTTCAACACTTAAAAAAAACATTTAAATAGACTGAATATCAAAAACTATTTAGCATTCCATGGCCCGAAGTATATGACCTTTTAACCACAGCAAAATTATGGGAAATTTTTCAGGATTTAGTCTGAAATATGGCTTGCTGCCTTTCAACGGAAATGTAAATATTGTTAGGCCACTGTATTCTCTTATATGTGAGGCTCCCTATGGGAGAATGTATTGGCAGAGGGTTTTCACAAAATTTAAGGACTAGCTCCAGTCATGGTAGTCCAAGTCTTCTTGTACTAAAACCAGCTAAGATATTGGGATGGCGATTTGCTGTTTTTAGTCCAAGCCCGCTTGCATACCAATCCTATCACACGAGTTACGCCCACAATCTGTGGCGGGAATCTGTGGTGTATTTTACTCGATTTACCTAATGAATCAATACATGATGCTATATACATCGGAAAGAGAGACATCTTATGGTCATAATGGTGTATAATAATCTAACTTTCATGTTAAATTACGCATAGAATATTCCGGTTGATTGTCACCAACATCGCTGTTTTTTCTGTTTGTTTACTTAACTGAAAGCCGAACTCAGGTTCCGAAGAACTTCGGCATTGTCCGGTGTTTGTTCTGAGTATTCTAGTTTCCGTTTCTATATATAGCGCGGGGTTTTCCGAACAAAATAGCGAAACCCGATCGCCGCAAAGTCCAGTTTCCAATGTGCTTTGAGAACAATTCCCGCACTAAAAACTTAATGACATAATGGAGGATCAGAAAGGTAGTTTTGTTGACAATTTTCGCAAGCAACTTGTCAAAATTGGAGCAAATTAGAACTCTTGTGTCTGACTTGCCAAGCGTGTGATTTTCATCCATGTGCATTTTGACTTTTGTGTTGATAAAATAATCGGAGAACCGAATCACACAGTTTCGAAATATAGTTCTTCCGTTTTAGTGGGACTTTTCAAACTTAAGGTTAAAAATTTATACAAATTTTGTTTGATTTTTTGTGTGCTTAACAAGAGCAGTATATTGCTCTGTTCGCTTAGTATATATCTTAATTTCGCTGAAGTCCACCAAATGTGGGAAATGTAGCACCATATTATTTATTCTAATGGTCGTTGTGTTTACACTGTTTTAAACTTTGAGAGGGTTGTAATTCCCCGTAATTTATTTAATGTATTACATTTATATCTTCAATGTTTAATTAATCTATTTATTTTTTATTTATTGACACACATAATTACGATTACAATGGAGAATTCATCGTAATTTGCGTGGTCAGTCGAAAATCTACGGAATATTTTCAACGGAAAATGCCGAACACAGTTCGCGAGGTCAACTGAGTTCGCATACTTTTAAAAATTTGTAAACATTGCGGTAAATGTCTCTTTTCGCATTAAATTACCACATTCAATTCACAACTGATGTGGGTTTCAGATCAAATAGCATGTCTTCTGCAGAAAATATCCGTTTATTGTCGCAATTGTGATATTTTATTTCATATAATTGTGGTTTTATTTGAGCGGGTCACAAACGCTTAAGTCGTGTCATAAGAATGCATGGGCCTGGAACTCGGACTAAAGACCGGCACCTCCATCCCAATATCTTAGCCATTTTAGTACGAGAAGACTTGGACTACAGTCATGGAAGAGTTAAGCGAGGTCACATATACTATGACACTTCCTAGTACCTATATTCGAAATAGGTACCTAGCATGTTGGGTCAGCCAATTTCATGTGGAGGTGCGTGTATGTGCATGTCTCGCCACTCTAGTGAAGTACCTGCAAAATAGCAGCACACATTAGACTTGGCATTGCTGAACTTTGGTAATAATTTAACTGTTAAAGTGCTTTGAGACTCATATGAGCAAGCTCTATATAAAAAAATATCCATTTAATATTATCATTATAACAACAATTTTACTTACTCAAGATATCCTGTCCATATGCCATATTTTGCTTGTATGTATTCCACATGTGAAGCTTCTCAAGTTTCTGCATTGTTTCTTCATTTGGCATACCTTAAATATCAAAATATTCAACAATGGATTATATGCTCTAAAGGAGGTATGCAGTATGCACTTCCCGTGGTAATTCTAACAAAGGGCTGTAACTCTGGTTAAAATTGGCGGGCGGAACCCATAATCGAATTGACCTGTATTTTGGGCTAGTAAACTCACATACATAGTTTCATTCCATTCAGTTCAGACTTACTAAATTTATCATTGGGAAACGAAAATTGAGTGCAAATTCCAACAAAAAGGGCCATAACTCTGGTGAAAATTGATGGGTGGAACCCGAATTTGAAGTTAGAACTTGACCTGTATTTTGTACTAGTAAACCCACATACCAAATTTCATTTGATTCAGTTTAGACTATCTAAAGTTATCATCCAGAAACCAAAAGCGAATGGACAGATAGACTGATTTTAGATCAGACATGCACATCCTATGTTTCTCGATGCCTATATATCACAGGTAATTTTCCAGAGAGGAAATGAGTGTGTGTGTGTGTGTTATTTATGATTTTAAATAGCAGTCATTAATAGTTACAAAGACTTTATTGATCTGTTACATGGTTGAAAGACTTCAGCACAATCCCAGGTAGTCCATTAGTGGAACATGTGTATAACCATTCATAATTATTTTATTTCCTTTTAACTAATAAGAATTTTTAATCTATAGCTAATCAGGCTGATCTAAGTTGTGAATATTGACAATTCTTCTAACAAAGAGAACAATAGTTTGAAATCTTAATGACAATTGTTTAACCCTAACCTGGATATTCGCTGAAGAGCAATGTACAGACAATATGTTCAACAAAACGGCCTTTTTCCTGTGAAAAAGTAAATAGAAATCCTATATTTGTTCATTCTATCATCAAAACACCCCTATGAATAACTAATAGGCCGTTCCAATGTACAATTTCATATAAGTTGACTGGAGAATCTGTTCAGTATTCAAAGGGAATTAACCCTGAGGTTCATGACGGGACCTGCGCTGGTGCAGCATTAAAGATCCTGTGCCAGTGCATTCTCTTATGTATGCTAGTCTCCCATATTTGATGTTGGAGCTCATTTGAAGACCCAGGTTAGATCAAATTATACAGATGAAGTTTCCATGTCTTAAGAAGTAATATTTTTATCCACACTACTTTTACTATAAATCTGTGGGTAAATATGTATAAGCCAATGTATTCTCTTATATATGCGAGGCTCCTTATGGGAGGCTTGCATATATAAGAGAATGCAATGGCACAGGGTTTTCAAAACATTTCAGGAAGCTCCAGTCATGGAAGGGTTAAACTTACGAGCTGACTGCAGGCGTGCTGATGATGCCCTGCTCTGGGTGCGAGAACGGTACTCTTCCTCAGCCTTCTCAGCTTCTCTTGATGCGAGATCTCGATGTGGGTTTATCAATGCTGGTATCGGAACAGTCGAAGACTGAGACTTCTGTGAAAGTAAATTTAATTATTTAAATGGAAAATCATCATTAATATTTAACAAAAGATATAGTTTACATGCCTAAATTGAAGTAGTGCAGCAAGAATTTTGTTTTCTCTGTTTCAAAAATACTTTCCTTTTTATTTGATAAGCCACCCAAGTGATGACTGATTCTATTGTTGATAAGCGTTGATTTCTGATCCACACAAAGAGAAGTGAACATGATTTGTGTATCTGGGCAAGTTTCTTACCAAAGAATTGTAGCGTCTACTTGCAGTGATTTCCCAGTTTACCCTATTTTCAGTGATTATTCCACAATTAAAACTGTGATATGTCCTAATGGCCGCTGAAACAGTGATAAACAAAAACAAACTACTGGTTTATTTAGGGGATAAACATGCTGTCTGGTGGCTTGACGTCTATCTGTGGGTTTTACCAATTAAAACGGATATTTTTCATCGGAAAACCCACAAATAAACATTCCAAAATCACACCCGACAGCATGTTTATCCCCATTCTAATTCACACCGATGGAAACATTATGCTATTAACACGAGAATCTGCAACAGAGTTGCTGAACTGGAAATGGTTGACAGTTTACAAACAATCCACATCACTTCAACATAGAAATAGTACTCTGCTCCTTGAAGATATAGTTAAATATTTCAAATAAAAATAAACCGAGCAATCCAAAGAAAACCACTGAATCCATTGGATTTACCTCTTAGGAGAGTGAATGAGTGAATTAGAATAATACTTACTCCCATCCAACCAAAAAAGGTAAAGGTAAAGTAGTAATTGGAAACAAACTGTATTACCTGTGTAGAACTCTGACTGTAGAATTCCATTTCCTCATTATGATTTCTTTTACTATGGACACCAATCACTTTTCTTTTTATTCTTTCGTTATCTACATGCATATTAAACTTTTCTTCTTTTATATTTTTTTCCTAAAAATATATAAATGTAGCCATTAGTTTTCAATCCTATTATAAATTATGTCAGAATGAAAATAAGTCATTTCTAATTTCAGGACATTGATCTTCCAAATTTGGGAGATCTGGCATAAAAATTCGGGAGACTTTTTATATCTATACACTTTCTAGTTTACTCAAACTATTACCAAATAATGCCAAATAAAGCATAACAAAACTATAACATATCAGTTAAACTTGAAAAATAAAATGAAAGTGTCATTGACACTGTAGCTCATCCTGAGAAGGCGTTAATTTTATGCTGAGCAGTCAATAGAATGATAAAGAACAAGGAAAGTAAAAGTTTCAGTAAAGGGATTGTATTGTGTAAATGAATAATTTTCATTTCAAACATTTCTCCAGTAAATATGGGCTGCAGGGTGTGCTGATGGATTCAAATGTGAAATCCAAGATGGTTGCTGGCGGCCAGCCGGCCATGTTTTTTAACTAATTTCAATGAAATTCAGAATAATTTGATGGCTCCCATCTAGTGGTCTCCCAGAAGATGCAAGATATAATGTGATTATGAACTTAGGGCCCTGCGAACCTTATAATTTAGGTCGAACCGAACCTTGAAACCGAATCATCGTCTTGGTTTCTATCGAACCGAATCTCGAACCTCGAACCCAATTACTGACCGTGTCATTGAAGAGAGTCCAAGCGACGTACTCATAATACTAGTAGCCAGTTAGAACGTATGTGGATCATTATAATAGTACAATCAACGTGTTATATACAAATTTATCGTATACGATATAAGATAATTACATGTTGAAGAATTATTTTATATAATACATAACCCTGATTAAAACAAATATCCGATTATCATTCTCCGTATATACCCGCGTCCGCTCACTGAGCTTCACTCATGAAAAATCATAACTTATGACTTATTCTAACAGTAAGTGAGACAGATGTCTGATTGAATCATCGGTCAAGCTTCCAGTAGTACATATGTACAATGTAAACAACGCGATAATCGACGCATTGAACTCCTAACACACTGACACAATGAACGCGCCACGTGGCATAGGAGTGATAACTCTATTTTAATTGATCGATTATTCCATTCGAGTTGACAAATACATATACTAACAAAATTGCAGACAAATATATCGCCAATGATTCGCCCATCAGTTGGGACGCGTCTACGTTCACCAGTCTAGAGGGGACATACATGTTATGGGCATGGCAGACACTCATTGTACACACAGTTTCACAACACAAGTATTAAATTGACTGGGTTGACTTGTTTTCAAATCTGCGCATTTTGCTTCTGTTTTTACAAGTGACTTACAATTGTTTTTATCGGAGAGTAATATCACACTGGTCAAGTAGTCATGCTAACGTTCTATGATGCGGTTGGTTCCAGCTGATTTGCCATGATGGTCTTATGGGCTTAGGACAACTGATGCTGTCAACAAAAAGTACCGTTATAATTTTTTATAACGTAATTGCAGATATTACGGCGGGCATATAAATTTACCACAACACGGTTTCATATAACTTTCATAACACTCAAATGACTGTTATTTCCACTTCCATATTGATATTATTTTTACAGTCGTCGATGTACATATCTTGTGGCCAACGTACATTTAATCTTGCACTTTATATAGTGACCACTAAACGTTTAAACCACGCTACATGTATTATGCTATAATGTATAACACGATATACATGTATATATGACCAGTTAACCACCGCCACAACGAAACCCCTAGTTATACTACCACTGTTACCTTCTACCCACACTGATAGAAGTGCGTACATGCATGTTATGTAACAACTCCACACCGTAACTGTTCGACGTGTTCATAACCACAAATAGCTAAATTGTAGCAAGATATCAAAGCATTCGACCGACATTCTAACTCGGCGACAACACGCGATAAAGATCAAAGCGTGCTGACGTCTTTCTCACTCACTGTAGCAATTTAAGTGTCACGCAGTCACGTGACAAAGTGCATTGAGTAACATCATGCCAATCATTTATGCCAAAGAGCAAAGACCACACCCTCTCTTTGGCCGTCCTGACTCCTGACCAATGTGATTGGTTGAATCCAATCGTCAATGATGAAGCTCTGCCCAAAAATACTTGTCTAATTGTAAACCTGATTCAGCCTATTCACCGAACTCAAAAAAGCTACTTCGTTCTGTATTTCGACTTCATCGGAAGTTTGTCCGTGTTTATAACATGCTGTCGTCGTATTAAGTTATTAAGTACCGGTATATAATGATTTTATAATCACATGTCTATTAGTAATTTATACATGAAATAAAACATAGTTTGGTGACAGATTGAGGTAGAAATTACTAGAAAACCAGAAAGCTTGCATCACCACTTTCCCATTTAGCGGGAACAGAATAAATTGAATATCAAAAGATCTCTTCAAAATTCAACGTAATATAACCCAGTGACCCACCGCATTATGATCAAATTAATTATGTTCAATGTCAAGTTGTAAACATAAAATCATTGTATCATAAGCATACACGTAGATTTAGCATAATTTTGGGTAAACAATTAACTGATAGTCATTGATAGACTAGTGATAGTATAACCCAGAAGCAATTCAAAGTACTTTTCTGACACATGATTCAGATGAATGTTATCTGCGTGATATCACTAAATTATTTAATAAATCATTCTCACACGGTCTCGTTACACTCGTAATGCGATGGCAATAAAATGCTGTGACAAAAAGTGATTAACCCAACAATACCATGGGGCTAATTTTGAGGTATTGTGTATATGCCGACGTATTATATATGATGTGTGTGCATCGAGGATTGAGCGTTTGCATTCAGTGATTCTCGATCGCCCAGAACTGTTTGATTTAATCATTCTGCCGGAAAAATGAAAAGGTTCGATAAAAATCGAATCCCGTCAAAGGTTTCGAACCGGACCAAATCATCACGGCGGTTTCGAACCGAACCGAACCTCGAACGGTTCGCAGGGCCCTATATGAACTATATACTATTGTCACTCTGCATTATAGTTGGTAATTCCATCTTGATAAATGCACGCATGAATATCAGAAAAAATTGAAGGCTCCATATGGAGGTCACCATGAAGATCAATAATAAATTTGAAAATGATCGGATGAGGGATGTGGACTGGTGTGCCAAAGTATTTAGTCATGCAAAGAGTAAAATCTAAGATGGCTGGTGTCCATGTTTTTAAACGTAATTCAGAAAATAATTGATGGTTCCCACATAGTATATAGTGGTCACCCCTGAAGATCCAATATGAAGTTTGGTGGCAATCGGATGAGGGATGTGGCCTGTAGGGTATGCCTAAGGATATAGCCATGAGTAAAATCTAAGATGGCTACTGGCAGCAATTATTGTTCAACGAAAATCGTTCAGATTTGATAACTCCCATCCAGAGGTGATCCTAAACATGCCTGTAAATAAAAAAACGGAGATGCTAGTGAAGCAATACAATTCCTTTATCCCGATATGGTTGCTACTGGGAAAACCCAATGGCTATCAATAGATCTCACAGTACTGCATATACCTTATCACATCAGTACATGCGGAGCGATGTGGCAATCAGCCACTCAATTAGCAGCTTCTATTCCTCACTTCACTAAGTGTCAACTGAGATAATGCCTTTGTTTGCCCTAAATGAACGAGGATATATGCTAAAGCAGTGGAACAACATATAAAGCCCATCGATATTGAGGGAGGAACTATTTTGCCCGGCGCCAAGTCACTTGAGTAATCACACAGCAGCATACTGTCTTTCGGGCAATTTCGTTCGACCGACTCGGTCGATATTATTTAACGCAATATACTATTCGTATTAACGAATCTCGCGGCCGTTAATTCTTAGTGCTTCTTCGTGCTATGTGTCGGTAGGGCATCACGGGCTGCCCGTTTGTTCCTATGTATCCTGTTATTCGTTTTTATTACGGTTTCCGCGATGTTATTTCCACAGGTTTTCACCCGGGTCACGTCTTCTGTTGATCTTCCTGATGGGTCGAACAGTTTCCGATAACTTTACGGTTTTGACCCAGTATACTAGTATATTACAATTCAATTACAATCTTATGGTTTAACTCGGTTTCATTTGCACGTAAATTGCCATTCGTTCTCGGCATATATGCGAAGAAGTTATCAAGACACTGTGGATTAGCTCACAAAACAACCACTGAAATCGTGCGGGGTACTTGAAAGTCTCCCGGTATAAATAGGTCAAGGGTATCCATCTAACTATGGCAAGCCGTTTCATTCATAACTTTGTCATCACTCCGGAATATCAGTGGTGGTTCTGTTATTCAAATATACTTGGTGTCTAGCTCTGATAAGTGCTTATGCATGTGTACAGGCTTCCAAACCTCTGGCTACAACAACAACACTTCAAAACCAATTTAGCATAGTACTGAGTTTCTGCTTTGGTACCGGTACTGTTATTTAGTGGCTATTAAATGTTTTCTTTCTTAATTTATGTTGTGTTAGACACAATCGATACTTTATGATAATTACATCAGTTACGTTATATTTACATGTATATTGTAGAGTATATTGGTTTCTTCAAGTTCAAAATTGGTAGGTATTTAAATCGTATGATGTTTGCTCTTCGCTTTCCAAATGTCATACTACCGTTTCCCAGGGTATTGGTTATGATGGCCAATGCCTAACCATTATGACGGCCATATGCCTAATAAATATTGTTGACCATTTCGTCAGTCTTTTGGATCATACATTAAATTTTCTGGGGCGGCGTTGAACTACCCCGACATCGATGTTCTGTCCTAATTTCATGGCTACCTCCCTGGGTTTACAATTTAAGATCCTTCATGACATCTTCCGGTTTTTAATGGGACATCCACTGTTCTCCTGGTGTAATTGTACTGACCCTGGGGCACTTTTTAGCATCTCCAAGGCGACAATTAATTTGTCGTTTTGCGGACCTTTCTTGACAATGTGGTACTTAAAGGGGCTGTATCAATTTTAC
Source organism: Siphonodentalium dalli (assembly GCA_032622095.1). Classification (NCBI taxonomy): domain Eukaryota; kingdom Metazoa; phylum Mollusca; class Scaphopoda; order Gadilida; family Siphonodentaliidae; genus Siphonodentalium; species Siphonodentalium dalli. Next base: position 147,921,475 of record CP136065.1, on the reverse strand, counting down.
CACTCATTTCCTTTGATTGTAGTTTTACGTTCCGGGACCGGTTCGATGTCCTTTCATAACTGATTAAAGGTACGGTTGGCGGTGGGTATCCTGTGAAAATATTTCCACCCATCAACAACCGCCACAAGCGGAGAGAGCATCAAAATGTAAACCGACTTTTTCCGTATCCACATAGGAAATATTGCATAAACAGTATGTTGTTGTCTAATGTTTGACCATTGTTATGTAAACAAAAGCATAAAAGGTTACTTTTCTGGTGTTTGTTTATATTATGATGATAGACATAAAAGGGCGTTCTTGGTTGGTGAATTCCTGATATGGAACTAATAAAGAGCGTTTATGCCATTTGTGTGTGATTAGCCAGTAGCATTGTGCTGTCTTCTGTAACACAATCAGCCTCTTGCATAGGTAAAATATAGTAGGTCTTTATGATAACATGCTGTTTGCATGATGGTCATGGTGTATGTGGACGAGACTGTATGCGTTTTGGTGTTTTTCTGTTTACGGTGATTAGAACACATATGAATATTTTCGACAACTAAGGCCTTACGTGCCTTTAAGGACCTGATTGGCATGGGACAATGATAACTTAGTATTGTCATTCGACCAGTCGGGGACATATCGCATTCGAACATTGCTGCAGTTTTACTTGATCTCGATCATAACACTCTCTGCTCCATTAACGTTATTTATCTGCACAACATTTTCGTGAGAAAATCGCGTGACTGATGTATTTATTTCTTTATCGACAATAAGTTGTTATGAATATGTCCTACATAGGTTCATATTAGATCAGTTTAATATGTTAACAACATGAAGGTAGTCACAGCGTAATGACGTCAAAGCGTCATTTGTCTCTGCGGGCCAGAATCCAAACTTGACTGAACGTGCCATGTCGTCTTTGCGGACAACTGATTTCACCTCACTATAGTATTGATTGATGTATTGATTGAGCATTTAATCCATGCTCATACACATGTAATGTGAGTTAATTATAATATCACATCACGTTTTACATGTCAATGCAGCCAAGTGTTGATTTTTTTTTCTGAAGTCGGCAGCCAATACGTTTATGTTTACTACTTCCCACCTCATATCAATGGTGTTCATTTATAAACCTTTAACTATCTCATAGTGATTATGTACGGCACCCGTATTCAATATAAATTAAATTCTTACTATTCTGACGGGGTCGTTCTATATGCCTTGCATATTATCATATTAACAGTGTATTATCTCATCATGATCTTTAAACCGTTACATTTAGAAATACTTGTTTTAACAATAATCGTTCAGACTATTTACTTCACATCTGAATTTGATCTGAATCATATTCCATGAGTGTTGTCAATTCATTTTGCGGACATAAATCTAGGTTGCGATAATTTCAAAATATGGAATGGAATTGGCAAGGTAACAGATCATGTATCGATTTGAGAATCGGAAATCGCACCGAACAGTTGCTTTGACATGCTTTAATAGATGTATAATTTTGTTCCCTCTTGTAGTGCTATATTTATTGACCCGGAAGCGCATGTGATGTGCTCTTACCTCACCATGCGGCCATGTCTGACATATGGGAATGTGGTCACGGTTCCAAATTTTATCACACTTCGGGTCTCATGGTGGTGATTTGTCAAGTGGATTGCCGCATGAATCATAATTTTGAAACTAATTTTGCTCCGCTTCCGGCAAGTGCATTTATTTTATTTCACCACACATCTGGCGTCCGAACGCAATAGCTACTATTTACTTCTAGATCGGACCGCCACTATCGGTGATAAACGGGCACACAGTTTTACCATTTTGGGTCCCCGCTTTTAATTCCCCATGATATGGGTGTTTGTTGTCAATTTAGGCCATGCTTCATGTTAAGTAATATGCGTTACTTCACTGTTTTATTTAGCGGCATACTTGGTCCGATAACAATGTATATACGTACGGTCTGCAGTGCAGCCCATTTGTTTTCCTCTGCTTTGGGTAGTGAGTTGTTTCGCTTAGCTGCTGTGATGTATTTGGACCGACCAATAATATGGCTTCTTTCCTATAACTTTGCCGCATCTGTATGCGTGTTTTATAACCACATTCCTGTCCAATACTTACTTTAGGGCACTGCCCACCTGTTTTAAATCAAGGTTTATTTAGCGGCATGTTCGGTGACTATTTCTAGTATGGCTTGTTACCTACGCTTAGGCCACGCCTCTTGTTTTCGACAGTTTAGGGCACGCTAATTTGATTTCTTAGGCTCCGCCCATGTACTTGGAGCGATAAGTTTATATTGCCCGGTTCCTACGCTTAGGCCAGGCCGTTTTCTTTTATACACTATGTGCGAGTCTTCTCGCCACCACATGAATTTTTGGCCGCATTCTTGGTCCGCTACATGTGTGTCTTTTATCTGGCTCGTTTCCTCCGCGTGGCCGAGTCTGACTCGTTTTACTGCGCTCAGGGCAAGTCGTCCGATACACGTGTGTCTATTATCTGGCTCGTTTCCTCCGCGTAGGCCGAGTCCGACTTGTTTTACTGCGCTCAGGGCAAGTCGTATTGTCGCCAATATATCAGTTAGATTTAGCCGCCTACGTGGCCCGTTGTACATGGCTTGTTTCCTGCATTTCGACCACGTTTGTCTGGTTTTTCCTACGCTTAGGACAAGTGGTCCGATACACGTGTGTCTATTATCTGGCTCGTTTCCTCCGCGTAGGCCGAGTCTGACTTGTTTTACTGCGCTCAGGGCAAGTCGTATTGTCGCCAATATATCAGTTTGATTTGGCCGCCTACCTGGCCCGTTGTACATGGCTTGTTTCCTGCATTTCGACCACGTTTGTCTGGTTTGTCCTACGCTTAGGGCCAGTGTTTTTGTCACCCTGATATAATTTTCTCTGACATCTACTTGGTCCGATAACTACATGGTTTGGCATGGCTTCTATGATTCGGCCATGCGTTTTGTCAAACAATCAATTTCAATTTTTGCGTGTTCTGTCCATTCAATATACATGGCGTGTTTCCTACGCTAGGCCACGCCTGACTTGTTTTCCTACGCTAGGGCAAGTCTTTGTCCCACCAATGATCTGTACCCGCCGCAACTTTGTCCGATAACTATCTATGGCTTGGTCCCTACGCTTAGGCTGAGTCTGACCTGGTTCCTACCCATAGGCCACGCCGTTTGTCACCTATAATTAATTTACCTCTCGTGGCAGATTTGGCCAAATAACTATATATGGCTCGTTACCTACGCTTAGGCCAAGTCCGACTTGTTTCTCCTACGCCTAGGGCAAGTCTTTTGGTCACCAACAATCCTCTTTCATTAGCCGGATACTAAGTCGGATATGTCCTTCGAGTCTGGTTTCCGACGCGTTGGGCCCGTCTTGCTGCCATCCTTATAATATACTTGTTATGTATCCGTCTGCTAGGCCGGTTTGGTTCATTCCGGTATGCTTAAGCCGTGTCTCAATTCTCCCCTCTGCTCGGCCAAGTCTTTTTCACAACGATCCAACCCCGACCGGGCATCCACCTGTTTCTGTGCTTGAGCGAGATGCAGGTGCCCCAATTCGTCTCCCACCAACACCAGGAAGTTTTCACCTAATCCGGTTGGGTTTCGCCGTCTTGTACGTGGGCGAGGGTTTCACTTAATATTCTGCATGCCCATCCCCATGCGGGTCACCTGTTTCTGTGCTTGAGCGAGCACAGGCATCCCCCATCCCGGTTTCCATCCCACAAAATTTTTCACATCAACGAGTTGTATTTGGCCCCCATCAGGCTAGGGCGTACATATACAATTCCCATGCTGGTGATGTTAGCACTAAGTCTCATCGGGTACACTCCGGGCTTCCCTTGACTCAACACGGCCCGGCTCACATCTCCCCTTGTCGGCACATTACAGGGATTGGATTAGAGCTATATTTCTCGTTCCGGGAGATGGTGCCCGTTTTGCCCAACAGTATCTGGTCTTTCCCACGATGAATTTTTTCCAAACCTGTCAGGACCTTCTCATTGGGCTGGGGTTCCCGCAAAATTTTGTACATGCACCACACGACCCATCGACACAGGGGATTTTGTGACGGCACAGCGTTTTAGCTTTGGTTTTCTTTCGATAGCCTTTTGCGAGGCTGGCGGCCTTCGTTGTAGGTTATCGGTTAGCAATCAGTTTTCAAACTATGCTCAATCTCAACCAAATATACTAATAGCATAACGGCTGATATGGATGCGCTATTATTCACAAACATGCTTGGTGTCGGAGACATTGCATGTCACGCACTTGGTTTCTCGCGAATAGGTGGATTTCGTTGCTTATCGACAGGCACGATATTACGTTATTACAGTTATTTTCCTAGTTCGATTCAAGTGCCTTCTACGTTGGTTGGACATCCCCCCATATGTTCCCTATACAACTCTCACATCACAAGCCTTTCAATGTACATTCCTCATTGGGTTTGTATACTCCTACTAGTTGGTCCATCAATGATTCAAACATGCTCTTTCGGTTTAGGTCGGTTTTCGTGGATGTGACTATTTTCCAACCTCTATCCGCAGCGAAGGCCGCCATATCGTTAACACTCTGTCTTGCTGTTTAAGAACATCTGCGCTTGAGCGAGATGTTCTGCAAACTGTGGACCTGTCCGGGATATTTCTTACCATCATAACATACCTGTGTGTATTCGATCATCAAACTGGATGGACTACTTATATTGCTCCGTAGTGGTGGTATGCAAGGGTTTGCCGGGGCCGCTCTCATCACGCTCACAGTAATTCCATATACATAGTCTTTGTTCGTGTTGGATTAGTCACCACATTTCACTTGAGTGGGTGGGGTGGGGCTTATCATCATGTCTAACATCGCGCCGGCTTCTGCTGTACCTTTCGCTTGAACGAGGGCAGCAACCATTTCACAAACTTATGTTGCGCCCCATCCTCTGGGTTAATGGGACCACTCACTCCGCACTGCGTGCCAAGGACATCTGGTCTGGTGACATCGGGCTAGAGCACAACCATTCCACATGCAACTCCTCAATCCAGTTTTTACTCTGCCAGCCCCCATTTCCACCTTTTTTGGCGGGGCCGAAATGAATATGGCCACCACATTCATTTCGTCTTTGGCGCTTGGGTGGTACCAAAAAAGGGCCTTCACCAATGACAAGAAAGATGGAGGTCCATAAACACGTTTCCGACTACCTTTGTGATTAATAAAGGGTAGTCATTAAGGCAAACATGTCTTATTATTAATAACAACCATGCGGGATAAAACGGAGATGCTAGTGAAGCAATGCAAATCCTTTATCCCGATATGGTTGCTACTGGGAAAACCCAATGGCTATCAATAGATCTCACAGTACTGCATAGACCTTATCACATGAGTACATGCGGAGCGATGTGGCAATCAGCCACTCAATTAGCCAGCTTCTATTCCTCACTTCACTAAGTGTCAACTGAGATAATGCCTTTGTTTGCCCTAAAGGAACGAGGATATATGCTAAAGCAGTGGAACAACATATAAAGCCCATCGATATTGAGGGAGGAACTATTTTGCCCGGCGCCAAGTCACTTGAGTAATCACACAGCAGCATACTGTCTTTCGGGTAATTTCGTTCGACCGACTCGGTCGATATTATTTAACGCAACCCACCCTCCCACCCAATGTTTCCTTCCTGCTTCCATTTTTGGGAGGGGGTACCCCTTGTGATAACAGTTATGCTTAGTGTGTTTCAGGACTACATAGGTGATCGTCGACCAGGATCACATGGTTGGCGCTTGGGTGGTACCAAAAAAGGGCCTTCACCAATGACAAGAAAGCTGGATGTTCATAAACACGTTTCCGACTACCTGTTGCTTTTGTGATTAATAAAGGGTAGTCATTAAGGCAAACATGTCTTGTTATTAATAACAACCATGCGGGATAAATACATTTCTCTAATTAAATGCGGAATGCAGGGTTTTGAAATTAAAATCCAATATGGCTGCTGGTGGCCATGTTTTATAAAGAATTTTGGTAAAAATCAATGACTCCCATTCAGAGTTCACCCCAATGATCCATATGTTTAAGTGATAAGTTTGGTGATAATCGGATGAGAGATGTGCCCTGTAGGGTGTGCCAAATAAGGAAATTGTTGATGGACTGACACACAAATGCAAAACCATGGCAATATCTAAAACATGAGTTAATAACTTCCCTTCATCAAGGAAGAAATTATCTTTGACACCACCGCATTCCAGACAAAAGATGCATGCAGTTAATCTAATTCACTCCGTTATATTATTTTTAAAAAACTTAGGTTGAAAATCATGATTCTGTTCCAAGGCGGATGAATAATTATGATCCTGTGGTCAATAAACAATGCAGTTTCTTTGTCTAATTTAATTGAACAGGTGTCATGAGTTAAGATTTGGATATTCGGGTGGAGATTAATTACCCCAGGCATCGTACGCAGTCTGCATTCATTGCATTTTTCAAGCTTTTACTGACTTATGTTTTGAGGATACATTAGACGTTGGATTTCGGGAGACTCCCACCTAAATCTGGAAAGTAAACTAGTCTGAATTTCTCCGATGCTATCATATATCAATTTGAGCTGGACTAATATGCACACTGTAAATGAAAAACTTTAATATGTATCAATTTACAAAATGCTTGTCTGAGACTTTTTCACCATAACATAAATACATACTATGGAATCCGAACTTTTTCTCCCTCCAGAAGCGCTGTTAGAGTTTCTGCTTTGTGATCTATGGCTTGGCTGCCTGTTTGTTTCTTTGAGGATTCTCCTTGCATCTTCAACTTGAGCTGCCTTACCAAAGTGCTAGGAGAGAGAGAAACATAAGGTCAGATGTTTCACAAGAGCATGTCACAGAAACTAGGTGGGATTGTCCCAATGGGACTAAGGATAAACCCGCAGTGCAATTGGGCTACATTAAATATAGCCATATTAACGTAATTGTTTTTTGGGGAAAAAAAATTAATACAAGCTTGGACAAAATTATGCATGTTGCAAAAAAATTCTAAGTCGCATAGGTGGGATAATGCCACACAAAAAAGTCGGACGGACCTCATAATCGCAGGTGTACAGGTTCCCATGGTACTAAATATCTATGCCAAGTTTCAAATCAATTGATCAGAAAATGTATGAAATAAGCTCGGAAAAATTTGTGTAGAGTTAATAACTTCCAAATCATGACACACGCCATCCTTCTTAATTTTGAAGACACGAGTGAGATGAGATATCCAATTTAGACAATGTGATAATGGGACATTAATAAAATTTGTTGCAAAGGATGAATATGAACTTGTTTGCGTAGGCATTTTATCCTTTTGCGATAGTGGCTGGAGCGAATACCGGTATATGAAGATAAGAGGGCTGAGCCGGCTGACCCATTGATATCAGAATTGCGATGATCATGAAGTTTGCGGTGAGCAAATTTATATTTAAAACGTATGTCGAGGAGTGTCTCCGTTGGGGTGTAATTCTTGGATAACTGTACCCCCTTGAACCAGAATAATTTCTAAACTAGGGGAAATTCTATTTGCATCCTGCTATTCACCTGTTGGAAATTACTAATCTCTAACCACTGTAATAACTCTAAGGTTAGGACTTTCCAACTGATGTCAATGTGATGCCACATCCAATTTCACATTAAATACTGGTTTAAAATTAAACTGAAAAAATTTGTAACCTATTTTCGATGCAAAATCTCCAACAGATGGTGTGTTAGGCTTGGAAATTCCAACTGTTGAATTTGTTTTACCATACATGGGGAGGGATGTGTCAGACACCCCGACCCCCTGTCGCCACGTCCGTGTGTGTCTATAGAACTCATTCTGTCAATATTACATGTACTTCGTTTTCTCACTCTGCAGTGGAAGTTGAATGAGGTGTGGGGCTCACTTACTGCATGTTCATCTCAATAGCAGAACATTCTGCAACTATTAATATATCATTTGTATTATCTGTGCATGAGAAAACAAAGCAACATTGACAAAATTAGTTCTAAATACAGCATTTTCAACTAAATTAGTTTAATTTTTTTCGACTCATCATGCAATAATTTCGCATAGCAGTTAAGACAGTTGTATTATTAAGCAATCAACTGACTATAATTTGATCGTCTGCATATCCAGCATATTTTTATGGTATTATCGTACCGGTCAAACTCATCAATCCTGACCGGGATAGGTATTACGTATACAACCAGCCGGCATTCACATTTTGACATTACCCTGCTTCATACGCGCTGACTTGTTCTGAAATGTCATTTTTGGTGCAAATTGTACGATTACATTACTTGGAATGTTAAATGTTTTGTCTCTGAACTTCTGAAGAATTTTCGGAGACAAAAATATATGGTGCTAATTCCATACTACAGTTTGTGGAAATGGATAGATTCGATACTCTATAGATCTGCGACAGCCTGCGTCATTGATTTGATCACCAGATCGTATTCACACTACACACATATAAATATACAAATATAATACAATACAGTGTACATATTGACATCATTTATTTTCAAAACTTAGATGGAATGATCAGCGGAAGTTAAATATTCAAGTATTTCAAGCAATAAATGTAATGTCTATATTGATCACTTAAAGTGATGAGATAATAAGAGATATTTGCAACTTTGCAGCCTTGAAATTTCACTGGCGCGAAGGCGATCATAACAGAAAAATACTTTTCAATCAAACAGAAAAGTTTGGAAACGTAAATGACTAAACATTCATAACACTGAACCAACCAACTGAAATAGTCTAGCTGAATCTAACTGCAAGTCTCTAACTCATCCATGCATGTGTTCAGACTGAAGTCAGTATACTTTCTGAATTAACACGTGCAACCCTATTATTATTTCATGTTAGATTCTGACTTTTCTGAGATTGACAGGAACTCAAAATAATTTCTGAATTAACCTTTAGACTACGAACTGTTGGGAATCGCAAATGAAGCATGTAGTGTGGCGATGGAACGAAATTATTTTTCGAAGCATGATAATTCTATTACTCTATTGCATTAACTCGTGACATTTTCCATGTGTTAATGTATTGACTGGTGCATTGAGTGTCAATATGCGCATATTTGCTTATGCTCAATGTTCATGAAATGAAATGAGGAAATAAATGGTGTAACCAATATTCGAAATATAAACGAATCTCCAGACGGATTTTGAATCGAATTGAATCAACTAGGACGATGTTGAATCGAATCGAATCTCGAACCATCATTGGAATCTATGTCCTATACTAAGAGAATCTATCATTGGTCTAACATTTGTTATGATTGGCTAATTGAAAGAAGAGCCCTACATTGATTTCATGGATGTGGACCATTCCACAGATCTGTACAATAATGTTAGAAAGTCAACAATGATTATTACACTGTTTTTCATTTTACGTGACAGCAGTTTTCACAAATGAGGAAAAAAATTAAGCATATAGGCATGCACCGCTGTAATGCAGGGCTGTAAAACTAATTAAACTGTTTCTGCAGACCCCCTGTCTCCTAGCAACTGTAAACTGTAACATCCTGGCAGTCAATTAATATAATTACTCAGATTTTGTTAGATCACCAATACCTTACTGGCTGAGTCACTAGCGCCCCAACACAAGGTTATTTATCTGCACATGGTGAACATAAAATAAACTGTCTGTTTAGGTTTTATAAGGTGCTGCTCCAGTTTGATCAGAATATGTTGCTCATCAATAATTGAAAATATCACTGGTGTCTATTTAATACACAGATACGGTAAAGGTATCGTACAAACAAACTTACCCAATATTCTAAATTTGGAGGGAGATTCAAATATCACAGAAATACATTTTGATGCTCTTACTTAAGTTATAGCTTAGGCAACACAATACCCAGTGCTGCGACTTAATTAGATATGTTAAGAGTTTTACTGAATATACATGTACATGTCACTACATCAAAGCAAGAAAGGGCAATCAAGCAAAACAAATAAAGTATATTTAATCATATTCACTCACAGATTTCTTCACACTCTTGTTAGTGAGATACCAATTGTAAATCTTCATTAGCTCATCCTTCCCACAATTCCCAGGATAGCTATAAAAAGAAGTAGAAAAATAGCCTTTGATTCATGTGGCCGTTTGTTCAATTGTCTAAGGTGATAGCAAATAACAATCAAAAGGGTTGGCATAAATAAATAAATAAAGTAGCAAGTTTGACAGGACAATAATCGAAGGAAAAAATCTCAGGCATAAGTGATTGAGGTTAATGACACAACATAACCAGCGAACTATTGGCTCTATAGGTCTGTACTGAGTACAGACATAAAATGTCATGCAGTGGGCTATACGCCCGTACTGAGTACGGACCTTCTTAAGTGCACTATCAGTCAGCCATTATTCATATCTGGAACTCAGAGCTTGTGGCATCGGAACCATTGTATCTTGGAATCTGTTCCAGGATTGTGAATTATAATAGCCTTTCTGAAGTTGAACAACGTTAAGGAATACGGACAATTCGATAGAAAGTTTGACATTTTTTGCTGATATCAGTCTGTTGAATAAATGTCAATTTGCTATGAATGACCAGGACTGTTTGCAGAACATATATGTTATTGTGGTGGATTTATCATATAAACATGGTGTGACATTGACGTCTTGAAGCCTATGTTAAACATCGGTTGAACATAAACTCCAAGCCGTCAGTGTCACACCATGTTACGATAAATCCACCACAATAACTTATAATGTTTTTCCACTAGAAATTTGCTATAACGTCAATGCCCAGCAGACGACATCATGACATCATTCAGCAGTAAAGAGGTTAACTAAACTTACTCTTTTATCTCAAGAAGCATTGAGAGTAGAATGTTATAGAATTTAGTATCCATCCTTGCAGCTTCCCTAAAATGTCGAAAGGAAAATAGTTATTTTTCAGGTAACCTCACAATATCATTAGGCTTGCCACGATTATTCGATTAATCGACTAATCTTCGGCAGGTGCGGTAGTCAACGGTTATTTACTTTCGTTGACTAATCGCCCGAGGGGGGGGGGGGGGGGGGGGGGGGGGGGGGGGGGGGGGGGTGGGTATGGTTGTGTAAATTGTGCAACCACGTATGCAGCACAATTCCGTTGCAGTGTCCTCTGTCTTTGATGTCACCGCCGACGTTTGGCGGTCATCTTCAAAGAATTATGTGTGCGACATGTTCACACAGTACGTGCTTGGCTGGCAGCATCCTTCAGTTTGTCTTTGATGTCTGCGCTGACTTTTCACAGAGTCATCGCCGATGTGTGGGTGAATCTGATCAGCTATTGGTTGGAATATATGTCAGCGTGTTAGGCCGTGGGCAGACCTGGGAAGGTTGCAAATAATTACCATTACATGTATTCTCGTTTGGTGCCATTGTAAAAAAATGTCTTCAAGAAAACAATCCGATGTTTGGGAGTTCTTTGACAAGGGGTTACGTATATAATATAAACTATTAATTTGTTTCATTATTTCTTGCAATTCTTTTTTGAAAATGTCCAGGTTATACACGGCAGTAATTGTGACTGCATCCCTGTCACCCCGGGCCCCCCACAAAAGCTCAAATACCTCCCACTGTCTACCTATGTCCTCGTTAAATTCATTATAAGTGCACACCTTTCGCCGCAATTTCACCGATTAATGTGAAGCACGTGACCTGCCGAAATACGTAGCGGCGGCTTGTGAGTCGCGATCGAGATAAGCTTTACTTCTTGCAATTTTGCCCAGTTACTGTCACATCGTACTTGTATGCAGTTTGCTCTAACTTTGCCAGAAACATCACCAATATGGGCACTTGGCAGTATTTAATAGTAAGGGCCTGTTAAAAACTACATCGGGACGAATGAGACTATGAGGGCATGATTATTCCTTGTTGTATATGCAATAAAACAGTGTAAACACGGAACATCAACAGTTTATAACTGTCTTCAAAATGAATGTAAAGAAGTCATCGTAATTTCGCATTTATCACTTGTTTACCTGGATGTAATACAGGGCGCATATATTACCGATTAATCGACTAACCGTCGATTATAGCTGCCAATTAGTCGATTATGAAAACTCATAGTCGTGGCAACCCTAAATATCATGACAATGGATACATGAGTTATTTAAAAAGTATTCTGTTTCTGGAGGTCAAAAGCACATAATTAGTATATTAAGATACTTAAAATATTGCAGCATTGACCAAAACATGAAGGGATGTAAAGCAGTTACTATTTTTATATACAATTTGAAAAACAGCTCCTGGGTTCTTAATAAGAAGGAGTTTTTTCAGTAAACAGAATTTAGGCAATAATTAGGGGTGCCACAATTAATCATATAATCGATGAACCGTTGATAAAGCCGATAATCGATTACCATTTCCATCGTCTATTAATCTGCATTATTTATTTTGAAGTCGGAAAATGCAGGGTATTATTGAATACCGTGTTTGTTTTACACAGATTAATCTACAACTGAAGGGTTAACAACTTTTGATCGCGTATCAATGAGATTCCGAAAACATGAGTGCTACTAACTTATGTTGCAAACAGTCGGCAGTTCATTTGATGATGCGACATGGTTACTCTTCGGGTCGTTGTATATTCTACAAATTGGCGGCACTGCACATGAAAGGCGGCACTATGTCTTTGAAATGTGCCGACTGTCACTGTGTTCAATGAACTGAACTGAATGCACTCGCCCTTGAATCTGATTGGACCAATGGGGAGTTGATTGACATTCTCTGGAAACCAGGGAACCTACGGCATTTTAGTCAGCGATGTTCTCTGCGATGTCATTTGCGAGTATCCTTTGTTTGCATAAGTATACTTAGATGTTACTAGTACAGGCTAGCGCGTACCATGCTGTGAATGCTGAATGAATCTCGATATTATCAAATACTTAACTTGTTCTGAGTCCTGCAATTTGCGGGTGGGGGAACACCTTTGTGATTGTTGTCCATGCTCTGGAAGTTTAATGAAACTTACAGTTTTCTTGGTTTAGGAACCGCTGGCCATCCATGGTGCATTCCTGCTTTTATATTGTTTGTATATTTGGTTATTCATAACACTGAAATTAATCGCTACGTTCGTTCTAATGAACTCACAAATATTATAACATCGCCGAGAACTGTGCTGCTATTGAATTAATTTTGTGTTCATTGGTCATTAACAGTGGTTTATCACGCACTTTATTAACGTAAAATTATATCAGCCGATGCCTCAAATAACCAGCGACAGTGCAGTTAACCAGCACCCAGCCAATAGGCCATATTATGGAATAGGGCTGGACGATATTAACGAAAATAAAAACCGTGATTTTTGGAAATTAAAACCGCGGTTAACGATATAATCACGTTTTTTTTTTAAACAGATATATACTGGAGACTGAAAATAATTTGTCACTATTCGATAGAAACACATCGTTGGCATTAATTTTAACAAGTTAACGTCGGGAATAACATACACAACCACTCAACCAGTGACAACCCCGTGCTCGATCGATATTCGGAATGAAAAGTAAATTCAGTGGTTAAATTACGCTATTCGGACAATTTCGGTCCAGTGACTTGGCAAATTCTGGTTTATACCGGTAATTAGTAAAACCATTATCTCGTCTATGGCAAAACTAAAAGTGTTCCATACTATATAGTATCCTTTTCTCACTCACTATATTCTACTATGTTGAGTAAATATATATATGTTATTCCCGATGAAACTCCGAGTCGCTTGACAAATGGAAATGTGGTTTACTGACAAGACAAATTTGACAATGAGGGCCAGTCTTTCAGCGAAGTTCAAACATGTGTAGTACATAATCTTTGGAATTCGGTCAAGCAAGGACACCATGTATTTTTGGGCGGGTTTGAAGCTCTAATTCAATTAATTGGTTTTAACCAATCGCAGTGAATGATTTCTTCAAGACGATAAGAGGGCGGTAACTTGGCCCATTGATTATTATGATTGACGGTGCATGTGGATCATTGTGCTGAAGGAAGAGGCGTGGCATAACTGACATTCATCGATCTATCACCTGATCAGTCATCGATTCATTTTGGTGCATTCTCTTGTAATTAATATTACGCAGGGAAGTCGGAGGGTTGTGTAATATTGTGAGCGAAAGGGGGCGTATTATGGGTTCCCTTCCCTAATATCGTCAGTCGTTCTGGACGTTGTTTAATATGATGATTGCATATTGAAAAAATCAGGACACGGGAATTAGTATTGAACGATGATTCTGCACTGAATGAACTGTGTTCTCCAATTCTCAATCAACACACAAAATGTGGACCATACTTACCGTACTTGATTCAAGCCCAATGCTCCCTGAGCCTCCCTCCCGAATTGACCTTGTTTTCTATTCTGTGTGTTTTTATTGCACACATGGATGTTACGCTGGGATTTTAAAACTTAAATAACTTGATTTCGGCTTGAGTTAAATTATTTCTTTGTACAAGTTTATGATCGGCTGGCACCCACTGGTTGACGACGATATTATGACTATTTTAGTTTAGACGATATTACTGAAGATATTGAAATTTTAACCGGGTATTGTCGATTAATCGGGAAACCGCCCAGCACTATTATGGAATACTTCCACTGATGTTATTAGGTACGACTAATCGATTATAGTCGATTATTGATGACAGATTATCGATTATCAAAATCAATAATCGTGGCACCTCTAACAATAAGACCCTCATGGTTTACATTGCTTGTTTCTTCTTTTGAGAACAAATTATCTACGCAGAGAAAAAACTACAACAATCCATGAGTGAACAAACTCTCGTGCAAAAAGGGATAAAAGTCAACCTGCAAATTCAGTTAAACCAGGATAGACAACTCTGCCAAAAGTTCAAAACCACAAACTTGAGTGGTTCAGTATTACTTTCAACATAAACAGTACCTATGTCATTAAAGAAAATAATTAATTTTTATTTTAATATCTAATACATGTATGCAACATTTTTTAGGGTGGCCTATGCCAATCACATCAATCTACCATGAGTGGATTCGTTAACTCTTTCGCTGCCACCCGCCACCACGCATCCTGTACATATATCCATGTATTTCAGGTATATATGGGTAATACATTATATCTCAAGCAGTTTCTAATATAATTAGTTGAAACTTCACATGTATATAGACATAGGTATATCCTGTCGAATGCCGCCGTGGACACGCCCACCAAGGTCACGTGACATTGGCGGTCGTCTTGGATTAGTGGCTATTTGCCGGTATATGCAGGGATGGATCCAGCGATTTTTTGGGGACACCTGTTTTGGGACCATGATATGCCGAAGGCATATCACAAGGGCCGTAGGCCTGAGATGGGGGTAGGTCGCCCCCTCCCTTATGTGCAGCATTAAAGATCCCGCATAAATGCACTGGCTTACAAGGTCAAGATAAAGGCCAATGTATTATCTTATATATGCAAGGCTCATTAGATGGGAGACTCTCATTTATATAAGAGAATGCATTGGCACAGGATTTTTGCAAAATTTCAAGAAGCCCCAGTCATTAAAGGGTTAAAATAGTTCTCACTGGACACTTCATTTAGCAAATAAAGGCTCTATATCAACTGTATATTTATGATTTGCATTGCATGTTGTTGAATTATAATAGAAGAATTCCTTCAAAATATAGAAAATTCAGCTTTAATAAAACTTGCAATTTAGGGACATTTAGGCCACCAGAGTTTGGGCGCCCAAACCTGTAACAGGTATCAAAAGAGCCCTGGATCCTTCCCTGGGTATATGTACAGTTTGTGTGGGTATGAATGGGCGTGTTGTTTGTTTTCTAATTTTCAACCCAATTATATGATGTCCAACAGTAAGGTACACGGGAGTAACCTACATGAACCCACTTTGGACATAAAATAGGTCACGTGACCTTGGCGTCCATCTTGGATTTATGCAAGTTGCCACCTATTTGTAGCAAAATGGGATACAATGACGCACTTTGTTGAGTTCGTGCTTTTGTTGCTTGAATATTCCCTGATAGGTACAATTCCAAATATAGGTATATATATATATAACCATACCCATATGTATATATACCTGCAGGGGGACATATGACCCTGCTCCGCCCCTTATAAGTCACATGATCTTGACGGCCATCTTGAATTTCAGGAAAATTGGGTTTTACGATGATTTATGTGAATTATATGGGTCACGCGGGCGTACGCATGGTCAACTCACCAGCATAATTAATTTAGTTGCCTGTTATCACCACTGGAAAACGATACAATAGACAAGGGTTGTTCAAAACCAGTAAAGGTGCATTATAAATAATAGGTATAAGTATCTTATGCGCCGCAGGCGCCCCTCGATCATTAGAGTACAGAGGTTTGTTACCCACCCGCCACCCTATCCCGCCACCCATAGTATCTTATGCGCCGCAGGCGCCCCTATAGAGCCTACTGCCCACATAAATAATAGGTATAAGTATCTTATGCGCCGCAGGCGCGCCTCGATCATTAGAGTATAGAGGTTAGTTACCCACCACCTCCCCATCCCGCCACGCATAGTATCTTATGAAGTTATGCGCCCCTATAGAGGCTACTGCCACATAAATAATAGGTATAAGTATCTTATGCGCCGCAGGCGCCCCTCGATTATTAGAGTGTAGAGGTTAGTTACCCACCCACCTCCCCATCCCGCCACCCATAGTATCTTATGCACTGCAGGCACCCCCATAGAGGCTACTGCCACATAAACAATAGGTATAAGTATCTTATGCGCCGCAGGCGCCCCTTGACCATTAGAGTATAGAGGTTAGTTACCCACCCACCACCCCATCCCGCCATCCATAGTATCTTATGCGCCGCAGGCGCCCCTATAGCGGCTACTGCCCACATAATTAATAGGTATAAGTATATTATGCGCCGCAGGCGCCCCTCGATCATTAGAGTATAGAGGTCAGTTACCCACCCACCACCCCATCCAGCCACCCATAGTATCTTATGCGCCGCAGGCGCACCTATAGAGGCTACTGCCCACATAAATAATAGGTATAAGTATCTTATGCGCCGCAGGCGCCCCTCGATCATTAGAGTATAGAGGTAATAACAATGACTTCTTCAGTCCTGAGTCTTTTGCGAGCAGCCATTTTCGACTGATAACCACGTGCTAAAACAATGACGCAATATTCCGGCTCTGACTGTACTCCCATAACGTCAGAAATAGCATGACCTTGAGGACATTGTCGCTTTAAATTGTTCGCGCGCAACAGTACTACAGATAAATACATTGTACACTGTCAAACATGCCGGAAAGAATAGAGTTATATCCCAAATTCGCAAAAATGCGCGATTGGCAGCATCTTCGAAGTTCGCATTTATGCGCGTTTGGCAGCGAAAGAGTTAAAGAAGCCGAGCTATCGCTGTTATTATGCCAACTCCCCAAAGTTTGCACAAATACAAAACGTCATGACATATCTCTCCATGAATGGTGACTTCACATTTTTAACAGTAATGGCATCCAGAAATGAGTGTGTTGTGTTAGACTACACCATTAGTGTTTTCCCAGAATGTCCCAGAACATTTTTTTTGCATCTTACACAATGATATCATTAATGTTTATTATATATACATTTTTAAAGTATATTTTCTGTAGATGTTTAAGAGCTCTATATGATGCTTTAGCAGGGAAATCACTTTGTATGTCAATGTCACTTTTGCGAAAAACAAGCCCACGTAGTATTTGTAGAAACTTTCTGAGAATTTCACAATACATTTTTTGGCAATCTGCATGATTTGTATGAAAACACGACTTGTTCATTATTTCCAAGTGAGTAATTTGGCTAGAAAAGTAGCCACTTTTGGAAGACATAAAAAACACGAGCAATGTGCTAACTTTTATTTTGGGGTAGATATTTTTCGGATTCCGTAAGGAATTTTGAGACCGGCCTGGACAGGCCATAAACTTTATTTAATCTTGTCAAACATTCCTGCCGTTGGCTCTGTATTCAGTTGAGATTATAAGAAACACATTGCAATTGTGAAAAGAATATATACATGTATCACTCAACTTCTCCTTTTTCAGAAAGTTGTTATGCGTTACTGAGTTTTGAGTAATGCTGTACATGGTACTAGGCGGCACTTAAATTAGCAGTGTATATACGTTTGTATAAGCAATGGATAACTTGATTTATATGTTACTTTCAGTGTTAACAAAACCAAAATTGAACCATAGTTTGTTATTGCTAAATAAATGGTGATTGTATACATATGGTGACAATATTCGCATAGCAGCAAACCGATTTGCAACTTGTCCCAACCAAAACGGAAGGCAATATGATCTATGATCTATCGGTAGTCGCAAAGAGTACTTATTTTCTCGTGAAGTTGGATAATTTAAATTACAGACATATCGTCTGCATATATCATCGGGTACCATGGTAGGCTCAACCCAAAGTCACCAATTAGCAACGCTTCTATGAGAATAGAGGCATACACATTCTGTGACCTAAACATAAAAGACAATTACAATGACTAATCGCTGACTGACTAGACTGACTAGACTGAGTCACGATGCAAATGGCCCCAACTGATGTCACGTGCAGTAACTGCAGCTGAATCAATGTTGAGGGGGATATACCATGGATATTTCTATACTTCAAGGACATCAAACAATCAGTCTGCAACTGGCATGAGCATGCACTTGTCCTACAAAAGCAGAAAAGCTTACTGACCAGCCAACCATCTTGAATCTTCATTACATATCATATTCATACATAGGACTGACGTTGCCTGTTACCAATAAGGATATAATTGATACTTTCAGTACCGTACCAGAACCGTCACCGTGGTACCACACGCGGAACCGTCCTGGTACCGATAGGTTTGGAACGGTCAGTACTTTAAGAATTAAGCCTGCCTTAATTTAACTGTTTGATGACTAAAT
Source organism: Siphonodentalium dalli (assembly GCA_032622095.1). Classification (NCBI taxonomy): domain Eukaryota; kingdom Metazoa; phylum Mollusca; class Scaphopoda; order Gadilida; family Siphonodentaliidae; genus Siphonodentalium; species Siphonodentalium dalli. The sequence continues at coordinate 147,902,610 of CP136065.1, read as the reverse complement.
TTTATATACACCACGGCCATTTGTTGAAATTATTATCTGAACATGCCCTTCAAATAACAGATAATAGAAATTCTATGCCTTCTACACTTGTATAATCCATACACCCTTCTAAATGAATAATAGATCATTTCAATGCATATTTTTCTAACTGAATGGTAGAATATCTTCCGAAATAAGAGAACAATTAAGTCTATATAAGTAGTAAAAATTCTAAGCTTCTTCTTACATGCTGTCTTTTGACATCCCAGTTAAATGAGCAAGCTTGATATCGCTATGATGCTTGTTGACTGTATTGACGAGGGTTTTGAACTCAGGAAATACAAACATCTGCAAAATATAGCATTAATAAGATAATAGAAATTTAAACACATGGAGATGTTTCAAAATACATGTAGGTCATTATTGAATAAAATTCCTAAATTTTCTAATGTGCAGGCAAAATTTCTGAGTTGCCAAGTTATGTTATCTCATGTAGAAAACATTACTCACTTACATGACTTCCGAGTCCAATATGACTTATAAAATTTATCGGGATTCAGTGACATCACAAAATCTGAAAGTCGGAAATGTCAAATTCTACTGAAATTTCCAACTGGATACTCCGATTTTCCAATTATTAAATCTTTGGACAAATATGAGAGGGTGAGACACCCTAACAAGTCGCCACATCCCTGGGAAGAGTACAAGTATGTACATCCTGTAATTATACAATCATTTATTCCCAAAATTTGAATAAACATACAGATGGATCGTGTCTCGTTCAATATGACTTTTCACCAGAACCTGGATGAGTACAAGTAAACACATACTGTACACAACATTGCATAGTAACTTTATAATACGAGAAGGTATATAATTCAAGATCTCTGTCTGTCAATTTGCCTGCAGTTTAGAACATTCACATTGTTTCGAATTCAGTATTGAATTGGAGTGCCAATATATAATTGAATCAGTAGGTGTATACTACGTATAGTGAAATACATTAGGAGATTATGTACATGTACAGAGTTCTGAGAGAAACACATCCACAGCCTTCTGCTGCCTTCATGAAGAACAAGATTTTAGAAATCTTGTGACTTGAGAATGCAAATTAGAGGGAGATCCTAGATACTAGTACACTGATCAATGAAACCATTCAAACTGCAACAACTCCTGATTGCATACATGTACCGGTATCTTTATTAAATTTTTCCTTACTTTTGATTTCTTTAGATTCTTCAAACCAGATTCAAGTTGAGACAGTCCCTCTGGGGAACTATAGTTCATTGCTGTTGTCATTTTGCAGAGGTTGTATATTCTTCAAGGGAATTTTCCGAAAACAATTATTCTCCTGACATCTACCATCATTCAGTCCTGAAAAATGAGTAAATAAGACAATTAATTTGCTACATGACTGACTTAAACGGACATGGCTCATTAATCAAGCTTCCAAATTGTGCCTACGTAATTTGATAAATTGACACATATACCTTGTGTGTCAGTCAAAACCACTAAGTGGCGCTGAAATGGTCATTGTCACCCCCTTTTGTTCAGTTGGGTACCCATCTTTTTAAAACTTTCAGTTGGGTACCCAGCTTTTATAAAATTTACAGTTGGGTACCCAGCTTTATGAGCAGTCAATCTGCAGTACCTATATGTCCTATGCATACAATTCTTCTCCGCTATTATTTTCAAGCATCGTGACGAATAGACATCATAATTCATATGTAAACAAGAATTCACAAATTTACCATGTTCTATTTCGCAATCAACTGAGGGCAATCAATTAAATCAAGCTCTGTGTGAGATTTCATAAAGCTGGGTACCCAATTGTAAATTTTACAAAGCTGGGTACCCAACTGAAAATAAAAAAAAGCTGGGTACCCAACTCAACGAAAGGGGGTGACAGTGACCATTTCAGCCTAAGTGGCACGTACCCCAGTATAGCAATTTAAATGACTCGATGATAATTAGATGCAAAAATTACTCACACAATCAATTTCAAATAACCAATAAATAGAATATATCAAAAACAAAACAGCTAGCCTCATTTTGCTCATCATGGCGGACCTTTACATTAACGAGAAATAGGTGCCAAATTAAAACAGTAGCCATGATGTGTATTGATAGCTGCATGAACATTAATCTGATCAACTCAAAATCGCGGCAATCATGATGTCAATGATTTGTGGCAATTAGCTGCAGTTTAAATGGAGTCCATGCAATCACCACGATTACCAAAATGACTCATTTGATGAGGCTGATTGTCCAGAGTGTTTCGCCCTTGATATTTGATAAGGTTGATATGGTGTAATGTGATGAGGTTGAACTACATTTCATTGAGCTTAATTATCTTGACATCATAGGTATGATAGGATGTTGTATAATTCACATTGATAATTTTATTGTATTTATATAATTTTAAATTAAAAGGAAGTCGGTATAGTTGAGAGGTAGCGCACTGGTCTCTTGTGCTAGCGGACCAGGGGTCGCAACCTGTTCAGAGTATTCTGATAAAAATAAGTCAGATACCAAGTTTGTCAGGCTGAAAAAGTCTCATTTGACTTAACTGAATACAGATCTGAATGCAAATTTAAATGCCGACATCCCATTACAACATTTGTCCAGGTATGTAGTAGTGGTAGATCATGCCATGAATCTCTACTCTGATCGAATGCCTGTAGAGATCATATATCCACCAGTACAAAACCTTGGAACTTTTGACAGCTAGGGAACATTATAAAGTCGAAACAATAATGCGGGGAAAATATTTCTTAATTATTATGTGTTCCTAAATAATTAATGTACAGTACCGGTACTTTTACTGTCCCAACTCGAACTTTCATATGCTTTAAATATAAATTTGTGCGCGATTTTGCTTTGCGTCGGTTACAATTATGGAATTTTTCCTGGTTAATTAATTCATTGTTTATTGCAAAATCAGCTCACATATACCATGAAAAAGCATGCAATTTGGAATTGGGACATTCACCTACAGTGAAGACTGAAGATGAAGTATACTTAAAAAGTATAAAATATTAAGGAATACATATCGGTAATAAAAAAAAATAAACACCCCCCCCTTAATTTTTTGACTTTATAAGGTTCCATGTCAAAACTTTAAAAAGTTCCAATGTTTTGAACTAGTGCCTATAGTGGAATATGATCTCTACGGGCGTTAGCCATGTTTATTAGAGATTCATGCAATCATGGCATGTACAGGCTCGGTGTGTGCACGTTAAAAATCGATACTAGAGTTACCACAGGATTATAATGTTACTCGGCCATGGTAGCTCCTGGACCAGTGTGTCTATAACCGGAAGGTTCCTGCACTGACATATCTAGAGATACAGAAGATGAGAAATTTTTAAATTGTAATTTGTATGACATTTACTCAATAAAAAAATTGCAAAGTCAAAGATCATGCCTTCAAAACTATAAAAAAAAATAATCTGAAAATGAAACAAATAGATACCGGAAATATATTAGCATAGTGTACATAAAGCAATGCTAATATCTTAAACCAACTCGTCAATTTTAGCTAAGTTTATTCAATAAAATTACAGGCGGCAAAATTACAGGTGCCCGTTTCCAATGTAAACATTCATAGCGGAAGTACCGCATCGCGTAAAATGTCGTACCAAGGAATTGCGTACCATTTTTGAGGGATCATGCAGACTCTCCCGTGTGTATCTATATATTCGTCCAAATAACCATTTCATTTTTGTAATTACTGATTGACGACATTGGTTATCATCGTATACTCATAATTGATGATAGGGCGTGTGTGCAACTTACTCTTATTATTGGATATATATTGAGACCCATTGGGATAATTGTGTCAATAAATTTGTTTGTTGTTCGCCTGTAGGTGCATGCCTGCATAAAATGCGTCGCGGCTCGTCGTCCATATGCAGACTTCTAGCCTTTGAATACTGTTACGATATATTTCAGGAAATGAACAATCTTCAATATGTGAATAATTAGAAGCCACACATCATTATAGAACACGGTGATTTTGAAAGCATGCACATTGTATGTACAGGGACGTGGACGGGTCCGTGACTACCCGCCCCCGAGACAACCCGCCCCCTTTCACTCTGAGACAACCCGCCCCCGGACAACCCGCCCCCAAAAATCAATTAGCGGTAATCAGTGGCTAATTAGGAGGTGTGATGGGATTATGAGATGTTTGTTTAACGAAACTGGGTTGTTTTTTTATAGATTTTTATTTGATTTAACAACATGGACAACAATAAATACACATGTAATATAATATAACTTATGAACATCAACGATAATATGTTTATTTATTACGAACGAAATTAATGAACGAAATTTAAAAACGGAATGAACGAAGATTATAAACAAAATTTAATAAGTTTAACAAACGAACAATGATTAATTTGGGGCTGGTGCCTCCTTCTGCAGAAGTGGGACCATGGTATAGAAATCTAAGCCGGTCCCCATTGTATTCATTCGTCTATGCCATGCTTCGATGTTGTTGCGGACGTCATATGAGTATATGCTCCAACTCTCTGGGGGAATGATGAGCTCGTGATCCACTGGCGCTGCATGTAGTCTAGGACCTCCCTGATCTTTGAACCTTCAGACGTTCTGTCATAGTACTCCTGGAACGTTTCTCTTATTTGTGGAGCCGGGAGGAAGAGAAGAGCCTTCTGGCCATATGCCGTCTTAAGGCCGACGGTTGATGTGTGTCTATTCACGGCCTGCGTCCAGTTCCGGCCGTCGGCATCGTTCAAAGGCTGTTTGTATTTACTCACCTCCAGTTAACATCAGTGAGATGAATCCCGACTACTAAGTGTTGTGATACCACACTGTGATAATGAACCATTTGCATCAAATGTTTGTTTTGAAAGCAACCATTTTAATTAGTCTTCGCTTACCTTAAGTGCCGTTCAGTTGTCAAAACATTGTATCATTCTTTATCCCAGTCCACGCATTGACATAATTAATGAATAAACACATGTTTTGTTGATCAAAATCTTTAATAATATATCATCAAAGAACATAAAAGAACATAATCACTATTAACAATTTCGGGACAACCCGCCCTCATTTATCGGGACAAATTAACCCGCCCCCAAAATAGCATAGGGGCGGGTTGTCTCGGGGGCGGGTAGTCCCGTTCCCACGTGGACAAAGTGCCTTCTTTCTGTTTTTATCATACATACGTCACGAATCTCGATATATATAAAGTTAAATAACCATGCTTCGAGTTCTTTCTGTGTTGATCATATTATGAATCTCTACTTTATTGCATAAAACCGGTAAACTTTCCATGAGATTCGTGGCATAATCTACTTTTATATTTCAAACTGCATGAACCATCTTGAACAGTTGAACTATATGCCTATTTCCCAAAATCTGCATATTTCATTTGATTATTAATAATTGTTTGTTTTGTTTTATATAGCGGACCCGTTTCTTGTATATGTAGGGGAAACCGGGGTGGAGTGGGACAGTGGGTACTGTTGGACAGTGAATATCTGGATCTGGATAGTGTACGGCGTATGATCCTCGCGGATGTGTAGAACGCCGGGCGAGGGAGAATTATGTTCTTTGCGGGACTGTTGAGTTGTCCGCTGCTGTTCTATTTTGAATTTCGCATGCGTCCAACTCGTTTAGAGTGTTCCACTGAATAATTGTCCGTGGGAAGAATGAATTTGAGTATTCAGCGGAGTTCGTCACCAGTGGCTCGTATAGGACAGTGAATTATTACATTCATGTTTTGAGACTATATTTGTTGCACTGAATTCTGCAAATTTCTTGGCTCGGATTTTTCTGCCCACCTTTTTTGGTTTTATTAAGCACTGAGTGTTTACAGCCGACACCTGCCCCTTAGCCATCTTGTGAAAGAGCTCCAGTCTCTGGTCTTTCCTTCTTTCTTCGAGTGGTCTTATCTCGCAGTCATTCATCAGTTTGGCCATGTCCTTCGATTGGTAATTGCCGGTCATGAACCGTATACAGCTCTTCTCTGTATTCGCTCCAGGGCGTCGATGTTCTGTTGCTGGTTTCAATATACCTCCATACCATCAATGAGTTGCGTCAGCTATATATATGGATTCATGTGATGCTCATCTAGGATGTCCCCAGCGCATTATGACATGATTCAAATTTATATGTAGCAAGCACATTCAAATTTTTATGAGAAAAAAAGTTTTTTTGTGGCATCTCAGGCATCTGAGCAATATTTTCTCAGAACACAACATTTTTTAATTTTCGCAGTACATATCAGAGATATTTTTGTACCGACGCTATAGCTGAACTCTGAAACAACAGTGTTTGGGCATTAAATTGCATGTTAACAGAATATAGACTCAACAGCTGCTTAAGCATGTTGGGGTAGAGTGGGACATGTATATAGATTGGTGTACATTGGGACGGTTAGTTACAGCAATGAAAAGTTGGCAAGATCTTTGGAAAAATACCATTCCTGCATGGTTGCATTCATCTTCTAAATGTAGACACCCAACTGATGGTTCCTTGACTCGCCCATATGGTATATGTTTTCAGACTCGGCACCAGTCCTGTGCCGTATAGGTAGGCCTATGTGCATTGGTGTATACACATCGTGAAGTGGACCACCCGACTGTCGCGTTTTTTTGGGGGCACATGCAGTGCGACAGTGCAGATCAAATGGCCAGATAAATAATTCAAATTACCTTATAAATTGGATATTTGATTTGCAAGTAAATGCTCAAACATAACCATGCACAACAATTCAAATGACAATTGGTATAAACAGTCTAATAATGGCATATATGACTATGACATATTTCCGACAAACACACCTCAATAATGGAGATCGAGGGATAGTATAAAACACGACCAAACCATGCATACATGAAAAATTCGGGCAGTGTTGATCCAGGACACGAAAACTATTTGGTTTAATTACACCAGCATGTAAAATCTTTTATCGAAGACGTAAATAACGCTGTCACAATTTCCATTTTAGCTCAACTTTACTTTGTAGATCGGATCCGACAACAATTTCCTTTGGTACACTGGTGCTGCATGCATCATGCAGGTAACATCTAGCTCTCATCCGATCACCACAAAACTTCATAGGGATCTCCGGGGTGACCTCGAGATGGGAGCTTACCCCCCCCCCGAATTTCGTTGAAAAACATGGCCGCCAGCGGCCATCTTGGATTTCAGTTATTAATCCATTGGCACATCATACAGGCCACATCCCTCTCTCGATATTCACCAATCTTCATATGGATATTCGGGGTGACCACCGTGATCTCTAGATGGAAGCTTACCATTTTTTCCAAATTCTGTAAAAAAAATTGGCTGCCAGCCGCCATTTTTGATTTTACTCTTTGTATAACTAAATCCTTTAGCACATCCTAGCCACAGGTCACATCTCTAATCCGATCGTCACCAAACTTCACAGGATCTTCGGGGTGACCCCTAGATCTATGAGAACTTACCATTTTTTTTCCGAATTCTGTTTAAAACCACCTTGTGTTTTAATCTTTGTATCACTAAATCCGTTGAATATTTAGTATTACATGTACATATAGTCGGGGAGCCAATAAGATCCACCTGCACCCCCCCCCCCCCCGATGATTACAAATAACCTTATTTTTATTGTTCCCTATCGTATCCAGATAAAAAATCCGGATTTCACCGAAAAATAAAGGTGGCCCTACTAGCTAGGTGCTAGAGCCATTTGAATCCAAGATGGCCGCCATTTCCTATAAATCCGACCAGCTGTATTTAATCGTTGTAATAGATCGGTTGTTAGCAAAAGACACAGACAAAATGTATTTTGTTGGTATGATGTCCTACTTCAAAATGACGGCAAATAATTTCGAAAAAATATCAAAATGGCCGCCGAAAAATGACGTCATATGCACGAAAATAGGAAATTTAATTAATATTTCACCATGTCTTCCATTTTTTCTTCACATCAATCATTAGTAAATGGCAAATTTTTTGAGACAGTCATCAAGCGTGATATTATAGCGTCATTTTAAGACATTTGCCATTGACGAGGGTTCCGTATTAGATAGAGAAAGAGGATTTGAAAAAGAGGGGTGAAATTTTCGATTTTTTTTGCAAGACGATTTTGATAGTCATTTTATCGACAAACAACACAGGCTGTTAATAGAATGTCAACAACTATGTGCTTTATTTTATTGGACGGATGCATTACTTCAATGGGAATGAAATTGGTGTAGAAAATTTCCAAAATGGCCGCCGAAAATATGAAAAATGGTAAATATTGCCCCAGGGTGTCCTGCAATGGCTTACAAGTTGTGCTTGATATATAAAATTGGCTAATCTGTATTATATACATTGAATACCAACATGTCTGATGCACCATGGATCATTGTTACTATTGTCACCACTGACATCACCAGAAATATTGGATTTTTCTCTCAGAAAACTTGACATAAATATCGGCAAAAATTCACTTTTCAGGGTTGGACAATTTTTTTAAGTAAAATGCAACTATCATTGGTATCAAAGGTATTTATTGTTTTGGTCTATCTTAAAGGGGTACTGCACGCCATTTTAATTAAATTTCCGGTGACAACAACGATCTAATATCGATAATATATAGAAACATAAGTAATTTGAGTCGAAGATGTATTCTGTAAACGCTCAGGTTATTAGGCTATCTTAAAATTTAATAATTTAAAAGTTAATAATTTGATATAAATTGAATTTATGACTGGAGCCATAAAATGGCGTCAATTAAATTACGAATTTCCGTAATCAAACAAAGTAATTGAGGGATACTGGATTGTTAAACCGATCGCTTAAAATATTATGATGATACGGGGAGAACACTCAAGCCACTCACTGACTAGCGACGATACCATAACTTAAATGATTATATGGGACTAGTATGCCTATAAAATAACTTTTATTTGATTCATTTGGTTGAAAACTGTACAAAAATTACTCGACAACGACAATTTGTATTTTTGCATTCCGGTAAATTTGTCATCCGTAACACTACTTTAGTACTCAACAGACTTTCAAATAATGAAAAAAATGTTACCTTATTCTCCGACTCGGAGACTATAGAAACCAACAACAACATTTGGCGTACAGTACCCCTTTAAATGTGTCACACTACGGTGTTTATAGACCAAATTGCTCAAGATGGCTTCCAAAATGGCAACCAAATTTGTAAAAAGTTAATTTTTTACATATATCCCGAACATTATTATCTGCGTTATCCGACAAGGTAGCAAACTGTGACTCACTTGGTTATTATACGTGTTAGTTAATTAACTGACAACTACGTTCTATTCTGTTTGTCCCAGTTCCGTATGGGGCATGACAAATTCATTTTAAAGTTGCAGTATGGAATTTTGCGAAGAACCTCTTTTGTGATTCTGCCCATATCATTGAAAGGAAATGGACAGAACTTTGAGACGGAACTGAGATGAACCATAATATGTGGCTATTCTGGCCCATTATGATAAAAAGTGATCAACTGGATAAAAGATGGATGCCAAGATGGCAGCCAGGGAGTTACCGTATGATCATAGGTGATGTGAATAGGTATACAGGGAGTTACTGTATGGTCATGAATGATGTGAATAGGTATACAAGGAGTGACTATATGGTTATGAGTGGGGTGTCCATGGTGAGATGCATAGGAATATAAGGAGTGGCTGTATGGGCATGTGTGAGGTGAATCGGTATACATGTAGTGACTGTACGGTGTATTGTGTGTGGCCGATGTGACCGTGTGGGCATTGCTGTGGTGTATAGATATAACGAGAGTAGCTACATGGTCATCCGTGTGTTGTTTATGTATATATGGAGTGACTGTAAGGTCGTGGTGGGATGTATATGTGTACCGTGTGTGGCTGTATTGTGACATGTGGGTGTATATGTATATTTGTGCTGTCTGTATGATCATGGATGGAGTGCGTAGATAAATAGGGAGTGATTTTATGGTTATGGGTAATGTGTATAGGTGCACATGGTATGCCTGTACGGTCAAGATTGAAGTTATATGCATACCTGGAATAAGCTGGATGGTCATTGACGAGCGTGTGGCTATATAGGGAGTGCCCTTTTGGTAACGGGTGGGTCGTATATTTATATATGTTGTGGATGTATTATCATCGGTGGTGTATAGGGTGTGGACGAATAATCATGGATGGCGTGTATGAGTATACAGTGAGTTGCTGAATTGTCATGTGTGAGGTGTATATGCAAGTATGAAACTTATGAGTGGTCGTGTGTGCGGGTATTGGTATATTTGGAAGGGCTCACCATTGGTGAGGTGTATATGTATATCTGGATTGACTCTATGGTCATGGGTATGGCGAATAGATATACATGTAGTGGCTGTATGGTCCATGGTGAGGTGAATAGGTATAAAATAAGTGACTGTATAATCGTGAATGTGGTGAATATGTATACATAGAGTGACTATATGGTCAGGTGTAGGAGTATACCTGGTGTTCATGCATGGTGACTCGTGGCTGTATCATCATTTGTGGCATGTACCGGTATAACCAAATATGGCTGTATGGCCAGGTGTACGTGTATAGAGTGGGTGACTATATTGTCATTTGTGTGGTATTTATGTACATATGAGGTCATGGGTGGGTTGGTTGTACATGTGTAATTTGGGTGGACCTTATTGGCTCCCCGACTAATAGTCATACCAACTTTCTGCATTCCCTATTGCTTTATTAACTGTCAGATTTGACAATAGCCCCTATCCAAGTTCTATCACCCATCAAGTGTACTAAAATTCATTTTTATCTCCTTTAAAATAAAATTTTCAGATTATGCATGCTATGAAGATGAATTTTATGATTCAGTAGCTGGGGTACCCGGCATTGCTTGGGTGAAGAATGAGTAATTTATTAGTGGTCCTTCAAGTAATTTTAAATTATTATTATTAGTCATCTTGGGTAAACAGCACCTATTGCACAACTCTCCAGATAAATTTACATCTATATTTTAAGTATATTTGAGGTCAACAGCTACTCTCCTGTGACATTCCCCATGTCAGTTTACTTTTGTGCACCAATTTTCTAGCTAAAATATATATAAAATAATTATTAGTGCCCATTTAATACATCTGAGGTGAACAGGACCAATCTAATAATGCTACCCCAGTTCAAATTACCCCATTATACAGATTATCAGTTCCGATGGTCAAGCCGTCTGGTTGCCTATAAGCGGACAATCAAACATAGGAGCAAACAAATTTTTTTTAGTTTTATTAGTATAGATAGTCTACTTTCAGTGAAATAATTTGGTTAAACTATTCAATTATGGCATTGATTTGTGTAACATGTAAGCTTTAATGAATATAAGATACTTCAAATTTTACTTTACACCCTTTTGGAGCCTATATATATATAGTCACTGCATAGGTATTAACATCCTCAATCTCAAAGCAGGGGCAGCAGAAGCAACCAATGCAAGCGAGAACACAACATCCAGAGATGGCACTTCTTTTAAATAACTTTCCAGGACAAAGCTCATATTAAACTACTAAAATGGATATATTGTTCTCTTAAAGGGGAACTGCACAACAATTTCAATAAAATCCCGGTAATAACAATGATCAAATATCGATAATATATAGAAAAACGAGAGGCCGATCATGATCGGCAGATGTTAACCCATCCCTTGGCGATAGTAAATTACTATGATCGGAATCATAAATGGGATTTTGATGTTGAATTATAGAGTATACTGTTATGTACTATTATAGACAAATGTATATAACACAAATTATTGGAATTTATGGGTCACTCACATTTATATAAGAGAATGCACTGGTACAGGATCTGTAATGCTGCACCACCACAGCCTGGGTTAAATGACCTATTAATATCAATTATATAGCAGAGCTGTCAACAAATCACAGCCATTGTTTATATTGATGCTGGCATCTCTATTAAACCAATAACATTTATAATGACCTCATACCATCTGTAGAGTGATATACTCAGCTGTGCAATGCAGCACAGATGTACTAGTCTACTGTTAATATCATGTGATGTGTATTGTTGAAACTTGTTTTTAAATTAGCTTTCTTTATTTGCACATTGGCATAAGAGACATCAGAAAATAATAAATATAGCCTTATCAATAGCTAAGTAGTCCAAAGGCATGGGATGAATTGATGAATTGGGTTTAAAGTCGCTCCAAACAAATTTACCAGTACATAACACAAGATTTTGGACCGATTTAAACCAAATTTGGTGTGGTGACTCGTGGTACCATTAGCAGAGTTAATAGTGATAGGAAGACAGTCAGTCATGACTATATCACCCCTAGCAATATACATGTACAGTCTATCAATATTATATTTATTTGTAATTGTACTTTCCATGTGTGTATATTGTAAATAAAATTATCCTATAGTGGTGTTATTTTTTCAAATTTTTTGAACTTAAAAAAAAAAATGTGATTTTAATTATTTAATTTATTTGAATTTTTTGTTGTTTTTTGAGTGAATATATTTAAAAAAAAAGAAGGGCCATAACTCAGTTAAAAATAGTCGGATAAAACCCATATTCGAACTCGATCTGTATTTTGGGCTGAGAAATTCACATACCAAATTTGGTTGCGATCAGATAGAAAATGTTTCAGTTGTCGCATTATGCGTAAAGTGTCTACGGACAGACAGACGGAACGACAGACAGGTGGACGGCTAGATGAACGAACGAACGACGAGTGGTCAATCCAGATGTTGACACTATGTAAACATAATAAGTAATTTGAGTTGAAGATGTATTCTGCAAATGTTCAGGTTAATAGGTTATCTTAAAATCAAAGTTAATATGGCTGAGCCATAAATTAAATTACAAATTTCCATGTACAACAGACTTTCAAATAATGGAAATCTGGTTACCTTTTTACAGGAAGCAATAATATAACAGGGCTGTTTTAGCTGCTATTTGTGTTTTTTGTTTGTGTCATTCTATGAAGAATTTTTGAAGAATGGATGGACAGGAGGGGCAGTTTACCCACCACCTAAACCGATGCTCCTGTCTCTCAGCACAACAATTATATGAAATTAGTGGATTGACAGTCAAAAATGACGGCCACTGATGGGTCCACAGAGCTTCTTTGGTATACAAATGCAAGTGGTATAACTCTATCTTATATCTATCATGCACTTTAGGCAATGGAAATTTCGCCATCCCGACCCTTGAAAAATGTGCTATATCTCAGTCCTTCTTGTTCAAAATTTGGGCTATATTGGATGCATGTTTGAACAGTTATATAAGTATTACAAAGGTAGTCTGCATAAGTGGGGTCAATACTGAGGATTGGTAATCAGTCACTCCAAGTAGTCCCTATTGTGAACACCATGATATTACACCCATTAACTTCTCATGGCAAAGGCATAATTATTGAAGTGCCTACATGGAATATATAGGACAAATCAATAAAAGCTAATATTGTCTGCACATACGTGCCTATATATATATAGCTCGCTGTATATATAACTGTTTGGCTTCCTACTCAGTGATCAATTGGCAAACAATTATATATCGACAAACAAAACTGTGCCATAATTGTTGTTATATTGGCAGGTGGGAAAAATGACTATAGGTGTACATCAATACAGGACCAAAATATTGAATATTGTAAGTCATAAATATAAGGTGACAATTTTTTTAACCCTCACACACCTGGCCTTGGTTGTAGGTTATAATTTAGAAATACAATTTACCATATTATGAATTTCCTCAAGAATAAATATACTAATAGTATAGTATAATGATAGTATGAATGCGATATTACCCTCAAAACAGTGAAAACACACTTTATGTGAACCAAGCATTCTTTCACATACACCTAGCATAATGTTGAAATTCTTGAAGCAGTATTGAACTCAATTAAATTGCCATTCCACCCTTTTACTAGTTCAGATCATGTACTGTTTATAGCAGCTATTCATTTCCACACAATTTGTATATTTGCTGTTCCCAAAATTTCCTTTCTAAAACTATGATTACAGTCATCTTTTTTAACATTTTTATTGTTATATAATATGCTTGATGCGGTCTTCAGATAGTATAGAGTCCTTCATGTCGTGTACTGGCTTAACAATTAGGTAGTTTTCTATGTAGGTCCATCTAAAATTTCCACCACCTGAACTTAACCCTTTCTATACTAAATGGATTCTCCCACACAGTTATAAAAGTATTCACTCGAATGGTCTATTGTTCATATGGAGGGGTTTTCAGGAAAAATAAGCAGATGACAGAAAATACAAGTACAGAAGGAGTCCTATTAACAAGAGGGAATTGTTCAGATAATAAGTTTAACATAGTCGTTCGTTGAAATTATCTTGACATTTCCTCAGGGATAATACTTGTCAATGAGTATTTAGTATAGAAACGGTTAATATAGCTGCAGGTCCTGTTGGAAATGGGTAATTTAACCTGGATTCATATGGTAATTTATGAATAATTTCCTAACCTAATAAACTTAACCCTTCCATGACCGGAGCATCCTGAAATTTTACAAAAACCGTGTGCCAATGCATTCTCTTATATACGTGAATCTCCCATAGGGAGCATTGCATATATAACAGAATGCATTGGCCTAACAATATTTACCTTGACCATGTAAGTCAGTGCATTGTCTTATATATGTGAGGTTCCCTATGGAGACTCACATATATAGGAGAATGCACTGGCATAGGATCCTTTATGCTGCACCAGAGCAGCTCCCATCATGTAAGGTTCAAGATGTATTCAGGGTTCTAAACTCAATTTACAACAAACACAATTCTAATATAGCATCACTATTGGCTTTGTTCGACTGATTCTAATGTTCAAAACCAAAAGTGATTAGACTTATAAATAATACACAATACCATTAAAGGGGTACTGTACACTAAATCCAGCCATTTATGGGACCATCTCCTTTTATACTCAACAGAATATATGCACAAATGAATGAATTTGAGCCATGCATGAGTGAAACAAATACACTAATGTGTTCTATGAATGATGCGAACAACATGGTGATTATAATGGAAATGAATTTATGACTCCAGCCCTAAATTCATTTTCATTATAATTACCATGTTGTTTGCTTCGTTCATAGATCACACGAGTGTATTTTGCACTAATCCATGGTTAAAATTAATTCATTTGTTGCATATATTCTATTGAGTATAAAATGAGATGTTCCCATAAATGGCCGGATTTGGAGTACAGTACCCCTTTAAGTAATTGAATACTAAGGTAATGTTATCATTATTGCTGTCCTTCTAAACATTAAAAATTGATAAAATAAATTGATATAAAATTCCATATCAATTAAAACCTTTCTGTACTAAATATTCATTGACAAGTAGTTCCCTTAAGAAATGTTCATATAATAAGTTCAATGGCCGCTTGTTGAGAACTTATTACATGTATCTGAACATTTCCCACCAATTAATAGATATCCTTCTGCACTTGTAATATCTGTTCATTTTTTGGAACACCCCTCCAGATGAATAATAGACGGTTCCAATGCATACATGTAACTGAATGGGAGAATCCATTTAGTAAAGAAAGGTTTAAAATAGTGTTTTTTGGGTGTCACGTCTTGTTCAAAACATATTAACAGGCTGACTAAAAATATACATCTATAAATAAAAAATACATCTTTAAAAAGAATACATCTTGAAATATGTTGGCGCAAAGTTAATGTTGTTGTTGTTATGCAGCATTAGGATTAGAGAAATCTACTAGCTAAACTACCATAAGATCACATATATTATATGGGATCTCCACAGGTATTCAGAGCGAGTAAATATTTAGCATAATGAGTAAGCAAATAATTGTATACTCATGGTTCATAAAGGTTGAGAAACGTATTGAAAATCTTGTGCATGAGAGTGACACCTCAAGAACATATTGTCAATGATGCAACAAAAGATCTTTTCTCTGCTCTACATATTATATCATAGAATTTATTTACATTTTGACAGTAGTAATTATTTATCTAATTCATCTGAATATTTATTGCAATCGATTTAATGGGCGGGATAATATGGTTTATTGTGGACATATTCAGTTCCAAGAGGGCAAATTCTGAGACATGGACCTATTTCAACTAATATGGATAAAGAAATGGAGTAAGATCATTGCTCAGAGAAGTTTTCAATTTCAATGTGACATATATAAATATAACAAGGTTGCATGACGGGTGCTGGGATACCCCCATGGTGACAAATTTAAATATGAACAGGTCGGAAACCAGAACGGAAAATGTGAATAACGTCAATTAACCCTCTTTTGAAAGCCCTCCTGATGCCAAACCTGCATACCGCATTTCATTCAGATCTGATAACCCACGGTTGAGATATATGAGTGGACGGACAGAAATCCAACATTTTCAGATAAACAAAGTTGGATAACTCTTGAACAGAAAATGTGAATAATGGTCCCCAGAGGGTGAATTTAGTGATGCTACCCCACATAGCGGGCTAGTATCACCAAATTCACCGTCTGGGAACCTCATCACTGAACCCTCATTTGAAATCCCTCTGATGCCAAACCTGCGTACCAAATTTCATTGAGATCCAATAACCCATGGTTGAGATAAATGAGCGGACGAGCGGAAATCCAACATTTTCAGATAAACAAAGAGGGATAATTCTTGATATGAAAATGTGAACATCATTGAACCTCTTTTGAAAGCCCTTCTGATGCCAAACCTGCATTTCAAATTTCATTGAGATCCGATAACTCATGGTTGAGATATACAAGAGCAGACGCCCCGATCGACGCACAGACGAAAGCATGTAATAGAGTATACTCCCCCCCCCCTACCATTTGGATGGGGTATAAATATCTCATGTGATTTTCTCATGTGACTAGCACCACTATACTATAACCTGAGGAACACTTAATATAAGTTTTTATATGGTCAGAATGGTTTATTCATGTAAAATATCTCATGTTTGATTGGACAAATGTGAGTAAATTTCAGTGTAGGAAAAAATTTGCATTACTCATATTTTCCAGCCCCGACATACCCACCCTTGTGTCTGTAAAAATCTGCAGACCCCCCCTGTAGTGATGGTATTTAATACACACATGTACATTTAGGAGTGATTAAGAACTGACACTGTTATGAAACACAGGACCTTTTCTAAAATATTTTTGTGAGTTTTGAATTTGAGTGCGCGAATTTAAAACTGAGCGAAAAATAGTACTTCGCAAATTTAAATACGAGTAAGGTATGTATCATATCGCAATACAAACTATCTCCCATCCCTGTACAAAAATATGACCAAGGGAATGCTACATACTGTATACACCCGTCAGTAAGCCCAGTCTGTGTTTTTTACCCTAAATAAAACATGGGGTGGTCCTCGTAGATAAGCCCACCCCCATTTTTGAGCATTTGGAAGGTGAATACAATCATGTATCTATCCTGTAGAATAGGAGAAGATACTCAAGCACATCTGTGCTTTTATAATTTGACCAGTTTCTTAAATAATAAAGATACACTTTGTTAATATTCTGAATTATACACTTCCTATTCTTTTCTATTCTTAGTTGTTGGATCAGTCAAAGAGGTTTCAAATCAATAAAATCATAGGATGTGTCATTTATTGTTCACACCTCTATCAGATTAAATCCAATGGGATGTGGAGTAATGACTTGGTGTTTTTGTAGGATCCTTTGATAATGCAGAAGTGTGATGTGTGTTCACCACTTCTCACTGTTGTGTTTTTATAAGAATTAGCTTGATTAATAAGCATCAGTGAAACACATGATGGTAGGTCAGTACCTGAAGGCTAACTTAATTTTTGCATGGGGAGGTCCTCGTGAGTAAGCCCAGTACCCACTTTTTGACCAAAAATGTGCACGAGCCCCCGGGCTTACTGATGGGTGTATACAGTAATGGTAATTGAATATTAACAGCTGGGAAATATACTAGTATTTTTCAGCAGCTATCATATATACAGAAAACAACCACATTATACACACTTCTCTTTTATTCCAGAGAGAAAAAGGAACATCGATAAAATTTGATTCATTATATGTACAAACAAAATCTCATAATAGCATATAATAGGCACAACTTTGGGTGCATTAATCAGTTTATGGTACAATAGACATATACAAATATACTGAATATCACAAAGGCATATACATGTAGATACATTAACTGGATAATTTAACAAAAATGATGGTAAGGTAGATTTAACAAAATATTTGCTGAGCAAGTGAAATGAAGCTTAAATCATTCCTGATGAACAAGAAATGGTACATGTAAGCTGGAGGCATTTGATGATCGATATAATTGTCTCAAATTATGGAAAAACAATGACGATATATAAAGATTTGCAAAATCTCTAAATGTTACCTTTAAGATCAAGTTGAGCTCTAGTTTTGAAACTTCAGTTGTCTTAACCCTTCCATGACTGGAGCTTCCAGAAATTTTGTGAAAACTCTGTGCCAGTGCATTCTCTTATATATCTGAGTCTCCCATAGGGAGCCTCGCATATATAAGAGAATACATTGGCCTAACAATATTTACATTGACCTTGTAAGCCAGTGCATTCTCTTATATATGCAAGGCTCCCTATGGGAGACTCACATATATAAGAGAATGCACTGACACATGATATTTAATGTTGCATCAGCGCAGCTCCCATCATGAAAGAGTTAAAGATGTGTTTTCTGTTCCCGGATAACACTTGCAATAACCAAAATAATAATAAAAAAAATTGAAAATAATTTTGAAAGCCTTTTTATAATGCTTTACCCAAACAAGACAGTCAATGACTGTGGGGTCGCTCACCAGACTGTAAAGACGGAGAAGACTGGGACTCTGAAGACTACAATAGTCAGTACGTTGTAATAACGTAATTAGTTTTTCAAAATTTAAATTTAAAATTGAGCAAGGAGTAAAATCAAATTTTGGTTTTCATTCAAAATTAATTTTGTTTGTTGAATTAAGCAAGGAGTTAATCTAAAAAATTAAATCTAAATTTTTGTTGTTTTGTTTTGTTATAAAGATATTAACCCTGGCTCTGCCCATTTGCCCAGTGACCCCATTTTAACAGATCTAAACCCCAGTAAAACAAGGACCCCCCATGCCAAATATAAGCTTAATGGTTCACTGAGAAGAAGTTGTTTTAAGACTTACTCTGGAGGGAAAGTTTTGGCCCTGGCTTTGCAACTATTTGACTTGGTGACCTCATTTTAGTCACCCAGGGAACATCCACACCAAATATGAACCCATTCGGTCTGGAGAAGATGTTTAAACAATTTTTGATGGAAGGACAGACGATGGACGAGGAGCTCGACAGGAGATTTTGCCTCAGGTGAGCTTAAAACTATCACGGGAACCTATATGTCAGTACATGTACCAAACTTGAACTCAACAACTCAAATAGTTTGTCCTATGGAGGGGGTTAAAGTTTTTGGAGTGAGTGGCTAATTCTTAAACTTATAAAGCTGTCTCTATTAGAAACAGTCTCAATCAACAAAAGATGGTCCACACAAACTACAGAACCATTCATAGCATAGAAATTAATTCACTGAAAGGAAGTGTTAAAACTGTGTAAACAACATATTTTGACTGACCCACCACTGAGTAGAGACTGAAGGCTCCTGGGAATACATTGACATTCAATTTCAAACTAATTACCAAAACAAAACCCTCTTGCTGGAGAGAGCTGTGTGTGCTGGTTGATACGAGCACTGTCAGATTTGACATGTGGATAATTATCATCAACAGAGCAGACTGGTATTATTTTCACTGTAAAGAGATAATATTCTAGCATATGCACAGGGTGTATTGCATTGTGACTGTGAAATATATTTAAATGAAAGTGTCAATGACACTGTAGCTCAACTTGGAAAGGGAATAATTTAATGTATTACAGTCAATGGAGCGATTAGGAATGTGGAAAGTTGAATGTCTAATACTAGTTTATAGACATGAAGAGAAAAGTAAAATCCAAGATGGCTGCTGGCGGCCATGTTTTCGGCCGAATGACCCCAAAATGATTGTATCCCATCTACATGTCATCGTTAATAAAAATTTTATGATGATCAGACTAAAGGTACGACCTGTAGCCTATGCTAAAGAATTTAGTCATACAAAGAGTAAAATCCAAGATGGCTGCTGGCGGCCATGTTTTTTGGCCGAATGACACCAAAATGACTCGTTCCCATCTACATGTCATTATTAACATCTATGACAAATTTCATGATGACCTGTGGCCCATGCTAATGAATTAAATTTTGAAATCCAAGATGGCCACTGGTGGCCATGTTTTTTGTCCGAATGACCCCAAAATGACTCGTTCCAATTTACATTCCAATTTCAACAGCCATGACAAATTTTATGATGATCAGACTAAATGTACGACCTGTAGCCCGTGCTAAAGGATTTAGTCATACAAAGAGTAAAATCAAAGATGGCTGCTGGTGGCCATGTTTTTCTGCCGAATGACCCCAAAATTACTCGTTCCCATTTACATTCCAATTTCAACAGCCATGACAAATTTTATGATGATCAGACTAAAGGTACAACCTGTAGCCCGTGCTAAAGGATTTAGTCATACAAAGAGTAAAATCAAAGATGGCTGCTGGCCGCCATGTTTTTTGGCCGAATGACCCCAAAATTACTCGTTCCCATCTACATGTCAATATTAACATCTATGACAAATTTCATGATGATCAGACGAACAGTATGACCTGTGGCCCGTGCTAATGGATTGAATTTTGAAATCCAAAATGGCCGCTGGCGGCCATGTTTTTTGTCCGAATGACCCCAAAATGACTCGTTCCCATCTACATTCCAATTTCAACAGCCATGACAAATTTTATGATGATCGGACTAAAGGTACGACCTGTAGCCCGTGCTAAAGGATTTAGTCATACAAAGAGTGAAATCAAAGATGCCTGCTGGTGGCCATGTTTTTTGGCCGAATGACCCCAAAATGACTCGTTCCCATCTACATGTCATTATTAACATTCTTGACAAATTTTATGATGATCAGACTAAAAGTACGACCTGTAGCCCGTGCTAAAGAATTTAGTCATACAAAGAGTAAAATCAAAGATGGCTGCTGGCGGCCATGTTTTTGGGCCGAATGACCCCAAAATTACTCGTTCCCATCTACATGTCAATATTAACATCCATGACAAATTTCATGACGATCAGACAAACAGTACGCCCTGTAGCCCGTGCTAATGGATTGAATTTTGAAATGCAAGATGGCCACTGGCGGCCATGTTTTTTTACCGAATGACCCCAAAATTAATCATTCTGGTCTAAATGTTGATGTCAACAGCTATGACAAATTTCATAATGATCCGACCAAAGGTACGACCTGTAGACTGCATTGTTGACGCCTTACGTACACACGTACACACGGACGACAAAGCCATGGCAATAGCTCAAACTTTACAAAGTAAAGTTGAGCTAAAAAAGTGTTTGATAACAGGGATGCTAGAAGCACCAATGGGCAAGGGTGTTTGTGTCTTTAATAATTAACTTAAAAAAAATATATAAAATTATTGAAATAAAAAAAAAAAAAATTTAATTTAAAATTAAAATGTTTTTTTTTTAGTCAATCTAAAAAAAATGTTGTTTTTTTTTAGTTATGTCCCTGGCTCCACACACATTTGACCCAGTGACCTCATTTGAACAAAATCTGAACCCCAGTCACCCAAGGACACTTCATACCAAATATGAACCCATTCGACCCGATGGTACAAGAGAAGAAGTCATTTTAAGAAATACCATGGAGGGAAAGAGTTATGGCCCTGTCTTCGCAACTATTTGACCCAGTGACCTCATTTGAACAAATCTGAATGTTAGTCACCTACGGAATATCCACACCAAATATGAACCCATTTGGTCTTATGGATCAGGAGAAGATGTTTAAAGAATTGTTGACGGACAGACGGATGGATGGATGACGGACGAGGAGTGATGACTATAGCTCCACCGGAGACTTGGTTTCAGGTGAGCTAAAAAGGCATAAACAAATATCTGGTGTCACACATAATCTACTTAACACATGCCACACAGCATAATAAACCCTTTCATGATGGGAGCTGCGTTGGTGCAGCATTAAAGACCCTGTGCCAGAGCATTTTCTTATATATGCAAGTATCCCATATGGAGCCTCGCATATATAAGAGAATGCACTGGCTTACAAGGACAAGGTAAATATTGTTTAATAGGCCAATGCATTCTCATATATATGTGAGGCTCCCTATGGGAGATTCGCATATATAAGAGAATGCATCGGCACAGAGTTTTCACAAAATTACAGGAAGCTCCAGTCATGGAAGGGTTAATATAAATGGTGTTTTTGACTTATAATTATTATTTTGATGCCTAAAATCAATATAAAAAGTTCTGGAAAAAGAAACAACATCTTTAGATAATTTAATATGATATTAAAGAGGAAAATGATACATGTACCGGTAAGCGAGAGGCATCATGGTGATAAATAGACATGCAATCTCAAAATATGTAAAATATAACAATGAGTAAAACTGGAGAAATAAGATGGTGCAGCTGAGTGCAGTACATGTATTTATAGATTTTCATAAAATAATTGATCAGCAGTCACATCTGTTAGTTAATAACCATCAAAAACTAAATTTTTGTATCTCTAGTTTCAAAGTCCATATTGTGCAGACGTCAGATGCAACTACCTTGCACTTCGCATGTCAAGAATCAACATACTATAATAATAAATATATGTGTGACGGGAAAAGACATGACCCAATAGTGAGGCAGCTACATACTAGTAGCTACATTCTTTTTTTGAAAACAATGTCCATGCAACAGTTTTCATATGCTTATTTATTTGAAACCAAAATCCGAAACACACCATCTTATAGTTCATATGATTTGCATCCGCTACTCATTGTGTAACAAGTCCTGCTTGAACTCAATTCATATCCAAATACATGTAGATCCTATAGGTTTATATCACTCTCTTGAATGTCTTAATGTATCTAATCAAAACTCCCATTTGCTGGGTAGGTCAAAACTCCCATTTGCTGGGTAAGACATTTAGACTGTGACGAGTCTGGGGATCCTTTTTTTTTTTTAACTATTTAACTATGAATGCCATACTTTCAGATCTATTATTATCCTATAAGCATGTCTACCAAATATCTGTCTAAATAGTGCAATATAAGTTTGAAACACCAAAATAAACATGCAATACAGTGTGCAATATGCCTTTATGTTTCCTTAAGTAACATCGACATGGATTTGAAGTCTCACTTAACACAATACAAAACACCATGGGATATTGTGATATTGATTTAACAGAACACGGATTTAGTATTATAAAAGGTTGAATTCAACACACTCTGTAGTACACTCTATGTAAGTATATGTAATGCGTAGGAATCAGAGCACTTAATGAGACATGTGGTGTTATTATAATAGCACTGCCGTGCATATTAAATTCCGTCAATATGATATGATTACATGGATGTAGCTAATGCCAATATACTTTCAGATCTATTATTATCCTATAAGCATGTCTACCAAATATCTGTCTAAATAGTGCAATATAAGTTTGAAACACCAAAATAAACATGCAATACAGTGTGCAATATGCCTTTATGTTTCCTTAAGTAACATCGACATGGATTTGAAGTCTCACTTAACACAATACAAAACACCATGGGATATTGTGATATTGAATTAACAGAACACGGATTTAGTCTTATAAAAGGTTGAATTCAACACACTCTGTAGTACACTCTATGTAAGTATATGTAATGCGTAGGAATCAGAGCACTTAATGAGACATGTGGTGTTATTATAATAGCACTGCCGTGCATATTAAATTCCGTCAATATGATATGATTACATGGATGTAGCTTGAACATATTACAAACAGGAAATGAGAAAGACAACTTTATTACACCCTGCAGACAACTAAAAGTCATGCAATATGACATAACACTATAATCTATCTATCGGAATAAGGTAGCAGTGGTTATTGCCACTTAAAACTTTTCAGTGGCAGGAACAAAGTGTATTGCAGTCGCTTAAAATTATATCATCACAGCCAATAAAATTTGCTCTCACAGCCGGCTGTCATTCAATCAGTAATTGAGAACTTTCCCACCAAATTTGCTGTTTTGCATGAATACGATCATTTGCAGCCTAATAATAATTTTGCAATTGACATGGTTGTTAAATTGAACAGTGAACCATAATTTCACATAAATGGTTATCTGTTGCTGCAATTTCTGAGAAAATTATGATATATACATGTTCCCAGCCAGTTTGAATGTATACGATTAAAATTTGGTATTAATCACCATCAAGAAACTTATACTGGTACTAGTATGTGTACATTCCAAATGCAGTTAATCATTGGAAATACTTTTCGATAAAGGTTCCTGACACTGTGCAGCACTCATGTTGATCCAAACCAGAACATAAACCCTACTACAGAGGCACTGACTGTAGTTGAAGCAGTTATATACATGTATATAACAGATTTTTAGTACACATATCTTAATTAAGATGCTACCGGTATATCTCTTCCCATCACCACTTCCAACAACCTTAAAAAAATGTTTATGAATTTGGTTTTGAAGGCATGTTTTGCATTATTACGGTTTACACAAAAATATCTGGTGTTACTCATATTTCACTTAGAAAAATGAATTTTGACCCAAAACAACACACACATCACCGATGATAATTGTCCCAGTTTGTGGAAAATATTTGGAAAAAAAAATTACTTCCTAGTGACAGAACTTCACAGAAGCTCTCTCTGACTAAAAAGTTTTATTTGATAACCCTAAATCTATACATAAATTGCAGAGAAGAGATACACGGTACAGCATCTTGAATGGTATCAGCTAGATAGCTACCACCTCTCATTCCATTCTGGGCGAGCATTTATGGATGAGATAGAATTAGTCGACAAAACAGATATATTAGACTTGGCACTACTTGGTCTGCTTGACTGTCGACTGACTGATGGAGACATTGCCACAGAAGATCGCCCACTGCCGACCATATATCGTCGAGCTGGTTTGATATACTGATTTGTTGGTGCCCCGTAATACGATGTCTTATGAAAGTCATTAATCTGATCCTCTTTTGAGAGTCCTCTTGTAGGTCTGATACCCTGTAGCCTTCTTAGAAATTTCTGTAATGTAAGAATATATCGTAAATTAACGAGTGCTTACAGTAATGCTCTAAGTAATCGACTCCCTAACCACAGAAGAATTATGGGTAACTTTTCAGGATTTAGTCGGAAATATGGCTTGTTGCCATTCATCGGAAAGCTCTCGGGGAGAGCTTTCCGATGAATGGCAACAAGCCATATTTCCGACTAAATCCTGAAAAGTTACCCATAATTCTGCTGTGGTTAAGGAGTCGATTACTTAGACTAGAGCATTACTGGATCTCTGAATCAAGGTGGACAGTTCAAGGAGGCGATACAAAACCACCCAGTTCTTCGCATACCAGTATCATGTGACGTATCACTACATGTTCATTAAATGTTAACTATCACTTTAGCACAGATCAGTGAGAATCGCTAATGTGAATTATCTAATGAATCAAATCAGCAATCAGAGAATAGCTCGAAGCCATCAAACAGAGTTATTGATTACAGTATATGCTACCATGATAACTTTTACAGTGGTATTCCTTATGTGGGGATACTAATAATTGATCACATAATTTGATCACATAGGACTCTAGATCAGCACAGATATGCTGATTTACTTATTTATTACATGCTTGCTCGTAGAATTACAGTGTTACAGCTGTTCCATATTTACAAATCTGTATGGAATGTATGTTCCATATGCATCCCGTTGATGTCACGTGACATAAATGACATTCCCTTCAACCATGAAACCGGAACAATAAAAAAAAGCATCATCACACATGCCTGAATAAACCTTGTAATGTCTGGTTTTGTTTTTAAATTCACGGCTCTGGGACGGGTTGCACGTAATAAACACAAAATGACATGTGTCAGCGACAATGTTACAGTTACACATGTAAACAACCTCTTCTCCGGGGCTTGTCCAAAATCATGTTCTGCACATATACATGTACATTTGTTATGTACCGGTGCACATTTTTAAATACCGTTTGCCTGCCCCACCCATTTTGTTGTTTGGTTATTGCATGAGAGGAAAGGTTCTGATACACATCACTTTGCAAAAAAACCTTCCATAGTGAGCAAACAGTGGGTTTGAAAAGTGTATAAATGTTCTGTATAACACACAGAGAATCGCCCTATACATGTATCACTTTTGTTCTATAAATAGAACAATCATCATCAGCCGATTAGTAAATTTTAACAACGAGTGACTGATGTTACAACATGGAAATGTTACTGTTTTACTACATGTACGGTACATGTAGCTCATAATTCCAGGATGAAATAGTCATTCAGAAGAGACAACAAATTTTCATTGGAGAGGACTGCAAAATAAGACCATAAGTATTTTGGAACATTCCATATTTACACAAAATGTACATAACAAAATGACTTCGTGACTGAGGTTACACAAAAATAACATAAAATTTCACCACTTACATGTAATGATGTCCATGTATGTTCATGTCTGATTTTCTGTCAATAGACATTGTATCTATTAGAGATGGATCATATTTTCTTAAGTTGGGCCATTGTTGGCATTTGATTTTTCTTCATTTATAAGACATAACTATCATTTCTGAGGAGCAAATTGTAGTTCATGTATTTGTCAAAAATGTTGTTTCCAAGACTGACATTACCATGACTGACGTTACATATTAATCAGTTATTTGGATATATTATGTGTCAATTTATGACACAAGATTTAGTCAGGATTATTGTTAATATTTGTATGACATGAGTTAGGCCAAAAAAACAAACATCTGTGTTTCCGGTTACCCGACCGACCTGCCGAAATTGGGCCGACCTGGACTATTTTTTTTCAAATTTCAACCCAAATCAAAAAATTTCAACCCAAAAAAAAAAAAAAAAAAAAACTTTTTTTTTATTTTTAATTTTTTTTTAATGCATGTCATTGGCATGTAAACACATCAAAATCGTTAAATATATACTATATACTATGTTTACATTAAGCAGCAATAATTTTAGATGGAATTTTCAAAAACAATTTACTTCTATTAAAATACATGTCCATTTGTGGTTGCAGATGAATCCCAATCTCACCAATAAATCTGCAGTCTTTAAAACCTGCCTGTGGTAATCTTGTTTGTTCAACTCCCATGTCTTATGGGAAGAAGTCTTATCTGCTAGAGAGCAATATACATGTAGAAGACTTTCTATATCAGAATTTAAAGTTCCTCTCCCCAGTCAATCAAGGATTCATAGTGTTCAGGCATAGTTACTAGTATGTATACAGACAGTATAAAGATGACTGCATGTCTACCATATCAAACACCCTTCTGGGATGGGCACTAAAAAGCACATGAAATTATCTACTGGTTTGTTTGGGTATATAAAACTTACAAGCATGCATATGCCAATTTGAATGCTGAGGTGTGGTACCTCAGTCAAGGTGTGGCCTGTGGTACCATTTTCAGTGTGGTGTGGGACTTTATATTTCAGTGCAGTTGAGGGATGTCTGAGGAACATTTACACCCTGTGCAATGTGTCTGAGGTGCATGTGAGATATGTGCCTTAGGTCCTGAGGTGTATGACCAAATATTTAAGTGAGGTTTGAATTAATATCATACAAGTTATGTTATTATAAAGTAATAGTGTATGTCTTGGGCCTGTTGATATGTCAATATTGTGCTCTGAGAAAGATGTGCCACCACAATCTAAACTGAGAGAATAATTACAAGAGAGCTGCATAATTGAGTGCCTGGGTGGCATTTGTTTGTTCACATTGACAATACTTATCATATTATTGTGCTACATTAACTGTTTACTTGCAATATACATGGACAGCCTTAACACAAGTATAAAGAGTAAGCATTAATGTACTTCTTAACTGTTCAGGGAAAAAATAAAAAAATATTACCAAAAATAAAATAATCCCTACCTACCTACCTGGATTTGTTTGGCACCGTAATAGGAAACAAATAATATTTTTTTTTTGGCCTTACGCCCAGGGTTGGTGGCGGGAACTGTAGTCTATTTTACCTAACAAATCAATACCTGATGCTATATATACGGTTAGTCAATTAATCATTCATACATGTATGTGCTGCCTACATTACACCCAGGTAAACACGTGATAAATGCGAAATTACAATGACTACATGTACTTTACATCCAGACTGACACAGTTATAAACTATCAGTCAGCAGGCTTGTCATTCTGAGGCCCCCGCCCGTCATCAGCCACCTAAACTCAAATTTGTGTGGCAGGTAAATGTCCTCCTCATTGCTGTTCCCACGGACGAGAAATTAAAAAAATGTCAATCAATGTTCACTGTGAACATGCATCGTGGTGCCAATTGAAAGTGTGTGGAATTGACGCATACTTTTTGCAAACGGACTATAGTTAGTTTTGCAGAGAATCCCATGCGTATCAATTACGTCACCTGACATATATATACCGGGTACATGTATATAGCACTTAATTTTATTTCGCGGATTTACCGGTATGCGTCTGCTGTACTTTTAGTTTTGTTATTCAAGGTGTGTGCGGCGCATCACATTGTGCAACGTTACGGGTACCAGTACCACGTTGGAGAACGTAATGCATGTAGCACTAATACATGTATGTGATGACACAAACTTGTTACTGATTAACTTTGAACATTCCATGTCCCGCGAACTTTGTGATTTTGTCAATAATGGTGAACATTTTACAGTATGAAATTTGAAAAATGAAATATAGATACAGTCCGATGCAAGTCGTCCATTTTGGATATAATGATCGCTAATTACCGATCAATTGGAACATAAATTCACAGTTAAGCATAATTTATAAACAATGACAAGGTTGTAACACGACATAAAGGCAAAGGATGCCGCTGGCCGCCACTGACTGAGAACATGTCACACACCAAACTCTTTGAAGATGACTGCCAAACTTCGGCTGCGACATGAAAGGAATCCCCATCAGAAGTGGCGACAGACCAGGCTGTCGGATGGTAAATTGTGCTACAAGGTACATACACTGTTAACTTTTACTTCCAGGCATGGCAATTGTGCATAGTACTGCTTAAATACACAATGATACCCACACCCCCCTTGGGCGATTTGTCGACAAAAGTAAACAAGAGGTACGCTGTCGCGTGGCATTTGCCCCCGACCGTAGCAATTCGGATTAAGCATGGACGAAACTGCGGATATCCGAGGAGGTCTATATGACCATTCCAAAAGAAGTTCGTACAGAAATGATTACTAAAAACCCCAAAACAAGCGATCCGGAAACCCAAAAACAAGCGAAAATTCAAATTTTCTAAGTTGAAAAAAGGGCCATAACTCTGGCAAAAATCATCAGATCATACCCAAATTCGCACTTGACATGTATTTTCATATAACTGATCCACAAAAATACGGGATTTGCAATCGTACCACAAAAGCTCACACTATCATCTGGATACCCAAAATACAAGAGAAAAATTGAATTTTCTAAGTAAAAAAAGGGCCATAACTCTGGTGAAAATGGGTGGACGAAACCCGCGCTATGCATGTAGCTGTTCCCCCATGCTGCTCTATCACCATACCAAATATCAGCTAAATCTGCAAAGCGGTTGCTGAACAATAATGCAAAATGTTTGTACGGACGGACAAAATTGAATTTTCTAAGTAAAAAAAGGGCCATAACTCTGGTGAAAATGGGTGGACGAAACCCGCGCTATGCATGTAGCTGTTCCCCCATGCTGCTCTATGACCATACCAAATCAGCTAAATCTGCCCAGCGGTTGCTGAACAATAATGCAAAATGTTTGTACGGACGGACAAAATTCAAATTTTCTAAGTTGAAAAAAGGGCCATTACTCTGGCAAAAATCATCAGATCATACCCAAATTCGCACTTGACATGTATTTTCATATAACTGATCCACAAAAATACGGGATTTGCAATCATACCACCAAAGCTCACACTATCATCTGGAAACAAAAAAAACAAGAGAAAAATTGAATTTTCTAAGTAAAAAAAGGGCCATAACTCTGGTGAAAATGGGTGGACGAAACCCGCGCTATGCATGTAGCTGTTCCCCCATGCTGCTCTATCACCATACCAAATATCAGCTAAATCTGCCCAGCGGTTGCTGAACAATAATGCAAAATGTTTGTATGGACGGACGTACGGACGGAGACGTCGACTATACATGTATACCCGCCGACTTCAAGTCGGGGGCATAATAATCGTTGACTATCACACCCGTCGAAGGTTAGTTGATTGATCGAATAATCATGACAAGCCTACAAATACCTTCATAATGCATAATTTAAAAGACACTGTCTTGTCAGAAGTTTTTACAATTTTTTTCCAAACGTCAGACTGTTTGCGAGACTATTTCATAATAAGCCAAAGTTGAGAGAGAATGTCAATCAACTCTATATTGGTTCAATCAGATTAAAAGGCGAGTGCATTCAGTTCATTGAACGCGATGACATTTCAAAGACGTAGTGCTGCCTTTCTTGTAGAAATATACAACGACGTCGCCATAAGTTAAAACTTTAAAGCTTCCAGTCTGAGTATTATAAACCATGTCGCATCATCAAATGAACTGCCGACTTTTTGCAACATTTTACTATTAGTAGTACTCATCTTTTCATAATCTCTTTGACATGAGATCGAAGGCTGTTAAAGGGGTATTGTACACTAAATCTGTCCATTTATGGGACCATCTCCTTTTATACTCAACAGAATAAATGTA
This sequence comes from Siphonodentalium dalli, assembly GCA_032622095.1. Lineage (NCBI taxonomy): Eukaryota > Metazoa > Mollusca > Scaphopoda > Gadilida > Siphonodentaliidae > Siphonodentalium > Siphonodentalium dalli. Next base: position 147,871,799 of record CP136065.1, on the reverse strand, counting down.
CATGTATATGCCACAAATGAATGGATAGGAGCCATGGATTAGTGCAAAATTTACTTGTATGGTCCATGAACGATGCAAACAACATGGTAATGATAATGAAAATGAATTTATGGCTGGAGTCATAAATTCATTATAATTACCATGTTACCGGTATTTGCATCGTTCACAGAGCACACTAGTGTCTTTTGCAGTAATCAGGGTTGGGCGATTACATGCCAATGTAATCGATTACGATTACTTTTCATTTACATGATTACAATTATGATTACTGATTACATTTCCCCCAATGTAATTGATTACGATTACAATTACTTTAGTAAATGTAATCAATTACTTTTCGATTACATATGATTACAATGTTAGTTTCCAACCATTTTGATCGCATAGGAATAAATAATGAAATGAATCAAATTAAAATATAAAATAACAAAACATCAAATGATGAAACAATAAAAAGAAGCAAGCAATAAACACATAAACTTTTTGATTTACATGTATTGGTGAGGTTTCACCATGAAGTTGTGCACCAACTTATTGGAATGTATTATGTTTTACGGTATGTGTATTTATTTACGTAAATATATTTTTAATATATTTTTTAGTTTTCTTACATGCATTAAAACCAACGCATAATATTTATGAAACTATCATTAGAAACAATTATAAATTATTTGCATGTTCTGTTAGATTCAAAACCCAACAATGAAAATAACACTAAGGTCTATTTGATTACATTGTATCTCATCCATTGATACTGATGGGGATTAAATGAGGCTTAACTCCATGAATGCAGTAAATGACAGACTAGCTAATTAGGTCTACTGATGTACCCTACATTGTACATCACATCTGCTTTGTTCAGTTAATTAGCCCTATTGTACCAGTGTGACCCTAATTACAAATAAAAACAATTAAAATATTAATAATTGTTACAGGTACCAGTGTATTTATCCCTATCCAATTAATAAAATACAAGATTTCAACATGAGACCTACGTCTGAGGAAGGGATTTTGATGTTATACCACATTATCCTGAACTCAACAGTAGAGACATTGCCAAGGAAACCATGCATACATTGTAACATGCGAGGGCATGATGCAACACTTGTTTACTGTTTAGGTTTTTTTATGTCGGCTTATAGATAAGAGAGGTCATTGAGGTCACTGGCTGACCTGATATCAGTATGAATACTGGTGATTAGCGGTCACTTCGTTGAATAGTAGTTGTTAATTGGTGAACAATGGGGATGTTGTAAACACACTACACTATATACTGGTAATGGGTCTCGTCGGGCTATTTTACATAATTATTTCAATTCATTCGATATATAATAACTGAAGTGTGGTGAATGCAGTCAACTGCGTAATTATGTGTCAGGTGACATGTACTATCGGGGGTTTATACCGGTACCTGTGTTAGGCAGGACCTGGCTGTATATCATCAAATTTGTGTTTGGTTACACTTTCCCCCTGTTTACTGGTCATTTATTCAACAAAATATTGTTATATTTAACACAGATTATTGAAGAAAAACAAGCACCTGATTATTATTTAGACAATCGGAAATGCCGATGTTGAAACCCGAGTACCGACTGTCATCTGATGGGCCACAATCGGCCGATTCCAATTGTCGTTTCCGATCATCGGCTCATCACTACACAATCCACAGTACTACAGTGTGAGACTGTGAGTATCCAAAAGCCATCCATGTGGATATTTTAGTAAAAGTAATCAAAAAGTAATCAAAAATGTAATCATGATTACAGGTAAATTTGAAAGTAATCGATTATGATTACTTGTAATAAAAAAATGTCATGATTACTGATTACAGGCGATTACTCCAAATTTTGTAATCGACTACTTTGATTATGATTACCCCAACCCTGGCAGTAATCCATGACTCAAATTCATTCATTTTATATTATGTTGAGTATAAAAGGAGATGGTCCCATAAATGGCCGGATTTAGTGTACAGTACCCCTTTAACGCCTCAGTTTTAGACTGTGTATAAAAACAAACATGGTATTCAATAATACCCGGCATTTTCCTAAATAAGACTGATTAATCGACGATGGAAATGGTAATTGAATATCGGCTTTATCAACGGTTCATCGATTATACGATTAATCATGGCACCCCTACTTATTTTGAGAATATGTGTAAACAGCTGAAGGTCGCATTAAAAGTCTCAGTCGGCGCGAGATTGAAATGTTGCCATAAATAAATGCCGTCTGCTTCAATTCATACCGGTAACTACATGTATTTTTCTTCCGAAGTTCTGATAAAGGCATTGTTGTTCTTAATCAGGGTTTCCACTACTACGGCAGGCCGTCCAGCTGCCTCATTCCCCTCCCCAACCTTGACTTAATATTGGCCACAAAATAGCCACTGACCCAGCTCAGTCCGGTTTTTACACAGGACGGGCAATCACTGATGATTAAGAGATTGCAAGGAATCCTGTCTGATTAAGACGTGATCAGTAGCGCGGACCGTGCGCACAATTTTGTCAACACCATCCTGTGTAACGCTTTGTCGGCGAATGTTTAGTATTAATCAGCCTCTCAAATTTAATTTACCGTAGATTTCTGACCCACTATTTCCCTCAAAATGCGCATTCTACATTGGTAAGTCATTAGGGGGGTGCTGAATTCTGAGCTGCAACCATGAACACAGGTGAGTTCTGGCAGTCACTATGATGAACAGTGAACACTTATTGCCTCAAAACAAGGTCTGTATCAAAGAAATGTTTAATTAAAAATAAAACAATTAAAATATTAATAGTTATTAACTTATTATCAATGTATTTATTCCCTGTCCAATTAATACAAAATTATCCGTCATACTAGTACGAATCCAGCATGAGGTTATCTCCGTCTGAGGAAATTTTGATTTGCACCAAATTGTACTAGTATTGATTCTGTGGTACTGTGAATACAAAGAAAGCATGCAGACATTGCAGAGCACGTGACATGACCTCTGCTCATGACCCCGTGACACTGGTTACTGCCTTACTGGTTACAGAGCACACTGCACATGACACTGAGTCAGTGAGTGTGACAATTTGTGGTTAGTTCCTTTGATGTCGGCTTTTAATATTGCTACTACTGTTATAAAAGTCATTATATCCACTGTATGATGTGGTGCTTACATGCTTTTAGTTCATTAACTTGAGATAAAAGAAAGAGATCTGTTTTAATTTGGTTTCTATACCAAGCTTCAATGTTCCTGCTTAATTGTTGTCTCAAGTGCAATGAAATGGCTACTTTTCCGTGATAAACCAGTGAAAAATCCAGGGATTTTTTGGGGACACCTGTTTTTGGACAATGATATTCCGAAGGCATATCCTGAATGCCTGAGTGGAGGAAGGTTTGGGAGGGGGTGACCCTCTGCTGAAGTGCTGATGGTGGGGGTACGTTCTTCTTCCTAAAAAAAATTTGAAAATCCATTGCATTGAGAGCTAATCTAGGGTTCTTTGAGTCAGTATTTTGAAATTTACTGAGAGGTCAATTTGATCAAGTTTCTAAACCATAACTTTAGATATGTATGGATTGGAAATGCTTATAAGTTATTGTCAGATATCTTTTGGTTCAATGGCTTATGCTAATCCTGCTTGAAATGAGACTTACTAGTACCATTATCACTCTTAATTCATATAATATAGGTTATTTTCTAAAATTCAAGTGAGAGACACATACATAATATACTAGTACGGTACAGAAACAATGTCTATTAAGTTAGTAATTACTATTAGTACTAATCTCTACCGGTATGTTAATTTTTCATTTGGTGTTGTGAGATCACACCTGATAACAAGGTTTATTTGATCAAATTGTCACTGTTCCTGTACTGTTTTTTATTGAAATACTGAAGTCTGAATGATACCAAACCTGAACTGAACCTATTTGAAGTTTTAACAGATGAAAGCTAGATAAACCCTAACATACTTTTACAGTATGATTCCAACTGTTAAACTTAAACATTTTTGTAAACTTAAATGCCTCATGTCAGTATATATAAATACATTTTTTTTTTGGGTAAAAGTTTTGTTTTGGGCGCCTGGAATTTGGGCGCCCAAACCGGTAAACGGTATGAAAAACAGCCTGGATATGTCCCTGTAAACATCCAAATTTTCCCCCGACAGGGCGCCGGGTATGTGCTTCCCAAATACGGCCATATTCCCCAATCCCTAGCGGAAACCCTGTCTTAGTATGAAACAGGGAACCGAAAGAACTGCATGGTTGTTTGGTCGGTGAACGGAAGAATGAACTTACAAAAAATATTATGTGCATTTATGTTAAAAAAAACTATGACAATGACCCCTGTCACGTGACACTACGCGAGACTGGTGTGCATTTAGGTATACAGAAATGCACACAGTGTGCATCTACATGTACTGTTATGCCCTAAGTAAATGACCCATTAACTGCAGTTATAATCCGTTTACAACTGCGGTTAAACCGTAACTGCACCGCTGTTATTTGCCGTAACTGCGGTGGCATCGCAGAACTTTACATGCGGTTAGGTTACCGCAGTTAATAACCCTTAACTGCGGTTACACTGCACGTAAACGTTAACCTTCCGGTATTTGAATAATTAGTGGGAAAGAGAGGGGTACTACCCATGCATCTACCAGTGTAGTATGTTATCGTTTTGTGTTTTAGCGATCACGGCAAAGTGGTAACTTCATAATCGACCAGGAGTTGATTGTATGTTTTTGTTATCACCATCGGTACTCAACACGATATATTTTATGTTTTAATCCCGACTTGTTAAAAACTGTATAATTTTGACGTATATGCTCTAGTATACAAATGTACGTCCGTTGTTCGGCTTGAGAAAAAATACATGCTTATGTTTGAAGCAAAGTAGAGTGCTGAATTTAGCTGGCGTGTCATGTTTGTAGTTAATTATGATTATATAGCAACGAATGCAAGATCGGAAAACTTAAATATCGGTTTCCGATATCCGAATAATGCCCGACATTTGAAGAGTGCGGTTGTTCGGTTTAAACGCATTTTTCTTTCCCTCACTTTACATTTATGATGCATGTGTGGGACTCTAACCCCCACTTTATATTTTTATATAATTATCCACTCGAATCCGTATGAAATTCAGTGGCCATTTGATCCGTTTGAATGCGTTTTTTCCCGTTTTGCGGTTGTTCCATTTTAAACGCGTTTCCTTACATTGAAAGTGAGAGGCACTCGTCAGCTAAAATGTTGAATAATTATATTTATTATATAAATATTTATTTTATCGATGGTTAAAGTTGAAAATGGGCCGTAAGAATTCTGATTACCCGTCGGGGTTAGCCCAACTGTTATTTTCACCAAAAGGCTACTATAAAGTATACAACATTATATAAATAAAAAGAAATCCAAAAATAAATAAAACACACAAAAACACTTTTATTTTTTCACACCATACATCACAATCTTCCGTTTACCCAAAACATAAAATATTGGCATATGAATGTCTGTTCTATTTATCCAAAATAAATAGAAGATCCACAACAAAAAATATTGATATTGAAAGGGACACTGCCATGTTATGTGTGCTAACTTGTCTAACGAGCATGACAACTAAAACATGACACGCCATATACGCCATATGGTATCTGTTCCATTAAGAGCGACATATACCGGTTTAACCACGACGTATCCATTTTAACCGCACAATTTATTCGGTTCTCTTGCGTTTTAAACGCATCTTATAACCGCGGTTAGGTTAAAACGGAACGCAGTTAAACTGGGGTGCCACTTCAGTTAGATAGGCCATTTACTTAGGGCATAACAGTATGTATAAAACGTTACGACAACGACCCCATTAGCGTCAGTGGACTTGCCACAAATTTTGAGACACATGTTGGTAATTAGTTGTAAAACGTTGAAGTCGTAATTCGGTTACTATTGAAGAACGTACAGGTACCGGTACGTTAGCATTTAAAGCCCACCTTAACAATGTGGGTTTGTCCCACAAAGATTTCGCTGATAAAGCAATTTCTATATACAATGCATTTTATGATTAATTTTGACACAGTGAATTTGAGTGGGGGGTAACACTAACAATGTTGTGTTTCGTTATTTTAAGCGGTACACCACTTGCTAAAACTTGCTTTACTGTCACAAATGTCAATTTGTATGCATCTCCAAAAAATAAATATGCAAACACACAATTGTACTACTTAAAGCTAGAGATGGGCGGTTAACCGTGGAATCAGTTCGGTTTCGGTAAAAACCGGAAATGACAACCGTGGTAAGTTGGGAAAACCCGTAGTTTCGGTTGTCACAACTTCCTGTAATCATGGCAGAGCACGACGAACAAACGAGTCCTGTGTGGAAATATTTTTCAAAGAAAGATAAGAAATCTAAGTGTGCCGCCTCTAATATATACAGAAAGGAGTTCGCATGGTGAAATCGCGCGACGAATTAATTACGTTGCTTCCGTGTACACCTATTTTCGCCGTAGTAAACACAACACAAGTCAGTTTATTTCTCATGTTCTTTTAATCATTAAGGCCGTACAAATACTCTGAAAGGTGAATTTGATAACGAGGGAACGATATCAAAAGGTATCAATGATTGTTACCCGCATCCCCTATTAGTTTTTATCACTGTTTGGATGTTAAATCGGCAAATATATTTGTGCGCCGTTGATTAAAAATGTTATGCCGGAATCGGAGCCGGAATGAACTATACCGTTTGTCGGTAAACTGTTTAGAAATAGCACTCATTCAGGTGACTTGTATTGGATGCATGTATAGTGTGTACAGTATCATGTACCTAAATATGGTAATAGGCATATAGCCAGATAATGTGATTGAGAGATCCTAGTCATGTTTTATTTTCATTTTGTTGTTTATTTCAAATCATAACTATACACACATACCGGTATATCTAGTCACACACATTAGTTTTATGCCAATATAAATGATCATTATATTATTTCACACTTATGATCATATGATGCTGAATTGCAGTCATGAATACACAATACACAGACTCACTTGCATAAATGGACATGTACCTCACAAGTTATGGTGATAAAATTGGTGTGTTTTCTTTGTAATATGATGAAGCATAATTAGATTTTGTTCACATTTATAGTCATTTTTATTAATAAAAACCAAAACCGAAACCGAGACTCAACTCTTTTTCCACAACCGAAACCGAGGCAAATTTTCACAACCGCCCATCTCTACTTAAAGCTCTACTAGTACTAATATGATATTAAGAGGAACATACCAGATTATCTTGTTCAATCTTTTCTTGTTGTCTTTTTCTGTTAATTGCAGATGTAGCCATTCTCTTTACTGGATATGATCTGTTTTCAATTATTTGAGTGGTCCTTTGCTTATGAGGATCTGTTTGCCTCATTAATTGCTGTAGAAGGCGTTGGTTTTCTGCTTCGATAGCATTAGCACGGGCCTCTACGACAGCCAAGTTGCGCTTCCTCTGACCAGTTTTTTCAGGAGCAAACATAACACGTCTAGTGTTTGCTTTTACTCTTTGTTGCTTTGCTTCTTCATCGTCAATATCATTCAATGCTTTTACCAAAACATTAAAATCAATTTTATGATTTTTACCTAATCCAAGTTCAGTAAGGTCTTTGCTAGATGTATCCTGCGATTTACTAAGTTTATGCCTGGGACTATTTTGTTCTGACACAAGTGGAGACACATCCGTAACATCACTTTCACTATCTGAACCTGTCAAATTATCCTTATACTTGAATTCTCCATTGCTTTTTTGCTTCCTCATATTTCTTGACAACTGCTGATCATTCTTATCACCTAAGTGAGCATTATTCAAATCTATGTGTAGTTCCTTTTTAGTCCAAGCTCTATTACTTGAAACTCGATGTTTGGAAGTCTTCGGCCTATCTACTGGAGGTTTTGCTGGAGTATATTGTTCAGGTTCCGAGTCCGAACAAGACAGGCTATCACTATCCGAACTGGATGAATAAGAATCACTGTGCTTGCCTTTCCTAACTTTCCTTTTAATTTTATTTGAATTTCTAGCACTGCTGGCGGAACTACATGTAGTTGACCGACTTGAATCATGGCTATCACTTTCATCATCAAATGAATCGCTGTATGAGTCTCCACCTGAGCTAGAATTCTCTCCTACAGATCTTCTTGACTTTTTATCTTTTTTCTCAAAATCATGCTTCCCAACATTATCATAACTTTTGTTCTTTGAATGAAGACGATGTTCCTCCTTTTCTGAATCTGAATCACTATAAAGGTTTCCTTTTTTAATATTCGTGTCTGATTTATGTTTCGAATCTTTAATGCCGTTCACTTTTGAGCTCTTGTGTTTGCTGTCAGTCTCAGCGTTTTGCTCGCCTATTTTCGACTTACTGCTAGTGCATGATTTCTCGTTTTGCGATTTATTTGTGTTGAAATCAGTGGATCTCCGGGCCGATTCGAAGAAATCAAAGTCTATGTCACTATCTAACTCATTATCTGCGAATCGAGACATAATTAATACAGGAAACACGAAATAATGCGGCGTTTTCTTCTTGTTTGTCCTCACATCTTCATGAAAATGTTTTATAGCAACAGAAATGTTGATCTCGCGAAGTCACGCGAGGTCTCGGAGTTACGTCGAGAGATCGACAGGTGCGCGAAATCGTCTGCTAGCCGCGATTTCAAAGAAATATCCATAAACATCAGTTCTTTTTCGAATTTAAAGTGGCGATTTATCAGAGACAATTTATAATATTAGGCATACTAGTACCCGGTACTATTACTAACAGTGACCATGACAACCACAGCGGTGACAGCCGTCCCAAACTCATATGATTGACATTATTAATATTATAAAATATTGCCAATTTATTGGTAAATAATGTTAATCCTTATAAGTTATATTTAAAGGTACTCACACCGATTTGATGCCATATGATGGTCCCCATAATATCATCAGAATCATATTCCAACAACAACATTTTTTTATCTTCAGTTATCAGAATTGATTAATAAAATTAAAGGTACTCAATCGATTGAATTTAGACGCTCCTATAAGTTATAACGTATAAGTATAATCTATTATAGTCCTAAATTACTATTTCTTTGGTTTTGGGGGTAAAAAATATTTGATTCGAGTCGAGGAACCCACCCTTCAGTCAAAGCTCAGACTCAGACGAGTCAGAGTGATCAGATCTATAGTATATAATATATATATATCAATTTTTGAAATTTGTTAATTTTTGGAGATCATGATTCATGTCACATGTGGGATTGTCAATGTCATCATTGATTCATTGTGGTCGTGGATCCACTTCAACCGGGCACTTCATCTTCAAGTTCCACGTCTCAAACGGACAAATTGCGGGTGTAACATGATTATGATAACTCTAAAATCAAGTGGTAATTATTATTAACAATAATAACCACTTGATAATGATATTAGAGTTATCCATCTTGCACACAGCACAGTGCACACATCTGATCACTCTGAGCTTTGATTTGAAGGGTGGGTTCCTCGACTCGAATCAAATATTTTTTACCCCCGAAGCCAAAGAAATAGTAATTTAGGGGTGCTTAATCGGATTGAGTATTTAATACCTTTAATAATTGCCCAAAAATATTAAATGCTATTTTGCTAACCACACTGTCCACAGTCAAAGTTCTATAGTATACTGTATAGCCTAGGTATAAAATTGCCCAAAATCTGTTATTTGTTTGTCAAATATCTAAAGTTAAACCCAAACTTCCAATCTTCCATGCATGCAAAGCCACTTGATTTTAGAGTTATCCATCTTCATATTCATAATCATAATCATCCGAAATTTGGTCCTAGACCGTCTTCTCGTTTACTTTTTGCCAGGCTGCCAAAAACTACTGGTGAATCGGGTGATAACAAATAATAGATTTGAAAAATCAATATCTGAGCTTTGGGTACTAGTATGTTCCTCGACTCAATCGAATTAAATATTATTTACCCCGAGGCCAAAGAAATTTTGCAGCACTGGGTAGAGTTTGCATAGCATTCCCTTTACCAATACATGTTTATTCATTGTAAATTGCATGCGCTCGTTAGCAGAAATTTGAAATTGCAACAATTTGGGGGGGGGAACTGGAGGTGGAATCAGCTTGTTCCTCCGACCGTGGACCTTTTATTCCTACATTTTTTGGTAATTTTTTTTTAAACTTGGCACAGATTATGAGGTCTGTCCAACTATTTTTTGTGGAATTATCCCCCTTTTTCTTGAACTTCGAAAATATTCTCAAAATGCATTATTTGGTCCAACTCCGAGCTTTGAGTTTCATTCCCACATTTTTCTGTCAATTTTTTACACGCCTATTTGAAAAAATGGTCCATATTATGTAATCAGTCTGTCCATTCGTCTGTCTGTTCATCAAATTTGGGTTTCAGGATGATTACTTGAGTTTGGATTATTTGATCACAACTAAACTCAGTATATGTGGCTCAGTCATGCCAAAATACAGGTCAAGTTCGAATTTGGGTTTGGTTCGATGATTATTTCCGCAGTTGTGAACTTGTGGCCCTTTATGACTTAGAAATTTTGCATATTGAATAATTCTTGCTTTCCAGATAATTTGCTTTATTCTATTGGACTCATATTTTGTATGTTAATTTATTACCTCACAATACAGGTCCTGATATAGCAAATTATCTTTGATAATAATTCAAAGATGATAACTATTTACTTTGCAAACGGGCGTATAAAGCAGTGCTCTTGTTTATACTTAGCACAGATATTTAGTTCAAAGGGATTGGGAACCTGTGCACCTGTCATTGAAATCAAATAAAAACAGAATGCTGTTCCCTCAACCGGAATTTAGAGTGTCTGCTTTTGCAGATTGAGGTCCCCAGAGGGTGAATTCAGTGATAATAATACTAATAATAATAATAATATTTATATAGCACCTATCCCCCGCAAGGGGCCCTAAGCGCTTTACACATTATATAAATACACAAGAAATGCACATGGAAAATAATCAATAGATATGTGGAATTATATATAATCAGATTTTGTTAGTTTTCTTTGTGTCGGGGTAGCGTCGTCGAAATATGTGAGTTTTTAAAGCAGATTGAAAATCGGTTAGCAAGCAAGATTGTCGCATTGATGCTACCCCACACAGCAGGCTAGCATCATAACTTCAACTGGAGAACTCCAATCTGTTCCTATAGGTTTCCCATAGCAGTTGAGGCCTAAGGCAAAACAAAAAATAATACCTTCGTTTCCGGTAACGGAGGGCAAAAACATTGTGTATTCAGCCTTCATAATTGGCTACGGCAATCAGCATTGCCGAAGCAATTTGCTGAAGCAAACTGGGCCACGGCATACTGTTGCCGTAGCGGATTGCCGAAGCCAAACAATCTGAATTAAGAGGGCTGGGTATTGAAGGGAGTCAGACCGCTCTTAAATTTGTACAATTCTCGCATATTGGAATGAGTCGATCTTTAATCTTTGTCTTAGGGAAGCTTTCACCACACCACCACCTTCCCCACATTGGACACAACTGTCACACAAGTGTCTGCTTTGCAGATAGCAGAACCCTTGGGTATTTTGGAAAAGTCCATGCAATTGGGAAAAATAGATACCATAGCGGGTAAATTGTGAATTTTTCAAAATTACATACTAGTAATGACACTATCAGATGCATTTCAAAAATAAGATGTTTAAATCTTAATGTTCAGAACTATTACTAATGAATAAAACAACAATCTATATACATGTACCAGTTCATACTAAGTAAGTGGGCCTTCTCTTCTGTATACCTATTTCTCAGGCCCTGAAAAGGGTCGTTTTTATGGAGTTTAGTAATCATTTTTCAGTAAAAAGTGCATACCTCTATAAATCTGATACATGGTGTGTATATAATATCCCAGCTCATACTAAGTCAGTACCGCTATATACCTTCGATATAGATGAAGATGACCTCATGCTGGATTTGTAAAATGGATAGTTTTGTAATAATTGGATAGGGAATAAATACACTGATAATAACTACTAATAATTTAATTGTTTTATTTTTAATTAAACATTCCCTTGATACAGATCTTAATTTGGGGGAAAAGTTATGCACTGTTCATCGCAGTGACTGCCAAAACTCACCTGTGTTCATTGTTGTAGCTCAGAACCCCCACCCCAATGACATACCGATGTATATTGCACATTTTGAGCGGAAATAGTGGGTTAGAAACTTATTGACAGAAATCTGACAGAGAGGCTGATTACTACTAAATATTCGCCCGACAAAGCATTACCCATGATTTTGTAGACAACTGTGCACGTGGTCCGCGCTACTGATCATGTCTTATTCAGGCACCAAGTGTAGGATTCCTTGCAATCTGTTAATCGTCAGCGTCGGTGATCGCTCGCTTGTGTAAAAAGCGGACTGAGCTAGGTCTGTGGCTAGTTTGTGACCAATATTAAGTCAAGGTTGGGGAGGGGAATGAGGCCGCTGGACGGCCGGCCTGCCATAGTAGCGGAAACCCTGAGTCAGGACTAATATATGATTGATTCATGATATAAGTTAATATGTAAAGTTAAGTAGTTATACCATAATAACATGCTGTGTTAAAGCATTGTATTCAACCTGCTAAACAAAAAAATCGCCATCTCCCGGCCTGCACCTTCCCACATATCATCAATTCATACTGGTATGGGGTTGCATGTTTTAGTGCCTCTATAACTATCAGAAAATTTAACTGCTGATTTTATATTGAAAATTTCTATGAAACAATCACTTGTCATATATGTTCCAAAGTCATTAAATTTATATTAACCAACACATATCAATTGGGTTAATAAACATATCCCATACCAATACAAGGCCTATATATAAGTCTAAATGACATCATTTTATTTTGGGTTAAGTTGCCAGCTATTTTCAAGGCATCCTGTTTTTGGATGTTTGTTAGCCCACTAACCTCAGTTTGGTGTGCTTTGTGTGCATGAACATGCACATATATGCATTAATATATATATACTTGCAACATACTATTAGTACATGCATATATAGATATACACACACACAGGCACACGTGTATGAGAAAAATCTGGACAGATGGACTGATCCTACTCTTTTATATACTAGTATATAAATTATCAGCAATGTTCGTGTTTCCGTCCGTCTGGGTTGTCATATATAAATATCCCCATGGTGTGAAAAATCTAATTTGTAGTTTAAATTTTCTGAAGTGGTGCCATCCAGGTTAAGAATGGAGGTCAGAACACCAATATTGATAAAACAGTCATTGATTTTCCTACAAACTTCAAGTATTTGAAACTGTTCACTTGTATGTGTTTTTTCTTGCAGTTACGAAGTAGGAATAGCCAGCCAGATAATGCCCATCAGCAGGGATAATCAATGATACTGATATCATGACGAAAAAACCATTGAAATTCCAATACAGAGTCAGTTTCCAAGTATTTGTACAAGATGAAAAAACAAGATTAAACATACTGTATCCTTTTCTCAAGCAGAGTCAGATCAACAGTAAACTCAGAGACTTATGGAAGAATCTACCCGAGTCAAAGAAAAAACAGTACACAAAGAAGATTCTAACACCATCAAAAAAAAAGAAAATTCCTAAAGAAAGCAATGGAGAAAATCACAACAGTATTCCCTCTCTACCCTGCCTAGATAATGATGTGTTATCTCCATCCACTAAGTGCTCTGGGTGGTTGGACAATACTAGTCCTAACACGGCCAGTACATGCACTTCCACCAGCCAAAACAGTGATTCAGACTTCAACAAATTATCTTCTTGGAAGACATACAATAAACAGTGCAGAGAAACATTGAACAATAAACAGTTGAAAGATGCCTTGCAACAACAGGGAATATTGAAAACGCCAAAGTTAGTATACAATCCAATAACTTAACTGTGGAGTTTAGAATTGTTGGTTGTATAAATTTATTATTTCTTGATGATTAAAGGCACGTGTGGCCTTAATTGTCGAAAATATTCAAATTTGTTCCAATCACCGTAAACAGAAAAACATTAAAACGCATGTAGTTTCGTTCATATATACCATGACCATCGCGTAAACAGCATGTTATCATAAAGATTTACTATATTTTACCTAAGTAAGAGCCTGATTGTATTACAGAAGACAACACAATGCTGCTGGCTAATCACACACAAATGGCATAAACGCTCTTTATTCGTTCCATATCAGGAATTGACCCACAAAGAACGCTCTTTATGTTTACCATCATAATATAAACAAACACCAGAAAAGTAACTTTTTATGCCTTTGTTTACATAACAATGGTCAAAGATATGACAATAACATACTGTTTATGCGATATTTCTTATTTGTATACGGACAAAGTCTGTCTACATTTTGTTGTTCTTTCTGTTTGTGGCGGTTTTTGACGGGTGGAAATATTTTCACAGGATACCCACCGCCAAGGCCAACCGTACCTTTAAAATGATATTACAAATATTAACTTCTATTTTGAGATATTTTTCAAGATACATAATCCGATTTGATGGTGCCCATATCACCCAGTTATATAACAACAACAACAACGGAATTTCACCAAAAGTCAATTTAGTTATCCAGAGAGGAGAGTTGTTGGGTGCTAAGCGCCCGGGATGGTCAAAAAGATTGAGTGATATCTTCTCCTTCACCCCAGTTATCCAAATTAGGTTATTACCAATAAATACTCACAACAATACCAATCACAATGTCATATTTTTTGAAAATGTCCTGTAAATATGTTTTTTCTAGTAGTTTGGAGGATGAGCGAGTGTGGTTTAAAACTTCCATATATGGTGATATGGGGGTTCGAAAATTAAGTGGGCCTTTAATATTTGCAGATTCTATTATTGTAGTGAAACGTTGGATAATAGAGATGGTGTCAATTAATTTGATAATAATTTAGCATCTGATCTGAGTTTGCACCAAATTAGTACAGAATATTTTTTGGCCAAATTCTCTTAGAAACTGCAAATATATATCAGGCTGAAATTATTAAGGGTTTTATGGAACATTGATTCTTTAATATGCTTTGGCAATAGCTATTTCAAAGACTTTTGTTGTTATAGACTCGTGATTTTTCGAGTTTTTACTCGACTATATTAAAACTAGGCGAGGGACGGTTGGCATCCAGCTGGGCGGCAACAAACCTATTACATAACATAGCTGTTTATTGATGGATTTGGAAACTTTTTGGTTTTTATTGTCATGCTATACCCTACTTTCTAGTGATGCGGACTGGACCGGTCCAGGCCATTCCGGTCCGGTACACATGCTTGGACCGGTCCAAAACGGTCCGGTCCACCTATAATAGGCTATATGTTAATGAATTCTCTGTTTTCTCAAAGTTTTTACTCGGTATAGTACAAACTATAAGGTTACTGAGTTCAGTGCATTGCAATGAGTCCATATATGTCAAAACTTACATTGTTTGCCGATTGTATGTATCATTGTCTGTCTCTGGTGGGATATACTGCAGGGAACGATGCACGATAATAGTATTTCTAGTAATGCGAACATGCACTAATTAAATGTATTGGACAGATATATAGCTAGGGCCAGAATGTGTTATAATCAATCTAACATGGCACTCAACTGATCGTATGCATGATTCGTATCATACTTATTTTCATTAAAATGAAATTTAAACGAAATAACTATACTGATGACAATTATACAAATGTGTACTAATATGACTACTACATTAATATTGGTGTCTTGGAGACTGTGATGGCTGATTGTGTAGTCCTGACAATTACAGTTATACACCTATCAGTACAACTACTATTGGATTAATGTGACTGTCTTTTGTATGTACTATGTAATGTGGTTTGCATGTTTCTTCGATAATTATAACTGTGAAAAACAATAGAATACTCGATTCGATATCCATCCAAATTGATTAGTTGATGCCATGTTACACTGTTTATGACAAATAATTCCATACTCATTCAGTTGCATGTTTGTCGCATTGATATGGTGCTACATAGTGTTGGCCAGTGTAGGATAGTAGTTATTAAAAACAATTTAGAACGAAACAAGCGGCCGCCCACACTGGCACTTTCATCATAAGGAAAGTGACATGTACAAAGTACATCTATACATAATTGTTTTCGTGGCATCAAACATGTAATAGATATTAACCACTTGAATGCGTCAATACATCGTTGCTAATTGATATTACGGCAAATACGCAATAATATTCGCGATAGTTTATTATAACTGAAGTAAAATAGTGGACCGGACCGGAGAGTACCGGACCGGCGGCAAAAAGCGGTCCGGTCCGGTCCAGTGACACCCGGTCCGGACCGGACCGCGGTCCACCCTGGACCGCGGACCAGACCGGTCCAAAGCGGTCCGGTCCGCATCACTACTACTTTCTAACCTGAGTTATGCCACTTGTTCTATTTATAGAACTTTGATGTCCGTTTGAGTGCTAACTTAAACAAATTTTCATTCATATTTGATATATTGATCTCTTATAACAATATCTCAACCGAGTTCGAAAATAGGGTTGTCCGATTATTTCTTACTCGAGTGACAACTTTAGGAAATTTTATGCCTGTTAGTTCAAGTCATATTTGGTATATGGATGTTTCACAATATCTCAAAAAGTTCGAAAACCAGATTTGTCTGATCCATTTTACTTGAGTTACGGCCCTTAGTTTGTCTAATTTTATGACTGTCAGTGCGATAACTTGGACAAACTTCCACCGATTCCATTCATATTAGGTTTGCCACGATTATTCGATTAATCGACTAACCTTCGACAGGTGTGGTAGTCGAGGGTTATTTACTTTCGTCAACTAATCGCCCAAGGGCGGGGGTGTGGGTATGGTTGTTTATTTAAGCAGTACTATGCGCAAATTCCATGCCTGGAAGTAAAAGTTAACAGGGGCCGCATATGTGAACGATTAATCGACTAACCGTTGATTATAATGGTCGATTATGAAAACACATAGTCGTGGCAACCCTAATTAATATTTGGTATTTGTATGATCGATGTATCTTTCACAACAATGTCTCGATGGATATCGAAAACCTGATTTGTCCAATTTTTGTTTTGTACCTGAGTTTAGTATGGTTCCTTAACTCTTTTGCTGCGACCCCGCCACATGGACATACACCCAGTGTCAAGCACTCTGGTTGTAAATTCATGTATTTTATGTATATGTAACAGAACGAGAGAGAGAGAGAGAGATGCGGGAGTTGCACCGAAAGTTGGCAGCACCGGAAATCCCAAGCCGGTCACCCACCCAACGGCTGTGACCAAGAGATCTAAACCACTCGAGCAGAGAAGTCAATTTCTATATTTACAACGCGACCGCTATACACTATACTCCCCCGTTCTTTTTTGAGATTCACCGAATCTCACCCGAGTCCTCCCCCAGAGCGGTCGCATCATGGATACCCATTCAAGGTCATAGGGGTCATCAAGGGGTCACATGGTCATATACCTACTGTACATGAAACAATTGTATTTTTTCATATGGGAACAATTATGATGCTTATTTTCCACTCATCGATCGCATCCCACCAAAAGTGAATTCATCAACAGTATATTCTGGCTAATTTGTTTGCACTCATAGAACTTCTGGAGTAGTATGACCTTGACTGACCTTTCTTCTAAATTATCAGCGCACACATTACTCTATAGAAAATAACCGAACCCCTTTCGTAATGTAGAAAAACAATAGAATTATATCCCTTATACCAGATGCACCCCCGAATTCGCATAAATGCGCTATTGGCAGCGACTGGGTAACTCGCATTTATGCAAGATTGGCAGTGAAAGAGTTAACCCTTTCACAACGGGAGCTGCGCTGGTACAGCATTAAAGATCTTGTGCCAGTGCATTCTCTTATATATGCAAGCCTCTACTCACATAATGTGGGTCACACAAAGCAGAGAACCTTACACATATAAGAGAATGCACTGGCTTACCAGGTCAAGGTATACATAAATATTGTTAGCTAGGCCAATGTATTCTCGAAATTGGTCACGGCAATAGGCAATGCCATGGGAAATGCCATGGCAGTATGTGGAATCTAACATGCCACAGTATTAAATTTGTCATGGGACATATTTCCTAATTTCAAGGGCTGGGTTCCTTAATCCATTCATTTTTAGTGATTCTTGGTCTGCAGACAGATGAACACACTGTTATATGGGCAAAATAACTTAATGAGTGCCATCTTTGATGCACAACCCTTGTTCTATTATGTTATTTAATACCCTTTGGCAATCCAGATAAAAAATGATATAATGCATGCTGTCAGACCTGTTACCAATATTATACATTGTATATATACTAAAATTATTCCAGCAAACAAAACGAAGTTGGAAATGAAAGACAACATGACCTGAAAGTGAATTTCAAAATAAAAGGTGACAAAGTGGAGAATCAGTTTGATGGAGCTATTAGGAATGAAACTACCACAGACAATGACTCTGACGAATCAGATATTGACTTTGTTTCTGGTGACATGGTGTATCAAGCAGGAGAGGATGGTGAAAATACAGAGGTGTCAAATAAAAAAGAAGTTCTGACTGAAACCGCAGGAAGTCAGAAAAAAAGTGATAGTCAAGATATGTGCATGTCCAGTTGTCATGATAGCGGCAATATGGAATGGGATACAACTGAGCAAACTCCAAATTTGGACAAATCTGTAACCCAAGGTCTTTCTTATAAAACACCGGAAATGGAACCTGATGTAATTTCTGACAGTAAATCGAACTTGGAACAAGCTCCCAGGAAGAAAAAGGCTGCTATTCCAGAAAATATTGGTAAATTGTTGTGATTTTTTTTATCCCAATTGATCAGTCATAAACATGTAGTTCTGCGTACATAGGGTTAGTAATTACGGCACCATATTTTTCAGTTTTTAGCTCAACTTGATGAAGTCAAATTTGAGCTATTGCTATGGGTTTGTGTCCATGATCCGTCAACAATTTCCATTGGCACACCCTACAGGTCACATCTCTCATCCAATCGTCACCAAACTTCATATATGGAACTTTGGGGTGACCTCTAGACGGGAGCAAAATTTGAATCAATCGGCACACCCTGCAGTCTGTGTTTATTATCCCCCGCAAACGAAGTTAATTGACCAGGGATATAGAAATGGGCTCCGTCAGTCCATGGAGACATACGTCCGTTGGATTTTAATGATCTTTGGTATGTTGATGAAGCAAAATGGGGGAAAGAGTATTTACAAACAAAGGGTTTCGTCCTTTGATTTCAAGGACTTTATTGTGCAATGTGAATTTTTTTTTTAAATTCTTCAGGTTGTATTATGTTATCAGTGAATAATCAGTCTGTCAATCCATCTGTCTTTGGATTATTATGTGTTTCTCAACCAAAGATACAGGTTGTTCAAATATATTTGGACCAATGATTTTTTTGCATGAATTAGCCCTTTCATTTATAACATTTTAGTTTCCGGCCGATAACTCCAGATTGAGTTATATGTTTCGGAACTAAGTTTGGTATGTGTGCTTCTCTGCCATAAAAACATGTCAAGTTCAGATAGGGTTCTGTCTATTGATTTACCAGTATGCATCTGTTAGTTGGCTGCATCAGTGGATAACATTTTGGTCTCAATCTCTGAAATCTAAAAAGTTGCATCAGTATGAACCTTGCATTCTTTGATGGCTTGTTTATCACATAATTTACTCTAATAATTGTGAGAAGCTTAACTAGTTTTTCAATGTTCATTATTAACCCTTTCATGAAGGGAGCTGTGCTAGTGCAGCATTAAAGATCCTGTGCCAGTGCATTCTCTTATATATGCGAGTCTCCCATAGGGATCCTCGCATATACATGTATAAGAGAATGCACTGGCTTACAAGTCAAGGGAAATATTGTTAGGCCAATGTATTTTCTTATATATGTGAGGCTCCCTATGGGAGACTCGCATATATAAAAGAATGCATTGGCCAAGGTTTTTGCAGAAGTTCAGGAAGCTCCAGTCACTGAAGGGTTAATAATAATTTTTCTTTCTTTCAGATCATCACAAAGATGCTAATAAAACAAATCCTCGTAAAAAACAACACTCAAATATAATAAGTGGGTCCAAACCTGCTCATGTGAACCTTGAGAATTTTGGCTTTAAACGCTATGGGAAGCACGTAATGGATGCTGCAGGGGATCGGTGCATGTCCGATGATTGCCTGGCTGAAAATACTGATACGGTGGATTGTGGACCACTTGACATGGAAAGTGATGATTATAAGCCTGTAAAACGAAGTAATCAATTGGAGTTGGACAGTTGTTTTGA
Organism: Siphonodentalium dalli; assembly: GCA_032622095.1. Taxonomy (NCBI): domain Eukaryota; kingdom Metazoa; phylum Mollusca; class Scaphopoda; order Gadilida; family Siphonodentaliidae; genus Siphonodentalium; species Siphonodentalium dalli. The sequence continues at coordinate 147,851,550 of CP136065.1, read as the reverse complement.
GAAAATGAGGGCAGCAGCTTCAACTATACCGGCAAGTAAAAATTTGGAGTTATTTGAGGATCAGGATGTAGAGGACTTTTTGGACTCACCTAAGTTATTGTCTCCTACAGTGTCTGGTATCAGTGTGGTAGGTGTTCAAATATTAGTATATAAGTAGTCTGGGGCTTAACCCTTTCTATAATAAATACTCATTGATGAGTAGTTATCCCTAGGAAATGTTCAGATAATAAGCTCAACAAACGATCATAGGTTGTTTGTTGAACTTATTATCTCAACATTTACCTCCAATAAATAGGTCTCCTTCTGCACTTTTATTATCTGTTTGTCTGCTTATTTTTCCTGAACACCCCTCCATATGAATAATAGACCATTCCAATTACTGTTATAACTGAATGGGATAATAAATTTAGTATAGAAACTGATAGAAAGGGTTAAATTCTCTTTTAAATTATTAGAATAAAGTTTCGAAAACTTCTTTCATTTTATATGGGCTATAAATAGGTCAGTTTTCATTTACTGGATTTTATAGCACATGTTTCATATCATAAGAAATTTTCCATATAAGTAATCATTTTTATTTCAGAACTGTATAATCAGTTCAAACAATGATATATGCCAAATGTGTTGGACACAAATTCTTTGCTTCTTGCCACTACACACAAATTTATCACTACACACAAATCTATTCCACTGCACACACATCTGTCGCTACACAAAACTTCACAAGTATGTTGCTACACTTAAATCTCTTTCCTTAATTACTCTACATACAGGTGTACCTTTTTTCTCACCTTTTTGACATGGTCTCTTTAAACTCTCTTATAATATGTTGGTCAGTCAAAAATTTAAGATGAACCCTTGACTACTATGTGAGTGTTTGAAGGAAAAATGCAAATACGAAAGAAACTAACTTAAAGTTTTGAACCTCATTCATCCTGCGATACAGGAAAATTCTTTTTTATGAGAAGAGTAATTGAGTTTGTTTCAACTGGTTTGAGCATCTCAATATAATTCAAACCTTTCTATACTAAAACATCATGTGTGATGCATAACATTTAGATGTAAATTCTTCTGCAGATCAATAGTAATTTAAGAAGAGATGTCTGAAATAATTGAAAATCCATATTTCCAGGTTATTAATGTTTCTGTTGAAATAGACAGTGGACAAATTAGGTTGGTAAAATCAGTGGTCAAATACTAGTTATTCGAATGATAGCTAAGTACTGTTCAATGCATTTTGTTTATCTTCTGTAGCTCTCCAGTCAAGGAGATTCCACTCATAGTATGAAAACTGATGAGGAAAGAAATGAAGAGAAGACGGATGTCCACCATTTTCAAGATAATGTGAAAAAGATCAATATGGTAGGTTTACTATGTTACAGGGTTCATACGCTAGTCTGGAAACCTGGAGATGTCATGTAGTCATAAACTGCGATTCCAGTTCTTGAAAATTGCATCTTTTTGAGGGAGGTACAGAGAGGGAGGGTCTGGAAATTTTGTTTCATCCGGTTCCACTTTTGATGTCCTGTTCAATATTTTGTAACCAGAAAATTTGAAGTGGCAAGTCGGTTTTTAGTCGAGTTTTTTTCCAAAACTCGACTTATTGTTTGATGAGGGACGGTGGGCGGCGGACGGGCGGGCGGGCGGGCCGTCGGCGTGTTTTGCTTATAACTCAAATTTGGTGTGTGAGTACATATCCATGCACGTAAGCTGCAGACACAAAATCGGGTTCGTCCGCACATTTATTACAGAGTTATGGCCCTTTGAATTTTCAGCTCGTTAGCGCGATAACTTCAACAAACGTTATCCGATTTGATTGAAATTTGGTATATAGGTGTCTCCCAAGAATATCTCGGATGAGTTCGAAAACCGGCCTGGTCCGATAAAATTTGATAGAGTTATGGCCCTTAATTAGTCATTTTTCACAAATTTTCAGCTCGTTAGCGCGATAACTTCAACAAACGTTATCCGATTTGATTGAAATTTGGTATATAGTTGTCTCCCAAGAATATCTCGGATGAGTTCGAAAACCGGCCTGGTCCTATAAAATTTGATAGAGTTATGGCCCTTAATTAGTCATTTTTCACGAATTTTCAGCTCGTTAGCGCGATAACTTCAACAAACGTTATCTGATTTGATTGAAATTTGGTATATAGGTGTCTCCCAAGAATATCTCGGATGAGTTCGAAAACCGGCCTGGTCCGATAAAATTAGATAGAGTTATGGCCCTTAATTAGTCATTTTTCACAAATTTTCAGCTCGTTAGCGCGATAACTTCAACAAACGTTATCCGATTTGATTGAAATTTGGTATATATGTGTCTCCCAAGAATATCTCGGTCGAGTTCGAAAACCGGCCTGGTCCGATAAAATTTGATAGAGTTATGGCCCTTAATTAGTCATTTTTCACGAATTTTCAGCTCGTTAGCGCGATAACTTCAACAAACGTTATCCGATTTGATTGAAATTTTGTATATAGGTGTTTCCCAAGAATACCTCGGACGAGTTAGAAAACCGGCCCGGTCCGATAAAATTTGATAGAGTTATGGTCCTTAAGTAGTCATTTTGTACGAATTTTGAGCTCGTTAGCGCGATAACTTCAACAAACGTCATCCGATTCAACTAAAATTTGGTATATAAGTGTCTTCCAATAATATCCTGGACGAGTTCGAAAACCAGCCTGGCCCAATAAAATTTGATAGAGTTATGGCCCTTAATTAGTCATTTTTCGTGAATTTTTAGCGCGATAACTTCAACAAACGTCCTCCGATTTGTTTAAAATTTGGAATAGACATACTTGCCTAGAATATTTCGGACGAGTTCGAAAACCAGCCTGGCCCGATAAAATTTGATGGAGTTATGGCCCTTATTTAGTCATTTTTCGATTTTACCTATTAATTAGTCTACCGATACTGATGCACACCAATTGGCGGTAGCCACCGGCGGTAAGCCACCGAAAACGAGACACAGCATCTCTGATGCCACCTATTTTGTGTTGATTACTAGAACAAATGTTGGCATCTATATCATAGTGTGTAGCTTATCAGTTGTTGGTGTTAATCGTGCATGGAGTGTAAACAAGCCTTGAGGTGTAAGCAGAATGAGGTCCCCAGAGGGTGAATTTGGTGATGCTAGCCCGCTATACGGGGTAGCATCACTAAATTCACCCTCTGGGGACCTCATTCTGCAAATGACAGACACCCTATTTCAAGGCTTGAGTGTAAAATTCCCATTGTTAAAAAATGAGGGGAAGAACACGAATAAAGCAGCACAAAATGTGCGCTCCCTTCTGAATGTAAACAAATAATTGAAAAAATAAGGTATTTTCAAGCCTTTCTGGTGCATACTATGGACAAAGTAAACATTCTATATGTAATATATCTTACCATGCCACCATACAACATCTATTTCATTCAAAGTTGTTCCAAGGGCTTCATTTTGTGTTTTATATTAGTTGTAAATTGCAAGTCACGTGCACGCTATCAAAAATACAACGCCCTGTGCATGGTACACAATCAGCTCAAACTTTCCAAGTATTCTATTTCAAATCTCGCATGTTTATTTGGAAGATAACTAGTATTATCGGAGTTAATATTTAGATGTAAATGATATCTCTAGGATTTATACACATGACACGCGCGATTAAATTACACAATTGATGTGAGTTTTTACAAGTTTTTTTATCAACATATCCTGAATTCCTGATGTACCCAGTAAAATTGCGAAACTCATTGCCATTGCTAAATTGTCTGGAAATCCGATCATTGTTGGTGTGTTCTTGTGACGATAAATAATTCTAACTGATGCGCTAAAAATGTATTTAGTAACTTGTCCATTCTTGAGAAAGAGAACATATGACATTCGAAAACAGAGTATTTTGTGCTCTCAAACCAGACGATAATAATGCTGAACCGGACTTGATTGATTGCAGCCTATGAGCTTTGTTTCAATTCAGGTGCAAAAGGAAAACGGATCAACAGAAGGAGACCTATGTCTTATGTTCCAAGATCGCAATCCTAAGAAGTACAAAATCAAAAAGGCTCGCAAAAGGTACTAAGTTTGCTATTCCTGTTATTGTGTGAGTTGGTGGAGAAATCTGAGTGCTTTAGCCTTAGTCTGACTAACACTGGACTCAATTTCACACTGCCCGACTGATTTGCTAATGGAGGCCTCTCAGTGTACACTACATAAGCCATAAATTTACAGTTGGAATATATTTCATTTGGTCGATCCTCATTAAAAATAAGTCACAAAAAGCCTAGTTCAGGATCAATGATATGGATGGGTTGCCGAACTTGGCAATATCAGGCTTCAATATACTAATTTATTTTTGGGGCATTTCAAAATCTTGCAATATATATGTGACCCGCCATATTAAATCCAGTCGGAAGTCAGGATTTTTTTACCCTGTGCCAATGCATTCTCTTTTTTATGCGAGTCGACCATAGATCGCCTTGCATATATAAGAGAATGCATTGGCCTAACAATTTTTTACAATTTTAATAATTTGTTCTTGTATTCTTTAACAATTTTATAATTTCACCCATGCAGAGCCCCAGACAAACATGAGCAGACGACACTATTCTAGGTGCTTCTATATATGTGTGGGGCTCCCTGCAGGGTAATGGATGTTTTTTTTATTTTATGTCCTAAAAATTGTAAGAAACATTTATTTAAAAAACATGATAAAAAATTGTTAGGCCAATGCATTCTCTTATATATGCGAGGCGACCTATGGTCGACTCGCATATATAAGAGAATGCATGGCACAGGGTAAACAAAATCCCGACTTCCGACTGGATTTGATATGGCGGGTCACATATTGTGAATCAATTTTAATGTATTTTTCATTTCAGAACATTGGAAAGCAGCAGTCTGAATGTGAGTGAGGTCTATGGAGATGATGAGCTCTTCTTGAACTGACATATGCTGATGTAAATCAAATCTCCACCATGTCATCATGATTTAATTCTATGTATATCATGTTTTTAATTTCCAGTAAATATCCTCTCCGATAGAGTGTGGATCTTGCGAGCATTGACAGGTGTCAGATAAATTATCATGGATCCCTTGATTGTTAAATTTGGTTTACCTTTTTCTTTGTTGTTCCAATATCGTGAATTAGCAGTGATCTGTTCCAGGGATCAGCCAAGAGGTTTCAAATTGGGAGATTTCACTTCTCCCTGTTTTGTCGTTAGGGAGAAGTAGACTGTTCTCAGGGAGAAGTAACAATGGCTGAAGTTCAATTTACACCCCAACATCACCCTTCTATGCGCAATAAGTATCATGCAACACAAGACCCAATTTATAAAACCATTATATTGAGTTAAGAAAACCATTATAATCAGTAAATATACTTTAAATGTGCTGTTTAGACATATGTATACTGGTACATGCGAGAGAAGTCACTTCTCCCTGGGGAAAAAATAGGGAGAAGTGGCATATTTTAGGGAGAAGATGTCTCCCAAGTCGCCCTCTAGGTTGGTCCCTGATCTGTTCAATCTGAATCAAAGGTCATAATACATATCCAGACACATTTGTAATAGTGAACAAACTGAGTGAAACAATTAGTCTGTTAACCCTTTACCCAACAGAACGGCCCTGTGCCAATGCATTCTCTTATATATGCGAGTCGACCATAGGTCGCCTCGCATATATAAGAGAATGCATTGGCTTAACACATTAAAAATTATAAAATTGTTAAAGAATGTAAGAAAAAATGGTAAAAAGTGTTAAAAAAAGATTTTTTTTAGGCCAATGCATTCTCTTATATATGCGAGGCGACCTATGGTCGACTCGCATATATAAGAGAATGCATTGGCACTGGGCTAACTGTAACTATCACAATGTGGTCAAGGAGCCGGTTCCAATGATATCCATATTTGTATGGTTCTATTGAGACAGACCGAAGATAATTTAGGCTGTTGAAGCTTTATTTGGCCGGTTTTGGCCGGTTTGTTGGGTAAAGGGTTAATAGAAAAACTGTTGGAAATTCACCATTAATATTGTTTTAAAATAATTATCACATTCTGGTAAATGTTTTTCTCCTTCTTGTTTTTGTTGGGTTATATCATGTACAAATATCAATACTTGAATATGCAGCAAGTTATTTTTCTACTTGTTATAGTTTTTTTCTACAGATTTTACAGCATGATCGGTGCTTTTATATTTTGTTAATGTTATTGTTTGAATACTGAATGAGAAAGATTAAACGTTTTCTGTTGACTTAATATGACTTAGTTGTGATGTGAAAAACTGCTCCTCTCGTGAGATGCGAGGATTATTTTCACTCAGCTAGCACCTCATAAAATAATCCTCCACATCTCATTCGAGGAGAAAAACCAAACGCTACTCAGAAAGTTAACTGTTATCATTACAGCATGCCAAAATAAGTTATTTTCATAACTAATATAAAAATAGGCAGAAAACAGCATCATTGTTATAAACGAATACATGCAGTAACTATTGTTGGCGGAATTAATGCCATAATGTTTAAGCCCAACAATTCGTCCCGAATAATGTTTACAAGTAAATATTTACATTTGTGCATAGTTCGAACATTGTGTTCTCTGAAATGATGTGGGTGGAATTTTTGATAATCTTAGTTGATTGCTACATTCTTCCAGTGGAGATAGTATTTGAATACTAACTTATCAGTGTTATTCACTGAAGTAAGTCCTTAATATGTCTTTAACCCTTCCATGACTGGAGCTTCCTGAAATTTGATAAAAACCCTGTGCCAATGGATTCTCTTATATATGCGAGTCTTCCATAGGAAGCCTATCATATATAAGAAAATACATTGGCCAAAGAATATTTACCTTGACCTTGTAAGCCAGTGCATTCTCGTATATATGTGAGGCTCCCTATGGGAGACTCGCATATATAAGATAATGTACTGGCACAGGATCTTTAATGCTGCACTGGCACAGCTCCCGTCATGAAAGGGTTAAACTCAAGGGAATTAAAGAGACGCAAGGCATTGGGTAAATGTGCAAAAAATCAAAAAAAATCGTAAATTAAAACATCACCACTAATAAGATGAAGAACTTTGTTCTTATATTTATCTTTGATAGTTCTGCAATAAAAAAATTTCGTGTGTTGAAACCTTTGTTATGTAAACAAAACTGTTAGTGATTTGTCAACAAATATCGCTAATTGTGTAGTGTGTTCAAATATTTTAGTCTGAATATGATTTTCAGAATGTTTTTTTATGCTAAGAGTGTGCTTTTCCAATGTCTACCATCACAATTTGATTAATCTTCGGCATCTTATTAGACCAATTGGACTGTATCAGTAATGTTTATATAACAATGGGTTTGACATGTGAAATCTCATTATTGGAAAGTTATTAATAATTAAAATAAGAACAAAGTCAATCTATTTTTTAGCTCAAATTGACAAAGTCAAGTTCGAGCAATTGCCATGGGCTGGTGTCCGTTGTCTGTCAACAATTTCCTTTAGCACACCCTTCAGGTCACATCTCTCATCCGATTATCACCAAACTTCATATGGATCTCATATGGTGACCTCTAGATTGGAGCCATCAATTTTTTTCCAAATTTGTTAATAAAAACATGGCCGCCAGTAGCCATCTTGGAATTAAAATTTGAATCCATTGGCACACACTGCATTTATTGGAGAATAGTTTTGAAAATATAGTTACAGGCATGTTTAGGATCAGCTCTAGATGGGAGCTATCAAATTTGATGCATTTTCTGGTATTACTTAAACTTTCTGCATTCCTTATCGCTCCATTGACTGTAATGTATGGCAATATCTCCTGTCCAGGTTGAACTACAGTATCATTGACACTTTCATTCATGTACCTGATGATAGTCGTTTTGCAGACTTATGTGATTTTGCATGAACCCACTTGAGTGCCTTGAGATCCTTTAACATAAGTCTTTTTCAGCTCAACTTGACAAAGTCAAGCTCGAGCTCTTGCCATGGGTTGGCATCCTTTGGCTCATCCTACAGGCTGCATCCATCATATGATCATCACCAAACTTCATATAGATCTTCAGGGTGACCTCTAGATGGGAGCCATAGATTTTTCCGAAATTCGTAAAAAAAAAAAAAAACACATGGTCACCAGCAGCCATTTTGGATTTAAAATTTGAGTCCAACGGCACACCCTGCAGCCCGTATTTATTGGAGAAATGTTTTGAAAATTTACAGGCATGTTTAGGAACACCTCTAGATGGGAGCCATCGAATCTGATGAAAAACATGGCCGACAGCAGCCATCTTGGATTTTACTCTTTGCATGACTAAATCATTTGATACACTCAACAGACCACATCCCTCATCCGATCATCACCAAACTGTATATGGATCTTTAGGGTGACTTCTAGATGGGAGCCATCAATTTTTTTCCGAAATTCGTAGAAAAAGATGGCAGCCAGCAGCCATCTTGGATTTTACTAAATTATTCGGCACGACCTACAGGCCACTTTCCTCATCCAACCATCACCAAATTTCATATGGATCTTCGGGGTCACCTCTAGATGGAAGCCATCGATTATTTCCGAAATTCGTCATAAAACATGGATGCCAGCAGCATCAAATGTGAATCCATCAGCACACCCTGCAGCCCACATTTATTGGAGAATTGTTTTAAAACTTTATAGGCTTGTTTACGATCACCACTATATGGTAGCTATAGAATTTGAACGATTTTCAATGAAAAAACATGGCTGTCAGCAGCATTCTGTTTTTACCTGAGTTATGGTTCTTCAGTTTGTCAATTTTGAGTGATTCTTGGTCAGACAGATGCACTCTTTATGGGCAACAAAACTTGACCTGAGCCATCTTTAATGCGCAACCCTTGTTTAACTTAGTCTGTAGCATGTTGATAAGATAAAAATAAAATATTGTAAGTGAATATGTCCAATTGATATGCAACTGGGAAGTGTCGGGAACTTATAGGGAGTCAAGTCAAAGTGGGTTCATGTAAAATAACATAAATTTTATGAAAGTCTGAAATAACTATCAACAACATGGAAAATAGATTGATTTTGTACTTATTTTAATTGTTAATAACTCTCCAATAACGAGATTTTGCACATTGATACTGTTGCTACGTAAACATTACAGTTGCAGTGGCATTACCGATCAAAGTCCAATTAGATACCAAAGTTTAATCAAACCTTGACAGTAAACATTTTGAAAAGTTGAAAGATATTCTGAAAATTGTATCTTGATCAAATTATTTGAAAAATCACTATGGTTTTGTTTAAATAACAATGGTTACAATATGCACAATTTTGTTATTGGAGAACTATCAATAATGAATATAAGAAAAAAGTTTATTTATTCCTCCATGTTCATGGTGGTGATGTTTTTACAGACTGTTTAAATTATTTGCACATTTACCCACTGCGAGTGCCTTGCGTCCCTTTAATTGAATGTCTTAAATACCCTTGATCAGTTGTTGATCCACTTGTATTTGGAATAAAGCAAGAATAAAAGCATGAATGTTTCACACATGTATTTTACAATGAATACAGCATATTTATGTTTAGATAGAGTTTCTGAAATTCTGTGATATTCAGTATGGAATCCTTCTCAAACAGACATAGTTTCTTTTTAATACGCTGGGAGTAAGAATCCACATTCAATATATTTGACAAAAACCCAATGTAAGAACTGTCGCTATCATTATTTTCTTAATATCAATTTCAGCCAGAAAGACATTCCTAAATTGAAAGAAATTAAGAATCCAGTTGTATCACTACATAATTTGGACAACGAGGAGGCACACATTTTATTGATGTCATTAGATAACCAAGGTTTTTTTTATCCAAACCAATATTATTGCTGGTAACACTTGTAGGAACCCAAAGCTGTAAAAGCTTTCAAATCCGACAAGCTAATCTAAAGATTTAATAGGCGGTGCTTGTGGTAAAATATTTGGTAGAGCTCACTGAAAAGTGTAGAATAGACTGTTATATGTTTGTTCGAGTGCTGTCAGTGCATGATGACATAAAACTGCAGCTTTTGATTGACTCTCGGTAATATGACTAGACGTTTTTGAATAATATAACAATGGATTTGACCACATGATCAAATAAAAATTGGGGTCATTAGTTGTAATGTGGTAATAATATTCTGATTATCCCCATTGAATCGTAATGTGACCAATATATATACACCCGACAATCAAAGCAAATTTGATAAGCCATCCAAATAAATCCCCATCTTGGATTTTACAGAGAAATGTATTAGATAAAATATGAACCAAGCCAGAAAGATGACGAACGATTGTAGAAACTATCTCAGGGATTCCTTCTCACAATCCACTGCCCAACATGAAACTTGTCAGCCATCATGCTATTTTTATCATTCCACTCTGTCATTATAACATTAAGTCATAATAACTCTTTTTAGAAATCATTTGTCAGAAATATCAGAGGGAGGCATTTTCAACCAACATATCAAACATAGTCTCATAATTATGACATAAACAGCCACCCAGCCAGCTGATTATCATGTTCTGTCAGAATATCAGGACATGTCGGGAAACAGTTATCAAGACAAAGGACTCTCAGCAGAAACTAGATCCAAGCTACAATCAATCAACGGATGAATATTTACAGTACGAGTCTATTCACATATATACAGGACATAATTGCAGAACGTTATTATTTCGTTGCACCGAACCCTGAGAAGCCCATCACTGCTGCCATATCAGGATCTTTTTCATCGTCTGATCCGGCTTTCCTCTTTCTATCTTTCCTTTTCTCTTTCTTCAAAGCTTTTTGTCGCTCTTCCTGTGAATTGTATTTTTTTAAAGATTGTTGAAAACAGGGAAGATATTTTTGAAAATTGTCATTACTGTGAGCACAATATAATTCCTGCAAGGGTTTTCACCAATATGGACTCTTCAAACCCAGTACAATACAATAAATGCACCTGGATGTCCAACAAACCAATACTAGTATATGGGACAATCACCTAACTTGTCATTTGTCAAGATTCCAAGACTAACCCCTCATATAATTATATGTTATTACTTGGTTAGTTCAAAGGCTGATAGGAAGTTACCAAGGGCTGACCAACCAAGTAATAACCTCGTTATTTATTAGATCAACAATATGTTAATACCATTACTATCAATTGCAATGTCAGTTCATCAGTGTAAACATAAGATTGAATGGACAGCAGGTAGAATGTAAACAAATCACTAGATTTACATCTTAAATTATATTTTGTCGAGTTGTAACTTTGTGTATGACCAAGCACGTTATATGGCCAAGTAGATATTCATGATTTTCATTGAAATTAAACACTTGCTATTCAAGTCAATTTAGAAATCATCGTTTTCTCAGACTGTCACTGTGTCCCCTGCATGACTGTTACATTTCGCTTGTTGACATCACAACTGATATCAGCCAAGGTTGGTGGGTTATCAGCTGAGTTTAGTAGGTTATCAGTTGAGTTTGGAGTGATATCAGCCTAGGTCAATAATAAGTCGTTCAAGGCAAAAATGTGATATCTATTAAACGGACATGGCTCATTTGAACCCTAAAATTTTTGTATACGTAATTCGGGAGAAGGGGTCTCAAAACATGCATATGTAAACTATTGCCAATCGAATTCGTCGATATTGCGCTAAAAAAGGCGTTTTGTTTGTTATATTTTTGCGTAAATCTGATATCGTTTCATCTGTTCCGGTTACATTTTTCTAATCAGCCAATCTTCCGAGTGATGCCGGCAGCGTTCCGTGTGTTTTCGGAAATAAATTAATTCTCGATACCACCATGTTTGTGACAATTTTTTCCCAAGTTTCCCCAGCGTCTCTATTATTCTTGGGGCGCGATAAGGCATTTCTGTTGAATCTTATTTGTCCATGCGAGAACAACAGTCTCTGTTGACAATGATTTAATGGTATAACAGTTCTCCAGTTTGTTACAAATGTCAACATGGATTTTAGTCATTGATCAACGGAACACATTATATTTGCTCAAATATACTTTGAGTCAAATCGCAATTTTGTATAGTCAATTATTTAACAGTTGAGCATGACACAATACATAAGTTATGTTTGGTTGATGAACTTCAATGCTGTAGTTCTTTCTAACTATACCCACCAGTGAGTGACACAGCGCCAACGGAAGACGTGTGGTGGGTGATAGCATTCTTGAAAATGGTTGGAAAATTCAGACGAATAAATAAATTACAAATATTCGGATATAGGTACATTATCCCATTCGATGGTCCCCGTATCATCAGATTCCAACAACAATCACAACAACAACAACATTTCTTCAAAAGACGCTTGAGCTATCAGAATTGAAAATATAAAAATGTGAACACTTTTCTGTGATGGGTGTACATTTCATTTTATTACTAATTCCATTAGTTGGTGAACTAATGGAATTAGTAATAAAATGAAATATACACAAACAATGTTTAGTGGTAAACCATATAATGCAGAATGTCTGTCCAAAAATGGCAAACAATGTACATAACACACTTTTTGCCCCATTTGATATTGGAATAGTTAGAAATTAGACATCATGGAAAAATAACACAAAAACAGCATCTTCACCATCGGTTTCAGTCTCTATAATATAATTACATTTATTTTAAAGTGTTTTCCCCCAAACTGTGTCTACATTGTTTACATGCCGTTTCCCGTAGCAACGACACCATTTTCAAATTTCACAGCAGTGCGGAACATGAAGCTGGCATCTTCTACTTTGATATGGTAACTAATTTTTCCGTGTGTAAAAAAATAAATCAAATCAATTTCTGGTCAAGACCACTCCTCTGTCTGTACCCTGCATGCATGGCTATGCCCATATAGAAATCATTCTACACCAGTTCAAATAATGTGAACTGTTTCATGTTCCGACAGCTAATATATTTCTTATTTAATATCGATCCTCTGTAAATACTATATTCCATAGTGTATGTGAATATCCCAGATCGAGGTTGCATGAAATATGCCACTTTGTTGAGTCGAGTTTGATTGGCATCCTTTACAATCATGGAATTTCTCACGGGTACTCAATTCAATGTTGATGTCGATGTCGAGTCACAAACAAATCATGCATAATATTATATTCAGCACGTATGGCAAATCATGCAATTTACTACCATGTGTTGGGTTGAAATTTAAATACAAAGGCATCTCAAAATAATTACTTATTATTATATTAGTAATATTATGTTCCTGCCTGGAACACCGTCGCTACGTCCCTGATAATTAAATTCTTGTCACCAGAGACCATTGTTATTGCATGAACACATAAGATCAAATTGAAACGCCTTAACCATACCGACAATGATAGAAGCACTGGGGAAGCTTATTTACGGAGATCCTCGGCTGTTGTCGGTGGTTTCTTCATCCAAAATGGAAGACGAATTGTTTGGGTCCCAAACACCCTGATATTTTGTTGTAATTTTCATGACTTGAATGTGTCTTTTTGGGACATATATTTGTCGTAGAAAGGTAGTTTAAGCATTTATCTATCTATTTTGATACTGGGGAAAATTCAAAAGCGATATTATTTTGTGTATTTTGGAGCTCAAACCGCCATGTCTTGTCTTGTCTTGTCTTTTTAGAGTTTCCCACGTTGTTTTTTCGTGGCACCACTTGGTTAAGTGGAATCCTGGTGCTCTTGGAATCCTAGAATATCCTAGAGAATCCTCAAATTGTACTCATATATGATTGATATGTATAAAGCTGTCCATGATTAGTGTCAGTAGGCTAATTAATAGTGAATTATTAAATAAATAGATAGAAAAAACCAATTTGTGGTTAGTAAAAAGTGATTAGGTATCAGTGACAATGGGCTCAGCCTGGATTGATGCCAAAAACCGAGTCCTCAACATATGAATATCATGCAGGTATTCCCTACTGTAGAGTTCCATGATGTTTATGTCTTCTTCTGCAAGCTTGGCGACCTCAACAATTCTAGAGTGGGACGAGTCCAAGATGAGCTGAGTGAAGAGTTCTGGATTAGTTATGAGTAGAGGAGTCATCTGTACCGCATCTATAAGTGAAAGTTTCTTCTTTATCTTCTCTCGATGAGGGTTTAAGACACTGCATTCGGCAATAAAATGTTGTCGGTCTTCATTAGCTTCCTCACACAGCTTACAGGTACTCTTAACTTTATGCTGGTTAAAGACTGCACGGTTTGATTGTAGAGTGTATGTCCCTGTTAGTAATTTAGCCTTGATCTCAGCCCTCGAAGCATCATGTAGATTTGTCCTTACATAGCGATAAACTTGATGAACACAATTCACTTTCACAGCATCAGGATTCAGGTACTTCAGTGTTGATTTCGGCCTAATTTCCTCTTTCCATTTCTTCTGAATTTCAAGACTGACAGCTTCACTCAGCAAACTCTTCCACACTGTAGGCGTTGGAGTTGAATTCAGCAGCGAATATGCATTTGGTAGATCATAGTGCTCAAGAAGTTGACGTATATAAGAGAACCAACTCTTCGATTGGGGATTCTTCACTGCTAGTTGACGGACAGCAATGTCATATTCCACCATACTTTTAGCCGATATAATTCTGAAGAACATGTTCAGGGAGTTCCTGTGTATCACGGTTTCAACTGGAGGTACTCCTAGTAGTGCTGTGATTGCAACCGTAGCGGTTCTTGTTGGAAGATGTTGAATTTGCCTGAGTGTTACCGTCTGATGGTTTTCTAATTTCTTCATCTCAGTCTTATTAAGCTGCAGCACCTCAAGTCCAAATGTGGCTTTAAATTAATATATTTTTATAAGTATAATTAATTTTTTCTTAAAGAAAGCCTGAACACTGAACTATATGGATATATATCCCTTTTTGTAAAACCACAGGAGAAAAGGGGTTTTTGGTTGCCTACTACCCGCTCTACAATGTATCTGCCCGGATTAGCCATGCATGAATCCCCCCAGTTTATAACAGGCTGTACTCCATTGTAATATCTTAGTTTTTATTTCCTCCTGCGTAGCGGATAGACCTGTAAAGGAGTATCTTTCTGAATTTCCAGTTTTAGCAACTCAAAATATAAGGAATACTAGATTTTCATATTGCCTACCTTGTTCGTTTTATAATTATCGGCTTAAAATTCATGGACTGTTTCATTTCATAGACGCAATTGTTCACTTTTTCTTGAAGCCGATATGATATAATTTTATGATGGCATCTAAATTTGATAACGACTGACAAATTAGCCATAGACTGCCATTGTGACAATGACTAATGATGCACATAGATTACTTTGAGGTACATCTATTGAATTATTGTGGAACATATACTGTATGAGGTACTTTATACGAACATAGATGCCACATGGTACGCTATGCGAAGTCTCCAAATTTCATGCTAACATTATTAAAACTCGACTGCATTTCGTTCAAAGAATTCCTCCTGTGGTTTTACAAAGATGGATATATATCCATATAGTTCAGTGTGAGGGGTTCCTTCAGCGGAAAAATGCTGCATAGGAGATATAGAGTATATAGGCTATGCTGTTCATCCAATTTTATTGAAATTATGAACAAATTGATAACGTGTTAAATGCAGTACATTAGGGCAGTTAACTAACCCAATGGTGCTATTTTGATTGGCATTTTCAATAATCACACTGGAATTTGACTCTTAATGGAATAACAGCATTGTGTCTGCATGGGTTAATTATGTAACCAGTGTTCGATTAGTGTCGCCGACCTTATTACTATATTTAATTGTTTTGAAACTAACCAGTTTTCACACTGGGATTTTGAAACACCCCTATCTGATCCACTGCATTCACTCGAAAGGAGCCATGACACTTATGATGGACATGGAAGGGCTATCACCATATTCTTGTTGGAGGCAAAGACCCTCAGCATGTATATTTCACCAAATTAGATAGGAAAACACATGGCCAAATTTGAAGAAATGCCTCAAAATTCCCACAGCAAGACAACAGGTCAGTTTAAAAACAGTTGCACACTGTAATATAAAGGTCGGTAACACTACACACATGCTGGTTACTTAGTTAACCCATGTGAGACTTAGTTAACCCATGTGAGGGGGGGGGACTTAATTTATTGAGGTGTTTATATTACCCTAAATCAGGAAATAAGGTCTAACCTCGAAATGGGAGGTTTAAATGATAAGAAATTCATTAATCGTTATATCAGTTGTGAAGTGATTATACCAACTTAAAACAAATGAAAAAAGAATTTAATACCTCTTCTTTCAGTTCCTTGACCCTTTCCTCAAAATCATAATCTTTTGCTTTTTCTTCTTTTTTTCTCTTGTTCATTTCAAACCGTTTCTTCACTTGGTCGAGTGTTGATCTCTCGATCTTCATTGACATACCAAGATTTCTTTGATCTGAAAAAGTCATTTTCAGAATATTTATCAAAACAAAATAACAAAAGCACTGCCATTGTGGCATAAATGACATTGTTATCCTCCTCCCTATTTTCCACCATTCTGATTGGCCCATGTCCTGTCACGTGCCGGGCGACAAATCACACTGTCGCCCGCTGAGCCGGGAGACATTGTTTTTGTCGCCGCCTGATGTTATATTGCAAGAATATCTCCAAACACACACTGCAGTAACTCATCTATTTCACATCACTATACGTACTAAAAATCATAGATCTTATATACCCCACGGATTCGCAATACACGCCAGTTGTGGTGTTTGCTAATTTGCATATATTTAGTGAACACTAATATTCAAACTTTTAAGTTGATATTTTTATCGGACAAGCGTTATTATTTACTTTTTACATCGAAACATCTCAGTGAATCAATTTGTTCATGTCGACATTATGATGCAAGATTGAAAGAGAGGATCCCTTGAGGTTGGTTGGTTATAAATGTTTGCTGGTAGACAACGTAATGCATACGTTTGTCGCGAATGAATGATACTGTACGCTTATCCTCCGCGATGTCTGCAATGTGATCATAGAAGTATTTTATGTGAGGATCGCCATGAGCACTGACACATATGAATGTTCATTAATGAAATTGACAACTTCCCAATATCTTTTGGGGAAGACCGTTATGAAATGAACATCACGAGTAAATTGCGTGCACAAGACGACATTGAATATGCCACATTGCAGAAGACGAGAACATACCTATATGGCTTATTGGTTTACATTGCATGGACCGATATTGACGATTTAACCACCAAATTGATCGTAAATAAACGTGGATTATCAAACGCTTAACAGCTTGACTATCGTTTATGGAACAGAAATGCTATGGGACGATAAGTTTTACTGACAATATACATAATCGGGAAAGAAAGCACTCGTGACTCAGTGCAACATCGTGCGTGTGGATGGCAAGGATTTTATTCTGTGGTATAATCGGATAACAAAACAGTTGTTGCCCTTCTTCTCGGGAGACATTGAGATTTGTCACCCGCTCGAGAACGGAATGTCTCCCTCGGAGCTTCGCTCCTCGGGAGACATTCCATTCTCGAGCGGGTGACAAATCTCAATGTCTCCCTCGACAACAGGTGACAACTGTATACTGTAGCTCAATTTGCGAATAGTTTTTGTGAATGGAATGATGAATTGAATCTTGAAATCCAAGATGGCCACTGGCAGCCATGTTTTTTTGCCGAATTTCTCTACATGTCAATAGCAACAGCCATGACAAATTTCATAATAATCTGACCAAAGGTACGAATTGTAGCCTGTGCCAAAGGATTTTAGTGATGCAAAGGGTAAAATCTAAGATGGCTGTTGGACCGCCGGTGGCCATGTTTTATGGCCAAATGACCCCAAAATGATTCGTTCCCAACTAGATGTCAATATTAACATCCACGACAAATTTCATGATGATCAGATGAACATTCCGGCCTGTAGCCCATGCTAATTAATGAATTTTAAAATCCAAGATGGCACTGATGGCCATGTTTTTTGCCGATTGACCCCAAAATGACTCGTTCCCATCTACATGTCAATGTCAACAGCCATGACAAATTTCATAATGATCTGAGCAAAGGTACAACCTGTAGCCCATGCCATAGGATTTAGTCATGCAAAGATTAAAATTTCTCTTCTCCAAAGGGGTCCTAAATGGGGAGTGATTTTCACTTAATCAACTTAGCACGACCAGTGTTTAGCACGTTGTATAAAACAACGTCGAGCCACAGACATGTAGCATGTCGGCACCAGACGTGTAGCATGTCGGGTCATGCCAGAGGAATTCTGACGAGCCAGTTGGTTTTATACATCATGCTCCAGTCGCACTATCTTGGACTTTGTCATTTCACACTGAATAGGCTGGCGTGACCCGTGTCTGGCTCGACATATAAAACAGGCCTAAGAAGATTTCATGGGATCTTTTGCTGAATATTTCCTAACTTACGTTTCTTTCCATTGATATGATCCAAGAAATTGATGGAATCTTTGACAACACAGTCACATACATTGCAGTAATATCTGAATGGGAAACAAAATTATATTTTCAAACAACAGATATCAATTATTTAAATACTTCACAATGTAAGAATCAGATGAACATGTAAAATTTCAATTCAAATCATAATCTGTAAAACTGTTTCATTACGGGTAATCCCAGTTTCTTTAGTGATAAGACCAAATGTTGGCTCCTTTGGGCATTGCAAGAAAGATTAATCTCAGCACAAATGATGATAATTTATTTTACACATATGGGCATGAGTTCTGTTCAAGCGCACACATACTACACAAAGTCAGGAAGCATCATTGGAGATTTGTTTTGACTAATCGATTGGCAGGTTTCAACACTAGCTTATAAAAATACAAATGTTTAATTTCTCACCCTCCCTGTTGTGATGCAGGAGTTGTCTTTGTTATCACAATTGATTTGCCAAGTTTGGAATCTAAATCAACCTGAAATAGAAGAAACCTTTTCTCGTCAAGTCTGGAAATATGGTGTCTGTCATTTGCAGAATGAGGTACCCAGAGGGTGAATTAAGTGATGCTACCCCACACAGCTAGAATCACCAAATTCACCATTTGGGGACCTCATTCTGCTTTGGCCTCATCTTCTGGGAAGTATCTATTTTCTCAATTTAACATTGATTTAGGTACTTTTTCCCTTCTGTTTAGTTTGTATATCCCCTAATTTGCAGAAGATAAAATGCATAATCAAGGTTAATAATGGGTGACATCACCAACTTCAACTGGGAAACTTCAATCTGATCCTAGGTTTCACATAGCAGTTGATGCCTAAGTATAATGAGGTTACCAGAGGGTGTATTGGTGACACTAGCCCACCATGCTGGATAGCGTCACTAAATTCACCCTCTGGGGGATGTCATTCTGCAAATGACAGGCACTATATTTCCAGGCGTGTTTCTCGCAACATTCCACTTTCATATGAAATGTTCCTGTCAGACAGTGGGAGTAAATATTGGGTCCAACATCAAGAGTGTAATGAAATTTGTGAAATATTCCTGTCTGACAGAATATCGGTGCTACAAAGGTGTCCAAATTATTGCAGCCAATTCTTCATGAAAGATTAATGATATGTGTGAATTTCAAGATATATTCAATTCAATTGTTTATAATAGCCAAACATTCAGCATGATCCAAATATAAAATGGAATAACATAATGTAATACAGTAACAATTTACAAATAAATAAGTAAGTAGATAAATAAAAGGTTGCAGACCCCACGTCCCCCGAATCGAGGTGGCTTTTTAGGAACATTGGATTTTTTTAAGAACAAAGAATTACAAGTCTGGCAAAATTTGACTCAAACTAGACGTTGACATGCATGTTCTCAAAGGTGAGCCACACACCAATAGTCCGAGAGCCCATAAGGTTTTATTGTCGTCACTCTGACCAAAAGACCCACTCTGCTCATTTTGTGGCAAATTATATGTAGTTTACGGAAACCAATTTCTTGCGAGTGGGAAACGCGGCGTTTGGGAGATATTTAACATAGAATGATGCCTGGTGAGAGCGAAAAATGTTACTTAAGTGTTGGGGGAGGGTTAAATAATTACGAATGTATGCAACATATGTAATGTCAGCTAACACGTTATATATACCATTTTGTCGGCAATAAGTCATTCTATCTAGTGAATAAACACAGAATTAGAATTTCAGCCACTGACCTCGAGTACGAGAGGTCAAAGGTCAAATATATTTTGAAACGCCATTTTTTTAAAAATGTCAAATTGGAAAGTTAGCTTAAGAAATTTTATAATCATCTGTTGGAATCCGTTCTAGTATAATTTTGAACTTTACTGTATACCAGATTCGGATATGTGGAAAGAAAATTAACACAGCCGCAATTGCAACCATTCAAGATGTCAGCCAAAATGTGTGCCGAAATAGCCAAAAACAGTAAACATTAATAAGGTATCTTTGATCGCCGTTATAGTAAAGATGATGTCACATGCGGTCATGTTGTCCGTTCGATACGTTATGGTAATATACAACCCTTACAAATTAGCCAAAAATCCGACACAAAAATCCAATATGGCGGCCACGATGGCCACCGAAATGTGAAAAATTGCTATTTTTTTTGACATTCCACCACCTTTCGTTTGTCTCTGTTGGAAAATATTGGCTTTTTGACGCAATTTTATACATTTATCGTATAGAAGAATCATTGGCAAACACATGGGGATAATAATATACATTCCTTGCTGGAAAGTTTTGTCCGATATCACGTTTTCCCAAATGCCGGTATAATTCGGTCAAAGCCAAAACGACGCTAATAACGCAATGACTGTTTCGAATCAATGAATGTTATTGCTATCACAACAAAACCCACGCGTAATATGTGCAGGAGATACTCGAGCTAGGATTCCTCATATACCCGAGTAGAGAAATATTCACCCAAATCCAAGATGGCGGCTAAAATGGCCACCAGAAATAGAAATATTGCCGAGTATCGCTGATTTTAACATCAGTGACAGTTATTGTCACGACAACTCCACACCTGCTTACTATTGTGAGTTGGGTACACTGAGTCGAAGAACTGTGCTTATATTTCATCCAAATAAAAGTTGCCCAAAATTCAAAATGGCGCCCACAATGATGGACATATTTAGAAAATCACAGAAAATCTCTCATATTCACATCATTGGGCATTATTGTCGAGACAACTCTACCCATGCTTACAGCCGAGTTGGAAATACTGTGATAAAGTAATTATCTTGGATTTGATGAAGGATTTTTTTTCCAAATCGAAGATGGCGGCCAAAATGGCGTCCGAGATTTGAAAACAAGCTTACATTCCTTTACTTTCATACTATGTGCGTCATTGTTGTGAGAATTCTACACACACTTAATATTCATATGGAAAATTGATATGAAGTATCTATTTGAGTTTGGCCAACTCTCGCAATCAAGATTGCTGCCAAACTGGTGGCCAGAAATTGAAGAAAGTCGAAATTATCACACACAAATTTCAAGTTGTCATCATAATATCAATATGTATGGATTGAACGAAACGGTACATAAGCCAACTATTAGTTCCAACATAGGTCATCGCCTTCTGGAAGGATGAAAACCCACAATACATATGCCGGTGTCAAGCTCACGCGTTTGTCTCGAAAGATGGGAATTCTTATCCTTATTCTTGACGAGCTTCATTCGTGTAAGCCTATGGTATAATTCAGACACTACATATGGGGTCTGATCGTCATATTGTGTGATAATCTAGAAAGTTATGCGGTCGATGCGTATAATAGCTTTCAGAAGGACGTCTCTATCTGCGTATTCAGATTCAGATTTGGTAACTTAATGTGGTTAACAAAATGGTGATCTACCCATCCAGCCACTTCTCAATATATGGT
Source organism: Siphonodentalium dalli (assembly GCA_032622095.1). Taxonomy (NCBI): domain Eukaryota; kingdom Metazoa; phylum Mollusca; class Scaphopoda; order Gadilida; family Siphonodentaliidae; genus Siphonodentalium; species Siphonodentalium dalli. The sequence goes on along the minus strand of CP136065.1, from coordinate 147,829,790 downwards.
TCATCAATTCACATATTCACATACTGACGTAGCCGGATATCTTCTGTATATGGCTTCGAATTTCTGAAAGCCTAACATTTGACGGGTGCCTTTCTGCTAAGGCGTAGAAGACCATAATGCATACTATACTTTCACTTCTTGACCGTGATCATAAGAACAGTCCTTGTGGCTTCCAGCAATCGTCTCACCGTACAGATCCAAGCAGATAATAACAATACACAGTCATGGTGGCGTCCAGCAATCGTCTCACCGTACATATCCAAGCAGATAATAACAATACACACGGTGCTAGTTTGTGGGCAAGTGCCATGATAATGGAAATGAAATTGGACCATGACTGCACTGCCCCTTCTTTGGGTATGTTTTAGATTTAGACATGATCTCATGTAGCTTTGCTTCCCTTATATGCTAAGATTGTATCTTCCAATCCGTTTGGAAGCCGTTCTTAATCAATTAGACCAGGCTTGTACCATTGGCTACTACTATATAAGCCCCACCCAGAATGGGATGTAGTCTTGAGGACGATGCATTTGGTAGTTGATGTCATACTCACGATGTGTGATGGTCGGTGTGGTTCAAGAAAGTGCAATGCCATCACCACAATAGTGAAAATGTTAACTCGAAAAACATCTAGGGGATTGTTGAGACATTGCATTAAGTTTAACCTACGTTGGATACACCAATTTATTTCTTGGTAACATCGCCATTCACAGCCATTGTCCTGCATGAGACATATTAACTACTATATTCTAAAGTTATATACTATAAAGCTATATGACCATAAAGGTCAAGTTCACCAATGTCATCATCCATTCCCATCGATCTATAAATTGTTCTCACAAATGCATCACAGTTCCTTGGAAAATACCGCCTATATACTGACACTAGTCTTGAGAGAGGATAACAACAACGCATACCCTCATTCCATAAAGACATCATTTAGCCCATCCGACTCTTCTGGGGAGGATAGGATAGTATTATCCAGACAAAATTACATGTCTGGTCAAGTTGATTAAGAACGGCCTTGAAACGGATGTGGAAACACAAATCTTACCACACCAAAAGCACCAACACACATGACATTCTATATCTGAAACATGCACCTGATGTGGGGGTGTATGCCGTGGCCCATTTCATTCCCACTGTCATGGCGCTTGTCTACAAATTAGCACCGCGAGTATTGTTCTTCTCTGCTAACGAGACGAATGCGGGACGTTACAAAGTTGCTTAGGATCATGATCAAGAAGTGTGGGTAGTCGGTACATTATGGTCGTCTCTGTAGCAGATATGAATGTGTCCAAGGGAATGAGACAGCTAGCTACCTTTGAAACACTGCCGAAGTTGTCCACGTATGCCATTACGTTCGCTAAGTTTGTGAGTTGGACCATCTATTGAGAAATGACTAGTTAGCTGGGAAGTTCGCCAGGTGTACATGTGGTTATCCACATGGGATATGAGAAATACATACATGGAGATGACCTGTAAGCTTGTATACTTATAGACCATATGCCTTTCTAGTTCAAGATGACGACCAAATTCTCACAACAATGACGCACATAGTATGAAAGTAAAAGAATGTAAGCTTGTTTTCAAATATCGGACGCCATTTTGGCCGCCATCTTCGATTTGGAAAAAAAATCCTTCATCAAATCCAAGATAATTACTTTATCACAGTATTTCCAACTCGGCTGTAAGCATGGGTAGAGTTGTCTTGACAATAATGCCCAATGATGTGAATATGATAGATTTTCGGTGATTTTCTAAATCTGTCCACCATTGTGGGTGCCATTTTGGATTTGGTCGACTTTTATTTGGATGCAATATAAGCGCAGTTCTTCGACTCAGTCTTCCCAACTCACAATATGTGTGGAGTTGTTGTGACAATAGCTGTCACTGATGTTCAAATCAGCGATTTTCGGCAATTTTTCTATTTCTGGTGGCCATTTTGGCCGCCATCTTGGATTTGGGTGAATATTTCTCAACTCAGGTATAAGAGGAAGCCTAGCTCGAGTATCTCCTGCACATATATACGCGTGGGTTTTGTTGTGATGGCAATAACATTCATTGATGATTCGCAACAGCCATTGCGTTATTAGCGTCGTTTTGGCTTTGACAGAATTATACCGCATTTGGGAAAACGTGATATCGGACAAAAATTTCCAGCAAGAAATGTATACTATTATCCCCATGTGTTCGCCAATAATTCTTCTATACGATAAATGTATAAAATCGCGTCAAGGAGCCAATATTTTCCAACAGAGACAAACGAAAGGTGGTGAAATGTCCGAAAAATAGCAAATTTTCACATTTCGGCGGCCATCTTGGCCGCCATATTGAATTTTGGGTCGGATTTTTGGCTAATTTGTAAGGGTTGTATATTACCATAACGTATCGAACGGACAACATGACCGCATGTGACATCATCTTTACTATAACGGCGATCAGAGAGACCTTATGAATTTTTACTGTTTTTGGCTATTTCGGCACACATTTTGGCTGACATCTTGAATGGTTGCAATTACGGCTGTGTTAATTTTCTTTCCACATATCCGAATCTGGTATACAGTAAAGTTCAAAATTATACTAGAACGGATTCCAACAGATGATTATAAAATTTCTTAAGCTAACTTTCCAATTTGACATTTAAAAAAAATGGCGTTTCAAAATATATTTGACCTTTGACCTCTCGTACTCGAGGTCAGTGGCTGAAATTCTAATTCTGTGTTTATTCACTAGATAGAATGACTTATTGCCGACAAAATGGTATATATAACGTGTTAGCTGACATTACATATGTTGCATACATTCGAAATTACTAACCCTCCCCCAACACTTAAGTAACCTTTTTTTCGCTCTCACCAGGCATCATTCTATGTTAAATATCTCCCAAACGCCGCGTTTCCCACTCGCAAGAAATTGGTTTCCGTAAACTACATATAATTTGCCACAAAATGAGCAGAGTGGGTCTTTTGGTCAGAGTGACGACAATAAAACCTTATGGGCTCTCGGACTACAAGTATCAAGAGATTCTTTGGAAGAATGCTCAATTTATCATTGAGACAACACACAAAATGTGATTTCTAAATAGAATAAAACAGAACTTGATCTGCGTCTCAAATGAGAACCATGTGCCAAATATAAAGAAATTCTATTCAATATTGCTCAAGTTACTGTGCGGAAAACCTGAAAACAGAGTTTTCTAAGTTAAAAAAATGGACATAACTCTGTCAAAAATCATCGGACCGTGACCAAATTCAAACTTGCCTGCATCTTCTCAAATGTGAACCACGTACCAAATATCAAGAAATTATCTTGAATATAGCTCAAGTTACCACGCGGACAACACAAAAACAGCGATTTCTAAGTCGAAAAGGGGGCATAACTCCACTGATAACTCTGTCAAAAATAATCAGACCGTGACAACATTCGAACTTGTCCTGCATTTTCTCAAATGTGAACCACATACCAAATATCAAGAACTTCTCTTGAATTTTGTTCAAGTTACCATGCAGACAAAGGGGCATAATTCCGTCAAATATCATCGGACTATGACCACATTCAAACTTGGCCTGCGTCTTCTGAATTGTGAAACGGGTACCAAATATCAAGAAATTCTGTAGAATATTGCCCAAGTTATCATGCGGACAAGGATGGGCGGACGGACATGTATGCTGATGATAATATTCCAACAAAAATTTTCGGGGACAATAAATAAAAGCAACAATCAGGAGACTTTGAGATCAGAACAATTGAGTACAGGCAATTGGACAGTACATATAATTAACTAGCAGGGTTACCCGGCATTGCCCAGGTTAATGTATGCTGTGGATATTTGTTGGGAATAGAGAATGCTCTTGCTTAAAGTGTTATACGTTTTCTCATAAATTGTATATTCAAATAGCATCACAAAACATGATTATTACAGTCATGGGATATAAGTAGTGGCTCACCTTGTCAATTGTCATTCTGTTTATCGCGATTAATCCGTTCCACCAATAATGAAGTATTTATTTATATACAACTGCGTATACATTAGACGTTATAATATGATACATGAACATCATAAACACATCAGTTCGATAAAAGATGATAATTGGGTTTTACATATTGAGATGTATCAATCAATCTAGTGGGCTGGACTAAGATATCGAGGACACATGGCTATCATATCTCCATGAAGATACAGATGTTTCAAAGAAATTTCCAGGTGCTCCTCTGTTCATGGTGCTATATATTGGCTAAATATTCTGTTTAAATGAAATGTTGCTGCGCATATATATCAGCTACATGTGCCAGGCACAGAGCGAGATTTTGAATTGTTTATGTCAGTCGATGAGTCTGTTCTAAAACCCTTGTCAGATGTCAGAATTGGTAGGATCCTGAAAAGTCTTGTGCTACTAACTGCATTTTCTTGTATATCAGAAGAAACTATATTTGACTGCACACTGTGACCACTATTTTTGAACAGGCCTTCCATATCTCTTGACAAATTGTAACTTTTTGTGGAAACTGTATTGAATGGAACAAACTAAATTTTTTTATTATATATATATGCAATCCTCTGACGGTTCGAGGTCTCTCAGTTTGCACGAATATATGTATCTCTTCAATAGAATGATAAATATACGTTTAATGCTTCTTCTAGTTATCTCTTTTTGCTAGCTCATTGTGTGAATGCCTTAATTGCCATTCCCATATAAATATGACTGTTAAGAAGATATAATTGTTCAAGTGACTTATGTGGGTCACCATAATGTCGGGATTGTGAAATGTGAACGCCCAACTACTTAAAATGATATGGAGATGGCCTGGCATAACTTATATGTGGATATCGGCGAATAGCAATCTTATCAATGATAGTGCATATCTGCTCGCCATCCGTGACGCAAACGACACCAAATGTGATTTAATTCATGGTATATCATTAGAGAAAAACGTGTATGAATTTGGTGGAATTTGGTTTATTAAATAAATTGTTGATGCAACGCTGACTCGAACAACGCCATATTGCGAAGGTGATTATGTATTCGTTTGGTGGAAATCAGCGACAAAACTATTTCACCATATGTTTTAAATTTCCCCTCCCACCAACAGCGTCATTTTAGAAAATTTTAACCGGCACCATTATCTTCCTTGTAAAAAGTTACCCCTCTTAGAACGCCTTGGTTCCATCTCGATTGTACCGCGTGAATTTATATATAGAACGCACACAGACAGACAAAAAGACAGACAGCACGATTTTATTTCTTGTATCATTTGAGAAGAACGTGTCTGAATTTGATGGTAATTGGTACTAAAAATATTTTGTATCAGTTTTGGTGACCCTCCCGTCCCTATTTCGGACTCAAGCTGCACACACTAAGACTCATTAGAGATTAGAGATGCATATATATGAAATTGGTGAAAATTGGCGAGTATACAAATTCGTATCAAATTTAAGGTCCCCATATCTCTCACCCTTAGGGCACCAATTTGGTGTATCTAAACCACACGATAAGATTCCTCGTATCACGGAGAAGAATATGTATCAATCTGGTGGAAATCGGCACTAAACATATAGATATAATTTGTTGTGTCCCTCTCATCTCTATATACCACTGACTCGAATGGCCCCACTTGTGACATCCTTAAACCACACGATTACACTCCTGATATCATGGAGATGATTGTTTATAAGTTTGGTGATAGTCAGCGACTAAACAATTTTTTTTATCAAATTTGATGCCAATCCCTCCCCTCTCTATCTCTCACCCAAACAGCACCACTATGGCGTCTTTAAATCACGATTAGATTCCTCGTATCATGGATAAGAACGTGTATCAATTTGGTGGAAATTGGCGCTAAAAAAATTGTGCATCAATTTTGGTGCCCCTGTCCCTTTCAATGCAACCCGGACTGGAATGAGGCCACATTTGACAGATAAAAGCCACACCATTAGACTCCTCATACCATGGGGATGATTTTGTATAAGTGTGGTGGCAATCGGCGACTTATTATTAAATTTAGTGCCCACCCCCTCCCAATTTCTCATCCAAAAACAACAATTTGGCGTTGTTAAATCGCACAATTAGATTCTTTGTATCATGAAGAAGAATATATATCAATTTGGTGGAAATCGGCGCTAAAATTAGTTTTATCAATTTTGGTGCCCCTCTCCCCTTCCGTTCACCCCTGACTCAAACGACGCCACTTTTGACATATTTAAACCACACCGTTGGATTCTTCATATCATGGGGATGATTATATGTAAGTTTCGTGGCAATCGGCGACAGAAGAACAAAATCTGCCCCCCCCCCCCTTCCGGGCACCCCTGACGCGAACTTTTGTTTGCCATATTTAAACCACGCCATTAGATTCCTCATATTATGGGGATGATTATATATAAGTTTTGTGGCAATCAGCGACAATTTTTTTTTCTGCCCCTCCCCCTTTTCTGCCCCTGACAACAACGGCGTCACTTTAGAAAATTCTAACCCCGACCATTATCTTTCTCGTAAAAAGCTACTCCTAGTAGACCCATTTGGCATCATCTAGATGGTCCCCTGTGAATTTCTATAGAACACAGACAGACAGACAGACAGACAGACATTCGCAAATATAGATATAGATACATAAATAAATAAATAAATATAAACAACCTAGATCTCCTACCAACCCAGAGATTAGTGTTGCTCAACCTACCTCCAACCAATCCACAGACTTGGACATATTGGATATTCTCCAAATAAGATATAGGTTTAGACATAATACTAATTTTTATCCAATCTCACTAATTTTTATCCAATCTCTGAGTTCTGAGGCAATATTGATGAAAGAAGTTCTGCTTTTTATTTTAATTCTAGTGTATAAAATAACATGATTGGAATGAAAAGTCCCATGTGCTTGAAAAAAAAAACTATCTTGTGTCATATAAAATTTTTATTCCATTTATTCAATTGGACCAGTGATAAGCGAGATCACTAAGTCGCAGCCATATTAATTCATCCAATCCCAGTTCCGCAGTTTCAGAGATTCATCCAGCCCCGGTTCCATGGCTACTCTAGAACTTTGACCTGTAGCACTAAAACAACGGAACCGGACCTGGTGGACAGTGTTTACGTTGTCGGTGGCCAAAGTGGGCAATGGCCACTTTTTTTCGAAAGTGGCCACAAAAAATTTCATTTGGCCAAACTTCTGGCCAAAATGTTTTTCACCACAAATGGGGACATAAATCAAATTCAAAAAGCGCCCAATAGATCGAAGAAGTGAGGCAACAAAATATAGCTGGTTTTGGACACATGGGTTTCGTACTTTGGATACATCATACGATGACAACCAAAATTTATTTTGTAAGGGGAGCGTTGATTGAATGGTGATTGTTGTAAAGAGGTGATTACTAATCGCCAAAGACCTTAATCACTGCACTGGTTTTATCATAGTTTGTTGATTAGGCGGTCTGTAAGATGAAATACGCAAATGCATTGTCCTACGATGGCATGTCAGTTACGTAATGTGTCGTAAATTGCCTCCCGTCTTATAACAACCGGGCTTCACACCATAAAGGTTATTAATACAACAATAGGTATTCAACACCTCACGATAATAAGCAACAGAACTGTTTTATTTCGGCGAAAATAGCAATGATAACTAACATAGCCCATTATTTGACTAGTTGGCGAACATGGTGTCAGCGACGCGATATAGAGTCAGAGAGTTATATATTTAAAAAATAATTTAGTCATCAATTGTGAGCCCAGAAAATGAGGATCAATTTGGCCAAAGTTTTTTTAATTTGGCCAATTTGTTTTTATTTGGCCACTAAAAATTTCATTTGGCCACTTTCTTGGGCAGCAGATTTTTCGGTCCAGCGCGAACACTGCTGGACTGCATTAATTTTCTTGTTAATTTTTCAACAAGAAAATTACATTGTTTCTAATGTATAAGACTAGTTAATATGTCACATCAATTGGTTTTTTTCCATGGATGTTTAATTAGATTATACTTGTTGTTGTAACTGGAAGGGTTCACGCTGTCTGTGGCCAATGGACAGAATTGTTCGAAAATGGTAAAAAAAAATATTAGATTTGGCAAAACTTTTTGGCCAAACACTATCCAGCCAGCAATCCCACTCATTACGTAATAATTAAACAGGATCTGTTTCCAGTGTATGTTTGGATAACAATTTACCAGAAGTCACTTATGCTTACTTTAAAAAACGAGAGGCCGATCACGATCGGCAGATGTTTAACCCATACCTTGGCGATAGCGATCTTTTTATGAGTGCAAGAATTTCAACAATTCACAGCGTACTATTATTTATTAGTTTCATAGTGGAATCAGACATATTGAGCAACTTGCTCATTTAAACACAATAGGAAGATGGATATGACATTCGATTTCAACCTATTCGGTCACTCCAACAGAGATACATGTATGTGTGATAGATTGATAAAGATAATTATACCCAAACACAGTCAGACAGATGCACCATAGCTGTTAAAGATATAATTGTTACAATATTAACATCATAATAACTCTATTTATTTAATTCTTACAATGGAACCTGAGTCATAACAGATTATGTTGTTGTGTTAGCTGCATAGTAAAAGTTATGGGATGATTGAGATTAGAGACCAACAAACACCTGAACATCTATACAAGTGAGGGGTGTATAGACCTTGATATTAAATATGATTGATAATGGTTGGATATAAAATATTTTAATACAGAATTATCAGATAACTAAAGGAGAGATATGAGAAGGGTCAAATTGAAAATATTAGAGTCATAACATTGGATCGCGTACAGTATACATGTACCTATGGTTAATTTTATTCTAAGCTGATCATTGGAAAGATACAATGTCTGTAACAGCAGAAATATTATTAAATATTGGGTTAATATTCTCAAAACCATTCAATCAATACCAAAATCTATACGCATGAAGAATGTATCACAATCAACCTGAATGAGATTATAAAAGTGATTGGGTGAAAAATATTTGACCAAAAAGTCAGCTTCAAGAATACCAGAACCATTATTATTATCCTGCAGCCCAAATGCAATAGAGGGAATTTCAAAATAAGATATATCCTCAAATGATGAATATTCAATTGGTGGCTTATAATTAATAGAAATTCTTAGTGAACCTGGCCTAAGGCGAAAGAGATAATTTAAAATCTGCGTATCAGATATTATGGAATAGGTTAATTTTAATCCTGAAATACATGCAAGTGAAAAGTGGATCACGATCAACCTGGACATAGAATAGGAGAATGAACATATGATGTGTGGAGAGTGTTAATCATTTTCAATGACATCATATGATGGAACTAATGTGTGGATAAATTGTTTTCTCAAGATAAGACAACAGTGTCTCTGTAAACAACAATTCTCTAAACAGCCATGCTCCAGAACATCCTTCACATGGACAATGGACTATTTGTATTGATGCCATGAACATGTTTCAAGTTTTCAACAGGTTGGGTTAAATTACTATTGCACACAAACTGGAGTAAAGTATCATCAATCACTTAAATTTGACAGCTCTGGGAGCAGCAGTGGTTTAGCAAAGAGTATCCAGTGTCATTTTCTGATCCCAATAAAGCAGATTACTGTGTAAAGTTGTTTGTCTTAAATTCTCACAGGGCATATACAATAGGTAGTAAATTACTTGAATTATAAAGGGCCATAACTCTGTTAAAATATATCGGATCAAACCCAAATTTGAACTTGATCTGTATTTCGGGGTGAGGACCACATGTACCAAATTTGGTGTAGATCAGATGAAAAATGTTTTGAGTTCTAAGTAAAAATAAGTTTGAAAAGGGTTAATTAAACGATACCAAAAACCATACAGAAAAAGAACGTGCTAAGAAAAACCTTGGTAAGAAATATGAGGCATATCAGAAGAAAACAGTTTGACTTAGATGGATCAGATAGCATTTGTGTGCAGGGTTAATTATTTTCTAAACCGATCAACCGATCGATACCAAAAACTATACAGGTGAGGGGTGTGTCATTATAAACCTACATATCAAATATGAAAACAATCGGACAAAAAATAATTTGGTTACAGCATCGGATAGCTCATGCCTATGTGCGGATGCAAAGTGTTAATAATTTCTAAACCGATCAACCGATCGATACCAAAAACTATACAGGTGAGGAGTGTGTCATCATAAACATGGGAGTAAAAAATAACTCTAATTCCCATAATACAGATTTACTGCTCTCAGAGCTAAACTGATACCACTGGTAATTAATTGTAGACTGCTATGGTTATCTGTTCAATTCTTAGTTGAAAAAGGGCCATAACTCTGGTATAAAATGTTGGATATAACCCATATTCAAACTCGATCTGTATTTTGAGTTGAGAAACTCGCATACCAAATTTGGTTCTGATCAGATAAAAAAAAAAATTGAGTTATGGCAGCATGCATGAATTCTAAGTCGAAAAAGGGCCATAACTCCATTGAAAAATATCGGATCAAACCCATATTCGAACTCGATCTGTATTTTGGTCCGAGAAACTTGCATACCAAATTTGATTCTGATCAGATAAATTGTTTTTGAGTTATGGTAGCATGCATGAATTCTGAGTCGAAAAAGGGCCATAACTCCGTGAAAAAAACTCGGATCGAACCCATATTTGAACTCGATCTGTATTTGGTGCTGACAAATTCATATACAAAATTTGGTTCCGATCAGATATAAAATGTTCGAGTTATCGCACCATGCGTAAAGTGTCTACAGACAGACAGACAGACAGACAGACAGACAGACAGACAGACAGACAGACAGACAGACGGACGGACGGACGGACGGACTAACGACGAGTGGTCAATCCGGGCAACGACACTATGTTTACCATACTATGGTATGGGTAAACATAAAAAGGTTTATGGTTTCACTATAATCTCATGCCAATCAATTAGAAAAAAAAGTAGTGCTTATTTATTTTGGTGGTTTTAATAACTATTTTGTATTTGGGCGTCCATTTTATTCTATTGATTTTCTTTTTGTTATTGTATTTGTGACTATTTTATTTTTCAGAATTGTTTTTAGTTTTGGTTTTCAGTAACGGCCAAAAATAATTTTCTGGCCCGTGAGAACCCTGGTAACTGGCGGTGTGTAACCCTGATGCATCTTCAAGATTTCCTACCTTGTACTCTCGGGGTTTGAGCAGTTCTCTTTTAACTGGGGGTTCTTTCAGCTCCCTTTCAAGTAGGGCTGCCTCTTCATCATCAAGTCGATCAGATGCAATCTTCTCATATGCATCTTTGTCCCACTTGCGCCTATGGCTAGGTGGTTGTTTCTGTAACAGAATGAACAGGATACCTTTATAACAGTAAAATTTAAATTTCTTTACCTTTACCAGTCATAGAGCCCTGGTGCACCAAGACACATAGTAAATGCCAAGCCCTGTCATCATCAAGTCTGAGTTACTGAGCCTGTTATTTGCAGAATGAGGTCCCCAGAGGGTGAATTTATTGACACTATCGCACATATGGGCTAGCATCACTAAATTCACCCTCTGGGGACCTCATTCTGCTTAGGCCTCATCTTCTCTGGAAAGTTTCTTTATTATCAAATTTCTATAGAAACTTCTTCAAACAGATTCTATTTCTTTTTTAGTTTAGTTTCTCTGTATCCCCAAATTGGCCGACGATTGCATAATCGAGGTTCCCAATGGGTGTACATCACAATATTACACATTTGGGAACTTCAATCTGAGTATGTCTCCCATAGCAGATGAGGACATGAAGAGTGAGGTCCCCAGAGGGTGAAATTGGTGATGCAAGCCAGCTATGCAGGATAGCGTCACTAAATTCACCCTCTGGGAACCTCATTCTGCAAAATGACAGGCACACTAAACTCAGGTTTTTGGCCGTCATAAAGCCTCTAATAGTCTGTCTGGAAATCAGCCATAAAAAAGTATTGTTAATACCCTGTTTTCAATATCATAAGGCAAACAATATGGATCTTATATCCACTGCAAATGAATGGAAGTAATTATTTGAATGCATTTTTGTAATACTATAATTCAATGCAGAGTGTTATTATACTGACGGTACACAGGTACAGGGTGCATCAACACTCGGTCACCAGAAACAAATTTATGAAGATATAACAATAAAGTAATGCAGATTTCAACATATGTGCATCACTGGTTATAACTGAAGGTATTATAGAGCCCAGATCATAGGTTGTTTGTTGAACTTATTATCTGAACAGTTTCCTCCAATGAAAATGAATGATCATTCTTTCCACATTTCTATCATCTTCTCGACTGTTTGTCATCTGGTCATTTTTCCTGGACACCCCTCCAAATGAACAATAGATCATTCCATTATATATTTTTATAACTGGGTGGAAAAATCTATTTAGTAAAGAAAGGGTTAACTGTCAGGGTTAAACGTTGACTTTTTTTTAAAATTCACAAATTTGTTGATTTTATGAAAATTTTTCAGTCTGAAACACAATCAAAATTGTATGCAGCCGGCTCCAATTAAAAAGGAGTAAGCGGCTTATGTGCTTAGCGTAGGCTATGTAGGTAATCGGATTAATGGGAACAAATTGGCGATGCTAGACTATAGTGGCGGTCGCCTTTGTTGAAATTTATTATGTGTTTTTATGGCAGCATTTGGGACATTTTATGTATTTGTGGAAATGAGGCTTTAAAAAGTGAAGGAATTTGACACATCTATTTAAACTGATAACTCCGGTGTGACTAAACACCAAGCCATAGGAAATAAGAAGCAAAATTGAAGTTTATTCTATATTATTATGTATATGTGACGTTTATATGACCAAATAAAACTATTTTAATGATATTTGATGGACGAAAGACCAATTAAACCGCCTAGAATACAGCGCGACAGACACCAAGCTATGGCTATGGCAATTTTCGTTGTGGTTTGGTTCATATAAAATAAAACTCCCATCAGATTTTATCTATATTATTATGAATATGTGATGTTTATATGACCAAATAATACTATTTGCATGATATTTGATGGACGAAAGTCTAATTAAACTGCCTAGAACACAGCGCGACGGACACCAAGCTATTTGGTGTTTGGACAATTTTCGTTGTGACTTGGTTCAAATAAAATAAAACTCCCATCAGCTTTTATCTATATTATGTATATATGTGATGTTTATGTGACAAATAAGACTATTTTAATGATATTTGATGGACGAAAGACCATTTATTAATATTTTTATGTATGTGTTTATACATATGTAAAAATATAGTTTATGTATAGTTTATAGTGGAAACATTGTGATATTCTGCACTTACTTTACCACTCGAGTCAATTGTTGAAATTGAGAAACTGAGAAATATTGATGATTGGAATTGAGAAAAATTACATTAAATTAAATTAAGCCAATTTCTGGTGTTTGTTTGAGTTCGTTTTAGAGGATTTTCCTCTTTTCTCATTGTTTGGCCTGGTTTCTTGGTTATGGCCGAAGTTTTTTGCGATTATCAATTGGCCGTCGGTCGATGTTTGTGTTGATGCCTTGTCAATGACGAAGGTCACTGATGAAAACTCTCATCAATCGTCTACTGCATTGTTCGTTCATCAAATTAATCCATGTCCCATGTTTTACAGATAATTTCCTCTAATCAGCTTACCGCTTACTAATTAAGATATATTAGTGAAACCTCTAATCAGCTTAGCGCTTGCTAATTAAGACTTGTGAATGATTTCTGAATGAATTTTTCACTATAAACTATATATACATATGTATAAAATATACCGGTACATAAAAAATTAAAGTCGCTAAGACACACACTCCCTTGAATGTGGGTAACTGTGCTGAGTCCAACTGATCGGACTTGAGTGGTGAAAAAAATTCAAAATAGCATAACCGCTATAAACTGTAGCTGATGGGGTCATTGTCACAAGGCTCCGGTCACATTCGTAGCCAGCTTTATAAATCGATCACAAATGTAGCCAGCTTTTCTACGGCGATCACATTTGTAGCCAGCTTTTCTTATTCATGCGAGCCTCAATGAACAACATTAGTTGATGAATGAAAAACAACATAATTTTTAATTTTGATATTAGTTCATCTAATAACCTGAGGGTTCCGATCCATGTCGTTAGATGCTCGAATTATATTCCAATATAAATTGATAAACGAAGTCCGTTTTGGAGCATGACGTCGATATTTTAGTCACGAACGCGATGACGTCATATTTCGCGCCATATATAAAGCATGGAATTAGAAAAGCTGGCTACGAATGTGATCGCCGGCGAAAAGCTGGCTACATTTGTGATCGATTTAAAAAGCTGGCTACGAATGTGACCGGAGCCTTGTGACAATGACCCCATCGGCTAAACTGTACATGTGTGAACGGTACACATATAAGCACGATGTGCTGAAGCCTGAAACAAATATATTTGCATGTTACATGACTGTTTAAGTCTGCTGATGCAAAGCCCGGATAAAAGCTCCAAACACCAAGCCATAGCTGGATAAAAGCTGATATATAGGAGTTTTATTTTATATGAACCAAGCCACAAAGCAAATTGTCAAAAAACACCAATAGCCGTAGCTTGGTGTAGGGCCCTGCGAACCGTTCGAGGTTCGGTTCGATTCGAAACCGCTGTGATGATTCGGTCTGGTTCGAAACCTTAGACGGGATTCGTTTATATCAAACCTTTTCTTTAGTCCCGCAATATGGGCAAGTTTTGCGTACTAGGAATTGTTTATTGATCATATACAGTATATTAATTGGTTTACATACAACTGTGTGATACTATGATTTTATGTTTACATTTGACATAATTAATTTGACCAGGTGGGGTAATTGGGTGATATTTCATTGAAGATGTCTTTTGGCATAATAACTTTATTCCGTTCCCGCTAAACAGTCCGGTCGGATATGTCAAATTCGTGATAATTAATTAGTAAAACTATAACATGGAGTTCTATCTCAGGCTGTCGTCAAAGTTTGTTTTATTCTCCATATAATTTTACTAATAGACATAATTATACATAACTAACGAGACAACAAGTTATCATTATTCATGGATACTTAAATACAGATCGAACAAGCTTTTTTGAATTCCGTAAACTGGCTGAAACTGAATAGGTATTTCCGGGCTGCACTTCTGTGTCAACAATTGGATTCAACCAATCACAGCGAGGAGAGGGTGTGGTCATTGTTTATCAGCATAAATGATTGACATGATTATGTAACCTGATGTGCTTTGTCTTGTGACTGTGACACTTAATTTCTACAACATGACATCGGCACGCTTTGATTTTTGTCGTGTGTTGTCGCAGTTATAGATTGACGGTCAAGTGCTTTGGTTTCTTGCTACAATTTAGCAGTCTGTTAATAGTTACCGAGTTTCGACATCACAATAAAAATAATATACCGTACGGGTACTTAATTTATTTACAAGAGAAAATTCCCTCACAGCGCTTATTTTGGACCCTACGTGTTACTTTTCCAATAAAAAATCGTAAGTCACTTGCAAAAACAGAAAAGATCAGAACACAAAAAGCGTAGATTTGAAACCAAAGTTGCGGATGAATAAATAGACTTCCCATCTCCAATATAAAATAATTCTTTATGTAATTATCTTATAGTGTAGATGGGCAATACTTAAATAACCGTTGATTTTACTATAATAATGTTCAGTTCTGATTGTCCACTCCACCATGCATGAGTCTACGACAACAAGGTCGGTGTTTGGGTTCGAGGTTCGGTTCGATTCGAAACCGAGATGATGATTCGGTTTCAAGGTTCGGTTCGACCTAAAATTTAAGGTTCGCAGGGCCCTAGCTTGGTGTCCATCGCGCTGTGTTCTTGGCGGTTTAATTGGTCTTTCGGCCATCAAGTATCATTAAAATAGTTTTATTTGGTCATATAAACATAACATATATGCATAATATAAATTTAGAATGAACTTCAATTATGCTTCTTATTTCCCACGGCTTGGTTTGGCTTGGTGTTTAGTAGCACCCGATAACTCATACACCGGTACCAAATTCATATATCGTCAGGACAATTATTAATCCCCACCTGGAACAAGCTTATAAGGATACGATCGTGCTAGCGGAAGTAGCACACGTTCTTAAGGAATCTGCTGACAACTTCAAGACCTTGGGCCTGGCTTCAGCAGAAATCTACTAACACCATCCTCCTCCTAACTTTGAAATTCAGAAAAAGGTCATGCGTTGAACATTGATCACAAGTTCAAAATCAAAGATCGATCTGTTATGTTCAGAACCCTGATCCAAATATACTTCAGAGGTCATACCGGTGGTCCGGTTTTACATTTAACCTTTCGTCAGCACAAAGAAAGGCAATATTCAAAATTGAAGAAAATTTGAATTTTGCAAAACAGTGCACTAGACGGGCTTCGTTCAGACTGAAACTTCAGTCGTTGGTCTAGTTCAAAATAAACGTAATACTGTGTAAACTTCGTAACACACGTAGTGTTTACGTTCAAACATATTCAACTTCATGAACTTGAAATATCGTTGGTAGTGAAATTTAGGTTTTCATATCCGATCATATCGACACAATGTTTACTAGTTTTAGCATCAACCCCGATCTTATCTGCTTACTACTATCATGGTCTTTACTTTTGCCTATATCCCCTATTACTATATGCCCCCGCGAAATGTCTCATTTCGAGCTAGGGATTATACCAATCATAACTTGTTACCTCGTACACAGAGCCTGACATTTTTGTTAGCACGAAATTAGGAAATATGAATGTGGTTGTATAAAAATTACGGCTCGGAATCGGACCTGGTTCTGATCGAAGATAAAATCCGGCCAACGCATATGAGTGAATTTTTCAGGCGGACCTCGGCATATCTTCATATATGCTTCAATATATCCTCCTGCAAATAGGTTCATATTGTCAAACCATATATTGCAAGGTTTATATATTAATCAAGCAATCAAAGGCTAATACTATGTTCCTGCAGTGGGAAAATAGTATCCGATTGTGAGACATCTATGATCTATTTCCAAATGAAGTCCATGTAACATTCCACAGCAGTTTCTTTAGTCGCCAGTGAGACACAAATTGTAACTTCTATACTACAGTCAGTATTAAGGGCGCTCTTGTGTGAACCATGGTTGAACTATATCGATGACATGCGCATGCGTCGTGCACTCACAACTTCTACTGTCTCTCGCTCTATCTTTTCTCAAAAACCCAGGTTGTATCGTTGGGATCGGAGCAATTTACCAGCTGTGGTTGTGTATCTTTATCTAAGCAACATTCCCTACCAAAATAGGGAAATAAAAGCTCAGATTCTCGAAGAAATCAAACTTTCTTCGATTTCATTCATTCAAATCACGTGTCCTTGACCTTCAGGTAAGCGCTGTCAAACCGGAAGTGAAGATTTGACAACAAAACGAGGACATGTTTCCCGGTTGTTTTCTGCTTTTTCAAGTAAGTTTAGGCCTCCTGGCCTTAACCAAACCTGAAAAAACACCCAAGTATGTGCTCTTTGGGACAAGCACACAAAACTCATGGAAATTAATGGCACAGAAAATGAATAATTGTGCAGCCTTGCTAAATGTTTTGAAGAGAGGTTCTCTGAACAACCAATTTCAAAAACCAAAGTTAAGGCACCGTTGGCTACTGTACCTGGCACTCCTTTTGATCTCACTCTCCTCGGACATTGAGACAAACCCTGGGCCAGATACCGCAGTCAGTCAAAATTCACCACCAGAATTCCCCTGCGGGAACTGTAACATGGCTGTCCTGGACGATCACCAAGGACTAGAGTGTGATGGATGCCTACAATGGTTCCATGCACAATGTCAAAACATGAACAATGAAACATACACAGTACTGGAACAATTGAATAAGTCATTCTCTTGGAAATGTACTTTTTGCGACGAGATAAATCTGTCAAATTCATCATTTCTTTCAAATTCATTTGAAACTCCCAATGGTTACTCTGTCCTCTCGCAACTTGATCCGGACACCCAGCCGGGAAGCGAAGCTAGTAATTCTATTATAAACAAGCCGCTAACTAACATGGAATCCCCACCCCATCAAAAAAAGTCATGGAACATGAATCCTAAAACAACGAGACTTAAACTTTTGAACATAAACTTCTGTTCCATCATGAATAAAAGAGATCAACTCCAAGCCATTCTTGAAACTGAGTCTCCTGACATAATTGTTGGGACCGAAACATGGCTGAAACCACACATCGCTGATGGTGAAATCCTGCCACAGTCTCTCGGGTATTCGATATTTAGAAAGGACAGACTCAAAGTAAAGGGAGGAGGGGTTTGCATCATTGTTAAAAACTGCCTGACAGTAACAGAACGTTCTCTACCATCCAACATACCACAGGAAAGCGAACAGTTATGGGTGAAAATCAAACTTCACTCATGTAAGGCCCTTTATCTTGGAGCTTTCTACCGCCCTGAAGAAAGTGACAAAGATAGCATAGATGCATTGAATCTTAATCTTGAATCAATTGCTAAATCTAATGGACACATTTGGGTAGCCGGGGACTTCAACTTCCCTAATCTCGATTGGGACAAGGAAAATATACCCAAAATAAGAAGCAAGTGTCCCAACCTAAAGCTCTATGAAGAATTTATCGACCTACTTGACGATTTCACACTAACACAAGTAGTCAGAGGGAAAACCAGAGACAAAAACACTCTAGACCTGGTCTTAACATCAGATCCCGCACACATACAAACAATCAACATAAATTCAGGAGTATCCGACCACGATATTGTATGCATAACAGCAAATCTAAAACCATCAATCACTAAAGCATCACCTAGAACAGTATATCTATACTCCAAAGCAGACTGGGAGAGCTTCAGGGAATACATCCGCACTAACTTTGCCACCATCTTTTGCTCCAAGATATCAGTAGAGGAAATATGGACCCAGTTTAAACACCACATTGAAATAGGTACCTCAAAATTTGTCCCTAAGAAAAACATTAAAACCAAAACACCTCTAGCCTGGATCAACAAACGTATCAAGCGCATTATCAAAAGGAGGGACCACTTATACCAACAGATGAAAAGATCAGTCAGCCCAGTAATTAAACAAAAGCACAGGGCCATGAAACGTCTAGCTAAGAAAGAAATTAAGCTGGCATATGACAAACACCTCAGCACCATCCTTGAAGTTGCCAATGAAAACTCACGTGACGACTCTCAAAACAACAACTACCGACCAATTACTAAGAGTTTGTTCTCATTCATTAAGAATACCCGACAGTCTCAGAGCAGCGTTGGGCCCATAAAAGACCCAGCAGGTAAAATACAAACAAACAATATAGACAAAGCAAATACCCTAAATAATCAATTTCAGTCAGTCTTCTCACCCAGGAACCCTCTCACTCTGTCACAATTCTCCCTAGCCTCCATCAGGGGCCATTTCAGTGAAACCTTTGTGACCACCAACAACTTTGGATATCCCAACATGGAAAACATAGAGGTATCAGAGGAAGGAATCCTTAAACTCCTATCAAATCTTAAAATAAATAAAGCAGCTGGGCCAGACAATATTAAACCAATTATTCTGAAACAACTCCGATACGAAATTGCCCCCCTTCTTACCAATCTTATTCAAAAGACCTTGAAGGAAGGTGTCCTCCCACAGGACTGGACAAAGGGTAATGTGGTTCCTGTATACAAGAAGGGTGATAAAACAAACCCGGCAAATTATAGACCGATCACCCTCACCTGTATCATCTGCAAACTAACTGAGCACATCATCGCATCCAACATCACGAAGCATCTAAAAAAGAATAAGATCCTCTCTGATCTGCAGCATGGCTTCAGGGAAAGAAAATCATGTGAAACACAACTCGTGCAACTAGCTGATGATCTTTTGAGACGCCTTGCTGCAGGACAGCAGACTGATCTTATCTTGCTTGATTTCAGTAAAGCCTTTGACAAGGTAAACCATGGCAAATTGCTCTATAAACTTGATCATTACGGCATTGGTGGAACCACATTAAACTGGATCAGAGCCTTTCTCAACAACAGAACCCAAGTTGTTGTCCTGGAGGGGGATGCCTCCTCTGAAGTCTCAGTGACATCTGGGGTACCCCAGGGCTCTGTCCTGGGGCCCCTGATGTTCCTGGTGTACATCAATGATTTACCAAACCACATAACTGCTCAAACACGCTTATTTGCTGATGACACCGCACTATACATGACAATAACAAACTCAAAAGACTGCGAACAATTACAAAATGACCTAAACAAACTACAGACATGGGAGCAAAATTGGGATATGGCCTTCAACCCCTCAAAATGCCAAGTCCTCACAGTCAGCCGCAAAGCAAAACCCATAATTTGGGACTACATCCTACACTCCCAAATACTTGATCATGTCAATAACGCGCGATATTTGGGAATCGACTTCACAAACAATCTCTCATTTAATGCCCACATACAACGAACAACTCTAAGTGCAAATCAGTCCCTGGGATTCTTAAAAAGGAATATCAAAACACAAAATAAAGCACTCAAGAAAGCAGCTTATCAGGCCATGGTTAGACAAAAGTTAGAGTATGCCGCTGCAATTTGGTCCCCTCATACCTCAGAAAACATAACTAAAATTGAACGAGTACAAAATCGGGCCATCCGTTGGATTTTTAATGACTATTCAAGATTCTCAAGTTTGTCAAAAATGAGGACAGAATTAGAACTGAAACCCCTTGAGGACAGAAGAACCATCTCAAAATTATCCCTCTTCAGTAAAATAGTCCATAATCACGTAGATATTACAATCCCAGATTACCTTCAGAAACCACTCAGACACAGCAGATATAGCAACGCTGACACTTATCGTCGAATTCATACTGGGCCAAACTATTTTAGACATTCATTCTTCCCATCAACTGCTATACTCTGGAACCAACTCCCGCCTGATCTGATCAAGCTCTCTGACCCTGACCAGTTCAGGAGGGGAGCTTATCAGCTACAACCATGAACCTGACAGCAACCTTTGTTTTTAAAATGCTTTTATCTGTACATATTCTTTTAACTGACAAACTTGTCACCCTATCACTCTATTCTCCACTAACCTGCACCGACTGCGCCTGGTGATAACACCCACATATGGGGGTCTACCAGTATCAATAGATAGATAGATAGAACCAATATTATCAGGAGTTTATCAATAGATTATAGTTGAACTACCATTGGACATGATCTCATGCCACACCATATTGAATATTATAGTATGTTGGTGACACTTGGTGCTTGATGGGCAAAGTTAGACATTATCAGTCCAAAGCTCTCCATTGACAAAGAGGGAAGATGCATTGCAACAAATTTCACCTCAAAACATATAGGCTTGCATTACCAAACAAGGATGGTTGGGATTACTACATTGTCTTTTACAGGTGATGTGAAGCCTGTGCAGAGGGTTAATTTCAGTATGTCATGTCACTGCCCATAACAGTCTTGATCAATCCATAACTCAATCAAAATAAATTTAGATAAAGTAGCAGGGACCAGCCTGGAGGGCGACTTGGGAGACATATTCTCCCTATTTTTGTCCTTGGGAGAATTGACTTCTCTCTCATATACCAGTTTGCATGTGGACCAACACCGTGATTAGAGTTATTTATTGATTATAATTGTGTTCTTAACCCTTTCATGACTGGACCTTCCTGAATGTTTGAGAAAACCCTGTGCCAATGCATTCTCTTATATATGCTAGATAGGGTGCTTCGCATATATAAGAGAATGCATTGGCCTAACAATATTTACCTTCATCTTGTAAGCCAGTGAATTATCTTATAAATGCGAGGCTCCCTATGGGAAACTCGCATATTAGAGAATGCACTGGCAAAGTGAAAACAGAAAGGATTAATTACTGTAATGGTTTTATAAATGAAGTATTGTGTACCGGATCATATTTAGAAGGGTGATTTCAGGGTGCAAATTGAATTAAGCCATTTTTACTTCTCCCTGATGACCGTCCACTTCTCTCTAATAACCCAACAGGGAGAAGTGACTTCTTGAGACCTTTAGGCTGGTGCCTGTTGAGTAGCTGTTTATCAAGACACTGCACATAAGACCACTGAATTTTTTTTGTAATTTTGTTAGCAACTGATAATCTTGCCCAGATACGCAAATCCGGTTGCCCTTCCATTGCATGGAATATCATTAATGTGCTTATTTCAAACCAACTTTAACCCTTTGAACCCTGACGCCCTGAATGTTAAAGGGTCCACACCCGAGGCTCCTGACGTTATATAGCATTTCTGATGACGTAACTCGTAATGCTCTTAACCCTTTGAGTGCCAGGTCCGATTTTTGTATCAACCCATATACCCTGTGCCAATGCATTCTCTTATATATGCGAGTCGACCATAGGTCGCCTCGCATATATAAGAGAATGCATTGGCTTAACATTTTTTTTTTTTTACAGTTTTTTACAATTTTAATATATTTTATTATATTCTTTAACAGACTTATTGTGTAGGTTTAGGGCCGATGAGATCGGCCCCTGGCACTCAAAGGGTTAACTGGGATGTATATACACGCTCAACTATATGGCAATCTACTATGCTAATTGAACTAGTGTTTGGTGAAATACGTCAAGGTTTTTCTATGAGACAGTCTATTCCACGTTCAATATACATGTAGATTATATTGCGTCTCTCTTTGGTCGCACTATATATTTATAACAAAATTCTTATCCTTTGCCTATGTACTCTAGTAGCTGAGGGCGTTTTGTATGCACTTTTATGTCCAGAGCAAAACTCTTCACGAATCCACTAATTGAAGGTACACGAACAATATTTGGTTGGTGACACATGTCCCATTGAGGGCGAAATGGGTCAAATGGCCACGCCCCTTTTTGCGCGAAGTACTACCACCCGCCGTGACTATATCTCCAGAACCGTTGGCCAAAGGGGGTCGTGTGACCACTCAAAATGTGCGGAATGGCCACATTATGGGGGGTCAGTAATACATTTTCATATCCAAAAGTCAATGGTTTTTAAGATAATTGCGAAAAACCAAAAAAATCCATTTTAAGGGCCCAATTTTGGGGTTCAGCACTGAGCCCCCCAATTTTATTGATCTATATCCATCGGTGCCACATATAGGTATAATTTCTGTACAATTATCGGATGGGATTAACCTCCAAGGAGCTCTTGACCCTGAAAATCCACATTATGGGGGGTCAGTAATACATTTTCATATCCAAAAGTCAATGGTTTTTAAGATAATTGCCAAAAACCGATTTCAGCATGTTACGCACCACAAGTATACAATACCACCAAGGCCACATCATATGTATGACACTTTTTAAAGAACTATCCGAATTCTCTGATCGACTTAAGAGCACAATTGACCACACACAATGGGATTAGCTGGAAATTGCTGCTGAGGATGTGTTGATCCCGACACACAACGTGAGCTCTTCATGACTGAACATGCCTTGGAAACTGGTGTGCTTTACCAAAAATCAGGTAACAATTGTGCTCTAATCAACAGAAATGTACAGATTGAACAAAACAGGTTTTCAAAATTTGTTATCAACATTTAACAGCTGATCTGATTTAAGTGACCAAGATATGAAACATGCTAAACACTTTTACTAAATGGAATGACCAGCTGTTTGCTTTATGCAGCAGCCACATGTTGCGATCCTAAAATGGGTATTGCACCTGGGCATAGTAAAAAGTTACTAAAAACATGTTGTAATCAGATGGGAGATGACCATATATACCAGTATATATTTCAGAAGTAATCAATTCTTACAAAAGGACACCTCATCTCACAAAAAGTTTTAGGAAATGATGGAATGATCACTATTCAATCAATAGTAGAATGAGCCTTTGTCAGTCCCACATTAGTTTTGATTGGCCATGATAGTTGCATCACTTGCAGGTTGGAGAAGATGAGGGTCTATAATTTCACTAACATAATTCTTCATAATAGCTAATAGCCCTCATAACTTACCATTTTAAAGATATTTTCATTTTCAATACCACCTCAGGTTAAGTGGTCCTGCTAATTTTATATTATGCTGATGGGTACGGCTGGATTGATATGTTTGTAGGTCAAAGCAATTCTGTCAAGTACCATCATTTTACCTAAAGTTGGTTATTTTTGCATTGTTTGGCTAACCCGAGCAATTTGTGCAAAAGTCAATGTCTGTATGCAACATTCAAGAACATATATACTTCAAAATTTTATTGTGTACACTGATGTTTGGTAAACAACAGGAATAGTCATCTCAATTATGGCCAGTTTGTAAAAACCAGCACCCATTATTAAAATATTTCACAATATACATGTTTTTTAATGTTTTCTACACATTGTGGCTTATCCTCGATTCGTTCAGATCGCTTTGCTCTACCTGAATATCATACCAAATGCATTAGCATCACCACTAAACTTGGGATGAATACTGCCAAATGAATATATTGTGATAAGGGCAGTGGAAAAATAATGGTTGAGTCTTTTCTAAATATAATTCTAGTAAAACCTACACAATACCGTCTTGGTCTGATAAGACTCAGAGTCATGTTTATTTAGGAGTATAGACATGAAGTCCACCAGTTTCATGAAAATTAAATGGGCTCTGCACTAGTAACATCTGGACTCCTGGGACCCATTAATATTGACAAATGCAACACAAATGAAAAATACATAGTAACTTTCTTCAAACATAGATTATAACCTGACAATCATTGTGTTTGAATCAGTGTACATATGTATATGTAGGCATGGCCATAGCATGTTTTTGAAATACTGCAGAGTGCAGACCATAAATTTCACTAGAATATACATGTAGTTACTGCATGTACATCACACACATAAGGCGACTGACACACATAAACGTACCTGCAGGGTTCACAATATTTGACATGTAAAGTATATATATATCTCCTGTGCCTATAACATCAAACCAAACGGTTGACAGTACTTTTACTGACATTTTTGGAGTGGCACATATACATACATAAAAAATAAAAGTCAATTTAAAGGGACGAAATGAAAAATAAATTTGTGCAACTATAATGGAGATCTATATTGCATTAAAACATCCACAAATCTACAAAATCTACAACATCCACAAATCTACAAAATCTACAAAAACATCTGACTATCATAGACATTGGTAATGTGATCATTTTTCCTTGATAAGTTGAAACATGAGGAAGGATTGCATAGCATGGCTTAATGCAGAATGTAGATTTGTATGTATTTATATCTGCATATCAACTGATGCTTGTATTTTTCTTCTAACTCACTCCAGGCTAGCCATTATTTGTTCTAGAATAATGTACATGTTAGGGAAATTGTAGAACCTTTATACAAAATGGTGATGCAGCCAATCAAAATTGGTGTGGGACTGATAAAGACACAACCTGCTCGACTACTGAATCATACTGATTGATCAAATTGTAGCAACTCAACATTTACTAAACCTACTTGTGGGCTGAGTATAATTCAATTCAACATTAGAATACCATAAAAACACCCTGTTCTCCCATAAGTTTAAAGAAAATAACACATTGAACTCATTTACAAGTATATTGCTAATGTGATATATGTCATTCCATTTATAACCATTTTGGCAGCCATCTCACATCAAAGGCCATGAAATCTAGATAACAAAAGATGAACTACATTCAAATTATATCACCAGGTAACCTTTTTGTAGGAGTTTTAGGTTACTGATCAAATACCGTATAATTGATGATTTCCTCAACATCTTTGTTATTGGGAAAATGTCTGTTTTTCATTCTACGACCAATATATTCCATCCAAAAACC
This sequence comes from Siphonodentalium dalli, assembly GCA_032622095.1. Classification (NCBI taxonomy): domain Eukaryota; kingdom Metazoa; phylum Mollusca; class Scaphopoda; order Gadilida; family Siphonodentaliidae; genus Siphonodentalium; species Siphonodentalium dalli. The sequence goes on along the minus strand of CP136065.1, from coordinate 147,804,023 downwards.
TTATTTTCAGGATCAAGAGATCCTTGGAGGTCAATTTCATCCAATAATGGTACAGAAATTATACCTATATGTGGCACCGATGGATATAGATCAATAAAATTTGAATTGGGGGCTCAGCTTTGAGATAAAAGTGCTGAACCCCAAAATTGGGCCCTTAAAAATGGATTTTTTTTGGTTTTTGGCAATTATCTTAATAACCATTGACTTTTGGATATGAAAATGTATTACTGACCCCCCATAATGTGGCCATTCTGCACATTTTGAGAGGTCACACGACCCCCTATGTCCAACGGTTCTGGAGATATAGTCACGGCGGGTGGTAGTACTTCGCACAAAAAGGGGCGTGGCCATTTGACCCATTTCGCCCTCAATGGGAAATGTGTCACCAACCAAATATTGTTCGTGTACCTTCAATTAGTGGATTCGTGAAGAGTTTTGCTCTGGACATAAAAGTGCATACAAAACGCCCTCAGCTACTAGAGTAATGATAAAAGGCGTTTCTCAAAATGCACCTCTGTGCATGCGTGATGAAACAGCCCCCTGTCACCAATTTGGCTGCTAAAATCAGAGGTATGAACATACGTGTGACTTATTCGTGCAATTAAATACACTTTGCCAGTGCATTCTCTTATATGAGTTTCCCATAGGGAGCCTCGCATATATAAGATAATTCACTGGCTTACAAGCACAATTCTAATTAATTTGTGCTTTAATAACAAAATTTCTAACAAAATACTTCCCCTTTTCAGACGATAAAAAGTTTTTTTCCCCCTCAAAATAGGCATCTGCGCATGGGCAAAGAAACAGACCCTCTGTCATAAGTTTGTCTGTCAAAGTCACATGGGAAATTATGTGACGCACATGTGCAAACTAGAAGTACAACTCTAGTTGATATGTGCGATTATTGTGCTGTAATTTCGTGTCAAATATTGTATGATTTCCAGACCGGTATTCTGGTCTCTCGGGTTCAAAGGGTTAAAATCGCTGGATGGCTTGACAACCAGTGGCGAGATTTACGAAGCCTTCGTATTATACACATGTGTATCCAGGGGACTCATGCAAAACACTCTCGTTCTATTGTAGCAAAAAGACATTGAATAATGTGCAAAATCCAAAAGGATAAGAGCATCTAAACCTGCCATTGGTCATTCTTCATGACATGTGACCCAACAGCAACATCGTGACTCGGCGATATAAACCATTAACTTGAATGCCAATCTAACACCCAAGGTTAGCAAATGAAGATCATATCAAACAATCACATCAAATCATGCAATGTGAGGCCATGGATACATGCACAATGGCGCAATACACAATCAATACTTTGCATGTGCATTGCTTGTGTATATCCTGTGGATACAAGCATGAGTATAACACACAAGCTTCGTACATCTCGCCTCTAATTTGCTACTAAGTACAGTAATGCCCTAAATAATCGATTCTTAACCACAGCATAATTATGGGCAAGTCTCGCTGAGAGCTTTCCGATGAATTGCATCAAGCCATATTTCCGACTAAATCCTGAAAAATTACCCATAATTCTGCTGTGGTTAAGGAGTCAATTATATAGAGCATTACTGTATCTTACCAACCGAGCCACTGGGGGCGAATTGGTCACTCTCACTGGTTTTTGTGACAAAATTACCAAAGTTCCAAAAATTGTGATACCGTTAATGTTACTCAGATTGTTGAAAAATATATCAAATATATACCAAAGTTTATAAAATCTCATGTTTTCATGGCACCTCCAATATTATTATTTATAATTTTCACAGTTGACCCTTTACCCAACAGAAGGGCGCTGTGCCAATGCATTCTCTTATATATGCGAGTCGACCATAGGTCGCCTCGCATATATAAGAGAATGCATTGGCTTAACACATTAAAAATTATAAAATTGTTAAAGAATGTAAGAAAAAATGGTAAAAAGTGTTAAAAAAAGATTTTTTTTAGGCCAATGCATTCTCTTATATATGCGAGGCGACCTATGGTCGACTCGCATATATAGGAGAATGCATTGGCACAGGGCATAACTGTAACTATCACAATGTGGTCAAGGAGCCGGTTCCAATGATATCCATATTTGTATGGTTCTATTGAGACAGACCCAAGATAATTTAGGCTGTTGAAGCTTTATTTGGCCGGTTTTGGCCGTTTTGTTGGGTAAAGGGTTAATAAGGATGATTCTGTTGGCAAAACTTGACAGTTCAGATATGCATATCTGTCTGTAAAAAAGGGAGGGAGTTTAAACCTGGATGACTTTGTGTCACAAATTTGAACCTAGGTAACTTTATCATAAAAACTGTTGAGAGTGACCAATACAGAGCCACAAGCACCCCCCCCCCCCCCACCCCCACCAAGTCAAACAAGGAATCTGGTATTCAATGTGAAACCCATCGTAATATGTAAATAATGAAAGAGAATTAAATTATCGGAATATATTTATTCATGCATAGGAGTCTCCACATACTCACAAAGACATGTCTATAGTACACTTAAATAGTCATATCTAAAATGACATGTCACTAGTACATTCAACACCAGTCATGAATATATGATTGTTGGTACAGATGGGATGATTTCTGGAGTATGATATATCTGAAATATCGTGCATTCATTTTGGGAGCTATTTCATTTATTACGGCAGATTGTCTCACTTTCATAGGTTTTGCATAGTTATTTATCCTGTATAGATTAAGTTACGAGACTTTATACACATTTAATTTACTAATTCAACTGGGTACATTCATGATAGATGTCCATGATAGAAGTTTTGTATATTCCTCTATTTTACAATTAGATAGTGAACCGCAGGAAAATACACGTTTACAAATAAGCAAAGTGCGCACGAAAAGGTGTGGACAGTTATCATTCCCAGGAAAGATAACTCTTCAAAAACCACAAAAGTAAGACAATCGGCTTTATTCGGCTGGGTGAATAGATTAAAGTGGTATAAAAGTGAGAAATTTTACAGTTGGTCACCATGGGCAATATTTTACAAAGTTAAACCTTCCGTGACTGAAGCTTCCTGAAACTTTTTGAAAACCCTGTGCCAATACATTCTCTTATATATGGGAGTCTCCCACAGGGAGCCTTGCATATATAAGAGAATACATTGGCCAAACAATATTTACCTTGACCTAGTAAGCCAGTCTATTCTCTTAAATATGCAAGGCTCCCTATGGGAGACTCGCATATATAAGGGAATGCACTAGCACTGGATCTTTAATGCCGCACCAGCGCAGCTCCAGTCATGAAGGGGTTAAAAGGGATGGTAACAGCTTCAGGTTAAAATGAGTTTATTATACATCTTTGGAATCCGAAACTGGACTCTATATGGCCAAAAACCACTGCACATTGGCGCCGACACCATGGGTGCCTAGAATATCCATGTGACAGAATCATCGTTGTCAAGGAAAATACCAGGATACTGGGACACTGAAGATTTTCCATAAAAAATTACATTTATAAATGTATATTCAGAATAAATGCTCTTCATATATACAAAAAATGTTTTTGTCATCCAACCCACCTCTTGCCAAACCAGAGAATTGATTATATGGAATGTTGTCCGCATAAGCTTTGGTATCTAATAATTTTGTCCCATCTGCGACATCCAAACTGTGAATACCCTACTAATCTTATATAATGCGAGCTGAAGAGACAAATATATTAATAGTTATGAGGTTTAGATTGTCGAATGACAAACTTCAGACTAGGGTCATTATTAGATGGGGTAATCAACTGATTCATGCAATCACCAGACATTGTCATTGTATGCAAACTCGTTTAGATATTTCAGACATAATTTGATAACAAAGTGTAGCAAAACACGTCAACTTCATGCATATAGTCGCAGCCTGATAATTTTGTTTTCTGCAAAGTCATCCTGTTATTTACTTATATGAAACGTCGACCATTTCAAGTTCCAAGATCCGTATTCAAGTCAAGCTACTTTCTCTGGACCGTGGCGGACTCATCGATTGCAGCCAAGAGGAGGTAGCGAGACTTGAATACCAATATCAGGAAACTACAGGGTGGTGATTACCAATTTATCTTGCAAATCATTCAGCAGAATATTGATGAAATAGCACACCACACAGTTGACGCCACTGCAACATATTATGTCATCAATGATGCAGTGTGTCAAAATAGGTCTGTTTTGCATACGTGTTGAATAAAAACATTGCTGTTTTCGTAAAATACAACCAATTTTTCAAATGTTTTTCGCTATTACGTCCGATGTTGTAAAGAGAATAGAAATGATTGATACCAATTGCCTATGTTAATCAATGTTTTAGAAAGGAAACGGGTTTCTCCACTGCCCATGTGGGAGCTGCGCTGGTGCAGCATTCAAGATCATGTGCCAGTGCATTCTCTTATATATGCGAGTCTCCCCTCTGGGAGACTCGCATACATAAGAGAATGCATCGGCACAAGTTTGATGCAAAATTTCAAGAAGCTCCAGTCATGGAAGGGTAAGAATATAAGTACACGGGTTCACGTGTATGCTCAGCTTTTATACCCCTTTTTCCGCTGATATTTCAGCATTAGTCTTAACAAGGGAGGATGCCCACCCCCACATTTACAAGTTTTTCAACTGCAAAGTGAATTGCGTAATGTGGTCATGGGGTTGATTGATATAATATCAACAGACATTTATAGACAGATTCTTGTCATCATGATTACAGAGGAATAAATAAATGAATGAGCATTTAGTAATAGTTGAAGTATTTATAAATATGACTTGTCAATTATAACACAATTTAGTCTAACTATAGTCAGATGTCAACTCTCAATAATCTTCTGAGTGGAATGATTTTTAGGTTAAATGGAATATGTTAACCCTTTCTATACTAAATGGATTCTCCCACCAATTTAAAGTAGTGTACATCGAAATGTTCTATTATTGATTTGGAGGGATGCACAGGTAATATAAGCAGACAACAAATAGTAAAATTGTAGAATAAGTCCTCTATTTATTGGGCGAAATGTTCAGATGGTTGTTTGTTGAACTTATTAACGGAACATTTCCTACAGGATAACTACTCATCAATGAGTGTTTAGTATAGAAAGGGTTAACATTAAAGCTCAGGGTTGTGGAAGTGATATAAAATGAAGGCTGAAATGTAACTGTGAGTCAGAATGTTGTATGTGCATCATCATCACAAAGAGCAATCACAAGGTCGTCAAAGTTGCCCTGTCCGATTTAAAATCTCAAAATTACTATTTCTCCGGATTCTGGGTGAAAAATATTTGAATTGAGTCGAGGAACCCACCCCTATTAGATTTTGAATTTTGAAATCTATTAATTTTATCCACATAAAAGATTTGTCAACCTAGCTAACATTTCACTGGTTTCTTCTAGAAATATATGGACATGCATGGACGCAGTCATGAGTGGTCATGGTTCACTATGGCTTTGCATGGTGATTGGATATTATTTTCTGAATATAAGATGAAAAGTATTGCCAGAAAAAAGAAAAAAAGGTATCTTGTGATAGTTAGCTTGTGAATACATACATCTACTTATTTCTGAATTGGTAATCATATTTTATTCATGCAAATAGACATGTTATATAACACCATGCTGATTACACCTGGAAAGAGATGGTTTTTTTAAATTTGTGATGACACGTGTTGGGTAATTCCAGTTTGAACAAGGCATCACCATATATGGAATTTGTAAAACCAAAATTGATTGTCGTCCAAATGCTGTTGAAGAGTTGAAGAATTCAGGATAAGAAAAAATTAGAACTTAACTGCTCAGAGGAACTTTAATAATTGAAAAAAAATAAGATATATTTTGTATTATGTTATTTCAATAAGAAGAGGGCTATAACAATGACATATTAGCAGTCCTTGTCCTGGTAAAAAAATTAATTGGATTTAATACAGAAGCAAAGAACACATGAGGATCCTCATAATATTTTCTACAACTATATACATGACATAGGGTTAATGATAATTTATTAATCATATATGCTATGTACATGGTAGAAACAACAATGGGCTGTCAACTGAATGCGATTTCACATACATGTAACTATCATAGGTATTAATGGACCAATCAAATGGATATCTCTTACTAATCACTTGGTAAAGTAGTCAGATTGACCAATCAAATAATGTGAACACTGGCATGGAGAGACCCTGTAAAACCAGTTTATGAACATTCAGCAGCCTAGGGATTAAGGAGAGGCGCCTTTCGGCCCTTTCGACAATCCCGGGTTAGCCCCCCCGAACCACTCCCCTTAGTCAGCAGTCTTTGTTTTTGCTATTTTCAATCTCATAGTACAGATAATAAGGTCAAGTTTACAGCCTTCATAATTGGCTATGGCAAATCAGTAATGCCGAGGCCATTTGCTGAAGCAAACTAGGCCACAGAAAAGGGTTGCAATTGCCGAAACCAAACAATCTTAATGAAGAGGGCTGAGTTTATTGCAATGACTTAAGAAAATCTTGTCTAAAAAAAATTGTTCCTAAGTGTTCAGTATGATTGCAAACATGATATGAGTCATTGCATATAAAAAGAAGCTTACCATTTGTATACATTTGTTCAGAGAAAAATAAAGAAAATACTCTGAATAAGGTGAAATTTTCATGGTAGATATTTGAGGTGCAGACCAAGTAGTTATTTTCTCTTGTAAAATTGATAAAATGAGTAGACACTTTAATTGCAGGACAAGGACAGATAAAGAAAATATGCACAATCACAACATATTGGTGGATGGGGGTTCACATCAATGTGACCTGTTTATGGAGCTGAAGGTTTTATGATTTACATGATAACTTATGATTTGTATGCCAACTATAAGTACAAATGAAAAGTAATGTTTGAACAAATGGAAAAAAGGTTGATATATGATAAATATGGGCAAAAAATAAAGAAATGATATTAATTGCTAAGAGAGCAATATGAACAACGAAGTGTGGAACTTTCATAAACAAATAGGCAGTAAAAATTAAAATAAACATATGCAACAGTAACATTAGAATGTATAACAATTGTCGACAATTTGAGAAAAGAAAATCGTTTGTTTAAATAACATGTATTAACATGGTATAATCAGACTGCTCATCAATCAACTGAATATCTTCAAACTTTTTTATTGAATCAATTCAGGGTCCAGCTTAGAGAGCCACTTTGGAGACATCTTCTCCCTAAAATGTGACACTTCTCCCTATTTTTGAAGATGTGACTAATGGGGTGAACATCACCAACTTCAAATGGTGAAATTCAATCTGATCCCAGGTCTCCCCCATAAAAATTGAGGTCTAAGCAGAATGAGGTTCCCAGAGGGTGAATTTGGAAATGCTAGCTCACCATGCGGGATAGCGTCACTGTATTCACCCTTTGGGGAGACCTCGTTCTGCAAATGACGGACACAATATTTGCAGGCTTGGTAGTGCGATAATGACATACTCCAATCTAAACCTCTCCACTACCTGGTATCTGCGAGATGATGTTCATAATATAAATAGCTGACAAAAAAAGGCAATTAACCCTTTCATGATGGGAGCTGCAGCATTAAAGATCCTGTGCCAGTGCATTCTCTTATATGTGACTTCTTCTCTTATAGGGAGCCTCGCATATATAAGAGAATGCAATGGCATACAAGGTCAAGGTAAATATTGTTAGGCCAATGCATTCTCTTAAGTATGCGAGGTTCCCTATGGGAGACTCGCATATATAAGAGAATACATTGGCACAGGTTTTCTCAAAATTTCAGGAAGCTCCAGTCATGGAAGGGTTAATCCTTTCATTGCTCAATGGATACTTCTATTTAATTATAAAGTACACATTGGAATGGTCTATTTTATATTTGGGGTTGTGTTTTGATAAGTACAGCAGACAAAGGATTCCTATTCAGTCATTTGGAGAGAATGTAAAAAAAAAAAAAGAAGTTCAACAAATCACCTTAGGTAATTATTGAAACTTATTAAACGAACATTCCCTAGGAAAACTACATGTCATTTGTGTATTTATTTATCAAAGGGTTGTCATGAAAGAAATCCAGTTATTTGATGCAATATGATAATTACCATGGTAAAACACGTCAGCAACTACATCTTAATTTTATTTTCAATCAAGTCAGTTGATCAGACAATAAGTAGCTCACTGGAGAAAATGGATCACCCTCAGTCATCTTCAGAAAAAATGTTATGTGTTCAATAATTTCATAAACATAGTAGCATTCATGTATATATATATTTTAGAAATGAGGGCTTACCAATCAAAAGAGGACACAATTCTATTGCTCTATCATTTGATACAGGTTATCGTTGCCTCTATAGTTCATGCTCAAGATTCTGCCAATTTCCTTCTCAACTGGGCCAGAAAGCAGATTCGTCAGATGCAAATCTCTTTTGTTGAATAGGAATACAACTATTTATTTATATTTGCCTCTTTTAGTAATTTCACCAGTTTATCCAGTGAGCCAGTCAGTGGTCAATATTAACTAAATATGAACATATAGTAGTGAGAAACAATTATAACTGCACCCTCTGTTATGCTTAATGCTTATCTGCAATTGTTCTAAAGGTGATTTTGAACAAGCAACAAAAGCAAACTATCAAAAGTTATATATATTAGGAGAAGTGAAGATGTACCAGCAACACCCCTGTGTGTACCAGTTATCAGTTAAGAGAGGAGAGCCTTTTTTGGACTAACAACTTGTGACCAATCAAAGTATGTAAATTGTACATTACAATTATAAAGCCATGCACAGAGCCAAATTGTGACAAAAAAATGCAGTAAAGACCTGCATGTGTGTTTGCAAATACTAATACAAAAGGTGTGTCTCTATGAGTGGAAAGATAACAGGGGTTAAATTGGCATGGCCAACTAGGGAAATTAGAATTATAAGATATGATATTTGATATAAAGAAAAGAAAATTATATTTTGCAACTACCTGAACTTTGACATATTGTTTGTCACTACTATATGACAGGAGTATGATATGATGTGAAATGGTCGCCATAATGGCAATTTATATATATAGTATGTCATTTGTTACCTAAGAAAAATATATTAATTTGCTTAATTAAAACACAATAGTTTACTAAAACACACAAACATCAAACATTTCCAGTGGATAAACCATTAACTATTCTTTGCCACAGTTCTTTACGACATGACTTTGATCTCTTAAGTGTTTGTAGAAGTTCGTTGAATTGTATTGGACCACCAGCGTTTATATAGAAGGCATTTCTAGCACTGCAAATGGTGCCAACGAAATCGTCATATTCTGCCTGCTGAATGTGGTGCAGTCGCTGGTGAATAAACTGGATGTACCTGTAAATAATAATAGAGTCATTGTATAGTGCTCAAGCCTATCTGCCCTATCATTACTCAATAGATTCTCCTATTCAGTTGAAAAACTAAAGATTAAATGGGCCATTCTTCATTAAGATTTAATGGGGTGATCAGATACTGTAAGCAGATGACAGGCAGAGAAACATTCTTTAACAATTTTATCATTTTTTATCTTTTTTTCTTACATTTTTACCAATTTTATATTTTTTTCTTACATTCTTTATCAATTTTTATCATCTTTTTCTTACATTCTTTAAAAAAAATTATCATTTTTTTATCATTATTTCTTACATTCTTTAACAATTTTTTCTCTTCATTTTTTCTTATATTTTTTAACAATTATAAAAAGTAATATCAAATTTGTTCGGCCAATGCATTCTCTTATATAGGCGATCTATGGTCGACTCGCTAATAAGTTCAACAGTTATAAGCCCTAGAAGTCCTAAGAAATTATCGAACATCCACATTATTACCCCAGTTGTTGAGAAATGTAAAATCTGATACATGTTGCCAATTTACAGGAGCTTAATTTGATTAGTGAGACACACCAGTTATATTGCTACCACACATAACGTGTGGTTGCGTATGACCGATATTGGTAAATTAGGGATTATATGAATTATGCACAATAGAGAACTACTATATATTACAATATCCTCTATTTGTACACTGAAAAGAGTCAGTTATAACCACATACCGTACTGACCCGCGTTTAGGCCCAGGGGGCCTTTGTTTTATTTGAGCTCAAAAATCCAAGTGGGCTTAAACTTGGATATGACCCTTTGCAAACCAAAAATCCCAAGAAATCGGGACAGTAAAACTGAAGAAATAGATCCATAAAATAAAGTCGATCCAACACAGAGTTTCGGGAAATATACACGACTTCCAGATTAAATAAAGTTAAGTATAACTTACTTTGAGAAAGTATTTTTTTCATTTTGATGTGTATATTAAAATATTACTTCTTGTCTTGTTTTATTGCCCAAAATTCCCATAAATGACAGTTTGTAAGCATCATGGGTCATCGGATTTCTGCCATTTCAGACAGCTGGGTAAATCCACTATCTATAGTCTATATCTATAGTTTATATCAATGTTCAAACAATATAATTAAAACACAACTTTGCCGTCGTCATCGAAGCCAAAGATAATAACTAAAAAATGTCTGAAAATTGTACAGGGAAATATTGTGCAACATATAAGAGAGTGACTTAATCCGATTAGGATAACAATGAACCCAGTGCTCTATTCATGGCCCGTTGTCTACACAGAGTTACAAAACAATAGTGACCAATTTAACAAAGCCAGTGAGTTTTAGTTAATTAACGAAATGACGATGTAAATACGTATACAACAAACCACGTGTTTGAATGTTTAGAGTTATCGCTCCCAGATTAATGTTTATACTATAGTCTATACCGTAAAACGTGAATTTTTTTAATTAATGATTATTATATACTAACCACCGGGTACCAATACGACATCGGTATCTTTTTTTTTGAAGGCATCTTTTGCTGTTGGGGTGTTGTGGATGACAAGTCCCCATTATTATACCCACCGTGTGTTTACATAACCAGGGAATGAGTTATTTTTGTGTTTGGCCACATGTAGGAACATACCGACATACAAAGAATATGTTTTTACAGTACTGTTGTTGACATGTGCGCGATGCACGCATGTGACTCTTTGAATTGACTGATGTTTACCGCGTTCTCAGATATACGCCGTTAGCGATTGCATTCTTTTGTATTTGACGTCTGTTGACGATTGGTTTCCCCCAGAAAGTATAATTGAATAAACAAATGAGATTTTAAGATTCACTTTATTTCATTTTATTTATTATTATCACTTGCCTACGAAGTATAACTTTCCATTTTTCGTGGCATTAATGCTGTCACCGATCGTTTGTGAATATACTTCCCGTTATATTGGAATGATTTATTTGGGAAGTATCATTAGCAAATACTTACTTACCACCGCTGAAATTGAACAAAATTTGGGGTGGGCTTAAACACGAATATACCCCTGTGCATGGAATTTGGCCAAAATATATGGGTGGGCTTAAACACGGGCATGGGCTTTGAACCGGGTCAGTACGGTATATTGCATTTATAATATACTAGCAGATTAGCCCGCCACTGGCGGGATTGGTCCCATGGCTTTGGTCGATCCATAAATTTTTGTTTTTCAAGGTAACCCCGTATGTACAGGCACGCCGACAACATGCTATAATTTGCGGGTACCCGTTTCAAGATCATGTTGGGTGGACAAAATGGCATGCTATCATTTGGGGGTACTGTTGGGTGGACAAAATAACCCGACAAAAATATTCCCCATCCCGAGTTGACCATACATAACAAATTTCACGTCGATGTCACCGCTGACGACCGAGATATCGCCCAAGGTCATTTGTGGTAGGGCTGGACGATATTAACGAAAATAAAAACCGCGATTTTTGGAAATTAGAACCGTGGTTAACGATATAATCGCGGTTTTTTAAAACATCAGATACTAGTAACTTAAACAGTTTCTCACTGTTCGCTAGAATCACATCATTGTCATTAATTTTGACAAGTTGACGTCAATAATAACGTACACAACCTTTCAACCAGTGACAACCTCATGCTCGATCGATATTCGGAATGAAAAGTAAATTCACCGGTTAAATTCCGCTATTCGGACAATTTCTTTCCGGTGACTTGACAAATACTGGTATATACCGATAATTAATAAAACCATTATCTACGGTAGTCTATGCCAAAACTAAAAGTGTTCTATACTATACAGTATCCTTTTCTAACTCGGTATATTCAACTATGTTGAGCAAATACATATGTTGTTCCCGATGACACTTGCGTCGCTTGACAAATGGAATATGGTTTACCGTCAAGACAAATTTTAGCGAAGTCCACACGCACGTAGTACATAACTTTTGGAATTCGGCCAAGCAAGGACACCATGTATTTTGGGCGGGTTTGAAGCCCTAATTCTATAATATTGGTTTTAACCAATCGCAGTGAGTGGTTTCTTCTAGACGAGAAGGGGGCGGTATCTTCGCTCATTTACTATTTTGATTGACGGTGCATGTGCATCATTGTACTCAAGGAAGAGGCATGGCAAAACTGACATTCATATTGATCTATCACCCGATCAGTCGTCAATTAATTTGGTGAATTCTCTTGTAATAAAAAGTACGCAGGGAAGTCTGAGCGTTTGTGTAATATTGTGAGCGAAAGGGGGACGTATTCGGGGTTTTCATATCCCCCTAATTTTGTTAGTCGTCCTAAACGTTGTTTACTATGATTTAATATTGAATATTGAAAAAGTCAGGACACGGGGATTTAGTTGGAATTTAAAACTTAAATAACTCGATTTAGGCTTGAGTTAAACTATTTGTTTGTATACGCTTATGATGGTCTGGCACCCTCTAATTGCCGACGATATTACGATTATTTTAGTTTAGACGATATTACTGACGATATTGAAATATTAACCGGGTATTGACGATTAATCGGGAAACCGCCCAGCACTAATTTGTGGGTACCCGTTTCAAGGTCAAGGTCACCTCAGGCGGACAAACTGACCCGACGAAAATCTCCCCCGTCCCTTGGAAGGCCGAAGTAGGAAATTTCGTCTCGATATGCCTAGTTTCCGAGACGGTCGATTGAGCCGTATTTATATAAACGCTCTTTAACAACGACACCGCAGATACGAACGCTCTTTAATCATTTAACCCATCAATTCCAACGCGGGGGCAGGGCGAAGGGTTAAGGAGTGCTCGGACGTTCTCAGAAGTGGTGCGATGACACTTCTCGTGTCTTTTTACCCTTAGATAGCAAGTTTGGGTTCAATCGGTTGAGCCGTTTTCGAGTCTATAAAGGATATACATACACACACACATATATATACAGAAGTCTATAAAAATATATAGTAGATAAGTTCATGGAATAGTTCATACATGTAGTTTAGCTGCATGTCATTGAACGGATTTTCTCGCAACACATAGTGAGTGTCATGGTCTCTTGATACTTGTCAAACAATGTTTTCGAGTTATATCATGTGAATGTGTTAATTATCTAAATGATGGCTTATATAGTCACTAAGTGAATGTTCAGACGACCACGATTCAATCGTAAGTGGACAGATTTCCATCGTAGGAAGTAACTGGTAGTTGGACTGCGCATGCTCACGTCAAAATCGTAGGTAAAAAAATAATGTCAAGCACTGTTTGATTTTAGATGCGAAATCGTGGCGTATCCTTGGATACCTCCACTTGCGACGTAATCGCAGCTGTGTGTACGTAAAAATCGTCGTAGGGTAGTCAATCACATGCTTTAGGAACAACCTACGATATCATAATGTACGATGACATCGCAATCGTGTGAACAAACTATCCACGATCTCGTCGGGCCCCGATTCCTCCACTTACGATTGAATAGTGGTCGTCTGAACGTTCACTAATAGTTGTAGTACCATCAAGGAATAGGGTGATAGAATAACATAAATCATTTATAAATTACCACAAGTGTTTTGTTTTTAAAAATTAATGGATTTCCCGCAAAACTTCTGAAAAATCTGGCGATCTCCCACATGAAATCCTGGCCTCACTGATTTAGCTGTTTACTGCAGGAGTTCGCAGCCAATCAATCACAAATCATGTGACCAGGTGGTCAGTATCTTCACTCGCGATGACCAATAATATGATTTAAGGGTTTTGATAAAATGGCATCTTTGTTATTGTCAATGATTATTACAAGGCCCGATCAAGCCTGCAAATAGTGTGCCTGTTAACAAGCCTTGAAATAGGGTGTCTATCATTTGCAGAATGAGTGTGTAAGCAGAATGAGGTCCCCAGAGGGTGAATTTGGTGATGCTAGCCCGCTATGCATGGTAGCATCACTAAATTCACCCTCTGGGGACCTCATTCTGCAAATGACAGACACCCTATTTCAAGGCTTGCCTGTTAATTGCACAATGAGGTCCCCAGAAGGTAAATTAGTGATGCTATCCGAGAAAGAGGGCTAGAATCACCAAATTCACCCTGTCAGGACCTCATTCTGCTTAGGTCTCATCTTCTGGGAAGTATCTATCGTCTCAAATTAACATTGTTTTTAGTTACTCTTTCCCTTCTCTTCAGTTTCTATATCCCCTAATTTGATAAAATGCATAATCGAGGTGACTGATGGATGAACATCACCAACTTCAACTGGGGAACTTCAATCTGATCGTAGGTCTCCCATAGCAGTTGAGGCCTAAGCAGAATGAGGTCCCCGTGCAGGATAGCGTCACTAAATTCACCCTCTGTGGACCTCATTCTGCAAATGACAGACACACTTTTTGCAGCCTTGGGCCTGATTCAGCTCTATTCAGAGGGTAGCTGACTGAGCAGACTTGAATATTTAACTAATTCACACTCCTTCCCGTAATTTTACACTTACCCAGTAATATGAATATAACGCTTAGCTATCTATTTCTTAATAAGGATTTATTTCAAATAAGAGTGGTTTGGATATATATAGAGATCTAAGCAAGTTAACGGTAACAAGAGGTTGCATCTGTGGTGCTGGTATACCCCCATGGTGGCAAATTCGAACTGACAAAGTATGGTTGAGATATCTGCTTGGATGCTGTCGATGATAAATAACTCTAGAACGGAAATTATAATCAAAACGATTGAACACTGCAATCATTGTAGTGAACATCCATACCAAATTTCATTGATATCTGTCAACTGGTGGTGGAGATATGAAATACCAACACTTCCAAATAAACAAATATGAATAACTCTAGAACGGAAAATTAAAAAAAATATAAAAAAATTGAACACTGTTGAATGCCTTCATAGTAGTGAACATCCATACCAAATTTCATTCAGATCCGACAACCAGTGTTTTGAGATATCTGCCCGGATGGATGAAAAACGGACAGATAAATGTCCGCATGGACGGACAGACGAGGTCAATCCAGTATACCCCCACACTCTCGCATAATTAACTATAGTGTGATAATAACAAGCGCATTCAAAATATTTTTGTTACTACGTCTATTATAAGAATACTTACATCTGCAGGCATTTCTGGACTAGAGGGTTGAGAATGTTTGAGCGGAGATGGTTGTGAACCTGAGTTGGGTTGTTTTTCGCCAATATATGAGCAGCTTCCATGGAGATGTCAAACAACAAGAAAGGGCTGACAACTGCCGTTACAGCCCTTGCACAGAATTGCTGTAGGTGGGATGTGCCTGAAAATAATAATTAACAATGACAACACATCTCAAAGTATGACTAGTATTCATAACTCTATATTTAGTCATTAGATGATCGGGTAGGAAAACATGAGATAGAAGATAATTTTGAAGAATTATATACTAGCAGTTTTCTATTTTTAATAAATACACATTCTTTCAAGATGTCAGTCCCTGGACATGCATAGTGAAAATACTGGAGTTGTTCCAATCGGGGATGCAGAGGTTGGGTTATTGCAGTCGATGTTCGGGGACTGATGTGTTGACATAATGAAACTTAATAACATGGAAGATAGAGGCAAAGATACATAATGAAAGTGTCAATGACCCTGTAGCTCAACTTAGGTAGGGGAATAATTTAATGGTTGACAGTAAATGGAGGAATAGGAAAGGTGCTAATTGAAATGTCTAACCTGCGCCAAAGGATTTAGTGATGCAAAGAGTAAAATACAAGATGGCTGCTGGCGGCCATGTTTTTTGGCCAATTGACCCCAAAAGGACTCGTTCCCATCTACGTGTCATTGTTAACATCCATGACAAATTTTATGAAGATCTGACCAAAGCTACAAACTTCATGATGATCAGACGAACAGTACGACCTGTAGACCGTGCCAATGGATTGAATTTTGAAATCCAAAAGGGCCCACGCGAAAGGATTTAGTCATGCAAAGAGTAAAATCCAAGATGGCTGCTGGCGGCCATATTTTTGGACAGAATGACCCCAAAATGACTCGTTCCCAGCTACATGTCATTGTTATCATCCATGACAAATTTCATGACCATCTGACCAAAGCTACGACCTGTAGCCCGCACCAAGAGATTTAGTCATGCAAAGAGTAAAATCCAAGATAGCTGCTGGCGGCCATGTTTTTTTGGCCGAACGACCCCAAAATCACTCATTCCCATCTACATGTCATTATTAACATCCATGACAAATTTCATGATGATCAGACGAACAGTACGACCTGTAGCCCGCGCCAATGGATTGAATCTTGAAATCCAAGATGGCTGCCAGCGGCCATGTTTTTTGGCCGAATGACCCCAAAATGACTCATTCCCATCTACATGCCAATGTCAACATTCATTACAAATTTCATAAAGATTAGACCAAGGTACGACCTGTAGCCCGCACCAAAGGATTTAGTCATGCAAAGAGTAAAATCCAAGATGGCTGCTGGCGGCCATGTTTTTTGGCCGAACAACCCCAAAATTACTCGTTCCCATCTACATGTCAATATTAACATCCATGACAAATTTCATGATGATCAGACAAACAGTACGACCTGTAGCCCGCGCCAATGGATTGAATCTTGAAATCCAAGATGGCTGCCAGCGGCCATGTTTTTTGGCCGAATGACCCCAAAATGACTCGTTCCCATCTACATGTCAATGTCAACATTCATGACAAATTTCATAAAGATCAGACCAAAGGTACGACCTGTAGCCCACGCCAAAGGAAATTGTTGACGGACACACACGGACGAAGGACGCCAAACCATGGCAATAGCTCAAACTTACAAAAGTAAGTTGAGCTAAAAATGAAGAAATAAAACTTCATGATACTAAATATTCAGACAATAAATGAATAACATGAATGTTCTTGGGTAGTAATGTAAATATTAACTGATGTTGTTTAACAAATAATTGTGACATCCTAATTAGGGGCCAATTTATTTTTATTTTTTTAAATGTGGACTCAATATACTCAACAGTTTTGACATAATTCTCGGCAATATGATATTCAGTTGATCTTATAAGAAAGCCTCTGTGCCATGGGTATAGGGTAGTTAGAGGATATTACTTGGTTTGTTTGATATTAGGCCCGATATCAGCTCAAGGTAACCTCATATCAGCCTGAGACCGAAGGTCGAAAGCAGATATGAGGTTACCGAGGGCTGATATCAGGCCAATAATATAAAACCAACCAAGTAATATCCTATTTATTAATTAGATCGCCTCTTAGTAACTGACAACTCTTTCATAATTATGAGTGAAGTCGCAAAAATGGATACCTACATGTTATTTTTTAGCAGTGAAGTAGATTTTCGGCACGTCGTAAATCCGTATTACTCGGATTGGAGATGTCGCAAATCGATATTACTCGGTTTGAGGGCGATATTAGCCTAGTTCGATAACATGCTATTCTGGACAAAAATGTCATATCTAATTAATAAAGCTGAATATAGACTACTAAGACTAGTATTAATTCATCATGCCAACATGAGCTGTACATACCTAGTCTGACTGCAATGGACAGTAACCATTTAACATCATCAGCATGAGTAGGCGTTTTTGAATATTTCGGCTGGAGCCTGTCATCATGTACACGCTTGCCGATGATGTCCATGGCCAACATGCCGACCCTGTAAGCTGACAGCAGGTAATTGTGCTGTGTATGATTACTCATTGGTTGCTGAACCTGTGCATTATTCTGTGGAGTTCCACCTCCTTGTCCAGTATTTACAATTTGCGACGACTCTGACTGGTGCACAGACACTGCCACTGGCATTCCTTGTACATTCGAGCTGAAGTTCTGTCTGGAATATATCTGAACAGGATTCGGAACAGAATGAATGTGTGCGGTGTGAAGATGATTGGATGGATGGATAGTCTGGACATTGGTGACATTGGTATAAGCTGGCTGATTCTGATACGGGTATGGAGTAATGTACCCGGCGTGGATTCCATGGATAGGAATGGATGGTTGATACGGATGATTATAAGGCTGAAGCTGTTGGACGTAGTTGTATGGCTGCACATATGCCGGCACTTGTGCATGATGGCCTGCTTGTTGGATTGGGTATCGTAAAACGACAGCTGGCTGTATCTGACCAGCTTGGGGATGAATTATCTGCGGACTTGTTGAAACTTGCGACTGAGTGATGGGCGGAGTTTGTCTGAACGAAGTGACTGATGATGGACTAGATCTGGTAGGTGTGGATTGAGAAGATACAGCAGGAGCTGCACTGGTGGTAACGGAATCGCTTGGTGAGTTTTCTGGACTTGGGTTGTTGGAGGCAGAACCAGAATTTGGTAGATCCTGGCTGTTTTTGACACTTTCCTCATACATTTTGAACCATGTCTTTGCAACATTGAACAGAACTTCGGGAAATACTCCGCCACCCTTTGCAGCACTCTCCACTGCAAGCAGTGCCTTCTCACACATCTCGTTCCCTTGGTCGTCACACTGTATCAGAGCCCGATTAACCTCGGTGGGATTCAGAGCCTGTGCATGAGGCAGACAGCTAAGGGTTAATTCCGCTGCAGCCCTAACCAGATTTGGGTCACTTCCCTTTGATGCTCTATCTGCCAGCGTGGCTACTTCAGGAGGTGTGAGATGCATTTCCCATGTATCAATCAATATATTTATTGCTGCACTGCCAATTTCCATAGCTTGGCCTAGAGATAGAGAGGAGGTATGATCATTTTAATAAAGAGACCAAATACAAAAAGACATCTCTATACAAATTTATGAATTCTCCCAATTGCCACAAAAGGAGAAATTGTCACAAACTAGATAAGTTTATCATTTCAGTTGATTTAAAAGCTACAATTTTTACCAAAACTAATAAATATTTACATTATTTATTATACATTGGGTTTTTTTGTTGACCATTTACAGTCAATTTCAGTTAATTGCATATCGTTTAAATGCATATTTCGGATATCTGCATAAAATATGCATGCACCAAACCATTTTCTCATAAAAACACTATTTTTTAATTGTTTATATGCATAAGGGTCACACTGTATTCCGTTTTTATGCATAAGAATATCACCAAAAATGTTGCTGATAAGGGGTTAAAAGTCTCTTTATGGTGTCGAATTTATAGCAATTTAAAATAAAAGTTAGTTTGAAATACGTATTTTATGGAATAGTTCATACAAAATTGTTGACGACGACCAATCGAACGGAAATTTTCAATTTCAATTTATCTTCTATTCACACACATTTCCTGTATGCATAATTTATTAAAATTTGTATCTTTATTTGTTTGTTTGTTGAGTTTGTAAACGTTTGTAAACACCTGAAGTTCCAGTTGCAATTCCGAGAATTCAAAGTGAAAGGAAGATTCCGGGAAATTCCACCAACAAAGTGTCAAGGACGCCGACTAATCACGCATGTTTTTCTATTTCTTCTAACATGCTTCTGTTCACACACATTTCCTGTATGTTTCCTTATTTCTTTGTGAATTGTATGATTTATTAAAGTTTGTATATTTATTTGATTGTTAAGTTGTGTCTGCTTCATAATAATAAAAACATTTGTAAACACCTGCAGTTCCAATTCAGAAAATCAAATGAATGTAAAAAAGACGATTCCGGTAATTCTACCAACAAAGTGTCAAGGTCGCCAACTAAAAACAAAAGGCCAACACAATGGTCTCTTTGTTTCTGAGCCGACAATAATTCAATGAATAGAAACATGTTTACATAGTGATGGCTTCTCATTAATTGAACAGCTGGTTGGAATCACTGCTTCCCAAGTTAGACAAAAAGGATAAAACAACACTGTCTTTGTTTCTCACCCTGACACATGGTGTCGTGTTTATTCAATGATATCAACTCATTAGTGTAACAATGGTTCACTATGATTTACTCTCCGGTTTTATCAAGAGGACGACGATAACATGGATTGGAATGCTATCTACTATCTCCAGAAACGATTCCAGAGAATCATTACTAAGAGGCGGTGACAGTGCGCGATCACAGAATTCGTCAACTGGATTCCGTAATTCTGTATATTATTAATGTTGTTGTTGTTGTTGTCTATCATTTGCTTTGTCTGTTTCTATTATGTTCGTTTAAATTAAAATAAAGTATTAAACACAATTGCGTACTCAATATAAATCCATTCTGTAATGGAAATAACAAGGAATGTGTTTGGTCTGGCCTGTCATACAATACAACGTCATTTTTTTCTTAATGTTTTTTGTGTGTGATAATGATGGTATGTAATCATTTTATTACAACAAATAAAACTGTTAATGAATTAGTTTATTGACATAATAGTAATTTACAATAAGTTGTGAGATGAAATTTGAAATTGATAGATGGCGACAGACTAATTTCGCAATTTCGTTGTACTACAGTACAAACTAAAAATCTAAAAACCTAAAATGGGGTGATGGGGTGATTTCGGCTTTATGCATATTCGGTTAATTGCATGAGAAAAGGCATGCACCGACGCTATGCAATAAAGCGAAATTGAATGTACATAACATTCTGTCAAATATTGTTCAAGTTATCATCCAGAAAACAAACACACTCCAAGAAAATACAAATTTGTTACCTGTGATCCACGACACATGGGAAGAGTATGTTCTTGACAACCAGTTTGGAGCAACACAATTATTTAATCCTAGTGCATACAGCCCAATCTGGAATGCACAAATGTGCAGGTTTCTGTTTGGACCAATTGGGTTATTATTGCCAGTAGGTTGAGTAAATAATGAAGTTGAGCTATTCCCTCCAGCTTTGTTGAGTATCGTCTTGGCAAGCTCAAACATGAAGTGAGCTGAAGCTTCGCTAGGCTGATTTGGCTCAGTTGGTAGGATTCTTTTGCCCTTGAACCTAATTATGTAAAATGTAAGACACATAAATAGTTTAGAGGGTAATTCAGAAATAAAACACAATTAACTCGTACCTTTTGCATGTAATTGAATGGGCATCGGCAGTGAACGTGTTAAGGCAATTTTTTTTCTTCGCGTGTGTTTTTTTCCAAATTGGTACGTGCTGGAAGGGTTTATTTTTATTTTTTATTTCCCCGACGGACATAGCATCAAGTTCCTACATTGCATGTTGGCAAAATTATATTATCTGTAACAATTTCATTTTAACCTATCTCAAGGGAAACTAGACAACTCCAATGTATACTTTCATAACTGACTGGGATAATCCAAGTAATGCAGTAAGGGTTAATGGATAAATGGATGTGAACCTTTAGTTATACTTAATGGATAAATGAATGTGAACCTTTAGTTATATTTAATGGATAAATGGATGTGAACCTTTAATTATATTTAACAGGTAAAGTTATATTTAACGGATAAATGGATGTGAACCTTTAGTTATATTTAACGGATAAATGGATGTGAACCTTTAGTTATATTTAATGGATAAATGGATGTGATCTTAAGTTATATTTAACAGATAAATGGATGTGAACCTTTAATTATATTTAACAGATAAAGTTATATTTAACGGATAAATGGATGTGAACCTTTAGTTATATTTAACAGTTAAATGGACGTGAACCTTTAGTTATATTTAACGGATAATGGATGTGAACCTTTAGTTATATTTAATGGATAAATGGATGTGAACCTTTAATTATATTTAACAGATAAAGTTATATTTAACGGATAAATGGATGTGAACCTTTAGTTATATTTAATGGATGTGAACCTTTAGTTATATTTAATGCATTATGTTGACAAGAATTCTATGTTTTTTACAATTAGAATGAATGTTAAAGGTACTCAATCCAATTAGACGGTCCCCATATTATCAAAATACAACAACAACAACATTTCTTCAAAATAAACTTTAGTTATCAGAATTGATTAATTGCAACAAAATAATGCTAACCATTGATTTATCAACATTTTGTTCAATGAAATATGGCCGTATTATCACTTGAATATCACATAATTTGGCCGTATTACCACATGATTTTAGAGTTATCCAACTTCATCTGCAATTTTGTCCGATACTGTCCATTTGACAAAGTTTTTCTGAGCCACAAATAATTGCACATCTCGAGAAATAACAAACTTCAAAAATAGATATATAATCACTCTGAGCTTTGATGGGTGGGTTCCTCGAGTCGAATCAAATATTTTTTTACCCTGAAGCCAAAGAAATAGTAATTTGGGAGCGTTAATTCGGATAATGAATCTTTAAATACAAATGACTATTAAATGTGTCATTTCAACTTTTCCCTTTGATGTAGAGATATACACACCAGTTTATGAGACCCAAGCTTCAACATCTATTGACACATATGTTGCTAAACACTAGAACCTGCTAATGGTACCAATTTGCAAATAAATTATGCAACTATCATGAGGTAGTGTTATCGCATACCTGACAGCTTTCATGTTTGGAGTTGAGCTTCTTGAATCTAGTAACAAGGAGGCTGGCGTTCCAAGTCTGTTGCAGTTGGTTACCTTTGGACTTGATGTGCTGCAATTTCAAACATGAGAAAATGAGACTCTTATTCATAGTGATAGGTATAATGGTATATTATATAACAGTATATGCATCAACAATCCAATCAAATAAACCCAAGGAGTTTTCTTATCAACAATTGACTGTGTTTGACTGTTAGTGAAAATATAAAAGAGTCTATCTCAACTCACGTGGCCCTTCCCCGACCAATAAACTGATGTGGCCTAGTGGTTGAGACAGCGACGAACCCCTAACAATACAAAACCCTACTGGAAAAAATATGCCCGAAATTTTAATTTTCAACAAACACATCTTGAGCAATACCTGAAAACTAGAGGTTTCTTTATACCTAAAATGAGAAAAATTGACAAGATTCGTGTTGACAATACCATCATCAAGCAGTAGATATCTACAGTAATGCCCGAAGTTTATGACCCTTTAACCACAGCAGAATTATGGGAAATTTTTCAGGATTTAGTCGGAAATATGGCTTGTTGCCATTCATCGGAAAGCTCTCACCGAGAGCTTTCCGTTGAATGGCAGCAAGCTATATTTCCGACTAAACCCTCAAAAATTTCCCATAATTCTCCTGTGGTTTCGGAGTCAATTATTTAGGACATTACTGTATAAAGGCATTATACCTTTCATCTCTAATTTTAGCCTTTGCAGCCTTATCTCCAGAACTACTTGATCCAAGTGAATCACTATCCCCACTGCTTCCACTGTCGCTACCAGGTCCTTGCGGTTTGGCCCAAGTACGGCGGATAAGGGTTGGTGAGTTGTCACTAGATGTTGTCTCCGGAGCACTGCTGTCAATACTGGCCTTGCCTAAACAGTCAGACAGTAATAAAGTTACATACATGACTTGAAAGAATAACATTGAAGATAGTGTATCTATTTAGGGCCACGATTACAACAACATACTTATTACAAAACCAGATTTCAAGACTACAAATAGCTTTTTTGTGAATAAAATACAGATAAATATGATGAACGGGTAAATTATTTATCTATCAAGACATAATAAAGTGGTATATTTCTGATGCAACCAAGACTAATTAATAATGATTGAAAGGGGTGGGTCCCTATCTCAGAATCAGAAAAAATATTTTTCCTTCCAAAAAGGAAGTGCCTTGTGTCTGTAAATATTTTCCAGACACAAAAATTATTTTCATTATGAGTCTAACAGTTATTAGACATTACCACTATCTACTAAATCATCGTATGTTAATTGAAATCCTTCATATATTTAACCCTTTCATGACTGGAGCTTCCTGATATTTTGTGAAAACCCTGTGCCAATGCATTCTTTAATATATGCGAATCTCCCATAGGGAACCTCGCATATATAATAGAATACATTTGCTTAATGATATTTATCTTGACTGTGTAAGCCAGTGCATTCTCTGATATATGCAAGGCTCCCTATGGGAGACTCGCATATATAAGAGAATGCACTGACAAACAAACTTTAATGCTGCACCAGGGCAGCTCCCATCATGAAAGGGTTAAATTCCCATATATCTTACCAGTAGATGGTTTCTTTTTCAAAGCAGCACACCTGAGTCTGGCCTCTAAAGCCTTCAGATCATCCTCCTCCTCTAACGCTGAGCTATCGGTGTCCTTCCCACTGTGAATGATTCAAAATGCTATGATTAGACCAAATAAACCAAAATACTATGTACTTAAGGCAGCTCCCTCATCACAAGAGAGCCTCATCGGTAACCTTCCCACTGTGAAAGATCCACAATGTCATTATTTAGTGGATATTTGGCCAAACAAAATTAATATTTTGTTTGACGGGCCCCGTCACATTGGATTTCAACCTGCGTGATGAATGTATTTATTGACATCACAAAAAAATAATAATCCAAACTCAAAATATAAGCATATAACGCAAATGGGCAACAAAATACCGAAATTGAAACATCTAGAAGTGATCCTAAACATGCCTGTAAATTTTCAAAACATTTCTCAAATAAATGCGGGCTGCATGGTTTCAAATTTGAAATCCAAAATGGGTGCTGGTGACCAAGGTTTTTAATGAATTTCGGAAAAAATGATGGCTTCCATCTAGAGGTCATCCCAAAGATCCATATGAAGTTTGGTGATGATTGGATGAAGGATGCGGCCAGTAGGGTGAACAAAAGGAAATAAAATGTTGATGGACAGATGTACAATGGACGCCAACCCACGGCAATAGCTCAAACTTTACAAACTAAAGTTGAACTAAAAATGGTCGTGAAACAAAACATAATGTTGTTTGGCAATACACTGAAAACTAACTTATTGGTATTCTGAATGCTGAGAAGAATCAGCTGAAAGCCCTTCTTGTTTTCCCCCTAGTGGTTGGGGTTGGTTTGAAGTGGAATGCTTCTTAAAAGTGGCTTTATTCCTCTTGAGGTAGAGATCATATCATGCATGAAAGTTCCACAATTTGTGGAAACTGTTAAGAAAATAGTAACACATCCAAGAACGAGATGGGAATAGTTTTATTACCTGTTGTATCTTAGTGCATAAGTCAGTTTCGGGCGCGTGCCAGAAGCTACTGATGAAATTAGAGGTTGTATTGATGACGCGTCGAAGCAATGTCGTGTAGTGGAAAGTCGAACATTTGATGCGGCTACTTCTGCTTCAGGAATACTGCTTTCCTGTGGAAGAGATATGCGTCGTCGCTCTGGAACAAACAGAGCCTCCATATCAGCATCACGATGCTGCATGGCCGACCTCGATGTTGCTGCTGCTGCTGCGTTGGTGTTTTGGAGATTATTACTAGCCAATGCTGAATTAACTTGCGGAGATGAATGATGAGCTGATGTGCTTGCTACGGCAGCAGTTGCTTTATGACTGGTCAGATAGTTCACAAGGTTCGGACATTTGAACTGCTGATGAATTTCTTTATCAAGAACTTTGTCCATTATCTGTAATGAGCAAAAAGGATTTATACAACTTATTGGACCCTGCTAACACGATTTAAATATCATATATGCATTATCATTGTTACTTAACCCTTTACCCAACAAACCGGCCAAATAAAGATTCAACAGCCTAAAATATCTTCGGTCTGTCTCAATAGAACCATACACATATGGATATCATTGGAACCGGCTCCTTGACCACATTGTGATAGTTACAGTTATGCCCTGTGCCAATGCAATCTCTTATATATGCGAGTCGACCATAGGTCGCCTCGCATATATAAGAGAATGCATTGGCCTAAATAACACTTTTTACCATTTTTTCTTACATTCTTTAACAATTTTATAATTTTTAATGTGTTAAGCCAATGCATTCTCTTATATATGCGAGGCGACCTATGGTCGACTCGCATATATAAGAGAATGCATTGGCACAGGGCCCTTCTGTCGGGTAAAGGGTTAAGCAAGGTCCACCTTACTATTAGAAAGTGTTCTTTAATTGCCATGCACACGCCTACATAACCATAACTATACAAATATATGTACATAATACAATATTTTGATATTATAAATTCCAGTATTTCGTTATTAGCACATCAACTTGAGGTTATGCCATTGATAGATTATTTATTATATTGACAACGGGGGTGACAGGAAGACAGCCAATCCTGGTTATGCCACTCCCTCACAATAATTACACTTGATTTTTGATTTATTATTGTTGCTTTGTTGTAACCTAATTATTGTGTGAATAAAACATCTATCAGTGCAAAGTGATTCAGGCTCAGGGGAGATAATTTTGGTCTAATTTGGGGACATGAACAATAAATGTCAGCCATATTATGTTAAAATTCAGTGACAAGACTACCACTGTTGGGTTTCTATATTAATTAACTCTTTCTTTACTGAATACTCATTGATGAGTAGTTCCCTTAGGAAGGTTCAGATATATGTCCAACAAACAAGCATAGTTATCTGAACATTTCCCACCATTTAACAGGAATCCTTCTGCACTTGTATTATCTGTTTGTTCGTCTGTCATCTTCCTACATTTCCTAAACACCCCTCCTGATGAATAATAGACTTTATTGTATGCTTCTCCATTAAATAGTGGGACGTTGCCGTGGCGCAGAATGTAATATCAATCGCCTGGTCACAACACCTCCTTATGGGAGACTCACATATATAAGAGAATGCACTGGCACAGGATCTTTAATGCTGTACCAGCACATCTCCTGTCATGAAAGGTTTAACAGCAGGTGATTCGATGTAGAAAAGCTATATTTTGATTCTCCTAAAATTTTAGGGATTTTAAGGCCTGGATAATCATGGATCACTACATTTATCTATATAATATATGTTTATTATGTATGTAAAATTTATTTGAATAACCCAAACATTCTTTAAATTTATGGAAGACCTTTTATAGGATATTCATGTGATTGAGTATACCTCCCTGGAGGATCATCCTGGCATAATTTTCTTATGTTTTAACATGGGTTGTTTCCAATAAAGATTTGATTTGGTATATCACTGACCTTGCTTAACTTGTAGAGATCATCCTTATAATGTAGAAGCATGGCTATGATGAGTTCTCCTCTCTGCCTCCTCGTGCTTTCACACAGAAGAGGATGCTCAGCTTCAGATACATTGGCTTTCAACCCTGTTATAAACAAGCAAATTAATAGAGTTGGTGAAATATTAAAAGAAATTATCAAATTGTAAAATATTTAACACTTTCATGACGGGAGCTGCGATAGTGCAGCACAAATATCCTGTGACAGCCCATTCTTTTATATATGCGAGTCTCCCATCTAGGGAGCCTAGCATATAGAAGAGAATGCACTGGCTTACAATGGCAAGGTAAATATTTTTAGACCAATGTATTCTCATATATGCAATGCTCCCTATGGAAGCCTCAAATATATATATATATATATATATATATAAACCCTGTGCCATTGCATTCTCTTATATATATATATATATATATATATAAGAGAATGCATTGGCACAGGGTTTTCAAAAAATTTCAGGAAGCTCCATTCATGGAAGGGTTAATTCATTCACCTTTGACCTCAAAACAAGTTTCCAATACACAGTTATACACTACCATATAGTTATATGATATATATTTCTGCTTAAAATTCACATTATTACCCCAGTTGAGCAATGCAGCATCTAATACATGGATGTGGAAACGACTAGATGATTTGAACATCACATTTGTCTCAATCAATAATTTGCTTTTTGGCATACCACACTATATCGATCACCTAAATGTGAGTTTTTTTTTAGACAGCCCAGTCGATCATCTCCTCCACAGACCATTTCTCATAATTTAAATCACTTTATATCGCTTTCACCCATCTGCTATAAAACTACGAATTACAGCCACATCTTGTAACTTAGTTTGGGGAATGGTGCTCATTGCACATCAATCGACATCACTAACACCTGGGGCACCATCTTCCAAACAAATACTAAAACTTTTGTACTATTTCCTGAAAACAATTGTTACACTTATTGGCAGCTGTTTCTTAACTTGTGCCCTGATCCCTTGTGTATCCACACTGTATGTTTCTTGTCTTGTATAACATGTATTACGTGGGTCACAACAATTATGTTCAGTCATGCATGGTGCCATTTTATAGGTACATTACTAGAGCTGAGAGCACACGAACATTCACACACTTTCATGCCAACTCACGTTTAACCATCAGACAGGTGCCTACTCCAGACTAGGGAATGGCAAAACAGTGACAGTATTTGTGACCTTGCTAAATGGTCACATCTTGGCAAGAATTTTAAAGTGATGTGAAACATTCATGTAGGGTGATCAAATAGAACTCGAGAATAATCTGCTCAAAGTAGTTATTTTTACAAATATTATATCCAAATTGACAACACACACCTTCATTCTTAAATATTAATTAAATGTAGTGACCCCCGATGGCGAAATCGTTTTTGTTAGGTTACTGCTGATAGTTCCGTCCCGAATCGAGAAGTAAACATTTACATTTGAGCGTAGTTCAGACGATGTTTTCTATGAAGTGGTACGTTCGATTTGTTTGAGATTTTCGGCATCCATATTATGAATGCTACATTTCTCCAGTTGGCATATTATGAATGCTGCATTTCTCCAGTTGGCATAGCACCCGAATACTAACTTATCAGTTTCACCCACCCGAACAAGTCCATAATATGTCTTTAAACAGCTGATGATTCTGGTTGCCAAGTCATTGCTAGGAAACCCAGTAATCCAAAAAGTGGGTATTGAACTCATTGTATTGAATGATGCCAACCGCGGAACCGTACTAAAACATAATACAGTGAATTAAGGCCATGAAACATATATATTATCAACCCCAGCCCAGATATTTTTTATATATACTGAAGATCTCCCAACACCCCCACTCACCAACTCATAGTTGAAACAATGGATTGTGGAAATCACCACAATTTCACCACACATTCCAAACACATAGAGATTGGCAACATGCTATTAAATAACAACATTGAAGTTTACAAATATGCATCACCTGTGTTACCTGTGTATAACTTTATTCATATGGACCCCTACATGCATGTAGCTAAGAATAAGACAATACTTATTTAATTGATTAATGTTTATTTATGGCTGTTATAATTTACTAACAATTGCTATTATTAGTACAATGTATGCATTTGTGTACCATTTGTTTATAGGGATGGAGAGACTTTTTTCGGTCACTGAATGGTGCACAGAAAATAAATAATAACATATAAAATCCCCCTATTCCAATTTTCCAAAAAAAAATCTACTGATAGTTCAGGTACTTATTTTGTATGAGCTAATAGCAGGAAGAACAGATTACAAACCTAGAGCAGCAACACATCCTTCAAAGCCGATCTTCTCATACTCAGATATGGATTTGATACTGGACATAGATGAAATGCCCTTAGAACATTGTCCGTTCAATGCAACTGTGGAGAAAAGAATAATGGGGAATAGGTCAATGTCTAAACTGATAATAATTATAGGATACCAGGATATCACCAGCCCTGTTAATTAGCAGAAATTTGCCTAGGCTAAGAAATTGCCTAAGCCAGAAATGTTTCTTCAGATAAAAAGCCTAGGATCCCCATAGATGCATACTCTACTGTGCTCTTCGCATACAGTAATGCTCCAAGTAATCGACTCCTTAACCACAGCAGAATTATGGTAACTTTTCAGGATTTAGTCGGAAATATGGCTTGTTGCCATTCATCGGAAAGCTCTCACCGAGAGCTTTCCGATGAATGGCAACAAGCCATATTTCAGACTAAATCCTGAAAAGTTACCCATAATTCTGCTGTGGTTAGGGAGTCGATTATTTAGGGCATTCCTGTAGCACACGGCCTGCACTTTTACTTTATAACTTCAGTTTACAATTGGAACTTAGTCCATTATCATGGCAAACTTTGGTTGGGTCTGTTTTAAAATTGATGATTATCAAAATAATCTTTGTGCAGTTATCTCAGTAGTCCTTGGCATTCAACAATGAATATTTGCCGAAAAACCATCTCAAATTATAAAAGACCACATACATGAACAGAGTGGTGACACCACATGAGGTATTGTGCTTACCTGGGAGACAGAGAGAATCAAATATAAAGCTAGCCAGTGTGAGTGGTAATAGAGCTTCTCCGCGAGACTGATATGTTCCATCTTTGAGTTGCTCCGCTTTCTGCATCAGCACGGCATACTCTTCATCCTTGAGATGAATAACTTTCAACAGTGCAAGTAATTCAGCTTCTTGGTGCGCAAGTTTCACCTACAGAGAAATAATGATTATTACATGCCCGTTCCTGAACAAAAATTCTATCATCTTAGCCATTGTCACATTTTCAATCGATGCCACATGACGTAAATGACTTTTGCCTCAACCATGAATCTGGAAAATAAAAGCATCGGCACACATGATAAGACAAGCCACATTTTTTAGTTTTTGCAATAAGTAGATTCTAGGATGGGTGGTGTGTAATAAACACAGAACGACACGTGTGTGAATGGGTTTATTGATATGGCACTTGTATCATCACAGAAGGATACAGCTCGAAGCTGTGCCTTTTGTGGGCACTCGTGCAGTAGACACATTTCTGTGTATTTATAACAATAGCGTTTGTTAAATGAACATGTTCAATCACAAAAAGATAGCCCCAATTCTCACTGACACCACAACTAGTTGCCATTGATAGTGTATACTTGTCATAAAATTGTAGAATCAGGTAAAACTTCTTTTATGCTGTGTTATTATAGCATCTCAAAGGAGCAAATGTTGCCACTGAATTTTAACAGGATATGACTAATAAATATTTTCTATGCTACATGCCCCTAAATTAGGCCAAAACTACATGTACCCCAAAATAATTAAATTAACCTTTCCTTTACTAAATGGATTCTCCCACCCAGTTATTAAGGTAAGGTTGGAATGATCTATTACTCATCTGGAAGGATGTTCAGGATATAAAAGCAGACGACAGAAATGCGAAAAGATAATACAAGTGAAGAAAGATTCCTATTCATTTGTGGCGCAATGTTCAGATAATAATAAGATCATTAAACAACCTACTGAAATTTTGCGAAAACCCTGTGCCATTGTATTCTCTTATATATGCGAGTCTCGCATATTTTAGAGAATACATTGGCCTAACAATATTTACCTTGACCTTGTAAGCCAGTGTATTCTCTTATATATGCGAGGCTCCCTATGGGAGACTCACATATATATGAAAATGCACTGCAACAGGATACTTTAATGCTGGACCAGCGCAGCTCCGGTCATGAAAGGGTTAAATAACTCTGCATGCTCTCACCTCTAAGGTTTTGTTAGAAGCAGGTGGTCTAGCCAGCTCCAATCCAAACATTCCGACTTTGAATGCGAGATGATGGCAGGAAGGAACCTCAAGCAGCACATTACATAAGAAGGAAGCCTTAGATAATATGTTGCCAGCTAGTAGACTGATTACTGTCAGTGCTTTCTTCTTCTTACCTGAAATCAACATGGGATATATTAGTTTGTCCCTACATCCGGTTGAAACTAGCACACTTTTGCACAAACAACATTTGGTCCAGAATGAAGAATCACTAGATTCGAAACGAGTAGACCTATCGACGAAGGATTAGTTGATTACTGGCGTTTTCCCTGAAAAAACTTTTTTCTCATTTACCCTTTCTTGCAGAACGATTCATATTGTGAGAAATGTTCAGGTAATAAGTACAAAAAATGTTCAACAACTTTTGTTGAACTTTTATCTGAATTTTTTTTAAGGGAACTACTTGTCAATTAGTATTCAGTATATAGAAAGGGTTAATAATTTAAAGAATTGGAAAGTTTTGTCCATATTACCAAGTGCACCCATATAGTATGCCCCGCAGAGGTGGCTTTTCGCGGAGGGTTATTAATATACCAAAGATCATTCACATCTGATATAAGATGACAGAGAAATAGGGATGGATGTATTTAACACTCAAAGGACCAAAACTTCAGAAGAAATGAATGGACAAAACCTGTTACTGTGGATATTGTTCCATTCACGATACATAAAGATCATTCAAATATGACCAATGATGACTGAGCTATAGAGAGCCAAAGTTGGAAAAGACATTTTAACCCAAAGGGCCATAACTCTGCAATAATTGAAAGGATTAAACCATCGACATGTGGATATGACACTTCCCACATAGTGGTTCACCAGCATACCAAAGATTATTCAAATCCGACCTATGATCACTGAGATAGAGAGCTCCAAAGTTGTTATGGATGGACACACACACGGATGGATCCCATTTCTATATCCCCTGCCAAACTTTATTTGTGGGGTTGTGGGGGACAAAAACAGAGTAGCGACTTACTTTTAGCAGTTGGAACATTAGCTGACTCAGCGAGCAGATCAGGTGGGTTTGTTAGCATCTCCTCAGCGAGCTGGCGAGCTAGGGCAGAAGCTTCCTGGGTATAACCATGAGCATGTAGTGCCTCGGCTCTCCCAAACAAGATCTGTCAAAAAATATAATAATACAACTGTTTATTTCATGAAAGGATTCTCCGATTTACTTCTAAAAGTATACAATGGAAGGGCCTATTCTTCATTTTCGGTGCATTCAGGTCAATGATACATATTCATTCATTGGTAGGGATGTTCAACCACAGCCTATTTGTTGAACTTACTAGCTGATCATCCCTACAAATGAATAAAAGGTCGCTGACAAAAATGTCCCCCGATGAAAATGGCAGGTTTGAAGGAGGATTGATTACACCAATATGATACAAAGTGCATATTCACTAAATATGTTGCACATCATCAATGTGTTGAAAAAGGGTCAATAACTCTAGAATAAAAAACATAAAACATTTCTATGTCGAAAAATGGCAATAACTCCGCCAAAATGAGTCCGACTGAACTCAAAATCGCAGATGCGAAGTTTCCCATGCTGGTTGACATCTGTGCCAAATTTTATAAAAATTGACTGGAAAATGATGGAATACAGACTCGGACAAAAGATGCGTCCCAGGATGTACGATTCTATGTCGAAAAAGGGCAATAACTCCACCAAAATGAGTCCGACTGAACTCAAAATCGCAGGTTCGCATATTCCCATGCTGGTTGATATATGTGCCAAGCTTAAAAAAAATTTACCAGAAAATGACTGAATACAGACTTGGACAAAAGTTCCAGACGGACGGACGAGGGTCATTACTATAGTCCTCCGACAGAATGTCAGGGGACAATGAACAGGAATAAGATGGAAATTTTACAAGCTGAAATTTTTATAGAGACAAAATTCACAAACTTGCTAGTCAAACAAGGGCCATAACTCTGGTAAAAATGAATGGAAAATAAGACGGTAACTTTTCCCCCCGAACTGTGCTAGCATCATACCAAAGCACAACTGAGTCAATGATCCGAGCCTGAATTACAAGTTGAAATGTTTGTACAAAGACAATATTCATTTCTAAGTCAAATAGGGCCGTAACTCAGGTAAATATTGTGGGTATCTTTCCCCCAGGCCCAACCTGTGCTATCACCATTCCAAAGGACAACAAAATCTGATAATTAACAACCGAGTTACAAGGTGATATGTTCGGACCAACAGATGGATGGACGGAGGCCTCGGCTATATGCCCCAAACCTCCTACAAGGGTCGGGGGCATATAATTAGCCCATCTGACAATGAGGTCTGGGAAAACTGGACAAAATCCATCCTGTACTATTATTATTTGGGGCTCTACTATTATTGAATTTGGAGAGATTTTCCACCATGTACATTTATTTGGTACAGTACTATTATTTGGATCCAGAGTGTTCCAATTCTTACCTCTTGTTTATTCTCTAGTATTTTGATCCCAGCAAAGTAGTTTGGTTCTTCTACTTGTTCTTTTGATTTTCTATCGGTCCTGTTTACATTGACATCAGGATCGTAGAAATACATCTGGTACTCATCACTTGATGGCTGCGTATCTGACTGCTCAACTTTCCCTGCCGCTGGATACGACTGCGCGAGATCATCACAAGGATCAATGCCGAGATATCCAGAAATATATGATTCCAAGGTGGCATCCTTCTCATTATCGAAGACGTCAGAATTGAAAATACAAGTTTCCTCGGAATATGAACCACTGTTGAAATTGTCGGCACCCATACTTGCTTGGTTTGAGTAATCTACATTGCAGTCCTGCTCATCAAGAGAATTACTTCTTGAATTGAGGTCTTTATTATTTGAGCTAGAGTCAGAATCGCATCCAATCCCAACGTCCTGTTCACAGAAACCTTCTGATCCAGAACTAACAGCGCCGTCTCCATTTGAATGCAACGAGCTGTTAGATCTCTCCAAACGAATATGATTCCTGAGCGATTTGTCCTGAGGAAATTGGCTGTTAGCTTGAGCGTGAGTTGTCGACCCATCAGTGCTAATAATATCCTCAGAGCAGATTGTCATGGGCTGAACACGTGATGGCTTCTTACAATCATCCAGGTATTTATGATAATGATAATGTACAGAGCTAGTGGCGGAATAGGTAACACCAGGTATAGGATTGTCCTCCCAGTCCATCTGGCAAGCTTCAATTGATGGTTTAAATCCAATGAAATTTTCCACATCCAGCTTTTTGATATTTCCATTATTACCAATGTTTGAACCTCTAGCTTTCCTTACTTTATCAATGGTTGAGGTGTGCCACTCTTTGAATCTGGTGTTGAGATCAACTCTTTGAGTGGGCGAGATTTTGGGATTTAAAGCAGCCAGTCTCCAGAGAGTAACTATTTCATCGCAGAGACCTGCAGCTGCGTGCTGGGTAGCACTAGCGGTACTATTATTGTTGCGACCATGGAAACCAGCATTATTGGAGGAAATTTTTGTTGCAAACCACCATATCAACATCTGGATAATGAAACAAAATCATATTTATTTCAATAGATGTATATTCTAAAGTGTGCTGATACTCCAAGTTATAATTTTATCTGGCTTCAATGGAGAAAGTGGTCAAATAATATTAATATCCATTTGTCAAATATTGTGATGTTAAATAAATAATTATGCCTTGCCAATAAATAGCAATAGTTCTATCAAAAAATAATAATTTATTAATATCTACCCACAATATTGTAACTGTGAATGTGACGCTAGTCAAATTTGATGATATCACTTCAGGGACTTCATATTAAAAGCTAGTTTGAATGACAAAAACTGACCTGCTCACACTCAAGAACCTCCTCTGTAAGAATCTGTAGAAGTGGTACAGCATTTGTGTCGCTTCTACGAAACATCTCCCTAACAATGGACAGCAGGTTCCACATCCCCTCTGGCTCACGCCCACGTAGAGGTCGCAGCAAGTTTTGCCATTCATTTGCTGCAGGTGGTGCAGTAGCAGTGAGATAGTTGACATCACTGAAAAGATGATATATATGTATAGCCGTATGAGTCTTGATCAAGTTATAAGATGACAGGAATTGAAGGATAACAACTTTATAGATATAGTGTGTACACTCATTATACACTATAAGTATTTATACTATAATTGCCTATTTTATTGTGTGTATTTATAACACCTATTTTGTAAACTTCATCTTTACACCCTACTGTGGGTATACAGCGTCTATACATTTATACTGTGGGTGTAAATGTTCTAATTAATTTCATGTGTTAAAAGTTTATATCCCTAACAGAACTATATCGTAGTTAGAAAAATAGTTCCTACATGTACGTCATATTAGTTTAAAATTGGATATTGTCATGATATAAATTAGATATGAGGAAAATTGTCTGCATTTCAATCAAATGTAGCATTGTAGCTTGCTGTGTTATATGAACTAGGAAACATATAAATGGTAATTCCAAATCAAAAATAATAATTACGGCGTAAATAAAATACACGCATAGTAGCCTCGTAGTATTGTGGTTTTAACCATTTGCCAAAAGGCTCGTGGTTAACCCTTTGAGTGCCAGGGGCCGATATTATCGGCCCTAAACCTACACAATAAGTCTGTTAAAGAATAAAGAATATATTAAAATTGTAAAAAATAAAAAAATAAAAAAAAATAAAATAAAAATTGTTAGGCCAATGCATTCTCTTATATATGCGAGGCGACCTATGGTCGACTCGCATATATAAGAGAATGCATTGGCACAGGGTATATGGGTTGATACAAAAATCGGACCTGGCACTCAAAGGGTTAAAACAACAATTCTACTCTTGGTGAAAATTTTGTACTCTCAGCTACTATGGGTGTATTCTACATATAAAGGTGTTATCATTCAATTCCTGTCATCTTATCACTGAAAAGTAAAAGGATCATGGATATGGTACAGATTATCTCTATAGATGCCATAATGTTTGTAATTATTATTGTCCGCTCTAAATGCCCACCTTCCCCCAATTTCAATAGTAGACATATGATCGAAAATATAGATAAGATGTAAGAATAGCACTATAAGATCTGCAAAAAACCCTGTCTATACTGAGTGGATTCATTGGAATGGTCTATTTTTCATTTGAGGGATGTTCAGGTAATAAAATCAGACAACAGATAGACAAGATTCATATTAATTGGTGGGGAATGTTCAGATAATATGTTCAATAAATGACGATAGTCCTATGGTCAATCATGGGTCAATTGTTGAACTTATTATCTGAACATTTCCAAAGGGAACTACTCTTCAATCAGTATTTAGCATAGAAAGTGTTATGAGTTAAACAGTGTGTCATATGACCCTCAACATTTATACCTTCAAATGATTACATTGTGGGAAACAAACATCAGCCACGGAACGTGTAAAAATGTGGCGAGATAAAATCCAAAACTGACAAAAGGAGTTGTTGTTTTGTTATTGTTTACAGTTTATAAAATTAATTGTTTTTATGTTGACTATTTATAGTTAAAGGTTAAGGATATTGTCATGAAATGTACAATCTTGAATATTCCGACATGTAAGTTGTGACAGCAGGGTATATATCTAAGATATATTATGAATATTTATTAGAGTAGTTTTTACACAGCATGACCCTCAGAAATTCCTTAAAGCAGTATAACCATAATTAATAAAGACAAGGAATTACTGACCCATTTCCTCCAATTATCCTTTACAAGTTAGAAGGGAAAATTTCAATTTTGAAATCATATACATTTCATTTACACCTTCTTTATTAAATACTCATTCATGAGTAGTTCCCTTGGGAAATGTTCAGATAATAAGAACTTATTATATGCACATTATTTCCCTCCCATAAACTTTACAGGACTCCTTCTGTACTTGTATTATCTGTCGTCTGCGTATTTTTCATGAAACCCCCTCCAGATGAAAAATAGACTATTCCAATCTACACTTTTATAAATGAGTGGGAAAATCCATTTAGTAAAGGATAAACAGAGGCTTATGATTTTAGTAAATTCATAGGAGCCATTCATTGCCATAAAACACGGACTCCGAACATGCATAAACTGAATATTTTGACCCATCTTTGACCAAGTGGCTTCTATATGATTGATACTCATTTGAAACAAAATCAAGATACAGTAATGCCCTAACTAATCGACTCTTTAACCACAGCAGAATTATGGGTAACTTTTCAGGATTTAGTCGGAAATATGGCTTGTTGCCATTCATCGGAAAGCTCTTGTTGCCATCTGATGAATGGCAACAAGCCATATTTCCGACTAAATCCTGAAAAGTTACCCATAATTCTGCTGTGGTTAAAGAGTCGATTAATTAGGGCATTACTGTAGCTCTGTTCCAAATGTTGCAAACCCACTAAAAATAAATTCTTTTTCTTTTCAGACATAATTAGTCTAGTAAATTCAACTTAAGTCTGGATTCAGTTAGATCATGCCATGAATCTCTACTCTGGCTAACACCCGTAGAGATCATATTCCACCAGTACAAAAACCTGGGAACTTTTTTATGTTCTGACAGGAAACTTTATAACATTGAACAAACAAGGCAGGTAATAAATTTCTTTGTTAATACTTGTTCCTCAATTATCTACTTCACATTAAGGGGTAGTTGCAGCTTGAGATTGCATGGTTTTATGTGAACTTTTTGATACTGTATCGCAATAAACATTGAGTTAATTAACCAGAAGAAATTCCATAATTGTAAGCAAGACAAAGCAAACTCACTCGCAAAGTCACTTAAATTGTGCAATTTCGAGTTGGGACATTCACCTTCAGTGAAGTACATTATTAAGGAATATGTAATAACTAAGAAAGAAACATATTCCTCACATTATTTTTCGCTTTATACGTTTCCCTGTCAAAATTAAAAAAATTCCCATGTATTGTACTGGTGGAACATGCTTTCTACGGGTGTTAGTCATATAGTAGAGATTCATGGCATGAGTTAACATTATCTGGATTTATCATCTCGGGGAAAAAATTCGAACGAAGGGCCATAACTTGAATAGATATGGGTAACCAGAATCTAAAATCAAATTTGACCTGCAATTTGGGATATAATGAACCTACATACCCAATGTCATTTTGTTAAGTTCAGTAGAACAAAACTTATGTGGGAAATTGTCAAGAGGAACATTCTGTTACTCGATAGAATAAACACTCTTTTGTTGGAAATTTCCCGCCTCATGGCCTTCTTCAGACAGACAATAATAATAATAATAATAATAATATTTGTATAGCGCTTATCCCCAATAAGCGGGCCCTAAGCGCTTGACATAAACAAGAAATATAAATATACACAATATCAAAGTCACTTTCTGAAACGCCGCGCAAACAAGTAAGTTTTCAATGACTTTTTAAAGTCGTCAAGAGATGGTGACTCTTTTATGTCCAATGGCAGAGGATTCCATTCATTTGCGCATGTTACTTTGAAAGATCGGTAGCCAACCGTGATCAAATTAGCACCAGATGGTGTCAAAAGAAGTTTGTCCTCTGAACGAAGTGATCGGTGTGGGACATACGGAACAAGGATATCACTGAAGTATGCTGGAAGAGATTTTGGGTCATGGGTTGCTTGATATGCATATGTAACAAGTTTATAAATAATCCTATCTGTCACAGGTAGCCAATGTAGTTCTTGCAACATTTCATCTGTGTCGTCAGATCTTTTACGACACAGAACTATCCTTGCAGCAGTGTGTTGCAGACGCTGAAGCCTGGTAATTTGGATAGATGGTATACCAGCCAAAAGAGAGTTGCAATAGTCAAGTCGACTGAGAATCAGAGATGAAGCAAGTTTTTTTTAGCTGAGTCAGTGTTTATGTATTTCCTCATTTGACCCAGTTTTCGAAGTTCAATGTATATTGTCTTGCATATCTGGCTAATATGTGATGTCATAGAGAGTGATCTATCCAAAAATACACCAAGGTTCTTCGCGCTATCTGAGAAATAAACTTGGTTACCATCAATAGTCATAACATCTATGCCCACCTTTTCTATGTATGACGGCTTAGACACCCACATTACTTCAGTTTTGTCACAATTTAATTTTAGTTTATTAGCCAACATCCATGATTTCACAGAACCGATGCAGTTTTCCATTACAGTGAGAAGAAAATATGGGTTATCACCAGAAATGTACAGGTTACATTTTTTAGATACAGAGTAATAGATTGGAGAGTTCATAAGTCCATCCACATGAAATGTTAGTTTTACTTTAATGCTGGATTATGTCTAACCAGAGTCACACATCGATGATTTTCTCACCAGTGTCAGTGATTAATTTGTGTCTTTAATTATTCCAGTGCCAATGTATCCAAATTATTCAGACATAATTATTTGAATTTATTACATGATTGGCGATGTTTGCTGACATATCACTATAACAGTTTTGTTTATATAACAATGGTTTCAAAATGCTAAATTTCTTTATTGCAGAACTATCAATAACGAATATAAGAAAAAAACATTGAGTTAATTAACCAGAAGAAATTCCATAATTGTAAGCAAGACAAAGCAAACTCACTCGCAAAGTCACTTAAATTGTGCAATTTCGAGTTGGGACATTCACCTTCAGTGAAGTACATTATTAAGGAATATGTAATAACTAAGAAAGAAACATATTCCTCACATTATTTTTCGCTTTATAAGTTTCCCTGTCAAAATTCAAAAAATTCCCATGTATTGTACTGGTGGAACATGCTTTCTACGGGTGTTAGTCATATAGTAGAGATTCATGGCATGAGTTAACATTATCTGGATTTATCATCTCGGGGAAAAAATTCGAACGAAAGGCCATAACTCGGATAGATATGGGTAACCAGAATCTAAAATCAAATTTGACCTGCAATTTGGGATATAATGAACCTACATACCCAATGTCATTTTGTTAAGTTCAGTAGAACAAAACTTTATAAACTTATGTGGGAAATTGTCAAGAGGAACATTCTGTTACTCGATAGAATAAACACTCTTTTGTTGGAAATTTCCGGCCTCATGGCCTTCTTCAGACAGACAATAATAATAATAATAATAATAATAATAATAATAATATTTGTATAGCGCTTATCCCCAATAAGCGGGCCCTAAGCGCTTGACATAAACATAAACAAGAAATATAAATATACACAATATCAAAGTCACTTTCTGAAACGCCGCGCAAACAAGTAAGTTTTCAATGACTTTTTAAAGTCGTCAAGAGATGGTGACTCTTTTATGTCCAATGGCAGAGGATTCCATGCATTTGCGCATGTTACTTTGAAAGATCGGTAGCCAACCGTGATCAAATTAGCACCAGATGGTGTCAAAAGAAGTTTGTCCTCTGAACGAAGTGATCGGTGTGGGACATACGGAACAAGGATATCACTGAAGTATGCTGGAAGAGATTTTGGGTCATGGGTTGCTTGATATGCATATGTAACAAGTTTATAAATAATCCTATCTGTCACAGGTAGCCAATGTAGTTCTTGCAACATTTCATCTGTGTCGTCAGATCTTTTACGACACAGAACTATCCTTGCAGCAGTGTGTTGCAGACGCTGAAGCCTGGTAATTTGGATAGATGGTATACCAGCCAAAAGAGAGTTGCAATAGTCAAGTCGACTGAGAATCAGAGATGAAGCAAGTTTTTTAGCTGAGTCAGTGTTTATGTATTTCCTCATTTGACCCAGTTTTCGAAGTTCAATGTATATTGTCTTGCATATCTGGCTAATATGTGATGTCATAGAGAGTGATCTATCCAAAAATACACCAAGGTTCTTCGCGCTATCTGAGAAATAAACTTGGTTACCATCAATAGTCATAACATCTATGCCCACCTTTTCTATGTATGACGGCTTAGATACCCACATTACTTCAGTTTTGTCACTATTTAATTTTAGTTTATTAGCCAACATCCACGATTTCACAGAACCGATGCAGTTTTCCATTACAGTGAGAAGAAAATATGGGTTATCACCAGAAATGTACAGGTTACATTTTTTAGATACAGAGTAATAGATTGGAGAGTTCATAAGTCCATCCACATGAAATGTTAGTTTTACTTTAATGCCGGATTATGTCTAACCAGAGTCACACATCGATGATTTTCTCACCAGTGTCAGTGATTAATTTGTGTCTTTAATTATTCCAGTGCCAATGTATCCAAATTATTCAGACATAATTATTTGAATTTATTACATGATTGGCGATGTTTGCTGACATATCACTATAACAGTTTTGTTTATATAACAATGGTTTCAAAATGCTAAATTTCTTTATTGCAGAACTATCAATAACGAATATAAGAAAAAAGTTTATCTATGTATATATGATCAACTAAAGTTAGTCTGGAAAGGAAAAATGAATGGACAGGACATGTACCATTTAAAAATGGGCATAACAAATCCAGAATATAGCCCGATAATTTAATCATAAGCTGTTATTCATGGAATACTGTAAAACAATTGGCTGTCACTCAATTAGCCATTAAGGCTATTTCTCAAAAACGATAATCGGCGTTAAGTCACTCTTCCAGAAAGCGCAGGTTCAGTTGCACGCATGTGGGAACGATGTCAGCATTGATGTTTTCAACTGATCGACCAAAATGATTCTCTTCAACTGGATGTGTGATTGACATGAAGACATATTTGTTGATCGCAAGGAATTTAACATCTTTATGGAAATATATTGGTGAAAACTAGATGTTTTGACCAATACTGAGATTACATTATAAGATATAACTCGTTTAGATTAAGGTTATGAGTTATAACTGAAATGTTTGAAGACAAATTTACTATAATGCGCATTATAGAATTTGTCTTCAAACTTTTAGGTTATAACTCATAACCTTAATCAAAACAAGAGTTATTTCTTAAGTAAAATAGTTATTCAAAGCATCATACCTGAGGACAATTGGAGCAGGAACACAGAACTTGACGAGGATCTTCTTGACATTCTCGTGTAAGGTTTTTTCATCCAGGCACCAAGATGTTTGCTCGCTAGCTGCAGGTCCAGCAGTTGGATCTATTGGGGAAAAAAACATCAGAATAGATTAACACTTTCATTTATACTCAACACTTTCTTGAAGAAAGTTTCTTCCATTCAGTTATAAATGTAATAGGTATAGAGGAGAAAAATTAATATAAGCTCTCAGTGTTTAATGCCCATTTTAAATCATTTCATTTATAGATATTTTATTGCTTTATGTATGAATTTGAGAAATATACATGTATATGTATAGAATTGGAAATAAGTTTACATCAACTGTACACATTGGAATGGCCCATTTTCAATTGTACAGATTTTCAGATCCAAAAGTAGGTTATTGAAGAAAACACTCTGATGATTCATTTGTTGGGATAATCAGCTAACAACTTAAAAGGAACCCAGGGCACTGCAGTGGGTATATATAAAAGTCTGTAAAAAAAAATCACCACTATTAAGACGAACATGGAGAAAAGATAAACTTTTATCAGTAATTCCACTGTAACAGTAATATTTATATAACAATGATTTTGACAAGCGAAATCTCATTATTTGTGAGTTATTAATAATGAAACTAAGAACAAAGTCAATCTATGTTGATGATATTTGTTTCACACACTTTTATGTTATTTCGCATGAACCTAAGGCTGCTTGTTAACTCTTTCGTTGCCGGGCTAGTTTTACACCTAAATTGCCAGAGATATTAGAGAAAAACCACAATTTTCTTGTAAAATTGCGATACAATAGCAATCTCCTACTGACAAAATAACATTTAAAATTTTATGGGATAGTACGCGGATTGTTAGTATAATATATGTTGATGATTATTTTGCCCCCCCCAAAAATCAAGAACATCAAGGGGCATAACTCCTTGCTATCAAAGGGAGATAACTCTAAAACATTGTTTTTCACATAATTCCAGTAAAAAATGACCTATATAGCTGTATATAGCTAACTATTTTGGCTTACTGATGCCTATAATGCAGTTAAATTTATTACTGACAATATTTAAATTCCCTAGGCCATCTAACTATTTGTTTCTCAGTCACAGCCGCATTAAAATAAATGGTGGCAGGAGTGGGATGATTTTGAAAAAAAATTGAAATTATTTATATATTTTTTTTTTTTTTTTTTTTTTTTTTAGTATCGGTATATCAATTCATGCAGGCATGTCCCTACCTCACTGATATTTAAAAAAACAATGCATAATAAACAATTAACTTTGGATAGATTAACTTTATTATTTTTCATAGCTCACCTTTATTTATTATTGAATTTTGTCTGTAAATGTGCATAACTATATCCCCAATATTTGAAGATACAAAATTTTACCATATGCTGCTTCAGAGCAAATCATCTAAATGATTTATAGGACCACACAGCTT
This sequence comes from Siphonodentalium dalli, assembly GCA_032622095.1. Lineage (NCBI taxonomy): Eukaryota > Metazoa > Mollusca > Scaphopoda > Gadilida > Siphonodentaliidae > Siphonodentalium > Siphonodentalium dalli. The sequence goes on along the minus strand of CP136065.1, from coordinate 147,760,109 downwards.
TCTGGACTCATTCTTCTATTTTACATACTTGTGAAGCAATTTAGGGTCGGGTTCTACCACCATGATAATGTGGGAAGAGGAAATTTTTTTGAAATTCTGTAACTTTCCAGGTTGCATGTACTATCTGATATAGGTTACATGTTGGTAACCAATTATTGTGATGACTAACATCAGATATAAATGTAAACCATGCACTGGTTAAATTTTTTACAGTGCCTCTTGAAAATATTTACTTTATAATTTGTCAAGCAATGGGGTTATTATTACTTTATACAGTGCATAAGTGTTCAAACTTAAATTCAGTGAACAGCCAATTGGTAAATAATTTAATATTACAATCTAGACTTAGAAACAGTTATGCATGTCCAAATGATATATACTGCACTGCAAAGGTTTTGTGTTGATTCTCAAGAGGATTGTGAATGACAGTTCCAACAGAACTTTAGCCACTAGTTTATAGGGCTTGCAAAGAGAATCCATTTCTAGAAAAACTCAGTTACCGGGGTGTACATTATTACATTTTACAGTCAATCATGCTTCATCACAAGTATATACTGTTAATAAAGTATACAAGAGCACGCCATCGGGGTGTGGCATAATACGCCCACCCGTTTCTGGAGTAGAGTGGGGCATGTAGACAGAACCCATATTTGAACTTGATCTGTATACCAAATTATGTTCAAGTTATCATTTGGAAACCACATATCAGGTAAAATCTAAGTCAAAAGGGGACATAACTTAGTCAAAGTTATGCGGACGAAACCCATAATGGAACTTGATCTGTAATTTGGTAAACAAACATACCAAATTTGGTTCAGTTCACTCGATTCAATCTAATGTTATCATCCATGAAACCAAATGCAGACGATCAGAAGACGGACAAACAACCCATCTACATATAACAACCTTTTTTTCAAATTGGCGAATAATAATTCATTGTCAATGAATTTATACTCACTACAAATTACAAGTGTGGCACAACACAATTACTGTTGCTTTGTTTTAACTTGTTTCTCCCCGTTCCTAAGGCCAATAAAAAAAGCTAGATTCTCATCCTTTACGAACATAATTTAGTGCCCGCCTTTAGTTTTTCATTGTGACAATTTTGGGTGATTTTTTTTTCTTCAAATTTATTGAATTGAAATACATCACAATAAGTCAGTACTCAAATTTAATCAAACTGAGCAGGTTTGGAACAATTGGTATGACATAAAGTAGAATGTCTATCATGTTAAATTAAACCCGGTATAATTTCGAGCACTGTCCATGATCATGTGTGGGAAACAATAAAAATAAATATTTACCTCATTGTCGGTAAATGTCCCCAATTTTCACAAACAGTTGTATGATAATCTAGCATTTTTTTGTGACCTAATCTTTGATGAAATGAACCTATATTTCAAGTACTAATTAACTTTTTAATAGTTGTCTTTTATATTTAAAATTAAAGTCAACTCAACTTTCAGGAATTGTATGCATTAATGATGCATAATAAATACATGAGATTATTAATGAACAATAAATAATGAACAATAAACTGTATGTATAAGTCTACTTGTCTGAGATTCAGAAACAAATATTTGTGCTACATTTCAATAAAAAACTTATTGTCGTGGACTGTACAGTTTTAGAATATGAGAACCATAATATTCACCATTTTGGAACTTCAATCTGCAATGATGTCTCCATAGCAGATGAGGCCATGCCGAGTGAGGTCCCCAGAGGGTGAATTAGGCGATACCATTCCACTATGCCGGATAGCATCACTAAATTCACCCTATGGGGACCTCATTTGACAAATGACAGGCAAATTATTCTCAGGCTTGATTAAGCAGTCGTTGTCTTAACCCTATCTGTAGTATACAAGTTCATTGAACTAGTTCTATAATAGATATGGTCAAACATAGCTGCCAAATTTACGTAACCATTTCAATAGATTTACAGATTCCACAAATTTGCACGAAGAATGATTCTTTCTCGGTACGTGTATTAGAAAGATACTTGTACTATAAATCAATATCACTGCTGATCACTGCCATATAAAGTTTTTGAAAATATAATGAAAGAATTTTGTCGGTATACTTTCCTATCTTATAATTCAATTTTCAGATAAAATATGCACATTAATATATAGCTTTTCATTTTAGCTATATATTGAATGGCTCCATGGGTTTTACAGGAAGTGTGATTTTAATCTCGCAAGTAGATATACTATACATGAGTTTGAAGGCTTGGAAGTCTGTGATCATTTTGCAAGTCAGACTCTAGTTTCAGTCAATTTTAGTAAATGTCTGTTTACATTTGCTACATAATTCAGCATTAACTCTGCATATATAAAAATATATATAAGTACCAACATCGTGGTATATTGGGGGGGGGCAGTGGCAATATAATTAACTTATTGTGTCGTATTTACATTCCAGTATATGATATACAAGTTGTCTATGAGCAATTATGTATAACGATGTTGTCATTATAATGTACTACAAGTATATCAGTCATCCAACTTTGTTTGCATGAAATCTGGAAGTTAACTTCAATGTAATTCAAGTTACAATTTATGATGGGGAATGCACATTATTTCTGATACAGTAATTCCCAAAGTAATTGACCACTTAACCACAGCAGAATTGGAGCTTTCCGATGAATGGCAACAAGCTATATTTCCGCCTAAATCCTGAAAAATTACCCATAATTCTGATGTGGTTAAGTGGTCAATTACTTTGGGCATTACTGTACACATGAGTGACTTGGTTACTATTGTGTAATTATCTAACTATCAATGAGTTTGGACAAAGCTAATTGACATCAGTCTCACAACGGTTACCATTATGATTCCCTCGCCTTAACACACCGATGCCTAAGCACACACTCGTGATGCACACCTTTCCCGCAATAAGCACATGCTGTTCTCGTCCTTCTCCTCACACCCTGCTTTCGATCTGAACACACAGAACACTCCTTCTCAGTTTTACCTGGTAACCTTCGAAGACCGATGCCAACTGCCTCATTGTCACTGGAGATAGGTGTCTCAGTCTGACAAGACAAATGATCAGAGACCAGGTCGTCGACTATGCTGGCAATAAATTGAACATGGCTCAGTTTGGGACAATCTGAAGTATTTGTTTTATAAATAATATAAGCATTTAGAGCCATTCTCGAAATAATATTAAAAACAACCTTTTTCCAAGCCTTCACTGTTTTTCGTTCGTTGTGGTATGCATATAGCATCATATCATTCATGTCTACACCTGACATCTTGGTATTATATTCATTGACAATTTCAGGTTTTGTTTTTCCTGTCTTAGATATTGTGTCCCGGGAAATAGTGGAGGTGGAAACCAGGATCACTGGTTTCTTCTGACTCTTTTTCTCTCTGAAAGATATAATCATTATCTTTCCCTTTTCACAAATCCAATACATCTTTTCTAGTAAACCTGGATTCGAAACCTTCACAGCATGAGGCAAGTCCTTCCTATTTCTACGAGTGGTGCCAGTTAAGAATGTACCCTGTTCAATTAAGTCCCAGGCTAGCCTAACTGATGTGAACAAATTGTCCACAACAACATGGTAACCCTTGTTGAGTAACCTGGTCATACGCAAACATTGCATGACAACTTGATAGGGCTGGTTAACCTCAACATGGTGATCTTCAAACTTTTTACCCAAATAAGGGAAAAAGTGCATGCAGTAACCTGTCACAGATTCGCAGAGCATCCATAGCTTTATACCAAAACGTGCGTGGTGCTTGTTAGGCAAATATTGGCGAATGGCGATCCGTGATCGTGTTCCGACCAGACTTTCATCGACTGTTACAAATTTATTTGGTATGTACTTTTGTTTAAACACACAATTTGCATGATTAACAACCGGCATAAATCTTGCAGTAGGGTCATACTCTGGGTGCGATGGATCCGTTACTGTTGGGTTGCTTCCGTTATCAAACACGTGAAAAAATCGAAGGAGGTTCTGAAAGCGATTTCTCTTGAATACTTGACGGAACCATGGAGTGGATTGTGATGGATTGCTTTTGTTCCAATACATAGTCATGCATGGCTTTCTGATGAGACCCATATTCAAGATTACTGCAATGAAAGCTTTCATTTCAGTTAAACATGTATTATACCACTGGTGGACTCTTGAATTGGGCTTAAAAGCATTTGGTAACTTTGATGTTATATACTGCTCTGCATACTTGTTGGTCTCCGTAACAATCATCATCAAGAAATTCACTGTGACAAACATCATAAAATAGACAATTGGACGAGCATCACGAGGCGGAGGATCAATCGGCCCAGATTCTTCTGAAAACTCGTACTGCAGTTGACCAACACTTTTGATCCCCGAAACCCTGTTGAAATCAATTGGAGGACTCGAAAGATCATCACAATCGCTATCACTTTCATCACTGACAGAGGATTCGCCACTAGTATCGTTAACATCACTGTCAGAAAGGTCGGACTCCGAATCAGATTGATTATTCATGATTGCAAATTTTATACCAGTGTTGAGAAATTTGTAAACACGGTAAAGAGAACGCGGAATACGTCTGCATTGAGGTTGCAAAAATTGCAACAAAAAAATTAACTATTGCCATACCAGTAATATAAAAAATATTTCAGGACTTTTTTAATCAAGTTACAAGATTTTTGACCAGCTATGGATGCTCTCGTGGTATCTCAGTCGTTCGGTTCTGACAATTTACGAGTTTTACTGTTTACCACGAAAATGGGGAACTCAATCGTTGAGAAAAGTGGTCTAAATAGACTGCAAAAGGACTGACAACAATAGGTAAAATGCAGATCATCTTTATTGAAACTTACGGTAAACAAATATCATATTCAAAAGAGCGAATGCATGTGTAAAATGCAATTTCTTCGTGAAATACCCGGTCGCGATGTATTCTGTAAGCGACATCAGTTCACTTCCGGTAGCGGAAACAAGACGAATGGTACCTTGGACGTTTCGTACCCACGGGTACCCACATAATATATTGTCTGGATTACTCCTTCGGTACGACGACACGACGAAATAAAAGACAAAAATACCATTGCACACTAAACTAACTGTTATATCGATGTCATCGTAAGTTTTAGAATCCAAAATATGAATTGAAGACGAGTCTTCTTGAGATCATAAGCACAACGTCCAACATTTTGTATGACGTCATTTCGTAGTTTCGAACATTTTTACTAAATTTTATGTTTCTAAGTCTATAAAGTGGTAAAACTGTTAAAAATAACGGGAATTTTATTATAATCAATTAAAAATTTACTTTTAATAAACATCAATAAATTTTTTTTTATTGTCATACAGCTGTGACCAAAATAATTACCGTTACATTTACAGCCGATATTATCGGCCCTGGCATTTTAAAGTCCCCAATTTTTTACTAAATTTTATGTTTCTAAGTCTATAAAGTGGTAAAACTGTTTAAAATAACGGGGAATTTAATTAGAATCAATTAAAAAATTACTTTTAATAAACATCAATACATTTTTTTTTATTGTCATACAGCTGTGACCAAAATAATTACCGTTACATTTATGGCCGATATTATCGGCCCTGGCAATTTAACGTCCCCAAATTACGGCCGATAATATCGGCCCCTGGCAACCAAAGAGTTAAACTTATCAGCAAAACATCCCTAAAATGAATCAAGACACTATTCAGCAACAAGAAGTCAGTTATTAAAAGATCAACCAAGAAGCTTTGAAATCAAATAATATGCCAGTCAGGACTGAGTTGTGATCCTTTTTGTCACCCTCAAACCATGAGATATGCATATAATGTTCATATGATTGTTGCTGAACTTTAGGCAAGTATTATGGTTAGAAATTTAGCTCATGTTGGTTTAAGTATATTATAACACACAATGCAAATACGTAATCCTGAGTCTGCACTACTGGTTGGTGATTCCTTTTGTCAACCTCAAACCATGAAATATGCATTACCATTTTAGCCCATGTTGGGATAAAGTATATTTTAAACATACTCTCTATGATATACAAGAAGCCATTGTTGGAATTGTAAATTTGTAAGATAAACATATATTTGTGAAGTGTCCCATTGAGGGAGAATAATAAGAATAGAACCACCTGAGCAGAAGATGAATAACACACAAGGTTGTATCAACACATAACATAAATATATAGCCTTGTGTCTAGTGACACGATGGTACTGTTCAGCTGCTTCTTGTATGCTGTTTTGACTATATTATACAAGACAGTGATATTCCTATATTTACTTACTTCGCCTGAGATTATGAATCTACATAATGTATCCACATTAACCCTTTATTTACTAAACACTCATTGATGAGTAGTTCCCTGGGAAAATGTTGAGATAATAAGTTCAACAAACGGTGATCTGCCGGTTGTTGAACTTATTATCTCAACATTTCCCAACCTATAAATAGGAATACTTCTTCACTTGTATTACCTGTTCGCTGTTTGTTGTCTACTTATATTTCATAAACACCTCTAGAGATGAATAATAGACTATTCCGTGAAAACTTTTTATAAATGACAGTAGAATCCATATGAATAGTAAAGAGATGGTTAAAGTGTAACTGTATAGTGCTTATGAATGGCATGGGAAAAGTTACTTTTAAATGTTCTATTTATTACTATTTCAAAGATTTAAAGAGGGTTACTAATTTTTACGAAACATGATTTGCTTTTTAGTTAGATTCTAACATATAAAATAACATGTTTAGAATGTGAAGAGCCACCTGGAAGAAGCTATCTTGTTTAACATTGAACATTTTCTAGCCATTCATTACGATGATTATGGTTTCGATGATTTAGCGGGTTAGCAATATTTATTTTGTTTACTTTTCAAAAACAAAATGATATTCTTTGTTGTTTATTATTCCTGGTTTATATTTAACATATGGTTTTCAACATTTGTCCTCCATTGAAAAAAAGTGAAAGTGATATTAAATTAGTTTTAGCATGTTGTTGTTGTCTCTGGAGGTATGGAATCCTGAATAGATCTCTGAAAGCATATTTATGACAGCCCATTCTAATGTTCCTCGTAATTATATAATATCTGATAAATTGATTAATATTGGCCGCTTATGGTATTATGCAGCATTCAGCGTACATGTATGTTTAAATAGACCAAAATGTTGGGGGAAAATTACAAAAGATGTGCTTATTTAGGATTAGATTAGGCAAACAAGAGGTTGCACAACAGGTGCTGGCATACCCCCATGGTGCATATTGAAATATGGGCAGAACAGAACACAAATTTTCAAGTAAATAAAAGGAAAAATGCAAACATTACCATTTGACATTTGATTGAAAGCCTGTGTGGTGGATGGTGAATATGCATATAAAAATTCATTGAGATCCTATAACTGAATTGCTGATATTTAAGATTTACCTGGGGCACCACATTCCTTGTTAATATCAGCCTCTTGTGATGATAGTAGCTCATCCAGTAGTCTCTGGGCAGTCGGTAGAATCTGAAATGGCAGTTCAAGATGCATTATCCAAATTAACGCTCCCAAATTACTATTTCTTTGGCTCGGGTTAAAAAATATTTGATTCAAGTCGAGGAACCCACCCATCAAAGCTCAGAATGATCAGATATCAATTTTTAACATTTGTTATTTCCCGAGATATATAATTTTTGACGGCCTGGAAAACATTTGTCAAGCCGATGGATTTGGAACAATTGCAGATGAAAATGAATAACTCTAAAAGTCGCTTTGGGTGTTAAGATATTTGACAATCCGGCCAGATTTTGTTGTACAAAATGTTGATAAATTTTATACTATAGTTGACTGTGGTTACCATTATTTTTGGGCAATTAATCGATTCTGATAACTGTAGTGGCATTTCAAACAATGTAGTTGGAATCTGATGATATGGGGACCATCAAATCGGATTGAGTACCTTTAAATGAGAAATGATCTGTTACAAAAGCAAGAAAGCAGGTTATCAAACATTTTTAGGGTTCATACACTTTGAGAACAATAAAAATCAAGAGATTTTCCAGGAAATTTCAAGGACCTCAGAAGCATTTTCAAGGACATCAGTTGACAAAACTAACAACATAGATTAGGCTAACACAAGTCACAATTCCTAAAGTCAGTCCAAGTCAAATTTCCAAATCAATTCATCATGCAGGCGATATGAATTTCCAACTTATCTTTTGCAGCATTGTTTGTGTTATAAATATTTTCATTACCAATCACCCTTTTATTAACCCTTTCAGTGCCAAGTCTGATTTTTGTATCAACCCATATTTCCTTGATCATTTTTCAAATTTATTGATTATAATAATGTGATACATTGATGGAAAGAGCTCTAAGAGTTCAAATTTATTGATTATAATAATGTGATACATTGATGGAAAGAGCTCTAAGAGTAATGTTGCATTGGAAATGTTGAGATAATAAGTTCATCTTAAGGCTGTTTGTTGAACTTATTATCTCAACATCTGAATGAATAGAACTCCTTTTGTACTTGTATCATTGGTTCTTCTGTCTGTTGTCTATTCATATTTCCTGAACACCCCTCCAAATGAATAATATACCATTCCAATCTATAATTTTATAAATGGGTTGGAGAATCCATTCAGTAATTAAACTGTCAATGAAACTGTAGCTCAACTTGGAGAGGAGATAATGTCATACATTAAAGTCAATAGAACGCTATAAGGAATGCGGAGTGTTTAAATAATACCAGAGGCCAACCCAAAGAGTCCTAAATAATTTGAGATCATTTGGATGAAAAAGTATTTATCGATGTAAAGAGTAAAATCCAAGATGGCAAAAAATATTGGCTGCAGGGTGTACCGATGGATTAAAACGTAAAAATCCAAGATGCATCTTGGATTTTACTCTTTGTATGACTAAATCCTTCGGCACACCCCACAGGAAACATCCCTTATCCGATCATCACTAAACTTCATATGGATCACCAGGGTGACAACTGGATGGGAGCCATCAAATTTTTCCCAGTTGAAAGGAATATGATCCTGAAAAAATATTTGTATTTTCTTTCAACATACCAATAATATGTCCATTATGTACATATAATCTAATATTCGGCTTTTTTATAACAATTTAAAAAAATTCCGAATGCATGTGTGAGTGTAAAAATATTCATATAAAGATTGCATATATGCGAAGACTTTCAAAGTTATATAATAGACATTGATCATCTCGAAAACATTCCACAGTTTCCAGATGCCCTTAGTACTGTGGCAATAAAGAGCGTTTCATTTTAATTTATCGTAACATGGTATAACACAAATAATTTGGTTTATTGTTGTGGGATTTAATAAATTATATCACAACATTCATAAGCACTATGATATGATAAGTTTATGTTCATAGTTATGAATCATGTAAATATTAGGGCAATATATGTATACAAAAGTTGAGTTAAAAAGGGTGAATACAACAAATATCATTTAACTGAACAAGAACATTTTCATATAACTTGTTGGTCTCAGTAAATAAACGTTTTTCAAGGATTTCCAAAATGTGGCCACATGTTTCTCAACAATGCCAAAAATAGTGGCTATTTTCCATTTTTCACTGGCCACTGGGAATGAAAATTAATTTGTTTTAGTTGATTTTTCTCTTTATGAAACTAACCTGTTGAGGTAATTCGCTGATTAAATACTGAGCAAACTTCTGCAGTTGATCCCGGTGCAGTCTGGATAACGAATCTGAGACAGGAGCTCTCAAACAAACAGAGTTAGCCTGAAAAAACGGTTAAATACAATATATTAAAGATGCTCTTTTATTATACAGTAATGCCCTAAATAATCGACTCTGGTGAATGGCAACAAGCCATATTTCCGACTAAATCCTGAAAAATTAACCATAATTCTGCTGTGGTTAAGGAGTTAATAATTTAGGGCAATACTGTATGCTTGCCCATAAAATAGTGGGAATTTACCGAAACGTAGATTGTTGTATTTTTTATCTCTTAGAACCCTCTGTGAAATATGATGTTGTTATTTCACTTTAGAAAGCGTTATTTCACAATAGCTTATAGACATCCAATTATCGATTGATCATGAATGTGTCAGGGTTTTTGATTGGCTAGCCGCAAATTATCACGCACCATGCAGCTGTGATGTGGAATTTTTTATGTTACAACTGTGGCTACACGGAGACTTGTTAGTTTTTATTCCGTGTTTCATTGTACAAGTCTTGTTGATTTATCTAGGTAATTGTGCACTTATGATTTGCAGGAAGTATTCTTCCTAGTATTGTTAAAATTGCTGTACTATAATATTAAAAGTAAAAATGCCACATAACTTTGAGCTTTTATAATGTGCATATAATAAAAAGAATACCTACAGTTTTATGTTTGATTACCTGAAACATCTCATTCGTGTCTGGAAAGAAATATTGAATTTTCACTTGCGGCCCGTGAAAATTTGATATTTCTCTCCAGACACGAATGAGATATTTCGGTATTCAAGCAAAAACTGTAGATGCTCTATACTATCTCTTCTTAGCACCACTTCCAACAAAAATAACAAAATTTATTTTAAATGGACTGGGTTCATGTGAAATAACATAAACAGTATGAAAACACTTATCTCCAACCAGTACATGTAAAACAGATTAAAACCATTGTTATGAAACATTACTATTACAGTGGCCTTACAGATCAAAGTCCAATTAGTCAATTACTCCAATAAGATATCAAAGTTCAATCAAAACATGACGGTAAACATTTGAAAAGGCCAAAGCAATGGAAAAATATTCTGAAAATCATATTTAAACCTGTTTATCTCTTTCAGTGCCAGGCTTATTTTGTAGGTTTAGTGCCAGGGAATCTTACGTTTTTCATGGGCATCAAAATTATTACTATGAATACTTGGTGATAGTTTTGAGTTATAACCTGCCCCTAAGGACTTATCCAGTTTGTTTTTAAATTCGCTATCGCATGCTTAAGCATACCCAAAAAAAAAAAAAATCTAAATCTCATTGGCCCTGGCACTCTACAGACCGTAAATTATGGCCGATGAGATCGGCCCCTGGCACAGAAAGAGTTAAACTAATATATTTGAACTTACTACGTGATTTAATAGCGACGTTTGTTGACAAATCACTGTAATAGTTTTTTTTTTAAATGGTTCAACTTGCGAAATTCCTTTATTGGAGAGCAATCAATATTTAATATAAGAACAAAGTATATCTGTTTCTCCATGTACTTTTGGGTGGTGATGGTTTTACAAATTTTTATATTTTTACCCACTGCGAAGGTCTTGAGTCACATTAAATGAAAGTTTCCAACATTTATATTGTTCCCAAACAAACAATTAACATCAGGCATTACAAATATTTCACTTAAAAAGTGTTTTAACCCTTTCATAACGGGAGCTTTATTTAAATTAAAACAATTTGTTAGTTCAATTTACTTGAATTTTGCATGAAATTTGATATTAGGAAAAAAATTGCAAATTTAGCCATGGTAATGAGGCAATTATTGGACAACTGATGCTACCAAGGATAATCCATGAATTACAGTCGAAAATTTAAATAGGAGGTTGTCATAAAAATCACAACAAATCATTCCCAATCTCCCAAGACTAAAACATGTTCATCGTTTGCATATTGCTCTTACTTTCTAGCCATAAAGATTTATGGTTAAAAGTGCAGAATTTAGTATTGAGCACCAGGTGTGTAATGGCCTATATGAGTTGCTTCTCTCTGATAAAAATGTCAGAAATACACTAAGCTGACACATAACTGCTCACATGCAAGAGATTACTCAGAACAAACCCACTTCTGCTGTCATTAAAGTCAACATACCTGTGCCCATGACAAAATTAACCCTTTCTATACTGAATGCATTTTCCCAATCAGTCATAAAAGTATACATTGAAATGGTCTATTATTCATCTGGAGGGGTGTTCAGAAAAATTAATTGATGGGAAATGTTCAGATAATAAGTTCAACAAACGACCTACTTGTCAATGAGTATTAAGTATGGAAAGGGTAAACTATGGTACACTGGAGATGTTATTCAGAGTAAAGTGCTTGTAAGTTAGGAGATGAGATACACTTGAAGAATAAAGTGGCGAGAAATATGCCAAATTACATTCAAACTACTCCTCACATAACGCTTGAGGTTGTTATCAACAATAAAGGGCCATGGTTCGTTTGATCCATTTTTAAAGGGCGAACAGAAGCCCAAACCAAAAGGTTGAGAGCATTGGTGCTGGCATGACCCCCGCGGTGCCAAATTAAAACATGGGCTGGATGAACCCCAAATTGGAATAAAATCAACATTTCCAAATTAACAAGAAGGATAACTCTCAAACAGAAAATGTGATGTGAACATTCAAACCAAATTTTATTGAGGTCTGATTACAATTGACCAAATTATTTGTGAGGACAGACAAAAAAATCTACATTTACAGTCCATTAGAGCTATTTTCTAGAATATATATTTATTAGCATATTTTGACCAAGTTAACCTATTATTAGAGATCACTTCCCGGCATCACTTCCAACAAGTTACAACAACACTTCTATGGAACTCCTTTACAAGGCACATTTTAACACTTTCAGTGCCAAGTCCGATTTTTGTATCAACCCATATTTCCTTGATCATTTTTCAAATTTATTGATTATAATAATATGATACATTGATGGAAAGAGCTCTTACAGATCGATTCCTAATAAAAAAAATCCGCAATATATACTAAAAAAATCCGCCACATTTTATGTCCTGGTTGATAGAAAAAAACTGGAGAAAAAATTATTTCCTAGTGTCAGTAGTGACAGAAGCTCCCGATGCCTGTTACATGTATCTCGGACTCAAAATTAATATCTTATACCACGTTAAATCCCCAAATCTATACAGAAAGTTCAGGGAACAGATACACCAACTTAACAATGACAATCTTGGATCAGGATAAATTATACCGGTAGGAATTTTAAGACATGTTTGTTATAAATTGTCTTGGTGTACATTGGCCAAAATGTCAAATGAAACACAGAACATTAGTGAGTAGCTGAGATGTTTAACGAAACACAAATACCAGTAGCAATGAAGTATTTAATATTGTAATTAATTAATGTTTTTTTTTAATTTGGACATACCTTAATTAGAACTTAAATGTTTATATTCCAACGCTATGTCATAATGATTAAATCATATTATATGGCATAACCTACTGGTTTAGGGTTTTATTTTCCACAAAGCACTGACATGTTTCTGAAGTTAAAAAACAAGAAATTAGGTGACCACATTTGGTCAACATTGAACGTGAAATAGCCCTGTACCTGGTGAATTCTGTAGAGACATAGCGCCACAACGTGGGCACACCATGTAGCATGGCCAGTACATGTGCAGGTACATTTTGTGATTCTGCGTCGATCAAACACCACAGCTACACTGAAGCTCCCTTTAGGCTGTGCTATGCTCTGAGGAGGGATCACTGTACCACTTAAGTGGAAGCCTGAAACAAAGGAGAAGGCAGACTTTAACCAAGTAATCAATATATCAGTAATGCCCTAAATAATTGACTCCTTAATTAAACCACAGCAGAATTATGGGTAATTTTTCAGGATTTAGTCAGAAATATGGCTTGTGAGAGCTATCCGATGAATGGCAACAAGCCATATTTCTGACTAAATCCTGAAAAATTACCAATAATTCTGCTGTGGTTAAGGAGTCGATTATTTAGGGCATTACTGTATTATGTACTTATTTCAGTGGATCAAACTGACAAGTGGGTACCCAGGCATTTTGCCCACTGAAAGAATGTAGCATTATACATAAACTAATATTACCAAATATTCCAGCCACACCAATCATACTATTTAAGAAAACACAAAGTCTGAACTATGTACAATTGTAAACATTTACTTCTTAATTATGGAAAAATTGTCTGATAAAAGTTATCCTAAAATTTGGTGACCCCATTTGAACAAATCTGAATCCCAGTGAGAAGATGTTGACGGATGGATAGGCGACGGACGAGGAGTGGTCAGTATAGCTCCACCGGAGACTTAGTCTCAGGTGAGCTAAAAAGTAAGTAATTGGGATGCGTAACATTTCGCTTGAGAAAATATTTTTAAATTACCTCCTCCCAATTCAAACTGACAAATTTACTGGGAATTGTTTACTGCTACCTTAGGTTATACATTCTTTATTTTCTAAAACAGTTTTTCTATAATGTTTCCTCCAGTAGTGTTCAACATCAAGCCTGAATTTAGTGTGCCTGTCATTTGCAGAATGAGGTCCCCAGAGGGTGAATTTAGTGACGCTATCCAGCATAGCGGGCTAGTATAACTAAGTTCACCCTCTGGGGACCTCATTCTGCATGGCCTCCTCTGCTATGGGAGACAGAGACTCAGATTAAAGTCCCCAAATGGTGAATATTGTGAAGTACACCCATTGGGAACCTCGATTATACAATGTGGCGTCTGCCAATTTGGGGATATAGAGAAACTAAACTAAAAAAGAAATAGAATCTATGCGAAAAAGTTTCTATGGAAATTTGTTAAAAAAAAAACTTTCTAGAGAAGATGAGGCCTAAGCAGAATGAGGTCCCCAGAGGGAGAATTCAGTGATGCTAGCCCGCTATGCGGGATAGCGTCACTAAATTCACCCTCTAGGGACCTCATTCTGCAAATGACAGGCACACTAAACTGAGGCTTGTTCAACATGTGAGAAATTTGTTCTTTAGATAATGGATGCCAATATAATGGCTCCAGAAAGAACAGGTTATCATTATGACATTTTAGCAGGTGTTGATACAGGTGTGGAATTTATGCCTTGTAATGCCAGAGATATATACTCAGCTATTTCGATTAGCTCAGATCTGATATACTAGTACACTCAGGTCAGTCTCAGGGGCACTGGAACAGGGGGAGGAGGGGCAAGAAGGGGATATGCCCCATGCAATGCACCCTCGCTCTTGATAACTACAAATGTATTAGCAACCAACAATGCTATTTTCATGAGTAAAAGTGCCCTTCTAAAGGCTGTGTCACCCTTGCCCTTCACTGCTTGTGAACTGTGAACTTCAAGAATCTGAATCATCTTCTGAATCTGAATAAATGTTCAACGCATGGTCTTTTAACGGAATTTCAGCATTGGGAGACATGCTAGATTTATTAAGCTAGCAAACAAACAAAGTGGTGACAAACTATCAATTTGATTTGTATAATTGTTTTATAGTATCATGGTAGATCATGCCATGAATCTCTAATCTGGCTACCCGATAGAGATCATATTCCACCCGTTCAAAAGATGGCGACCTTTTGATGTTCTGACCTGTTCTGAATGGGAACTTGTTAACATTAAACAATGCAGGTAAGTAGGGTGAAGGTGGTACCAGCTCGTGATTGCATGATTTTTGAGTTGATATCGCAATAAACATTGAATTATTTACCCGGGAGAAATTCCAAGATTGTTTGTGTTGCATTTCAAAATGGGTTCAACAAAGTCTCATAAATCATGCAATCTCGAGCCTGAAATACATTATTAAGGAACAGGTATTAACTAAGAAATATATTACCAGTATGATCTATACGGACGTAGCCGAAGTAGTTATTTATGACATGATCTAATAACATGGAAGCTATTTGGCTGAAAACAGGTAGTGTAGTGAATTTTTGTTTTAAAATTTATCCAATGTATACATTCATGAGCATTGAAAATGGTAATCAATGTGCTTTAATGTCATCATAGATAACCCCATTTGGTACATGTACATGCATTTTCTGTAAATATGAAATGCTGTATTCTGTTGGTCATGTTTAAACAGACTGAGTACTAGACATGTATAAAGAATCCATTTTCAGATCGCTTTTAACAAAACAAAATTGTAAAAAGAAATAATGAACCTGACTATTACTGAGATGTGTATACAGTAATGCTCTAAATAGTCGACTCCCAACAGCAGAATTATGGGTAATTTTTCAGGATTTAGTTGGAAATATGGCTTGTTGCCATTCATCGGAAAGCTCTCAGTGAGAGCTTTCCGATGAAAGGCAACAAGCCATATTTCCAACTAAATCCTGAAAAATTACCCATAATTCTGTTTTGAGTGAGAGCTTTCCGATGAAAGGCAACAAGCCATATTTCCAACTAAATCCTGAAAAATTACCCATAATTCTGTTTTGAGACATAGTTTACATGTACTCAATCCCCAAACATCCAACTCTCAAGGAATGGCAGGGGTTAAACACAACGCTGACTTCCGAAAGCGGGTCAACTGAGCACAGTAAAATACATTGTAACCCTTTGAGATAAAATTGCCACAAACTTCAACTTAAGTTTGGTGTGCCCTTATGTGCATAGATTTGTTTTCAGATTATCTCAGGTGCAAGGATTTCCAAATGGCTACTTTTGGGTGAAACAAAATCTTTCTCAATACGGGCAACAAATGTCGCTTCATCTGATTTTATTTCTCCCAAAACAACCTTGTTTATTTTGCCCTAGCGGAAACCCTGATAGTAAAATTCACAAAGAACTATAGGAAAACAGTCAAGAGGTTGAGGAAAATGTCTACATATGTAAAGCCTCTGAGTCCATATTACTATGGCCATATTATGACATGAGGGAATTGAGGATCTATAGAAACAATGGTCGAAGTCCTTATTACCATTCATTAAAAGCATTAAAAGCTACATCAGAGGCAAGCTCTACTCAAAGTTTGTTACCTTTGTCATCAATAAATTATACTGGTAATCTCCACTGGGAAAATTTTTGCAATGCTTGGACTCCACAAACTGTGACCCACATCATACAATATTGGTTTACAACAAGACAATGCATTCTAGATAGTACAGTACACACTCTATACACAGGGGAATGGAGGAGACCACATGCTGTTTCTTCCATCAGGGAAACATACAGCATATAAGTGCGAAAATAACCCCTCAAAACATGTTGTGTGTCTGCCATATTAAATGGCATTGGGAGGGAAAGGATTCTCTTCAAAAATAATTAAGTGAGCCATATAAAGATGTCCGCCTAATTGAATGTAGCTATATTTAGCTTTGTATAGGTCAACTACATGACATGGCTAATATGGAATCTGAAAAATGACTGCAAGGCAGTTCTAACGAGATGCCACAAAGCTACCAAGCATTTCACAACAAACCAATTTCCAAAATTCTGACGATAAATTTCATTACCACAATCCACAAAACCGCACTGTGTAAAATGAATGTTTGGGAGTGGTAGACAAGCCTGCGAAAAGTGTGTCTGTCATGTGCAGAATGAGGTCCCCAGATGGTGAATATAGTGACGCTATCCCACACAACGGGCTAGCATCACCAAATTCACCCTCTGGGGACCTCATTCTGCTTAGGTCTTATCTTCTTAGAAGTATTTATAGTCTCAAATTGACATTGTTTTTAGTTACTTTTTCCCTTCTGGGAAGTTTCTATATCCCCAAATTTGCAGAAAATGAAATGTATATAAATCGATATGACTAATGGGTGAAAATCACCAACTTTAACTGGGGAAATTCAATCTGATTCTAGGTCTCCAATAGCAGTCGAGGCACAAGCAGAATGAGATTCCCAGAGGGTGAATTTGGTGATGCTTGTCTGCCGTGCTGGAAAGCGTCACTAAATTCACCCTCTGGGGACCTCATTCTGCAGCTGATAGACACACTATTTGCAGGCTCGGTGGTAGAAGCAATCAAGAACAAGTGGGTATGAAAATATGGGCACTGAACAGAGTTTCCCCGGCAAAGGTGTATTTTTGTTGATGTTTTTCTGAGGTGACTCAATTCGAAATATGTCTCAATCGGCCTGCGATGACTGGACAAAACCTGCAGCATACATGTGATTATCCTTCATCGAATTGTGGTTCATGATTATACCAAAGATCATTCATATCCTATCTGCGATGACAGAGACAAAAGAATGAATTGTATTTTACACTCTATAAAGTGCCATAATTTCAGAAGAAATAAATGAACAAAACATATTACATGTGGATATTATTCCCGCCTCGTGAGCACACTTAATGTTATGATGTTGGTGGGTCTTGCTTAAAGACATATTATGGACTTGTTCAGGTATGTGAAACTGATAAGTTAACATTCAGGTGCTATGTCAACTGGAGGAATGTAGCATTTTAGTAACATAGCCGAAAATTTCAAGAAATTCGACCGTACCACTCCATAGAAATCATCGTCTGAACTACATTCAATTGTAAATATTTACTTCTCGATTCGGGATGCAACTATCTTCGATAAACTAACAAAAAAATTTCACCTTCAAGAATCACTGCAATTGATTAATATATAAGAATGACGATGTGTGTTGCCAATTTGGATATAATATTTGTAAAAATAACTACTTTGAGCAAGATTATTCTCCATTTCTATTTGATCACCATACCGCGGTGTTTCACATCACTTTAAGTGTTATAATGTTGGTGGGTCCTGCTGAAGTGCTATGATATTTAAAAGATCATTCAAACATGACCTATGATGACTGGGATACAGGTATCCAATGTTGGCACATATGCATTTTCACTCTATTATTATATAGGACCATAACTCTGCAACAAACCAATGGACGAAACCAGTTCCAGGTGGATATCACTTTTCCCATTGTTGTTCATAAGTGTACCAAAGATCATTGAAATATGACCTATGATCATGGAGATAGAGCTCCAAAGAATGGACAAACAGTGGGAACCCATTTCTACTTCGCTCGCCAAACTCGCTCGCCGATATAAAGCAAAAAAGCTGAAAAGACAATTTGGCTACTAAAATATTAAACATCAGAGCAATAACACTATACTGTTCTTTTTCAGTTGGTATTTCATGGTTTCTTGCCATACTATAAAGCATACAAGAGTCATTTAAGTTTTTGCCCACCCCAGGCATGCCTGCATGGTGTATAATATTTTGATGTCATGATGTCAAGTCAATTAGATTTGATTACATTTGTAGCTTTTCTTTATTAAAACACATCATATAGGTCACTTAATTTTGACATATTGATTAATTAAGAAATGACTGTATTTTGAGTGTGTTTTATCAAAGGGTATAGCACTGTGGTTGTTGGGCACATTATGTCAAGTGCGGTTCACACTAAATGTTCTCCACGGACCACACTGACGTACATGTACCCCTCAATAAAACACACTCATACTACATTCATTTCTTATATTTTTCCTTAGGAATTCTGTCTTTGATTTGATCTAATAATGATATTACTGTCGACATTCAGAATTAAGGTTTAAATTATGGGTCGATTTATTATTACTGGTAATAGATATTCAGAGTCGGTTCAACAGATTGAGATTTTTCCACAGCGGATATAGGGGTCCCATTTCCCAAATCCCTAGCGGAAACCCTGTAATTATATTTGAGATCAAATAGCCCCAAGGTTTGACGTCTTTCTACCCATTAAAGAGGAACTCAATCAAATTCTTCAAGAAACCTTTGTCTAGAAACCTTGCGGTAAAATTGGCATGTTGAGAGTTTTGATCCAATTACGTTTATAGAGGAATAGAATAAGAATATCATGACTGTCAAACATAATTCCATAACTAAGATTAGTATTCGATAAGGATTCTCCGAGATATCCAGAAATCAATTTTCTTCACACAGGCAATGATGTAGCGAGAAGGGTTGGATATTTGAAGTTAATGAAGATGGAAATACAGTTTAAAACTTTGAATTGTTTAAGATGTTCCTAAAATAATTCTCACTTGGGTGTTTTAAATTGTGTACTATCCCCACTATTTAACTCTTTCATCCCTGAATATACAGATATAGATGTCCCAGAACCCTGGATTATCAGCTTGCCTATTAAAGTAAAATTATGTGTCCCTGATGTTTTGCTGTAACACTACCTTTAGAGAGATGTCGGGTATGGCAAATTGTGTTTTTTATGATCGTTAACAAGTGACCTTCAATTTGTGTTATATACCAGTTGTGGCGTCACATCTAAAATCTAAATGAAATATCAGATGTGAGCAGGTGAGAACCGAGAAGGGACATTGAACCCCAATATATGCTATAGTCGCATGTATCACCTGTATCTGGGATATCAACTTCGCATATCAATGTTTTCCACAAATACATACATGTATGTGTCATTCTTTGAAAGTGTGGTGTATAAACGTGGATGTGATGACACCCTGCATGGTTTCAAATGTTTTACCAATCGGTTCATTGAACATAATTGCTTTATCAAAGGCACAAGCAGACCAGTACTAACCTAGCTAGTATGCACAAAAGACGCCATTTGACCAAAACAGACATATACTCCCACATTTAGCAATTTTAGACTAACAGAGATTCACTTGTCAGTAATTTGAGGAATTATGAGTATTAAACATTCCATATAAAACAACTGACAATGTCCTGATCGGATTCCCAAAATGATTATGAATGTCGATGTCATATTTATAATATGCACGTGCAGCTATTATTAAAGTCACGCCGTTGTGCGGCATGGTGATTTCTGTAACATTGCGTCGAAAATAGGAGATATTAGAAGGATACCACAAATAAAACATCGTTAGAAAGGTCAACATTTTCTTCTTTATTTCATAAACGAAATAACAATAATCTTATCGGTATCTTTTTGTGATAAACAATAAACCAAAATCAAATGTGACTCAAAACACCTGTCGGCAGTATATTGCGTCATCGATTTTTAGGAAACCCCAAAATAGTAAAACGTGACGTCATACAGGTTTTGTCTATATTTTGGCCCAGAAATTATCTTAATGGCGTACGTGCTAGGTATTCGTGCGCACTAGTAAATTAGTATTGATACCGAATATCACCCAAAGGATATACAAGTCGCTAACCAATAAAATCATTTGTAAATCTCTGGAAATATTGTATTATTGCCGACAATTGCGCTGTGCCCGCTAAAGAGGGCTGTCGGGATGAACGTAAATTACGTCGTGTCCGCTTTAGCGTGCTGCCGGGTTGAAAGAGTTAAGCTGTAATTTGAACGATTGAGTTGCAATTGACAATATTCAACTTGAGGTTGGGTGCACATCATTATGAAAACTGTTTGAATTACTTGTAGTGGTGGCCTGTCTTATTGGTTGACATAATGGTGCAAAGACTGATTAGCTGAACTAGTGCTGGGTGCAGTATTTTGGTATACCCATTATAAACGGTTAGAATTTTAATACCATCAGAGTTACTATCGATTTTATTTTTAATTGGTACTCCAAAGTTGGGTATAATCGCAGTTTGTATGAATATTTTGAATGTAAAACCCAATATTATTGCTCGACAATGATTGTAGTCATCGAGGCTACCATAATTTGATTGTTTCTTTCTATTATGTAGAGTAAATTTTTATTTCTGCCGGCTCTCGTTGTAACATTGTTTGTTACAAAATTTGTGCGATAATGTATACCAGATTCACATACATGTACTGTGCGCTGTCAAATGTATTAGGTGCATTGTGTACAACAAGGCTTTGCCTGTCACATTCAGATTACAAGTGTCTGAAATTTGTGTACAACTGCTTCATTCAAGCTTAATATATCCCCAATTATCAAGACCGTATCCATGCATGAATGACAATTCCCAAAAAAATCACTGGAAATTCCGTTTGAAACAGCGATTACAGAAAATTCATTTCCAAATTGCAATTAAAATTGATTAGGCCTATCTTGCAAATGTGAGATTTGATCTCATTCATTTTTGTAAAAGCTGCCTTTATTTACTGAATGTAGGTGGAAATAATCGGAAATATAAAGTTTACCGCGGAGTGATTTTAGAATTACCGTGGCATTTTTGTACACAAATACTGCTCAGCACTAAGCTGAACATTCCTACAAATGAAATCCTAAAGTGTTTCTCAACCTGGTATCAGCGTATATATGAAAATTGACAGAAACTGAACATCCCTACACATGGAGAATGGTCCATTCCAATGTATATATTTTTAGAACTAGAAGTCCTTTTCCATATTTGGTATGAGCTCACTATCGTTACATGGCAACTAAATCAAGGCTGAACAACAGAATATGAGTTTCGAGCATAATTCTTCATTAGCCGAGCACATAACTCTGTATAACTTGATTGATTTTGAGGCTGGATTCACCTTGAGTTCAAGCCTGAGTTTAGTGTGTCTGTCATTTGCAGAAGAGGTCCCCAGAGGGTGAATTTAGAGATGCTACCCCGCAGTTGGCTAGCATCACCAAATTCACCCTCTGGGGACTTCATTCTGCTTAGGCCTCAACTGCTACATGGGAGACCTAGGATCAGATTTAATTTCCCCAGTTGAAGTTGGTGATGTTCACCCATTGAGACACCTCGATTAATATGCATTTTATCTTCTGAAAATTAAGGGATATAGAAACTTCCAGAAGGGAAAAAGTTACTAAAACAATGTTAATTTAAGACTATAGGCACTTCCCAGAAGATGAGGCCTAAAGAAAAATGAGGTCACAAGAGGGTGAATTTGGTGATGCTAGCCCACGATGCGGGAGAGCATCACTAAATTCACCCCCTGGGGACCTCATTCTGAAAATGACAGCAACACTAAAATCAGGCTTACTTCAGTTGATACTAGATCAATATTGATAATTGAGTCAACCTTGATGCAAACAAGATTCTCAGCAATTAGTACATGGTATTTAATTTCTGGCAATGATAAATACAATCATGTGGAGACACTGGAGAGCTATGTGATTCTAACATGTATAGATCTGATGATTAGTGTTGTGAGGTTTTAGAATTTACGTTTCGGTTTCGGAGTTTTTCGGTAAAAAACCTCGGTTTCCGTTTCGGTTTTAGTAAGCAATCACTTAACATAATAGCAATTAGTCCAACACAACTGGACAAAACAGGCACTACCAGTTACAGAGGGTCATACTAAGTTGGGGAACAGCTTGCTATGTTGCTAAATCATGAACTTTAATGAGAATGTGAGATAAAAGTCATATATTGAACCATAAAGTTTAAGCAAACACAAAATAGTAGTGCCCGACTGACCATATTTCCAGACGCCGACTCAAACTTTTTTCCGACTATACACAAATATTTCGACCATACCAAAATCAAAACATAAAAGGGAAATGCAAATACAGCAACGTTTCATGCATACAAGATGAAGTCCCGTGCGACTTATATATTGGTACCGATATCGTTTAAAGACAAGGCCGTGGTAATCAATCAGTTACGGTGTAGCAAGTGCGACATGTGCCCAGTTCCTCGACAATGATGACGTAATTACGCGTTTGATGTTCCCGCTCAGTTTGTGGGTTAGAGATACCGTTACGCGCAAAAATAACTGCCGCGATCAACAAGACGCTGATAAGTGCACGTACATGTATACACGGCAATTGGCCGGCTCAAATTCGTAATATTTCGTTGAACGTTATAGATAAAAGTTCAATTTTATTGACCGATTAGCCGGGAGAATGAAGTTTCAGAAATAGCAGTTCTAACTACCGACTTTATTTCCGCACAGAACGAAATGGACACATCCCGATATATAATTGATCAGAGAGGTCGATTATTTGACAACACTATCAACTAACAAGTCGATTCAATTGAAAAATAAACATAAAAAAAAAACCGTAATGTCGGTTGGGGCAGAATCACGTCGGTCGGTTTCGGTCGGTATTTTTTAAAACCGAAACCGAGTTGTTTTCTCGGTTAACCGCACAACACTACTGATGATGCCTTCAGTTTTTAATTGTATCCTGAAGATAATTGTGCATACTCAACACCAAACTGAAGGATTTACATTGTGTAGAACATAGCGCATCAATTTGTTGTGAAGATGGGTTTTTATATGCTCCAAATATTATTCTGATATTAAAATAGTTAGGGACATCATTGAAATTAACTCAAAAATTTAGTAGTAAAACCACAACTGTGTATAGGCAGCTGACTTCAGCAAAAGTCAACACTTGGATGCAGGTTGTGTTGACATAACAAACAACAGATTTTTTGGACACGGTCTCACTCCAGGGTTGTAATTGTGGGAGGGTGTTTTCACGCAGCTTCAACTGGAAATATGTGTATTTCTTACAAGCATTTCAACATTGAAGATATTGCCATGATTTGTTTCTTTAAATATGAGTAATTTGATATTGGTTGCATGCCCGCATGTAAATATAGGTATGTAGATGTAGGCTTAATTGTCTATTCTGGCAAACCTACCCGTAATGTATGTAACTCATCAACATTGTCCTCTTGTTTTCCCCAGTAGTTTTGGTATATTAAAAGTCTTATTATTTTTCACTCAGTTTCAATTTCACTCAGCAATGGATGCGCAAAAAATAGAACTGCACGAATTTAAATACGTGTAAGGTATACAAATAGTCCTGCTTATTCCTGGGAATAATATGTTTAATCAGGCGCAGAGCTGACCGGAACATACCACCCAGGTGGCATATAGCCAAGTGTTGCGCTTAGCAACAGAAACAAAAAAGACGAAGAATAAGAATTCATAAAGCAGAAAACATCAATAGATTCCTTTTTTGGAAACTGTCCTGGTAGTGAACATCCATACAAAATTTCATTGATATCTGATAACCCATTACTGAGATATTGGTGTGAATTGACAAAAAATAATTTCCAAATTTCCAGATAAACAAAGGAGAATGCATACAACACAGTTTGACACTCTATTGAAAGCCCTGGTGACAGTGGACATCTATAATAAATTCATAGGTATCCTACAACCCATGGCTGAGATACTGAGGACAGACATATAAGTGGACAAAGGGGAGACAGGACACATGTATACCATTCCCTGCAGTTGTGATGGTGACGTACAATAGCAGGGTCTGTTGGGTATGCTGAAAAATTTAAATATTCATATTCTCAGCTAAACTCTAGCTATACCGGTAGTATCTTTAAAAGTTATTGATGTGGAATGAAGTCAATAGATTGGTAAACTCCCGACCAGCATGCTATGGACATGCTGGGATCAACTTAGGTTATGTACAGGTGAGGCAAAGTCACATGTAGAAAATCAGTTAACCATTGACCTGTGACAAGTAACTATCTAAAATTGTTTTGGACCCTACATAAAACATGAGAACAGTGAAAACATATTTTATTTGAGCTGATTCAGGGATGGAAAAATTGTTAAAGCCTGATGAGTCTACCAGGTGACAAAAAACAATTGATTCCTTTTCTCTCCCATGATTCTCTGCCAACAGGGTTCGTGTACACATTTTTCAAAGTGAAATATTAGTAAATATCCAGAACATTTTCGGTCATATTAATATGTTTTATATTATATAGATCAATTAAGTTTTTATATCTATGTTACTCGCCAAAGAGCAGGTAAAAACTCAAATATGTTTCAGGAACAGATTGTTAATAATAACAAGCATGATATACATGAACTTTATGTTAACACCAATTGCCAATTAGATTAGGAATGTGAAATTTAAAGGTATGCAGTTTGACAGGCGGGAAATTGAAATCGAAGTGAAGTTGAATAAGACAGAACAGAGCTAGCAGGTACTAACAGCCAGAGGCTCAGAGCTAAAAAAATGTCTGGGTTTTCCAGTATTTTCCAGTATTGCTGAAAAATGTGAATTTTTCCAGGAGTTGCAAAGAACATACAATTCCTAATGTTCATTTTCCAGTTTCCAGGATCGCCTTACGAACCATATGCAAAGATTCTCTAGTTAAACTCTGAAGAGCTTATTGGATGATTAATACAATAATTAAGTATGTGATCAGTATAGAGCACAGATGTGCTCAAAATGTCAGAACGAATAATAATTTTTACGTAGCCTTCCAATTGCAACATGGCATTTTATTATGAAATGAAAAATTTGTTCAAACAAATACCAGTCCTTCCCACGAGACGTGAGCAATTGCTCATGCACCCATCTGCACTCGTGATTTCAGTTTTACGTGTGCATTTATCGGGTGCAAATAACTGCACTCACTGTCAAGGGGACTTTCACGTGGAAAATGATCAATTGAAGTGAACACTTATCTCAATTGTTTTTGTAAACTTAGAATTGTCAAACACAGTCATCAATCATGGAAAATGTCCGCAGCAAGTTTGCGAAGAAAATTCCAAAATAAACTCCTGCATGCAATTCACAGTAGCTGACCAGTGGTAATCATTGATTCACCAGGGATTTACTGGAATTATTGCTGAATTAATGGCATGACTTTATATACTGGGAACAGAGAATAATTTATTCAAAATACTTCAGTGTACTACAGGTAGTATCATATTGATGATATATATGCTTGATGAAGATGAGAATGTCTGATACCATAATTTGGAATCCACACCTTTTAATAAGTTTGGCTCATGCAAATTGCACTTGTGATCAATTTCATGGGAGCAAATTTTAGCTCTCGTACTATACTGCACATGGACAGAAATTCTAAGCAATGAACACCTCATACTGAGCCAGTGTCTCATACAATCAGATATACATGTATAATTATTTATAATTGGAGGCTCAAATGCTATGTGTAGCTTTAAAAGAAAAATAAACCATTATTGATTCAGTGCACATACAGTACTAGTAATGTCCTAAATAATCAACCCCTAAACCACAGCAGAATTATGGGAAATTTTTAAAGATTTAGTCGGAAATATGGCTTGCTGCCATTCATCTGAAAGCTCTCGGTGAATGGCAACATGTCATATTTCCGACTAAATCCTGAAAAATTTCCCATAATTCTGCTGTGATTAAAGGGTCATATACTTTGGGCATTACTGTAGGCATGAACCAGTAAATCAAAATACAAGCCAGGAAGTTCCATTTGTGTCTGCACGAGACTATTTAATATTTGCTGGAAATCTTTTTAAAAAAATGTTCAGTGTCTCTGGTATACTGCAACGGGAGATAGATCAATACAGCCTTTGTTTAATCACAGAGCTCCTTTAATATTGAACAGCATTCCCCATGAGTTGCTGTTGTATGTGGGCTAATCTGGTGCAGTTCGATATAGCCACATGCAAACAAAAGGAAGAGACTGGCTATGGAATTGCAACTGTCAAAACATTCTAACAACCTGTACTCAACGCAGCATAAATGAATATCAATGGTGTCTGTTTCTTGACACTATTTAACCCACCACGAGGAGATGTGATACTATAAGCTGATAATACTTGCCTCTCTTTCTTCTCTATCTCTCATAAATTGTGTTTGATTCATGTTTAACCCTTTTATGATGGGAGCTGCACTGGTGCAGCATTAAAGATCCTGTGCCAGTGCATTCTCTTATATATGGAAGTCTTCCATAGGGAGCCTCACATATATAAGAGAATGCACTGGCTTACAAGGTCAATATTGTTAGGCCAATGCATTCTCTTATATATATGCGAGGCTCACTACTACGGTAGATGCCCATCTTTGGCATCTACGCTATGACTATGATTAGCAATCGAAAATATAAATATATATGTATTTCCAAGCTGGACAAAAATCAGAGAGACTTACGTCTGATAAATATATGATATGATATGATATACGAGAGAATGCACTGGCACAGGGTTTTCCCAAAATTTCAGGAAGCTCCAATCATGGAAGGGTTAAATGGACATTGCTCATTTGAATCTCCAAAAGAAATCTACGCTACAATTTCGAAGGAAGGAAAGACAATAGGATAAATACACAAAATATTGATCTTTATATATACTCTTCTGAAAACTTACTAAAGTCATATAAATTTTGTAGCTGTTTTAATTTTTCACACAGAAGTCACTGAATATGGAGAAAAAAAAATTGAGCTACAAAAATTTACTTTTGGGTCCTCTTCACCACCCACCACCCCCTCATGCATGCTTGGATACAAACAGATAATATACATGTAAGTGCAGAAGGATATCTATTAATTATTGGGAAATGTTCAGATAATATGTTCAACAAATGTTGAACTTATTATCTGAAAATTTCCTTGGGGAACTACTCATCAAGGAGTATTTAGTGTAGATAGGATTAATCCAACATGTGCTTCCTTTTAATATTTACACCTTGGTTGCAATTGTCAAAACATTCTGCCAATGCTCAGTATTCAACCATGAGCCATTGAGGAGATGTGTAAATATAAGCAGACAATTTTCTTCCCATCTCTCATACATGTACATCATTTTTCTCCATGGTTGTAGCATAAATTGGCATGCATGGTATCTGTTTGTTTTTAATAGATAATGCTTTCTCCCAGATCCTTTTCTTCATGTTATCATTGATAGGAACACTTTGCATAAATTAGGAAGGAATAAATACTGCTTAAATGGACATCGCTCATTTGAACCTTACAATTATGTATATATACATAATTTGGTAAGAGGCATCTCAAAACATATCTAAACAGAAGATTTCCAAACAATTTTGTCGATATAGCACTGAAAATAAGTGTTCTGTTTCTTATATTTTAAAATAAATTTGAGATAAATCCGTTTAAGTGCCAGTTAAATTTTTTGTCAGCGGTCGCGTAAAATCGCAACTATAGACCATGGGAAGAAAATGTAGAGCTGCCATTGCTCTGAAACTTTTATGGCACTACATAATGTTGATGATAAAAATGAAGAGATAGCAGTCCGTGAATTTTTTTTTTAATAGTTTCGTGTTTAAGATAACACAATATACCAATACTTCAATGTGTCTTTCTGTGACATATTATAATTGTAGAAGGTAATTCAAATAAATTTATCAACATATTTTGTTCCCAGGAAATATTCAAAAGCAAATATTATTAGGTGTATTTTGGAGCGCAACCACTCTCTATTTATAATGATTCATTTGTGAAGATAAGCAAATATTAGTTCAACAAACAGCCTTATTAGCTGAATATTCCTACAAATGAATCAATGGGAATAAAGTAACTTCCAATCAGCAAGTATTCAGTTATCACAAGGTAAAGCCACCATGTGCTTATTTTCAATAGTTACACCTTGCAACTGTCAAAACATTCTAACAAACTTCTGTAGGTACTGGTATACATGAAACTGGATGGCTCAATTCCACAATCGTTCATAGTTTTTATATAGGAGATATAGCACAGTAGCAATGTTATATTTTATGTCTCCGAAACATGCCGAGCATTGCCCTTTGAACATGCTTGGGACGATACAACACACCAGGCGCCTATTTTTAGAAGCAAATTTGATTTTTGAGAAAGTGCAATTTTTTTTTTTTTTATTGGGTGGGATTCGAACCCCGGCCCATGACGGCGAGCGCGCCTTGCGACTCAAAGTCCGACGTCAATACCACACGGCCACCGAAGCAACCCCAATAAAGGAAGCTGTCCATAGTTTTGTTTGTATAATATACCCTTCATAGTTCTAAGAGAATTGATCAGACCAATGCCACAAATCATTTTGTACAATATACCCTTCATAAAAGAGAATTGATTAACAATTGAAACAAAAAATACAGACTGGAAAGTCTGTATATGGCTGTTCCTTCCCAAAAAGGGCATGTGAATGATATCAAAACATATTAAGTGCCTGCCAGATGCGACTACCATCCCCATTCCCTGATATGGTGGATTATAACTTTTAGACACATATCGCAACTGTCAATTAATACATTCCAACATTTCAATGTAACATTTATAAATGAATTTGGAAAAGTCGCTGCTCAGCTGGTTAAACTAAATCACATTCTGGGACCTCATTTTGCTTAGGCCTCATCTTCTGTGGAAAGCTTTTAAGTTTCTTTAGAACGATTCCTTTTTAGCTTAGTTTCTCTACATCACCAAATTGGCAGAAGACACAATGCATATTCAAGGTTCCCAATGGTGCACATCACCACCTGGGAATTTAAACCTGTGTCTAGGTTTCGCATAGCAGAAGAAGCCATGCATAATGAGGTCGCCAGAGCCATGGTGATGATAGCCCACTGTGTGGGATAGCGTCACTAAATTCACCCTCTGGGGACCTCATTCTTAAAATGTCCAACACCACATTTTGAGGCCTGCTTCCCACTACATAGCCGACCATGTGCTCATTTCATTGGTTTATTGAGATTTATCATTTATCCTCGTTTTGAACACTAGATCACATCATAACAGTGTCAGTTTTATTGTCAGAAGAGAGACAGTTTGAACATTACATTGGGAACCATACCACTACCCATACAAACTACCAACCCTCGGTAATCAACTGCTAAACTTGCCCAGACAGTGGCAGATACACAAATCAGGCCAACCTACCTTTTTGTGGATCACAAATCTGTGCTTCTTGGCTTAATATGCTATGTACCTTACCGATTGAGCCACCATGGGACCCACCATGTTCTTATTCGCCATGTGTGCATCCTAGAGTAGCATAGATTTCCAGAACAAATTATTAATTGAAGGAAAATAGGGGATCGTATTCACAACACAGTAACAGGCATCATAACATGTACAGTAAGCTCTAAGTAATCGACTTCTTAACCACAGCAGAATTATGGGTAACTTTTTGGCTTGTTGCCATTCATCGGAAAGCTCTCGGGGAGAGCTTTCCGATGAATGGCAACAAGCCATATTTCCGACTAAATCCTGAAAAGTTACCCATAATTCTGCTGTGGTTAAGAAGTCGATTACTTAGTGCCACCGCACACGCTGCGATTAAAATCGTAAGTGGGGAAAATCGCAGGAGGAAGCATCCAATGCGCATGCCCACGACAATATCGTAGCCAAATCGTAGCAATCAAGCACTGTTTGATTTTAACAGGAAAATCGTGGCATGACCTTGGCAACGCGCGCGATCGTATCTGTCACATGACCAATGTCGCACTTGTCATGTTGTAAATAAAACGAAAAGAAAACATTCAAAAATGGCGCAAAGTTTACAAACTTCTTGCACTTATAAAAACGAGGCCACATTGGTGGAGATGTGGCACGACAGGCAGTGCAGGCCTATACCACACATCAGACAAGGAGTAGAGGGCTGCCGCAATTGTTGAAATTCAATTGGGGCAGCTGAGCCTGTTGAGTTGACAGGTACAGAAATGTCAAAATAACAAATATATTCAATTTCACTTGAACTTTCAACATCAAATTGTTACTGTTAGTTTAGAAAATTGAGATACATGCCATGCATATGTATTTAGTTGCATAATGCGGAGAATGTGGTCTAACGTTTTTCTATCGTGCGATCG
Organism: Siphonodentalium dalli; assembly: GCA_032622095.1. NCBI lineage: Eukaryota > Metazoa > Mollusca > Scaphopoda > Gadilida > Siphonodentaliidae > Siphonodentalium > Siphonodentalium dalli. The sequence continues at coordinate 147,729,072 of CP136065.1, read as the reverse complement.
ATCACGTGGATAAAATCGTAGCTTCAAACATCGCAGCACCGTAGCGTCTGCGGGCAAGCTACGATTTCTCCACCTACGATTTTCCCCACTTACACGATTTTAATCGTAGCGTCTGCGGTGGCACTTAAGAGCATTACTGTACATGACAATACAACTGATGCTGATTCATGCATTTATACATTTATTACTTGATACAGACTTGAAATACAGAGAAGTCACTTCTTCATATGCATTTTCTAAGATGAAGTGAACTTGGGACACGTGGAAATGTAGGTGGAAATTTAATCAGCACATGAACATCAGCCTTCTTATGATACAATATGCCACACAGGAGGGAAATTTCCACTCTCCTTATTTGAGTCTAAGGGGAGACAAGGGGAGATTGAAAATGTTCTCATCTCAAAAGTCCAGGCCTGATGAAAAATTTTCAAAGTTCTGATGAATTTTGCAACGTTGTTGAATTTCTTCAGAATTCTTTACAAATTATGAGAAACCCTAAACCCTAAATATTTATCAACACATACAGTAATGTCCTAAATAACTGACACCTAAACCACAGCATAATAATGGGAAATTTTTCAGGATTTAGTCAGAAAAATTACTTGTTGCCATTCATCGGAAAGCTCTCACTGTAGCTCAGACATGGATACTCACCTATTTGAAGAACATCTTGAACTGCTTTTGCTTTATATAGATGCTCTCCCTTTTGGAATTCTTCTGCATGTCCATTGGCAAGACAGGAATATAACCTGGAATAATAATAATTTGAGAGAAATATCCACATAATGGAAATGCCTGGTTGTAAGAAATGTATGTTTCCAAAATATTAAATGCCTTATGAATGTAATTACAAAAAGAAAGCATGCATATTTTTTATCAGAAAAAGTGACCTACAATTACATGATTTTTCAATTAAATTTTATTGAGGAGACAAAACACTGAACAAATATAGCAGTTGCACTTTTCATAAGAAACAAACATGTGACCTGTTTTTAAAAACCTTAGAGCACATGATTCTTAATATTAAGTTGAAGTTTCTTCAGATTTTTATGTGCAATTAGTAATGGGCTTCAGTGAACACAAGAGATATTTTACAAAATAGATTTAGTTGAGGCAGGAATTTAATTTTGCTTTTAATAGCAAAGTCCATAAGTTTGGTTAACCATTTTAAGCATGTTTCATAACCCAGTTTAATTTTATTTTTTTTAAATGTGTTAAGCAACAGCAATTTTATAATAGCCTGGTATACAAACCCTTCCTAAATATTGTTAAAAAAATATAGTTTTTAATATTGTTGGTTTATGTTCTTGCTGATTAAAATATGAAGCAGGCTTTCACAGTGGTGAAGAAAATATTTGATGGCAGAATCTCTATTTTTCTTTCATCTTCTTTTCTATTATTTATACAGTTTCATGGGAAAAAATACCCAAATTTATGTTTATATTTTGAGTAAATCTTTTTATATTTTCCCTCCTGCACCTACTTTGTTTCAACTCAAATGTTGTATAAAACTAGTCTATGTTATTGTTGAGGCCATTTATATATGGAGATATAATTATTTCTAACTGAAAACTGGTGTATGGAAATGGACTTCAGTTACTTTGTGATTTTATCGCTTACCTAATATCTTCTTCATTTTCAGGAAAGCTCCAAAATTCTATTCGGAGCTGCAGTTGTTCTGGAATTGGTTGAGGATAGGAGTCGACAACTTCAAATGGAATGTGGCATGCTATTGCTTGAGAGGTCAACTCTAGAAGTGTTGGAACCTTGTGTTCTGCAAAGAGAAAATGAAAGATTTGAAGATGCATTCAGGTTTCCAGACCAACAATAGCAATAACAACATAAATGATAGTTCAATGACACTGTAGCTCAACTTGGAGAGGGGATAACATCATACATCACAGTCAATGGAACAATAAGGAATGCGGAAAGTTTAAATGTTTAAGTAATACCATAGGTCAACCCAAAGAAGTCTGGGATCAATTGGATGGAAAATGTGGGCATTACGGCATGACAAAGTATTTAATGATGCAAAGAGTAAAATCCAAGATGGCTGCCAGCAGCCATGTTTTTGTTTGAATATCACTAAAATTTCAGAGCTCACATCTACATGCTTGAAGATTAAAAAAAATATTTCTCCAAGAAATGTCAGGGTGTGCCAATGAATTCAAATATGAAATCTAAGATGATAGCAGCCATGTTTTTTAATGAAATTTGGAAAATGTTATGGATCCCCATCTAGTGGTCACCCCGAAGATCCATATGAAGTATTTAGTGACAATCGGATGAGGGATGTGGCCTGCAGAGTAAGGCGAAGGATCTGCAAAGATTAAAATCCAAGATGGCCACTGGCAACCATGTTTTTAAACTAAATTCTAAAAAAAATGGCTCCCATCTAGTGGTCACACCGAAGATCCATATTAAGTTTGGTGATGATTGGATGAGGAATGTGGTCTGTAGGGTGTGCCCAACAATGCAAAGAGTAAATCCAAGATGGCTGAGGGGTGCCTTGTTTTTCATTGAAAATCATTAAAATTTGATAGCTCCCCATCTAGAGGTGACCCTAAACATACCTATTAATTTTTCAAAACAATTCTCCGATAAATGCGAATCCAAGATGGCTGCTGGTGGCCATGTTTTTTAACAATTTTCAGAAACAAATTTATGGCCCATGTTGACGTCAGCCCATATCCAAATGAAGTTTGGTGATGTTGTAAGAGAGATGTGATCTGTAGGGTGTGCTAAAAGAAATTGTTGATGGACGGACGGATGCTCGGAAATGTTTTGAAAGTTATTTTTCATACATACATGTACGAAAAAAAACATAAGTGTAAAGTATGTATACAGTTTTGGCTCGTTAGATGCCTGATACATGTATAGTATAGTACATGTAATGCTTGAGACGAGGTATTAGCCTTTCAGCACTGAATACAATGTACCTAGTAGAGTAGCACCATTTTATTGATTGCTGTACCAGTACATGAGATAAAAAGAAGGTCATAATTCATTGTTTAATACCGGTAGTATAATTCAGAAAATAAAGGTGTTTCAGATGGACAAACTATTATATATAACAAGTGCAACGCCAAACATGGCATATGCACCAGACACTCAGCTTAGAGAGTGGGCAATACTAAATATTTGTAAGGATGGAAATTTTTTATTTTCTGAATAAAAAAGTGGGTATCCTTTCCCCCTAAATTGGGCTATCAATACACCAAAGCCCAACAAAATCCGATGATCCATGCCAAAGTTACAAGCTGATATTTTCATACATTCATACGGTTTCAAAATTCAGAAATTCCCAAGTCAAACAAGGGCAGTAAACACTGGTAAAAATGAGAGCATACCAAAGCAAAACAGTATCTAATGAACCATGCCCGTATTAGAAGCTGAAATGTTTGTAACAGAGACAAAATTCACAAATTTGGAAGCCTAGAGGTGACTAGGGAGACATCTTCTCCCTAAAATGTGCCACTTCTCCCTATTTTTGTCCCAGTTAGAAGTGACTTTTCTCTAATATACCAATAATATGCATATGTCTCAACAGCATATTTAAAGCATATTTACCAATTATAATGGAGTTCTTACTCACTATAATGGTTATATAAATGTACTCTTATTATTGAATCATAGAATGGTGATGTTGGGGAGTTTAAACTGCAGACATTATGACTTCTCCTGATAACAGATCACTTCTCCCTGATAACCAAACAGGGAGAAGTCTTCTCCGAATTTGAAACTAGGCTTGTCCTTGGAACTCTTAACACATTGGATTTGGGGGATTGGGGGTATAAGCAGACAATCAACACAAAACATATTTTTCTGGTTTATTAAAGCAGAAAATAGGCACAATTAACACCTTTTTTCCCTTTTGTTTTTTTGTTTGGCCTTGCCAGAATGAATGCACTTGTGAATCAATCGTAGGTATGAAGCATCTGTGCACCACTGATTATAAAGAGAGACCTGCCATAGATCCAGGCACATCCCATGGACTATTCATTGCCGGGGTACACAGTATATCCCTATGAAAACAGCCGCTTATTATCTGCTAAGTTACATGTACTAAAATCAATTTCTCTCATAACTCACCCAATATTGTATATGTGTTTGTTTATGCTGCCAGTGTCAGATCAGATTGGTATTTGGGTTATCATGCATGTGGGCACATCTCTGCAATCATTTAGTTCAAATATTAATTAGGGAGTTCATCATCACAGTTACCAACTGATAGCAGACTCTTGGAGCAAACGGAGGTCTCTTAATATTCTACATAAGCCTCTAAGAACAATTAAGACTTTTTTGAAATATATGAACATCATTTACGTAGATCCTTCTTATACAGTAATGCCCGAAGTATATGACACTTTAACCACAGCAGAATTATGGGAAATTTTTCAGGATTTAGTCGGAAATATGAAAAAACTCCCATATTTCTGCTGTGGTTAAAGGGTCATATACTTCAGGCATTACTGTAATAAAATTGTTATGGGAAGGAATAATATATATCAACAGTTCAGCATTTACTAGCAGAGGGGGCATCAGCAGATGTCCAGTTCGTATGGGGGCAATGTGACTTGTTTTTAAAGCAGAAAAATATGTAGTACTTTAGATTTTTATTTGTTGCCGATTAATTCTGCTTCTGGAATTTCGATGCTACAAATTATGCCCAGGAATGACATAAATTATTAATTCGGGAAAGGCAATGTTTTTCTAGGGCACCCTGGATCAGTAGAAAATCATAAATTGTAAGTTAGTCCCATAGCTGAGAAACAAGTGAGCTTGGTCCCTCATCATAAATAAAGGTATGAGTTTGATAGCAGTCTTGATATTCTATCAACTCAACATTATAGAGACGTCAAGTTTCTGGGACGATATTTGAGTTTATATCATGCTTGCGGACACAACTCTGCATTCATTAGTTCAACTATTAATTTATATTAATAGGGAGTTCATCAAGCTTTTTCACCATAAATTCTAGCAAGAACCAAGACTGGCAATAACTGATTGGTCAGGTTACTCATAGGCTGAAAATTCCCAAAAAAGTCAGATTATATCTGGCTGATACATGTATACTTGTACGTCTCTATACATGTCCATGCATGGCATGGTGACCAAATGTAACTTATTCATGATGGGCACATTTTTTTCTGGGGTACCCTATTAAAGAGACACTCAATATCGACACAAAGATGTAAAATGGTTTGTTTCGATATAAAGACAACACAGCAACAATTTTGAAATTAAATTTTAAGATTGAATAATCGCCAACACCACTACATGCGGTTCTTTTCTGATATTTTTTGGAAGTATACAATCAATTCAACTTGTGAATATGTTAAATGTCCTCTAACTGACAAACTATGACAAAATGTCCTGCTGAATGAAACATATTAACCTAAGAGACAAAGCCTTGACTGCCCTTGAGTCATTGGCTTAACAAATTGGATTTTTTCATTTAGCCTTGTTTCTGTTCATCCGAAAAGTGCTACTTTATTGTCAATAGATGCCACCATAGATGCCTGACACAGTGTCACAATCAATGGAAACTGACAGCATGAGTGTCATATTTCCATTGATTTCCATATATGTTATAATATAACCCACTGTGCTGAACAATGCATAGCGCCTGTGAAATTCCTTAAGATGATATCAGAAGATTCCAATACCGGTATATGATCCACTCAGTCTTAGAGTCTCATAACCCTCATACATGTACATTATAATAGAATAAACTACATATACACTGTGTGCCCATGGGCTTGAACTACATGTAAGGTCTGAGAATAGCTTTTGTCAATTTATACTCAATGTACCCTTGTACCCTGAAATTTATAAGAAAACAACATAATAATTGTGTAGTATTAAACAAATGCAACATCAAATGTAACCAGCAGTAACTATGTGAACCCATGGGATTGAAATTATGTCCGGAAATATCTTTTGTCAATGTGTACCCAATGTATATAATAACTATATATACCCTGGCACTTATGAGATTATTAAATCTGCCCTGAACATCAGCCATAATAGGTAATTTAACATATTTGGTAAATAAAAGTAAATGCGAGGGTGAACCTTTGGTAAATACATGTATATCTCCAGTACACCAACAAATAATGGCTATCTATGGTTTCAACCAATGTACCCAACGTACCAACATGGAGCAAAAGTATTGATGCTTTTCGTGTACATTAGGGTCCTGCGAATATTCGATATTCGATTCGAGATTCGATTCGAAAGTCAAATTCGATTCGAATTCGAGTCGAAATTTCCAACTCGAATTTTGAATATATATGGATGAAATTATTAGAAGCTTACGAACACGTACACACGTCGATCTTAGCTGTTTCTGTGCCATTTAATTCCCTAAAATTATGAATATGTGCGCTTTATAATTCTTATTGTACATCACGAATGTACGCATGCTATTAAATATATTTATGGCCAGTAATTAGCCACCAGATTAGGACCACTAAATATGTCTGAATTCTAGCTTTGAACATCGTTGCCAAAAGCTCTGAAATCGCCGTTGGACCGACGACGCACGTAAATTATAATAACTATGAAACTGAGCAACTGCTAGCGTTATCCGCCGACTGTCTATCTCAGGTTCCGAATTATTTTTATGTGACATCGTTGATGATGTAAACTTCACGTGTTTCAGGGGTTGAAAAGTGCATGTTGGTGGAGTTTTCTTTTGAAGTTGATTGTCAGTTGACAATAAGTCGTCCGTTATTCATGTTTATTTTAAACATGATAAGCTTCTCAGGCAGTGCAAGAACTTACACGTATGACGAATACAACATGGTGTATAAATCGCAAGCATCTGGGACAACGACCCATCTATGGACTCATCAGTTCCAAAAGCACCCAGTACTACATAAACAGGCTACCCTGCGACTGTTGTTGCATCTTCAAGTTTACAACAACGGGTGTTTCCGAATGCCCATTTGCAATTTTGCATGTACATGCAAACTGTACAATCTTTGCGTGATTTTAGTTCCGATAGGCCGGTTATATATTAATTGGACGTTTTGATCTGTTTTTATTCTTCTTCTCGACAATAATCAATTGAAGTTAATAGTATCGCGATCGACGGTTGATCGCCACATAAGTTATGATGGAACTTCATGGAAGTTCATGGAACGTTTCAAACATCATCTAATCGTTGGAAAAACATGCCTAATTGAGAATGCAACACACATGTATAATTCGATTCGACATTCGATTCGACATTCGATTCGACATTCGATTCGATATTCGATTCGAATTCTTCAATTCGATTCGATCAAAATCTCCAATTCGCAGGACCCTAGTGTACATGTACCAAAATGTAACATACGAGTATGATAACTTGTGTCAAACTTTTCTTGACAATCACTTTCTTGACATACCGTACATTCTTGACATATAGATGCCGACAGTCATTCATTCATAGGAAATTTTGTTACACAACTTGACCAAAAAGGTAAAATATACATATTTTAATTTAAAAGTATGGTACATGTGTAAGAGATCACCTGTGACCCTACATGAGATTTGTAGAGCAACAACCACCAATTAAAGTATGTAAGCTACTGGCATCCCTGCTATTCCTTTGTTATAAGAAAATAAAGACATGTCCAATGGAGATTTCTGGAAATAGTGCCTCATTAAATACCAGTACATTAGCATCAATCATAAGACATTCCTATAACAATCAACTTCAAAGGCAGTCGATGAAAGGAGGTCTGTGAATGTCTTGTTACATAATGTGGGGAAGATAAGAGGCGCCCCTTATCAGAGATTTCACAGAGCATTGGCAAAAAAATAAGCTTTTACAACCATTTTCTTGTGAAAGCAATGTTTTTTTTTACTGAAACCAGATTTTCCCTGAGAAAGTTTTTTGAGAAAGACTAATGGGTTTGTACAGAAAACATCAAGACATCACCTATTCAACCTAAATCATGTTTAAAGTGATACGGAACACTCGTTCAATGTGTTCAGAATGAAATAGAGAATATTGATGCCAAAATCAGTTATTATCATACAATTTTAATATACACGTATCTAAACAGGCAGAAAACGGTGTCATTGTTGTGAACAAATTATAGTAATGCCTGAAGTATATGACCATAGCAGACTTATGGGAAATTTTTCAGGATTTAGTCGGAAATATGGCTTGTTGCCATTCATCGAGAGCTTTCCGATGAATGGCAGCAAGCCATATTTCTGACTAAATCCTGAATTTTTTTCCATAATTCTGCTGTGGTTTTATAGGGGTTGATTATTTAGGATATTACTGTACATGCAGCGACTGTTATCGACTGAATCATTGTCGTATGTTTATCACCCAATAATTTGTCCCAAATAAAGTAGTAAATATTTACATTTGTGGTTTAATACATATATACATGTAGCTCAAACATTGTGTTCTCTGAAATGGTAGTCAATGGGGTTGAAATTTTTGACAATCTTAGTTGATTGCTACATTCTTCATGAGAAGATAATGTTTGGATACTAACTTATTGGTTTTATTCACTGAAATCAATCCATATGTCTTTAAGCCATTCAACTAAATGTTGAATATCCATGGTTCGCCAATTTTATTCAAAAATGGCCAAAAAAAATTTCAAGCTATAGTCAGCAACCACCTCTCTCTCAATTTATGATCATATCTCCATGAAACCATTAATTCATTAAAGTGATGTGAAACGTAAATTGAACCTCACAATTGAGTTCCCTGCGTCATTCTGTGGGAAGAGTGAATAAAATAACTCAGATACACGAAATCCCCCATCCTGAAGTCAGTTTGTACACATTATACGGCCATTCGGCTAACTATTTATATTCATCAATCGTCCCGATTAATCTCACCATAATAACACGAAAATACAAACCGATGCGTTGTCTTGTGCAGTCACGGAAATGCCCGAGCACTTCCGACTCGATTGGGATTGAATCGGGTTGCGTTCTCAGAAATGGCTTCTAGGGAGGATGACCGTTCGCTGGAATAGCGTCATGCACATCAGAATATTAAAGCGAAAAACAAATTGACATCGCAATCGGTAGTCAATTCGACAGGGAAGGAATAGAAAGGGAATTGTTGCGTGAAATCACAAACGGAAGAACATTGGCCGAGTTAGTGGCAAAGATTATAATCGAACAGTGATCGAGAGGTAATAATTCCAAAATGTTACTATTTATAGAAAATTGTAAGCGCATTGACCGAATTTTTACATCAATCTGGCCGCAAGCACAGTACCGTGCAGAAAGAGTTGTCTTACTTTTGTAACTCAAAACTGTTTAATTACATTATACCTGTACAATAGTACAAATAATTGGTATTCAATATGCCAGTACAGAACATTTGTTAGCTCATTGGCCATGAAATGTTTTTAATGGCAAATTCTGTTGTCAAGCTTTAGTAAGCACTATTCATTCTGATGGATGATAACTATAATGGAAAGCCTTTTTCACATGTATTAGCTAATTGCACATTAGCGTAAGTGAATTACAATTAAGCGTAATGTATTACACTCAGGTGTAATGAACACATATAAAGCGTACTTCACTTACGCTTAACCGTATGATGTAGATAAAGCATTACTCCTATGAGTAATAGAATTATGACTAGTGTGCTTAAGCGTAATTGATTAAAGTGTGCTTAAGTGTAATTGATTTACGCTTAAGCTCACTGGTCATTTATTTTCATTGATAGATTAATTACACTTAATCATAAATGAATTATGCTTAAGCGATTATACGAGAAGCCGTTTTCACATTTATTCTGATTCTGCTTAATCGCAAATCATTTACGCTTAAGTGTAAATCATTTGCACTTAAGAGCAAATCATTTATACTTAAATACAAATCATATGCGCTTTAGCGGAAATAGTATGGGAGGCCCTTTTCACATTTATTATTTATTTGCGCTTAAGCGCAAATATTTGTGCTTAAGCATAAATCATTAAGTGCAAATATTTGTGCTTAAGCGTAAATCATTTGCGCTTAAGCACAAATATGTGTCTATCAATTTATTTGCGCTTAAGCGCAAATACCTAACACTCCATTACATCCCTCTGATGTGAATGATTGAGTCCATCTCATATTATATTAGCATGGGCCCATAGTAATAGCCCCATACAGACTCGAAGTTGAAGAAAAAACATATTTCCATATGCATATCAGCATCTCTGTCCCTGGTGTCCCAAGATTTGGTGCCTCACTCCCAGAGCTCATGTATATTTTATTATCTCCTGCACAGATATATACCATTTCCATGGCCATAAATAGGGAATTAGGGGTTACTGGGGTTTGCTTCCCTCATATGGTGTACTCATTGACTTGAAGTTGGGGAAAAACCCCTATTTTCATAATATCAGCATCCCTGTCCCCAAGAATTTGTGTCGCCATCCCAGAGATATAGTATATTTTATAAAAGAGACATATCCTACACAGATCTATATCATTTCCATGGTCATAAAACAGATCTTGGGGTTTCTGGGGGATTGTTTCCCTCATATGGTGGGGCTATATCAACTTTAGTGATGTGTTTAGGCCTGTGCCATGTAAAATTAATTCAGGGGGGATCATTGCATATTGATTTTTATTTGCGCTTAAGTGCAAATGATTTGCGCTTAAGCGCAAATATGATCTATTTGCTTAATTGCAAATGATAGAGGTTATTTGCGCTTAAGCGTAAATAAATAATAAATGTGAAAAGGGCCTCCCATATAATAGATCACATTTATGGCAATTTTTATGCTAAAGCGCAAATATATTATTAGACACATATTTTTTACGCTTGAGCGCAATTGATTTACACTAATAAATAATATATTTGAAAAGGCTGTCTCCCATGCGATTTCCTCTAAACTCAAATTTACTCTGGCAATAAGACATCAATCAAACATCGGTTTAGACTCCCCCATATACTATGAGATGGACTCAATTATTCAGACAGAGGAAATCAGTTGGAGTTAGGTATTTGCTTAAGCATTATTCATATTAATTATGCTTAAGTGTAAATGAGTTCCGCGCTTAAGCGTAAATGAAGTACGCTTAAACGTAATTCATATACACTCTCATTGAACTCCCCTCAAGCTGAAATGGATGCAACCGCATTACTAATGCCAGTAACCTACATCAGGTTATACCAATATACATGAGGTATATGGGGAGCCAAATTAACATTTAATAAATAATAGAGCTTAAGCGATATAATTTAGCTTAAGCGATATAATAAGGGAAGATATAATTGCGATTAAGTTCAATAAGGAAATATCTAATTGCGCTTAGCACAATAAGGAATATCTTATTGCACTTAAGCACAAAAAGGAATATCGTATTGCACTTAAGCGCAATAAGGAATCTCTAAGCGCAATAAGGAATCTTCTTATTGCACTTAAGCGCGATAAGAAATATTCTTATTGCACTTAAGTGTAATTAGAGATTCCTTGATTGGGGGGGGGGGGGGCTTTAGCTCAATTATTTATTAAATGTTAATTTGGCTTCCTCCCATAGAGGTGAGATAGCTGATGAACCCAATTACACTCAAGCGTAATTCAAATGTATTACGCTGATCGTAAGTTAATTATGCTTAAACATAAATAATTTATGCTTAAGTGTAATTAGCTACTATAAAGTGAATCTGGGATAAGGGGAGTACTCTAAATTGTTCTTTCGACCAGCTGTTTCTACCAATTAAAAAAAATTCTCATTTATTTTGAAACTAATGAAAGACAATGGTATATTTTTTTACTAGTAATATTCATTATAAACTTGTACAAATCTGAAAACAAACAAAATTTTAATATTTAAGAAATTTAGAGTTCCCTCTCTTACAGCAGCAACCACTATGCCAGGAAGACCAATCGATCTAGTTCAGCCCGATTGGGCTATTATAATTTATAGATCGATCGGTGGTTCATGCACTCTCTGCGTTTGAAATATTGCTAATAATTTCCATTTACATAAGTCAATAATGCCATTGCAGATAACTTCATCTTAAATTCGACCAAATGTGTTGACGTTTGATAAGAAGGGCAGGAATTCCCCGATTTGTTTATTTTCAATCGATGAGAAGCATGACGACCTGGATCAGCTGATCGGTTCGGAGGTGTGCCAATCGTATTTTGCATGCTGTGCACGAATACCCATTCACGCCTAAATTTGCAAACAATCCATATATAACATATACACAGGGTGTACACTTTGTTAGTTGCCAATTAATTCTCGACATTTCAATTAGAAAACATGAGATATCGATGCAAAAATCAAGACATAATCACATTATCTAGTTTGTGTTTTGTTGAATCTACTTTCGGTTATCGACATGTCGGCTATTGTTTTGGCTGTTCTCTTAACCGTGCGTGCCAGCCGATCGTCGTTTTTCGGGCGGTTCCGATTTCTTCCGAATATAATTCCATGACCTCCACGCGATGATTCGCGCCGAAAATGTGGTTGTATCTGAGAAGATTTCTTACTCTGACCGCAGTTTTCAACAATTTAATACGGGGCGAATACCGCATCAATAATATGCAACCTTGGGGTTTTATTTCTAGTTTTTTATGACCTTTCTTATGGTATATCGGATACAGTTCTGTCTGACATGAAATATATACCCACCGGGAGTGAAGCTAATGACTTTAACAGGTAATCAGCAATTGTTGGCCTGTGTGTAAATTTATAAAGTTCTATTTATCAAAATTCACACATGCTTACTTTATATCAAAATAAAGATAAGTTGCTGGAACAGCATACTTTCTTAATCAAGTGACAATACTTTACTTTGTGGTTTAATAATAAGTCATTATAAGACAATGTACATATGCAGGTGATTTAGTGATCATTTACGTTGATAAATGTTGCCGACTAGTTCTATTAAGTTTTTGCAGTTTACATTCATGCATATTTCAATTATTACTTTTGTCCAACTTGCGATTTTATGTGGTGTTTCTATATATTTTTGTTTTCTCGATAATCCCATGTTTTGATTCTGCCAAAGTTTCTGAAAAATGGCCAACTAAGACACAGAATATTTCATGTTATTTGTCTTTAAAGATGGATTAAAAGTTCCATCCCACCTATTGAACAACAGTATTCATGATTAATATAAAATAAAATTAGCACATTTATAACCACAGGTTAGGCCACACCAATGTAATAAATAGCCTGGTACCACATGCTTATTATTTGAGTCAACAGCGGCCCTCAACAGGAACATAAACCAAGCACAAATTAAAAAAAACAAAACAATTATGATATGGGGGGTAAAGTTTTAGGATACAGGTTTGTAAACCAGGCTAATAACTTGTTGTTGCTCCTTCCTAAAAACCCAGGTCCTTTGTTCTAACCAGATATTCTATTTCTCAGAATGGGCACTATGCTTTATACCATAGCTTGACATTCGTAATCTAGAATGGTCATGTCTCCCAATGTATGCACAACTAACTCCCACGGGGACTCCTATTCAAGAAATAGTTCACATCTAACACCCGCTCACAATAACAAACATCTGTATAGTGCTTATAAACAAACCCCACAGAACAAAATTCCTGGTCAGAAAAGGCAGCATGTTAATTTGCATACCAGTTGTACATGTATCTATCACATAAAAGTCATTCAAACATAACATGTCATGATAATAGAGTTAACTGTTCTTCTGTGCAGAACGATATTACTTTGATAATTAGTGAGTCAAATCTATCCTAAAATACATTCATGCCCAAAATACAGATAATTGCGTCAACATTATATATTACATATATATATACGTTATATTTGCAGCAAAAACAAATATTTTATTAAATGTTTGCATACATTGATATTTAGTTTCGAACAAAGCTGTACTGGGAAGCTGTATATATTCCTATACAATTGTTATCATGGCATAGTCCACGTGCAACAGCCACTCACAAGATTTATGTCAATGGCATGGTTCTGTTCTAAGCCGAGGACTATTTTGTACATTTGTACATAAAATGTTCTTTTATGTTTCATTTTTCAAGATTTATCAGAATAATTCATCATTGTATATTTCAAACCAGTGTTCAGTTAATGGACTCGTGACTGGACATTCGGAAACTGAATGGTCTTGCACTTCAGGCTCGACCATCTAGTTTCCAAATGTTCAGTCGCGAGTCCATTAAACCTGACACAACTGCCACAGAAATTGTATAATGGATTAAATATCAAAAAAGAAGTTTCAGTGTCCTTATATTCTGTCCGATTCAAATCAAATTTTTTATGAAGCTAATAGAAATTGATATCAAATGAGAGTTAATAAAATTACAAGTCATAGTTTTCAACTCAGGTACTACTACTAGTATGTCTTTTTTTTTTTTACAGAGAACATGATCATATTTAAATAGAATCAGGACTTCCTTACTCTACATACATCTATGTTAATCTTCGATAAGAAAAAAAAATCTACATATATTGGATATACTGCGAACAAAATACATGTACATGTATGTGGATATACTAGTACGATCCAAAACTGTTTCAAGAGATCACCATGATTAATTCTCTAGATACACACATGATTAATTCTCTAGATACAAGGGTCAATGTCAAGTCCAGTAACCCGTACCCAAATGACCAAATAAACCATCTGTGCAAAGGACTGCCAAGAAAAATAAGGCTGGTGACCTAGTTTTAGATAATGAGGTTATACTGCGCCATATCTTCCTACAGCAAATATTGCATGTATTGACCAACAGCTGGAGAGGTACAATACAATATAGTGTTACCAGTCTAGTTCGATAATAGCTATCAAACAAAATGTATGTATACCAGCTGACCTATATATCATTCACAAAGGTGTATGTACCCACTAATTGAAAGAGCATGACCCTTTCTTTCTGGTTCAGCATGATAGACAGGAAGACATTTGCTATTTCTAAATTGTATAGACCTTGTTGTGGTCACAATGGTGTGTCAAAAAAAACCCCAGTCCATTGAAAGCTTCCTGGCAGGTTATATGTCTCTTATGTTTGGGCTAAATACATGTGAGACATAAGAATAGGCCTATGCTTTTGAAAATCAGAGACGTAAATGTGAATTACTCAAGATAAGAGGTACTGCATTCATCTGACACATGAAATGTACTGATTGGTGTTTCCACTTCAATGGGATAGTCATAAACCGTAGTACATTTTGTACCACTTCTCACAGGAGCCAAGTGACATTTCCACCTCATATTGGCTATACTGTGTTCACTGCGTAAGGTGGCATTTATATGCCCTATAATGGCCTATATATATAAGAAATCTGAAACTAGTAAGCTGGTGATGACCAAGAGCTACTGGTATATTGCAATGTTCCGATTACCAAAAATGGCGGGTGAATAGAGCTTATTTCCTACGCATAATCAACCATGTGCAACTGTTTAATTTAATTTTTATTTATTTCTTTTAATTGTTTTGTTTTAATTATTTATAATGGTATAATTTGTATATTTCAGATTAATGCCGAATCGGTCTAACAAACCTAAGAAAAGCTGTACGGCACGATTCCAAGACAGTTACTTCCTTATACCGCGATCAGATGACGTCCATGAGATCCGATGGGACAGACCCTCTTATCATAGCCAAGGTTCCCACATTTTATTCAGTTAGCTCGTCACTGTACAGATCCCAAGCAGACGCGACCGACACTTCCCAAGAGTCGTTCAGCCATCAACCATTTGAAGCTATTCCATCAGTTACACACCATACAGTATGCATTCGTGGACAACAAGATGCTGCCACTAATTTACGGGTTACTGCCAGACAAGACTAAAGCCACCTACGTTAGATTCTTCGGAAGGGTGGCATAGAAAACTGCAAAGAATCATAGCCAGCTCACACCCCAACTTTTCAGTCTCATTGACTTCTTCAAACAAGAACAGGCCTACTCCGAATCAACAAATTCTTAAGCTGAGTGGCGGTGGAAAGGTGGCACATCGACACTGAAAATACAGGGCTGTCAACAACTCACTGCGCCACTTCAGGAGAGTTCTGCGAGTGGACAAAATCGACATTTTGACATTCCTAGATAACGTTTCCAACATCAGCGGTCGTTAATATTTAGAGTAAAATTATGTGTTTATTGTTGCCTGTAATTTATGTAATATATTTTGTCTTGGAAGTTAATTTTAACTATATTAACCATCGGCGAAGTGGGAATCTCCCCCTGCCCGCATACTTTTTTCCAACTTGACTGATAACAAAATGACAATATAATCCTGGTGTGAAATATTCTTAGCCAATCAGGTACCAGAACTCATGCAGCTGATGACCATGCATGTGTGTAGCATGAAGGACATTTATTTCCATCAACACATGAGTTGTTCGTATTTCTGTTTGTTATAAATGTTACAATTATGGAAGTTTTCGGGACTTACATGTAAATGTATGTAAAGCTGTTATAATAAAAATTATACTTCAATCAATGAAAACGCTTTTAAATGTCCCAAAATTTGAGTCAGAAAATTATGTGCCCAAAACACAGAAAAGCGCTCAAAATAAACATGACATGATGAGGAGTATCTGTCGAGATGTAAGGATTTTGTGTTTAAAATTTATAATTTTCTCTAACCGACTGGTGGTTCAGTGGCCCTGTGATGTGCCAAAATTCCACCATACATGTATAGGAGGGTGTCACGCCCTGAAAAATTAATACCGATACCGTTAACATAGAGGGATGAATCCAGCATATACATGTATTAATAACCAAATGGTTCAAGGGTGACTGATGACAATGAAGCTCAGGGCAAACGGAGTACATATACACTGTAAAAAATGTTTTAATCCCAGATACGAAGCTAAAATGGGTGAAGGTTGCTGATCTCTTGATTGACAGCTGATATCAATGTCAAAGAAATTGGGGAGGGGGTTACTAATGGCAGTGGTAGTCCAACTTGCAGCTGTTAGGACATTATGTAGATTTTGTATTATATTGCCGTATGGTAAGCGTATCCAATAAGTTGTCCACAATTGCGTAGACATTGAAAGGAAGCATGCAAAACACCATTTGACTGAATGAGTGATACCAATTTATCGCCCTCGCAATTGCAGTGGAGGGTAATTACCGTCCGCACAAATTTAAATTTAGGTGGGCGGGGGACATCATCCGTTTGATTGTTCTTCTTCAATGGGGTGGTTGAATGTGGTTGGTACCAGATTCCCAGCAAACTTTTATTTGATATTATCACATCAAGTGCTTCATTCTTTGTTTGTGACAAGCTATTTAAATGCTTTCATGATCACAAACACGATGCCATCATATTCTTGGTTCCATTCCTGGTGGGCAAAGCATACCGGTACATTATAGTGTTGAGATTCAAAATCTGCTATCCTGATTAGAATTTTATCAAATCTTTCCATCAGGTGCATTCCCATGGTTTCTATCGACTACAGAGAACACTTACAATTACAAACAAGCGCAACACCATGCATGGCATACATGTACATGTATGTCCCCAATGATCAGTTTAGATCCTTGCCCAAGTTACAAGCTGAAATGCTTTTTCGTACACAAAATTCACAAATTTCCAAGTCAAACAAGGGCTGTAACTCTGGTAAAAATGAATGGACGAAACCAGTATTATGTGGGTATCCCCCCCCCCCCCCCCCCCCAACATGTACTATCACCATTCCGAAGGACAACAAAATCCGATAAATAACATCAAAGTTACAAGGTGATATGTCCGCATGGTCACAACATTCACAAATTTCCAAGTCTACAATGTCCGTTACTCTGGAAAAAATTAATGTACAAAATTTGTAGTATGTTTGTATCCTTTCCCCCAATGTTTGGACGGGTGGACGGACACCACAACAAGACAGATGGATGGAGCCCTTACAAGTGCGTATGCCCGGAACCTCCTATGGGGGGTATAATACATGGCAGATTCCAGTATAACGCACGAAGACTGATGTTTGCCTACTGTGAAAGTTTGGAAGCACATTATATATAGTTATTACTGTTCACCACTCTTCACATTCAATGATTCACAACCATCAGTATTTATCACGAAAACAAGCTGCATGCACACTGACATTTTGTTTGAGAAAACCCAACTTACGATTATATAATATTAAATAATTTAAATCAGAAGAAGAAAAAAAGATAAAATACCATTAAGTTTAATTACCGGTACATGGTCGGTATAATCATTAATTCTGACATATTTAAGTGAACGATAAGACGACCATGATTCAATCATAAGTAACTTTAAGTACATGTAAGTGGTGAGTTTTCCATCGTGGGTAGTTGGACTGTGCATGCTCACTACAAGATCGTGAGTAAAAAATGAATATCAAGCACTGTTTGATTTCAGCTGCGAAAATCGTGGGATATCATTGGGACAGAATTGCACAATGAGTAGTGTAGAAGGAAAAATCATACCGGTAGGATAGTCAATCACATGGTTAACCTTGGCTTAATATGAAATTGCAATTGTATGAACAGACTGTCACTATATAGTGATATATATGTAGTTATTATGGGTCACCACCAACCGAGAACATGGCGACTGCGATGTTTCAAGTTCTCACGTCTATCCATAATACTCTTGAGTGCCTAATAAACATACATGTACGATTATTAAAATCGAGGTAAAATTCCCACCTGTACGATCGTTATTTAGTCCTGTACGTTTATTAAATTAACCAAAAGAAATAATTCACCAATCTTAAATTGTGTTATTCATTGATAAATGAACTCTGATTGTTGACAGTGATCTGCACACTGTAGATTCACAGACCTGGCTATCCATCGAAACTATTTCTGTCCCATGGCATCAGTAAACCAGTCAGATGGTGCGTTTTGTTGGGATGTATGGTACTAATATTTCCAGTCTGTACGTTTATTCCGCCCTGTACTATTATTCAGTTACGCGACATTTCCAACCTGTACTATTATTCCACCCTGTACTTTTATTAGGCACTCAAGAGTAACTACATAGTAACATATGCCATTTAAAAGGTCAAATATGGTATACTATTCACTTAAGATTGATACATACACAATAATTGAACATTATTATGACTTAATTATTAATTTTAGATTGTTCTCAGTAAATAATATCTCCGACTGTCACTATGACTCAGATTTGTCAGTCACTATCCAAGTTTTTGTCAGGCCCGATTTCTTCACTTACAATTGAATCCTGGTCGTCTGGACGTTCACTTAATATAATAATCACATATCAATTATCATCCTGACATAAGTTAGTAAGTACTGGTACTAGGTTGTAGTACTAGTATCATTTACTAGTACTTGTAAAAACAATTTTCTTAAATTAGGTGAGAATAAATTCAATAATCTGTCCAAACCATCGGCAGAATCTTCCCTTTTGGAATCTGCCGTGGACCGAATCACCGGGACACACTAATAGTTGTAGTCCGAGCCCAGTAAAATGTGTAGTTGGGATTTTCAATTTCGTTTATTGTCGTTAATATAATTCCAATAGTGATGAATTTTGGTTTGTGGTAAGTTATGCCAATTACAAATAAAAAAAACTAAAAAGATAATTTGTAAGTCTTATATTTCAACTTTTATCGCCATTTTTCGTTCTCCAGCACACTAAAAGTTGTAGATTGGAATCAGCCGAGCCGGCCGCCGAGTCGCTAATTAGCTGTTAATTGCTATTGTTAGGCAGCTGATTGGATTAAGTCAGTGGTGGCCCGGTCACATGAAGATCAAAGGGCAAGTAGTGGGGAATAAAAACAAACAATGACTTTTATTAAGCAATATATGAAGGTTTAGCAATTTTAAAGATTACTCTTTGTGGCCTACTTACGTAAACACTTTCGTCCCCAATATAATTGACGATAACTAACTCTGAAACAAGAGAAGAATACATTACCCGTTTGAACATTCGTCGCCAGCCTTGTCACCAAAATCCCGCTGGATCCTGTAGTCACGCCGCAAATACTTTGGTTCTTTCCTTGGTATTTTGTTGGCACCTTTATTAACCCAGAAATACTGGTCACACGTAGCGTCTTTTGAGCCTGTTAGTACTACCGCAGACGCTACGATTAAAATCGTAAGTGGGGAAAATCGTAGGTGGAGAAATCGTAGCTTGCCCGCAGACGCTACGATCTTTGCAGCTACGATTTTCGTGGTATTTACAACATGACCAGTGAGACATTGGTCATGTGACAGCTACAATCGCTACAATTTCCTGGTAAAATCGAACAGTGCTACGATATTGTCGTGGGCATGCGCATTGGATGCTTCCTCCTGCGATTTTCCCCACTTACGATTTTAATCGCAGCGTGTGCGGTGGCACTTAGAAGGTAAACGGAACCTCCTTTTGGCAGTTTTGGTGGCACTGTCGATACTTTGTCTACGTCGGGTTTCTCGAATATCGAGAGCACTTCTCGATAATCAAGAACAGATTCTTTGTTCATGTAGATTGTAGCCGACATTGTGTACGATGAAGAAGCTATGATATACTGACCACATTACTACGTGAAGATTATATATGTTCACGAGAGCTGTAACTCACCCAAAAATATCGCTCATGTGTGTTTGCATAACACGCATACGTGTAAACAACTCTGTGGTAAGTATTCAGTTATAAGTATTCCAGAAGCCAAAAAGTCTCAAAAATTTTTTGAAAAAATGCGTACTGGACTAACTTCGTACCTCTGCTCCTCTCGTAATGTCATGACCAGGGACGACACTACACTTGGCACACCGTCGGATCGGGAGCCGACGCTAATGGCTGTCCCGTGTGCAACAATGTGCGCACGTTAAAGATCCCTACCGTGGCGAAGAAGTCATGGGTTCGGCAAAAGACTTCCTAGAAAAATTATGGATCTACTCGATCCCGTCCTGTAAAAGCCAGCCTTGGTCACTAGGACGTAACAACTACAGATACAGATCTTTAAAAAAACACATTCCTGTGCGTGATATGATCTCACTTGTAACAACTAGTAACTGTATAAACAGTACTTTGATTATATTTCACTATAAGTTGCAAACACTCTTGTCTTAACTCATAAATCCATTGATTTGAGCCACCAACATATTCCTAACAATAGCAATTAACAGCTAATTAGCGACTCGGCGGCCGGCTCGGCTGATTCCAACTTTTAGTGTGCTGGAGAACGAAAAATGTCGATAAAAGTTGAAAATAAGACTTACAAATTATCTTTTTAGTTTTTTTTATTTGTAATTGGCATAACTTACCACAAACCAAAATTCATCACTATTGGAATTATATTAACGACAATAAACGAAATTGAAAATCCCAACTACACATTTTACTCATTACTACATTACTCATTAGTATTAGTAACATTACTACATTAGACTAGTACAATAGTCAATACCGGTACTGGGCTCGGGCTCGGACTACAACTATTACTAATAATTAGTGTGTCCCCGAATCACCTACCCTAAAGATATAGATATAAAAAATTCAAGATAGAACAAATTATTACTATTAGTTGTATTAACACTTAGTGGGCCTTACCAAATGAGATGGAATGATTGTGATTCAAACCAAGAGGAGTTGACTGATTTCCATTTTGTCTCTTCCAACCTCTCCAGTTGTTGCAGACACTTTCTGGCTCACTTGTGTAAGAGCACAATGAATCTTCGTCGAAACGATCGCTATCGTCGAAAGAAAATCTATCACCATCATTATCCCAATCAAAGTTGAAGTCCATATTACTGACTTCGTAGGTAGATGACCCCAACAGCCGGCAACGTACACTGCAATCTGTGAGTGGAGTGGTCGTTTGCTTTCCGTGACGAGAATGTTGGACACATAAAAGGTCGGAGTTTCAACGCCGAAAAACTTGTCGAATCAAATATCTAAGTAATTCATTCTGATGTATATTGATGAATAAAAGTCTTATTTCCTCAAGGGAGTAACCCGAACTGCATCAAGAGGCGATTTGATGCCCACAAACCGCTACTTTATTTGTCTGTAACGTATTGTGCAGAAAACAAAACAAAAACATTCGTGCATTTCCGTATATTTACGGAAACTGTCAATCCAACTCTCGTGAACTCTCGCGAAGTCCTTTTCCGACATATTTGTTGTTGTTGCAAAGGTTGTACCCACGTTCTCTTCAATATTCCATTAAATATCAATCCCATCGGTTAATAACAGATTCCAATTAAGATCAATACATATTGTATGATACAAAACAATAATGACTCGATAGATATTTATCATTTTTGCTGTTGATATACGCCAAAATAAATCTTTTATTCTTACCGACCCCGATTTGGATTACTCGGTTTCGTGGCATAACATTTGCTTTTTTAGTGAAGTGTGCCGAATGTTTGCGCGGTTAAATGACGCCATTAAAGCATATATCACGTATTTTGGCCTATCCATCTACTAGAATACAAAAAACTATTATGAACCTGCAATTTTGAATCAAATATTCAGTCTGAATTTTGTCACTTCCCCAATCCTGAACTAAATTTTGCTCGAGTCAAGTCAAGTTAAGGCTAAAGCCTACTGCCTAGTACATGTAGGGTAGTTCATTTTGTCTCGGTTGATCACATTTGGAAAATGAAATAAATTCCGTTATCGTTTCTATATCGTTTTCAGTGCAGGGGCCAATGATGGCCATACGGCCCACTGGAAATTGGAATCGAGTAGATCCTCCACCCAATTTGTCCAGGTTTATTTTTGCCGAATCCGTGACTTCTTTGCCAGTGATGTCAGTAAGACAGTATGAGTATGGTCACGGTAGTGATATTTAACGTGCCCAATTGTTGCACACGGGACAGCAATTTAGAATTGGCTCCAGATCCAATGGTGTGCCTGGTCATGACATTACGAGAGGAGCGGAGGTACAAAATTCGCCCAGTATATGTTTTAAAAATTTTGTCTCAGATTCTTTTGCTTCTGGAATCGTTCTCAGAGCACTGATCATTGCATCGATGGTTGATTGGTGATGCCCATGGTACTGGGGATGCAGATGGTGACAAAGTCTGACCGACACTAATCAGATTCGAAACCTTGACCGTGTCTAAGGTGTAGCTCAATGGTCGGCCCACAACAAACTAACTGAGGGATCAGCTCCTAATTAATGTTTCTTGACTGCAGAGTCAGTTGTGCTGAAGGGGTCACTATCATCATCCGGTTGAATACCCAGCTTAATATTTTGTCCTGTCGAGTACCTCGCTTACCGAATCAGTGCTTCCTTGTGGGCTCTTTCACGTTAAAGGTTGACAAAATGAATTTTTCGGATAGGAGGGAAAATGATGCATTTGTCATTGTGTTTGGAGTGTCCTAATAATATTTCTATAGTACTGACGCACAGCCCAACCTGCAGACAAAATTTCACTGCTATATTGGAAAAAATAACAAAATTATAGGGCGATGAGTACCAATTTTGGCATATTTTGAGTGGCCAATCATTGCTGTGATGATTTTGTGTTCCTTATATTTATTTTAATTTATGGGTTTGCCAAAAATGTCCTCATTTAACCTTTAGCTTATGTCTGATTGATCATGTGGTGAAAATTTTGAGTGATTTCGTGCATTCAGTTTGATAATATATGAATTTGAAAGTTATTGAGATATTCCGTTAAATGATTTATAGCATGTGAATCTAAAATAAAGCTTTTTATAAACACAATTTACAAGAACCATGGATCATGATTATAGTTCAGTTGGACATTTCATGGTATGGAAGATTAATGGTAAAATTTGTTTTCTGTGTATAAGTCTATTTAAATTATATTCAATTCTCCAAAATATGTGCACATTAATTCCGTTAAAATCTGTCCTCTCCGAGAATCTTTGTCAACTGATAATATTAATGAGATGAGAAAATCATTTTGTATTGTGGGTAAACTGTCACTAGTATTGAGGGTGTATAAACTTTAATTGGTGGGCTGAACCATTCCTATTTGGTACAGCAGCTCATTAAATGTTAAAAAAAATGTCCTCTCCGAGAATTCAAGCATAGAACCCAGAGATTTTCTGGAAGACATTGGTTTATATTGAACTTTAACCATTCTGTTAATGAGAACGGGGTGTAGTAATAATATACTATATTAAAATACAGTTTATGTGACATGCTGTGTCCAATTTGAGCTACTAATGTGTTATTTCATTTATTTTCATTGAGGCAATTTAGGTCTGCTCAACTGCAATTGTCTGAGTAAATTGTCAATCTGAAGAATTTCTTGATTATTGATAATCATGTCACTGATTACAAGGGGTTTGACGGAAGTGTTGTTCGTAAAACATGTGTTTCTCAATAGTTAAATATAATTGTCTTGAATTATCGGAGAGGACACATTTTTTAACAGGTTACAGAGTATCTGCACTTACTTGCAATATTAAAGGAATAATCCATGTACGTGTACATATAATTACATTGGAATACCATAGGACCCGTAAACTGAGATAAATAAACACAGTTCATACCCTGGTGTTCTGTATAGCTCTCAATAAAATAGTTTAGACCATAAAAAAGTATTGTCCATATATTTGTACAGCCATGAGGATTCTGCTCCCTATGACCCCTTGATACACTCAATACAGATTACCACAGTTAAAAAAAAACAGTAAGTAATCCCCCAATAGAATGATTTCACACATTAAAATGTTTTACAAGTAGCTTGGACGCTAAAATCAATAATAATCAATGTTAATCTTCTAAGCGCTCCATGGCCCCTAAATTTCAATGAACCATGACAGGATGAACAAATTGGAAATTATGGTTCATCGCAATAATCCACATCAAGTATTAACAATGTTTATCTGCCTTCTTGGACTGGACTTTTTAAGTTCTTATTGTCCGCCGACCCAACGGGTTCGGAGGAATATTATAATCAGCACGTCTGTCCGAGGTTTCCGGATGATAACTTTAGTTAGAGTGAACCAAATTAAATTAAATTTTGTATGTGGGTTTACTAGCAGAAAAGACAAGTCAAGTTCGAATTCTGGTTCCGTCCGCCAATTTTCACCAGCGTTACATGTATGCCCCTTTTTCGACTTAGAATTTGACCGTCTGTTAACATTTTTGGTTTCCGGCCGATAACTCCAGTTTGGATTATTTGATCTGAACCAAAGTTGGTATGTGTCTTTCTCGCAGCAAAATACAGGTCAAGTTCGAATTCAGGTTCCGCCCGCCAATTTTCATCAGAGTTATGTCCCTTTTTGACTTAGAATTGTTGCCAATTTGAGGTTTCCAGATGATAACTTTAGTAAATGTGTACTGAATGAAATTAAATTTGGTACCGGTATCAGGGTAATTTCCAGGCCAGTTTTGGTACCTGTAACAGGTATGGGCGCCCAAACTCCAGGCGCCCAAAAAACAGTTAGAAAGAAGAAAAATTCCTCAGATAATTAGTTTTTTTTACCATTATTACTAGAAAACAAACACAACTAACACTAAACCATCAAATAAAGCAATAAATTGTCATTTTATGGCAGTATGTACATGTAGTTCAAGGGGGATGCCACCCATACCCTCCCAAACTTAGGGCTGCTGCCTTCGAATATGACTTTGGCATATAAACAGGTGTCCCCAAATAATTACTGGAAACTACACTGACCGGTATGTAGGTTTACTAACACTAAAGACAGGTTTTTATGTGCAAACAACGGTCGTATCAAGCCTACGCTTAGAGGCGGACATGAGGTCTACCGAGCTTTTATTTTATTTAGAGTTATCGGACCCTTTTAATGCCTCCTGACTAGGACCGCTTGAAGCCCCTGACATGATAAACTGAAGATAGCCCACTTTCCAAATTCTCTATAGCACTCAATAGATTTGTTTCATACATAGAAAAGCATTGATTTCTGTTCTCGACATTAAATCCATGAAAACCCCATACCAGTAGCCCTCAATGTTAATCTTCTCATCCCCTCATTGTCCCCTAAAGTCCACTCAACCATGACCCTATGAACAAATTATAAACTATGTCTCCATACCAAGTATTATGGAAATCGGCCCAGTGAGACTGCAAATAATTTTGAATTTTAAAAGTGCGCTACAATAGTGTACTACATTAAATGTGGGTTCGCTCTGTCTGCTCATATTCTGAAAACATCCATACAAATGGGCAATGGACTATTCCTATTTATACTTTTAGAATGAAATGGGAGAGTCCATTCATTATACGCCCTTTTTTTTAAAAGGTCGTATTATGTAATCAGTCTGTCCGTCCGTCTGTCGAGCCGTCTGTCCTTCCGTTAACATTTTTGGTCTCCGATCGATAACTCCAGTTTGGATTATTCTATCTGAACCAAAGTTGGTATGTATATTTCCCAGCTGAAGATACAGACCAAGTTCGAATATGGGTTCCGTCCAGTTATTTTTTACATGAGTTATGGCCTTTTTTCGACTTAGAATTTGACCGTCTGTTAACATTTTTGGTTTCCGACCGATAACTCAAGTTTGGATTGTTTGATCTGAACCAAAGTTGGTATGTGTATTTCCCAGCTAAAGATACAGGCCAAGTTCGAATATGGGTTCCGTCCAGTTATTTTTACATGAGTTACGGCCTTTTTTCAACTTAGAATTTGACCAATTTCATAACATTTCGGTTTCCGACCGATAACTCCAGTTTTTATTATTTAATCTGAACCAAAGCTGGTATGTGTATTTCCCAGCTAAAACTACAGGCCAAGTTCGAATACAGGTTCTGTCTAATTATTTTTACATGAGTTACAGCCATTTTTTTACTTAGAATTTGACCGCATTTGGCATTGAAATTAGGGGTATATCATATTTTCTTCAAATTTAAGCTCAAAGTATTGTTTTATTTTGCGGTAGTACAGTTCAAAATGGCTAAAGGGCGTATTTTGCCACGCCCTAGCGATGCTCTTGTTTGTGAATGTCAATGAGTTACAGATTATAATAGGGCTAACATATGACAGCTAAAAATAACCCTAGTTGAATAATTCGCCTTGTCTCTTGTCTCTTATACAGTAAAAGCCTGTATTAATCAGTGAATCTCACATCTGAATAATTGTAAGTCGAAAAAGGGCCATCACACCAGTAAAAAAAATTGTCTCAAACCCATATTCGAACTTGATCTGTATTTCGGACTGTGAAATCACAAACCAAAATAACAGATTTGGTTCAAGTCAGATAAAAACATGTTCGAGTCATCGTAGCATGTGTGAATTCTAAGTCGAAAAAGGCCCATATGGTACCACTATTTAAAAATCATATCAAACCCATTTTCAAACTCATCCTGCATTTTGGGATGAGAAACGCGTACACAATTTTGTTGCGATTGGATAGAAAATGTTGGAGTTATCGCACCATGCGTAAAATGTCTACATACGGATAGACAGACGGACGATGAGTGGTCAATCCGATAGTCAGCGTTACGTATACCATACTATGGTACACATAAAAACTGGTTATGGGACAACAGATTTTGGCCCAACTTATCATCTGTCGAGTCATGTTTCCAAGAGTCTCAATATGTTTATCTTCACATTTCTCAGTTTGACAGATCTATTCAAGTTCTCTAAAATATAAAACAAGGCAATGAAAATCGGCAATCTTTCTATGATTGAGTTACAAGACTCTGATGTCTACAGTGAATGAATGTTAAAAAAGTGTGTCCTCTCCGAGAAAAAGTCAGTGGAAATTGGCAATTTTTAAATATGCTCTTGTTGAGTCAAATTTTGTCCGATTTTAAAAATGCTTTCAATATTACAATCCTTGAAGCATGCACTTCAACCTGGAAAGTAACATCTTTACACTACTGAAGCATCTTTCTATTATCAGAGAATAACAATTAGGGAATATGAATATTAAGAGTTCATAATTTACATATAAATTAAAAAAATATGGAAATTCAAAGATTTTTCCAGTAATTTTGACATATATGTTCTCCGATTGTTCAATGCTCAATGTCATGAGATATCATTCCGAAAACAGTTGCATAATAATTAAAATTCAGACATTAGAAGTTAGTTGTTCAGTATTTTCAATTTTGAGGGAATCCTGCATAGACCAAGCCTGAAAAATCAAAATACACTTGCTCCTGCTCTGAAACTTTAGTTCACGATCCAGTATGATGTTCCTAACATGAATTAATGAAGAAAAAGTTATTTGAAAAACACTTTTTTTGCACCCTATTTGGCCACTTGTGGTCAACCTTTAACGTGAAAGAGCCCTTTTACAAAATCAGTGCTTCCTTTTACAAAATCTTACAGCTAAACGAGATTCCTGATATCTATCATCTGCTAAATTGCTTTTATTTTGAAAATAAAAATGCAGCTGGTGTGACAAAGTCTAAAGACAATTAAATCGTTCGATGTCTGGCCTATATAAAGTATCGTATGATCCCAGTCCGAGATTTCGTAAAGTGATGTATCGTACTCAACCGCACTGATTCGCTAAGTGAGGTACTCAACAGCACGAAATATTAAGCTGGCAGCTATCTTGGATTTTACTCTTTGCATCACTAACTCATTTAGCACACCCTAGGCCTAGGCTACAGAGCATATCCATCATCCGATCATAACCAAACTTCATATATCCAATTTGGGGCGACCTCTAGATGGGTGCTTACCATTTTTTCTGAATTCTGTTGAAAAACATGGTGGCCATCATGGATTTTACTCTTTCTATGACTAAATCCTTTAGCACACTTAACAGGTCACATTTCTCATCCAATCGTCACCAAACTTCATATTGATCTTCATGTTGACATCTAGATGAAATTTTTTTTAAATGGTCACCAGCAGCCATCTTATATCAGCCCACATTTATCCGAGAATTGTTTTGAAACTTTACAGGTCACCTCCAGATGGGAACTGTCAAATTTGAATGATTTTCATTGAAAAACATGGCCACCGCCAGCCATCTTTGATTTTACTCTTTGCATCACTAAATCCTTTAGCACACCATACAAAGCATATCCCTCATCCGATCATCACCAAACTTCATATGGATCATCTGGTGACAGCTAGATGGATGCTTATCATTTTTTCCAAATTCTGCTAAAAAAAATGGCTGCCAACGCCATCTTGGATTTTACTCTTTGTATGACTAAATCCTTTAGCTCACATTACAGACCTGTCACATTTCTCATCCAATTGTCACCCAACTTCATATGGATCTTCTGGATGACCTCTAGTTTTTATGTTATTTACTTGAGTTATGGCCCTTAGTTCTGTGAATGGTTCTTTACTTTGACTATTTTTAGTTGTTCTCGGTCAAACAGATTCACTCTTATGGGCAAAAAAACTTGACCAAGCCATCTTTGATGTGCAACCCTTGTTTTTTGGGGGTGACTATTGAAATAGCATGTGTCTGTCCATTCTGAAAGTTTCCTGTTGAGAACTTTATTTTGCGCTATCGGATCGAAACCAAACTGGGTTCGATCTGCCAATTTTTGCCATAGTTATAGCCCCTTTTCGACAAAAGTTTGTCATTTTGAGATTTCTGGACGATAACTTTAGTTTGTGTGATCGGATCTGAACCCATTTTTGCTGCTTTCAAATAAAATTCACTGAAGTTCAGTGTGTTATAACCCCACATTCCCAGCCCAAGGGAACATATCTTACCCCACCATCTTGGACACATAAATTGAATGAAGTGAATGATACTCAGAGAGAATATAACTTTAATGAGTCTTTTCTGCAATAAAGCTATCATTACCTTGTGAGCAATAATTCATCATAATTCATTGAAAACAACACTTTATTCAATGCCTGGGAATTTGTTTGCAATTCCCAGAGCTGTTCAACACACATCACACATCTTTTTTATGTTTATTTATATTGCACCCACCCATCCCACCTGCTAATTCCAAAGTAATATTTTTATTTCAGATGGCACCCAGAAAAGGGAAGGTCGTCAAAGTTGAAGAACAAGTGTCATTGGGACCTCAAGTTAAAGAGGGAGAAAATGTTTTTGGAGTTGCCCACATATTTGCTAGCTTCAATGACACATTTGTCCATGTTACTGATTTGTCTGGCAAGTGAGTACTGTATTTAAAATTGTTTTCTAATTTGAGTAGATTTGAAATTTTTTGTTTTATTGTTTTCCAGTATACATGTGCTTAATATGTTAAAAAACATGTTTTAATTTATTGACTTACTAGTAAACAATCAAGGCAGGGAGGTTAGGCCAAAGCGAAAAATAGGTGTGTTTCCACTCACATCCATAAAAAAAACATGGGCTTTTCACTTTATTGTTTTTTTTTCACTTTATTTTTTCGCGGGGAAATTCAAATATCATATTTGTGCTATCTTTCTAATAATTATGTCATTTATGAACTTATTGTGAAGGCTAACAATGTATGTACTGAATTTCAGTGCCTTGTATTTAATCTACATGTGC
Source organism: Siphonodentalium dalli (assembly GCA_032622095.1). Taxonomy (NCBI): domain Eukaryota; kingdom Metazoa; phylum Mollusca; class Scaphopoda; order Gadilida; family Siphonodentaliidae; genus Siphonodentalium; species Siphonodentalium dalli. Next base: position 147,698,797 of record CP136065.1, on the reverse strand, counting down.
AAATTGTACATATGTTCATTAATATTCAATTCGTTTTACAGCTGATTGTAGTGTTTTGGGCGTCAAGGCCTTTGGGGTGATTCTTTTCATAGACTTGAAAAAAGGTCATCCGGTTGTTACAGTCCGTTCTTTTCAGACACCGTTGGAAGTTTTGGGACAGATGTATTCTTTGCGATTGCGTTCGCGTAAATATTGTGTAGCATTATTTTGCCGGTATATTTGGGCATGTCGTTAGTTGACGTACATTAATAATGCGGTCATAAACTCATCACCCTAATGCCGCCATGGAGCTTCATTTTACAGTGTGTCTGAAAACCACGTGCGCGTTTGTTTTTGTTTACAATCTGTTTCTATATCGGTCACAACACGGAATTTTATTGTCAGTGGGTCGATTTAATAACCAAATAAGGAGACAATTTTAGTATGCTTGTTTATGTGAGAGGTCTATATATAACAATATAAATAGTGTAGTATTAATTCACGTGGAAATAGTAAATACATCGTATTTTATTTTTCGGGATTTGGAAAATAAATAAAGTGAGTTTCGTCAGGGGGGGGGGGGGGGGGGGGGGGGTTTGAGGTGGGGCGGGCGGGGGGAGTGGAAACATGCCTATTTTTCGCTTTGGCCTTAGCATATTTTTTGGATGTTTTTTTTTTCAGTTGTAAGTTAAAGATTTTTATAGATGTACTGTCAGAAACAAACTAGTGTGTCTGAGTGTGTTGAATATAATCTACATATCTGTGTGGCATTCCAAAAAAAATCTCATTTATAGTGATGGGCGGTTAACCGAGCAAACAACTCTGTTTCGGTTTAAAGCAATACCGACCGACGTGATACTGCCCCAACCGACGTTGCATTTTTTTTTTGTATGTTTATTTTTCACTTGAATCGACTTGATAGTTGATACTGTTGTCAAATTATTGGCCTCCATTTTCAATAATGTGTCGTAATGTGTCAATTATGACTCTGCAACCGCGTTGTTATCATTACCGTAAGCGACCGTTTTTGTATTTTTCAACAGACTCAGTCGAGTGAACACTCAGACAAAAAAAAAGGCCCTGTTGCCGCTATTTTATGCGATTTGAACGTGTCGAGCGACGCCCGATTAACAGTTTAAGACACACAGCAAACATGAACCCACATATGTGTGACTGTCTAATTTGAACTTATGTTTAAATTTTATTCCATTCAGGGGACAAATATTTATTAGCCAGCATCAAGGCGAGTCTTACGACGTAATTCAAATACTTTTGATCAAGCAATCTTCTCTGTCGCACTCATATTTCGTCATCTCTGCGAATCCACTGTAACCGACCTATTTTTAGAACGCAACACATGGTACCAAAATTACGTCACGTTGGTGATGGGGTGCATGACGGGATTAATTTAAATATAAGTCATGTTGGTAACAGTAATCGCTCTGTGTTTTAATTTACTTAACTCTTTCATCACTGAATATCATAGTTACATTTATCCCACAACCCTGAATATCTGGCAATAATATTAAGAAAATAGTATGTGCATGTTATGTGTACTATACACTATACTAGTAATTGATACCTATGGCAATCTATGTATTGTCATGTTCGGGAGATATTGAAGTATCAAATGGTTATGTTTGTGTGACTGTCAATTTGTCTCGTTAAGTAATTACAGGTATAAACAGGTGAGAACCGGTAACATTTACGTAAAATCGCCTATTACATTTTGTTTTCTGTTATCTGTGGTGCAATATGAATACTACATCTCTAATATAGTTTTACGTTCATGTTCTACTAAACTTCCGTGAACCTATAGTCCATTTACCTGTGATATACTGTGCCATGACAACAGGTAAAAATACATCCTTTACAGGTGTGGTGTATACAAAAATTATCCAATGTAGCATTATCAATGAAGGTATTCCTTATCAACTGGGGAAATGTATATAAACTCAACAAATAGGTCTTTATGTATGAACAAGTTGTGTTTTCAATTATGTTCCACATATCCTTGTAATCACTGTCACATTCTCCACTATAGAGTAATTACTTATTTTACTTCCATGCTCTGAATCCAGGTCAGACAGTTCATTATCGCTAGAGTTAGAGTAATCTATTTAGTCTCCACTATGATCTTTATCATCTGAGACAAGCTGTTTTCTGGATATTTACTAACTGCACACAATATATCAAATACACAAACATTAAAATTCTCAAAGAATTCATCCTCAGAATACTCGTCACCATCACTATCACCGGATATGTTTATAAATTTAGTTTGCTTGGTCTATGCCTGTTTGGAAAGGAATAAAACTCGTTTCTATAACATTTTTGAGATAAAACCAAGTTTATATATTTCCTGTCTATTAGTGTTCAAACGATTAGTCGACAAATAATCGTCGACGCTGGTTTTTCGGGTAATCGACTCTAACTTCCACAGTCGACTAGTCGAAATACAGTATCTAATCTCATCAGCTGGCCTTGACAATGCATGGTTTCACTAAATGTGGGTCAGAAAAGCAGCAAAGATAGCTAGTCTATGTTCAAGAAGCTTTCCAAAGTCCAAACATATGTCCTAATGTCGAGCTTGACATAGAAGTACGTGGTCCATAAACAGTAAATATTAGGTCGCGGCGTACTTGACCGACGTCTCACGCATGTTCCAGGTTAATGCCACTTGGTCTTTGCATTGCGTCATTTAGTTTCTACGCTCGCGCACATTTCATACTCCCTATACCGCGGACGCAAAAATTCGTAGTGCGCATTTCTAACCAACACAGGTAAAGAGGGAGGGGCGTCCACAAAAGTGTTCGTCGACACTAACTGAGTCTAACTCTCTGCTTGCTACGTACGCCTTACGGAAGTTATGGCAACTTACAAAGTAGGCCTATGTACACATCGTATTTATAATCATTAATAATTATAATGTGTGTCACACAGTATGTGTGCCACACAGTGTGTGTGCACGTTTTCTTTTGTTTTGTTTTTTATTTTGAGCTGACTCTGAGACTGAGTATCGTTTATTTGATTTCATGATTAACAGAAAATCCCTCAATTATTTCCTCAATTATTTATTCTCATTATCATCGTAGATTCGTAGGGAACTTATTTGCGATCGGTGGGTTTCTAGAGCACCGGTTCATTTGCAACAAAACCACGTGACGTGTCACGTGATTCAATTCTCCGATCACAGTAGAGTGTAAATAGTGTGATGATGGCACGGAATTTGTAATTTTCTTTCACATGTGCTTCATTAGTATAAGGTTGGTGATGTATTTGGTCGACGTCGACTCGACTTTTGGTGTTCGACTAGTCGACTCCAGAATCCCAGAGTCGTTTGAACACTACTGTCTATACTCCAGAATACCCCCACATTAGATAAACTTTAATTGCCATATGTTTGTGATTCAAAAGCAATTTAAACACAGGATGCCTGTGTTTGACATAATAGACCGCTACAGCGGGCTGCCGTGATGAAGCGTAATTGTTAATTTGGCCGCTACAGCGGGCTGCCGTGATGAAAGAGTTAATTCCCATCTGCAGTGGTTCTCTGCACTTAACTGAACCAGTCATTACTAAGAGAGTATTGATAGGGACTGAGTGGAGAGACCAAGGGTGGGTGCAGCCGAGAAGGCGCCTCGCTGACCTAATTATGACACAGAAATATTAATAATGCAGTGTGTTTTATGCTTCCCAAATCCCTGACATATTCCTGTTTACTATGAAATTACTGCACCGTGCGTCTTTTTGTACTAATGCACAACTCTCCACTGATTAAGTAGTTCAAAATGCACACAATACTTAAGATATATAACAATTGTTACAATACGTAGTATTTCATTAATAACTTAATATATCGAACTACTGATTCAGCTGCGATGTCAGATGTGGATGGGGAAATTGGGAATTAACCCCAAATTAGCTACAACATCGCACGCTCCTCTTGATCTCGGCACATTTGCCTTCATACTTGATTAATACCTACCGAATCTTGGCACATTGAACTCTTTTCTCAACACATATACGCAATCTACTTAAAAAAAACGAAACGAAAACCGAGAGTCAACTCTTTTAGTTGAAACCGAAAATCGTAACCGAGTCAAAATTTCAAAACCGCCCATCACTACCATCTTAATATCATTTAATTCAGCAGAAGTACAATTTGGACACTAAACAGCGAATTGACGTTGGAACTGAAAGTGAAAGTAAGATTCCTGAATCCTATCAGACTTACCGGTAGCTCTCATTATGTAAGGTTACAGTAAATATTTCCCCACTAAATCACTGTTTAATCATTTTATATTCATAGACATTAATACATGAATAAAACCAGGTAAATGTTTTAAATATTGACCAAATTGATGAAAGTGTTATCTCCAAATACAAATCTCCAAACGGGTCATGGCCATGGGTTATCGGATCATAAAGAAATTTGGTATCGACGCTCACACCATCATGATTGATTTTAAAAGAGAGGCAGATGACATTGTTCACATTTTTCTTCTAGAGTTATCCTTTTTAATCTGGAAATCCATGTTTTTTTTTGTCCGTGTAGATATCTCAACCATGTGTCATTAGATCTGAAAGAAATTTGTTATGGAGATTTGCCATTATGACTGCTTGCAAAAGCGTTCCTAATGTCCTTGTTTGAATTTTTTGCCTAATTTATGGCCCTTAGTTTGTCAATTTTTCACGCAGTTCAACATTGGCTTTTACCAACATTGCCAACACAAAAAATCCGTTATTGTATCTAAGCCCAATATGCACGCTTTAATAGACATATGCAATTAGTGATGAGCCGATAATCGGGAACGACAATCGGAATCGGCCGATTGTGGCCCATCGGATGACAATCGGTACTCGGGTTTGAACATCGGGATTTCCGATTGTCTAAATAATAAATGAGTGCTTGTTTTTCTTTAATAAGGCGACACCAATATTTAAGTCTGGTTTACGAACACCGCCGACAACTTTTGTTCCATTCCATTTTATTATTTTTTTTAATTAGTGTACTAGTATTAAGCATGGGGAATAATAGTTCAACGTTACTCAGCTAAAAGGTAGGGTTTTAAAATTATATTCGCATATGCCTGGCTAGACAATTTGTGGATTGGAGCAGTATGCACTAATTTCCTATTAATACATGTCTCTATTTTTATTTATTTTATGACAAGAAATGTCTGTTTATATTAAATTTGAATATTAAAAACACATTTCAAATTCATATTTTATATATAATTATTGTGAAATTCAGGTAGAACTCCTCAATTTAACCAATATACTGTTGTGAGAGTTTTTTTTTTTTTTTTTTTTCCCTCCTGCATCTACTTTTTTTTCCCCCACATGTTCGTAAACCAGACTTAAAAATTGGTGTCGCCTAACTGTTTTAAATATGACGATGTTTTGTTGAATAAATGACCAGTAAACATGGGGAAAGTGATACCAAACACAAACTTGATATACATACATGCCCTCTGCAATACCCCGGCCGTACCTGGGTCTATGTGTGAACAATATATTAGTGGGGGTCGCCGGGAAGCACGTGACACTTTGAGTTAGAGTGAGGCAGCGAGCATGACGCTGTGATTGCGCATAATAATTCATTAATTATTGGCATACCGGAACAGTCGTTTCAGTCGATTGATTTCTTTAGCATTGTGATGTACACAACGTACATGTCATGGGACTCATGTACGCCCATAGGTAACTTTATTGTTCGTCAACATGTAGACATTTTGATTTATGTATGTCAAACTATAAAAAATCAAAATGTATGCATACGCAGTACAACAAAGCTATCTATATAGTACATACAGCGTAACAGGTATAAACACTACTATAGAAACCGAAAGTGCATGTCACGTGACTTTAAATAGTTGAAGACAATGTCATTCCATCCAGTCAGCCTCGTGTGACGTCACGTATATGTCACCACAAATGATTATTATGATGACCACGCCGAAATCGAATCGTGTCTGTGAAATTGACATGAACATGGTGTAACTTGCAACTAGTTCAGTCGGCTCATTTCCTTTGACTTGATGTCTTTGAATTGGGATCAAAGAAAAATGCCGTTTGATGAATTGTTATCAAAAACGGACCATGGACATGTCGTCATGCACGTGGCTACATCAAACTTTCAAAAAAATTGTTGTGGAATAGCCTAGAATACATGGGTATGTTGCCTGTATTCGATCACTAGTCTGCCCATACCCACCTATCTACTTACCCAAACATATACATATGTATACAGTGTACTGGCATATTACTACGTTTGTTGCTATATATGTTGCTATATAACACATACAACATATTCTACTATACATTATTGAAATAATCGGAATCGGCACCTGAATCGGCCGATTGTGATCTCAAATAATCGGCAATCGGCGCACGGCTCTATTTGACAATCGGCTCATCACTATATGCAATACAACCGTTGTATTCAATGTATCGACTGTAGAAAACAGTTGTAACAGTCTGAAAAGAATCTATTGGCATCGTCAAAACAGTCGGGTATTATTATAGATAAGTTAGATAACCATGTCAATACACCTACCGGCGCACACGCGCATATGCCGTGTAATATGATGTTATTTGTTCAATCGTGTGGACATAAAATAGACTCTATGAAACCTGTAAACAGCTGACCTCATTACATTGTGGTTTTGTCGAGCACATGCCATGTGACGTCTATGCTGGGTCAATAATTTGAAGCATACACTGAATGAATTGGTACAGTCGCGATTAGAATTATCTTCAATAACGACCAATGTGAGGGGGCTTTGCATAATATCCAAACAGGGCTTTTGGGAAATATGTTGAAATTATAAACATTAAACATAAATTTTAAAGGAATATACTTTGAAGACCCCAAAAACATTTAAAGGAACATACAGTTTAGCTGAAGCACATCAGTCAGTCTGTGATGACACCATGCAAAACTCCCACACTGTCACTGTGGCTCAGTAACTCCAAGTCTATATGACGGCAATTATTATCCATCAATCTAAATAATCATCGCCATTCCATAAATTATCGCAACTTACGAGTATTCAATCACAAGTCAAAGACTTTTACACCATGGGCAATTGTTTCACGCATGGTTACTTGGTAGTCACCTCTCTTGAGTCGGCACCTTTGATCTCTTTGTCAAACGACTACATCATACATCAAACGCAGCGCAAGCTGACGTCGGCAGAAATACTTTCGCGACAGTGTGAATATATTTTTTGATGTATTTGACTTTGGAAGTACGGTATACTGCAATTGGTAGGGTTGAAACGATTAATCGACTAGTCGTAGACAACGCTGAAATGTCGGAACGTCAACTCTGAATTGTGCTGTCGACTAGTCGGAATATAGTGTATTAGTTTCATGTATAACGTTTTCAAGATTCCGGCATAAACGGTGCTAACTGCGCGAAGTTATGGTAAATATAACGTTTGGTGGCACCCGGAATTTACAGTGTTACTAGTATTGACACACACGGACCGGTGACCCAATTATTAATTGAACGAATGGAATTGACAACACTATGTCTCACAAGTCACTCGTTGTTTGAGGTCAAAGACAGGATGGCAATGATTGACACGGCTTTGTCGTTTGTCCGAGACCGCTTTGATATAGACACTGTGTATATTTCAATTTATATCGCAAATATATTGCTGATGCGACGCTGGGTGAAGGTCGCTTAAGGTGACGTCATTGGTGCTACCGTATATAAATGATACTGACATTAAGAACTGGCTACCGTGTTGTATTCTGCAACGAAGCCTATACTATATGGCGTATTTAGTTGGAACATTAACATTTTATAGTGACACCGCTTGGCACCGGATTATTGGTGATCACGTGACTAAACGAAATAATCTCGAACACTGATAGTAAATTTAAAACCTGTATAAATGATCGTGTTTCTAATCATTATCCAACACATATCTAATTATATAATTACATTCAGTGTGTTGGATAAATATCAGGATGATAAAGTATTATTTCCCAAATAAATTGGTGTGTATGCAGGGAAATGCGCAACGCAATAGACCGTCATTGCATCAGTGTACGCCATGTACGATAATTTTTTCGTACAATGTTATGTTTGAAAGTTTTCATATCGGGTCCCGACTAGTCGACGCAACGCGACTTTTGGGCCTCGACTAGTCGACTCTGAAATTCACTAATCGTTTCAACACTAGCAATTGGTGTATATGGAAACAAACGCACAATACATATAAACATTGGAATCGGAAAGGTTAGACTACAACTGTCAGACCATTGTCTTAACATTAATTCAGTGATTGGACAACAGTTCTCTTTTTGCTATGTCTTGGCCACTGCCAATTACATTATCATTTCGATGACATTTCACTGTGTGAATACTTTCTCAACATTATTTAATTGAGTCAATGTGCCATTAATCATGCTCAGAAAATCCTGCTGTTTACATTGTGACTAGAAATGAAGGTACTATATTTATTAATCAGATTAATCATGTCAGATTAAGGATTTTTCTATTTATGAGTAGGCCTCTAGCTTCAATGCATGCGTCAAGTTATGTAAATCCAGTATGATTTTACTATCCCTAAACCTGTTCTTACCTGGACAATTGACCAATGAACACAGCCAAAATCAGAATTACATCTTAGGGAGCTATTTAAATGAGTGAATTAGAATGATTAGTATATCTTTGTTTTAATGTTCTTCAGGGAAACAATTGCTCGTGTGACTGGTGGGATGAAAGTGAAGGCTGACAGAGATGAAGCCTCTCCCTATGCTGCTATGTTAGCTGCTCAGGATGTTGCTGAAAGGTGCAAGACCTTGGGAATCACAGCTCTGCACATCAAGCTGAGAGCTACTGGTGGCAACAGGTGAAGTGTAATATAACAAACCTAAAAAATCTGAATGAATTTATTTATTTATGGTTACTCCTGGTTACTCAACAAATAAAAATGCAACACTTGTTGGAAATTTTTAGCCACATGGCTTTCTTCAGACAAAGGAGTTTTAACGGTATGCTCAATTCATTAATCAATGTTTACCCTTCCAACAAATCACTTGTAATCCACAGAACAACTGGAATAGAAATCTAATTGTTATTAAAAGTGACTCAATTCAGGCCTCGATTTGTTTTTTAAGTATTGATTAGCAATGGTGATCCCCGGTCGGCTCGGCCCGTTAGAAAGTTGGTATATTTGAAGCTGAATACTGCAAAATACTTGCATCCTGAGATCTAATTCCTGGTAAATTAGTTAATTGATATGGCCAAATATAACCTCAATGATCTGTAATATTAGGGTTCTTGTGACACATGTGATCATTCAAACCTCAAATGAAGCCTGAATTTCTGAATATGGACATCCCCAGACCCTTAGTAAATCTGAGCTCTCCCCCCCTCCCCCCTCCCACACAACAAGTTAGACATGCAGAGCTGACTGTTTGAATCAGTAAGACTCCAGAGTACTTTAGTATACAGTAAAACTCTCTAAACCGAACACCCTTCGGACCGACCCTTCTGTTCGGTTTAGAGAGGTGTTCGGTTTACAGAAAAACCATCAGAAATATTGCTGCTGTCTGTAAGAGATATCGAGACCCGAACACACTCCGTACTGATTAATTAAACTTTATTCTATAAACTACAAAATACAACAAAAAATAAATTGCAATAGATAAACATGTTATAATAAGACATAAATATATGTACAGAACAGATAAACCTGGAAACACAGAAATGATATATTTTACGGTGATTCACGGTTTTTGAAAATGTTGTTGACGGTAGATTTCAACTCTGGTATGTCGTTTTCCCGACAGCTCATTATTGTAATAAGTTGATTAAAACTGTGATGGGGACAATAAACCACCATCCTGTACTTTTAGCTAAATAGTGATTAGTTTGGACGATTGTTGTACAAACAAAGAGTCCCTTCCAGTGCAATAACTGATGTAAAAACGTGTCGCTGCTCTAATTAGCTGTGAAGTCATAATTGTTCAATCAATTTACGAAATAAGCAAACATGTATTTATGTGTATCTGAAGGTGGTGCAGTGCAGTAACAAATTCTGGGTTTAGGCAATTAGACACCTGTTGTTTTAATCCGTTTCAAAGCTTCGCCGAGACAAAAGACCGCTAATTAAATTGGTACGCTTATTCAATGCTACGAAAGTACATTAACTGTGTGCACGCGTGTTCGCCTGGTAACCCTTTCTGGATTTATTTAGAATAAGATTAAATATAAATACGGCCGTATCTTTTTATTATCGGGCATTATATTCGTTTTAATTTGTAATTAAATTTGATTAATTTACCAAGAACACTTCGTCCATTTGTAACTAACTGTGATGCTGATCGGGGTCACACACAGGTCAACTCAAAAACGGAAACATGCACATCATTACCTTTTAACTGATTGCGTTCGGTCTCTTCCATCACTTTCAGCGTTCGGATTGTGGAGGTAAACATTAGTGTATTATGGACTAATAAAGCCATCCGGTATTCGGAGTACAGAGGTTTCGGATTACAGGGGTAATCATTAGTGACAATGCACTTTTCGGGACCGAACATTCGTTCGGATTGGAGAGAGATTCAGATTGTAGAGGGTCCGGATTGGAGAGGTTTCACTGTATCAACATTGCAAGTGACCCTTGTTAGTACCGGTATCTGATTGTCACTTTTTTGTCAGTAAGTTAGATATTCCAAATATTAATCTTTAACTCTTTAACCCTCAATGACGTGATTTGACATGTCTAATGGGTACCTGTAACGTTACCCGGGACAGCCCTCACAGGTAACGTCAAGGTAGACAACATGGCGTAATTAGCAGCAAATTTATTGCGTTCTCTTATCGATATTTCATTAGACATGTTGTTACCTCAAATTTCTTGAACACCGCCGAAATAGGTAACATTTCAAGCCAAATTGTATCTGTTATTCCACAACTTATTACCAGCTAAATTGTTGATTGGGAGCATCACACATATATGCAAAACTGGCGATGCAATTTTTATTTATGTCAAACTTTGTCGGAAAAGTTGAGAAAGTCACACAAAATGTTGAACAGATGGTTCGTTTTGGGGAAATCCTAATGATGCAGGGAATTTACATCCCATCTCCGAATATAATTCAATCTTCTGCGGAGAAAACTGGAAAAATCTAGCTTTAATATCGAATGGATCAAAACATTTTACGACGTCATCATTGGTAGCGTCATTTTCAGTTTGTCGGTTTCAGATAACATATTTATCTGGTGCGATGTTATTACTCGTCTCTTAAATAATCATCCCTACGATTCCCAATATCAATAAAAAATAAAAATAAATTCAACTTATTTGGGTGAGGCTCTAGAGTGATTTGATTCTGCTATCACTGGAATGGTCCATCAATTATACTGGCTCTTCCAACAACCTGCCGATTGACCAGCTTTTCTGGTTGGCAACATAACACACACACACGTGGCTTTAATTTCTCCAGTCGATCAAAGTTGAATTAAGAACCGCAAAGTTGGTGCAAACGATATAATTATTCAGAAAATGGCAACAAGAAATAGATCTGTGGTATGTTCAGGCGGATTTGGAAATATTAGAAGACAATATCAGTACCGGTACCAGTACGTTGTAATGTTGTCGTTGAAAATGGAATAATTATTCGCACCCCCAGCCAGAATTGAAATAGATTATTCCATAATAAACTGCACTTAACGATATAAACTTCCGGCTACTTGACCAGAAATCGACAACGTGTTGATCTGCAACAGTTATGCACAGTAATCATATTTAATAAAGCATAAAAACTGAATATACACCGTTTATATAAACGGAAAACTTGTCATGTAAACCAACATGTCAAATCACATCATTGAGGAATAGGTAGCCACGTCAAATCACGCCATTGATGGTTGTGCTAGAAAACTATTTGAGTGTTAAAGAGTTAATGAAACATTTGGTTTATTAAATGTAAATATTGTTAGTTACATGCATCTCACGTACAGTCGTTGGATAAAACATATTTCAATAGGGACTGAAATTGAGCGTAAAACCCTTCATGTATCTAGAGTTTAATACCATGCTTAGTAAATAATTTGGCCTCATATTCAATAACGATCTGAATATGAAAAACTCAGAATTAAACCCGACTTTGAGAATTGCGAAGTCTTATGTTTGGGGTGGGTGGTATGGGCAGATTTTTTAAATATTCCCCAGACTGCATCCGGGGCTGAATCTTCATTAAACTGATCAATTATTGAATAAAATATTGTTCACTCAGTCGTAAAACATCTCAATTGGTATTTCATGAGTGTCTAACCGATGCTGCATTCACTCTTTCATACAACAAAAATTGGACGTTAAACGTCTCAGTCGGTACTGATTTCACCGATTGTCTTACCGCTTGGACATTGGTACATTTTACCGTTCATGACGCTCTAATGTAATTAAGCTGTCCGACTTACCAATAGTTTTCCCGATTCAGAAAGCTTGGATAAGATTGGTAAATGGCAATTGGTATTGATTAGTTTCGAGATAACCCCTAATTGTCTGATGAGTTATCTACACCAAATTTTATATGAAATATCAGTGGCTGCATCCTGACATGTGAATTGCGGAGCTGTTATTGGCTAACTCCCCAAACTCTCAAAAGGTGTACTACTCATTGAATGTTTTTTACCAGTTTTGGGAAAGGCTCCCGGGCCCTTTCCGGTTGGAAAATTTATGCCGTTGAGGCTTAAATTGGCAATATATAGTGAATTTTGGAACAATCATTTTCATTGTGAAACTTGGCGTAAAACTGTTTAATGTCTTATATTGTTATAATCCTATCTTCAGTGGAGCCAGAGTAAATGGGGCTCCATTTTCAGCTCCTGATGTTGCCTAAAAATCAATGCTATTTAACCAGCAAGCCTACTGTGAAAGCATTTTTATCACAAATTTACTTTGTAATGTTTGAGCTATTGCCAATGGAGTGTTGTCCGTGCATGCGTGTGTCTGTGCATGCATGCATTTGTCTATCCGTCTGTCAACAATTTCCGTTTGCACACCCTATAAGTCACATCTCTCATCCGATCGTCGCCTAACTTCATATAGATCTTCTGGGTGACCTCTGGATGGGAGCCATAAATTTTTCCCAAATTTGTTTAAAAACATGGCAGCCAGCAGCCCGCATTTATTTGTGAATTGTTTTGAAAATTTAGTCATGTTTAAGATTACCTCCAATTAGAAAAATTTCGATGAAAAGAATGGCTGCCATATTGGATTATACTCTTTGCATGACTAAATTCTTTGGCTCACCCAACAGATCACATTCCTCACCCGATAGTCACCAAACTTCATATGGGACCTTTTTGATGACTACTAGATGGGCGCTATAAATTTTTTTCCGAGTTACCTTGAAAAACATGGCCTGGATTTTACTAAAAAAAAAAAATTCTCTGAACTTTTCCGATAACATTGGGAAAATTTTCCAGACTGCCAGGGTTTTTATCAACATTGAGCTTAATAACCTACGTATTTTTGCTTTTGGGAAAACAATAAATAAAAAGAAATCACATTGACACTCCTAACAGGTAAACTATAAAGACTAGCTTTTTGGAGAAAATTGAAAAAAAAAATTGAGGCAGGCAAGCAATCTCAGCCAGGCAGGGTATCGGAAACAAAGTTTTTTTTGTTTTTTGTTTTTGGCCTGGTCCAAAAATATTTAATTAATTTCAGTGCAATATAACAATAAAACTTACACCTAATAATTGTCAATATATCTATTTTAGAACCAAGACTCCTGGACCAGGAGCTCAGTCTGCCTTGAGGGCTCTGGCCCGATCAGGAATGAAAATTGGGAGAATAGGTTTGTGTTTTAATATATTTTGCTGAATTGAATATAATCTATTATGATTTTGAGACAAGAATAATAATCTATGATGTTGCACAATAAATATGTGTGTAGCCATGTACTGTACTACCTTTATTGTCACAGACATAAACCTGCAATCTTTAACTCATTCAGTGCCCAGAATAACACGTTTAAAACATGCTGTACCAGGAGAAAAACTAACAATTACAATAGTACAATTTTTTATAACACTGCAGGCTAAAAATCTAATTTAGTTGTTGAATCTATCATCTTTTGGAATCGTCCATTCTTTAGCATTGGGAGTTACGGGTTGCAACCACATGTATTCATATTTTTTATCCCAATTCTACTGGTTATCCCAACAACTAACACTTTATTGACATAAATACAAGTTGATTTGCCTCTGCTTTGAAGACAGCCAACAAGAAACGCCATGTGTTTACAGATACAACATAAAAGACGCATTGCAGTCGCCTGAACGCCTTAGTGTTTTGTCTGTAATCCAATTTCAACGTAATGCACTCCGGTAGGGTGATCCAATAGAAATGGAGAATAATCTTGTTATCCCCCGCCAAATTGAAAATTTGCATTGGAAAAAGGAATGGGTTCTGTCCATCTGTCTGTCTGTCCATCCATCCCGAATTTGTAAGAGTCAAAACTTTAACAAATGTCAACGGATTTCAAAGATTTGTGGTATATGAGTTCACCTGACCATTACCTAGAATGAGTTCGCAAGCCATGTCCGGCCGGTTATTTTTACCAGAGTTATTGGACTTTTGTTTATTATTTTTGTCGAATTTACCAAATAGCAAATAGACGACGTCACAGGGCTCATTTCCACAAATGTCAACGGATTTCAAAGATTTTGGTATATGAGTTCACATGACCAGTATCTAGAACGAGTTCACAAATCGGGTCCGGCCGGATATTTTCAGCAGAGTTATTAGACTGTTTATTTTGTTTGTGCAAATGGACGACGTCACAGGACGAGTTATTGGATTTTTGGTGTAAATGGACGACATCACATGGCTAATTTCCATCCACAAATGTCAGTCCTAAAATGAGTTTGCAAGCCATGCTTTTTGACAAAATCCCACCTCTTGTTTAGCACATACTGAGAACGCAAACACTATTGAGAATGCACTTCCCCAACTGCACAATTCGGCGGGGGATACCGTCATCTGCGACTGCTTGTTCAAAGTTGTTCTTTTTACGAATATTTATCCAAATTGTCCACACACACTGTCATTCTGATATATTAATTAAATGTACTAAGTCTGGATGGTGAAATCATTTGTGTTTGTTTGTCACCGATTGTTGTGTCCCAAATCCAGATGTAAATATTTACAACTGAGCATAGTTTTCATTTGAGTGGAATGGTCGATTTTTTTTTAATTTTCGACGATGTTAGTAGAATGCTACATTCTCCAGGATGACATAATGCCTGAATACTAACTTATCAGTTTCACGAATTCGAACAAGTCCATAATATGTCTTTAAATAAATTCATTTACTTTTCATTTTCAGAGGACGTTACTCCAATTCCTTCAGACAGTACCAGACGAAAGGGTGGTCGACGTGGAAGACGTTTGTAATTACATGATAAATTGTAATGGCATGAAAACAAATAAATGCTAAAACACAATTTTAATTTTCTGTTTCCTTTATCCTGATGTACACTTCAGTGGGAAACTCAAAAATAATTGCGATATATTAATTTAATGGAGACCGGCACCATAGCATGAAAACTATTAACCTACCTGTCGTCCCATAACCTTTTTAGCTCAACATGACAAAACTAATTACTGGTCTCCTAGCATCCATAAGCTCCTCCCACTAGTGAATATGTGTGGAAAACTCCATTAACACATCGGATATCCAAATCAACGTCTTGTACCAAACTCACCGGAATTCAGTGTGTGGAAATAAACTTGCTTCCCTATATGCATGTGGTTGGGGTAAACATATTCAACAGTTGAAAATTTCATGCCTAACACAACATTAGATGGAAATTATACACCACATATATCATATCGGGGATGTGGTCTAGGGTGTGCCAAACGATTGTCATACAAAGAGTAAAATTCAAGATGGCTATTGGCGGCCATGTTATTTAACGAAATTAAATGAAGGATGTGGTCTGTAGTGTGCACCAAAGGATTTAATAATGCAAAGAGTAAAATCATAAAACAAAATTCAATGTGAGCTGCAGGGTGTGCCGATGGATTCAAATTTGAAATCAAAGATGGCTACTGGCAGCAATTTGTTTTTGTTTGTTTTTTTTTTACGAATTTTGATAAAGAGGCTCCCATCTAGTGATCACCCCGAAGATCCATATGAAGTTTGGTGAGAGATGTGACCTGTAGGGTGTTGACAGATGGAAGCCAACCCATGGCAATAGCTCAAACTTTGTCAAGTTGAGCTAGAAATCATCCCTGTGTCTGTTTGTTGCGCCCATTTTGGATTTCACATTTGAATCCATTGGTGCACCCTGCAGCCCACATTTAGTGGAGAAATGACTTTCCTTCTTATCATTCTATTGACTGCTCAGCATAAAATTATTAATGCCTCCCTAAGTTGAGTTACAGTGTCATTGACACTTTCATTTGTTTTGAGGAGTTCTGTCAAAAGACCCGTCTGAAAATGCTGCAAAAAAATAAATAATTCTGAAGCGATGTTTATATGATCAGTGAATTCGCACTTTGCGTGCGCAACGTTTGAAACTGGAATCCGATGTATTCCTTCACGAATGTTACATACAGAATGATTGCACAAAATTTACAAATCCAACCTTCCAAATGACGTGGCAAAGAATAATATTCCACATTACGTGGCACCCATATAGAATCCTATGTATTCCGGATATACAGATTGCATGACATTTGCAAATAAATATCTTCCGCATCACGTGGCAACCAAATGGAATCGGGTGTATTCCGTACACACATGTACTACATGTAAATAGACATAAAAAATGTTGACTTGTCTCAATTAAGCGCTTTGCCCCTGATGAGCTGTCGGCGCAAAAATAGACACGAAACACTAGCTTAACCTTAAAGTGACTATCCAAGTTCAAGCAGTGTCCGGCATCACGGGGAAACAAATGTTACCTCTAGTCGAAGGCGGATGGTTGCGTGTACATACACCATTTTATATACAAAACCGTGCTCATAATACTCATTAAAGTGGTATGTAATATGCCGAATTATAAAATTGGCACATATCGTGCATTCCCAAAGAAATGGTGCTACTGGCCTCTGAAAAATCAGGTCAATCGCATTTAAAATAGACATATATTATGCCGATCTATTTATCACGCCTTCCCTGATGAAATTCCGCATTATCACTATCGTACTATAGTGGAAAAGTGATTCGAAACATGCTCAATATAAATTATGACTAACTGAGCTATGTAGGAACATGGACCACTGGTCTGGTGGTAGATTGTTGGGTATATTCCACAACCAAAAATTCAAACTATTACTCTCTATGTGTAGTAACCCTGTGAATCATCCGTGCAAACGGGGCTGATCCAATCTTTTTGACTGTGTTCTGTGTGACCCTACTTGTTTGGTTAGTCACTATATTATAATATATATTATACAAAATGAAAAACAAAATGTATTAAACATACACGGAAAATAAATATACTTTACATGTATGTGACATTTCAAGGACCCACTTTCCAACGGGTTTGCGCTAGCCTTGGTGTATGGATAATCTAAATGAATAAATTTACAGCAATTAGAAGATTAAAATCTTCACGTGATCACACACGATAAACAGTATCAAAACTAATTGTACATGTTAATGTACTGTACATGTTCATGCACGAACATGAAAATTCAAACTCATATGGCCTGTAAAATTGGGCTACTCTACCTATAAAATTTGTGCCAATGTATGGCAAACATTTCCAACTATAGCAATGCATGTTCTCTGCACATGGGGGGGCCTACTGCTATTCAAATTGAATTCATCCATTTATTTGGGAAATTCAATGGGTATCATGCTCCGACATACCTGTAAGACGCATATAGGGCCCACTGATATCATATGATATTATGCTCTGTCTTGTTTGGTATACACATGCGAGCCAACTAGCATGCACCATTATCTCAACCATACATTTGGGAAGAGAGGTGTGTACTATGCTCCATCATGCTATCATGGAATGAACATATCACCAGATGCCAACAAATTAGGCGGACCCTACACAGTATTCACTATATATACACTGTATATATAATCGATGTGTCAAAAGTCTACAAAAACAAAACAATTGAAATGTTGGGTCTATCCCCACAAACTAAAAACTTCGCGAAATCTCGGCGACATATTCTCCACAAAGGAGAGCGACGAACGTTGAATTATTCCCACAGCACAGTGGAGGATTATTCAATTGAAAACATTAATTCAATCAATT
Organism: Siphonodentalium dalli; assembly: GCA_032622095.1. Taxonomy (NCBI): domain Eukaryota; kingdom Metazoa; phylum Mollusca; class Scaphopoda; order Gadilida; family Siphonodentaliidae; genus Siphonodentalium; species Siphonodentalium dalli. Next base: position 147,680,553 of record CP136065.1, on the reverse strand, counting down.
GCCAAGCTATGCGTCTCTCGCAAAGGAGAGGCACCTTAACAGATTACGTAATGTAACTGGATCACGGTACCCGTAGGAAACAGATTCCGTCGTACTCATGCAGGAATTTGCAATTCCATAATTGCAACATTGACGGGCGTTAAATTAAAACAGACGCGGGAATCTATACGATACGATTTATTTGCATAAACACCAATAAAGTCAGTATGCTAACAATACAATTCATAATAAAACAATAAACAATTACATGTGGACATGGCATGTCTATAGCTATATGTATTTTATTAATGCCCATCGGGTGTATACTGGTGGGCAAATTTTAGATAGCTGTGTGTCTGTGGAGGTTTTATAAATAGATAATTGGATTTTCCTTTTTCCGTTTGTGACGATTCGCAGTAGGTCCCTGTTTGCGGAGTTCCCCGAATTCGCGGAGGTCGCCTAAAATGGTCGAAATATGTTGATTTTAATGAGGGAACGGGTGCGTAAATGTCAATTGATACGTATTTTAAACAAATAACGACACGATCATCATAATAGTGGTTTGTTCTATCAATCATATCATGATCATCATCAGCATCCTCATCATAATACGGAACAAGTCTTGCGACTTTTCGTCCCAATAACATTATTTGCAATGCTTGTTTACAAATATATGTATCGTCATTCGATATTTACTTGTTAATTTACTTTAGTAAAAAGGGAAATAGTCTTCAACCAACTGATAGCCTGAAATTTAGAGACTTCTGGTGTGGTGAATTAGAAACCTGCAGTAATAAGCTGTAGTTTTTAGCTCACCTGAGACGAAGTCTCCGGTGGAGCTATAGTCATTACTCCTCGTCCGTCCGTCTGTCCGTCAAGAATCATCTTCTCCTCCAGAACTGTAAGACGGAACAGGTTCATATTTGGTGTGGATGTTCCCTAGGTGAATCTCATTCAGAATTGTTCAAATGAGGTCATCAGGTCAATTAGTTGAAAAAGCAGGGCCACAACTCTAATCCTTCATAGTAATTCTTAGAACGACTTCTTTTCCAGAACTATAAGGCCTAATGGGTTCATATTTGGTGTGGATGTTCCCTAGGTGACTCCCATTCAGATTTGTTCAAATGAGGTCACCAGGTTGATTAGTTGAGAAACCAGGGCCATAACTCAGTAATTCTTACAATGACTTCTTCTCAAGGAATATTGTGCTGATTAAAAAAAAGCTTATATTTGGTACAGAGGGACTTTGGTTGACTGGGGTTCAGATTTGTTCAAATGGGGTCACTGGGTCAAATAGGGGCAGAGCCAGGGACATAACTTTAAAAACAAAAAATTTCATTTTTGCATTTTGACCTTTAATTTTTTTTAGACACATCACAGCCTCATATTTCTTACCTAGATTTTTTTTAGCATGTTCTTCAACTGTATGGATTTTGGTATTGTTTATTTAACCCTTTCCACTCTTGTTTTTATATAGAATTCATCCAAGACAGGATTACTCAAACATTTTCCATCTGATCGACACCAAATTTGGTATATGAATTTTTGACACTTACATACAGATCAAGTTAAAATATGGGTTTGATCTGATATATTTTAACAGAGTTATGGCCCTTTATAATTCACACCTCTTTGCTAGGCACTTTGAATTTTTAAGAGAACACTGAAGCCTGTATTATTGAAAAAGCCAATTTATCACAGTGTGGACATCTGATACTCTGGCTGAAGACTGCTTGCTTCAGATCAGTTTACCATCTGTCATTACATGGCATGACATTAGTTAAACACCTATTCTACAAGAATAAATAGGAATAGTCCATTGTTCATTTATTCAAGCCTGGACATAGTGTGTCTGACATTTGCAGAATGAGGTCCCCATATGGTGAATTTAGTGTTGCTACCCCGTACTGCAGGCTAGCATCACCAAATACACCCTCCATGACCTAATTCTGCTTTAGGCCTCATCTTCTGGGACAAAACAAATATTTTTTAAACATGTTATAAAATTTGAAAAAAGTGACACCATTATAACATCTGCAGAGTTATGAAACTTTACTCTTTAATGAAATTATGGAAACATTCCACACACCCCCTCCCACATGGCCCAGACCCCACCCTGCCATCAACCAACATCCCTTCCAAGCCATATCACCTCTCAATTTAATCAATCAATCATCTCACCACAGAAGCATATATATCTGCAAAGACACAGGTCATTAATTTAGATTAGAATAATAGATGTCATCTGGCTAGTTTATGTAAACATATCTGTAGCAATTTAAAAACAAACTGGTGCTCCCAAGGTTAGGTGATGACTGACATTCAATGGTACTGTGAACGGCTTAGATTTCTTCAAGTCTGGAAATAGTTTGTCTGACATTTACAGAGTGAGGTCCCCAGATGGTGAATTTAGTGTTGCTACCACATACAGCATGCTAGCATCACCAAATACACCCTCCAGGGACCTAATTCTGCTTAGGCCTCATCTTCTGGGAAGTATCCTAAGTATCAAATTGACAGTTTGTTTCAGTCACTTTTTTCCACCTGTTCAGTTTCAATGTCCCCCTAATTTGCAGAAGATAAAATGCATAATTGAGGTGCTCAATGGGTGTGTATCACCGACTTCAACTGTAGGACTTCAATCTGTTCCTAGGTTGTATTAGTCATTGAGGCCTAATCAGATTGAGGATGAATTTGGTGATGCTAGCCTGCCTTACGGAATATTGTCATTAAATCCACATTTTGGGGACCTAATTCTGCAAATGTCAGACATACTAAATTCAGACTTGGCCATTTCATATTATTTTCTTAATCACCACTTATCCAGATGAAATCATACCACTAATTTCAAAGAAAAATTGGGGGGTATATATTGGATTAAATTTGTCTTCTATCTGTCAGGCTTCCATTCGTCTGCCTGTTGAGATGTCTATCCATCCATCTATCAACAATTGTTTTCTTCTCCTTATTAAAGACGGAATGTGTTTATATAGTTGAAGTTCAGTGTGCATGTTCCCTAGGTGTCTCACAATCAGATTTGTTCAATTAAGTTCATCACATCAAATACATGTAGGCGCGAAGCCAGGGCCATAACTCTTTCCCTCCATAGTAATTCTTAAAAGAGTTTTTTCTCAAGAACCATTGGGCCTATATAGCTTATATTTGGTATGGAGGGGCCTTGGGTGACCGGGGTTCAGATTTGTTCAAATGGGGTCATTTTTAGGAAATGAGGTCCCCAGAGGGTGAATTCGGTGATGTTAGTCCACCTTGCGGAATACTGTCATTAAATTCACCTGCAAAGGTCAGACACACTAAATACAGACTCGGCTGTTCCAATATTAGTTTCTTAACCACCACTTATCCAGGTGAAATCATACCCTGGTTTTTCAAAGAAAAATTGGGGGGTTTTATTGATATTACTAGATGAATGGATCTCATAGATGAGGATTCACATTTGTTCTAATAGGGGCAGAGATAAGAGATTTAACTATCCTCTATGCTGTTTGATTTCTAGACAGCCTGGGTGGGGGCAATGTTTGAGGCAATGGGGATGGAGTGTAGAGGGGTGGAGATTTGACCCCCTACTTTGATCAAAAGTTAAACAGTTAAAAATTTCATGCCTGATACTACATTAGTTGTAGATTAGATGTTCACACCAAAAATAAGTTAGAATTGTTCTCGTAGTTTGGTTTGTATGTTTTTAAACCATCAGTCCATATGTTCCTACTTCAGGTTAAACTGTTGGACCGAATTGGCCACAAATTTTAACTTTATTGGGGGGGGGGGGTCAGGTTGGTAATTATCAAACGTTTGAGAGCTTGAAGTACTGGTACCAGTCGTAAAATTGAACCTAAGAGGAATGTACAAAAGGATTTTTGTGAACTTAGTACTGTGGTATGGTTGTCCTCTTTAAAAGGTAAGAGGTTGGAGATTTGTCAGTGATGTGCAATTAGAAATTTCAAGGTGAAGAGCCCTGCTCATCTGAGAACATCCAGCTATGTCCATGTTTAGAACTACTTGTCTTAAGTGATTTTGTCAAGTACTGACTCTTGTAGTCTTCAGAGTCCCTGTCTTCTCAGTCCTTACAGGCTGGTGAGCGACCCACAGTCATTGACTGTCTTGTTTGTAATAATTTTAAGTATTAGTTGTTTTAACGGAATTCTGAGGCAGTGCATTCGTGTAACCAATATATTTAACATTTTTTTTAATAATTTATATTTATGCGTAATAACATAATCTTGAGGGTGTTACCATTTCTGATTATGGTTATTAGCTCACCTGAGACGAAGTCTCTGGTGGAGCTATAGTCATCACTCCTCGTCCGTCATCTGTCCGTCCGTCCGTCTGTCCATCCGTCAACAATTCTTTGAACATCTTCTTCAGATCAATAGGACCATATGAGTTCATATCTGGTGTGGATGTTCCCTAGGTGACTCTCATTCAGATTTGTTCAAATGAGGTCACTGGGTCAAATAGTTGCGAAGCCAGGGCCATAACTCTGTAATTCTTACGACTTCTTCTCAAATTTCATTGGGCCGAATGGGTTCATATTTGGTACAAAGGGTCCTTGGGGGACTGTTCAGATTTGTTCAAATGATGTCACTGGGTCGAATGTGGGGCGGAGCTAGTGACATAACTCGGATTTTTGGAATTTTCACCTTACTCAATTTAACAAAAAAAATATTTTTTAATCATTTTATAAAATTTAAAATAAATGACACCATTATAACATCTGCAGAGTTATGAAACTTTAATCTTCTGAAATTACAGAAATATTCCTTTACCCATCCCCTTCCCACATGGCCCAGACCCATCCCCCACCCCACTCTGCAGTGGACTGCACCCAACCAACATCCCTTCCAAATCTCCAGCTTCCACTTAATACCTGTTCAATTATAATTGCAGATATATCTTTGTGGATAGATGGAGAGAGACACAGGTCATTAATCTAGAATAGAATAATATGTCATCTAGCAGCTGGCCTTCTATAAAATTCTTAAAATCCACATGTTATACCCAGTAAGAGCAATGACTCCCAGGAGGCTAGCAATATTTGTTTACCAGATACCACCTGTTAATCTCTCCCATGTATTATGATGCTCATTTATCAACTATGGCAGGTTAAGGCTGGCAGACATTATTAGCCCCACAGACTATTTTAATTATATGCATTGTGCTCCTAGATATCTGATTCCATCATATGTGTATAACAACCCCTTGTCAAGTTGTCTTGATAATTTGCTATTATGTTTGTGGGGCTGCTGGAATGCTATGATGTTGGTAGGGCAAACTGATGCTGTTGAGAAACATTACTGCTATTTTTATGTGCACTCATACATTGTATGGTACTAGTAGTGTCGACATCCGGATTGACCACTAGTCGATTTGATAATTTCTATTATGTTTGTGGGGCTGCTGAAATGCTATGATGTTGGTAGGGCAAACTGATGCTGTTGAGAAACATTACTGCTCTTTTTATGTGTACTCATACATTGTATGGTACTCATACATTGTATGGTACACAGTGTCAACATCCAAATGGACCACTCGTCGATCGTAAATGTACATCTGTCTGTCTACGTCTGTAGACACTTTACGCATGGTGCGATAACTGAAATGTTATTTATCTGATCAGTGCCAAATTTTGTATATATGAGGTTCTCAGCTCATGAAAAACAATTTTATATATTTTTATTTAGATTGAACTCCTTGTTTATATATCATTCTAATTTAACATTTCCAGGTTTTTGATAAAGCACCTCTCACCTCCTTTATCATTTTTGGTACTGATCAGTTGATAATTTTGTAAAATATTAACCTCTTTTACCCATTCGATGTCATTTTACCTTTCCCGTTATTAATTGACTATATTATTTTGATATCTGACATCGCAAATTGCAACAACAAAAATAGAACTGCTTACACTGTGGAAGTGGTGACAGGCTCTATAGTTTTGATGTTATATTAACCCTTCCCTTTTAACCCATAAATTAAAATAATTTGTGTTGTTATGATCATTTGTCTATACTACTTTAGTACAGCATATACTGTAATTCAACATAAAAACTCTAGATTATGATTCTGATTATAGCAATTAACTATCGCCAAGGGATGGGTTAAACATCTGCCGATCGTGATCGACCTCTCATTAGGAAATGATGTCCACAAAGGGTCCATTCGTTGATATTTCACCTTGGGGAATAGTGTCATTAAATTCACCTTTTGGGGACCTCATTCTGCAAAGATCAGACATACCAAATACAGACTTGGCTGTTTAATATTATTTTCTTTACCACCACTTGTCCAGGTGAAATCATATCCTATTTAATATGGGGGGGGGGGGGTATATTGATAATACTAGATGAATGGATCTCATAGATGGAGATTCACATTTGTTCTAATAGGGGCAGAGCTAAGAGATTTAACTCTCCTCTATCCTGTTTGGTACTGGTATAATAATATTGATTTCTTGACAGCCTGGGTGGGGGCAATGTTTGAGGCAATGGGGAAGGAGTGTAGAGGGGTGGGGTTTTGACCCCCTACTTTGATCAAAATTTAAACAGTTGAAAATTTCATGCCTGATATAACATTTGTTGTAGATTAGATGTTCACATAAAAAATAGGTTAGAATTGTTCTCATAGTTTGGTTTTATTTTCCATCATGTATGTTTTTATAACAACAGTCCATATGTTCCTACTTCAGGTTAAACTGTTGGACCAAATTGGCCACAAATTTTAACTTTATGGGGTTAGTAATTTTCAAACGTTTGAGAGAGAGCTTGAATCCGTGCAAACGGGGCTGATCCAATCTTTTTGACTATGTAACTGTGTTCTGTGTGACCCTTCTTGTTTGGATAGTCACTATATTATAATATATATCAGGTCAATCACATTTAAAATAGGCATATATTATGCCTATCTATTTATCACGCCGTTCCCTGATGAAATTCCGCGTTATCACTATCATACTATAGTGGAACAGTTAATCGAAACATGCTCAATATAAATTATGACTAATCGAGCGATGTAGGAACATGGACCACTGGTCTGGTGCTAGATTGTTGGGTATATTCCACCAAAAAAAATTCTGAAGCTATGGTTATATGATCAGTGCCAATTTCATTTCAGTTTGTTAAAACATGATTCTTGGTGGACCCCTTGCTGTAATTGTGGAACTAAAGAATTGGGTTTGTTCCGTCGGCCTGGTCTTGCGGACAATTCATACACCTCAAACATTTCCTACTCAATAGTTCAAATAAAACTTTCTGGACTCCCTGGCTATTAGTGGTGACTGATTCAAATATGTCATTGTTTTAGGCAGATTAACATTAGATCTGTCGTCACATTTGGAAGTTTTGTACAAGAGGTGGGTTTTTTTGTTTTTTTTTTGTGGATAGATATTAAAAATTAATAATAATTTTACTCTTTGCATGACTAAATCCCTCGGCACACACTACAGACCCCATCCCTCATCTGATCGTCCCCAAACTTCATATGGATCTTCTGGGTGACCACTGGATGGGAGCCATCGATTTTTTCCCCGAATTTTGTTAAAAAAAAGAAGAAAACCAGCCAGCAGCCATTTTGGATTTCAAAGTTGAATCCATTGGGACACCATGCAGCCGACATTTATTGGAGAAAAGTTTTGAAACTGTACAAGCATGGTTAGGATCACCTCTAGATGGGAGCTATCGAATTTTAGCAATTTTCGATGAAAAACATGGCCACCAGCAGCCATCTTGGATTTTACTTATTGCATGACTAAATCCTTTGGCATACCCTACAGGCCACATCTGATCATCACCAAACATCATATGGATCTTTGAGGTGACTTCTAGATGGGAGCCATCGATTATGTCTGAAATTCGTTAAAAACACATGGCCACCAGCAGCCATCTTGGATTTCAAATTTGAATCCATCTGCACACCCTGCAGCACGCATATGTCAAAGTAATGTTTTGTCAATTTACAGGCTTGATCAGGATCACGTCAAGATGAGAGCTATCAAATTTGAATGATTTTCAATGAAAAACATGGCAGCACGCAATCATCTCGGATTTTACTCTTTGCATGAATAAATCCCTCGGCACACCCTACAGATCACATCCCTCATCCGATCGTCACCAAACTTCATATGGATCTTTTGGGTGACCACTAGATGGGAGCCATCAAATTTTTCCAATTTTTTTTGAAAAACATGGCTGCCATCTTAGATTTTACTCTTTGCATGACTAAATCCTTTGGTACACCCTACAGACCACATCCCTTATCCGATCATCGCCAAACTTTATATGGATCTTCAGGGTGACTTATAGATTGGAGCCATCAATAATTTTCAAAATTCGTAGAAAACGAGAGGCCGATCACGATCGGCAGATGTTAACCCATCCCTTGGCGATAAAAATTTACTATGATCGGATAAATGAGAGTTTTGGTGTTTAATTATAGAGTATACTGTTATGTACTATTATAGACAAATGTACATAACACAAATTATAGGAATTTATGGGTCACTGGCATTTATATAAGAGAATACACTGGTACAGGATCGGTAATGCTAAACCACCACAGCCTTGGGTTAAATGTGAATGGTGTGACCTGGACATGGAATACTTAGGTTAAGAGAGTCCAATTTAAGTTTACAATAATAATGTGTCAAATTCTACCAACAATATAGTATACAGATAAGCCACCACACTGCTGACCCATTAATATAAATTATATAGCAGAGTGTCAACAAATCACAGGAATTGTTTATGTTGAAAACTGACCTCTCTATTAAACCAATAACAATTATAATGACCTCAGACCATCTGAAGATATAACTCTGCAGCACAGATGTCCATGTCTACTGTTAATATCATGTGATGTTTATTGTTGAATCTTTATTTTAAATTAGATACCATAGCCTTCTTTATCAGATTATTTGCACACTGGCATAAGAGACATCAGAAAATAATATAGCCTTATCAATAGCTAAGTAGTCCAAAGGCATGGGATAGAATTGGTGAATTGGATTTAATGTTTCTCCAAACAGATTTACCAGTACATAACACAAGATTTTGGACAGATTTAAACAAATTTGGTGTGGTGATTCGGGGTACCCTTGGCAGAGTTATAATTGTGTTAGTTTTTCAAATTTGTTTAAAGGTACTCAACCCGATAAAACTCCTCTCATTTACTATTTCAATGGCTTCGGGGGTCAAAAATATTTGATTCGAGTCGAGGAAGTCACCCATCAAAGCTCAGATTTGTTAGATATCGATTTTAGAAATCTATTATTTTTCATTATCGGGAATACTATCTGGCCCAGAACTCAGTCAAAATTGCGTAAAAATTACCACTTGATTTTAGAGTTATTCATCCTTGTCTGTTTGAATAGATTTGGAGTACACATCCAGAGCAGATTACGGCAGTTATTGGTACTCATCTCGAGAACATAACAAATTTGAAAAATCAATATCTAATAACTCTGAGCTTTGTTTGATGGGTTCCTCGACTCGAATCAAATATTTTTTACCCCCAAAGCCAAAGAAATAGTAATATAGGACCCTCTGATCGGATTGTTGTTGTTGGAATCTGTTGAGATGGGGACCCTCTTTACGGGTTGAGTACCTTTAACTTAAAAAAAATTGTTTTTAATTTTTTGGTTAAAAAAAATATTGGGAACCTTTTTATCCTTTAAAATAAATTGGATCGAACCCATATTCAAACTCGAACTGTATTTTGGGCTGAGAAACCTATATACAAAATTTGGTTCCGATCAAATAGAAAATGTTAGAGTTATCGCATTATGCCTAAAGTGTCTACGGACATTGACACTATGTGTACCATACTATGGTATAGGTGCACATAAAAAGTTTTATCTCATGCAGAGTACAAGAAAAATATATCAAACCTGGTGTGCCCATTTAATATTTCAATTCACATTTGTAATCAATTGAAATTAATGTCCAACAAATCTACTAAACACAATCACATTATTAATATCCAATAGTAATGCTATTAAACCATGAAACCAGATTATGCCTTTAAGATGGAATTTAAATAACCATCCATATAAAATATATAGTAGAAACATTCCATCTATGCTATCTCAGCATATGGTCAGAGATACTTTATAGAGTATATTATATATAAAAGTATATATGATATGGCCAACACATCTCCTAGTAGTTAATTATCTCAATGCAAGAGAGAGACAATTCATGGCATTGTAACTGGATACTATCTCTGTGTGCAAAGACAACCTCAAACCTGATTTATTAGATTCTATTTGGACAGTGCAAACTGGGTATCTTTGATATATTTTAGCGATGAATAAAATAATCAAAAGACCATAACTCCATTAAAATATATCGGATCAAACCCATATTCGAACTCGATCTGTATTTTGAGTTGAGAAACTCTCATACAAAATTTGGTTCCTATCAGTTGAAAAATTGTAGATTTATCGAAACATGCATGAATTCTATGTCAAAGGGCCATAACTCCATTAAAAAATATCGGATCAAACCCATATTCGAACTCGATATGTATTTTGGACTGAGCAACTCGCATACCAAATTTGGTTACGGTCAGATGATTTTTTTTTAGTTATGGCAGCATGCATGAATTCTAAGTTGAAAAAGGGCCATAACTCCCTAAAAAAACTCGGATCAAACCCATATTCGAACTCGATCTGTATTTGGTGCTGAGAAACCCATATACAAAATTTGGTTCAGGTCGGATAGAAATTGTTTGAGTTATCGCACCATGCGTAAAGTGTCTACAGACAGACAGACGGACGGACGGACTAACGACGAGTGGTCAATCCGGACAACGACACTATGTTTACCATACTTTGGTATGGGTAAACATAAAAATGGGTGCCAGCAGCCATCTTTGGTTTAATTCTTTGCATATTACAAAATCCTTTGGCACACCAAACAGGCCACATCACTCATCCAATTGTCATCAAACTTCTTATGGATTTTCGGAGTGACCTCTAGATGGGCGCCATCAATTATATATAAAATTCGTTATAAAATATGGCTGCCGGCAGCCATATTGGATTTTAAATTTGAATTCATCGGCACACCCTGCAGCCCATTTATTGGTGAAATTTACTGTAACTTTAAAACTTTCCTTTATCATTCTATTCATTGAACAGCAAAATAATTAACTCTGTCCCAAGTTGAGCTACAGTGTCACATTGACACTTTCATTTATGTGTATCCATACTGTAGTATGGCACAGTGTCGACGTCCGAATTGACCATTCGCCCGTCTTTCTGTCGGTCCGTCCATCCGTAGACACTTTACACATGCCATAACATTTTCTATCCGATCAGAACCAAATATTGTAAATGAGTTTCTCAGCTCAAATTACAGATCGAGATCAAATATGGGTTTGATCAAATACATTTTAACAGAGTCCTGGCCCTTTTTCGACTTAGAATTCATGGATGCTTCGATGAATTTCTCAGCTCAAAAATAAATTGAGTTCGAATATGGGTTTGATCGGATTTTTTTTTTACGGAGTTATGGCCCTTTTTGAAAAAAATTACGTATTATGTTATTGGTCTGTCCAATCTCTTTTTAAGTTTCCAGATGATAACTTTAGTTACTAAAGTCTGGACTGAAATTTGGTATGTGAGTTTACTAGCACAAAATACAGGTCAAGTTCGAAGTTCTGCCTGCCATTTTACACCTGAGTTATGGTCCATTGTTAGCTCGACCGTGTGTGCGTCATGATGTCCGTCAACAAATTTCCATTAGCATCGGCTACAGGTCGTACCTTTGGTCAGATCATTATGAAATTTGTAATGGCTATTGACATGTAGATTTTGTGGTCATCTTGGATTTCAAAATTCAATCCATTAGCATATGGTTCATGCCGGAGTGTTCATCAGATCATCATGAAATTTGTGATGGTTATTAATGTAGACACATACTGTAGATGGGAACGAGTCATTTTGGGGTCATTTGCCATTTTGGATATTACTTTATATATATCTCTTCATGTTTATCTAGTACTACTTAGACATTTCAGCTTTCTGCATTCCTAATCGCTCCATTGACTGTAACACATGAAATTATCCCCTCTCCAAGTTGAGCTGCAGTGTCATTGACACTTTAATTGAAATTACCACAAGAATATTTTGCCACACACTAGCGATGGACTTGTTCGACTAAGAATTATTCAGATTTGAGATTTACCGATTATAACTCAAGTAACTGATAATTATCTCCCACAGAGCAGTGAATTATTGGATATAATTTTTATGTTATTTTTTAGCCCATATAAATAATCTAACAGTACTTTAACCCTTTACCCAACAAACCAGCCAAATAAAGCTTCAACAGCCTAAAATATCTCCGGTCTGTCTCAATAACACTATACACATATGGATATCATTGGAACCGGCTCCTTGACCACATTGTGATAGTTACAGTTATGCCCTGTGCCAATGCATTCTCTTATATATGCGAGTCGACCATAGGTCGCCTCGCATATATAAGAGAATGCATTGGCATTGGCATTTTAACACGTTTTACCATTTTTTCTTACATTCTTTAACAATTTTATAATTTTTAATGTGTTAAGCCAATGCATTCTCTTATATATGCGAGGCGACCTATGGTCGACTCGCATATATAAGAGAATGCATTGGCACAGGGCCCTTCTGTTGGGTAAAGGGTTATTAGATCCACTCCTGTAGTGCCCACTGAAGACATTACTTAATTAGGTTTGTCAGCATCCAGCTTGGCTGTGTATGTTTATTACCAAACTTTTGAATGTTATTTTAACTATAAAACATTTAATAAAGTGGCAAACCTGGGTATAGTTCCATCATATGATGTCATTGAAACTGATTAACCCTGTCCACCATTATATTGTTATACGCCCGTTTGAAAAAACGGTTGTATTATGTAAATGGCTTGTCAGTCCATCCGCTTTTGGTTTCTGGATGATAACTTTAGATTGAATCGAGTGAACTGAACCAAATTTGGTATGTTAGTTTACCACACCAAAATACATATCAAGTTCGAATATGGGTTTCGTCCGCATGATTTTGATTGAGTTATGCCCCTTTTTCGACTTAGATTTTACCTGGTTTGCAGTTTCCGGATGATAACTTTAGATTGAATCGAGTGAACTGAACCAAATTTTGTATATTAGTTTACCACCAAAAATACAGATCAAGTTAGAATATGGGTTTCGTCCGCATGATTTTGACTGAGTTATGTACCTTTTTCGACTTAAGATTTAACCTGATTTGCGGTTTCTGGATGATAACTTTAGATTGAATCAAGTGAACTGAACCAAATTTGGTATATTAGTTTACCACCCCAAAAACAGATCCAAGTTCGAATATGGGTTTCGTCCGCATGATTTTGACTGAGTTATGCCCCTTTTTCGAATTAGATTTTACCTGATATGCGGTTTCCAGATGATAACTTTAGATTGAATGGAGTGAACTGAACCAAATTTGGTATACAGATTAAGTTCAAATAAACATTCTCTACAAAACTGTCTTGTTGCCAAAGGATTTCATCAGATTTGATCGAAATCCACTACAGATTATGGTTCATGTATTGACTTAATCTTTACAAACAAGCAAAATAGTGCATTGCGGTGTTACGGAAGTATACTATTCATACCACAAACTTGTTTGGATTGGATGGAATGATTGTTGATGTGGTTATTTCTCACTGGTAACAAGGTATATTAATTTCAACTTAAAATGTTTATATTTTGAGGTTTCTGATTGATAAACAAATTTGGTATGTGAATTTTTCAGTCAAAAATACGACAATTGAAGTTATTGTGTTTTATTTTTGTTATTATTTCGTCTTAAGTCAAAGTTATCAAACAAATTATTTAAACCTTGCCCCGCTCTACTCCAGAAACGGGCGTATTATGCCACGCCCGAACGACGTGCTCTTGTCTTGTGATATTTTCATTTGATCATTCTATTCAATGTCCAGATTGATTGTGATCACCTTTTCAGCATGGATTTTGTGATTAAAATTAACCCATTCCATAGACACATGATATTCGATAGGCAGATATTAAATGATCCCTTCCACTTTGAGCCAGGTTCGGTAATAAATTCTATAAACCACCAATTGAATATTCTTATATCATGAGAGGAAATGTCTTACTTTGAAATTCCCTCAATTGCATTTGGGCTGCAGGGTAATAATAAGTGCTGGTATTCATTGAGATTGACTAATGTTATCGGTTTCTAAATCCAATGACATGCTTTTTATATACTATTTTTTGTGTTGATACTATCTGATTTGATAACTCAAATATCTATCATTGATCGTATTTATATTTAACGGGACAGTTTATAACACACCCGACCTGCATAGTGAGGGTCATTTGATTTATTTGCTTTAAAATATTAACCTCCACCACCAATCCTGTTGACACAATGTGATAACTAAATATTTTTCTGGTGTGACAGGCCCCATAGCTTAGATGTTATATTAACCCTTTTCTTTTGAGCCACACATTCCTTTAATTTGTGTTATATACATTTGTCTTTTCTACATAACAGTATACTCTATAATTCAACATAACAACTCTAGATTATGATTTCATTCATAGCAACTTACTATCGCCAAGGGATGGGTTAAACATCTTTATAACATTGTTTATAAGTTGTCAAACAGTTTATCCTAGAATTGGATACCCGATTTATAAAATATAGCCTTTTCTTGATTGATTGGCATTGTAATTTTAGGAATCTGTTCATGCGTTTGTTAATTATAGGCTTTTGAAATGAGGAAACCATCAACTTTGTGAACTCTTGTAACAAATTATAAACAATAGCAATGTTAAAGAGGCATGCTTTAATTTATATTTTTTTACTTTCCTTTTAACGACACCTCCCCTGTGGTAATTAGTGAGATAAAGGTATTGTAATTTGGTACATTGCTGGAATAGAGATGCAGGTTAGAGGTGAAGAAATGAAATCTAATTTTAATTATGATCTTTTTATTCATGTTCAGGAACACAAAATATTGACAGAAATAATAGCCAATTTTACATGAAAATGTCAAGAATTAGCAGACTAATATCTTGTATGTGTGGGCAGGAAAAATTTCAGATGAAAAGTGGCTGCATATAAAACTGGCTATAATATGGCTTGTTTCAGTTACACTTTCGACTATTCACATTGTTTAATTAAAACCATTGAACAAACCTTGCTTAAAAATATATCCACTACTGGATTAGTTTTTACCATTACACATATGTTGTAGTCAGCCAATGCAAGTTTTGTATACTCTCATCTAAACCTGCTTGATATCATAGGGAGATTAAGTGATCAATTTCGAGTGAGGATTCTCATCTTATCATTTATTAATAGCGTTCTCAACACTGCTGGGTGATTGAGTGAGAATAGAGAATAATCCTGCTTAAACTTGTTATTATCATAGATTTTAGATTCAATTTGACAGCTCACGACGACATTCTTATTATATATGGAATATATGCAGTGATTCTTGTTGGTGGAATCATTTGCGTATGATTACCAGCGAATAATATGTATATATATTTATATATATATATAAAAAAAAAAAAACAATATTAAGCTTTACATATTTATAAATGTTCGTGCTTCAAACGTTGTATTTTCTGAAAGGTAAAATCAAATTAATTCGATTTCACATTATTGTGTTGATGCTACATTTTTCGAAGTCACCATAGTGTCTGGGTAGTCACTAATCAAATCACTAAAATAAGTCCACAATGTGTCTTTAAAATGATAGCTCCATTGCTAATAATTACGTGTTTATTGGTTTTCAAGTGAAGTCAACACATCTGGTAAAGGAGTGTTCAGACGAGTCCATTGCATTGGTCCGTATGTTGCGTTGATACAATCCATTGTCTGCATTAAGCCATTCACATGAGCGCGTATGTTGCATTATAACGGGGAGTTTGCGATTAATTATTGGAGCTAAGGCACAAAAAAAAGTGTTTTGGTTCTCGGGCATTTTTTTTTTCAAATCAATGAGGGAGGGAGGGTTTTATTTTTATTTTTTTCTGCACATAGTAAGCATGGACAAAGATACCTCCCTCTGTCTAGTAATAACCAGAAATGTAGAGGGAACTGTTATGCATATAAACTCATTTAGTCTTACATAAAAATGACATTGTACTACCAGTGTATGAGTGGGATTACCTAACATTATATAATCCCCCTGACATTAACTACTGTAATTGTTGTCTAAAAACTGATACCTCTCCATTCCAATATGTGATCCTGAATTTAGTACTGTGCCTTTCAATTGTATAAAGTTACAATTAGTGTAAGTTAGTTCACAATGACTAATTGTAAGAAGAGCATTAGGATCAGCTAATCATTTTCTTAATTGTCGTCATCTACTTCATGTTGTAAGCCTGCAGGTCACTTTTAACACATTACATGTTATAGCTCAATGCACACTACTATTCAACACATATCTATCTGCTATGGACATGGTTATAAAATAAATAATAAAAAAAAAATAATAAAAAATTTCAAATTTATTTTTTCGTAAGTTTTTTTTGTCATAACATCAGGAATTGCAATAAAAAGGCCTAATGCGGGCCCTTTTTATTCAATGCGGCGGGGCCTGAGAACCAAAACTTTTTTTTTTTTGCCTAATAAGTTCCAAATTTGAATAAATGCAATACAGCATATGAATCCATCTAATAAATTAATTGTACAATAATGTCAAATCCAAATAACTAGCACTGTATATTGACATAAATACAAGTCTATTTTCCTTTGCTTGGAAGACACCCGCCATCTTTTATTGATTGAAAACAAGAAATGTCATGACGTACGCCATATAAGGTATGTGTTATGCTTTTAATATGTTGCATTGAAAATAGAATCTCTCCATTGTGTTCGTTAACGCATACAACATAACGTATGCTTCGCAGTGGTCTATTAAATTGCAACGGTGTTATTGTCTAATCCAATTTCAACGTAACGCACACAACAGACTCGTGTGAACGCTACTTTATATAGAGTTTTTCTTGGAAATTCTCATTCATTAATTGCATCCTCGATCTCATTCTAAAAACTATAATAGGCTTGTTCTGTTTTGACTTTTGGTTTGCATTGGGAGCGCCCTTGGATATTGGATACATGGAAATAAGTGATGTAATCCCACGACCGTCATAGCCACTTAAAGCAAAGCTCACACAGTGGTCATGTTGCTCTTAAAAGTGTTATATGGAGCTTGATATAATCTGCCATTGGAAACTACAAAAATTTACACTGGAAAAGATCAGTCAATATTCCCTGAGTTATCCAATTTTAGGTAGTGTTCCCATTAGGCCCCTGCGAATGTGTGAGATTCAATTCAATGGGAAATCACGCAAAGGTTCTTTTTTATTTGATAGAACCATGAAGATCTGATCCTGTGACTTTCTCGAATATATTTTCAATTCCCAGTCGTGAACAGGTAGTCATTTTATAATAACAATTGGCTGCTCAGGCCAGTAAACCATTCCATGACTGGAGCTTCTTGAAATTTTGCAAAAACCCTGTGCCAATGCATTCTCTTATATATGTGAGTCTCCATTCATACTCCCCGGGAGACTCGCATATATAAGACAATGCACTGGCACAGGATCTTTAATGCTGCACTGTCATAAAAGGGTTAACAAACTTGCTGCCATGAAAAATAGAATTATCTGATTTTCAGCACATAGTACGCAAAGGATTTGTCTGAAAACTCTATTATTACCACTTTACAGGACATTCCTTACAGTAGTAGACATATCTTGACTTATTTAGTGAATAAAACCGATAAATTAGTATCCAAATGCTATGTCTCCTGGAAGAATGTAGCCTCCCATATATAAGAGAATACATTGTCCTAAAAATATTTACCTTTATAACAATGTAAGCCAGTGCAATATCTTATATATGCGAGGCTCCCTATGGGAGACTCGCAAATATAAGAGAATGCACTGGCACAGGGTCTTTAATGTTGCACCAGTGCAGCTCTAGTCATGAAAGTGTTAAGGGTGTATGCTTGGGACCTATGCTTTTAGCTGTATTTTACATTAAAAATACCTTTCAGTTGAGCTCTAGTAGCATCTACAGCAAATCAGGAAGATGGGAGTTAACCGTTAGCTGGATGGGGTGGGATAGACCCCGAAGCCACAACTTAGCTAGCTATTAAAGACGGATCAATCGCAACGTTCGTGGCTGACGAAATATGGCGGCTCAGACGTTATCATTCAGCGTATTTTGTTTCCGAAATTGTCCTAATCCCCAGTTATAGACCCCAAGTCCTTTTTTGCCATTATGGAAAAGCCCAACACCAAAAGAATATGTGCCATGTGGTCTGGAAATATACGGGTTCACCACAAACGCTAAAAAAACGAGAGGCCGATCACGATCGGCAGATGTTTAACCCATACCTTGGCGATAGTGATTAGCTATTTTCAGCTTGGACGCTAAAATCCTATCTAAAAGGGCCATAATTCTGTTAATTAATTCTATCTGTATTTTGCGCTGAGAAACTCACATTCAAAATTTGGTTTCAATCAGATAAATTTGTTTTGAGTTATTGCGGCATGCGTGAATTCTAAGTCGAAGAAGGGCCATAACTCCGTAAAAAAAATACTGATCGAACTCACAATCGAACTCGAACTTGGGCTGAGAAACACATACAAAATTTGGTTCAGATCGAATAAAAAATGTTTGCGTTATCGCACCATGCATAAATTGTCCATGGACAGACAGACGGACAAATGACTAGTGGTCAATCCAGACGTCGAAGCTATGTGTACCATACTATGGTATGGGTACACATAAAAAATCAAAATAAATGAATCAATCAATAGGGGCAAAGAGTGTGTCAAAATAATCCAACATAAAATGAGATATATCAGAAAACAAGTATTTCTGTTAAAATATCATGAATGTTGAAGAGTTAATTTTTAACAAAAAAAATCCATGTAAGTGAAGGAGGAGAAACCTGGAGATATAATATAATGAATAAATTGTCAATATAATATAGCCAGTACAATTGATGACCAGGGCTAATAATTCTAACTCTATACAATTAGTGGACTGTACCAGGTATGTATGTCACTTGAATATTTCTTTGATAGGTTATCACTGGAGAGATACAAGTGTATAGACAGCAGACACCAGATACCTATGTGCAGTAGTGAGGTGTGAGATCAGATTATAGGAATGTGAGACTTTATAAAAATAAACAAACAATGCACACAGCCCAGATGCTGACACTGAGGTTAGCTTCTGTGAGTACAGCTGCATTATTGGCTTGTTGATAAACATTTATCCCCAGTGTTATTTGTCTGTCTCCAACTAGCACTGGCCAAGAGGGAATGTTATCATTATATTTCTAATAGAGTTGTCCACCACTCCACCATATGGCTATTAAAATAGCTTTGGGATTACAGGTATATGTAAAACAAATGTAGTCTCAACTTTGCATATTGGATATTCACATGATAATTTATTGATAGCATTATATTAAATGCAACTATTACAATAAAATTTGCATACAGGACATCACACCTAATTAATGTTTAAAACTATCAAATAGTGTTCATTAATAACCCTGGTTCAAGAGTATAAGGGTTAATTAACCAAAACCAAAATCCATACAGATGAAGAGAGTGCTAAGGAAAACCTAGGTACTATAAGAAATATGAGGTAAATCAGAAGAAACATATTTTACTTATTGCTTTGGATGGCAGTCTGAGAAAGGGTTAATTATTTCTAAACCAATCAACCAATCGATACCAAAAACTATACAGGTGAGGGGTGTGTCATCATAAACCTACATTTCAAATATGAACAGAATCGGACAAAAAACACTTTGGTTATTGCATCGGATAGCACATGCCCATGTGTGGATGCAAAGTGTTAATAATTTCTAAACCGATCAATCGATCCATACCAAAAATTATACAGGTGAGGGGTGTGTCATTGTAAACATGCACATGAAATTTGAACATGATCCGATAAAAGATACTCCAGTAATCGAATCGGATAGCAAGTGTCTACGGACAGACGGACGGACAGACGGACAGACAGACGGACGGACGAATGGTTGATCCGGACGTCGGCATTATGTGTACCATACATGGTATGGGTACACATAAAAACTGCAAGAATGTACTACATGTATGTAGTTTCCCACCTAATCGGTATAAGTTACATTGGGACTTCTGTCGACTGCTACCATCACTGGCATCTTGCGATATATGCATGCATCATTGAAGGATGAATCCAATAGTAAAGATATATAATATTTCAAACTATTTTCTATTCTATTCTACAGGTTATGTGCATATATTGACAAATGCCAGAAATGTCTGAGTCGTGTCGAAATAAACAATTTATATTTTAACCCTTTCAAGTTTCAATGCTGAATGGATGCTCCCATTCAGTTAGATGAAAGCATGCACTGGAATAGTCTGTTCCACATTGAGAGGTCCAGGTTCTCTGATAATATAACAACCAAGCAGTGTCCATGCATGTATGCCGATATTAGGCAATGCTGTTTAGTTCTTTGCGATTCACAGTACAGTTGTGCTTGATATATAATATAAGCCCATGCACACGGCTCAGCCATTTTAAAATTCCGGTGGCGGAGTTTTTTTCATGTGGCTGACTTTAGGATATGGCTGGCGGCGGCTTGTGGCCAATATGGCTGGCGATGGCGGCTTCGGGCTCTAGGGTATGATGTCCCCGGAGACCATGTGCACAATATTGACAATTCTTAATAATATAAAATAAAATGCCCCCAATTTGAAAATCTTCAAACAGTTGATGGGATAATTTAATTTCTACTGATATATTCAAGAATTAAAAAAAAAATCTTGCATAAAATATATAAACAAACAATGCAATTAAAATTTGTTATACCGGTAACAGTTTGATGAAAATATATGTATACTGTATAGATATGTGTAGACAATATTAATGTCAGTAGAAAATTAGACGCAATGACTTGTATAAGTAAAATAATTTTTGATAAAAAATAATTGAACAATCTGAATAGTTATGGATTGCTTTTGATGGATCCAAGTTTTGCTACATGGTGGTTCAAAAAACATGTTGTCTTCCAACTCAGTGGGGCTGAATAGGTCACTCTCACCGGTTTTCTGTGATAAAGTTACCCAGGTTCCTGAAATTGTGATAAAGTTACCCAGGTTGGAGAAGAATGTGATAAAGTTACCCAGGTTAATAATAGTTCATGTTTAGCAACAAATTATTGATTTTTGTGATCAAAATGACGAACTACAGTACTAATATGTCTTAATTTATGCTTGATAAGGGCTATTACTTGCCAAAACTGAACAATATTTCCCTGTGTCACTTTTAAATCGAGTTGATATTGTGAGATTTGCTTAACCTGGGTAACTTTATCACAATTCTCACCAACCTGGTTAACTTTATCACAAAATTAGGAACCTGTGTAACTTTATCACAGAAAACCGGTGAGAGTGACCTATTCAGCCTCAGTGGGTGCCAAGACAATGTCACTTTGCAGGGATATCTCACTATTCAAAATTCACAAACTCCGGTTTTGTCTAATTTCATATTGTTAGATGACTTCCACATTTGTGAATTTAAGATGAAACTTTAATCAGAACATACTGTTTAAGAGAACTTCGAGTTTCAAGAAAGGCCGAATGCTTGTGTGCATTATATGCTAATGAGTCTACAAAGGTGTTATCTTTCAATTCCTCTCATCTTATTACTTGATCAAGACTCATACAGCTATACATATACATCACTTATTCCAGCAAGGTTAAACTGAAATTTCTTCAACATGTGTGTTTGAATAAAAAACTTGCCACTTTTGAGCAACTGTATAATTAAATAGACTGTATTACACTCAAAAGAAGAAATTTGGCAATCTCAAACACGGAATGAACATTTATTTATAAGTATAAATACTTATTAGATTGTCGACATACATAATAGACTAGCATGTGACAAAACTTTGGCCAATCAAAAGCAAGTTAGATATGAAGGAAGGGTAACAAATACATCTCAAAACATTTCTCACTGTAAGTAGTTATTTTAAGAACCTTAAGGATTCGTCAATAATGGGAACTACATCATGCTGAGCACTATATTTTGGTTGTGAATTCCATGCTATGCTCTATTCATTATTTATGGATATATTTATCAGATACAAAATTTAAGAAAATAGAATTCAGTTCACACTCCAGAAAATAGCATGTCAAATGATTTCTTGAAAGAAGACCATACGTCATATATATAATGATCAAGCAATAACAGGAAGTGAATCAAATTTGTAGAGATAGTACCAAGTAATAATATACTGTATTATAATTATGATAAACTAGCTTAACAATTATTGCAGTGCACTCTTTGCTGTGCTGGGGCAGGGGACATAGCATATAAAGCATAAACTAGTAACAAGTACAAAATCACTCTTTTTTTTAAACAGATGCTAGAATTATCTCAATTTTGCACTGAATCTTCATGATTTGAATTTCCACATGTGCCAAAGACACTAGTGTGAATTCCATATTCAGTCAGGACCCATGAAGTAATACAGTATTCAATCGAGAATAAAAGGTCGCCGACCACCTGTCCCCTGAAAAGATGGCTTTTTAGTAAGGATAGCTTTTTTTTAACTCTGTCAAAACTCTGTGACTAAATTCAAACTTGGCCTTTGTCTTCTGAAATTTGAACCACGTATCAAATATCAAGAGATTCAGTTGAATTTAAAAACAATCAGATAACTAAAATTAAAGTTGTCATCTGGAAACCAAAATAATCAGCAAATTCTAAGCTGACAAGGACCATAACTCCGGCAAAAATGGGTGGACCAAAACCCATATTCGAACTTGACCTGTAATTGGAGCTGATAACCTGACACACCAAATTTGGTTCAGATCCGATCACACAAACTAAAGTTATCATCCGGAAACCTCAAAATGACAAAATTTTAATTCGAAAAGGGGCCTTAAATCTGGCACAAATGGGCGGACTGAACCCATATTCGATGTTGACCTGTATTTTGAGCTCATAAACTCACATACCAAATTTGGTTTCGAACAGATAACCCAAAATAAAGTTATCATCCGGAAACTTTCCAAATGGACGGCCGGACAGGTTCCAAGTCGAAAAGTGGCCATAACTCCGGCAAAAATGGGTGGACCAAACTATATTCGAACTTGACCTGTGTTTTGAGCTGATAAACTCACATACCAAATTTGGTTTTGGTCAGTTAGCCCAAAATAAAGTTGTCATTTGGAAACTTTCCGCACGTATGGACGGACACCAGCTATTTTAAAAGTCTCCCAAAAAAACAATTTCAGGGGACAACTAGATATGCTACGTTAGGGCCCTGTGAATATTAGAGATTCAGTGTCAACATCGAATCGGAATCCTTATTCAAATATTTTTGAATATCCATTCAAAAACAACATTGTGAATTTTGTGCAGGGTGGCGGTGAAATAGAATTGATGCATCTGCAGTATTTGTTGAAACAAGCTTCCTTTACTAAATTATCATAGGTTGATTGACTTAGAATATGTTAAAGTGTCAATGACGCTATAGCTCAACTTGGAGGTGGGGAATTTCTTGTGTTAGTCAATGAAGTGTTAGGAATGCGTAAAGTTGAAAACTTGAAGTGTCCAGTAACACAAGATGTCAACATAAAGAGAGATATTTATATATATATATATATATAAAATCAAATCCAAGATAGCCACTGGCGGCCATGTTTTCCAATGAAATTCAAACAATTTTATAGCTCCCATCTAGTGGTCACCCCGAAGATCAATATGAAGTTTGATGACGATCGGATGAGGGGTGTACCAAAGGATTTAGTCATGCTCGTTCCAATCTACATGTCAATGTCAACAGCCATACCAAATTTAATATTGATCTGACCAAATGTATGACCTGTAGCCTATGCTAATGGAAATTGTTGACAGTCGCACACACGGACGACGGATACCAACCCATGGCAATAGCTCAAACTTGACTTTGTCCAAAAGGCCCTAGGTAGCCTTTTACTAAATCAGTATTTGATCAATTATGTTATCTGGACGTTACTGGCATATATGTGCCCTATTGTCGCAAAGTGCATGACTGGTTGTACAAGTATATATATTGCTTATGTGATCATGACACAAATTTGTCTGCGATTATGTAGTAATATCATTGCATTGAGATTATAATGATTAACTGCATGATCATTTTGTGCTTAAACATACTTTAAGACAGTTTAGTAAAATTACTAAAACTTAATTTCAATGTGCAGATTATACAATCGGAAAACCGAACATGCAATGAAATTTCTCAATGTCTTATAGGAGCAACTGCCTGCAATTAGTAAATTCGATATCGGCCTCCAGATTCGCAGGGCCCTAAGCTACACATATAAGGTCTACAACAGTGTTCAGACTGCCATATTGAGTCCTTATTTTGTTTTGCTTACATTTCATCGTTCATACATGTCTGATGCGGTATAATATAGATCTTCAAACTGTGGGAGATATGTTGGAAACTGAAAGGCAATATGCAACACCGCTTCAAATGAGCTTCCTGAAATTTTGCGAAACCCTGTGCCAATGCATTCTCTTATATATGCGAGTCTCCCATAGGGAGCCTCACATATATAAGATAATATATTGGCCAAACAATATTTACATTGACCTTGTAAGCCGGTGCATTCTCTTATATGTGCGAGTGTGTCCACTCGTACTCCCTGTGAGACTTGCATATATAAGATAATGTACTCGCACAGGATCTTTAATGCTGCACTGTCATAAAAGGGTTAACAAACTTGCTGCCATGTCATATAAGGTAAGCACTGGACTTGAAAAATAGAATATCTTATTTTCAGCACTTAGTATGCAAAGGATTTGTCTGAAAACTCTATTATTACCACTTTACAGGGGATTCCTTACAGTAGTAGACATATCTTGGAATTATTTAGTGAATTATACCGATAAATTAGTATCCAAATGCTATATCTCCTGGAAGAATGTAGCAATGAACTAAGATTGTCAAAAATTCCGACCACATCAATTATACCATTTCAGAGAACACAATGTTTGAACTAAGCATAAATGTAAATATTTACTATTTTATTCGGACAAATTATTGGGTGATAAATATCTGGCAATGATTCCGCCAAACAATAGTAAACGTATGTAATTTATTTATACCAATGACATTGTTTTCTGCCAACTTAGGTTTTTTAATTTAGTAATTTATTTGCTATTCCATTTAGAAAACCTCAGCCTATTGTTTCACAACACTTCAATCCTTTCTTCAGTAAATATTCATTGGCGAGTAGTTCCTTCGGAGATGTTCAGTTATCCCCCCTTTTTCGACTTAGAATATTTTCGCAACATGTATAATTATGTCCAAGCTTTTATTCCTACATTTTAAGTCAATTTTTTTTTTTAAATGTACCATGGGAACCTGTGCACTTGCGATTATGACTTCTGTCCGATATTTTTTGGTGGAGTTATCCCCCTTTTTTGACATTTTCGCAACATGCAAAATTTTGTCTGAGCTTTTATTACTACATTTTTCGGTCAATAGGTTTAAGATTAGGGTTAGGGTTGTGCACCTGCAATGGGAACTGTTATTTTATTATTTTAACTAAATGATTACTAACATGTGAAACATCTTAGTATTTTAAAAACACAGGGGGGGGGGTATCCTTGGTCCCACCGCTTGTTAGTCGACCAGTTAATTAACTTCTTGCATAAGTTTGCTGTTCGAATTGTCCCACAAATCTTACTTCTAGGAAACCTGTGCTTTTTAACCTTATCACTCCTCTTTTCTCATTTGTTCAATTACTGTGTGTGGTAATAATATTAATAACATGATTAGGGTTTCATTTGTGACCCTCCAGAAATTATTAACAGCCCACAATCTCATCAATGGCCTTTGATGAATAAGATGTTGGGCTGTTAATAATGTCTGTCAGGCCATTAATAAACCATGATGCCCTTACAAATCATGTTATTGTTATTCTATATAACTGTTTTGTGAATGATAATTTGTCCACTCACAAACGAGTAGACATATTGCTTTTACTGACATTTTGTTCAGGACTTTTAACTGTTGTCTTTTCAATAATTACAATGTCAACATCCCTGCTAAACTTGTTGGGGAGAATGTTCTGGTATTTCGAATTTTCAACACTTTCAGTCACAAAACTGCTGTCATTATCTGACTTCTTTGTAATTCTGGTTACACCATTTTCGTAATTCGAATGGCTTATAACGCTATCTTTGGTGGAGAAACTTGGCAATTTTTCATTCTTTTCAGCCCTGTTATAGCGACTTTGGTTTTCAGCCCCATGATTGTGATACCTCACATCACTATACTTTGAATCACTTTGATCATCGACATCATTTTGGCTATTTTTAGCATCATCGTCATTCTGGCGTCTATATCTTCTACTAATAGCACTATCATAGCGGCCAACTTCGCTTGTTTTCACGGTTTTAGGGCTAAATCTTTCACCACTCATATCTTTGTACTTTGAATCACTTTGACCATTGACACCATTTTGGCTATTTTTAGCATCATAGTCATTCTGGCGTCTATATCTTCTGGTAATAGCACTATCGTAGTGGCCAACTTCGCTTGTTTTCTCAATTTTAGGGCTAAGTCTTTCACCACTCATATCTTTGTATACACTTGGTTGACTGGTGTCATACATGTCCAAATTAACTTTGTTCATCTGATCCCTATCCTCAGAACTATGATATGGTGCACTTTGAGGACTCTTTTCATTTGTGTGTATTTCGTCACTTGATTTTGTACTAAGTGTTTTAAATGAAGAACTCCTTTGATAACTTCTGTCACCTACATCACTTGGAAGTACACTACGATAACTACTAATCCTGTATATCTGTGCCACATACTTGGAATTCCTAACCCGAACACCCAAGTTTCCTTCTCGTATATTACTATGACCTATTACCTGTGCACTTCGACCCCAGGTCGGAAGCTCAGCAACATGGCTTGTGTTTCTGATTTTCATCTCTAATGTCGGTTTGAACACAGAACTCTCAGATCGAGACCGTTTGAACGAAAATCTGTTCTCAGTCGACGGAGATTCTATCCCATTAGTTTTTCCTTTATGATGCTCTGCGAATATCTCATCACTCATATTGTCATCTCCGCTTGTCTGCTGGTCACATTCCGGCTCTGAAGATAGTGGTAGTGACAGCGGTAATCGTGATTGGTGGCTATATTTAGAATCTGACTGTGCGGACAGTTTGTATGACCTCTCAAACGAATTCTCGGCAGTGTTACTGTCCTCCTCAAGATGATGTTTTTCATCAAACGATGGCTTCTGTGGAGTGGAGTGATAAATGAAAGATGGTTTAATTTCTCCACCGTTATATTGATCAAGTTGATACGTCGGTTGAATTGTTTCAACTACATGAGAATGATCAGGTTCAGGGTCCTCGGAATCGTCGTCGTTAAAATCCGTTGAGATACTATAAATCCGTCCACCTGGAACGCCATCAAGCAGGTCACTGAGTGATGGTCCTTCATCAAGAGAGTAGTCGTCTAGGCCTTCAGTATTGTTAACATCAATTTCGTCATCCGCAGACTCTTCTCCGAAATTCAGACTGCATTCGTTACTTAATTTACTGGAGTCTACAGTTGCTGGAATCTCTTTAGTATCGGTGATGTTTTGTGGTGCCATTTGGTCGCCACTTATCTGTTGAGAAATTGGTACATCTGGAGCTCGACATTTCTTGCTTGGAGAGTTATTATTTGGACTCTGACCATTGATGTGTGATTCAGTCAGCTTCTGCTTCTCACTTTGTTTTGTTTCACTGAAAAGACAAAGTAAACATTGTTCACTGCATGTCTGATTATAGATGTTTATGCCTCAGGAAATGATCACCTGATTTCAATTTATTACATGATCCGACCCTTATTCCAGTCATTAAGCCGATTATATAATAATACATATATACATCGGTCATTGTATAACAGGAAATAGTGCCAGGTGTACCCAAATGTATTATAATTGTGGGAATGTGATCTTTGACTTCTGGCTTGATTACATTCGACACACTAAATTGATGGTTGTGTTAATTTTGTTAGAACAAATAATTCATTAAATATGTCAAAGATTCTTATTAATATCTGGGACTATGTCTTTAAGCGGGCAAACAACGCATCATTACATGAATCATCATCGCAGGTCTTATAGAAGCCGCTGTTATTTTCACGTCCCATTTATTGATTTAAGTATGTTTTATGGATGTTTTGGATCAAGTAATAAATAGAATCTACAACTCGTCCCCAGTTTATAGTGTAATTTACAAAATTTGTCCAGTAAATAAGGTCTGGGCTCGTTTTGTAAATTTCGCTATAAACTGGGGACTAGTTGTAGATCCTCTATTTATTCCCCGCTCTTCATGATCAAAAATAGCAAGTGCAACGCCAAGCGTGGAATATGCCACCGACGATCAGTTTAGAGAGTAGGCAATACTAATTTTTTGTGAGGATGGAGAATTTTTTTATTTTCTAAATCCAAGAAGGTCTGTCACTGAGGAAATCAATCGATAAAACACAGTTCGTAGGGATAAAACTCATGCTAATACGGGGGACACAAAATTAATCCTATGAATTCCACGAAACCCGTAATATGTGGGTATTCTTTCCCCCCAAGCTGTGCTATCATCATGTCAATAGGACAACGAAATCCGATATTAAACTTAACACCCGAGTTACAAGGTGATATGTTAGTACAGGCAGACTGATGGACAGATGGAGCCCTCAACTATATACTCTGAACCACATTTGGGGGTTGGGGCATTAATTGGTATATAGCTCCACTGCAGACTTTGTCTCTGGTGAGCTAAAAAACTGTCACTGATATCACTTTGAATATCTACAATAAAAGTGGTTGAAATTACTATTCAATCTGTAAGCCATCTTTCCACTTCCATTGATATGTGTTATGTCATTTAAAGTGATGTGAAACACTCGAGTAGGGTCATCAAATAGAAATGGAGAATAATCTTGCTCAAAGAATCGAGATGTAAATATTTACAATTGAGCGTAGTTCAGATGGTGTTTTCTATGGAGTTGTATGGTCGATTTTCTTTATATTTTGGGTGATGTTAGTAGAATGCTACATTCCCCCAGTTGGCATAACGCCTGGTTTCACGCACCCGAACAAGTCCATAACATCTCTTTAAGGCCTTGAACATTTTTTATATGACAAATGCTATTTTAAGAATAACAATTTTGACAATGAAAATCTTCAATCCCATGCTTATTAAGATGTTAGTAAAATTTAGAATTAAATAAGTTAACAGATAATTAAGAACATGCAACAAAATGATAGTTTTATACATGCATAGTAATATATAGTACAGTAGTATTAAATAATCGAATGAACTGGAAGGTATAAATAATTTTTCACAATGGACAACAAATACACATGAACAGGTCATTATTATAATTAATTTTTATATTGAACTACAGCTAATGATTGTTTATTTTTGAATTTGTAGCATGCTATTCAAACAAAAAATACACAAGAAATATAAGCTCAGACAAAATTATGAAAAATTTCTAAGTAAAAAAATGGAGATAGATTAAACTCGACTAAATGAAAGTTTCAATGACACTAGCTCAACTTAGAAATATGAAAATAGTCCATGTATATTTACATGTTCTTAATGATAATGATTTTACAAACTTTTATGATTTTTCCACTTCGAAGGCCTTATGTCCCTTTAAGCAAGCAGTTTTCAAACTAAATCAAGGGAAACAGTACATGCTTTTTAACTGTGCAACAAAAATTACATGCATCAAAACAATCCCAGTTAGTTTCAAGAATCAAAATTTGTCATAACAAAAAATCATGCAAACATTTTTAAATAAATGTCAAATATTCAGTTAACAAAATAATTGAAAAATTGTGTTAGGGGTAAAATCAAAGAAATAAAGTGCACAACATTCAATCTAAAACAAACAAGATACTGGGTATTTCCTAGATCATGTCATGAATCTCTACTCTGGCTACGCCCGTAGAGATCGTGTTCCACCCGTTCAAAAGCTGATATCGGGAACTTTATAACATTG
Organism: Siphonodentalium dalli; assembly: GCA_032622095.1. Classification (NCBI taxonomy): domain Eukaryota; kingdom Metazoa; phylum Mollusca; class Scaphopoda; order Gadilida; family Siphonodentaliidae; genus Siphonodentalium; species Siphonodentalium dalli. Next base: position 147,650,458 of record CP136065.1, on the reverse strand, counting down.
AAAAAATAGGTAATATATTTCTTAGGTATACCTGTTCCTTTATAATGATTCAGGTGAATTTTGTGAGCCAATTTCATGATAAACAATGACTATTCCCTGGGGGAAATTTCAGGATTGTAAGATTGAAGAGCTCACAAAAGTTCCAGAAATTATGCAATCTTGAGCTGAGGACTTTCACCTGCTGTCAAATACATTACTAGGGAATAGCCAGATGGATCAGATATATATACACAGAACGACACGATGTGTAAATGGGTTTGTCAATACGGCATGAGTGCTGTCGTGGATGGATAGAACGAGAGGCGCTTGTTAACTAGGAAACATATTCGCTGCATTATTTTTTCAATGCTATAAAGCTTACAATCATGACTTAAACAAAGATGACTCTAGTCCGAGTTATTTTGCCCATAAGAGTGAATCTGTTTGACTGAGAATCACTAAAAATGGAAGAACGAAAGAACAATATATCAGAACGAAGGGCCATAACTCATGTAATTAAAAAAATAGGAAAAAAACTGGTTTTTGAACTCAATCAAGATATTGTTGTGAAAAAGCCATATACCCAATAATATGAATGGAATCAGTTGACGTTTGTTCCAAGTTTTCGCACTGACATTAATCAAATTGCCAAAATCGACAAACTAAGGACCATAACTCAGGTAAAAAAAAAATCGGACAAACCTGGCTTATAAATATGAATGTAATCAGTGCACGTTGACATTTGTTAAAGTTTTTCGCTCTAAAGGTCATAAAATTGCTAAATATAGACAAAACTAAGGGTCGTAACTCAAGTAAAAAGGTTCGGACAAATCTGGTTTTCGAACTAGTTCGAGATATAGTTGTCAAAGATCTATATACTGAATATGAATGGAATCGGTTGAAGTTTTATCAAGTTATCATGCTAACGGTCATACAATTGCTAACAAGGGGTGTGCATCAGAAGATTGCGGTCATAGTTTTTTTGGCTGAAAGAGTGGATCAGTCGCAGATTATTGGCGGCCAAACACAAAGGGTATAATCCAAGATGACTGCTGGCAGCCATGATTTTTAACAGAATTATGAAAAAATGGTAAGCAGTGAGCACCATCTAGAGGTCACCTCGAGGATCCATATGAAGTTTGATGATGATCGGATGAGGGATATTCTCTGTAGGGTGTGCTAAAGGATTTAGTGTTGCAAAAAGTTAAATCTAAGATGGCTACCGGCGGCAATGTTTTTCATCGAAAATCGTTCAAATTCGATAGCTCCCATCTAAGAGGTGATCCTAAACAAGCCTGTAAAGTTTCAAAACAATTCTCCAATAAATGTGGGTTGCAGGGTGTGCTGATGGATTCCCATTTGAAATCCATGATGGCTGCTAGTGGCCAATTTATTTTTTAAACAAATTTTGGGGAAAAAAGAGAGGCTCCCATCTAGAGATTACCCCGAAGATCCATATGAAGTTCAGTGACGATTCGATGAGAAATTAGATGTGTAAGGTGTGCTAAAGGAATTAGTCATACAAAGAGTAAAATCCAAGATGGCCACTGGAAGCCATGTTTTTTTACAGAATTCGGTGATGATTGGATGAGGGTGTGCTACTAAAAGTAATTTGGTGATGCAAAGAGTAAAATCCAAGATGGCTGCCAGCGCTCATGTTTTTCATAGAAAATCATTCAAATTCAATAGGTCCTATCTAGAGATGATCCTAGACTCATATACCGATTATTGTTGAAATCGGTCAAAGTATTGAGTTATCGAGCTAATAGTCGCGAACGATCAAAATCGCTAAAATAGACCAACTTTAAAGTCCCATAACTCTAATATAAAAGATTGGACAAACCTGGTTTTCGAACTCGTCCGAGATATTGTTGCAACAGACCCACATACCAAATATGAATGTAATCGGTGGACGTTGTTTGAGTTATCGCGCTAGCGGTCTCGCACCTGTCCGGGCAGATGCCTGCCCGCCAACTGACCTCGCCAAAGCATAAGTCGATTGGGTTTTCCAATTTGATCGAGATATTTTTCTGAAAGGTCCACATATAAAATATGAATTTATCAGTTTACGTTTGTTCAAGTTTTTGCGTTAACAGTCATAAAATTGCTCAAAATAGACAAACTATGGGCAGTTGTTACTCAGGTAAAAAGGATTGGACAAATCTGGTTTTCGAACTTGTTCAAGATATTGTTGTGAAAGATCCATATACCAAATATGGATGAAATTGGCTGATGTTTGTTCGAGTTATTGCGCCAACGGTTATACAAATTTTATAAATAGAAAAAAAGTGGCATAACTCTGGTTAGAAAGTGGGGATGGGCTGTCACACATGACAGTTAACTCACATACCATAAATTGTTGAAATGCATCATTAAATGGCTATGTTATATAGGTTTTTTGCTGGATGCCCGCCAACCATCCCTCGCCAAAGCAATAGTCGAGTAGATTAAAAACAAATGTCATGTTTTGAACTGTTGGATCATGATCTCTATGGGCATAGCCAAGTGATTTGTGGCATGATCTAGGTATATCGAAAACCTGGTAGGAGAATAAATAACAAAATGCTTGGCAAATGGTGTTAGGGATAAAATCAAAGAAATGAAGTGTACAACATTCATTCTAAAACAAACAAGATACTTCCGAAACCTGAAGGGAACAAATTAAAAAGAAATAGAATTATAAACAATATCAAGCACAAAATTACCTTGATTATTCCAGGGTGTTTTTTTCAATGCTGAAACAATTCAAGAGGATTGAACATATTGTATCGTAAAAAGTATGTCAATCGAGCTTCTAACACTAAAAACAAATTATCCATCCATTGAACTTAAAAGAAATTAATTGGACATCAGCAAAGCCAGATTTTGTTTAAAAATGCTGAATTTTCTAAAAGGCTTGTCAATTAGATTACATAAGAAATTCTGTATTCACGATTCAAAAGACAAATTTATTTAGAACATAGATTTTAATGGATTTGCTCAAAGCTAGTCAATTCTTTGCTATTAGTAGAGCTGTTGACTATCATAGGCTGAATAATTATTATCATTCATCAGAAGACAAGTCTTGGAATGTTATCTCAATGATACGCATTAAGCAGGATTGATAAGGAAATATGAACTGAAGTATCATACATACAATAGGATCAAATAGTATTGCACCTGTTCCTTTTCTTTTGTTCCATGGGCAACATGCCTTCATCTGTGGAATATTCTGGTCTGTGGATCTAGATATCTGCACTACTGCATCTACTCACTGCTGAGCTCAGAAAACCTCACAAATCTATAATTCTTCATGGATGAGAATTGAACTATTCTCAACTGTGGTACATTTAACCATTGCTATACTAAATGGTTGCTCCCACCAAGTTAAAAAAGTGTACATCGGAATGGTTTATTAATGATTTGGAGGGATGTGCAGGTAATATAAGCAGACGACAGATAATAAATGTGCATGAGTCCTATTTATTGAGGGAAAAGTTCAGATATGGTCTTTGTTGAACTTATTATATGAACATTTCCTAAATCATAACTACTCATCAATGAGTGTTTAGTCACCGAGAGCTTTCCGATGAATGGCAAAAAGCTATATTTCCGACTATATCCTGAAAATTACCCATAATTCTGCTTTGGTTAAGCAGTCAATTATTTAGGGCATTAATGTAGTTCCCTTAGGAAATGTTCAGATAATAAATTCAACAAAACGGCCATTCGTATGTTGAAATTATAATGTGAACATTTCCCACCAATGAATATGAATTCTTCTGCACTTATTATCTGCTTATATTTCTTGAACATCCCTTCAGATGAATTATAGACCATACCAATGTATGCTTTTGTAACTGATGGGAGAATCCATTTAGTAAAGAAAGGGTTAATCTATGAAAGAGTGCAATATATAGTAATGCCCTAAATAATTGACTCCTTAACCACAGCAGAATTATGGGTAATTTTTCAGGATTTAGTCGGAAATATGGCATTCATCGGAAAGCTTTCACTGTTGCCATTCATCGGAAAGCTCCGTGAGAGCTTTCCGATGAATGGCAACAAGCCATATTTCTGACTAAATCCTGAAAAATTACCCATAATTCTGCTGTGGTTGAGTAGTCAATTATTTAGGGCATTACTGTATATTGATCAAATTCACAGTATCACCAGCAGAATTTCTTCAATTCAATGAAAACCACTGACCTAAAGTCAGCAACCAACAATTACACTATATATGCAATCCCAGGAGCCATATTCACCAAAAGAAACTATTTATAAACCAGGAGGTATATACTGGGTGAGGCTTAACCCTTTCCTGATGGGAGCTTCCTGAATTTTTGTGAAAACCCTGTGCCAATGTATTCTCTTATATATGCGAGTTGACCATAGGTCACCTCGCATATATAAGAGAATGCATTGGCCTAACAAATTTTATATTATTTTTTATAATTGTTAAAAAATGTAAGAAAAAATGAAAAAAATTATAAAAAATTGTTAACGAATGTAAGAAATAATGATAAAAAATTATAAAATTGTTAAAGAATGTAAGAAAAAATGATAAATGAAAGTGTCAATGACACTGTAGCTCAACTTAGGTAGGGGAATAATTTAATGGTTGACAGTAAATGGAGGAATTAGGTAAGGTGCTAATTGAAATGTGATCGCTGGCAGCCATGTTTTTTGGCCGAATGACCCTAAAATGACTCGTTCCCATCTTCATCTCAATGTCAACATGCATGATAATTTTTATTAAGATCAGACAAACAGTACGGCCTGTAGCCCGCGTCAACGGATTCAATTTTGAAATCAAAGATGGCCACCAGCAGCCATGTTTTTTGGCTGAATGACCTCCAAAATGACATGTCAATATCAACATTCATGACAAGTTTCATAATGTTCAGATCAGGGATGTAGTCCGTAGGGTGTGCCAAAGGATTTAGTGATGCAAAGAGTAAATTCTAAAATAGCCACCGGCGGCCATGTTTTTTTGCCGAATGACCCCAAAATGACACGTTTCCATCTGCATGTCAATGTCAACATCCATGACAAATTTCATGAAGATCAAACAAACAGATCGGTCTATAACCCATGCTACAACATCCAAGATGGCCACCAGCGGCCATGTTTTTGGCCGAATGATCTTAAAATGACTCGTTCCCATCTACATGTAAATGTCAACATTCATGACAAATTTTATGATGATCAGACAAACAGTACAGCCTGTAGCCCGCGCCAATGGATTCAAATTTGAAATCCAAGATGGCCACCAGCGGCCATGTTTTTTGGCCGAATGACCCCAAAATGACTTGTTCCCATCTACATGTCAATATTCATGACAAATTTCATAAAGATCCGACCAAATATACGACCTGTAGCTCGCGCGAAAGTATTTAGTGATGAGTAAAATACAAGATGGCTGACGACGGCCATGTTTTTTGGCCAAAGACCCCAAAATGACTCGTTCCCATCTAGAGATCACCCCGATGATCCATATGAAGTTTGGTGATGATCGGATCAGAGATGTGGTCTGTAGGATGTGAGTGAGTGATTGATTGATTGGGGTTTTATGTCACTTTAGCCACTAAGGCCATATCACGACATTGCCAGTTTTAATGGTGGAGGAAATCCGCACACTTACGGCTAATCTAACAGTGATTTCAATGGCTGATAAACTCGTCGACCATGTGCGGCAAACCACCGGCCATCGGCAAGTAACTGGCAACTTTCCCAGATAACGATTTTGAGTTACAAAGTCCACGATGGAAACATGTGGATTTGAACCCTTATCGCCAGCGCTGGAAGGCGAAACGGCTCGAGCCACCGAGGCCCCCTGTAGGATGTGTCAAAGGATTTAGTGATGCAAAGAGTAAAATCCAAGATGGCCACCAGCGGCCATGTTTTTTGGCCGAATGATCCTAAAATGACTCGTTCCCATCTACATGTAAATGTCAACATTCATGACAAATTTTATGATGATCATACCAACAGTACGGCCTGTAGCCCGCGCCAATGGATTTAATTATGAAATCCAAGATGGCCACCAGCAGCCATGTTTTTAGGCCGAATGACCCCAAAATGACTCGACATTCATGACAAATTTCATAAAGATCAGACCAAAGATACGACCTGTAGCCCGCGCCAAAGGAAATTGTTGACGGACACATGCACGACGGACGCCAACCCATGGCAATAGCTCAAACTTACAATGTAAGTTGAGCTTAAAAATGATAAAATTGTTAAAGAATATAAGAACCTATGGTTGACTCGCATATGCATTGGCACAGGGTCTTTAATGTTGCACCATCGCAGCTCCTGTCATGAAAGGGTTAATAGCCAATATATCTGTGGTCATTGATCGTATAGGCATCGCCACGGTGGGATTATCCGACTGAAGGGATCTGACTGCCCTGCAGTAAACGCTAGCGAAGTTAGCAGATACTCTATTGAGCTGCTACAAAACCCCACCTGGTTCATACAATAGACTCTCCTGGTAAATATACTATCATCAACAAGTACATGAATAACTCTGAGATTTCGCATATGAAAACCGTTGTTATGTATACATTACTGTTGCAGTGGAATTACTGATAAAAGTCCAACTAGTCCAATAAGATATCAAAGTTTAATCAAAACTTTATGGTTATCATTGGAAAAGGTCAAAGCATTGAAAAATATTATGAAAATATATTCAGACTAAAATATTTGAACATACTGCATGATTAGCGATGTTTGTTGACAAATCACTGTAACAGTTTTGTTTACATAACAATGGTTTCAACATGCGAACTTTCGTTATTGGAGAACTATAAATAATTAATATAAGAACTAAAGTTTATCTATATCTCCATGTTCTTAATGGTGCTGTTTTTACAAACTTATATTTTTTGCACATTTATCCACCGTAAGTACTGTGGGTCCCTTTAACAAAGTTCTCCCTATTTTCCATCCTCCCAAGGATATGAGAACCCACAACAATAAAGACCTCTAGCCTAACAGGAAGTTCATCCTTGATAACAATATATATTATCCATGTAAATTATGGGAGGTGTTCGAATATGCATTCTTGATGTACCGGTACATGTATCAGTCATAATAACTAAAAGTTCATCGAGATCATAAAATGTAATGTAAATTCAGCGAATGACCCATTCCAAGCACTATCTGAACTAGACCACGAATCCAGTTTGCACTCAAATCATAAATATTGTCCAGTTTTGCATATTTCCATTGTGTGCTGAAATTACTGTAGGCCCCATTAAGTCTGGAGGATTTCTATCACCACGATATCCCACTCAATCTTTGTCACTAATACATGACTGCATGTTCATTATCCGATACCTAAACTAGTCTCCACCCCACACTGTCATCAACCAATGGGAAGGAACAAGAAGGGATTTAAGCCAATTCTAACTAAGTAACAAGACTGAGGAATAATGTTTTCTTGTTGTAACAAATATTTTCTTCTCATTTTCAAGATAATTTTCCATACATAAGAAAATAGTTCTGCCTATTACTCAGTTTATTCTCATCGTAAAAAAATTCAAGAAATTTATTTTCTGTTTGTTAAGAAAACAAATATTATAAGAAAATCTATTTTTGGCAATAGAGGGAAGGAAATAAAAAAAAGTGCGACAAATAAGTTTTTTGGTTTTTTTATTCTATTATATTTTGTCTAAAAGGCTTTCTCCATTCAGATCTTCAGTCACATGATTCATTCATTTGCCAGGCAATTGGTTCCTCACAAAAACTCCCGAACAATAAAATATACAATTTCCAGACACATGCAATGTCATATGATAACAATGAACGCAATCAGTATTCAGTGACTACGAACATGAGGAAAAAAATATAGGACAATGACGGATGATATCCGTAACATAGAATGTTTGATTGATGAAACAAGACATATATCTGCATTATATCAAAACAGCATGATGTTGAACTGTCTTGCTTTGTCAATCCAAATAAGGAGCTGCTAAAAATATCATTCAAAATAGAGTGAGTAAAATATGATGACGGATCATATCATACACTGGCCTAACAATATTTACCTTGACTTTGTAAGCCAGTGCATTCTCTTACTATATATGTGAGGCTCACTATGGGAGACTCGCATATAAATACCTCAAACAAATGTAAGTTTCCCTCATATAATACCCTATATCTCCTATGTTATTCATCAGATCATTTTGAAATTTTTAACAAGTTGAGAGCATGGTAAATGCAGAACATTATGGTCCTTAATTATCCCGATGGTTTTATGACCTTCTTCTGAATGTCACTTCATTGGAAAGTTTGCCATTTTCTAAAATCACACTTTCAACTTTGACGCTCAACAAAATTTTGTGTTGATGGTTTAACTAGATGATCAGTGTTTGTGAGTGTCACTGGCCATATTAATACTGTGTGAAATTTTCTTGAACTTGATCAGTTGTCACTCTGTTGGAATTTACGGCTTTAATTTTGAACCACCCCCATATCTGGTTTGCTGCATGCACTTGAAGGGATCCCTGCCCTATGACGGACCAAGCAGGTGTTATCACCATCGATTTATTGAAGACAAACAACCATGTAAAGCATATCGCTTGAAGAATGTGTGTTTCACCGAATGCGACAAGAAAACATGCTGCATTTCAAGAAACTGGCTATGCGAAAGAAAGCTTCAAAACGGGACAATCTTCACAAAGCCAGTTTCTTGAAAATGATTTTTCTTATAGCATTCAGTGGAAGAAAAAAAAATGTGAGCGACCTGCATTACGGGGTTGTTTGTCTTCAATAAATCAATGTCAATAACACATGCTTGGTCCGTCATATGGGGCAGGGATCCCTTCAAGTGCATGTATTGAACCAGTTATGGGGGTGATTCAAAATCGTGCCCCGAAATTCCCAAATATTGACACCTGGTTCAGTTCCAATAAAAATCCCACGCAGTAATTAGACCAGTGACAAACACTGGTCACCCAGTTAACCCATCAACTCAAAATTCTGTTGAGCATCAAATTTGAAAGTGTGGTTTTTGAAAACTCAAAAAGGCAAGAAGCAACATTCAGAAGAAGGTTAGAAAACCATTGGGATATCTAACTCCCAGAATATTCATTTCCCATGTTCTCAATTCGTAAAAGATTTCAAATGATCGGGTGAATAACATAGGAGATACAGGGTATTATATGAGGGGGGGGGGGCTAACATTTTTTGAGCTGTTTATAAGAGAATGCACTGGCACTGGACCTTTAAAGCTGCTCCAGCGCATCCCCCATCATGAAATGGTTAAATATTCTTAAATAGATCCATTTGGCTCGTGGAATGAAAGAGAATCAAAAGCTGCAATAAATGTTAATACAAGCTTGGGCTCTCATGGTAATGACAGTCACCTTTTTTTTTATTTTTAGTTCATTCATTGTATAACCAATGTGACCCGAAACTCAATAATTTGGAGATAATTATCCCAATAAGATGACTTGATAGACACAGACCTAGTGCATACATTAGGACAGGTTTTTAAATTGTCCATAGTAATTAAACATGCAGTAAAATAAATCTGACTATAGACATTTTCAAGAATTAATGTTGCCATACTATGTGAAAGAGTAGCTTCCATATTTGAATTGACAAAGTAGCTGTTTGTCAACATCATGATACAAAGAGCACTGTAAGAAGCACTGTGAAGAACTGGTTGAAAAATGATAATCTTCATAATTCCGATTTATTCTCATAAACTCTTTAGTAGTACCTTCGGCTGAAAGCCATTTTTAAGTTGTCCTTATTGTCTTCCATTCTCTTGACAATAAAACATCATACAGTAATGATATAAGTATACCATTATAAAGTGTCTATACATTATGGGTGGGTGGGTGAATGCCAATCATCCTATTGCTAGGTATATTTGAGATCAGCCAATCAAAAAATAAGGTGAAATGTGATTTTGTTTTGCAATGTCCTGATTAGCAGCAAAACGATTATCCAAGCACATTGAATTATAATCAATTAAAGTCAGGGCCATTATTCTCACATGAACAATTTACCTACAAAATAGTAAACCTAGAAAACCAAAGTTAGGAGTTTAATTTTGAGCATAGGCTATGTGAAATATGGGACAATGACTAACTTGAAATCACTAGCATTCCTGCTACATTAATTTAACTGGCAAAACAAATTTTATTCAAAATTTGAGGAAGTAAAGACTTATAAAGTGTTGAACTCAAGCCGGAACAGCTATAGTTTTCACACATCAAACAATACTGAAGCCTAGCATAAAATGTCAGGAGAAAATGAGAGGTTACACAAAATTATGATTCTGTTAACGGATAGGATTTTTTTTACATTTTCTGTGTCACAACTTTCATGTGAAATCCAAATATTATTAAAGGTGTTCAATCATACCACCGCTTCTAAAAATGAGTTTGTCTCTGTGAAGCTTAAGCAAACGAGGCACCATGCTGTCATATAATCCTCAAAGGTTTAAAATGCTGATAAAACTGATAAAGAAATTGATCACTATGAAAGAGATAAAACTATATGAAATCTTGTTTTTTATTCAAATGGGAAGGCTATTACTGAAAAATAGACTACATTTAATAATTCAAAAATGGTTGTCAGGCATTACTATTTGTTCTCATTGACATAGTTTTGTGAAACCTCCCTAATAAATAAACAGATCTGAGTTCAGATTTACCATTATAGCATACATAGATTGTGACTATATCTGCAATATTTTGTAATGAGATAAAAATAAATAACAATTAGTATGCAACAACTGCATAATAAAATAAAAATAACAAACTGAGACATGCACAATAAATTATGAAATGCTTTGTACATGAGTGATAAAAGAACAAGTATAAAAAGATCAGATACCTGTCTGTGTGTTATGCAAAGGAACGAAATTCAACAGACAATCTGCCTAAGTAGAAGCAAGAACACAGTAATGATTTAGTAGCCACAATATTTTTAACCCTTTCATCACTGGAGCTTCCTGAAATTTTGCGCAAACCCCATGCCTATGCATTCTCTTATATATGCGAGTTTCCCATAGGAAGCCTCGCATATATAAGACAATACATTTGCCTGACAATATATACCTTCACCTTGTAAGCCAGAGCATGTATGTATATATGTGAGGCTCCCTATGGGAGACTCACATATATAAGAGAATGCACTGGCATTGGGTCTATAATGCTTCAACAGAGCAGCTCATGTCATGAATGGGTTAACCATGTCAAATATGAGATTGTTTTTATCTCCAATGCATGGTTCAATATCAAGCTGCATACAGTAATGCCCTAAATAATCGACTCCTTAACCACAGCATAATTATGGGTAGTTTTTCAGGATTTAGTCAGAAATATGGCTTGTTACCATTCATCGGAAAGCTCTCAGTGAGAGCTTTCCGATGAATGGCAACAAGCCATATTTCTGACTAAATACTGAAAAATTACCCATAATTATGCTGTGGTTATATCAAACAGTCTGATCTGCACCCGCAACCATTGATCTACTGGAATTGGACTGGAATTTCATATCTGGGTGCTAAATACAGATTTTTGTTGATCGTAATTAAAGAGTGACATGTATATTCAATTTCATAAACAGACTTTGTGCCCATTGGTTAGAGCGATATTAACGTCAATTTTTGTCCAGCAGTATGTGCTTGGACGACAATTAGAAGTGTTATAAACAAATGTAATACAATATCATAATATGCCTACAGTAATGCCCTAAATAATCGACTCCTTAACCACAGCAGAATTGTGGGTAATTCTTCTGTGGTTAAGGAGTCGATTATTTAGGGCATTACTGTATTTTCCACCATTTAATAAGAAACTCCATTCAGTATTTTGTTCATTTCTAAGAGAATTTGTTAACTGAACTACTCAGATGAATTATTTCAATATAATAAGTTATTGTGGTGGATTGACGGTAACATGATATGACATTGATGGCTTGGAATTTATGTTCAACCGAGTCGCAAAACTAAATCTAAAGGATTCAACTACAACCCAATATACACCTTAATCTTCAAAATAGCCTTATACACTGCTACAATGAATCTCTTGAACATCCTTCTAACCTCAGAAACACGAACAGAAAGAATTTCATAAGATTTGAAAACCCATTATAGTGAAGGAAAAATAGTAAAAACACAAAGGATCAAATCATCAGTACAGGCAAATAGTCGACATAGTCTGAACTTAAATCTGTATGATATACATATCTGAGCATGAAAAGTCAAAGGAAATACTTGGCAAGTGACAAGACTGTCAGAAATGAACACAAATGGAAGAAAATATCAGACACATGAGAAGAACATATTAACAATCTTTGATATTGCACAATTTTTTCACATAAAATCATTTTGACAGTCACAGGGCAAATTCAATAAAGCTCTTTTGGTGACAAACTTAAAACATATATCACCAACAAAACAAGTTGCACTGCATTATAAGCAAAAGGTTGAAAAAAATCCATACACATAAAACAATAAATTTCATTAATTTATTTGAAATAAAATTAAGCTGAAACAATATTGAAGTGCTTGCTAATGTTACAGGAATACTTGGTGTTTTAAGAACAGAGTCCACACTGTCCATGGCCAAATTGCTAAGGCCAGAATTTTTAGAATATGGGCAGATATGGCCAAAGAAAATTGTATCTGGATAAAAAGTTTCAAGCCTATGCCAGCAATTTTGTCTCAGAAAATTACCTTACACTGCTTAACCCTTTGGCGAGTAGAATGACAATATATGTCGCCGTACGGTTCACGAGTGGAACGACATATATGTCATCTCAGGAAGTGTCATTTTTATGATGACATAACTTCAATTAATCATCTGATTTAAAAATGAATTATATAGGAGACATTTTGATTAATAAAATGTCCCAATGTATAGGTGAAATAAATTATGATAGCACACGTAAACAGAAAATACACATCAATTAAAACGAATTATTGGACCCTTTTGACCTGAATTTGTTAATAATTATTGCTATGACATTGACGTTAAACTCACACATGACGTCATGTATATGACATTATAAATACTCTCCAAAGGGTTAATAGTTAATCAGTACCTGTTAATCCCTGTCTGATTGGATAACCAAAGCAATGATGATTACAGTAATGCCCTAAATAATCGACTCCTTAACCACAACAGAATTATAGGTAATTTTCAGGATTTTGTAGGAAATATGGCTTGTTGCCATTCATTGGAAAAGCTCTCACTGAGAGCTTTCCGATAAATGGCAACAAGCCATATTTCGACTAAATCCTGAAAATTACCTATAATTCTGCTGGGGTTAAGGAGTCAATTATTTAGGGCATTTACTGCAGGTGCTATTTCGGTATCCATTCTTAATCTATTGATAATACATTACTGCTTTATGGTTTCACTATTACATAAAAGAGAAATTAAATTATTATTCACATATATATATATTATGCCCATATATGTATTTGGGTCCAGTTTATTGAACTTTATGACATCAACTCTTTTAGAACTAGCTCATACCAAATCAGGACTAAAACAGTATAGTTAGAATTTAACTGTCAGGAACTTACTAAATCAATCCATGAATATTTGTGCAAAAGCTTGATATCTTTATTTCACATATTCCACACAATATCAATTTTATGTTTCTCATGCCCAGGCGCATCGTCCTGAAACCCCACACATGCAACCTTTTAATTCTGGTTTAAAATGTCGAGGAATTTTTAAAAGGTACGAAATAATTGCGGTATGTTTTTATATAAACATGAAAGGACATGATATAAAACAGGCCAATTTCCTAGTTCAGATTCATTACTGTAATTGGTAACTATGTTCAAACCTGTGTTAAATCCGTGAAGAATGACGACTGCAATCTCAGTGTTACTTGATAGGGTGTTTTTTGTCGAAAAATATACATTTATCACACAGAAGCTATCAACAAACATTTTATGGACATCTGTTCAGGAAATATTGACCACAGGCAACTGAACTTAGACCCGGAGCTAGCCAATGTGGAGGTGGAATCCCCAGAAATAAAATCGCACAATATAATGCTTTCCCCCAATTTTTTTGGCCTGAGAAAGGGGAAATTGACTTTGCATGGTCTAACTATACTATTTTATGGCAGATTTGGTAGTGTCAGCATTGAAACAGTTAAAGTGCAAAAATAGTTGACAAAGTAAAAGGGTCCAAGAATAACCTGCTAATGTAAGAATGAGGGTGGAGCAGGTTCAATTTGTTAATTGAAGATGACAGAAAAGGTTGGACAATAAAATTTTCACAGAGCAAGATTATTCTTCCATAGTATATTTTGACAATGTGACATCAACTACTACCACATCCACTCAACTCACAACAAGAACCATTGAAACCTTTAGAAATGCATCAGAGTAGACGTTCATCAGCTGTAACTGACCATTGTTTACAATGTTCTTTCACATCTGAAAACACCAAGGTATGAGTTTTAGAGAATGTGAAAGAAGACGTTTAACAGTATCGGGAAATAATCAGCTTAACAGACTCCTACCTTGCCTGATGCCTTGGCACTACTTATTATCATGGCATAAACTCATCAGTGAGCATTCCCGGTGTTGCCTAACAATTTAAGAAATAACTCTTGCTTAACCCTTCCATGACTGGAGCTTCCTGAAATTTTTTGAAAACCCTGTGCCAATGCATTCTCGCATATATAACAGAATACATTGGACTAACTATATTTATCTTGACTTTGTAAGCCAGTGCACTGGCACAGGATCTTTAATGCTGCACCAGTGCAGTTCCCATCATGAAAGGGTTAAATTAAGTTTATGAGTTATTTATAACCTAAAAGTTTGGAGATAAATTTACTTGTAACGAGCTACATGCTGCAGAATTTGTCTTCAAATTTTTCGGTTATAACTGAATAATCTTAGTCAAGAGTTATTTCTTAAATAAACTACACTTAATTTTCTATAGTATTTTGCCATTAGTTCAGATACCAAACAGCTAATATATTTAAATAGGATAATTACATTAGGGCGGAAGTGAACGTTGAGCATAGAAAATTTGCGAAGGCAACATGTGATGTAGCGGCAACGTCAATATAAAGTTCCTACTATTTAATGATATTTCCAACTGAAAATGCATTTTAATGTTAATATTTTGTACTGATATAGAATTATAAGGAATAATCTTCATGCCTGATATAATTACGCAGTATAAATAAATTTGTGTGCTAATCACAAAACTTTTGTAAATTGATTTATATGTTTGTGATTCAGCCCAAATGTATTTATACAGGGTAATTACATCAGCAAATGAAGATTATTCCTTAAATAAAGGCGAAAAATAATTCTGCTCAGTGAAAAAGGAAATTGGTCACATTACTGTCACAACTGTGAATGATTGAGAATATGGGAACAACTCAAGCTGTTGTAGCATGGACAGGGGCCAGGGCTTGATCTATTTGCAATTTCAAACCTGTTTTATCGGAATTATGTACATTGAACTTGGTTGTTAAAAATAAGGAGGCTTACTGCCACAAGTACATTTTGGTTTGTATTTTGCCCATGTGATGTTATGTTGATAAGACACTGGTAGGTATAATATTGGTGGATTCTGCATGAACTTAACTGAAGAATTGTGTATTACTGAAACTGGTACTGATGAGTTATTCTCTGATATCAAAAACATTCAATCAAGCCACAATAAGGAGGGGCACCAAAATTCAAACCCTGCTCAGTGATTCTGATGAAAACTTGTAAACAATCTTTATGAAGCTCGCTAATAAAACTACTGAATTGTCTGATTAAAAGTAGAAAACTGCAGCCAAAAAAATTTGCTGCTGCAAAAAATTAATCTGGATATAATTTACATATAAAGTCTGAATTTACCAAAACAATTAGAACAGCAACATTCTTTGAATATGAATAATAAATAAACCTTGAAGAGGATATGGATCAACAAGAGTAATGATGAGTATGATATTATAGACCTGGAAAAAAGATCAAACAAGTGCAGCAAAAATTATCTCAGGATCTGCAAAAATCAATAATGTATCTATATAACTTACTAGTACTTAAATTCGCTCAGTACTAATTTCAGCTCGGTTTTTAATTTGCACACTGTAATTTGCGAATTAAAAACTAGCAAAACTAATTTTGTCATATCAACTTTTCGGTCAGTTTTAAATTTGCATACCGAAGGATGCGCTAAACTTAGATCTGAATGAATTTAAATACGAAGAAGGTAGAACTACTTTAAGAAGCAGATCATAATACGCTATAAACAGAACTTGCTAAATTGGTCTTTGATGAAACAATTTGGTACATTCCTAAAGAGTGCTTATAATTCTATTTGTCGCACGAAGAAGACTGCCAGGCAGCCCATAGTGATGCATAGTATTTGTTTATTAAGTCTTTGAAATTTTATTTGTAATACAGTAATGTCCTAAATAATCAACTCTTTAATCACAGCAGACTTATGGGTAATTTTTCAAGCCATATTCAGACTAAATTTTGAAAAATTACCTATAATTCTGCTGTGGTTAAGGAGTTGATTATTTAGGGAATTACTGTAGGTGCCACATGGCGAGGTCTTGTCTCATGGATAAATGTGAAAATCAGGACCAATTTTCAAAGTCATAAAGCAATATACAACTCTTCAGATGCATATTGAAGAAATCATGTAAATGACAGATAGGATATAAAATAAACATGAGTCTGTCTTCGCCACCCAACCAACCGCTATGTGACCTTGAGACTTCACCATAGTGCATCTTTTACAAAAGAATTTTTCAATGACATATAAAATTTATTTTGAAATGCCTTTCAAATGTAGATATGCTTTGATTATATATGCATCACAAATGTTCCCATGTTTAATAAGGCCACACACAAAGACAAATTCCCGTTTTTCCGAAACCACGGGCATGAAACGTTTTTATTCGCATTTAATTTTTGTCGGGAAATGTTTTTATTGGTATGAATGAATTGTGGTACATTTTATTTACAAACATTCCCATTTCCCGATCAAAATGTCCAATTTATTACTGTAAACTCAGAGCTAGCTGATGCAGAGATGGTATGATCGTTGGCCTTAGGAAATCAATATTAAATTTTTTAAATGTGCACGCACGCTTTTCAAAAAAAAATTGCCTCAGAAACAGGAAAATGACTTTGAATGACCTAATGATAAGTGTGTAATGAATCAAGGAGATTAAAATTAAAAAGCACTTTAACAGTATGCACTATAACATTTTCCAAATCTCAAATCTTAATTGGGATGAACTTCACTGAAAACGACTAAATTCTTCCATATGTTGAAAATGATATGGAATATTGTGCAGAAATGTAAAAGTACTACTTGAACCTTCCATGACTGGAGCTTTTTGCGAAAACTCTGTGCCATTCTCTTATATATGTGTCTCCCTTTGGGAGCTTCGCATAAATAAGAGAATGCATTGGCCTAATAATATTTACCTTGACCTTGTAAGCCAATGAATTCTCTTAAATATGCGAGGCTCCCTATGGGAGACTCGCATATATATATGAGAATGCACTGGCACAGGGTCTTTAATGCTGCACCAGCACAGCTCCCGTCATGAAAGGGTTAATCTGTTTTTATTTAAAGTTGTCTCTCCGGATTAACTTACTTGTAGAATAGGCAGGAATCTCAAACTATATTGCTCAGTTGTTCAAGTCAAATAATAAGTTGCTTTGGTGAAAAGGTATGAAAAATATTCTGAAACTCTGTACACCTACAATACAATATAATCCAGACTGGGTATTATGCCTTCCCCATAGTAAAACAAATTTAGAAATAGCATTGGGTAGTATTATTGATTAGCTTCAGGTTAAATCGGAATTGCAGAGGATTTTGATACAATTCTTAGTTGAATTAGGTCATTAGTTTTTAATAATCATTTCCTATCAAGGTGGAAACAGATTGTTTCATTGGAAGATATAGGGTTCATACCAGGGTTTGCGCTGCCATTAGCCGAATTTGCCAAATCGAATTTGCCAAATGCAAATACAATTTCATTGGAAATATGTTTTTTTGCCATGAATAGAAGCATCAGTTATTATTATTGGTTTGAAATCTTGTCAAGAAATATCATGAAATGATAAGTTAAGAAAATATAAAAATAAAAAAAATAAAATTCTGTCAGCTGTAGATATACACAAAATTCTATTGTGTGCCACATACTCTTAGCTTATGCCACGAGTGTGATTGCTTAAAGATAGCAGAAGAGGCCTGATTGCAAGAGGTTCATTATTATTAGGATAATTATTGGTGTCCCTCTAGATCTGCTGATATTATTAAATTAACTGAAAACAAATATATTGAGAGGTTTGTGGCCATAAATTTGCAACTCAAATTTTTTATTTTAACAACCAGAGATGATATATCCAAAGTTGGGAGCCCTAAATACACCCCTAAAGATGGCTATCACCATATCATAAGTCAACACCACTGCCACTTCCAAAAAAAAACAAAAACCTAGCTTTAGTTCGAAACCATTTGGTAATTTTGATAAAATGTAGTGTAAATATTTTTATTTGGCAAATATTTGGCAGTAGAAACTGTCAGGCCAGCACAAACCCAACTTTAGACCTGAAAAAGTAGAAAAAGATAAATAAAATTATGACGATATTTTTTAGACCATTTCATATTCTACCCTGTCAGTTTGGTTAAAAATAGCTGCCCGATAACTGTACCTATCAGATATGCTCTTTTGGCCTTTGGCTGGTACCACCATACGAGGAGCTGGGTGAGAATTAAATCCGACCGATTCCTCATCTTCTCCAATGGTTGTTTCAACGAGGGATGGCTCCAGAGTCGGTGCGGTTTGCATTCTGGATTGCAGGAGGTAAACATAAGCTCTGTATCGTTTAATCTGTGAAAGAAAACATGAAAAATACAACAACTGGGAAATGTATTTGTATTCTATTTGTAACCATCAAATTAACTAGAGGCCGAGACCGATCACGATCGGCAGATGTTTAACCTATCCCTTTGTGATAGTAAATTGATATGATCTGAATCATAATCTTTTGATGTCGAATTATAGAATATACTGTTATGATCTAAAGTAGTATAGAAAAATGTACATAATAACCAGTAATGACACAAATTATTGGAATGTATGGGTTAAAATAGAAGGGTTAACATAACATCTAAAATATAGATTCTGACACCACTATCATAGTGTAAGCAGTTCTATTCATGTTGTTGCAATACTATGGTATGGGTACACATAAAAAGTATTTTATTTTAATCAAGTACATTATTTTAATCAAGTACATTAGACATGTAATCACACCATCCCTGGTGGCTAGAAGCAAGAAATTGTCGATCTCTAAAACTGTAACATAAAACATAAGAAACTTGAAAAGAAATAGGAAATTCTATATATCTCAATCTGAGAATAAAATATGAACAGAAGCTCTATCTAAATCCAGTCACATATTCATAAAGGCCATCTAATTATTGTACCATATTCAGCTGAAATGATGCAACAAATTAATTAATTTGAGTTGAGGAAGAGTGCTAAATACTCGAACAAACACAATATTTTCCTAAATAATATTAAAATATATATCTCCTAGAAGTATCTTGCCCACTGAACTATATGGTATATTATCCCAAGCAAGTAGGAGGGGTTAACTCTCCGAGTTGAAAAAAAAACGTACGAAATTCTATGGTACATATCCTGTCATGTTCATGACCCGTGTAATCACGTGATTTCTGACACGTAGTGAAGAATTCGCCATATTTTTATCCCCAGTAGGACATTCCTCGTGAGCAGGGTGGGTGCGAAACCCTGGGAGGGAGCTCAGCGTTCAGTGGGCAAGATACTTCTAGGAGATATATATTTTACTTATTTAGGAAAATATTGTATCTCCGTCAAAGGTATCTTGCCCACTGAACTATATGGTAAAGAATAGAATTTTCTAACAGGTGGAGGCCACGAGGAAACAAAAACACTGCTATGCATCTGAATCAAAGAACTGGATTGACCTGATAACCTACAATATATACATATACATGCACAGACATATAGATATATATGTATATACATATATATATATATATATATATATACACATGCACAATAGGACCATAAGCCAATGTAATATTCCATGCTAAAACTAATACCTGTCAGCAAGCTCAAACGAACAAAAAGTGGCCACTTAAGAGTTTAAGACCCCTGCAAGTAAAGTAAATAGCTTCAGAAGACATGGAGACGGATACGACATTCGCATCGGAACTTAGGGCTAATAATGTATCAGCCGAGTACTTGCCGGGAAAGGTACGGGTAACAGGACCATAAGCCAATGTAATATTCCATGCTAAAACTAATACCTGTCAGCCAGCTCAAACGAACAAAAAGTGGCCACTTAAGAGTTTAAGACCCCTGCAAGTAAAGTAAATAGCTTCAGAAGACATGGAGACGGATACGACATTCGCATCGGAACTTAGGGCTAATAATGTATCAGCCGAGTACTTGCAGGGAAAGGTACGGGTAACACCCCCCCCCCCCCCCCCCCCCCCCCCCGAAAGGGGAGAAGCATCCATGTTCTAAGGGAATGGAAATAGAAAAATACCCGTTGACAAGGAAATCCCCAACCGGGTATTATAAACCCAGGGAAGGCTAAATACTAATAACGCACCTAACAGGCTAACCCAGGCAGCAAAAGCCGCAAGTTATAAAGAAGACCCCCCTTAAAAACAATAGTACCAACCCCCGAACCAAATCTTGAGTGGGTTGGGCCGATGAGAGCCCGATGAAAAACCAGCTGCAAGCTCCCAAGAAAGGGCCCGACACCAACTACTTGGAGACGTGCCTTTGTCGATAAGGAGGAGGTATCATTGACCAATAGTCTGACCGGGAAGCGAATGGGTATTACACAGACATACGTTGCAAGGCTCAGGCCGTATGAAGAACATGGCTCAGAATTGGAGTTTCACAGCAGAAAACTTAGTTTGAAGCCTGGAGTTCGAGATATGACCGACTAAGATGCAATAAGCCATGTCATTTTCCCCTGATGACGTTCCCAAATGTGGAAATGCCCACCAACACAGTTAAACCCAACTGACCAATCACAGGCTACTGAATCCATGACAGAAAGGCAGCCAGGAACCGAAATTCCAATGTCGTTAAGGTAGAAATCCACAAAAACAAAAATTGGACTAACGATGCATCAGGATTGTGGCACAAGCCCAAAACCAGCGGAAACCGACGGCAGGTATGTAATGAAAAGCAGACCAAGGGCCACCGCGCCCCAACTGTTCGAGCTCTGCTGACTGGTCCCCGATGAGTCGATGGCGCAAGATTTCCCTTCTGGTAAGGATGGGGTGCCCCTCCAATGGGACCCTGTTCCGGAGACAACCATCGCCCGAAGTGCGAATCGAGATGGCAGATCATATGATCTGGCATCCGACACCCAATGCTAATGAATCTCGCACGAGGAGAAGCATCTGGCAAGAATTTTCATCCTGCTTTATAAAGTGTGCCCAACACGATTCATATGCTGCCCCATAGGTGCAACATTATCCTGCATTGGCAATCGGTGAGGTCAGCAAAGGACCTGGCTTAGTACGTTAAATGAGCACTAGGCGAATCAAGCACTATCGGGGAAAACAAAACCATTATGTACCGACAACCGAGCCCATAAGAAGAATGACGTATTAGACGCAAAGGCCGATATCACAGAAGCCATTTCGTTCTTCTTTTCCACGCTGCTAATACGCCGTGTTGCCCATTAAGCCCGAGTGGGGCTTGCTGAACTAGACCTCATGTCAACAGTGTTCTGAAATTGAGCATATGTCGAACCATGGATAATGGACTCATCTATGTATGACTGGACAACAAAAGTTAAATCCATGTTGAGTTAGAACTGAAAGCAACCTGAAGACAAAAGATATGTCATTCGTATCTATTACGGAAACACAGCGAGGTCGGAGATAAAGCATGTATGCTTGTTTATCTCTGATTCTTGCGTCCCAAATCGAGATGTAAATATTTACCCTTTCGAGCACCCGAACCAGTCCAGAACACGTCTTAAAAGTCAGGAAAATGTAAGGGCGAGAGTCATAAACTAATCTAGTGATATGAATGACTGTAGACATTCTCCAGCAAAGCTCGTGACCATGAAAGAGCTGGATGGAACATGGAAAGAAGCAACAACTTATAAAGCAAGATGTTGAACACATCCCAACCCGAGAACAGTAAAATGGTTGAATACCTCTCAGGATGGTCGAACCCAGGTCGCCAAGTGTGCAGTCCGATGGCCTAACCACCCAGCTCTGACGACGTTAGGCAGGGTACAAATTGACCGGCATCACAGGGCAAGTTGCTACCCAAATGCTAACAAAAGCCATGCAACTTGGATCCTATTTCCTCATTTGACTGTCCCAGGGTATGCCAACCGTTGTCCCGAGTATCCGACTTGGAGTCCCTGGCGATAGTCCAGAAAGCCCACCAAATGCGGCCAATGGGTTCGATGGGTAGCCCCAACCTGCGACCTGTTTGGTGGGACTATCATCCTGAGTGCTAATTACGCCAATGAAGGGAACACTATACATCGACAAGTGACAAGTGTCCTGGTCGTAAAGGTTTCTATCTCTTCCTTGGAACCCTCGAAACAAGGGAAAGCACTCTGATGTTCTGTTAAATTGTAAATGATTGTAGAACAATGCTATCAAATCATGTCAATCTGAGGTTATTTGCTAATCAAAATTCGACAATAATTTTCTTCCTGCGCTTGGCTGCATCAGAGAACACTGAACAACTAACTGAGCTCCCTCGTAAGCGCATGTAAAGGTGACCCGAAAGGAATGTCGAAAGCCCTTTCACCTCGTGCTGGAGCGACTGCTCGATCTGATCCTGATCTCCATCCGTCGATGGGGTGTTAACAGCACAATACACCATGACAAGCTTCATTTCTAATTGCATGTGAGGTCTGGTCATTGGGGACCCCGGAGGAATGTCCAGAGCCTGTACATCTCGGGGTGGAGCAGCAGCTCGACCGATCCCGATATCCAACCGACCGAATTGGCGATGGGAGGTTAGTAGGTACCAGTTCCCAAGCAAGCTTCCTGCTATAATGGCGTCAGGGAATAAGATCTTTTGTTTTCATTTAAAATCAAACCCGAAGTTACTGGCAGCTGTTGGCCAGAACGCGGCCAGTAACCTGTCTGCCAAGCCTCCGGAAGTGGTGGCTTATAATAAGGAGGAAACAAGCCTGTGAACTGTGATCCCATTCCAAGCCCAGCTGGGGCAGAAGGCATGGAGGATAAACTTTCAGGTGCCAAATAATAGCGTAAATGTAATAATTTGAGAAAATGTCTCCTAATTTGAATTGAGACAAAGTAAAAATGGCCATTCGACTAGTAATTTTAGCCCAAATTTCCACACACTATGATCATAAGGCACCGGAGAGCATGGTCAGGGACCACTGAGGGTGTATCCCCCAGCCGCGCTGACCCCGAGATGACAACTTGTAGCGATGGACGGTGTGTGTCGAGTGTTAGTAGAGCTCAGTGGTCACAGCCGTCCGGGGCACGTCAACTGCCAACGGTCGACCCGAGGAAGCAGATTGACGTCCCGTTCGATAGTCCAGGGAGCGCACCAATGTGACTAATGGGTTCAATGGGTAGCCCCAACCCGCGCCCTGTTTGGTGTGACTATCGCCCCGAGTCCTAATTACGCCAGTTAGAGGAACACGATATATCGGCAAGTCAGAGAAAGATCCAGGGATGTTTTGATACCTGTTACAGGTTTGGGTGCCCAAACTATAAGAGACCCAAATGTCCCCAAATTCCATGTAGATAGTATTTATTCAAGTTGGATCTTCCATATTTTCAAGGAATTTTTCTACAATTCAACCAAATGTACTAGTAATGCAAATCATCAGTCCGCAGATGATATATAGTCTATAATATGGAGCCTTTATTTGCACAATCAAGTATCCAGTACTGAATATTTTAACATCCAAATTTATATGGGCACATACCCAAATACAGAACAGGTGTCCCCAAACAAAAAATCTCTGGATCCTTCCCCGCGAGTTTGTCCGTGTCCTAGGGGAAGCAACTCGTGTGAGCTACGGGTTCGATGGGTAGCCCCAACCCGCGTCCTGTGTGGTGTGACTATCGCTCTGAGTGCTAATTACGCCAATTAGAGGAACCCTATATATCGACTTTCGTTCTCTATTCTTGGGACCTCGAAACGAGGGAAGCGACTTCAAGGGGAGCTACGGGGAAGGCGATTCATGAACCTGTTCTTACCTTGATGAGCAGTCCTGTGAAAGTAATTAATGTGATTACGAACAATCACAAATACACCTGTTGTGTTATGTTACCATGCCTGTGTCAATCAAGGCAGTAACGGCTCCATTGTTAATCATTCAGGGTTAAAAAGGTTCAAATTGACATTCAGGATTTTACAATCCTATCAGCCTATTTCACAAGCGTTAAAACAGTGCTTTTGTCTTCAGTTGTACACCAGACGGTGATTGTCAACGTCTAAATAAAGCCGTATAACGAAAAAATTGAACTCGAAAGTAAGTCACCTAATTTCGTGATACCTTTAACCACCGTCAACGTACGTGGTAACTTAAATAATACGTCACCTGTATGCCATAGATTTGTTATAAAGAAAACGATCAGAGTCTTTAGTCATATCCAATGGTGCCTCGAATGTTCTGCCGTTAATAGGCCAGAAACTTTGATATTGTCGGCATAAACACGGATATTAAATCATTGACCGATTAAAATTATGGAAGACAAAGTCCGTTAAAACGAAACGAGTCGTCCGCTTCCGAGATTATATCCGGAACAACCGTGTAATCTTTATGTGAATTGTACATAATTTTCAACTATAAGCAAAGAAATAATGTTGTTTGTATAAAACAAAAACAAAACTGTTTTTGCTATACAAACTGCAACTTAGATTCGTTGGAGATTCTTTTTGCGTCCTTCCTAGTCGAGGAGGGATAAAAATATGGCGAATTCTTCACTACGTGTCAGAAATCACGTGATTACACGGGTCATGGACATGACAGGATATGGACCATAGAATTTCGTTTTTTTCAACTCGGAGAGTTAACCCCTCCTACTTGCTTGGGATAATATACCATATAGTTCAGTGGGCAAGATACCTTTGATGGAGATACAAAACTCCTACCTCAAACTCCACAAAGAGTTCTTTTTCGATATAGTCTTGTATCACACGTGACTTGGAACCTTTCTCTGGAGGGTCTGCTCGGTGTTCTGGTAACTCCTTCTCCAGGTCATTTAACTTCTGTTCAAGCTGTCGTAGCTGGTCAGCCTGAAAATCAAGCACTAACATCAGAAGTGCTTAACCCTTCCATTACTGAATAGAATAATCCATATACCAAATTTGACATACTTATCCATGACAAATCAATCAGAAATATCAATCATATATATAAAGAAGGGATAGGGTGAGTGGGGTGGGCGAGGGGTTTATTTAATTTATTTTCACGTTAAATTTGCGTATGTGGTTATGTTCTCTAACAGTAAACTTATTGGGCGATTTCCATGCGTTGTCTGTAATGATATAAAGTAGAGTAAAAAAAAAACATAACAAAGTTGTCATGGCTCTAGGTCTATAAGTCTGATCCATTGCTGAAATGATTTCTTCTGGCTCATTATTCACAATTATCACAATATTGCTCGCATGTCTTCGGAAAATCTTTCCAAGTGTGAAATAATTACTCAAATAATTTTCGCCATTGTTCCGTAAATCCTGAAATTCCGCTGAATTCATCTGAATTCATACCACTCATCAGGAGCTTCATCCCCACTGTCCGAATAACGAAATAAATACTCTATAACCTCTTCTGTCCTCAGTCGTTTGCGGGCAGTCATTGCTTACTTATCACCCACATGCTACTAATACTGAATTCTAAGATGCGAATATTTTGATCGTGACTGCACTAGCGTAACACAATATACAGCTTGACCTCGAAGTCATTTTCAGGCCAAATTGTTGGGATATGTCACTAGGCCACATACAAAATGGAACCATGTTCAGAAAGCCCAGAAAACAGAGTTACAAGTCCACTGGGTAATTCGCATAAATTCATGTTGCATCAAAAGAGTTAACAGGCATCCCACAAACAATGATGAAGATAAACCCTTACAGGGAGGATTGGATGGCACTATATTCTTACAAACATCAGTATAAAATTATTTAACAGAGAAGTGAACTGAATACCTTTTTTATTATAATTTTATTGAGTGAGATACTCTTGCATCTTCCTTCTCACAGGTTTTTTTCTTTCATTTATTGTTTTTGGATTATAAGGAAAATCAACATAAAACTCCAGTATATTTATTTAGGCTCCCATGTTAGTTTATTCAAGCCACAGAGTCTCCGGCCGGATAGTTGGGAATAAAATATATAAATAGAGGATCTCACATCGAGTCTATTTTATATGGAATTTATCACCGAGTTCACTAAAAAACGATTTGACCGAGGCTCAAATAGAATTTAGTGGACGAGGTTGATAAATTACGTATAAAATAGAACGAGTTTGAGATACCTTTTATCATATGATCAAATAAACGCAAAGCAACGCGAAGTATTCATCGAGAACAACAATCACAAACTTCAGCAATCGCAAGTCATTTAAATAATGGCGTGACGTCATTGTATGTGCTAATATTACACATGTGTCCTACCAATAATTATGAAGCTGATTTTGTGGGTTAATTATGTGATAAATAATAATCTCCCTCCTTTACCTTAAAGTGATGTGAAACACTCGGGTAGGGTGATAAAATAGAAATGGAGAATAATCTTGCTCAAAGTAGTAATTTTT
Source organism: Siphonodentalium dalli (assembly GCA_032622095.1). NCBI lineage: Eukaryota > Metazoa > Mollusca > Scaphopoda > Gadilida > Siphonodentaliidae > Siphonodentalium > Siphonodentalium dalli. Next base: position 147,623,676 of record CP136065.1, on the reverse strand, counting down.
ACAAATATTATATCCAAATTGACAACAAACATCGCCACTCTTCTATATTAATTAAATACAATGACTCTCGATGGCGAAAACGTTTTTGTTAGCTTATCACAGATAGTTGCGTCCCGAAACGAGAAGTAAATATTTACAATTGCGCATAGTTCAGACGATGTTTTATATGGAGTGGGAAGGTCGATTTGTTTGAAATTGTCGGTGATGTTACTAGAATGCTATATTCCTCCTGTTGGCAAAGTGCCTGAATACTAACTTATTAGTTTCACGCACCCGAATAATTACATAATATGTCTTTAAATTTGCCCGATATATAATTAATTTTAACTTGGGATGACATAACAGACATAATTGCAAATGCTACATACTATGTTCAGCGTTGTATAGGAGAAGGCAGCAATGGCCGCTGGAATTTCTTTTTGGACCCGACAGCACCAGGCAAGGAGGGAGCAGAATAGCACGCTGCTACATAGTTAATTGTGTCTATCCATTCCTGCAACTCCTTGCTATCACTGTAAAGAAATAAATTTAATGCAATAATTTGAGCAAGTAATTCCATTACTATCATTTCTACAAGTAATAACAGGTTTGTTTGTGAGATCATCTCGATTCATCCATAATTTCTGGTGACGTGCATTTTGGGAATGGGCATTTCAACAGAAATTGAGATTAATGCTATATAATGTAAAAATTTAAATAAGTGATGAAGTGAGTTATTTCTTATAATTCAAACTCATTACAATTTGTGATGCATACTCCAAAATTTTGCAGCCACTATTTTTAAGTCAAAAGTTATAAAGTGTGAAAAGAATAGGTACAAAGAAAATGTTCAACAGAAGTCAAACCATTTTGGCTTAGAGAGCCAAGTCAAAACCAAAACAAAATTGCCCAGTGGTCACCAAAAGATCCATATGGAGTTTGGTGATGATCGCATGAGGGCTGTGGTCTGTGGAATAGGAGAAACTGACAGGTCCGTGATTGGGTGACTAGCCACATAACTGTCTGAACACCTCCTATTGACAGATCATGGATGTCTAAATCTATTGACATTAGCTTCCAACTTTTGAGTGACTTCAAAATTAAATAGCCTGATTAGGCCAAATTGAACATTTGGTTCATATTTGAGGGTTCACCTGAATGCTGTTACATGGCACGTAATGGAAATTAGACACATAAATATCAATTTTACTTAACGATAGCCACATGAGCTAAAAATCAATGATACAATTGAATTACAAGCCAAAATGGGGGGGGGGGGGGGGGGGGGGTGGGGGGGTTGGACGTAGGCTCTTGGCTATATGCCCGAACACCCATGAGGGCATAATATGGGGGTATCTTAATATAATTAATAATGCCTTTAAATTGTGTAATTACATTAGAACACTGATAGTATTCTTTCCTTATTTCTGCTTTTTTTAATATACATTTTTATATATACCAGTAATACCACTGTTTTTTATTTCTTTGTTTTGTTATGTTTAGTTTTCGAATTAATGTTATTTGAACATTTGGGAAATTTGCTACAAGATCATCATTTGGTTCCGATTGTATTCTGGATAATAATCGCATGAGACTGACCTTTAGTTATGTACAGCACTTTAACAGATACCGGTATTTAGCAATACATTAACCCGTTATTAACCTGCTTATCTTTCTTGCTTCTACTCTCAACAACATGTAGCGGGTCGTACTGTATGTGTGGCATATTATCATATTAGTATTAGTACTTCAAATAGTATCATCCTATGATTGCAATATTGAATCACAAAATCTGGCTTAAGGGTGTGCAGTTCGGATTACCAAGATGGACACCCACACTGAAGACCCCATAGCCACGTACCTGGCTTTAACCGATAGAGAACCACACCAAAGGTTTGAATACTTCTCAAACTGTGATATGCCAGGTAACCCTGCTAGTGATAAAGTCTACACTATTATTTCAACCCAACTTTCAAATTTGGGATTTTAATATGATGATACAAACACGTCTGTATCTTTGAGTGGTATAGTGACAGTAGACCGTTCTTAGTAGAGCTACACATAATTGTTATCCTATGATTATTGTATATTGAATCACAGCAGATGTGGTTGCTCCACTACGTGTCACATACAATCAAATTAATCTCAGTATCCCAGGTATCCTAATATAATTACACGAATCACACAAAAAAATAATGAGTTTTTTTATTTGACATGATGCCTTTAAACTGTGTAATTACATTAGGATACTTAATGATTTTCAACATAAAAACTGATTAAAAATATATATTGTACACAAGCATTCTAGCCAATTAGATACCTCTTACCTGGTTTGGAATAGATACTCTGACCAATCAGCAGTAAGCAACCTCATCACATGCTGCTTCTTTGTATAATCGGTGGCTTTTGTGGCAAGGCTGTGGTGAATTCTTATAGCATTGTGTGTCCCATGCAAACCATTGCCTTTCTTCCCCCGACCCTCATCTTTATAATGGTATAAAATCATATCACACAACCTAACATAGAACATCTTCCAACCACGTTTCCCAAATGGAGCTGTAAAGAAATATGAATATGTGAAATCAAAACTAATGGCTCGTTTTCCAAGAATAGAAAATGAGTTCAGCAAATTTAGAACCAGCTTTAGACTGTTTGCTGAACTTAACCCTTCCATGACTGGAGCTTCCGGAATTTTTGTGAAAACACTGTGCCAATGCATTCTCATATATATGCGAGTCTCCATATAAGAGAATGCATTGTTGGCTTACAAGGTCAAGGTAAATATTGTATTATTATTGATTTGTTTGGATGTTCAGGTTTTTAACTCTTTCATGATGGGAGCTGCACTGGTGCAGCATTAAAGATCCTGTGCCAGTGCATTCTCTTATATATGCAAGTCTCCCATAGGGAAACTCGCATATATAAGAGAATGCATTGGACTAACAATATTTACATTGACCTTCAAGGCTTGTAAGCCAGTGCATTCTCTTATATATGCAAGGCTCCCTATGGGAGACTCGCATTTATAAGAGAATGCACTGGCACAGGATCTTTAATGCTGCACCAGTGCAGCTCCCGTCATGAGAGGGTTAAAACCTGAACATCCAAACAAATCAATAATACCCATCAGTGAGTAACTAGTCTAAGTTTCCTTCGATTAACCCTTTCAGTGCCAAGTTCGATTTTTGTATCAACCCATATTTCCTTGATCATTTTTCAAATTTATTGATTATAATAATGTGATACATTGATGGAAAGAGCTCTAAGAGCTCTTTCCATCAATGTATCACATTATTATAATCAATAAATTTTAAAAGGATCATTTTTTCAAATTTATTGAAATTTATTGATTATAATAATGTGATACATTGATGGAAAGAGCTCTAAGAGCTCTTTCCATCAATGTATCACATTATTATAATCAATAAATTTTAAAAGTGATCAAGGAAATATGGGTTGATACAAAAATCGAACTTGGCACTGAAAGGGTTAAACAAGCTTGTGATATCGTTTATTCCAGATGATAATTTACATAAACGGTCCATTCCATTACTGAGTTTACGACTCGAATCTTGGGCGGGATGTTTTGTCAATTGTAATCAGATTTATCCTGCAAATCAACATAGAATGCTATATTTATAAAGAGTGATATCTCAGTCAAAATGATGTACTATATTCCAGATTGTATGTTAAAATACATATAGATTATTCTGTGTAACTAGAAGTTGGGCCCATGTGAATACTGGGTTTTTTTTATCGAATCAAATTTTGAACCGAATAACTCTAAAAAAAATTAAAAACGAATCAAATATTTCATAATCGAGGTCGCTGAAATGATAAGATAAAGAACATGGTGTCATATTTATTTGTGATCGACAATTACAAGATATCATTTCTTTAAAATAAAACAAACAATTTGGAATATACAATATTGTCAATTTTAGTGCATGGCAATTAAAAAAATGCGGAATTGTATGATGTCACTAATGGGCTATTCCAAACTTATCGATTCAAAACGTGGATTAGGAGATGGACCATTGCAGAATTATGCCATCACGGCTTGCTCAAAAATAAAACTGGTGTTTGATTAAAGGGCTTTGATCAGCAATTTCGCGAATGACATTACAACTGTCACTGCAAGTCGAAACTGAGCAAACACAATCAAAGAATGAAAAGATAATATATCTAATAGCATGTATACACAGTCATGTGACATACTGTTCAACAGAATTGTGAAGTATCTCCATCTCCAATTGAATGTCCTCGGAATAAATTATAAAATGTTATATTCGCGGTCGCGAAACAAGAGGTTAGAACAGTTAAAAGTTAACTTATCACAACCTGGGGGAATACTTGCGAGTGTATCTACTTGTTATTCTTCGCAGTAGTTGTGAATGTTAAAATATTACCGATATTAATAAAGTGCATTACGTTCATGTTGACTGGTTTGAAGTATTCAAAATTACTATTTGTGTTGTTTCAAAGTCGAATCAAAAATCGAGGTCGAATCGAAAAGAACTATTCGCAGGAGCCTACTACAAGTAATCACACATGTTTATGTAGGTAATATACTAGTTAGTTCCAAATTAATGTGAACAATGTGATAGATTATCTATTTGCTTATTAAATTCCTGTTTAATTTAACAAATCATGTAGAGATCAGAACAATTAATAGATATTCTATGGACTAAAATAGGTTACTAGGTTAATAATGACATTATATCAGGTCACTTGGCTTATAATACGCTATGGGAGAGTAATGGAACAGATCTTTGACGTAAACAGTCATATTGAACTACCAATATCACAAGCTGGTTTAAGTCAAATAAAACAACATGGACTAGTGAGTATCCAGTTATAAAAGGGACATAAAAAGCCATTTAGATCCCCCCCCCCCCCCCCCCCCCCCCATCAGTCTAGCTTCAGAAAGACTGAAAAAAATGTTTCTAAGAATGATTCAATATGGATTTTATATCTGTTCACTGCTGAATGATGTCATGGTGTCATGCACTGGACCAATCGTGTTATGGCCATTTGCAGTGGAAAAATATTATGGCAATACCACGAAAACTCTAAAACTGACTATGTAATACCATACACAATCCTGAAGCAGCATACACTGTTTAAAACATTGAGATAACTGGCTCTGAGACACTTATTTCTGAATTCCTGTTACTATTGGGTTGAAGTAGGTGCCTAAGGACATAGAGTGCGACATTTTACGTCCGTGCTGAGAACAGATGTAGAGCACACAAGAGGTTAACTCTTTCTATACTAAATTGATTCTCCCACTCAATTATAAAAGTATACATTGGAATGGTATATTATTCATTGAGAGGGGATTTCAGGAAAAATAAGCAGATGACAGATAACACAGGTACAGAAGAGGTCTTATTTATTGGAGGGAAATGTTCCATTATTAAACTTATTATCTGAACATTCCCTAAGGGAACTACTCGTCAACAAGTATCTAGTATAGAAAAGGTTAAAGATAATAAAAGAAGACATTTCTTACTTCTACGTCCACTGGGATCCTTACAGCACTTTCTCATCACGAAACCTTTCCTATATTCACATGCCTTGTTTGGATCAGGAACCTGGAGATACAGTGCATACCATAAAACATGTGCAAGATGACAGGATGGGGTAAAAACAGGAAAAGATACTGCTGGTTAAACATAAGCCAAGTATTTGATATAGGCTGTTATTTAGTTTTAATATTGTAAATACAACATATGTTATATATAAAACGAGCGTCTACAACTGCACATGGTTCAGTTGGCAAGTTTATTTCAAATATATGCCATAGTATTGGGTTCACAAATGAAAGTGTCATTGACACTGTAGCTCGACTTGGAGAGGTGATAATGTTATACATTAGTCAATGGGGTGATAAAAAATGCGGAAAGTTGAAATGTTAGTAATACCAGAGGTCAACCTGAAGAGAAATAAAATGTCGCCGACCATGTGTCCCATGAAAAGGTTGCTTTTTAGTAAGGATAACTTTTTTTTTAACTCTGTAAAAATTCAAACTTGGCCTTTATCTTCTGAAATTTTAATCACGTACCAAATATCAAGAGATTCAGTTAAATTTAAAAACAATCAGATAACTAAAAGTAAAGTTATCATCCGGAAACCAAAATAATCAGCAAATTTTAAGTCGACAAGGACCATAACTCCAGCAAACATGGGCGGATCAAACCCATATTGAACTCGACTTGTATTTGGAGCTGATAACCTGACATAAAAAATTCAGATCCAATCACTCAAACTAAAGTTATCATCCGGAAACCTCAAAATGACAAAATTCTAAGTAAAAAAGGAGGCATAACTCCACCAAAAATGGGCTGTCCGAACCCATATTCGAATTTGAACTGTATTTTGAGCTCATAAATGCACATACCAAATTTGGTTTCGATCCGATAACTCAAAATAAAGTTATCATCTGGAAACTTTCCGAACGGACAGATGGACAGATTCTAAGTCAAAAAGGGGGCCATAACTCCGGCAAAAATGGGCAGACCAAACCCATATTTGAACTTGACCTGTGTTTTGAACTGATAAACTCAAATATCAAATTTGGTCTCGATCCAATAGCCCAAAATAAAGATTGCATCCAGAAACTTTCTGCATGAATGGACGGACGGTGCCACGAACAGACGGACGGATAAACGACGAGTGGTCAATCCGGACGTCTATGCTATGTGTACCATACTATGGTATGGGTACACATAAAAAGGGCAAATTTCCTTATTTAAAACATGACTATGACAACCCTACTTTGTTCAATGCATCCAGTTTATCGAGAATGGATTGTCTAACTTCAAATTTCAGGCATGTTGTTTCATGTAGGAATTCAAGTTCCAACTGTTTCTGGAATTTCTGAATCTAATTCCATTTCCAAGTGACATGTTGTAACGACAAATCCTAAACTAATACGTAGTCCTTATTTACTAACATTCCCATTTGACAAAATCACTAAATTAGTGACTAGGCATATCACTTGCACCTAATATTCATTCAGATTATAATTCTCTGCCAAATCTGAATTACGCAAAGATAAATAATTTAATACAATTGCCGAATACAATGTAAGAGCAAAACTCTGATAATATAGGGTAACTCTAACACGGAAAGAGATCATGGTCAGTACGTCATGTTCCGTCAACGGTTGGAAAAGCATTGGGGTACTGACAGTCCATTAAGTTGAGAATGGGATAAGATGTCACACAATCCGCGCAGCCAACAAACAAGCAGGTGGATAGGGTTGACTACATTGTATAACTCTGCTGTTTGACATAGTTTTGGGTTAACCAATTTTGATTAGAGGGGACATTTTGAATGAGGTCATGTTTTAAGCCAGATAATAATAGATGTTATCTTATAAATACAAATCTATACATTTTTACATGATTTATGAAATTTGTACCCAGAGAAAGGGAATCTATATATATATAGGATAGCATTTCTAAGTATAGAAAGATGAGTATCAGTAAAATAGTAGGAGATACTAACGTCTAAGAAAGGATTCTGACTGAAAGTCTGAGGTAAGTTTGGCGGAGGACCGTTGTTTCTGTCTTCGTTGTGATTCTGTAAATCTTGGAATTCTGAATCACTGAAAAACAGAGTAAATATTTTTCATGAAGTGGAACAATTACAAAGTGAATATATACAGTGAATTAGAATTAAGTGCAATATGTTCAGTTGACTGAAGATTTACCCTCCTCCAATAACTTTATAAAATTAAAATTGTAATGCAGACAAAGTCAGTGATGCAGACAAACCTTGGCAATCAGTGAAAGATTCGCAGTCCAATGATATGCCACATAAACAATCATTGGATGAGAATTCCCTTAAACTAGAAATTAAATTTTGAATAAGAATTGCAGAGGCAGTAATCTGAAAGATAATATTAGCTATTTAAAAAGTTATCAGTTATCTCTAAGAAGTGATAAAGTTTGTGCTTGAATATGGTATGATTATTGTGTCAAATTTACTGTCCCTTTAAAGTGATATGACACACTCCCGTTGGGTGATCAAATAGAAATGGAGAATAATCTTGCTCAAAGTAGTTATTTTTATGAATATTAATCCAAATTTACAGCACAAACATCGTCATTCTTATATATTAATTCAATGCAATGACTCTCGATGGCGAAATCATATGCGTTAGTTTATCGCCGATTGTTGCGGCTGAATCGAGATGTAAATATTTACAATTAAGCGCAGTTCAGTGATATCTATGGAGTTGTATGGTTGATTTTTTTTATATTTTCGGCGATATTAGTAGAATGCTACACTCCCGCTGCTGTCATAGCGCCTGAGTACTAACTTATCAGTTTCATGCACCCGAACAAGTCCATAATATGTCTTTTAATTTTTGAGAAACTCAAATAGCATATTGATGTGCAGCCACACAGACTTTCATCAACATATCATTTATTACACACTTGCTCCTAGAATTACAGTATTCTTGCTTTGTCGTATTTTTAAATTTGTATGCTCCATGTGTGCCATACACATCCCCATTTTGTCACACGATGTAAATGACACTTGCCTCACCATGAAACCGGAACAATAACATTAAAGCATCATCACACATGACAAAACAAGCACTATCTGTTTCTGAATAAATTAAGTCTTTGTTTTTCAATTAATGAATTCTACCTAGGACGGGTGGCATGCATTAAACACAGAATAACACATGTGTTATTAAATGGCTTTGTTGATACGGCACTTGTGCCATCGTGGAATGTTAGAACTCGAGCCTTAGCCTATTGTTCTATCCTTCCGTGCATGCCGTGTTGACAAACCCATTAACATACTCGTATCATTCTGTGTATATATAATGTACATTTTACAGTTTATAAATATCTTGTCTTATTGGGGTGTTGTCGCTGGGGAAGGTCATCACGTAACCATCAATAAGCCTGGGACATATTTTCAGCAAAATATTTTACGCATGTATTGTGCTAATCACCCACATATTAGTCCTTGATATTTGAAAAGTTATTTCGTCAATAGGAGACTCTTATTGTATCATATCATAAAATATCATCAATAATTAGAAAACTCATTCTGAACAGATGTACTGAGATAACTTATTAACTAAATGATAACATCTGTAACAAAGACAAAATAATTGCAATATCTAACTTACGGAGACCACTCTATTTTTTCATTCTTTATGGCATGATAAATAGCTTTTAGAATTTCTTTTGAAAAATGCTCCCCATCATTTAGCTCAGCTAAATTGTCGATAAACTCTCCACAGGTCATCTTGCTTCGCGCAGTCTGAAAAGACAAAACAAATATAAAAACAAAACAAAACTTACCACTCACCATCTTTCAGTGGCATGTTAATTTTGACATTCAGATATTTAACCCTTACACGACTGAAGCTTCATAAAATTTTGCGAAAACCATGTGCCAATGCATTCTCGTATATATGTGAGTCTCCCATAGGGAGGCTTGCATATATAAAAAGAATACAATTGGCCTAACATATTGCAATGTATTCTCTTATATAAGCGAGGCTCCCTATGGGAGACTCACATATATAAGAGAATACCCTGTGATAGCATACGTAAACAGAAAATACACATCAATTAAAATGAATTATTGGACCCTTTTGACCCAAATTTGTTCATAATTAATGTTATGACCAGGGATGGATCCAGGGATTTTTTGGGGACACCTGTTTTGGGACCATGATATGCCAAAGGCATATCCCAAGGGCCGTAGGCCCGAGATGGGGGTAGGTATGGGAGGGGGTTACCCCCTCCCTTATGTGCAGCATTAAAGATCCCGCATAAGAAAATGCACTGGCTTACAAGGTCAAGATAAAGGCCAATGTATTATCTTATATATGCAAGGCTCCTTAGATGGGAGACTCTCATTTATATAAGAGAATGCATTGGCACAGGATTTTTGCAAAATTTCAAGAAGCCCCAGTCATTAAAGGGTTAAAATATTTCTCACTGGACACTTGATTAAGCAAATAAAGGCTCTATATCAACTGTATATTGATGATTTGATTGCATGTTGTTGAATTATAATAGAAGATTTCCTTCAAAATATAGAAAATTCAGCTTTAATAAAACTATCCACTTGCAATTTGGGGACATTTAGGCCACCAGAGTTTGGGCGCCCAAACCTGTAACAGGTATCAAAAGAGCCCTGGATCCTTCCCTGGTTATGACGTTGACGTTAAACTCGTGCATGACGTCATGTATATGACATTATAAATACTGTCCAAATAAAGAATATTCCTCTGCACTAACTAACCTAAGAAATGATTCCTTCATCACTAATACACCCACCCACTGTTGTTATTTATTAAATGTAGATCGTCAAATAATAGTGTTCGTTGGCATGTGTAAGCTATCAGTTCATTTAAATGCAAACCTCAACTGACTAATAATTCACTTGTTTTCATAGTCAACGATTCCATTGAACCATTCATAATGATGGGCAGGAATGAGCCATAAAATTGTAATGGGCAATGAATGGAATGATCGTGCGTAAATACTCTAAGATACGCTTGCTACACCTGCACGTGTGGTTTAGTTTTAGATACTTAGTGTTGTAATTTTGCTTTTCATGAAACAAACAAACATCTCCATTGCAGACCTTTGTATTCTCCTAAATTCATGTCGATAATGCTGTGCATAAAACATGGATATGTGCCCAATATGAAGATTAGAATGGATTTTGACATTCCATAGCTGCGTTTGTATACCTGTAACACTGAGATATACTGAAATGATTCCATATAAGTTTATATCAATGAAAAAATATCCTGAAATCGATCATGCTTAGAAACCTAATGCACCGATTTCAATTTATTTGGTCTAAATTTCAATATTTTACCCTGCTATCAGGCTGAACCATAGTTCGCCTTGATGTGCCGAAATTACACTTATCTAATGGCCTGCTACGTTGGTCCTGTTATCAATATCAATTTTCACACATTGGTCTTTATCATGACTTCAATAACATACTCGGAATTTAGTTTCATTCAATTTTAATGCTTAACCCTTTGAGTGCCAGGTCCGAATTTTGTATCAACCCATATACCCTGTGCCAATGCATTCTCTTATATATGCGAGTCGACCATAGGTCGCCTCGCATATATAAGAGAATGCATTGGCTTAACATTTTATTTTTTTTTTTTTTTTTTTTTTTTTTTTTACAATTTTAATATATTTTATTATATTCTTTAACAGACTTAGGGAGCGTCTCAAAAGTCAAATATTTTCCGGAACGTCGAGATTTCCGCAACGCTATCGTCTGAATTTTTCCGCAAATGTTCCGAAAAACGCCATGAGTTTTCCGCAAAATTACTGAAACGTTACATAAAGATTTCCGCAAACGACATGAGTTTTCCGCAAACGCCATGAGTTTTCCGCAAAAATTACCGAAACGTTAAATTTAGTTTTCCGCAAAAATTACCGAAACGTTAAATAAAAAATTCCGCAAACATTCCGCAAAGTCTGTAACGTCGACATTGCGAAAAGTAACTTTCCGAAAACGTTTCCGGCGAACTGTCCCAAATCTCGGCGAAGTGTCCGGAAAATTGTTGCGGCGAAATATACTTCCGCAAATCGTCACGTCGCAATTAAATCTCGAGACAAGACGCATCACAAACGGGAACCTGACACACAAGGCATTAACTCTTTCAATGCCAACCTCGCATAAATGCGAGTTACCCAGTCGCTGCCAAATACGCATTTATGCGAGTTCGGAGGTTCAACTGGTTTACGGGTCGTAATTATATTGTTTTGTTGCATCACAATGGGGGTTCATTTATTTTTTATGTAGAGTGCTAGTGTGCGCTGACAATTTAGAAGAAAGGTCAGTCAAAGTCATGCTACTCCTGAAGTTCTATGAGTACAGTCCGAGCCAGAATATACCATTGCCAAATTAACTTTTGGTGGGATGCGATATATGAGTGGAAAATAAACAGCATAATTGAATTGGCGTCCTCCTTTCTGCTGATCAGTTTAGCGTCCAAAAATACTGTCGGAATGAGGTCGGTGAAAAATACGGAATAGTAGCCGGAATGTGATTAACTGGTGAAGCATTAATTAATGGGATACAACACTAGAACAAAAAACAAACATTTAATCATATATGAATTGAAAAAAATTACCGAAAAACATAAATTAAAGCAGACCCAAGATGGCCGCCAATGGCACGTAACCCTATGCTCTTGAATGGGTCTCCACGTCGGGGCAGGTGATAGGTCATTGTCATATATACCCACATGTGAAGTTTCAACTAAATACACCGATAATTACCCAATAGTCATTGCATTACCCACATATACATAAAATACTTGTATTTACACCCAGAATGCTTGGCACTGGGGAGTATGTCCGTGTGGCGGGGTGGCAGCGAAAGAGTTAAAGGGATTGTTAATCAGCACTGTAAATATAATTGCTCGAATCAACAAACAAACGTGCTATATTTTAATATGATCATTCAACACACTGTATCCACAGTTTTATAAACTCTTCTATCATTACGATAGTTTTATCAGAATAGTTTTACTATTATCGTTTATATACCCAATATACTGGGGTGCTTCTCACCTAAATGAGGGATTTCCATAACAAGCAATTAGCTACCACGCTGGACAAAACAAGTGTCCACTTAACCGCGGTGCGGTTTGTGTTTCCACCGCGGCCGAACTGCAACAACATCGCGGCCACACCGGCTAACTGCAGTTAATGGTCCGCAGTTTAATTGCCGTTCGGCCGCGATGTAGGCCTATACTTGCCGTCCGGCCGCGGTATACTTGCTGTTTGACCGCGGTATACTTGCCGTTCGACCGCGGTATACTTGCCTTTCGGTCACAGTGTACTTGCCGTTTTTAGAATGTGTTGAAAAACACAAAGAGGGCACTATAAATGTGGTTTGATTGAGCCCATTGTTTAGCCAGACGATCTATTCAGTGTGTTGGCGATCTGCTACGTCAGGCGACAAGGTGTGATAATCTTATAAGTATATAGTCGACGTCCTACCGGTATACTAAATTAAATTACACTAATTTAAACTATAATTATTTGGTTTGAAATTACATTGACTACATCCGTCCATGTGGGCCTCCTTTTGGAATTTACTGCCAGCCAGAATTTTCTTCACAATAAAAAATAAAGAGCGTTTGTGTGTGGTAATGTATGTTTCGCCCGCGAACATTTTATGAACCAAAGGGGCTTGTTACATGAGCCGGGACAACTCGGCTAGCCGAGTCAACTCGGTCTGCCAGGACAACTCGGTCGCGCTGTTAAATGAGTCGAGACAACTCGGTCAACCGGGACAACTCGGTTGACGTGCACAAAACTAGCTGTCAATCACCGAGTCACGGCGTAATGTGGGTGGTCATTAGACGTCACTCACATGACGCGAACATTCTATTGGCTGACGTCATGAAAGTAACAACGAATCGTGTAACGTTCCATGTCTAGCCGGGATGACTCGCTGTTAGCATAGACTAAAAATCCTTCCTTCATCTATGCTGTTACATGGACCAAGTTGTCCCGGCTAACAGAGTTGTCCCGGCTATTCAATTCAATTAAGTTTATTCTGGTCGTCAATTATAGACATTACAGAAGAGTTGTATACATAAATACAATATATATGATTTCGGGAGTTAAATAGAGCGGCTAATTATAAGTGTTTGGTCTCTGATAGAAGTCGGGTTTCAGATATTTTATTCTTAGTTTGCTAAGTTCCCTACAATTCAGTACCATGTGGTATTCATCGCCGATTTCGAGATTACAGAGAGTGCAGATTCTGTCCGAATAATCCGTAGGCCTATTCGTCCAAGCGCCGAGTTCTTTTTGGCAGTTTGTGGTTTCTAGTGCGGAAAGCTAAATTATTGTGAACTGCTCTATTATCATCAGGGGATATAGGTAATTCTCTCGTTCAAATTTGACTTTATAATCCTGCAAAATGCGAATCTGCTTGTACAGCGTAAACCGGAACCCGGCACCCAGCGCGCGGTGTATTATGGGAATTGGTGAAATCGAGCATTGTTGACCACCATTCTTGAATGTGTGTTCAAATCTATTCAATAGTTTCTATAAAGACAAAGTCGCGGGGCATCGTGCCAGTGGACTTTTGATTAAACTTGAATGAGAATATCGTCGAGAAAGTGACATACAATCATGTTCACTCAAACAACGGTATACGATGTAGCAAACCATGTTCATTGCTACACAGTCCTCGTGCTGACGTAATTCGCGTGCACCTGGCATTTGAGAGATACAGATGCTCGCAAAAATAACGGCGATTAACAAGTTCCCAATCAGGGTTTTATTCACTTTTTTGTGGCAATGTTCGTAAGATTACTACTGTAAATGGGCATATAATAGGTTTACCTCATCTTAATGATATAAATATATGAATAATATGATATAGGTCATCAACTGACCACATTGGTAATCTTTATTGTCTTGTCAAAGTTACCCAAGTGTGTCAGTGTATGACATGCTTATACTGAGATTTGTACTTAATTTCTACCCATGCCGTTTCTGACGGAATTATTAATTGAAGGTCACATTAATTTTCGCAGTTGAATTCACACAACATATCGAGAAAAAAAGTGGTCGGATTAATTTGAATGGACATGTCTTCCAATGCAAATCGCCTGAGTAAACGTTACAGTTGCAAATATAGTTGGGTGTGACTTAATAATGCAGTATTGGGAACAATACGTATTTATCTGGCTAAAGATACATTTATAGAATGTTGGTCTATTTTTCAATTTAAAAAAAATCAAGTGTAGCCGTATTAAAGAAAACATTCATTTACAGCTACTTATAACTAGTAGCCCATATAGGCCTATGCACGTGTACACTTGTCAGTTAAATATGACTGCCTCGCGTATAACCTTTGCACTGGAGATTTGTATCGAAATTTCCTGCGCTCTTTTAATTTTTACTATCCATCAGGATTCATGAAAAAACTACGGAACGCTCTTTATTAAATTGTTAGGAGTAAAGCCGAATTAAAGCCGGGACCTAATGTATCTAAAATGTAATATGCAAATAAGTGTTTCGGAAGATAAAAAAAATATGTCATTCTATGGCGATAACTAGATTCGAAAATTGGCAGTATTATATACTATTACGACTGTATTAGGTTCCCCTACTTGCGAAAAGTTGGGGGGGGGGGGGGGTTCACAATAGGCAACATATATCATATTTAAGTGAAATATAAAGGATGCATGCAGTCACACCTCATCGCATATTCTGGTCGTTAGCTAACGAAAACGGAATCCACAAAAGACATGCACTTTGCATGGGCAGAGCTCGATTTAACCAATCAGTGGTAACTCCATTCAGACTGAGATAGAGGCCGGGTGGGAACAATACCTGAAATACTATGATTGACGTCGGTGTTTGTTTGTTGTCTAACCAATCGCAATGCGACTATTAATGAAAGAAGTCAGTAGGCCTACACGCATTGCACGGACTTCAATGGGGAGGACAGTGTTGACATTGCAAACAGTGTCAAACTGACATCATTGCTATAATTAACTAGGTCAGCCGTGAACTTTTCCAGTGTCATGGAACTTGTTATACATGTAGCGATAATTGCGCACTCTCGTGTCAAATATATATGAGTACATGTCAGGAGGTTTATATAGGGTACCGGTACTCACTCCCTGCATGCCA
Organism: Siphonodentalium dalli; assembly: GCA_032622095.1. Taxonomy (NCBI): domain Eukaryota; kingdom Metazoa; phylum Mollusca; class Scaphopoda; order Gadilida; family Siphonodentaliidae; genus Siphonodentalium; species Siphonodentalium dalli. Next base: position 147,608,011 of record CP136065.1, on the reverse strand, counting down.
TATATATACATGATTCGTGCTTGTGAATTAAAACACGTTTTGACTATATAGCTGTGGCAATGAATGCTTGATGAAGCCATACCAAGATTCGTCAAGGAAAAGTGTTTTAATTGCTGTATTGTTTTTATTAAGTTAATAAACACTGTAAACCTAATAAATAAACGAACCCAATAGCAATAGACCTATATACTCTAGTATGCGGTGATGTTTACGATTTTACCGGCCCGACACCCATGAATATATTCCGCAAATTTTCCGGAACGAGGTCCGCATGCATTCAAATTCCGATAACGTTAGGGTGAATTCCGCAATTATTTCCGCAAATTCCGAAAGAGGAAACTAAAATTCCGATAACGTTGGGGTGAATTCCGCAATTATTTCCGCAAATTCCGAAAGATGAAACTAAAATTCCGATAACGTTGGGTTGAATTCCGCAATTATTTCCGCAAATTCCGAAAACGTCGGACGTATTCCGAAAAAAATCCGCAAATGTCGTCTTCTTTTCCGCAAACCTTAGCGCTATTTTCCGAAAGAAGGAACGTAATTACCGAAAAATTTCCGCAAACAGTTTTCCGCAAAGTGTTCATAACGTCATTTGTTTTCGGAAAATACTTTCGGAATTCCGCAAAGACTTTTGAGACGCTCCCTTATTGTGTAGGTTTAGGGCCGATAATATCGGCCCCTGGCACTCAAAGGGTTAAAACACACTTTTGTCTTATCGCCGTTGTTTTTTATTAGCAGTCACATGCTCAGCTACTGCTAAATGTGCACTTATTGAGATGTTATTCCATTTATTTTTGACCAGGGTCATTTGCCTATTCCAACCCATCATAATGAAAGGAATTGCCGTAGTATGATAGTGCCGTCATGCGACTGCTAAGTTGACAATTTGATAACTGGAAACTTGCTGGTGAGTCGTCACTTCTTTCCTATTATATCAGTTGTAGGTATGTTCAGCCAATAAATTCAAGGCTGTTTGTTGAACGTATCAGCTGAACATCCTGACTTATTGGGTTTCTCTAACTGTTATCTGGTTATATCATTTGAACATGAATGCAAATAAATGGACCATTCCACTGTATAGTTTTAAAGCTGAACAGGAAAATCCATTTAGATAAATCACTTTACCTGGCCATGTAGATCTGTATTTAATAACATTATTGCACATGTAAGTGTATGGCACGCATCTGAAAAGAGGAAAAATAACAATTTAAATGTCATTTTATATTTGATCAAAACAACTATCAGTTTTATAGGCATGTTTTCGTTAATTTCATCTGATGAGCGCCAGTTCTGTCATCTCAGTAGTCGGCAGTTAACCCTTTAATTAATGGATTAATTGTAAAACTGGTGATTATATAAATTTCCAGCTATCCGCATAGTGTCGACAATCACGTATACACGGTGGGGAATCACATGCTTTCGAGTTGATGAGTATTACTTGTTTAAAAAATAAACTGGCATAAGCTTTTAACAGTCAAAATGCTACGTTCTATGTCAGTTCCTCATATTATTATGTTATTTGTGTGTTTGCACCAGCCTCGGCCATTTTGTATGCATGGTACTGACACAACCTCGAAATCACGCGATTCCCCGCCGTGGTATAGATCACCAAAATTTTGTGAATGATGGGACCTAGATAGAGAATAATTAAAGATATTTATCAAAATATTTTTTACTCATACTAAAAAATACCTTTATATTAAACACACAAAAAATTCACAATATGGAATTTATTTTTGGTAACCTTTGAACTAGTCCATAATACTAGTTTGACCAGTTTCTACCCTTCAGATAGGGCATGCAATGTACATGTATTATTCCAAATATAGAATAGGTCATTTGTGAATAATTTGTGCGTATTTTGCTGAGAATTTGTGTCAGGTGAGAGGGGGGAAGAGGGCATTGAAACCTCAGATGGATGCGTTTTAAATAATATAGTTATCACTCCCAATCATTATATTAGAACTCATTTCAACTCAATCAATAACTTCACACTTGGGATTATCAGATTATTTTAAACTACGAAGTGTCTGTTTGATTATATAACCCTTCCATGATGGGAGCTGCGCTGGTGCAGCATTAAAGATCATGTGCCAGTGAATTCTCTTATATATGCGAGTCTCCCATTGCACTGGCTTTATACAAGGTTAATGTAAATATTGTTAGGCCAATGTATTTTCTTATATATGCGAGGCTCCCTATGGGAGACTCGCATATATAAGAGACTGCATTGGCACAGGGTTTTCACAAATTTTCAGGAAGCTCCAGTCATGGAAGTGTGTAGAAATATCATAAGAAGTGTGTAGAAGTGTTTATATAGTTTGAAGGAATGAATGGAGATTTTGTCACTCAAGATCGACAACGATTCTGTTAGATTCGTAAGGCTGAACTGAGAATTAAACTTTAAATGTGAATTTCAGTAAATAGTCTTATGAAGAGCAGTAATAAATATGATATATTACCATCGGAATTGAAAGCTCCTGGATTGGTTTCCACAAACCGTTTGGAAAAATGAGTGAGGACACGCTCACGTTCCTGTGTTTCTCCTATAAGGCAGAACTGTTTTAGAAACCTTCGCAGAGCAACATCAAGTGTATCTTGTGAGAATTCGAAATACTTGAGATATTCCTCAGCCACGGCATTGTTGAACTCTGTTCTGAAAAGATAAAAGATAACTCATTCAGCTACATGTTATACAGGTAGCAAGTGATACAATATGTCCATAACCCTTTCTCTACTTAACCATTTCAGTGCCAGGTCCGATTTTTTTATCAACCCATATACCATGTGCCAATGCATTCTCTTATATATGCGAGTCGACCATAGGCCGCCTCGCATATATAAGAGAATACATTGGCCTAACAATTTTTATTTTTACAATTTTAATAATTTTTTCTTATATTCTTTAACAGACTTATTATGTAGGTTTAGTGCCAGGGAATCTTACATTTTTCATGGGCATCAAAATTATTACTATGAATACTTGGTGATAGTTTTGAGTTATAACATGCCCCTAAGGTTTTAACCAGTTTGTTTTTAAATTCGCTATAGCATGCTTAAGCATACCCAGAAAAAATTCAAATTGTATTATCTTTTCGTCTGTCTGTCATCTGCTTTTATTACCTGAAAATCCCTCCAAATGAAAAATAGACCATTCCAATGTACACTTTTACACCATTCAAGTGTATACTTTTATAACTACATGGTTCCTGCACACATTTCAATGTGAAATACAAGGGTTTTCCAGGAGTATCAGGGTGTGAAATTCAAGGGTTTTCCAGGAGTGACGGGGTCAAAATTCAAGGATTTTCCAGGAGTTAATGGATATTTAATGGATTGTGGGAAACACTGTCTAAGAGCTGCTAGCAATGACCGTGTATACTTACTATGACTGGGTATCATGGGGGGATAGGACCGTGTATACTTACTATGACTGGGTATCATGGGGGGATAGGACCGTGTATACTTACTATGACTGGGTATCATGGGGGGATAGGACCGTGTATACTTACTATGACTGGGTATCATGGGGGGATAGGACCGTGTATACTTACTATGACTGGGTATCATGGGGGGATAGGACCGTGTATACTTACTATGACTGGGTATCATGGGGGGATAGGACCGTGTATAGTTACTATGACTGGGTATCATGGGGGGATAGGACCGTGTATACTTACTATGACTGGGTATCATGGGGGGATAGGACCGTGTATACTTACTATGACTGGGTATCATGGGGGGATAGGACCGTGTATAGTTACTATGACTGGGTATCATGGGGGCATAGGACCGTGTATACTTACTATGACTGGGTATCATGGGGGGATAGGACCGTGTATACTTACTATGACTTCCAGTGAAGTGAGTCAGTGGAACGGTGTTGTTGATTTCTCGGGATGTCTTTTTGTGTTTTTCGCCGTTGGAATGGGAAACTAAGGCATACTCCCCCATATTGGCAACATCTATTATTTATAAGCACAGTCGACATCGGGCCTGGCATGCTTGGCCTTCCACGGACTCTGCCCACTCGAATTTTGTTCGCCACGAAGTTTGGAATCGGCATTTACCACCTGGCATACTTTCATTTTAATGCAAGATATTTTTTTATTTCGTGTGGGAATGCACTTGTGACTAATTAGATACATCGAAACAAAAGCTGTTCGGTTCTTACCCAATCACAGAGCCGCAAACAAACGGTAGTGGAACTCAACCAAAGATTAAAACAAAGCGGAAGTCGATCGCCGGTTTTACCAGGAATTACCGTAAATACTCCACAATTTTACCATACTAGTACGTAATTATTGTTCTGCCAATCGCTGGGTAATTGTGCCTTATTCCGCGATCATAACGGACAGCAAATTCAAGGCTTTGCCAACTTTTCAAGGGTGTTTACATGTCTATTATTCAAGGGTTTTCAAGGAGTTTGGTGAAATACAAGGGTTTTCAAGGGCCTTGAATATGGATTTTCATATTCAAGGGTGTTCAAGGGTTTTCAAGGACCCGCGGGAACCCTGAACTAGTTCGGAGAATCCATTTAGTAAAGAAATGGTTAAATGAATGCAGTTTGATTTAATGGAATTCATCTTTGTTTAGCCATATCACGATGTCTGTTTTAGGAAATACCACATAGGAAATCATTCCACTGCATGTAGAAACCACCGACACCCTGAACACAACTAAAAAACTTGCCCAGATATATCAGGGCACCTTCCCTGTGTGGATCACAAATCCATCAGAATTCAAACGAGCTTTGCCATCTCTGGACCGCTTATGTTGGCATAATGAGCCATGCACTTTTAAATCTTCCATGACTGGAGCTTCCTGAATTTTGTGAAAACCCTTTGCCAAAACATTCTCTTATATAATTATATGCAAGTCTCTCATATGAAGCCTCACACATACAGTGTATAAGAGAATAATTGGCCAAACAATATTTACCTTGACAGTGTAAGCAAGTGTATTCTCTTACATAAGTGAGGCTCTCCATATATGAGAGAATGCACTGGCACAGGATCTATAATGCTGCACTAGTGCAGCTCCCATCATCAAAGGGTTATTACAATTTGACCTACCAGGGCCCCAAATCAATGCAGTCTTTGATATACTGGTATAGGCTTGAAAATACATGACCATTGTGTTGCTAATTCAACAATGAAATGACAGATTGTTGTTTCAAAAACATGAGAATGTATTACATTGGTGCATGTCTTACTTGATACATATAAGGTACATCAACAAAGTAAGCGCAAAGTTTCTGGTTGCCTTGTGTTTGAAAAGACACGACAAAAGCATTGTATTAGTAATTCTATAGTGGAATAAAAGGTGTTTATTTACAAAACATGCTTGATACATCCACATGGGTAAATGGACACTTTAATACCTTCCCTTTGGTTATTGCATATTTGTAGGCATACAATACATTATACATATACCTTGTTTTTGAATGGTAATTTGAAAGAATTTTAATTGAATAATGCAATGTGTTATTTATTTTCTAGGACATATAATTTCAACATTTTTATTTTAACCCTTTCTATACAATATTAGCTTTGTGTTTTTATGATTTTCATATGGATTCAACTATAGTTCGATTTAATTTGGTATTAGAAATATTTGTTTCTGTTCAGAAATATGCCACTTAATTCTGAGGTATGAATATTTTCCCTTTGAATCTCAACAGTAACTATAGTTCCTAAAACAATGACAAGTTTTCAATGGATGCAGTTCAGTGGCATCATAGTATTTTAAATTTCCATCTGTGAGAATCCCATGATTTCTGTGAGAGTGGAGAAACTGGCCACATCAGAACCACCTTAAATTTGAGTAACCCTTTCTATACTATATAGGATTCTCCCACTCAGTTATAAAAGTATACATCGGAACGGTCTTTTATTCATTTTGAGGGTGTTCAGGGATTCATATTCATTGGAGGGAAATGTTCAGATAATAAGTTATTATCTGAACATGTCCTGAGGGAACTACTCGTCAAATTGACATCAATGAGTATTTAGTATAGCAAGGGTTAAAAGATAGAATCCTGTGTTGTTTTTCCCGGTCAGCATGCACAGAGTTAACTCTAACCTACTGTGATTGGGATGTTTGACCCTTAAGTTTTGAGGTGCAGACAGGTAAATAGCTAATTACTCATATGTAGGGTCGAGAAGTCGGCAACACAACTGAGTACAGGTAGACAAACAAATATGCCAATAAATACTAATCAAGCGGCACCAGAGGGGGAGCTTCCCGTAGCTACCTTTCAGAAATATGTGCATACCTCTCTCAGAGACACGCAGAATTATTATCAAATTACAATTTTCAGTTGAGCAACATGGTCTACAAATGTTACCATTTTACTTGCCCTAGTAATAATATTTTCAAGATTCATAATATTTGATATACTCCGATCTTTGAGATTCAGAACATCTTTTAAAGCATTTATATAAGAAGTTTAGGACAACCTGGTATTAAAGGCAAAACAATTATTCTGGTTTACTGTCATCCCCCCCCCCCCCCCCCCCCCACCCAAGTTAAATTTTCTTATCATAAAGGTTGATTAAACCAGTATATAGTAGGTTGAAATTTTCCAACAGTAAACAGTTTGAAACTTCAGGTACTAGTTGAACCATTGTAACCCGAGAGAGAAGAAAAGGGGTGTGCACATGGATTTTGCCAGTCAGTGATGGTTTGGTTATTCACAAGGGGGGGGGGGGGGGGGGGGGGTTCGAAAATTGTAGACCTTCTAGCAAGGTTAGGGTGAGGACCATAATTTATAGTGTATTAATAAAATGTTTGAACCCCATCATTGAGAGTTTTTATTGTATTTAATATGTACATTTCATTCATTTATTCATTCATTTATGGAAGTTAATACACAATCATTCCTTCTTTCATTCATTCGTTCAAACAAATAGAAAGAAAAGGGTCAATGACAGGAACAAGAATCACCTGGGATTGGTAAACTATCCATGAGTAATGGTAACATGATGCATGCCAATGAGGGCTGCAGATAAAATACCTATATACCTATAGAGTAGGAATGTGTGGAAAGGTAAACACCTCAGAGACATGGATACCTAGGTAGGTTGAACCCATCAGATGGATATAGCCACATAGCTGACCATTATAAGACTATTAAAGTAAGCTGGGCTCACAGTGAAGGGAGAGAGTGAAGAAGTCACAACTCATAAACCTCTCATCAATAATGTCTGCTTCAAAGAGCAAAGTTAGCCAACTGCTCCAGCCTGGGCTGTAGATTGCAGACCATATGATATTAACCATTTTCTAAGCAATATTATTTCTGACATGAGAATTCTTCAAATATTACAGTAATATTACAGTATATGACCCTTTAACCACAGCAGAATTATGGGAAATTTTTCAGGATTTAGTCGGAAATATGGCTTGTTGCCATTCTTCGGAAAGCTCTCACCGAGAGCTTTCCGATGAATGACACAAGCCATATTTCCGACTAAATTATGAAAAATTCCCCATAATTCTGCTGTGGTTTAGGGGTCGATTATTTAGGAAATTAGAGTAGGTACCATGTTTCAGTGATGTGCTCATGCCGGGCGGGATCACACACCACTCCAAATTATCAACATCACTGGAGGAGTAACTCCAATTTCAAATAGAAACACTCAGCACACAATTATATTGTTCATAATGGTACATGTACTGACAAAATTAGGCAAGTTGTTCATGAAATTACCGGTAACACATTGCCTGATAGTGATGACTTGTTAATACCAGATGTGCAATTTTTAATCCCTCCTATGAATGCATGCAGAGAGTCTTGATAGCGCTTTGTTAAAGTGAAGTGATTTCAGTCAAATGAAACTATCGGTAATTAAATTGTGCATAAATTGTGCATATATGGCAAATTTTGGTACGCCGAATAAAATCAATCACTTTTGTACCAGGGTTTCCGCTACTACGGCAGGCTGGCCGTCCGCCGGCCTCATTCCCCTCTCCATCCTTGACATAACATTGGTCACAAAATAGCCACAGACCAACTCAGACGCCTTTTTTACTCAGGACGAGCAATCACTCACACTGATAAGACATGACCAATTGCCGGAGGACCACGGTGCACAGTTGTCTGCACCATTCTGGGTAACGCTTTGTTGGCGAATGTTTGTAGTAATCAGCCTCTCGCATTTTAATTTACCGTAGATTTCTGTCTTTTAGACACAACTTTCTGACCCACTATTTCCCCTCAAAATGCGCAATAAACATCAGTAAGTCATTACAGGGGGGCTGAATACTGAGCTACAACCATGAACACAGGTGAGGTTTTGCAGTGCGGACCTTTTACCTCAAAATCAAAGAAAATTTTAATTAAATAGTGTATTTATTCCCTATCAAATGAATGCAAAATTTTCCATTATACGATTCCAGCATGTGGTCATCTCCATCTGAGGAATGGCTTTTTTGAGTTTACACCAACTAGTTTTGATCGGTACTGTATAAAATACAAAGAAAGCAGAACATGTGCAAAGCACATGACATGAGCTCTGACGTAACACATATTGCTGCTGGAGTATGCTTGATACTGAGTGTGACAATATGTGTCTTTCCAACCCCAGTAATTTCTTTGATGTCGGCTTTTAATATTGCTACTGTTATAAAAGTCATTGTATCCACTGTAGGCCTATGTTGTGGTGCTTACATGCTTTCAGTTCATTAACTTGAAATCAAAGAAAGATGATCTGTTTTAATTTGGTTTCTATACGAAGATTTAATGTTCCTGCTTGTTGTCTCAAGTGCAAGGAAATGGCTATTTTCAGTGATAAACATCAAATGTTTCTCCCGACCGTGCGCCGGGTATGTGCTTCCCAAATACGGCCACATTCCCCATCCCCTAGCGGAAACCCTGTTTGTACCCTGTTGTTACGTCTGGCACCTTGGGTACAAATTATGAAACGTATTCCTAAAACTCATTTACAACCCATTGGTACATAGGATACACATGGTTACTTCCGGTTACTTTACCCATTTTAATAGTTATTGTTACATTGGTTACTTAAATATTTTTGTTCTTAGAAATCTCATTGTACTAGGGTACATTGGGTACAAATTAGAAAACATTAGAAGTTTCTATATCCCCTAATTTGCAGAAGATAAAATGCATAATCGAGGTAACTAATGGGTGAACATCACTAACTTCAACTGGTGAACTTCAATCTGATCCTTGGTTTCCCATGGCAGTTGAAGCCTAAGCAGAATGAGGTTCCAAGAGACTGAATTTGGTTACGCTAGCCAGCAGTGCGGGATAGCATCACTAAATTCACCCTCTGGAAACCTCATACTGCAAATGACAGGCACACTATTTGCAGGCTTGGTACTAACTGATGTCTGAAAATGTTTCAGATCTCTGGATATAATTGAGAAAAGAATTGATGGTTCCAATTTCAATTCAAGTAATGATCCTTGCTTGTTCAGAAATATGGCTTGCCTCAGGACAAAATGAACGCATTCATTTCCGACCAATTAGAGTAGCATATAACATTTGCCTAGAGCGAGCAAAAACTAAATGAATAATCAGCACTTATAAGCTTTGATTACAGTATATCAAATGTCATATGATACTTAATTTGATAACTGATAAATGTCACCAAAATGTCATGCAAACCAATTATAATTACAAGAAAGATCAAAAGTGTACACATGACTGAACAGTTCAGTCTGAGCTTACAACAAAGTTAGTCAATAAGTAAAAACTCGTTTTCATATCGTAACTAGAGTGGTAGGGCAAAATGTATATTTGGAATAAAATTTTATTAAGTAAAGTGAAGCTTTTTCTACAGTATGTTTCCTGTTGCAATGATCAACAAATGGCTTTTGAGTAGGTGTTGTGCTTCAGATGGACTAGAGACTTGATTTGAAATGCATGAGCCTGGGATTGCTCAACAGGATTTCCCAGGTCCATGAATAGGGCTTAAATTGTTTTCGAAGTTTAACTTTAGAACATGCATATATATGTAATAGTCATAACAATGATACGCACAGGGAATCCAATGTTGTGGTTATAAAATGGTGCAAAAAAATTATGCTGTCTGAGTCAGGGTAGCGTTGGGAAGGGTCAGCATAATATATAAGACATTTTGGCCATCAATTTCCTCCGAATTTATATACAAAGGAATCTAATGGTGTGGTTTAAATGTTGTCAAAAGTATTTCCGTTGGGAGTCAGAGATCGATGGTCAGGATGGAGGGGGGATAGGGGGGGGGGGGGGGGGTCCAAATATTTATGAAAATATTTTTTGTATACAGACAGTCATCTCAGTGATATGAGGAAATATGAGGAATATAATAATGTGGTTCAAACTTGCCAAGTGGCACATCAGATCAAGGATGGGGTTGCAGAGGGGTATCAAATTTGACATATAGACATTTTTATCCTATATTTCCTCCATTCTTAATCTTATATGTAGGCACTCCTTTGAAACATACATTGATCGGTTAAAAGATTTACCTGTTGTGGGTTGTCCACACATGCTAAAGTAATCATTTTAATAAATTCAAATATTATATGATCCTTAATTTGATGACCGATATTCAAATGTTACCAAATGTCATGCAAACCAATTATAAAAGTGCATACAGTATTCAGCGATTAGGTCCTCTGACGGCAATTGAAAATATGTTGGACCGATCTAAGAGAATTTAACCCAGACTATTGAATAACTATGTGGTAGATACTAGTTTGAAACAACTAGCAGGAAATCCCATTAGTGTCAAAAAGTAGCTACAGTAATGCTCTAAATAATCGGACTCCTTAACCACAGCAGAATTATGGGTAACTTTTCAGGCTTTAGTTGGAAATATGGCGTGTTGCCATTCATCGCAAAGCTCTCAGTGAGAGCTTTCCAATTAATGGCAACAAGCCATATTTCCGACTAAAGCCTGAAAAGTTACCCATAATTCTGCTGTGGTTAAGGAGTCGATTATTTAGAGCATTACTGTATTCCAATAGTCTCTGGTCACTCAGACTGATTTTGGCAAAAGTTTGGTCATATGAAATTTACATCGGCTATCTGTGGAGAAAATTGGCAAGTTACCAAATTCTTCAATGACACCATCCTGTAGACAAGTACATGTAACCTGATGAATTCCATTGCAAATTAGTTATGTATGCAACAATGTGAAGCGGTGTGACTAATTAGTGCCCGGGCAAGCCCGGGCACGCCCGGGCAGGTCTTGGTGGTCTCATGGGCCCGCAGACAGTCTAATATGATGCCATATGGTAGTAGGATACAGAATAAGCATATATTAGGAAAATTGACTTGCTGTGTCGTCCACCGGCGGGTTTATTAACCATTTAAATGCCGATATTGACTAAAAGAACCCGGGAGAGCCCAGACGGACGCATAGACCCGACCATATTATATGTTGATGACTAATGGTAGCGAGGCACTTACTAAAGGTATATATTGCAAATATTGACTCGCTATCTCGTTCGCGGCCGGCTTCATTAACCCCTTAAATGACGATATGCGCCAGAAGAAATGACAATTATTTGGATGGAGTTTTGTTATCGTACTTCTGTCTCCATTATAGTAATATCATTCAAGCGATTCTATTTCCGTAAATGTTGTGCACAGTATGATTTTTACTTGCAAATATATTTATGTATAAAATGTGTCAAGGTGATATGATATATATATATATTTTTTTTTTTTTATTTACTGATAGTGCCGTTTAGATGAAATAAAGTTTATAAGTTCTCTAAAACCTTATTATTTATTCCCGTAGTTCACCCCGTGTACGTGGTATATCGCCAAACCCGAAGGTATCACCGAACCCGAGAAGTCTCCAGGGTTCTTCTAGTTAATATCGGCATTTAAATGGTTAATTAACCCGCCGGTGGACGACACAGCAAGTCAATTTTCATAATCTATGCTTATTCTGTATATATCCTACTACCATACGACATCCTATTAGACTGTCCGCGGGCCTATGATGCCATCAGGGCCTGCCTGGACTTGCCCGGGCTTTCCCGTGCTCTCTTGGTGCAGATCGTCATTTAAGGTATTAAATAAAGCCGGCCGCGAACGAAATAGCGAGTCAATATTTGCAATATACCTTTAGTAAGTGCCTCGATCCCATTATTCATCAATATATAATATGATCGGGTCGCTGTGTCAGTCGAGGCTCTCCCGGGTTCTTTAAGTTAATATCGGCATTTAAAGTGTTAATAAACCCGCCGGTTGATGACACAGCAAGTAAATTTGCTTGCTTATTCAGAATCCTACTACCGTACGGAATCATATTAGACTGTCCGCGGGTTCAGGAGGCAGTCAGGGCCTGTCCGGACTTGCCCGGGCTTGCCGCGTTCTTCTGGCGCATATCGTTATTTAAGGGGTTAATGAAGCCGGCGGCGAACGAGATAGCGAGTCAATATTTGCAATATACCTTTAGTAAGTGCCTCGCTACCATTAGTCATCAATATATAATATTATCAGGTTTCTGTGTCCGTCCGGTCTCTCCCGGGTTCTTTTAGTTAATATCGATATTTAGAGGGTTAATAAACCCGCCGGTGGACGACACAGCAAGTCAATTTTCCTAATATATGCTTATTCTGTATCCTACTACCATATGACATCATATTAGACTGTCTGCGGGCCCATGAGACCACCAGGGCCTGCCCGGGCTTGCGCCATGTTCTTCTGGCGCATATCGTCATTTAAGGGGTTAATGAAGCCGGCCGCGAACGAGATAGCGAGTCAATATTTGCAATATACCTTTAGTAAGTGCCTCACAACCATTAGTCATCAATATATAATATGGTCGGGTCTATGCGTCCGTCTGGGCTCTCCCGGGTTCTTTTAATCAATATCGGCATTTAAATGGTTAATAAACCCGCCGGTGGACGACACAGCAAGTCAATTTTCATAATATATGCTTATTCTGTATCCTACTACCATATGACATCATATTAGACTGTCTGCGGGTCCATGAGATCACCAGGGCCTGCCCGGGCGTGCCCGGGCTTGCGCCATGTTCTTCTGGCGCATATCGTCATTTAAGGGGTTAATGAAGCCGGCCGCGAGCGAGATAGCGAGTCAATATTTGCAATATATACCTTTAGTAAGTGCCTCGCTACCATTAGTCATCAATATATAATATGGTCGGGTCTATGCGTCCGTCTGGGCTCTCCCGGGTTCTTTTAGTCAATATCGGCATTTAAATGGTTAATAAACCCGCCGGTGGACGACACAGCAAGTCAATTTTCACAATATATGCTTATTCTGTATCCTACTACCATGTGGCATCATATTAGACTGTCTGTGGGCCCATGAGAACACCCGGACCTGCCCGGGCGTGCCCGGGCTTGCCCGGGCGTGCCCGGGCGTGCCCGGGCACTAATTAGTCACACCCATGTGAAGGGCTAATAATTTTTTATTTCAGCATATTACAGTCTGTTCCATTGACTCCATATCAAAGAACATCATTACATATTGAATATTACTTTCTCCCAGATGGGTAACAGATGCATTTTAAATAGCACATTCTCCATTAATTTAGCTTCAATGAGTTTTACACTGTTATTACTCAGAATAATCATACCTATACTGTAAAATCCTCCCTATGGATATGGGAAATAATGGTAACATGCCACTAGTATACTGACAAAGATCTTTAAACTGATCTGCCCAGGTAGCCATATATAATTATTGGGTAGACAAAAATCTGCGTGATATATATGCAGATTCTTACTCAAGGAATGTGAATCTTCGGATCCCCGTTTTACACTATTTTACACTATAAACCCTTTATTTACAGAATGTATTCTATTCTGTTATACAAAATGTACATTGGAATGGTCCATTATGTATCTGGAGTGATGTTGTGGAAACATTAGACGATGACAGACAATTCAGGAGCAAAATGATTCCTATTGTTGAACTTATTATCTGAAAATTTTCTGATGAAACTACTCATCAATGAGTATTTAGGTAAATGGTAAAAATAAGGGTTAAAGCTAGATACCTGCCCTATCACTGTCAGCATTACCTGGAATTCCCTGTAAATATACTGATCTCAATTTCCTTAATAGTTCCATGGCAAACCAAAAGTAGTGTGATCAGGAGTCAAGTCCACCAAAAGGCTCACTTTAACCCTTTATTTACTAAATGGATTCTTCCATTCAGTTATAAAAGTATACATTGTTAGGATCTATTATTCATCTGGGGGGGGGGGGGGGGGGGTGCTCAGGAAATAAAAGCAGACAACATTTAATAGAAATTGCAGATAGATTCCTATTACTTGGTGAGAAATGTCCAGATAATCATTTGTTGAATATTTTGTAAGGGACTTTCTGCTTTGCTGTTTTTTATGATCCTCTACTCAAATAATATTAAGTTCTCAGCACCTGCTCCAACCCTGGTAGCTTTACTCTATCTGATTCGCCACCCGCCCTACCCTGGTAGCTATCCAATCTGCCACTGGTTTACCCACCCCACCCTGATAGCTTTACTCTATCTAATCCGCCACTGGTTTACCCACCCCACCCTGGTAGCTTTACTCTATCTAATCCGCCACTGGTTTACCCACCCCACCCTGGTAGCTTTACTCTATCTGATTCGCCACCCACCCTACCCTGGTAGCTATCCGATCTGCCACTGGTTTACCCACCCCACCCTGGTAGCTTTACTCTATCTAATCCGCCACTGGTTTACCCACCCCACCCTGGTAGCTTTACTCTATCTAATCCGCCACTGGTTTACCCACCCCACCCTGGTAGCTTTACTCTATCTAATCCGCCACCCACCCCACCCTGGTAGCTTTACTCTATCTAATCCGCCACCCACCCCACCCTGGTAGCTTTACTCTATCTAATCCGCCACCCACCCCACCCTGGTAGCTTTACTCTATCTAATCCGCCACTGGTTTACCCACCCCACCCTGGTAGCTTTACTCTATCTGATTCGCCACCCACCCCACCCTGGTAGCTTTACTCTATCTAATCCGCCACTGGTTTACCCACCCCACCCTGGTAGTTTTACTGTCTAATCCGCCACTGGTTTACCCACCCCACCCTGGTAGCTTTACTCTTATCTAATCCGCCACTGGTTTACCCACCCCACCCTGGTAGCTTTACTCTTATCTATATATAAATCCGCCACTGGTTTACTCACCCCACCCTGGTAGCTTTACTCTTATCTATATATAAATCCGCCACTGGTTTACTCACCCCACCCTGGTAGCTTTACTCTATCCAAACCGCCACTGGTTTAACCAATTAGATATTTGCATCATTTGATTCATTAGATAATATTTCAATTCAATTGTCATTAAATCCCAATTTACACCGGCAGCAATCGGTCTGATGCCACTGTCACAAGCATGGATCAATATTCATAAGGCCAAAATGAAATGAAGCCGTGTTTCCCGTCCTGACTGACCTTGTCAAAAACCTACCAACCCTATTCCAATTCATTAGTTTTGTGAACAAATATGACTGTTCCATACTGATTAAAAAAGTGTCATTTATTTCTTTTGTGAGTTTACTTTACTCCTCAGGTGCCTAAGGCCAAAATAAAAAAGACCTGTGTTTCTGGTGACCCGCCTGCCCCTATTCCACCTATTTTGCCTAATAATAGTGTAAGCACGATTATTAATTTTGGAGAAAATTTCCAACAATCAGTATTAAGTGGCATTGGGACACAGATTGAAATTGCCATAACTATTATTAATTCCAGCCTAAATCATCAACTATCACTATTATTAGGCCATCACCATTATTAGGCACCTGAGAGTAAACCATAGTTTAACTAAAACTCCCAGTGTTTTGTTGTTCCTTATTCGTGAATCACAAATTGCAATTCCGCAAATCTCATCAAATCTCTGTACGTTTATCTTTCTGTCAGTCAAGGGTCGAGGAGTTTAGAATGACGAATCGTGTAAAACGCAAGCAGTGGAAGTACATGCTTTTATTTTGATTTTGCATGTTGAGAACTTATGGGAAGGCCACACCTACATCTATGGCTTCTCTTCTTAATCAATAAAAAATATAAAAATATAAAACTGAATATTATGATTAATCTCAATTTTTATATCTTTGAATGTATCCAAAATAATTTGGCAAAGAAACCCTGGGAAAAAAACATTTAAATATAAAATAAAATGAAAAACAACACCCGCCCAACATATTTTAGGGAAAACACAGCTTAAGTTTATTTTGGCCTAATGCGATAATTCCGAAGCGATTCACAAAACTGAGGCACATCATCTGCTTTGCGTGGTCAGATTCCATATAAATTAGTTCCTCCATCACAGGATACTGAATGTTCCCAGAACAACTTCGTCTAGCTGAGATGGTTCTATGAGGGCCCATCAATGATCAAATTTAGCAAGTCTGAATTTTGTAATCGAAAATTACGCCATATTGAAAAGTATTTGTATATTATGATGGTGTGCTTACTTCTTATAATGAGATTATAAATAGGTTCTTCCATTGTGGAAAACTTATTGGGGTGTAAAAACAAGCCTCTTCTCCCTATAATCAGGATTTATGAGTGCCCATCAATGATCAAATTTAGAAAGTCTGAAGTGTGCAATTGACGATTATGCCATATTTAAAAATATTTTTATATGATGCTGGTCTGCTTACTTCTTACAATGAGATTATAAATGGGTTCTTGTATTGCGTAATACTTTAATATTGGGGTGCAAAATGGAAATACAGCCTTTATGATTTCTCCCTGATAACAGGCCTCTTCTCCATAATAGTTATAATTTATGAGGGCCCATCAATGATCAAAGTTAGGGAGCATGTCAAAACCTCTTTCGCATATGCAAAAAAAATGCGAAAATTGTGGCGTCATTGACGTCGTTTTTTCCGACATTATCGGAGTTTTTTCGGCATTATCGCCGCCGTAACGTTGTACGTTTTCATCATTTTCGCCGTCTTGGTTCGATGTTTTCGCAATTATCGCAGTTTTGTTTCGACAGTTTCCGAGTTTTGCTCAATATTTTCGCCGTTTTGTTTCGACATATTTTCGCAGTGTTTGTTTTCGTCAAGATCGCAGTTTTGTTTCCGTCAATATTGCCTGTGGTGTCGATATGATCTGCAACACACTTTGTGTTTCGTCATGGTCACAGTTTTATACTAATGTGTCGTGAACAGTAAGATGTCGGTGTCTTGCAGTGCTGAAAGTAAACTGTATAGTAGACTCATTGTATATCGAATCGAAGAACGAATGGGATATGGTGTTGGGCTTTGGTATAAATGGCATGAAAACGGCTGACTTAACCATACAACATTTCATAATGCACCCACTGAGTGATTCCAACATCAAAGCCCTACATCTTTATTATCAACTTTCTGATAGAAAAATCCCAGATAAGCAAAGCATCATATAATATACATTTAAAAAAAACAAGCTTATACCGGACATTAAGCTAATTAATATAAAAATATTTCAGATTTTATTTCATTCACTCATTCATCAACGTAGTCTCTGACCAAAAATAACGTGATTTCCGTGGGTGTGAAAGGTAACAGCCTTGTCAACAGCTCACTTCCGTAACTTGGTTGCCACAATCAACAAAGCAACAACAATGCTAACATTTCGCTTGTTGTTTCACCGATCAAGTGAATTTGACAGCCAATACATTCGCCATGTACATTCCCGGCGAATACATCATTATTCCTCTAATTATTGTCTCGCTAGAATGTGACACAATTTCTTGAAACGAAACTCGAGACGTCGTGATAACTGATATACAATGACTAAACTATTTTCCATTTTTCAAGTTCGCGGGCAAGACTCAAAAAGTCAAATGTTCAAGTGGTTAAATAAAAATCGACGGATCTTGATCTGGTCACCCATGAAAAATAGATATCCGTGACATGTGGAAACTAATTGTTATGGATATTTATTCCTATTTAAAATAGTTCAGATTTTAGTTAACAATAACATGAATTACTTCCGTCTATATTTATGTTTGTTTACGTATTCCGAGGGGGGTGATTAGATCCGCCGACCCGCTCCCTGCTTATTGGTTGTAAATGAATCGGATTTGCGTTTATTAATCGGCATTTTTGTATTATGGTACAAATAATTCCCCCAATTTAAGTTATACTATAGTGTTTACTTCATGCCGACTTCAAGATCAAATAAATAAACATGAACAAAATAAGTTATGTTAATGTTTAAGTATACCGCTGGGTGATTTGTTTAGATTCAACAGCCGGCTTCCCATTGTGGTTGTTGATTGGTTGAATGTGAAAAATATTCCCACGATACGTCACAACTATTAAGGGGAGGACAAGTGACCAATATCGAATGGGGATTTCCATGCAAATCTCCGGAGCAAAAGTTACATATGGAGCAGTTGTCCGGGAACCAAAGCAGGCACATCATTGAACAGTCATAACATTTAACTGGCAGGTGCCCTAGGTAAATTATACAATTTTGCAATAAGTAAATTTTGAGAATATTTCTATGTAAATTACATCACGTGACCTACATTTGAAAAATCAATATAAAATTCAAAAATAAATACACCAACATTATAATGGAACTGGTCACAAGCGGATTCACCAGACAAATACCTGTTGTTTCCAATACCACCTCAAGTCACCATCAGAAGTATGTGCAACTCTGTAACTTTTGCTCTGCAGATTTACATGGAATTCCCCATTACAAATTGGTCACTTGATCTCCCCCTTAATTCACAGCGAACTATGCAGTCATTTTATTCACGGGAGCATGAAGTACTGTGAATTAGTCACCGATCATGTAAACATTTTAGCCCAATTACATAATGCAGACTTTTATGGTAGGATACCGAGTACGCAGGCCTGCAGTTAAATATTAAAACACTCAAGTGTTATTTCATAATGTTTTGCGATCATCGAGAGACGATTTTTTTTTGTGTTCTGATGCAGTCATTTCACCGATTTGTTAAATTGACAGAGGGATGCCTTCAGTTCATGTCATAATCTTATTATAAGCCCCGTTAATCGTGCACCGCAATTTAATTAGCGTCCCAATTACCACTCCCAATCACTGTAATCAGGTGAAACTAATTACGTGCCACACCTGAGCACTCTCCCGTAAATATGTCATATATGTAGGCCTACCCCAGCGCCAGTTCGCATGCGCGAATTTTATCGCATCCTTTCGATTTAACTTTTCGTCACTATCGACATTTTAAAAAGCGAATTGTTGTCGATTTTAGCGTTGTCGAAAGTTTCGACATTTTAGTTTGTTGCGGTTTCGACGTTATCGCACTTTTATGGCCAGTCGCTTTCAACGTTATCGCATTATTTTTCGTCATTTTCGACATTTCGTTTTTGCACGATTACGTCAAAACTTTTTCGACATTATCGACAATATTTTCGCATATGCGAAAGAGGTTTTGACATGCTCCCTTAGCAAGTCTGAATTTTGTAATCGAAGATTATGCCATATTGAAAAGTATTTGTATATTATGATTGTCTGCTTACTTCTTATGAGATTATAAATGGGTTCTTGCATGGGTTTGTGGAGCTCCCTGATCCAATGGTTAGCGTGTCAGACTTGTATTCGCTGTAAACACATATCGATACGGGTTCGCAGCACGACGCCGGTCATTGAGTCTCCACATAGCAGTGGCTTGGCCGCTTTGAGCAACGTGCAATTGTCGGATTGCTCGCTGTTTCAAAACCCACGCCAAGTTGTGACCCTTGAGCAAGGTCACTCGTACTGTGTCGGCTTTGCATCACTCATGCGTTAAAAGAGTACCAGTCAGCTTGTCATACTGATGAGTATCAGAGCATGTTCTGATCAAACTAGAGCAGCGCCTGCAGCCAGTTCATTGGTTGGCTTGTAAAACTGACTGGGGTAATATTGTACCAAGCATGTTAGAGCAAGTAATTGGTTAATCGCTATATAAAACTGGTCATTATTATTATTTATTATTCTTGCATTGCGTAATACTTATTGGGGTGTAAAATGGAACTTCAGCCTTTATGATTTCTCCCAAAACAGGCCTAGCTCTTCCACCTAATTAATAATCAGGATACAGATAGGGAGAATTTTAATAGATAGGCAGAAATAAATTATCTCAATTTGAAACCTCAATGTATGACAACACAGAATGCAAGGTATGCCACAAATATACACATATAGAGCAAATTTACAAAGCCTTTATATCATCATTCTGTCTCTTCTGGCAATAAACTAATACTTTCTGATAAGTTTCACTGCCATAACATAAAATTTATGTTCAAATCTGACAAGACATTTTAACAGTGGCTGCCACCTGTGATCATTTCATCTCGCCTAGAGATGGAGGCATCTTACGTGTACATGGGCGATAACATTCATACACCATGCACAATCAGCAGTACTTATCAGGAATACACTATACACAGTACACAGATAATCAACTGTTAGGGGTAGATTCCTTCAACGGTAATCCAACTTGGCATCAAACATAGATACTTTATCACCTGTTCTGGTATGTAATGTTGTATATCACGCTGGGTAGAGTCATAGACTATATCTAAGTCAGAGAGTACATGTACAACATCAGGGATATGATCACAGTTATAAACATGCTGATAAGAAAGCGGTAACTGTGACTTGCTTACATAGCACAGTATAAAAAGAAAACAGATAACAGTTTATCCTGATGAATGGTTTCCATTGAATATTGGTGCAGAACAGTTAAAAATTTTGAATGGAACGATTTAATAATGTGAAGAAAAAAATGTACTAGAAATCTCCATTTATCAGATGTTTGTCATCACTGTTCCTTTCAGCAGTATTTGAAGAAGGGGCAACATAATGATAATCTTGTAGTACTTAAAGACTCAGAATATTGTATACTATAACAAACATTTACATCAGATGATAATTACTCTAGATATAATAACTTGTTGATCAGTTATGATAATTGCATCACCAGATTATCATCAGCAGGAGAACAGTCGGGGGAGGGCACACCTCACAAAATGTGTGACTATACAGGGCTATCCCTCAGCATAAGAGTCATATGCCCAATCCCATTTTCAGCAGCGACCATGTTCAAAATTTATTTTCTATCACACAATTCATACAGCAAGAATCTCATGTTCCTTCTCTTTGCTAGAATTACACTCAGCCGCTTCAATGAGAATTTAAAAATAAAATAATTATTTTCAATCACGCATTTCTGACAGCAGATATCTTTAATATGTCCCTACCACAAATTACACCCAATAGCTTCAATGAGAATTTTATAAAAAAACAAGAGCTACGCTGGGTGTGCAATATATATATATACGCCCTCTCTTGGGTCGGCGGAAACTGGTAAAAAAAAAGGGGCATAACTCTGGTAAAAATTGGCGGACGGAACTCAAATTTGAACTTGACCTGTGTTTTGGTGGGAGAAAGTAATATACCAAATTATCATTGAATCCGATAAGCTTTTTTAGTAAAGTTATCATCCGGACAACAAATTTCAGGGATTTTCTAAGTCAAATTACGTCAAATAAGGGGCATAACTCCGGTGAAAATTGGCGGACGGAACCCAAATTCGAACTTGAGCTGTCTTTTCTCCTAATAAACCCACATACCAAATTTGATTGAAATCGGTTCACTCTAACTAAAGTTATCATCCGGACAACAAATTTCAGGGATTTTCTAAGTCAAATTACGTCAAAAAAGGGGCCATAACTCTCGCAAATTATTATCGGATTAAAACGAAATTCGGACTTGAGCTGTATTTCGATATATGTAATCCACAAAAAAACGGGTTTTGCGTATAAACATTCCAAAATCGAGTTATCATCCGGAAACCAAAAAATATAAGAAAAACTGAATTTTCTGAGTCGAAAAAGGGGCATAACTCTGCCAAAAATGGTCGGACAGGACCCAAGTTCGAACTTGACCTGTGTTTTGGTGGGAGAAATTAATATACAAAATTTGGATTCATTCCGATAAACTATACTAAAGTTATCATCCGGACAACAAATTTTAAGGATTTTCTAAGTCAAAAAACGTCAAATAAGGGGCATAACTCCGGTGAAAATTGGCGGGCGGAACCCAAATTCGAACTTGAACTTACTTTTCGGCTAATAAACCCACATACCAAATTTTACCAAATTTGGTTCACTCTAACTAAAGTTAACATCCGGACAACAGGTTAACGGACGGACGGACGGACGGACGGACGCCCGCCCGCCCGGGCGGACGGACAGACCAATACTATAATACGGCCTTTTTTTCAAAAGGGCGTATAAATATAATTATTTTCAATCACACATTTCTGACAGCAGTTATCTTATGTCCCTACCTCAAATTACACCAAACATCTTCAATGAGAATTTTAGTATCAAGCCATTCTAGTAGTTCAAGGGTGGAAGGCAACACAGAATGTATAATCATACTTGGCCTTTACATGCAGTTTGATGATATCCGGGAGAGCATGATTGCACTATACACATGTTTTATACCTATCTTACAGAATTTCTCTCAAATGAGTAATAAATAAATGATTAGTTTTTCACAAGACCAGCTGTTAGGGTAGTTCACTTGATATTTTGAATGAGCTGCTGATATTAGGCCATCTCCCCTGGGGATTTGAGGATATAAGAAGCATGATAAGAGTACACTACTTAATATGATATGTATACACATCTCATATACACCATCTATACTTTGAACTGCATGCAAACTACTTAACATTCCAACTACAGGTGTTTTTTCCGAGACTAAATATGACTAATTACTTTTTACTTTTTTACATCACTCTCTCTCACTCTCTCTCTCTTGCTCTCTAGCTCTCTCTCTCTCTCTCTCTCCTGCGTTTTTCATTTCTCTTTGATTTTAGTTTGCCCTTCGATATAAACTAAAGATTCACTGACAGGTAACTCATTCATTTGCAGTGATGTTCAGCTGGGTGGTATTAAAGGAATTATTTTGTGAAGGGCATTTTAGGTAATGTGTGGCGATGTACCATCAGATGATCAGTGAGGTGACATGACTATATCATCTCAAAACTATCAAGTGTTTTGCTAATAACAGGGTGACAGTGATGGGCTGAGCTTAAAGGAAGTCTGCCAATCGCGCAACGAGTACACATGAAATATCACAATAAATATCCAATTATCAAATATACCAAATATCAAGAAATTCAGTTGAATATGGCACAAGTTACCAGGCGGACAACACGATAACAGCAACTTCGAAGTCGAATAAAAGGTCGGAGACCACATGTCCCCCAAATCAAGATGCTTTTTTGGAGTAAAAGTAATAAGTAATAAGTCAAATTCTAGTAAAATTTGACTCTAACTAGGCCATGCCATGTGTGTTCTCAAAGTGAGCCACACACCAAACACACCAAAAGAGATTCTTTTGAAGAATGCTCAATTTATCATTAAGGCAACATAAATATTATCAAATAAAAATTAACTTGGCCTGCATCTTCTCAAATGAGAACCAAGAAATTTTTCGGAGTACATATAATTTGAAACCCAGACTCAACATTCAGATCGGACACTGAGGATATTAAAGTGTACACCAAGTTTTTCAGTTAATTGTTTGTGGAAAAATAGATGTAATCTCTCTATCAAAATGTACTTCTAATTTCAATTCATACAAGGGTCAATGGTCAAACTGAAAACTATTCAGTTCTAATAGTATTGATTGGAATGGTATGGCAGTCATCTGTAGGAATTGTCAGCTCATCGGCAGATAAAGCTCACAATGGATTCCCATTCATCCATTTGTTTAATAGAAATGTTCAAATGATACCTCTTTCTAACTTATTGTTTGAATATCCCTAAATTGAATGAATAGGAATCAAGCAATAAGCATCCGCGAGGATTCAATAAGCAAAGGGTTAAAAGACAGCATCAGAACGGTATTCTGTCTGGAAAGAAGCATGATACCTTACCACCTGTTAGAACTTAAGACTTACAAATATAAACCACCAATCATCAATTAATGTTGTATATAAGTGAAGTGAAGGTTAATAGGTGGAGTCAAGTCTAATTAGGTGATAAGTTGAAAGCAGAAGGGAGTTGACAGCCAGCACATGCTCGAGCTTTCACCAAGTTGTACTCGGGAGTAAGTTCAATGTATTTCTGAGGTTATGAGGCAACATAACAAATCTGTTCTGTTCACAACATTGAGTATTGAAAATTGGGCTAGCAATGTAGAATATTTATATTTAAAATTGGCATTTTTCTTCTGCGGCATGGAATTCTATATTGGCTTCCGTGGCTGGTTCCAGCATTTTGCCTCTACATTTCGAGGGCTGTACAATAATATATGAATGTATTTTTACAAGCCATGTTATATTAAGTTGAGAGAAACAAAACCATAGAATTATTTATAAAGTTTTGATAGAACTATATATCAAATTCAACAAATACTACTGAATTACAATAATTACATAATGTTTGTACAGACTGAGCAATCACAAATTCAAAGTCCAGCAAAAGCCGAAAACGCCAATCTGGTAAAACTTAATGGATGAAACCAGCAGCATGTGGGTATCCTTTCCCTCAAGTTGGGATATCATCTATATTAAAAACAGCATGAGAATAGCCACTGGAGTTACAACAATGCAAAATGTTCATACAGACTGTTATTTCACAAATCGCTAAGTCCAGCAAGGTCAGTAACTCCAGTAAATATTAATGGAAAAAGATGTGGTATGTGGGTATCCTTTCCCTTAAACTGGGCTATTGCCATACCGAAGGACAATCAAATCGGGTGATGTGCGTAATAAGTTAAAATAACTTAAGGTAAAATGTTCATATGAGCGCATGTAATGGACAGACGAAATAGGGCCCTGTTTTTAATTTTGAATCGAATCGGAAAAGAGATTTGAAATCATTTTCACATCAAATCTTGAATCGTTGTCTCGAGTGCATCAACAGTGCAGAGATGGAATAATTAAGGAAACACTTAAATTGGTAGCTGTAACAAACCGAAAACCTCTGAGTGACAATCAGTGGATTTTATATTACCTAACCATATTAATGCATCTTTTGCACAATACGCTATCTACAATAACGCAAAGATATCAGAAGCAGCAAGAATTACAGTAAACTAGAATGTGCATGTAGTTCATTTTCATCATAAATACTGATGGATATGAATCATTGAATGCGATGAATTGTGAATGGGGAGAAACTCTTTATAATGTGTTTTCGCACTTTCATAGTCAGAAAACATTGTCGATATCTATGTGGGGTACTGAAATCTTCCATTTGAATCATTCTGAACTCCTTGACCTATGATAGTAAACAGACTTGTGAGGTTTGCCAAAAGAGTTTGGCTGTAATTCCATTGTAACATGCAACTTCTGGAATCTCGGAGTCCTCTTAGGTTTACATCATTCTTACAGGGATTAAATAATTGGGCAGTCTATTTATAGACAATTTGTGACAGTGTTATATGTACCCTATGTGCTCTTAGCGCAAGAGCATGTTGTATGTACTGTGTAGTCTATAGAAATCATGGGAATGCAGTCAATGAGCAGCCAATTTTGAATCAAATCAAATAAGAATGATTCAGAATCACATTGAAGCGAATTGATTCAAAGGGCCATTTTAAGACGAAACCCTTGATTATATGCCTCAAACATCATTCGCAGGGGGTTGGGTATAACAATACCCTCTGCCTGTGAATCCAGGCATAAAATAGGTGCGAATGAAGAATCAATACAATTCATACGATTCACACAAGCTGGCCCAAATGTAGATCATGCCATGAATCTCTACTCTGGCTAATTAATGCCCATAGAGATAATATTCCACCAGAACAAAACCTGGGAACTTTTTGAAGTTTTGACAGGGAACCTTATGAAGTCGAAAACATAATACAGGGAATATATTTCTTTGTTGTTATCTTTTCCTTAATATGTACTTCACTGTAGGGGAATGTCCCAACTCAAAATTGCATGCTTATCTCTGATGTTTGTGAGCCGATATCGCAATAAACTTCAAATTAATTACCCAGGAAAAATGCCATAATCGTATGCGACACGAAGTAAAATCGCTCACAAATTCACTTAAATCGTGTAATTTCGAGTTGGGACATTTACCTACAGTGAAATACATTATTAAGAAACAGATAATAAATAATAAATATATTTCCCGCATTATTTTTTTGACTTGATAAGGTTCCCTTTGGAAACTTTTAAGGTTTTGTACTGGTGGAATATGATCGCTATGGGCGTTAGCCAGAGTAGATATTCATGGCATAATCTAGCCAAAATGATGAATGAATAGTAGAGATAGTCTCAGACAGTAGTGGAAGCGCATGGTTAATGATGTGAGGTGTTTTCATTTGAGTTGAACAAACAATAATACCTTGATTTCACCTGGGATTTTGGTGGGCTTCCAGGTGGTGCTTCCTCATGTCTGTCTTGCCCCGCACTCTTTTCTGTAGAAGTCATGAATCACTCATTTATTTTCACCAGCACCACACCACGTTGGTCAGATCAGGCACAATTCAGTCACTACCCTGTGGGTGGGTCAGCCATTACGTATACACTAAACACAGCCAGAAATTCCTCAGAAGCATAGGAAGTAGTTATCAAAGTAGGAGTGATCGACATACGTCTGCACTAATAATAGTTATAATTATCACAGGACCTGTTGCATATGACTGATAAACAATCGTAGATGTAAGTTTTATAATAGCTATTGTGCTTTCACAGACTATGTGAAAAAACAGTGTCAATATTAGCCAAATTATAGCTGTTTCAGTGACATGTGATATGCACTAAATCACTGGAGAGATTTGCTCAGGAATACAATAGACTCAACACATGATTGAACAAGCCTTCACAAATTGCTTCCAAATGTGAACAGAGACAAATGAAGCATAACAAAGCAAATGTGGAATCTGGACTAAGCTGCTGCCGATAATGCACAACACAAGGAAGAGATAATTATCCCAAATTTAAGCTGTCAATAATATCCCAAACATTGAAGCCACAAAATCATGAAATCACCATTTATAGAAGTAAACAAACGACCTTGACCCCACAGTGAGAATGAAATCATAATGAGGCCAGGCCAATGTGTACAATTGGTCATCAGGATAACAGGTTTGGTGAGTGCCTGGGTTTCCGTCTATTTGACAGCATCGCCAGACTGTTGATCAATAATCGTAGGGTAATTAGAAATTGATTTCTTTGGCTTCTGGTTGCTGTGGTGATGAGCCAAACATGAGGCAGATCTCCCAGTGATAGAAAACAATCAGTCAACATTTTTCTGATGACGTGATTTTGACACTTCTACAGACTTCGAGCATTAATGTTGATCATCTGAACCTAAATGGCACTGTTCCAAAGAAAGTGCACAGAGCATTTAATGTGACGTTAAAGGGACTCAAGGCATTTAAAGTGGGTTCATGCGAAATAACATAAAAGTCTCTAAAACAACTACAGTAATGCCCCAAATAATCGACCCCTTAACCACAGCAGAATTATGGGTAACTTTTCAGGATTTAGTCGGAAAGTTACCCACAGTTCTGTCGATTATTTAGGGCATTTACTGTATCAACAATTGCATGACAAATAGATTGACTTTGTTCTTAATTTCATTATTAATAACTTTCCAATAATGATATTTTGCATGTCAAATTTTTTTTTACTGTTACAGTAATTACCAATAAAACTCTAATTAATCCAACAAGATACCAAAGTTTAATCGAAACTTGATAGTAAACATTGGAAAACATCAAAGCATTGAAAAATATTCTGAAAATCATATTCAGACTAAAATATTAGAATTTTATTACAACATAATTACCGATGTTTGTTAACAAATCACTGTAACAGTTTTGTTTACATAACAATGGTTTTAACACACCAAATGAGAACAATCAATAATGAATATAAGAACAATGTTTATCTATTTCTCCTATTCTTTTTTATAGTGGTGATCTTTTTACCAAATTTTATATTTTGTTCTCATTTTAATATCCACTGCAATTGACTTGGATGCCACAATACTACAAAATTCAGATGGACAGGCGAGAATTATCTAGCTTAACCCTTTGATGACAGAATACTCACCAAAGAGAAAACTTTACTTTATTCCCACTGATTCATTTGTAGGGATGTTCAGCTATTATGTCAACTAAGAGCCTTTAAACTAGCATGACATCACATCTGGTGGTGACTCATGCTGTATCTTACTTCACCTCACATGATACTGTACACTCCTAAAAGATAGTGTATCTCATCCTAACAAGTTTTATATAGTTTCTGGGGTACCGGATATAAAATAATAAATATGAATTCAAGTCACCTCTCCGGAGACGCTTCTATCAATTAATATTGATTTGTTTTTATCTTGTATAATACATACAACCTTTCAGGACAGTTTACTTTACAGGCTATTTTTAGAATAAAAACTTCAGGTGATCTCGTGGAATGTTCGGAGCATAGTAAGATGGATAACATGATCTTGTCAGAAATTTCCGTCAATATCAAGACTTTATATTAGACATGTACTATACCCAATCTTCAGTTCTGTCTGGGTTTTATTCACAGAAAAAGGTATTTGTAGGTATTTGTAGTCTTGAAATCAGGTTTTATCACATTATATATGTTTGTTGTCATTGTGGCCAGGAAGAGATACACCATCTTTAAGAGTGTTTTATCTGCCTATAATATCTGAACATCCCTTTAACCCTTTACCCAACAAAACGGCCAAAACCGGCCAAATAAAGCTTCAACAGCCTAAAATATCTTCGGTCTGTCTCAATAGAACCATACAAATATGGATATCATTGGAACCGGCTCCTTGACCACATTGTGATAGTTACAGTTATGCCCTGTGCCAATGCATTCTCTTATATATGCGAGTCGACCATAGATCGCCTCGCATATATAAGAGAATGCATTGGCCTAAAAAAAATCTTTTTTTAACACTTTTTACCATTTTTTCTTACATTCTTTAACAATTTTATAATTTTTAATGTGTTAAGCCAATGCATTCTCTTATATATGCGAGGCGACCTATGGTCGACTTGCATATATAAGAGAATGCATTGGCACAGGGCCGTTCTGTTGGGTAAAGGGTTAAGTGAAGAATGGACTATTCTAATGTATACATGTATCTTTAGATCAAAATGGGAGAATCCGTAATCAAGTGGTTTATATAATAATAATTTTGTTATCTTCACAAAGGCATATCTTGATTACATCACAGAACTTCATTCTGATAAGAAATTGTATACAGT
The DNA here is from genome assembly GCA_032622095.1 of Siphonodentalium dalli. Lineage (NCBI taxonomy): Eukaryota > Metazoa > Mollusca > Scaphopoda > Gadilida > Siphonodentaliidae > Siphonodentalium > Siphonodentalium dalli. Next base: position 147,578,817 of record CP136065.1, on the reverse strand, counting down.
AACTCTGTGTGGCCAACTCATTAGAACTATGTTTATCAGAGATTAATATACAGTAATGCCCTAAATAATCAACTCCTTAACCACAGCAGAATTATGGGTAATTTTTCATGATTTAGTCGGAAATATGGCTTGTTGACATTCATCGGAAAGCTCTCAGTGAGAACTTTCCGGTGAATGACAACAAGCCATATTTTCGCCAAAATCCTGAAAAATTACCCATAATTCTGCTGTGGTTAAGGAGTCGATTATTTAGGGCATTACTGTAATTCTCATTTAACCCTTTCTTTATCAAATACTCATTGATGAGTAGTTCTCTTATTATCTGAACATTTCCCACCAATGCACTTGTATTATCTTTTTTCATACGTTCATCTGCTAATTTTATCTTATTAAACACCCCTCCAAATGAATAATGGACCATTTCAATTTATATTTTTATAACTGAGTGGGAGAATTCATTTAGTATAGAAAGGGTTAATAGTGAATGAAAGTATAATGAAAACTTACATTCCTGAGTTGTTCAAAAATCAAGGCATATCTCATGGAATGTTTATAGGGCAGACAGAGTTACATGTACAATAGTTAGTTAATAATAGTTAGTTTGTTACTTAATTGGGGTTAAATGTCACTTTCAACAGCTGTGGCCATATTGTGATTGTGACATAAGAAGAGACAAAAATTCTGGCTACAGCATTCCTTTATTCCTCCTCCTGCTTTTAGAAGACTTCTACTTCAGGCGGTGACTACTTTGGTCCTATTTTGTACTCTGGCATACTGGATCAAGTCCAAAGTCAGACTATAAACATGTGCTGTCATGCTCACCTGGGGACCACTGTCACCACACAGGGGCACATCTATACCACTTGGATATATACAGCAATTGAAAACTGCAATGTGTCTAATAATTATTGACCTGAGAATGATCATAAATGTATGCTTATTTTTAAAGACTGCTTGTAAGTTGTAAATAATTCAGAGTCGGCTTAATACCTGTCGGGCTCATTTTAATATCTGGTTGAAGGCATTAAGTGTATGACTATTCAAACTTTCAAGAAAAGTTGCCAAGAAAATTCTCCTGGTAACAGTTCTTCTAATTTACACATATGACGAAACACTACTTTCAATGGTATCTCCACAATTCCATGCCTTTTCCAGGCTATGTTGAAATAGGATAAATTTTTTTTGGTGACGTAAACAAAAGTGTCATTTACATGTAATAGCCGGGAAACATATATTCTGCAATTCCAAAATTTAAAATAATTAACGACCTTTCATATGAATCCTTCTATGATTAAGTGTCTCAAGACGGATACACATTTTGAAAAGTCATTCCCAAATATTTGTTACTCTCTGAATTTATCACTGACAGCCCAATCCAGACTAATATTGTAAAACATACAAAATAAATTACTGAGAGCAGTGTAAAATATATAAGAAACACAGACTGTCACATGGAGAAATGAAACACATCTATATCTCTATTTGGCCTAACGTCTTACTATGTGTGATGTCACTTCATATATTATTTATAAGATTTACTTCAATGATCATTTGACCTCAGCATAACTCAATGGACCTGTTCATACAAGTCTGACATACTTCAAAATAATAGGCTACTGTGGATGCACAAAGGCCAAACAGAACAAATGTCATAAAGGGGAGTGACTGGGCTAGCTGGGCTCTGGTTACCCAACCATGTCAGTGTCATAGTATTGACAGACCAGACTGACAAAATCATTTGTCAAATAATAGGGCAGAAACAAGCATGAGTTTGGTGTGCCTGTCATTTGCAGAATGAATTCCTCAGAGGAGGAATTTAGAACTAAATTCATCCTCTGGGAACCTCATTCTGAATGGCCTCATCTGCTGTGGGAGATAGACTCAGATTGAAGTTCCCAAATGGTGAATATTGTGATGTACACCCATTGGGAGCCTTGATTATACAATGTGTTGCCTGCCAATTTGGGGATATAGAGAAACTAAACTAATTATAGAGAAACTAAACTAAACAAGAAATAGAGTCTCCATGAAGAAGTTTCTATAGAAATTTGATAAAGAAACTTTCCCGAGAAGATGAGGCCAAAGCAGAATGAGGCCAAAGCAGAATGAGGTCCACAGAGGGTGAATTCAGCGATACTAGACCGCTATGCGGGATAGTCACTAAATTCACCCTCTGGGGACCTCATTCTTCAAATGACAGACACACTATTAAAACTCAGGCTTGTTCAGATACACAAAGGCCAGACCGAGAAAAACATCATGAAAGTGGAGAGACTGGTTGGGCTCAGTATTTAAACCTACCCTGTCTGACAGTCAGCTGATAGTATTGGCAGCCGAACTGACAAAATCATTTGTCAGATTCAATATTTATTATTGACATTCCACCAGCAATTAGAGTAGCATGCAGAACACAATGATATCAAATTCTGGATCAAAGCTAACAGAATAAAAGATAATCTACAAAGGAATCTATGTCAGACTGATTCTAACCCTTTCTTTACACTTTTAGCAGTGTCAGTGCAAGGCTTTGTGAATGAATGCTCCAAGTTTAAGGGGGTCAAGTAACCAATTTTTAATGGAGATTTCCATGCAAATTTGCAGAGCAAAAGTTTACAGAGTTGCACATACTTCTGAGTGTGACTTGATGTGCTATTGGAAACAACATGTATTTATCTGGTGGGTCCGCTTGTAACTTGTTCCATTATAATGTTGGTGTATTTATTTTTGAATTTTATATTGATTTTTCAAATGTAGGTCAAGTGATGTACAGCTATGCTCTCAGTAAGCGACCTGTTTAACGAGGTTATGGGCCGGTACTTACCGCGGTGTTACCACCAAAATACCGCAGTTATCATTCTGTACCGCGACGGAGGGCGGTTGACCCGCGGTGCTGGTACGGTATTTTTACCGTTGGTTACCGCAGGTCACCGCGTTATTGGTGTTCGTTACCGCCGTACACCGCGGTATTGTTTTCGTAACCGCGTTCAAATTACCGCTAACGGCCCTCCACCGCGGAGAGAACACGACTGAAACAAGGCGTCACACGGTAGGAAAATGATTATGAATAACTTTTGTATTGAATGAATACCTGTAAGCTGCACGTAATTATGTATACGTAATGAATATAAATGAATAATAATGCAATTGGATTACATATGAACATGCCTGGTTTACATGTAACATACGGTATTGCAAATGTACACGTACATCACGTTTAATCACGTCGGCGGTTTTTGAACTCAGCTATAGTTGCTTACGGCGACTGGATTACGCAAAACACCGTGGAGTAATAGTTTTGTTGTTAGCATCTATCTTACATATCGTCAAATGATTTACGCACCCGATTCCTATATCGGTTTCCACTCATGGGGAATTTTTTATTTTTTGTGTGTGTTTCCGAAATCTAAATTTCTTATAAAATGGGAAAAGTAAATCCTCCATTTATCTGAATTTGGTCGAAACCAGCGGGGACGGTGCATTAGTAACACTAAGTCCGAGTTTAGTCTTGGAGGCCAGGGCGGCGATCATTGCAGAAATATCATATTCGTTCAAATCTATAGTTGTGTTCATATGCCAAACATAATCGGCGCGTAAATAGTATATTATCGCCAAGACGTATGATTGTACGCATGCGTGAAATAGTAAAGCAATTTACAAACATTTGCGCCTGAAGATTTCTTGTCGGTGGGATTAAAATGTATAACTAAGAAAGCGTGCATGGCACATGTCATGCAGCAAAGTAAAGTTGTTGTCATCACCAATGTGCGCGACAAAAGACACACGCAAAACACCAAACATTGAAAGACACAACGTTGTCAAATCAGTCTTTGATTTTGTTACGTGAACATTCATGTGCTCACGAGTGCGTGTCGGGCGGCATCGTTTGATGTGAAATTGCAACTTTTGGTGAGGGTGTGCACTTGTAGTTCTCGGTGGGTCGCAGTATAAATTATATCACATACCGGTATTCCTATCTAATCGTTATTCGGAAGAAAAAAACATGCATGGTGTTGGAAAGATAAAATATGTTTGTTTGGTTATATACAGAGGTTAACATTGTAAAAACATAATTATTTCAAGTGATCGAATTCGGTGTGTTTTAGTCCTTGTTAGTATTCCCGATACAGTAGCAATAAAGAGCGTTTGTCTCACTTTTGTGCGACAAATATTTATAAATAGCTATTACGTGCACAACATTTTAAAGATCGAATGAGACTTGTCTGTTTGAAGCCACGTGGTCGTTCGCACATAATATTATTCGCAATACCAAAATAGATCGATAAATATCTGAACTACCTTCTGCGAAACGGACGCATAGAAGTAATGTAAATACAAGTGTCCAAAACACAAAACAGCCATTCGCACGTGCGTCACGTGTGTAGTTTTACTATATAATAGCACCATCAACAGAACACAAATATTTATTTCACCCATTGAGGCCAGTTATAAAAAGACATGACGACATCTTAATTTAAGTGCCCCGTGACCTATATTAACAAAGTCTGCCAGCTGCAGTATGACGTAATCAGTGACGCGTGCTTTTGCCAGAATGTGTTTTTTTTTTCCCTGGATATACGGGAGTTCCACGTTGTGTCTTTTATTGCTAAGACAATAATTCCCGTTATACGAACAAATGGTGTTTGTGATTTGCAGTTAATGAATGTCAATAAAGTTAATAACGATATTTATTCTGGGGACTATTTAAATAGTGGTCGTTATTTAGGGATCACGTATTGATATAAACTGTAGATACGGGATTTAATTATCGAACTGTCTAAAATGGCCGAAATCATTTGTTCCCTTCCCGATAACCAACACTGATTACAAATAGTGTCATTTTGGGAATTTTAGGCAATAAAACGAGACTAGAAATGTTATTGTAATATTCACATTAATTGAAAAATGACTTTCTCAAAGTAACTTATACTTTATACTAGTACCTTTACTTAATCTGGAATCCCGTTATAATGGGCATATTTCCCAATACTCGGCTTTCATCTATTTCAATATTTTAATAATACACTTCACGGTACACAAACATGGACGGAGATCGTGAGAACGGCCGTCCTATTTTGGAAGATTGACGGTCAGCCATCGAATTCCGTCATTAACCTCGTTACAAAAATGCTACCGCATAGCGGTAATGTCACCGCGTTTGTGCGGTGCATTACCGCGTGCCACCGCGCTACCAACATTCGTTACCGCTGGTAGTGCGGTGGTACCGTGAACGTCGCGGTGGTACCGCGGTACGCGCGTGGTAGTGCAACCGCGAATCGGCGGTATGTCGCGGTATTGCCCCGCGGTATTAACGCATGTACATCTCGTTAAAACAGGTCGCTTAATTTGAGCAGTGCTGTAATTCCAGAAAAAAATCTCAAAAATATATTTATTGCAAAATTTTATAATTTACCAAGCGGAACCGCCAGATAAATTTATACCTGATGATTCCAATACCACAAGTCATAAATCAAAAATAAAATTGATCTCATCCAGTGTTTAAATGCCTAGAGAGATCTTGTGGCCAGTATATATAGACATTTCGTTAACCTTTTCTTTACTACAAATACTCATTCATGAGTACCGGTAGTTCCCTTAGGAAATGTTCAGATAATATTAAAGTTCAACAAATTTATTATTTGAATATTTCTCTCCAATGAACATGAATCCTTCTGCACTTGTGTTATCATTTGTCTGTCTGTCATCTGCTCATTTTTCCTGAATACCCACTCCAAATTAATAATGGACCATTCCAATGTATACTTTTACAACTGGGTGGGTGTTTCAGTAAACAAAGGGTTACAAACCCTGAATTCTTCATGACAACGCCCCACTCCTGACTGATCCAGCACCCATGCTGAAACTAAATCTATTTATGATTTTTTTATGATTGGCAGAGATTCATTGCAGTCTTCATAATAAAAATTTCAGCTTATACTTTGAATAATACATGTTTTTTTACATTTATATCTCCCTCTCCAATTGAAGAACATAACTTCAAAGGTTTCTGCTGAAAATAAATGTATTGAGTACCGGTATGAAATACAGACCCAGGTTTACAAGTCAGTAACTCAAAACTTCTCGACTCAGTTTTAATTACATATTTGGTTTAAATTTCAAATTCTGATTGATTTTTCGAATAGTGTTTTTGGTAATTATTTCCGGTCATGGGCACACTCATCAATCAAAGTGTGAAGTTTGAGGGAAATTCTAAGGTTTTAATGAACTTGTGAACCCTTCCATGACTGGAGCTTCCTGAAATATTGAGAAAACCCTGTGCCAATGCATTCTCTTATATGGGAGATCGCATATATAAGAGAATGCACTGGCACATGATCTTTAATGCTGCGTCAGCACAGCTCCAGTCATGAAAGTGTTAAGCTGAGCAGTGTCTTCAAAGCCCAGAGTGTTTACAGTTTAGAACCCCAATGTCAAAGAACCTTCGCCAAAACTCTTTTGATATAACACAAAAAATATCTGTTAAATTTACATCAAACTTGATTCCTTCCTAAAAAATATCAACTTGTCTGGAACAAACTTCCAGATATTAAAAGTTTAAAACAGTGGTGAGTGACTCAGCGAGTACCTTTCTCACTTGACATGCAGATATTTAATTAGCAACATGGTGGTTTATTATTCCTGTTCAGTCACATTTATTAATATATCACTCACATACCAAATTTTGTGGTGATATATTAAGGCGACCCAAACTGGAGTTATCAACTGAAGATAGATCAAATATTATTTTTTTTGCATGGGAGGGGGGGGGGGGAGTGGGGGTAGAAATGGCATACACCAGGTAATTATACCTGGCTAATAATAATGTGGGAATAACTAAAACATAGTGACTTCACCAAGGAGTTAATACCACCTGGTTTATAGGGGAAAACCAGGGAAAGGCCTCAATTAAAGTACCACATAAACCAATGTCTTCCAATGAGCAAGGCACAAATACTAAGAAAATAAAATGGCTCTCAAGACAAATAATTTACTTGGAAAAGAAATCAAAGTGGTGGCAAGTCTTTGTCAGAAATGAATGACCCACTTCAAATTTGTTCTATACTTTTACTTGCAATGTTTGTTTTAGTTGGTATTTCAAGTGATAATAGTTATATTACATAAAACACTTGAAGTCTTCCAAGTGTTGTTTACCTGTTGCTATTGAGTGCTTCAATTCATGAAATTTAAACAAAATCTTGAGTGACTGCCAGGAAAATATGGATAAAAAAACACACATGTTTGGAATTCATACAATTCCTATTGTAATATCACCTCGGTTTTTAATAATAGTTAGTGGTAGAGATGGTAATAACAACAGAGATGGTAATAATTTCACTGAGAAATCATTCCATGGAAATCAGACCCATAATTGATAAGCAATTGACAAAAATGTGCCCAGATACAGTCATATGTACCCTCCATTTGGATGGATCACAAATCCACAACTATCGGGAACCATGCAGTTTCCTTACCGCAGGATGGCTTATGACAGCCTAATAATAGTGATGGGTGGGGTTTAGGCTGAAATTAATAATAATTATGGCAATTTCACTCAATGTCTGGATGCCAAATAATAGTGATTGATCTTCTCCAAAATAAATATTAAATCATGCTGACACAATTAAATATTATTAGGCACCTGAGAGTACTGATGCCACTATGCAGATCCCAGGCTTTATACTGTACAGAAGGTAAAATTTCTTGCCTATGCAATTTGTTTGGCCTAGGCAAATTCCTGCTAATTAACAGGGTCTGCCGAGGCAATGTGATGCCTACCCCCCCCCCCCCCTTCTTAAGGGTACATTAGCTGCTACTCATCACTTCACCTGAGTCTAGACACCAGTTGGGATGGGCTCGTGCTCGCCAACTGGATTTACATTATAGTCCAAGTAGTTTATACCGGGCGAGGCTCAACGAGAAGCTATCTGTGGTCATTGATTGGAGAGACACTCCCATAGGGAGCCTTGCATATATAAAAGAATTCATTGGCCTAAAAATATTTACTTTAACTTGTAAGCCAGTGCATTCTCTTTATATATGAGAGGCTCCCCTATGGGAGACTCGCATATATAAGAGAATGCACTGGCACTGGGTCCTTTATAATACTGCACCAGTGCAGTTCCCGTCATGAAAGGGTTAAAGTGATGTGAAACACTCCAGTGATGTGTTCAGAACAGAATAAAAAAAATCATGCCAAAATGAGTTTTTTCATAAATCTGATATCAAAATAGGCAGAAAACTGTCATTGTTATAAAATGAATTATGTGCAGTGACAATTGTCAGCGAAATCATTTCTGTACTGTTTATGCCAATAATAAAATAGTAAATATATACATTTGCACATACCAGTAGTTCAAACATTGTTCTCTGATATGGTACAGTGGATGTGGTTGGAATTTTTGATAATCTTAGTTGATAGTGTTTTGATAATAACTTATCGGCTTTAATCACTGAAGTAAGTCCATAATATGTCTTTAATACATGCAAATAACTTGACACCAAAGACAACATATGAAAGGCCTCACATTGATTTCAGAAGTACGTAAGTATATGTACCAAAAATGATAGCATCTTTAATCGACTATTCTAAGCAAAGCCATAAGAAAAAGTTCTTCGAAAGCAAAATCCAGATATTGATTAGCATTGCCTTTGAGAGGATAGAATAAGGTCTAATCACTCTATTTACTTAAGAAGCACAATGGTAAAGATAATTGGCTATGTGTGTTTCCATAGCCTTTCCTTCAGAACTGTACCTATTATGGTATCTTATTACAATGGATAACACAGGAATTTATACTTTATAGACCTCATAAGAATGATGAATAATCAATTTGTGATAGCCTGCTTTAAACATAACTTTAGCATGTTATAGTAAATTTGTCTTCATTAGGTACCTTGTAAAACAAACAATGTCCTACTATCAAGTTCAGACTGCAACTCAAGTATCACAAAAGTAGGTGATTACTTTGGCTGATTTACATTCTGCACAGAGATGTGCACAGACATGACTCTTGTGCCCAGTGTGTGAACCAGCCAAGGTCATCACTGCTGGTAGGAGGAACTTGACAAAATATATATTCAAGTTATTTAAATATGATAGTAAATATTGACTGGAATGAACCAAACAGTAAGTTATTCATACAAATTGAGGAGATTATTATAAAGACACAAAAAAACATCACAAAATTGGAGCCACATGTAAAAGGAAATGAGAAATATTGGATATGTATATACAAACACATATTGAAGGTAAAACCACACCAACTAAAGCCTTCATGACAGTTGTTACATATCCAGATGTATTTACCTTTTATAATACATACACTGCCAAACACCAGAAGTCCGTTGTTATTGTTGATATAAAAACTAAGATCATGCATACATTTCATTGTTTATTGATATTTTATTTGAATTTACATACATGTTACAATACAAAAAATGAAAACAGATATATAAGACAGATAATCAATGACACGACTGTCATATGTTATGATATGAATATAGAAAATGGCTAATATATCAATTGGAGCCCTGAACTGTCGTGGGTTGTCGTCTGACCATGTTAAGCGTAGAGATTTATTCAATAGATGTAGAGCTAGGTATGATATTACATTGTTAATTGATACACATTCAAGTAAGGAAACAGAAAAAAGATGGAGGATGGAATGGGGTTATGAAGCCATTTTTTCTTCACTTTCCAGTGCTAAAAGAGGGGTGGCCATTATGTTTAAAAATTCAATCCAATACAAAATACATGAAATTGTAGTTGACGACGGTGGAAACTACATCATTCTTGATATAACCATCCAACACCAGAGACTTAGCCTGTGCGCTGTATATGGGCCGAACGAAGACAACCCAATGTTTTTTGACAATTTTTTGAAAACAATTGACAAATTGGAAAACTCTTCTATAATAATTGCAGGAGACTGGAATGTACCTCAGGACTACTCAATGGATACAATCCATTATAAACAGAAAAACAATACAAAATCAAATGAAAAACTAAAGTTCTGGCAAATGAGGTTAGGTTTACATGATACATGGAGGCTTCATAACCCAGGCATTAAACGATACAGTTGGCGTGGCCCCGGAAGTAAAATGGCTAGGCTTGACTACTTCCTGGTCTCCTCTGACATTCAGTCTTTCATAAAAGAATCTGATATACTTATTAGCTATAAATCAGACCATTCTCCAGTGAGCTTAACTCTACAATTTGTGAGCCATCCCAGGGACAGAGGGACATGGAAATTTAACAACAGTCTATTGAGAGACCAAAAGTATATAGAAACAGTTAAAAATATAATTGCTGAGGTAGTAGACCAATATGTGAATAATAACACTGAAAATATACGCATTGGGGATGAAAACATTTTTAAAATCAATGATCAATTATTCTGGGAAACCCTAAAAATTATGATTCGTGGCCAAACTATTGCATACTCTTCAAACATGAAAAAGGGAAGAAATGACTCTGAAAATAAACTTGAGACAGAAATCTCCAGGCTTTCGGAAATCCTAGATAATGGGGATGAATCGGTCGCTGCAAAAATAGATAAATTAAAATCAGAGTTAGTTGTATTAAGAGCAGGGAAGGATCCAGGGCTCTTTTGATACCTGTTACAGGTTTGGGCGCCCAAACTCTGGTGGCCTAAATGTCCCCAAATTGCAAGTGGATAGTTTTATTAAAGCTGAATTTTCTATATTTTGAAGGAAATCTTTATTATAATTCAACAACATGCAATGCAAATCATCAATATACAGTTGATATAGAGCCTTTATTTGCTTAATCAAGTGTCCATTGAGAAATATTTTATCCCTTTAATGACTGGGGCTTCTTGAAATTTTGCAAAAATCCTTTGCCAATGCATTCTCTTATATAAATGAGAGTCTCCCATCTAAGGAGCCTTGCATATATAAGATAATACATTGGCCTTTATCTTGACCTTGTAAGCCAGTGCATTTTCTTATGCGGGATCTTTAATGCTGCACATAAGGGAGGGGGCGACCCCCTCCCGTACCTACCCCCATCTCGGGCCTACGGCCCTTGGGATATGCCTTCGGCATATCATGGTCCCAAACAGGTGTCCCCATAAAATCGCTGGATCCATCCCTGATTAAGAGACAAGAAAATACAGGGAATAATTTTAAGAACAAAAGCAAAATGGAAAGTAGAAGGGGAAAAATCAACCAAATATTTTTGCAACTTAGAAAAAAGAAGCTACACTGAAAAATCAATTGCCAAACTAATTAAGAGCGATGGATCTGAAATATCCGAACTCTCTGAGATAATTGAAGAACAGCACAATTTTTACAAAAATCTATATGAATCAAAAATTGAACCAGCAGCTAGAGATGAAGAGAATAATTTTCTCGATGTTGAAAACCCTTTTCTGAATTTCTTAGATACACAAGAAACTGAATCTTTGGAGGGACAAATAACTGAACATGAATGCACAGCATCATTAAATGAAAGTGTCAATGACACTGTAGCTCAACTTAGGTAGGGGAATAATTTAATGGTTGACAGTAAATGGAGGAATAGGAAAGGTGCTAATTGAAATGTCTAACATGCGCCAAAGGATTTAGTGATGCAAAGAGTAAAATACAAGATGGCTGCTGGTGGCCATTTTTTTTGGCCAATTGACCCCAAAAGAACTCGTTCCCATCTACGTATAATTGTTAACATCCATGACAAATTTTATGAAGATCTGACCAAAGCTACGACATACAAATTTCATGATGATCAGACGAACAGTACGACCTGTAGACCGCGCCAATGGATTGAATTTTGAAATCCAAGATGGCCGCTGGCAGCCATGTTTTTTGGCCGAATGACCCCACAATGATTCGTTCCCATCTACATGTCAATGTCAACATTCATGACAAATTTAATAAATATCAGACCAAAGGTATGACCTGTAGCCCACGCCAAAGGATTTAGTCATGCAAAAAGTAAAATGCTGGTGGCAATGTTTTTTGACCGAATGACCCCAAAACGACTCGTTCCCATCTACATGTCATTGTTATAATTAATGACAAATTTCATGACCATTTGACCAAAGCTACGACCTGTAGCCCGCACCAAAGGATTTAGTCATGCAAAGAGTAAAATCCAAGATGGCTGCTGGCGGCCATGTTTTTTGACCAAATGACCCCAAAACGACTCGATCCCATCTACATGTCAATGTCAACATTCATGACAAATTTAATAAATATCAGACCAAAGGTATGACCTGTAGCCCACGCCAAAGGATTTAGTCATGCAAAAAGTAAAATGCTGGTGGCAATGTTTTTTGACCGAATGACCCCAAAACGACTCGTTCCCATCTACATGTCATTGTTATAATTAATGACAAATTTCATGACCATTTGACCAAAGCTACGACCTGTAGCCCGCACCAAAGGATTTAGTCATGCAAAGAGTAAAATCCAAGATGGCTGCTGGCGGCCATGTTTTTTGACCAAATGACCCCAAAACGACTCGATCCCATCTACATGTCATTGTTATCATTCATGACAAATTTCATGATGATCAGACGAACAGTACGACCTGTAGCCCGCGCCAATGGATTGAATTTTGAAATCCAAGATGGCCGCCAGCGGCCATGTTTTTTGGCCGAATGACCCCACAATGATTCGTTCCCATCTACATGTCAATGTCAACATTCATGACAAATTTCATAAAGATTAGACCAAAGGTACAACCTGTAGCCCGCGCCAAAGGATTTAGTCATGCAAAGAGTAAAATCCAAGATGGCTGCTGGCGGCCATGTTTTTTGGCCGAACGACACCAAAATCACTTGTTGCCATCTACATGTCATTATTAACATCAATGACAAATTTCATGATGATCAGGCGAACAGTACGATCTGTAGCCCGCGCCAATGGATTGAATCTTGAAATCCAAGATGGCTGCCAGGGGCCATGTTTTTAGGCCGAATGACCCCAAAATGACTCGTTCCCATCTACATGTCAATGTCAACATTCATGACAAATTTCATAAAGATCAGACCAAAGGTACGACCTGTAGCCCGGGCCAAAGGATTTAGTCATGCAAAGAGTAAAATCCAAGATGGCTGCTGGCGGCCATGTTTTTCGGCCGAACGACCCCGAAATCACTCGTTCCCATCTACATGTCATTGTTAACATCCATGACAAATTTCATGATGTTCCGATCGAAGCTACGACCTGTAGCCCGCGCCAAAGGATTTAGTCATGCAAAGAGTAAAATCCAAGATGGCTGCTGGTGGCCATGTTTATTGGCCGAACAACCCCAAAACGACTCGTTCCCATCTACATGTCAATATTAACATCCATGACAAATTTCATGATGATCAGACGAACAGTACGACCTGTAGCCCGCGCCAATGGATTGAATCTTGAAATCCAAGATGGCTGCCAGCGGCCATGTTTTTTGGCAGAATGACCCCAAAATGACTCGTTCCCATCTACATGTCAATGTCAACATTCATGACAAATTTCATAAAGATCAGACCAAAGGTACGACCTGTAGCCCGGGCCAAAGGATTTAGTCATGCAAAGAGTAAAATCCAAGATGGCTGCTGGTGGCCATGTTTTTCGGCCGAACGACCCCAAAATCACTCGTTCCCATCTACATGTCATTGTTAACATCCATGACCAATTTCATGATGTTCCGATCGAAGCTACGACCTGTAGCCCGCGCCAAAGGATTTAGTCATGCAAAGAGTAAAATCCAAGATGGCTGCTGGTGGCCATGTTTATTGGCCGAACAACCCCAAAATGACTCGTTCCCATCTACATGTCAATATTAACATCCATGACAAATTTCATGATGATCAGACGAACAGTACAACCTGTAGCCCGCGCCAATGGATTGAATTTTGAAATCTAAGATGGCCACCAGCGGCCATGTTTTTTGGCCGAATGACCCCACATTGATTCGTTCCCATCTACATGTCAATGTCAACATTCATGACAAATTTCATAAAGATTAGACCAAAGGTACAACCTGTAGCCCGCGCCAAAGGATTTAGTCATGCAAAGAGTAAAATCCAAGATGGCTGCTGGTGGCCATGTTTTTTGGCCGAACAACTCCAAAATCACTCGTTCCCATCTACATGACAGTGTTAACATCCATGACAAATTTCATAAACTTCCGACCAAAACAACGACCTGTAGCCCGCGCCAAAGGATTTAGTCATGCAAAGAGTAAAATCCAAGATGGCTGCTGGCAGCCATGTTTTTTGGCCGAACGACCCCAAAATCACTCGTTCCCATCTACATGTCATTATTAACATCAATGACAAATTTCATGATGATCAGATGAACAGTACGACCTGTAGGCCGCGCCAATGGATTGAATCTTGAAATCCAAGATGGCTGCCAGCGGCCATGTTTTTTGGCCGAATGACCCAAAAATGACTCGTTCCCATCTACATGTCAATGTCAACATTCATGACAAATTTCATGAAGATCAGACCAAAGGTACAACCTGTAGCCCGCGCCAAAGGAAATTGTTGACGGACACACGGACACACGGACGACGGACGCCAAACCATGGCAATAGCTCAAACTTACAAGTAAGTTGAGCTAAAAAGATAAAAAATGAAAAATCACCAGGATCGGATGGATATACAGCTGAATTCTATAAATTTTTCTGGAAAGATCTGGGGCAATTTGTAGTTAACTCACTGAACTATGGTTTTCGTACACAAAAACTATCAATCACACAAAGATGTGGAATCATAACGTGTCTGCCAAAACCCAATAAACCTAAAGAATACATTAGAAATTGGCGGCCTATTTCTCTTCTCAATGTCGATTTTAAAATTGGATCAACAGTAATTGCCAATCGGGTAAAAAAGTCCTCCCAAAACTTATTGCAGATTCACAACTTAGATTTTTAGCAGGGCGTTATATTGGGGAATCAACAAGGCTTACCTTTGATCTATTAGATAAATGCGAGCAAAGAGATATACCTGGATTATTAGTACTACTTGACTTTGAAAAAGCTTTTGACTCCTTAGAATGGACTTATCTAGAAAACTGTTTAAAATTTTACAAATTTGGACCGGATATCATCGGCTGGGTAAAAACATTTTACACAGATATTTTTAGCTATGTTATCAATAACGGAAACTTATCAAACAAGATAGATATATCCATAGAGGGGTAAGACAAGGTGACCCACTTTCTCCTTACCTGTTTATATTAGCGGTAGAAACTCTAAGCGCATCTTTGAAAAATAATCTAGATATAAACGGGATAAAAATCAATAAAACAGAATATATGGTCTCACAATATGCAGATGACATGACCCTCTTCCTCAGGAATGACTCACACTCACTAAACGAAGCTCTTAATACAGTCCAAAAATTTGCAAATATAACAGGACTAAAAGCAAACTTCCAAAAAACTCAAGTCTTATGGATTGGATCAAAACGGGGCTGTGGTGAAGAAATTCCAACAGAAGAACATATCCTTTGGAATCACACAAACTCCGTCACTATTCTTGGTATTGAATTCAACCTCTTCAATGATGATTACATTGAAAATAATTACAAGAAAAAAGTACAAAAATTAGAAAATCTACTGAGTGATTGGTCCTTCAGACAACTAAGTCTCATTGGGAAAACAACAGTAATAAAGACCCTTGCACTTCCAATGTTAATTCACTGTCTATCAGTACTACCTCCCCCTTCAAAAGACACATCTCTACAAATCCAACAAATCTTCTATCGTTTTCTATCGTCTGGAAAAAATGATAAAATTAAACGTAATGTTATAATAAATGAAATTGAAAACGGAGGCTTGAAGTTTCCACATATTGACGCATTTGCAAATGCACTAAAAATGACCTGGATACAAAAATTGTTAGACACTTCCAATAATGCCAGCTGGAAAAATATAATCTCAGATGAATTGGAGCCCTTTGGCAGTCCAAAAGCCTGTTTCTTTCAAAATGAAGCACTGACTATTTTGACAAAAAAACTTAATCCATTTTGGAAAAGTGTTATACATGCTTGGAGTTTGGTAGACCAAGATATCAGCACAGCCCCACACGACATCCAATCCCAATCTATTTATTGGAATAAATATATAAAAATAGACAACCATATGATTATAAAAACTAAATGGATAAAACAAGGTATATTTTTTATTAATGACATGATGAAAAATGACGGTGGACTCTTAGACTATCCATCATTTTGCAGCATCTATAATTTAGAAATACCTTTCACTCATTATCAAGGACTGTTGAACGCGATACCACCTCAATGGAGAGCATGTTTGAGAAATAGTGAGAAACTTGAATCAATTCAAACAGAAAAATAGAAATTCTTAGGAAAGCCTTAAAACCCTGTAAGATTTTTTACCCAATCTTTCTTAGACAAAGTGCTGAAATACCCTCTCACATTCAAGAAAAATGGTCTAATAGACTTGGAATAGCCTTATGTGATTTGGACTGGAAACAAATATACAGGAACCCATATCATATTACAGATGATACAGGTCTGATAAGTTTTCAATACAAAATTAATCAAGACATACTTTATACAAATTCAAAATTATTCAAATGTAAACTGTCAGAAACAGAATTATGCTCTTTTTGCGGGAATACAAAATAAACAGTTATACATCTCTTTTGGGACTGCCCTAATTCCAAATCAGTTCTGCTTCAACTCCAGCATAATGTAAGTTAAAAGAAAAGAGTGATATCATATTAGAACTAAAACCAGAGTATATTGTCTTAGGTATGCAAGGAGATATACATCCCAAGGATACTCTGGATATCTGTACAATATTATATAGAAAATTTATATACTCATGCAAAATGAGAGCTACGTTCAACCCAACTGTAGAAGGACTTATAGAATTTTTGAAATATTATAAAAGAATAGAAACTCTAAACACATATTCCTTGAATGATAGAAGTATAAAATATGGGGAAAGATGGAAAGCTCTGGAAGCAATTCTTAGCAAGTAAAAACTAGGAAATATTTACTTCTCAGTGAACCTATTACTCAAACATGCTCATAATATGGATTTATTAACTCTCCCCACGACAGTTCAGAAATAAGGGATTATAAGTATCCACATTTCTCAAATAAACTGATTATCTAAAGATTACTCGCAACATACTTCTGTTTCTCTATATATACAAATGACTTTTAAGCATATATACATGTAGGTTCATATATATCAGAAAATATTATACTGTTGAATAACACTATTGTTATATGATGAAAGTAAAAATGATCTGAATAAAAATATTAAAAAAAAAAAAAAAATTGTCTTCAAACCTTTTGATTATAACTCATATATATATTTAATTTAATAAGGTGCCATACATATGTACGAGCATATTCCTTTATTCTGATACTATTATATTTATAATAATTTGTTCCCAGAGAAATAAGCTTCCACGGCAGGCTGCACACAAGGAATATGACACCTTTTAATATAGGCCTTAGATTTGTTTGTGGGGTAAAAATATTACATGCTTTTTTTCAACATTGTCAGGTCCCCCCCCCCCCCCCCCCACCCACCCCCGCACCCACATTTTAAACCTCAGAAATTTCCAAATGTAACACAAGCACACCCACCCCACCCCCATAAAATTCAAAACAAGCACACCCCCCCCCCAACACTGAACCAGACCCATTGAATGTCAACTAGTATATTATACATGTATATTACCTCAAATACTTCTTCTTACTGTGTTCACACTGACATTTTTTGCTTAAGATAAATGTGTTTCAAAGTTTGGGAAATCAATCAACTTTGGGCTAATACAATAAAACCCAGAGCAAAAAAACTACAATTGTTTCAGACAGGTGCAGTCTTTATAGGCCATTCAATAAAATTACTTATTCATCAGCCTCAATATTACCAAGGGACTCAGTGGAACTGGTGTGTAAAACTCAGAGATGGTAAATTTCTGCTGCTTAATGTGCATTTTCTAGACCATCAAAAGTCCATGATCAGATGGCTAGGTTTAGATACCAATAGATGGAGAAAGCTTGTGCATATAAAGATAAATCATCTTTAACATCAGATGATACATGTACCAGGCCAGTTCGGTTTAGTGGTGCTAGCTCATCCATATTTACTGGGGCCTGTCCTGCCTTAACCCTTTACCCAACAAACCGGCCACAACCGGCCAAATAAAGCTTCAACAGCCTAAAATATCTTCGGTCTGTCTCAATAGAACCATACAAATATGGATATCATTGGAACCGGCTCCTTGACCACATTGTGATAGTTGCAGTTATGCCCTGTGCCAATGCATTCTCTTATATATGCGAGTCGACCATAGGTCGCCTCGCATATATAAGAGAATGCATTGGCCTAAAAAAAATCTTTTTTTAACACTTTTTACCATTTTTTCTTACATTCTTTAACAATTTTATAATTTGTAATGTGTTAAGCCAATGCATTCTCTTATATATGCGAGGCGACCTATGGTCGACTCGCATATATAAGAGAATGCATTGGCACAGGGCCCTTCTGTTGGGTAAAGGGTTAAACCTAGGGGTGCTAGATTAAACTTATTAAGTACCCATTTATTTTTCATAGAAAATGGTGATAAATTTCCCATTTATCAGCTATTAAAGCAGCATTGTTTAACCTTTTCATGATAGGAGCTGCGCTGGTACAGCATTAAAGATCATGTGCCAGTGTATTCTCTTATATATGCGAGTCTCCCATAGGGAGCCTTACATATATGCACTGGCTTACAATGTCAAGGTAAATATTGTTAGGCCAATGAATTCCCTATGGGAGACTCGCATATATAAGAGAATGTATTGGCACAGGGTTTTTGCAAAATTTCAGGAAGCTCGAGTCATGAAAGGGTTCAAGAGGAAATTATACCATTTAAAGCTTAATTTGAGCTAAAATTTCCTGACATTGCTAAAAAAAGATGAATTATTAGTAATAGGCCAGGAAAACATACCGGTAATCGGACAATCCTTGTTTTCGAACTCGATTGAGATATTGTGAGAGATCCATATACCAAATATGAATAAAATTGGTTGATGTTTGTTCAAGTTATCACACTAACGGACAATCAAATTTCTATAAATAAAAACAAGCGGGATAACTCTGGTTAGAAAGTAAATTTTCTGTGTACAGCTGTCGCACATGACAATACACATTGTCAGAATCCATCAATAAAAGCTACATGTATGTTATATAGGTTTGGGGCCACCAACCTGTCCATCATCCCTTGTCAAACCATAGTCAAGATTTGTTCTTAAAAACTCGACTAAAAACTATCAAAAGCAGAAGATGTAGATTGTGATGATAAACAAGAAAGTTTTGGGTTAGGCCTAAAGTGAAAATGGGTGATTTGGTTACATCTGTACACATGTGATGTGTCTTATCAATGTTATTTATTTAGTTCTGTGAGAAACTTTTACATTCTTGGCTTATTTATAGTGTGTAGAGGCACACACAATTTCGTTCTCATTTTGTCTCCCTCAATGATTCTAGACTGGTTCCTATGTGGGATTGTCCCTTTCAAAGTTACATGAGCCAAAAAGACAATAGAGGTGTGGCTGTCACTGACGACCTGAAGCTCTTACATGTGCACTTGGGCAACAAATGGAGTAGCCAATATAACCTTCACTAAATGGAATCAGTTATAAAAGGAAATGTTGGACTGGTCCATTATTCATCTGGAGGAATGCTCATGAAATTAAAGCAGACAACAGATAATGCAAGGATTCCTATTCATTGACAGGGAAATGTTCAGATAGAGCTCTACTTGTAAATTGTTTAGTACAGAAAAGGTTAAGTACTGTACATGTTTCAAGTAGATAAGGGAGCAAGCAAGTCTGAGTTTGGTGTGCCTGTCATTTGCAGAATGAGGTCCCCAGAGGGTGAATTTAGTGATGCTATCCCCCATAGCAGGCTAGCATCACTAAATTCACCCTCTGGGAACCTCAATCTGCATGGCCTCAACTACTATGGGAGACATAGACTCAGATTGAAGTTCCTAAATGGTGAATATTGTGATGTACACCTATTGGGAAACTTGAATATGCAATGTGTCATCTGCGGATTGGGTATTTAGAGAAACTAAACTAAAATAGAAATAGAATCTATGTGAAGAAGTTTGTATAGAAATTTGATAATAAAGAAACTTTCCAGAGAAGATGAGGCCTATAAAGCAGAATGAGGTCCCCAGAGGGTGAATTTAGTGATGCTAGCCCACTATGTGGGATAGCGTCACTAAATTCACCCTCAGGGGACCTCATTCTGCAAATGACAGGCACACTAAACTCAGGTTTGTAAGGGAGATAAATTTGCCAAAATATCTCAGCACTCATAGTTGAATAGACTCATGTCCTGTGGGTATTAATATACATGTAGGTGATATAGTTTAACAATAACTTACCAACGAGAGGCAGATGACGAGAGGCAGATGACGTCGGATGTTGAACCCAACCTTCGATCATACCGACTACAACAATCGAAACCATTGGTGAGGGGACTATTCCTCCACCGAGGACCACTAATTAGCATAGTCAACTCAAAGCCAGAGTGCAATGTTTATATAATAGAGATTATGTAATCATATTCTTAAAACATGACATCACCTCTAATGGTATAAAAATATCCAACAAGTGATAATGAACCTGGTTCAAAGCAGAAACGTTAACATAATATGTTCAGCCCAGTTGAAACTATACAGTCATATTTGAGACAGGCATATTTATTTGCTTATTGCATATTGAACAATTATTCAAATTGGCTAGCTGGAAATGAGTGGATTATTGATAGCATGTGTCTTTGTGACGGATGAAAAGTGTTAATGTTTTCTAAACTGATCGATACCAAAAAATATACAGGTGAGGGGGTGTCATTAAACCTGCACATAAAATATGAACACGATCCAATAAAAAATCTTGAGTTATCGCGTCGGATAGCACATGTTTGTGTGATGGATGCAAAGTGTTTTAATGTTATCTAAATTGATCAACAAAATCATTTTATTTTTTTTCGTTTTGAAATATGTTTCTTGACACCTTGTATTGAATATCTCCAACCAATTCAATTGAGATCTATGGGCTATGGTTGAGGCATTCATGGGGGCAGACAAAACATCAACATTTCTAAATATTAGTTTGTTTTAAACAAAGAAAATAATACTAGAACGAAGAATGCAAACAAAACCAATTAAAACTTCTATGGAAGTCCTCATTATGGTGAAATTCAAACCAAATTTCATTGAGATCTGCAGGATGATCCATGACAGATATTTGTATGGACGGACACAAAAATCAACATATCCAGATTAGCAAAGGCGAAATGGAAAATGCAAAAAAAACAACAGTTGAATAACTCACTGAAACCCCTTGTGATAGTGAACAAACATCTACAGTAATGCCCTAAGTAATCAGTGAGAGCTTTCCGATGAATGGCAACAAGCCATATTTCCGACTAAATCCTGAAAAGTTACCCATAATTCTGCTGTGGTTAAGGGGTCGATTATTTAAGGCATTACTGTACATGCCAATTATCATCATGATCCTATAAACCATGGCTGAGATACTCAGACAGAGAGGGCAAAACATCAATATTTCCAGATAAACAAAAGACGAATAACTCTAGAACGGAGATGCAAACAACACTGTTTGATACTACTTTGTTGTACCAAATTTCATCAAGATTCTATATATAGATATATACACACACATGGCTGAGATACATGTACTCAAGCAGATGGACAAAAATCATTGTTCCAAATAAATAAAAATGAAAAATGGCAAACACAAACAAAACAATTGAACACTCTTCTGAATGTCATCATAGTGGAGAACATCCATACCAAATTCTATTGAGATTGGACAACATGTGGTTGAGATATCTGTTCAGATGGATGGGACCGGAGTCAATAATCCAGTATAGCAACCATTTCCTTCAGTCATGGAGGTATTATTATTAATCAAAGTCTATATGATTATAACTGAGCAAAAATGAACAACTTGACCAGACATCAGACAATGAAGGAATAAAACATTGCAATACACATATGGACGGAAGGATGGATGGATGGATACTAGTCAGATATAGAAGGAAGGATGGATGGATAGACAGATAGAAATAATCACCTCTCCTCCCCCACTCTCCCAACATACTACCCCCCCCCCCCCCCCCCCCCCACCACAACACAATTCCCTCCTTCCCTCCCAGGGGGGGGGGGGAATAATGCGGAGTCATTTGTTTTTAAATCAGACTCTCAGGTATCTGTTGGCCATCGCATCAAGAGACGGGTTAATTTTAAGCACAGCAGTGCTTACTATCTAATGTTATAATGCTCATCGCTACAAAAACAATCCTCACTGATTTTTCGCCTTTGAGAACAAACAGCCAGGTGATTTTCTGGCCAGTAGTGCAGCAGTCAGAAGAATTGTACACAGCTGATTAGGGTGGTATATTGTTTGTTTCCTATATACATGGGTGTTTTGTACTGAAATGATTAAAAGTGGTAGGTTGTCTATTGGTTACAAAACTCATGTCCAACAGGATGTGAAAATGCCCAGGAAACTAAACATTAGCTACTTCCTGGTCTACCACTGGACATTGGGTGTGTTTTTGAATTGAGTGCAAAAATTCACAAAAATTAATTTGAATTAGCGAGAATAATTGGTGACTGCAGGTTCACAGAATACTTTGTATATGAAACAACACAAATATGTCAAAAAGAAGAGAAGACTCATGAATCTTTTGCTCCAAAATGACAGTGGGTAATGAAACCAAATTTTTAAGACTCATCAAAACTTTGGCACAGAAGATAACAAAAGTTTGGCAAATTAGAATTCATGAGATTTATCATCATACCGGCAGGTAATTACTAGGTATGATTTTATATTCCCTGCTGCTGTCTTAAGGTCAAGGTTGTTAACCAATACATTGTACCTTAACCGATGGAATTGGCCCATTTTGAAAGTACTGGTTCCAATACTGGTAATAGTAAAGTACTGACATTTCTCCTTCTTTAATAAACAGAAGGTGTAACGTAACTTCATTAACTTTATAACAAACTCATCAGTGACCAAAGAAACGGCA
Source organism: Siphonodentalium dalli (assembly GCA_032622095.1). Taxonomy (NCBI): domain Eukaryota; kingdom Metazoa; phylum Mollusca; class Scaphopoda; order Gadilida; family Siphonodentaliidae; genus Siphonodentalium; species Siphonodentalium dalli. The sequence continues at coordinate 147,555,756 of CP136065.1, read as the reverse complement.
GTATTTTTTCCAATATTGTGAAAACAGGTGGTCTACATGTATAACGGAATGTCGGCACTGAGTTGTCAGAAGTTTGCATTCCAATTCCAAAAATATTTACAACATTGCGACACATGTGCACTTGGCAAGGTGCCATGACACATATCAAAGATCAAATTCAAGCCACAATGTGGGCGATGACTGAATCATAGTGACAGTTATGACGTTAACAGACAGGCATTATGAACGTTTTCTAAATATATTAAAGCGAACTATCAAACTATCTATATTACATACATTGCCCGTTTTTATTACAGATGGACGGCTATACGACTTGATGTCTAGGAACAAAAGGTTAAATCCCAATCAAAATGGGATTCACCATCATTTGATTACAATATCCTGCAGTGTTTGAATCCCAGTTGAATAAATCCACACTAGCAGCGGTAGGTTCTGTGATATTCATACCGAATATGTCCTTGTGTGGCAATACAAACCATACTAGTATCAGTCTATAGGTACCGCCGTTCCACCCCAGTAACGCCCCAGTAACGACAATTGGCACAGGCAATACAGTAATGCCCTAAATAATTGACTCATTAACCACAGCAGAATTACAAGCCATATTTCCGACTAAATCCTGAAAAGTTACCCATAATTCTGCTGTGGTTAAGGAGTCGATTATTTAGGGCATTACTGTACTTTGACTGTAGACAACCCTGCTTTAACCCTTCCATGACTGGAGCTTCCTAAAATTTTGAGGAAACTCTGTGCCAATGCATTCTATAAGAAAATAAATTGGCCTAGTAAACAATAATATTTACCTTGACCTTGTAAGCCAGTGCATTCTCTTGTATGTAAGAGGCTCCCTATGGGAGACTCGCGTATAAAAGAGTATGCACTGGCAAAGGATCTGTATTGCTGTGCACACCAGCGCAGCTCCCGTCATGAAAGGGTTAATAAAGGCAGTTTGGTTCTATTCATGAAATCTTGATTCACCCAAATTTAAACTGCCCAGTGATTAATCAAGTTCATAGACTAGCTCACCTGAGGCCAACTTGATTTAACATGTTTTTTTCTTCTTCTGTATACCCCATTATAAATAAAACTAAATAGCGATCACATAAGTACATGTTCTTCAGTACAAAACACTCAGTATTTATATGTACCGATATGAACACAATTATGCTCATTTCCTCACCTGGAGTCCCCTTATTTTCAATGGCTTTGAACCTAACTGGCTCAAGATATCAAACCATTACTCTAAATGAAAACTAGCATGTATAATTTAAAATCTAATGTAGCTAAACTAGTATATATGGGTTTACATGTGTATGCAAAAATAATGGGATTAAGGTTTAAGGGAAAGGGTAGATATGAGGAAGTAAATTGTAATGATTGATTCAAAGAGTTCAAGCTGGTACTGCAGAAAATATTCAATCAGTTTAAAGTGCACAAGAACTGCTTTTGTTATAAAAAAATATATGTGCAATGCTCATTGGAGCAAGATTATATATGTACACGCAGTACTCATTGTATTCCTATTATCATTCCATGGCTATCACATGTGTAAATGCCAGCACTAACATCTGTTGCAAAACCCCAGACATGTATGTTAATGGGACCCTCCTTTAGTATTCTGCACACATTCCAACACATTCTGAAATTTTCCCACGCCAGATGTACGATGTGAATATATACAGTATACTATTACTAGTAGCCATCTGATGAGTTGCAGCAACTTAAATTTATAAATCAAAGGTACATGCATGAATCAAAGTTAAAACAAAATATCACTGATGTACACACACACAAAGAATATAGTGTCCTGGTCCCCCCCCCCCCCCCCCCCCCCCCCGCCAGACAGCAATATTCAGATCAAATTATACTGAGATTCGAAACATTACCAAGTTATTGAAGGACAAATTAGGGCTGTCAAGATATAAAGATTTAATAATCAATCTTTTGTTTTAATAATCTGTGCAGTCGTACACAACGACATCAGAAAAACTATGACAGATTAGAATATTTATGAGATGTGTTCGAAATTAGAATGTATGGAAGTTCAAATTTCATTATATAGATATACAAACCAACAAAATGCGAACCAACGAATTCAATTACAATTGGCCAATATTAAGGCTGACTTGACAAGTGACTATTCAGCATGACAAACCCATTTATAGTCACTCTCCAACTTACCTTCCTCAATATACATGTAATAGTATATTGTCAACTGATATCAAGACTTTTGTGAAATGTTAAAAGCCCTAAATGAGTTCGCTTTGTGAATAGAAAGTTATTGAAAATAACAAATTACAGCCTGTGCGGATGCAGCCGTATCAGGATTTATAACATGGCTATGACGTCACTTCTTTGTTCATCATGTCCAATATATAGGATAATTGAGGGTTAATGTCGCGATCGTACATTATTTTAGGAACAACGATCCATTATTTTAATAACGGATGCTCAATATCAAATTATTTCGCTGTGAATGATTTCATTTTATGTGACTTGCGTCTACGATACCGTAATATGTGCATGTAGTTTATATCTAGACAACGATTTTCAAGTATCATATCGCTATAACAATGATACTTGAAAATTGTCATCTATAATTAATGTGTCTGATTAATAGCTAGAAAGGATATACCTATAGAGCCTCGTCACTTGGGTAGGGGTGTGTCTACAACATGACAGAAGGGATATACCTATAGAGACTCGAGTGGGGGTGTCCAACTTCAAACTTCAGGCATGTTGTTGGGATGTTGTTTCACGGTCTACATTGAATTTTCAACTGTTAAAATTTCTCGAATCTAATTCTGTTCCCGGGTGGCTTGTTGTAACAACCCTCATGGCAAAACCTAAACTAATATACCAGTAGTAATTTTTACATGTATTAATAAACATTTGATCTTTAGTAATGATTTCAACCTACATGAATGCCAAATCTCCAATTAGGCACCGCGCGCATCAATCAGTCCTTAAATTTATAAATTTGAAATACATGTACATGTATGCCACATAAATAATTTAACACAATTGCCGAAATGTAAGGGTAAAACTCCAAGGATATTGGTTAAATCTATCACAGGATGAGCTCATTGTCGGTATGTTGTGTTCCATCAATGGTTGGAAAGCAATGGGGTACTGCCAGTCCATTATGTTGACAATTGGTTAAGATATCACACCATCCTTGCAGCCAATGAGTGGGCGGATGGGGAAGATATCCAGGGGGAGATAACCTCTTACACCGGTACTAATGTGTCACAAGTATATTAAAACACAGGTGGACAAATTCATTCCAGTATACCCAGGTATACCCCTCATTTTTTTTTCAAAAAGTGGACATATAAAAAGACCCCTCCCACCATACCTCTGAAATTAATTCTGACTATCACCAATTTACAATTTATTTTTGTTGAAGGTTGACATTAACCCTTTCAGTGCCAAGTCCAATTTTTGTATCAACCCATATTTCCTTGATCATTTTTCAAATTTATTGATTATAATAATGTGATACTTTGATGGAAAGAGCTCTTATAGCTTCAACAAAAATAAATTAAGGGTTAAGCAAAAAGTTAGTGCCCCCTGAGAAGAACACATGCCTCAGGGTACCACTACAGACTCCCTCCGCTCATTAAAGGATTCTGTCAATAGGATTTATTTCAAATGGTTTTTGGCTGTGCATTGCTTGACAAGTCGACAATTTGGAGTGTCACATGTGGAGCTAAGTGGATCAATCTTCCACTTACATTTAGATTCACCAAGCATGGTAGGATAGCGAATGTCTCATGAAGTTCTCTCAAATTGAGTCTTGATATGAGTCTGATGATATAATAGTATGAATCATGACAGATGTAGTTATTGTGATATAAAACGGATCTACCAGAATTTCTAAACATGGAACCATCTACTAGTACATGTATATGTCACTTTTGGAAAATTTAATATAAACTGTGGGAAAGGGAGTGAAAAGTCCAATAAAACAACATAATGTGTATGATATGACTTAAATTTTCCCATGTGACTATGTCCCTACTCTCAGGTGCTTAATAATAATGTCAGTAAGATTATTAATTTTGGATAAAAATTCCCAATGATCACTATTATTTGGCATTGAGACAGAGTAAAATTGCCATCACTATTATTAATTGCACCCTAAATTCTCACCTATCACTATTATTAATTTCACCCTAAAATCCTATCACTATTATTAATTTCACCCTAAATCCTATCACTATTATTAATTTCACCCTAAATCCTATTGGAAAATATGCAAATATTGGTCCAAAACAATTAATTCCCCCCAATAAATTGTTTGGAAATCAAACTAAAAGAAAAATTTCAACCTATTGTTGAAAAGAGATAGACTGTCGTCCAGTGCATACCCCGTGGCATACCGCCAAGTGTGGGCATATCTATAACCTATGACTGATATACTCAGACAGATGGACCCAAAAATCAGCATTTCCAGATAAACAAAGATGAATAACTCTAGAATGGAAAATCCAAACAAAACGATGGAACCATCTATTTAATGTCCTCATACTGAGTCATAGTAGTGAACATCCATGCCAAATTTCATTGAGATCCGAGCACTACTGTTCAAGTTATGATATGAACAGACATTGGATGGATGTACGGACAGACTGACGTACAGGTGCAAAACAGTATACCCCCCCTTTTTTTTTGAAAAGGGGGTATAATAATTGGAAGATATTTAGAAAAAAATAAGTTTAACCTAACTACCTACCCTATTTTTTGTCAGTCTGTTAGCTGAAACAAAGGTTGTTTTTAGGCCTAAAAAGTGCAAGTTGTCTACAAAATAATGTTTGAGTTAAACACATTTTATGGTCCACATGTACATGTACATCTACCTGCGTGGAATACTCTGGATCAATGACAAAATTAGTTTCTGCCTCTCCATCAAATTAAACCTGTATTTAGTCCATCTATATACATGTATTCATGGATGCTCTATGATGTCCATATCATAGAGCTCAGCTGACCTATTAAATAACAACCAAAGGGTTAAAAAAAAAAACTCACAAAAAATAAACAAAGGGTAGCAGCTGGGCCATTTGTTTGTCTGCGCAGTAAGTTCCACCAGTAATAAGACTCCCCCTCCTCAGCCAGTGCACCTTGCCTCTGGTATTTAGACTTGTTCAATTGCACGTGTACACATATTTTTACAAATGAGATCGAAAACAAAAACCTCTCTGAGGATTATCTCAGGGTTACACCATCTTAGCTGAGATAGTAAACGCTTTAGCCTGTGCCAGCTCAGTGAGAGGAGATAAATGCTAGATAGAGAGGGATCACATGTGTATAAAAATGTATTGCAGGTAGCCGCACTGCATGATTTTACATAGTTCTATCAGTAACTCTAAACAGCGGCAACATGGGGTGCATTTCAAGAAATGGACTTCCGCTGACAAAGTATGATTCAGAATACATTACATATCTTCAAACCCAAGTACATTTATTAGAATGCAGGTTGAAGCATACTGGTGCTAATGCTATAAAAGCCCCAGCCCTATGTTTCCAATTTTATAAGTTATACTAGGGGGTTGCCTGTCAAAAATGATGGGTGACAAACATGACATGCAGGAAAATTGTGCGAAGAATTAGTAAATTATTAGGGCCGGGGCCCCTTCAAGTAATTTAAAAGAAGTATTAGTCCCCTAAGGTAAACAGCTCCTATTGCATGACATTCACCTGGTAAAGTTACCATCTATCTTTTAAACTGATAAAAATGCTCTGTATTGCTAATTAGTAGTGCCCCTTTAAATCATTTTTGAGGTCAACGGCACATATCCTGTGACATTCACGTGTCATGTTACCTATATATATATATATATATATATATATATATATATATATATACACATGTATGCACCAATTTTATCACATACAAGTATCTTCTGAGCTGATGATAAATGCTCTTTATTGATCATGCAATTTATTAGTCCCCCTTTAAGTAGTCGGCTGAAGTCGAAGGCGCCTATCCCATGATATTCCCATGGTCATGTGAACATTTGTTTACAAATTTTCTTAAATACATGTACTATCTCAGCTTAAAAGGAACGCTCGGTATTGCTCATTTATGCCCCGTTAAGTCATCTGAGGTAAAAAATGATGAGTGACAAACATGATGCACCGCTGATAACGATATAAAGAAAGCCGGCAAACGGTGCATGGAGTTGTCCGGAATTTAGCTTTGGCGCGGATGCCACTGAAACCACATTCGTTTTATGTCTTGTACGCATTATATCAGTAACAACACCGTCTTGATAACCTTTGGGAAACGTGTTATATATCAGGATGGCTTACACTGATTAGCATGTCGTATTCTAAGATGTGCCGCAGGATATGGTCAAATTTGGGATGCAATTGGAAATTCGGGTGATATACTTATAAACCCGCTAATATCGTGACAGATAAACACAGATACACACACACACACAGACAAACACTTGGCTTCATAGACAGATTACATGTAAGTCATTCTGAGTTTTTCTTACGTTATTAACATGTAGTGGCTAGTTACTCTCATTTTATCATTCAATTGATATTAGTATGACTATGTCACTCAGAAAAACTATCATTGTGACAAAGAAGCAGATTTTTTCTTCAGCAGAGGCATTACAGTTCGGAAATGTTTTGTTGAAAATTACCAATTTTATCTCACCCCGTCCAATGGCCAGTTACGCTCATTTTATCGTCCAATATGGCTATGTGAATAAGAAACGAGAGGCCGATCACGATCGGCAGATGTTAACCCATCCCTTGGCGATAAAAATTTAATATGATCGGATAAATGAGAGTTTTGGTGTTGAATTATAGAGTAAACTGTTATGTACTATTATAGACAAATGTACATAACACAAATTATTGGAATTTATGGGTCACTGGCATTTATATAAGAGAATGCACTGGTACAGGATCTGTAATCTAAACCACCACAGCCAGCAAGCCCATGGGTTAAATGTGTAGGTGTGGCCTGGACATGGAATACTTGGGTTAAGAGAGTCCAATTTAAGCTTACAATAATAATGTGTCCTAGTATACAGATAAGCAACCTCACCACTGACCCATTAATATCAATTATATAGCAGAGCTGTCAAAATATCACAGGAATTGTTTATGTTGAACACTGACCTCTCTATTAAACCAATAACAATTATAATGATATCAGACCATCTGAAGATATAACTCTGCAGCAGAGATGTCTACTGTTAATATCATGTGATGTTTATTGTTGAATCTTTATTTTAAATTAGATACCATAGCCTTCTTTATCAGATTATTTGCACATTGGCATAAGAGACATCAGAAAATAATATAGCCTTATCAATAGCTAAGTAGTCCAAAGGCCATTGGTGAATTAATTTAATGTTGCTCCAAACAGATTTACCAGTACACATCACAAGATTTTGGACCGATTTAATCAAATTTGGTGTGGTGATTCGGGGTACCCTTGGCAGAGTTATAATGGTGTTAGTTTTTCAAATTTTTTTAACTTAAAAACTTTTTAATTATTTAAAAAAATTATAGGGACACATTGGAAATCTTTTTATCAACTTTTATCATAATCATCAATATCTAAGTAAAAACAAATGACAATGTCAATGACATTTTTTTTATTATTATTATAAAAGTTAAAAGTAAATTTTGTTTTAAATCGATTTTTCTTCGAAAAAGGGTCATAACTCCTTTAAAATGTTTGAGTTATGGCAGAATGCGTGAATTCTAAGTTGAAAAAGGGCCATAACTCTGTAACAAAATCTCGGATCAAACCAAAATTCTGTATTTTGGGCTGAGAAACCCATATACAAAATTTGGTTTCGATCGGATAAAAAATGTTTGAGTTATCGCATTACTCGTAAAGTGTCTACGGACAGACAGACAGACAGACAGACGGACCAACGACGAGTGGTCAATCCGGGCAACGACACTATGTTTACCATACTATGGTATGGGTAAACATAAAAACTACCATTGGTGGCAATGAAGCATGTATTTTCTGTGAAAGAGACAATAATCAAAGCTTGGAGAATTATCATTGAAAATTAGCTACTTTATCTCCCCTACCTGAATTTTTCTTACCTTAACTTTTAGTGGCCAGTTGGTCTCATTTTATCATTCAATATGACTATGTGACTTAGATAAACTATCATTGGTGACATGATGGCATGTTTTTTTCTTCGGCAGAGGTATTGCAGAACTTCCAGAATTTTGTTGGTTGAAAATTACCAAGTTTTATCTTCCCTCATCCCTGCCTGAATTTTTTAGGTAATTTTCAACAACAAAAAATTCTGAACGGTAAGGCCAAAGAAAAAAGATACTATGTTTCCGTACATCGACCGACCCTAAAAATAACCCGCCGACCCTAATCTTTTTATTGATATTTTGAGAATTTTTTGTTTTTACTGTTTTTACCGCTAATGCTCATAAATATTGATAATCATTAGGTGCAAAACACATGGTTTCTAACATAAGCCTGTGATAAGTGACATGAAGTGTGACAGTTGTCTCAAAATCCACATGTGTGTGATGGGTTGTGGATTGATAGGCATGAATCTTGCAATTTTAATTTCAAGAGAGTGGATCTCATGCCTGCTTTACCATTATGCCTTGTTTGGGACTTATGGAACATATTCATGAGTTCCAAATAAACATGCATGCCCATTTATTATTTTCTTGGGAAATCCCCCCCCCCCTGCACATCTGAGTCTGCAAGTTTATTAATTTTGAGGCTATGAAAAGTATATGGCATACATGTGAACATGTCAATATCGAATAAAACTCTACACAACTATAGTTGATGTTTTGCTCAGAGTTATTTGGGTCTGCACTGTTTTAACTTTCAATGGAATTTTTCCTGTGCACTATTATTTGGGCCTGCACTTTTATTTGGAGCCTGAGAGTACCTGTAGGAACACTATAAACAGACGTGTGTGTATCTGTATATATACATGTATATAGGTTATGAACACATATGTTAGGGGTACAGCTACTGTTTCCAAAAACCAGGCATGCTAGGTTGGGTGCACTGGCTACCTCTAGACAATGGGATGCTGTTGTCACAATACAAGTATAATGGCGGTATTATGGGTAAAATTCTTATAAAAGTTAGTGACATCAATCTCATACCAAGTTTATAGCCAAATTTATAAAATGTGGTATGTGAAAAATAAATAACATCCTTATTAAAGCATGAAGTAAGTTTGATCTTTCATCAATCTTAATGTATATTTCCTAGTGCTGTGTTTATCAAGTAATACTTTCCCACAACACAAGTTGGCATTTTATGTCATTTTCGGTCGAGGTAATTCAATATTTCTGCAGCTGGATAAAAAATATCAAAATAAAATAAAAAAATTAAAATTCCCTACCTACCTACCCTAATTTTTTCACTTCGTTATTGGAAACATACTATCTTTTTTCTTTGGCCTAATGCCTTTACCAAATTTTTTTTTTTTATTTACATGTCACCAATGAATATGATAGTTTTTCTGAGCCACATACATGTAGTCATATTGAATTATAAAATGAGACAAACTGGTCACTACATGTTAAGGCGAGAAAAATTCAGGTGGGTGATAAACTGTGGTAGGTAATTCTCAATGAATATTCTCAGAGCTTTAATTATTGCCTCTTTCACTGAAAATACATGCTTCATTGACACCAATGATAGTTTTTCTTAGTCGTATATTCATATTGAATAATAAAATGAGAGTAAATGTCCATTAGTTTTTGAGGTAAAAAGACATTCAGGCTGGGCAGTGGGGGAAGACAAACTAGGTAATATTCAACAAAAAAATTCTGAATTGTATATGCCTCTGCCGAAGAAAAAACATGCTTTTAAATACTTGTAAGTTGATAGTTTTTCTGAGCCACATAGTCATATTGAATGATAAATGAGACTAACTGCACTTGACATTTCAGAAATTCAGATAGAACATGTATAACTTTTAGCCTGCGCCAGCTCAGTGACTGGAATATATGATGTAGCCTCACTGCATGATTTTACATAGATCTATCAATAACTCTAAACAGCAGCAACATGGGGTGCACTTACAGAAATGGACCTCTGCTGATATCCTTCAGCATACATTATATGTCTACAAATGTTATACCGTTTTACATCTAGAAGAATGCATCACGGTGAAGCATACTAAAGCCCCAGAATATATGTATTGTACATGTCTATAAGTATATGTCTATAAGAGTATAAAGTCAGCTGTAAATATTCAAACTGATTCTTTTTGACAATAGGAAAACAAAACTTGAGATATTCATGTGAAATTCCCTCTGCCGATTTTAACCCTTTCATGATGGGAGCTGCACTGGTGCAGCATTAAAGTCAAAGATCCTGTGCCAGTGCATTCTGTTATACATACGAGTCTCCCATAGGAAGCCTCACATATATAATATAATGCACTGGCAAACAAGTTCACAGTTATCTGACATTCAAGTTGGAAATCTCCAACAAAGACCAACTAGCCGCATTCTTGATTAGAGGATATATTGAATTCTCTCAGAGATGTTATTGGGTAGAGCAATGACATTGGCAGGATTTCGGTGTTCTGCTAGGGGTTGGGGGAAAGGTACCCACCCCTAAAGCCGCTGGGAGAAATATCAGTCCATCAACAAACTGTAAATGAATATCTAACAGTATTTATTAAATCAGTCAATATCTAAGTGTGTAGCCCTGAAAAGCATTCTTTTGCCACAAAATGGTTCACTAGTGATCAGCGTTAGTGGCAGGGATGGGGTAATTGTAATTTGTAATTGTAATTGATTGTAATTAATAACATTTTTTCAAGTAATTGCATGTAATTGGTAATTGAGTTTATTCTCAATTACATGTTAGGCCTAAAAAAAAAAGACGTTTGTTTCCGCTAACCCGACCGACCCTATTTTAAACCCCCGACCCTAAACTTTTTATTGCCTTTTTTCAATTTAGGTCCTAATTCATATCATAAAAAGATGCAAAACATTTATATATATTGACATAAGAAATTTTAGTTTCCAAAAGATTTAAGTTTAACAGTTGGAATCATACTGTAAAGTATGTTTGGCTTTATCTAGCTTTCATCTGTGAAAACTTCAAATAGTTTCAGTTCAGGTTTGTTATGATTCAGCCTTGATTGTTTATTTGCAAAGCCAACATTTAAGTTGGAACATAGCCAAACATAGATACATATATACAAACAAACAATTTATACAAACAATTTATACGTTAACAATTATCATATCATACTTCCGTAACAAATTCACCATAATATAATGACTATACACAGCACGTATACATACGATTCATAATTATGCAATTTCCAATTTATGGACGTGTCTCATATTATATATATACATATATATATATACATACATACATATACATACATATATATATATACAGATTGTATACAAACATGCATACACATACATATACACATACATATATATATATATAATTCATCTGTATATCTAATAGTATATTAAGAAATCTTTTTCAATGCCAATTTAATAAATATGCTCAGTCTTTTCAGAACGCTCATGTTTTCAAGAGAAAGTAGTCCATGGAATTATTATTCAATCAAATACAGTACAGGAACATTAACAATTTGATCGAATAAACCTGGTTATCAGGTGGGATCTCATAATACCAAATGAAAAATTAACATAGAGATTAGAACTATAAATAGTAAATACTAACTAAATAGACATTATTTCTGTACTACGTGTAATATATTAATTATTATGTATGTGTCTCACTTGAATTTTATAAAATAGCCTATTATATGAATTAGAGTGATAATGGTAAAGTCTCATTTCAAGCAGGATAAGCATAATCCATTGAACCAAAAGATATCTGACAATAAGTTATAAGCATTTCCAATCCATACATATATTAAAATTTCCAAAGTTATGCTTGAGAAACTGTGAAGTTGATCAAATTGACCTCTCAGTAAAATTCAAAATACTGACTCAAAGTGCCCTAGATTAGCTCTAAATGCAATGGATTTTCAAAAAATTTCCAGGGGGAGAACCCCCACCATCAGCAGGGGGTCACCCCTCCCAAACCTTCCTCCGCTCAGGCCTTCAGGTTATGTCTTTGGCATATCATTGCCCAAAAACAGGTGTCCCCAAAAAATACCTAGATCCTTCACCGAATGCGGAGGAGAAGGTGGGGTTGTGAAGCCATCATTAAGAGATCGGTACAAGACGGTCACTCCAATATGTGACAGTGCAGTGGTGCTGGACTGACTCCAGTTGTCGCCAGACCATATGGTTAATATTAGGATTATCAAAGACTATATTAGTATATAGACTAGTATATAAAATTATGTAAATATTGAAGCATATGTAAGATTGAATTGGAGTTTTTAGTTCCTCTGTCATTTGGGTTAACCTGATTGGGGATAAGAAGGGCATAGTTTGGGTTATTGACAAGTATTATACAGTTATTTTTAAAGATACTGAAAAAAAAAAAGTTAACAAAAAAAAAAGAAAGTTAAGCCTACCTACCTATCCTAATTTTTTTCAGCTCGTTAGCGGAAACAAATGTATTTTTTTTTAAGGCCTTAGTGGGAAAATACTTTGTTTATCAGTCCCTGTTGGTTAATTGAGTGGCAGATACACAGAAGATGTAGCCATTAATCTGTGGATTGGGTAGCCTGGGGTAGGGGAACATGTCGGAGGGGAATTTTGGGATAGGAGAAAGGGAACTGCTGCCCCAATAGCCAAAACCCTGCATTGTGCAATACCGGTATGCATAACGTGCCAGTACTAGTGCCCTGCTGGACAAAACAAGTGTTCACTGTCTCTGCGGTGTACTTGCCATTTGGCCGCGGTGTCAGACTTTGTAATTGCAGTTGAGCACTGCAGCCGAATGGCAAGTACACTGCGGCCGAACGGCAAGTACACCAAGGCCGAATGGGAATCATCTTTTTTTTAAGTTTAACACAAGTGTTTTATAAATGCAGGTAAGTATTTTTAAACTTTGTATCTTTGTGTTTTTCAACATCATTTACACCGCAGCCAAACAGCATGTACATCCCAGCCGAACGGCAACAACACCACGGCCGAACGGCAAGTACACGGTAACTGCAGTTAGCCGGTGGAACCGCGGTGTAATTGCAGTTCGGCCATGGTGGCAACGCTAACCCTGGCGGTTTTAAAAGTGAACACTTATTTTGTCCAGCGGGGAATACTGATCAAAGTGGCTAGTACAGTACTTCCATAAATATGGCATAGACTAAGGTAAAAAAAAAAACAGCTGTGTTTCCGGTTTCCCGACCTACCTGCCGAAATTTTTATGCGTGTAATTGACATGTAAAACACATCTACATGTATATCGCTAAATATATACTATATACTATGTTTACATTAAGCAGCAATAATTTTAGATGGAATTTTCAAAAAAATTTACTTCTATTAAAATACATGTCTGCATGTTGTATTTGAGGTTGCAGATGAATCCCAATCTCAGGAATAAATGCGAGGTCAACATGATGGCACGGAGGTTGTCTAGACTTTTGCTAGCAACACGATAGTATCAATGTTGTCATGTACAGTATTGCGCAACATTGTGTCAGGGTGCCACGGGAGATAGCATTTTCGTGTCCCTTCTTGGAACTCAGATCGCTCTGAACTTTCTGGTGCATATTCTGGTATATTGTCCGATATAAAAACTAGTTTTCTGTCAGAAACGTCAGCAACTGGATACAAAGGTATTGAGAATACAAACTTGTATATTGTTTTTTAGAATATGGTGCATTATAGATGGATTTGAAGAAAAACAAATTGCCAAAAAAATTAGTTTTTCCTACCTGCCTGCCTGGATTTTTTTGCTCCAGAAATCGGAAACAGACAAGTTTTTGTTTTTTGCCTAGCCTAACAGAAGATTAGCCTGCTAATATTATAGACTAGAATCAATTTCATATGCTAAAGCCCAGATGTGTGACAGCAGTACAGCTGAGTTATTTTAGTTTTTCCAATACCTCATGAGATATAATATTAAAGACTTCTGAATTATCAACTTCTGTTACATTCCTGTTTCATCCAAAGGTCATCTAATCTATGGCTGATGTGAGGAGCATTCCCAGTATTAGGTTGGCACATCTGATAATCATACATGCACATGTGTCACGATCTAACAATATAATTTGAGTACAATTTTATCTGGATGAAATAATTGATTGACATTTAAAAATGCAGGCATTTGTCAGCTGAACTCAATTGTTTTGAATCTTCCTGTTCAGGGCTCGATTTAACTGTATTTGCATCGCAATTTGCAATTGATGCAATTTGCAATTTCTGCTAAACTAATTTACATTGAAAAAACATGTATTGGTCAGCTGTATTGGAATGCCGTACATAAATCTACCCACTGCTGCAAAATGCAAATTAAAAAAAATTAAATCGACCCCTGTTCCTGTCTGTTCATTCTGCACCTTTGTTTTAATTGGAATCTTATTGTGACACTTCGATTGAAGGGAAGAGGGATGCCAAATTGCCAATATCACTGATTTTAAACAATTACTATCTTGTAGTACCGTACATTGTACTTAAGTACCGTACTGGTGAAACAAATAGTATTAAAATTCTCTTGAAAGCCCAAAATGACATTCATACACCAGACCAGTACATTAAGGTTATGATTAAACATATTTTTCTTTGAATTGGGACCGATAAATATGTGAGCAGGATATCTCCTAATTTTAATGGATCTCAATAGAGAGAAGAGAATGTGGATCTGGTGTAAGATTAATGGAATTATTTATACATGCATTGGGCCAAAATAAAAAACCTCTCTGTTTCCGATATTAAACATTGGGAAAATTTTCATGGCAGGAAGGCAGGGATTTTTATTTTTTTTTAAACCTTGGATAAAAGCAAGTTGTACCTTGTTCATTCAATCTTGCAGTAAGATATCTACCATAGTTGAGCTTAATAACCCACTTATTTTTGCTTTTGGGATTGGGAACATGATAAATATTCACATTGACACTCTAACAGTTACATGTAACTACATGTATATAGACTAGCTTTCTGGAGAAAATTGAAAAAAAAAATTGAGGCAGGCAATAAAATCTCAGCCAGACAGGGTATCGGAAACAAAGAGGTTTTTTGTTTTTGGCCTTGCTCAACTTTGATCACCTCTTTCAATATAAACAACGTTAATCTCAAAGCTCTACAATTGGAAATTTTCAACATATTTGCATTCCTCTACACTCAGGTGCCTAATAATAGTGTCAGCACGATTAATAATTTTGGAGAAAATTCCCAGCTATCACTATTGTTTGGCATTGAGACATACCTGTAGAGTGAAATTGCCATCAGTATTATTAATTTCAGTCTAAATCCCCACCCATCACTATTATTAGGTAATCACGATTAATATGTAGGTACATGTACCTGAGAGTACCCAATAAAACACTCACATCGGACAAAGTTCATAACTCATTCTCTTTGTTCCAACTTGTTCATTACCATGACAATAACATTTAACGCTGCATATAAATCCTTTAAAATCGAACTCAGCTAAGACTCCCAGGAATGGAATAGAATGAAGTGACTACTCTTTAATCATTACTAAGGGAAGGAACATATTGGAGGCATGAAGCTAACTACATGTAGGGTACAAATAGATGCAGATTATCACATAAATCAGATTGGATTAACTATATATTGATAGAAAAACACAAATTTATTACTTCATAGTGTGGCACTAATTCAAGAATAATGAAATCTTGATACGTGAATGAAAGGAAAGATGATTATGTACTTGTATCAACATGTGGCAGGTAATTGCTTTTCCAATGGCAATGGGGTTCTGCCAATATCTGGACCCAGGGACAAATTGTATGAGATGTCAAAGAGATCTAAAGAAAGAATTTTATGTATCATGTTTATAAAAGTGCTGAAGGAATCATATTCTTTGGTGGGAATAATAAGTCCAACAAATGACCATACGACCTACGGTCATTTGTTGAACTAATTATTTGAACATTGAGCCTAAAGGAACTACTCGTCAATGAGTATTCATTTAATATAGAAAGGGTTAACCTCTTCACTGCTGATTGAAATCATGTTTTGAGCCATTTAATATGGTCATTGTGAGTGTCACAACTAATTGTTCAATGAAAAATTATAACAAAGATGTGAAAATCCTCAAACTGAACCCAGATGAACCCTTATCATCACTAACTTCCAGGCTGACATACAGTAATGCTCTAAGTAATCGACTTCTTAACCACAGCAGAATTATGGGTAACTTTTCAGGATTTAGTCGGAAATATGGCTTGTTGCCATTCATCGGAAAGCTCTCAGTGAGCGCTTCCCGATGAATGGCAACAAGCCATATCCGACTAAATCCTGAAAAGTTACCCATAATTCTGCTGTGGTTAAGAAGTCGATTACTTAGAGCATTACTGTATCTAACATTCTTTGATATGTCTTGATACCGTATATGGATCAACTGTGTATAACTAGCGCCTGTGGAGATATCTCCCATGAAACCATCGGAGACTGGCGAAAAAAGTGCTCAAACAAAACTTGATCTGTTATAACGCCATGAGACCAGACAGTCCTGTTTGACCAATTATTTTCGCTGGTCTTGATGATTTCAGGGAAGATATCTCTAATGTCACTATTAAACCAAACATGGTTGCTCCATACATCAAAATATAAGATATTATTATAGGAATACGAATATTCTACCATTATATTTCATTTTATCTGCATTTGCATCTCTCCAATAAATGTGGGCTGCAGGGTGTGCCGATTTCAAATTTGAAATCCAAGATGGCTGCTGGCAGCCATGTTATATAACAAATTTTGGAAATAATCGTTGGCTCCCATTTAGAGGTCACCCCAAAGATCCATACCGGTATGAAGTTTGGAGACGATTGGACGAGGTGGCCTGTAGGGTGTGCCAAGGATTTAGTCATGCAAAGAGTAAAATCCCAGATGGCTGTCAGCGGCCATGTTTTTCATCGAAAATTGTTCAAATTTGATGGCTCCCATCTAGAGGTGATCCTAAACATGCCTGCAAATTTTCAAAACAATTCTCCAATAAATGCGGGCTGCAGGCTGTGCCAATGGATTCAAATTTGAAATCAAAGATGGCTGCTGGCGGCCATGTTTTTTTTTTAAATTTCGGAATAAATTGATGGCTCCTACTAGTATATAGAGGTCACCCTGAAGATCCATATGAAGTTTGGTGACGATTGGATGAGAGATGTGACCTGTAGGGTGTGCCAAAGTATTTAGTCATACAAAGAGTAAGATCCAAGATGGCTGCTGGTGGCAATGTTTTTAAAATAAATTTGGAAATAATCGATACCTCCCATCTAGAGGTCTCCCTGAAGATCCATATGAAGTTTGGTGGCAATCAGATGAGGGATGTGGTCTGTAGGTTGTGGCAAAGGATTTATTCATTCAGAGTAAAATTCAAGATGGCTGCTGGCGGCTGTGTTTTTCATTGAAAACCGCTAAAATTAGATAGCTCCCATCTAGAGGTGATCCTAAACATGCTGCAAATTTTCAAAACATTTCTCCAATAAATGAGGGCTGCAGGGTGTGCCGATGGATTCAAATTTGAAATCCAAAGTGGCTGCCGGTGGCCATGTTTTTTATCGAATTTCAGAAATAATTGATGGCTCCCAACTAGAGGTCAACCCGAATATCCATTATGAAGATTGGTAATGATCGAATGAGGGATGCGTCCTGTGGGATGAGCCAAAGGATTAAGTCATACAAAGAGTAAAATCCAAAATGGCTGCCGGCGGCCTTGTCTTAACAAATTTTGGAAATAATCTATCACTCCCATCTAGAGGTCAGGCTGCCATGTCTTAACGAATTTTGAAATAATCTATCACTCCCATCTAGAGGTCACCCCGACGATCAATATGAAGTTAGGTGATGATCGGATGAAGGATTCACCCTGTAGGGTGAGCCAAAGGAAATTGTTGACGCATGCATGTGCGGACGACAACCCATGGCAACAGCCCAAACCTGACAAGTCAAGTTAAGCTAAAAATGTGTCTCAGTCATTGCAAAAATGCAAATACATTGTATTTTTAGCTGGTATGGGCAAACTATAAAGTCAATCATGTATCAAAGCTTTTTAAGCAAAAGCAAGGCATATCCATAATCCATCTTTTATCTATGGACCAAATTATCAGTAATTAATTTAAATTAAATAAATTTCAATGATTTAGTAGTAGAGTTTAATATATGCCCGGGAATAGAAAACACAGGAACCGGGAATGAAACCCCTTCAGAACCTGGAACCGGGAATGTTCCCGGAAATGTATGCACCAGTTGTACTGTAACACGGGTTATGTGCAATTTGGCTTGTTTGGGTGACAGGGATCATAATAATGATAATTTAGATTAACTAAAGGATATTCCAAATTGTTACATTTGACCTCCTTGGGCCACAATATGGTACATACAACGTAACACAACACAAGTTGGAAAACATAAAACCATCGTTCTGACTTCCCAAACTTCAAATGAAATGTCCAAATGTTGCTGACGTTGCAAACTTCTTGTTTCATCTCTTAACTTTTTATAAAGAGTATACAAAAGAAACAGTCCATATATAGCTCCATGAAATTTGTGTGTTAATTTCCAATACTGTTTAGTGTCCTAATTTCTTTATTTTACTGGGTGTCGGACGTAGTCTTGGAAAGTACATTCGGAGCAACACCAAGTCACTCAGTGACTTGTTGGTCTAGAAGCCTTTGTACTATACATTAGGCTATGTTACCGTACGTAACTTGGATTATATCGGAAGCTCGAAATGTACATGTATAATATTCTAACTGGACTCTACACTGACATTCACAAGACTCACAACTTGCACAAAAATTTGCTCTCGCGGAAATTAGAATGCGACATCAGCAGAAAACACAGTCTATTCACAGAATACACCGCCCATTCAAACTGCAAAGGAGTACCACATGCACAGTCCGTGCATTTGTTACAAAGAACTAGTCTGGGTCAAGTCCGTGCTTTTGTAACAAAGAATAGCCTGAGCAGCGATATACGTTATAAAAGTCTCATCCCACAAATGTGCATGCCACTACGTCGTGACTCATGAGCTCGTGTCGTGAGGTCATGGCTGCATGGGCCACGAGACCAAAACTTTAGTCCTTATATAACCCTTATATGATAGCATGGTCAATTCTACTCACACTTTATGTAGAATTTGCAGATATACTGTATAACATATATATTGTACTGTGCGCCGTTGTGGATAAATTAAATGAAATTATGTGCTGTTAAGTGTTCACCGACATATGCTATACCAAGTTTAACAATGCTCCCCATTCCCGGTTCCTACAAATCATATTCCCGGGAAACGTGAAGGAGTATGGGAACCGGGAAATTCCAGTTCCCGGGATTAAACTCTATTTAGTAGTTTGATCCAACTGACGAGCGACCATGGGAAAAGAAAATCAGATAAGACACCTGTACATGTATGTGCTGCTTCAATAGAGTAAATCATTGGCAAGCAACCAGCTTACCTATTATATTAGAGACATTCTTCTAAAACAAAGTCAACATTATAAATAGACAATAGATTGAAAGTAGTCTCAACTTAGACAGGTAGTGTTATTTGCTAGGTTAGATTTGAGTGTGTTTAAATTGAGTTGTGATGTTCCTATCAATGTAAAATTATTATCAAGTAAACGTGCTACTAACCACCAGATTAAATTCAGGGAATGATTCATGAAAAGACCACATACGCCATATTACAAAACTTGTAGTTCTTATAAATATATATATATAAAATATACATGGGCACACAACCGAAAATTCCTATCCGACAATCCAGTCATCCTTAAAATACCAAATGGAAACGTAAAGGCCCCAATCTCACAAAGCTATGCCTGTACAAGCTTCTGAAAGCTACAAGTACTTGCAGTCTACATGTACTGAACTTAAGACACTTCATCTTTCATTTAAGTCATCGGCGGGCCGACAAAATCAACTCTAAAGAGAATTTAGTTATTTAATGCCACCAATTTGTTATTTCAATCTGATCATACATGTATGTCGCATTTAGAAAATTAATTGTTTGTGAAAACTACTGCAGGCAGATCCTCTCTAGTATTAAAATGTAGCGTTAACCCTTGAGTGCCAGGGGCCGATCTCATCGTCCCTAAACCTACAAAATAAGTCTGTTAAAGAATATAAGAATAAATTATTAAAATTGTAAAAAATTGTAAAAAAAATAAAAAATTATAATTGTTAGGCCAATGCATTCTCTTATATATGCGAGGCGACCTATGGTCGACTCGCATATATAAGAGAATGCATTGGCACAGGGTATATGGGTTGATACAAAACTCGGAACTGGCACTCAAAGGGTTAATGAAGGGGTACTCTACTCAATGTTGTTGTTGGTTTCTATATTCTCTGCTTCGTAGAATAAGGTAACCAGATTTCCATTACTTGACTGTCTGCTGAGTACGAAGTAATGTTACAGATGACAGATAAGCCGGAATGTAAAAATAGAACGCTCGTCAACGGTATATTTTTGTAGTTTTCATCAAATGTATCAAATAAATGTTGTATTATATGCATAATAGTCCAAGATACTCATTAATTGTATTGCATAGTCAGTGAGTGGCTTAATTTTTTAACACGATGTGTGCCATGTATTGACAGATCCACAATCCATCAATTAATTTGATTAGGTCTTGTATGGAAATTTGTAACTTAGTTTTTAGCTGGCGCCATAAAGTAAATTTATACGAAATTACTAAATTTGATTTTAAGATTACCTGTTAACCCTTTACCCAACAAAACGGCCAAAAACGCCTAAATAAAGCTTCAACAGCCTAAAATATCTTCGGACTGTCTCAACAACACCATACAAATATGGATATCATTGGAACCGGTTCATTGACCACATTGTGATGGTTACAGTTATGCCCTGTGCCAATGCATTCTCTTATATATGCGAGTCGACCAGGGATGGATCCAGGAATTTTTTGGGGACACCTGTTTTGGGACCATGATATGCCGAAGGCATATCCCGAGGGCCGTAGGCCCTGAGATGGGGGTAGGTATGCAGCCCTCTTAATTCAGATTGTTTGGCTTCGGCAATCCGCTACGGCAACAGTATGCCGTGCCCCAGTTTGCTTCAGCAAATTGCTTCGCCAATGCTGATTGCCGTAGCCAATTATGAAGGCTGGGTATGGGAGGGGGTCACCCCTCTCCCTTAGCTGCAGCATTAAAGATCCCACATAAGAAAATGCACTGGCTTACAAGGTCAAGATAAAGGCCAATGTATTATCTTATATGCGAGGATCCTTAGATGGGTGACTCATTTATATAAGAGAATGCATTGGCAAAGGATTTTTGCAAAATTTCAAGAAGCCCCAGTCATGAAAGGGTTAAAATATTTATCACTGGACACTTGATTAAGCAAATAAAGGCTCTATATCAACTGTATATTGATGATTTGCATTGCATGTTGTTGAATTATAATAGAAGATTTCCTTCAAAATATAGAAAATTCAGCTTTAATAAAACTATCCACTTGCAATTTGGGGACATTTAGGCCACCAGAGTTTGGGCGCCCAAACCTGTAACAGGTATCAAAAGAGCCCTGGATCCTTCCCTGGAGTCGACCATAGGTCGCCTCGCATATATAAGAGAATGCATTGGCCTAAAAAAAATCTTTTTTAACACTTTTTACCATTTTTTCTTACATTTTTTAACAATTTTTATACTGGTAATATTTTTCTACATTCTTTGACAATTTTATCATTTTTAATATGTGTTAAGCCAATGCATTCTCTTATATATATGATGCAACCTATGGTCGACTCGCATATATAAGAGAATGCATTGGCACAGGGCCGTTCTGTTGGGTAAAGGGTTAACCTGAACGTTTACAGAAGACATTTTCAACTCAAATTAATTATTTTTCTATATATTATTGATATTAGGTCGTCGTTATTACAGGAATTTATTGAAATTGGCGTAGTCTCCCTTTAAAGCATATATAAAAACTTTTTTTTTAAATGTCAGCTTTATCCGAATGTGCAACCTTGAAATATATGTAGCACTTATATAAGCATACACTTACTTTTTTGAGAGATGCCGAGAAACATCGATCTTCCTGAAGCCCTGTAGAAGGAACAACCTTTTAGCAAGTCTAAGTGCAGACGGATGCTCCACTTGTTTTAGTGGCTGGTGAAATGTTTCATCGTCAGACATGTACTCACCGAGCCTATTATCCGAATCACAGGTATACGTCTGACTAGAGTCATCTGGAGATTTCCGCCCTTCATTTCCAGAAAATTCTGAAAATCCTTTTTTATCGTGAACATTTGAATATCTTGCATCTCGCATTGACTTTGGTTTAATAACTCTTGGCTCATCGAGGGCGATAAAACCTGGCATGAAAACTCTTTCATCCGCCTTATCTACTAATACTTTTCGTTCAGGCGAATTATTCAAGCTTCGAGACGTCTCTTGTTGCTTTACTCCAGTCTCCTCATCGACGATGTCGCTACTCTCATAAGCCAAAGTATCGAGGGAATAAGCGATATTCTCTTCATCGAAATCAATGCTGACTAGAGAAAACTCACCTCCTGCTTGAAGATAATTTTCATGACTTTTGCTAGTCCGAACAAGAAGATTATCACTTTTGGACATGATATAAGCAATTTTTTCAGCACTTTTGCTCAAACAACCATTTGCATTATATTCCATGGCATCATAGTTTGAATCAAGATGACCAGAATTCATAGAATCGACACCGTTCACAATAAATCCATTTGATTGGCCCGAATGATGAGACAGATCATCCTTGACTATGTCAGAACTCGTGTCAATAGACTCACCCTGACTGCTTAACCCTACAGAAGAAGGAGGCGTATCGGGCGACGTCTCATGAGCAATCATATCCGATATGACCATGTCGGAGTTGGTTGATGCGGTCTGACTACTATCAACCGATGATTGTAGAATTATCACAGATTGGTTGGAAGCATCAACTGTATCCCCGGTTGAGCAGGATTCAGTTGTGTGGTTATTTGTTTGAAATGATGGCGATTCATTAATGGATTCTTTGGTTGTTACTTTTGCGGGCGACCCCAGAACTTCACTAGAATTCTTCACAGACGAGACATCAGCAGTCCTTTTCTTTGGACTAGGAAAATCTTGACTAGAAACTTCAGGGACATCTCCGAGTTTAACCTGACTCAGAGGATCCACCATAGAACTAGATTTTGGAGACTTTGGGTATTTAGGAGTAGTTTGGATTATCATGTCACCAGTCATAACGAATGTTTCAAATCCTTTTAAATCCTTTTTAACTTTAGAAAAATCTGGTGAAGATGGCGAAGTGTCCAGACAGCATTCCCCATTCTCCACTGGAACGGTATCTTCTTTTGATTTGCGAGCAATGATGGGACTATGGCTTGGAAACTTCCCATTCAGAGATCTGACCGGAGCTTTAACAGGTATTGGTATCCGCGATGGACTTTGGGTGACTCTGTCTTCCATTTTGGAGACTTCAGCTGAGCTGGTGTACACTGATGGAATTGTGTATAATCGGCTTCTGCATCTTCAGTTACACGAATCATGTGCTGAGCCTAAGGCTACATGTCATGCCCACAAAATCATAATCTGAAAGACGATAAACAGGTCTGTAAGATTCACTTCAGGGTTCAAATATCATAAAAGCATTCCTCAGTGAGAGCTTTCCGATGAATGGCAACAAGCCATATTTCCGACTAAATCCTGAAAAGTTACCCATAATTCTGCTGTGGTTAAAGGGTCGATTACTTAGGGCAGGAAGCATGTCTTTTTCATTACAGAAGGGTCATGATGGTTTGCCTTAAATTACCCCAAGAGGACCCATTTTTTTGGTTTGCATCGATTTGATCAAGGAGGGCTATTCGGCCAAGGGCAAGATTGGAAGCTTTGGACTGTTTTTTATGTATAGCATAAAATTCATGTTTGAAATGTGGATTTTGAAACTCAATTACCCAAACTAAGGCTAACTATATAGCTTAGAGTCTGCAGTGAAAGCTCAGAATTCAAGTATTGTGGTCTGGATATTATGGATGTACACTAGTACTACCTGCACATAATTAATGGCATTAATGTGTGTCACAAGATGTCATTTAAATTGGAATGTGGTCCACATTATAATTGATATTGTACTTCTAAGGGTATTACAAGTACTGAACAAGTACTAGTATCATGTGTTTTATATATACTCTTACAACTAACTAATTTATCAGTATGCTTAGCAATCATGCGTGCACCAATTTGACTAAATCTTAAAGACATATTCTGTGCGATTCTTGTGTGAAGTTTCATGTTCAATCACACCACTCGCATGTTCCATGTTTGAAATGTACATTGTAGACAATTTTACTCTCTTTCCTTTGATGAAACACATTTTATTATTTACAAGTACAATTTTTGTCATTCAATGAACATGCACGTAGTATACTAAACTAAATGCCATATATTATAATCATCTTGACGTAATCTAAACATAACGGAATTCTCTGGATAGCTGACAAGTGTGTGACAATTATACATGCTCTCACCTGAGGCTACAGCGATGCCACGTATGGAACATTAATTGAAAGGACAGATATTTTTGCCCACTGAAATAGTGACGTGGAGGGCATTTACCATCCAGAGATTTAAGTTTAGGCCAGCGGGCCACTGCAGGGAGTGGCTATCGACCGCCTCAAAATGACAGGCCTGTATCAGGGTTCACAGTTGTAATAACATTGTTAGAAACCCATTATTGTGGCTTGGGGAAAAACAAGTTCTATTGGTGTGGTCGATGCTGGCGAGAGATATGCAAAACAATCTACCTGACAGTATAATAAAACTCAAAATTCATAATACTTGAGTGTTCCCGTTAAAAAAATATGGCCATCCAACTCTCCATGTTTTTCTCATAGCCAAACGAGACTAATCAGTACACTGCATATTAGGAGACTTGACGAAGTCTGCCAAATTTGATTGACTGAATATGTAAAGCCACAATGCATTCTGGGCTCCTCAACCAGTGACCTTCAGTTTACCTTAATTGAAGTTGAGATAGGCACATTGCATTGTGAAAACTGTGCACAACAAGCCTACTGTTGTTGTAGAAAATATAGTGTCTGAAGTTTATTTTATTAAGTAAATAATATAAAAAATTCTATCAATGTTTGATTGGACAAAGTGTTAGCACACAATATAATTAAAATTTAAGTCATAGATGCACGTTTTTGATATTTCAAAATGGATTTCTCTAAATCTGTCTAAAAATTTTTTTTATAAATTAGGTATGCACATATGATTAAATGTGACAAAAAAATTAAAGAAAACAAACACACTACTAGTATATTTTAATTTATGATTAAAATTCGCCGTTTTCAGGTACCAAAAACTTTTTTAACCAGTCCAGTTTTTAATTAATTTAAAATCAGACATGTGCTAGTACATTCATACTTCTTTGTCATGAATACAGTATAACTATAACATTTTTGATCTTCTATTTTTAATGGCAAATGACACTTGAACAGATTTTAAATAAAATTGTTTGTTGTTTCAAACGAAAGTATAAACCATCGATTATTATCATGGGATGGATCAGCCAATGAGATTCATCATTTAATATAGCGTGGAGACCGACATGTATCTGGGAGTGGTATTGTGTTTTAATAACTGGATATAGTTGTCATGCATATAGATGTAGTCAAGCAAGACAATATCATATTATAGCTTAGATAACCCAAATTAATTACAAGGCGAGAAACGTACGTCACTAATGCAGGGTTCCCGCTATTGGGGCAGCAAGTCCCTGTCCCTTCACCCAAATATCCACTCCGACATATTCCCCCTACCCGATCCTCATATCAATGCCTACATCACCTGTGTATCTACCATACAAAACCAACAGGGAGTGATAAATGAAGATAATTTTATTTGCTTGCTAATACTGATCACTAGTGAACAATTTCTACATACGTCAAAAATTATTGCCTTATTCTGAAAGATGTAGAAGCATACATCGCTAAATACCACATGGTTGATTCTGCCTGGTTCGTCTCGAGTACGGTCTCAAATAACCCACTGTAACTGTTCTGACTGGTTCTGATTTACAATTATGTGGACGAGGCCCAGATAATAGAATAATCAGGAATATTTCATGAAATTGTCATGAATTTAGTGAAGACAGACATAGCAATAAATTGCAAATTTTAACAATTTCCTCTGCCGTTGTTGGTGGTGGTACGAAAAATTTTCAGTACACTTATTTTACCCGCGAATTTAACTTGACTTTTGTCGCAAAGTTTACAGTACAGAATCAATGTTTATATGCAGTGCCAAATGACAACACCCTTACATGTACATTACATAAACCTTCAAATTGTTAAAATTAAAACACAATTTCGATTTCACGATTTTTTACTTCTATTTCCCTAAACATTCAGAACTTGCTTAAATTATCACCCGTCCTACCCTATTTTGAACCGCCGACCCAACACATTTTATGGTGAATTTGGAACTCAATCTTTTTTAAAAGTTTATTACAAATGTCTTTTGAGAAGTTAACTCTTTCAGTGCCAGGCTTATTTTGTAGGTTTAGTGCCAGGGAATCTTTTTTCATGGGAATCAAAATTATTACTATGAATACTTGGTGATAGTTTTGAGTTATAACATGCCCCTAAGGACTTATCCAGTTTGTTTTTAAATTCGCTATAGCATGCTTAAGCAAACCCAAAAAAAATTAAACCCAAAAAAAGATCTCATCGCCCCTGGCACTCTACAGACTGTAAATTAGGGCCGATGAGATCCGCCCCTGGCACTGAAAGAGTTAAAGACTGTTGTGCATCATACCCGTATACAAACTCTTTAAAATGGGGTGATGTAGTTTAATTACTATAGTTCATGATAATGAGTTAAACTTGGAATGTATATGGTACTTGAATTGGTTTTGTCTGTGCATGTAGCATTATTTAACTTTTATTAAATGAATTAAATGAGTTGCTCATGCAGGGTTACTTTCATTTTCAGATCCAATGTAAATTGGCCAAGTTTACATGTTTTGTGTACAAATTGTATTTCTGCAGAATTATATGATAATAAAATTGCATTTCCTCTGTTACAAGAACGCCGCTCAGATATAGTTACGTCATAAAATCTTTAAAATCAACACACTTACTAGCAGTACATTTATGAAAATGCTGACCCACTAGTACATGTACATGTAGTTAGCTACCTGGAATTTTTTGCCAACAAATCGGAAACACATTTTTTATTTGCCTATACATATATTCTATTATCTATTGTTTTACTAGTGTGCTTATACATAACCTATTATTACATGTTTCCGACTCCTACCCTGACATCATTGTTATTTTTACTAGTTTCTTCTGACATGTACTGCATGTATTAACTTAAACTAACATTCTGGGGGGGGGGTCTAATATTCAACCTATTTCCACAAGGATATATTGAAGTAGCATGATAAATATGAAATATATATATATATTTGGATTTTAAGGCTTGCACAGGGGCTGATGCTGAATAAAGGCTGTTTCAGCTAGTAATAAATAAACCAATAAACACTATTTGTTGTTCAATGCTTTAGAATACCAGGACTCGATTCTTCTGAATCCGATGACTTTAATAAGTCTTTCATCTGCATAATTATACATGCATAAAGTTTGTAAAAAGGTTATTCAGAGATCGGAGCCCTGTTGGCTTTGCATGAAAAACCATAACCCATTGTGAACCCCTAATTGACCATGCGTTCGCATTGCTACAATGTTATTAATAAGGCCAAAGAAAAAAGATACTATGTTTCCACACATCGACCGACCCTAAAAATAACCACCGACCCTAATCTTTTTATTGATATTTTGAAACGAGAGGCCGATCACGATCGGCAGATGTTTAACCCATCCCTTGGCGATAGTAAATTGTTATAATCAGAATCATAATCTTTTAATGTTGAATTATAGAGTATACTGTTATGATCTAAAGTAGTATATGGCAAATGTACATAATAACCAGTAATAACACAAATTATTGGAATGTATGAGTCAATATAGAAGGGTTAATATAACATCTAAATTTAGAGCCTGTCACCACTATCATAGTGTAAGCAGTTCTATTCATGTTGTTGCAAATTGCCATGTGAGATATCAAAATAATATAATTATTTATTTAATGGAAAAGGTTAAAAGACATGGAATGGGTAAAAGGGGTTAAATCACCTATCTCTGCCCTGTTTGATCCAATGTAGTCCCTTCATCCAAGGACTTAGAGAGCTCCATTGGTCTAGTTAAATAAATTCACATTAAGTTGTGGTTAATAAGATAGCTAAATGAATTTATCCAATAATTCACCAATTTGTGTCTCTTATACATAGGGAACATATGAGGGCTATAAATAACTCTCAATAAACCATGTATTTTTATCTCTCTCACAGAGAAGCTGTGAGGCTGAGGTATTCATTAATTGTAAGTTAATTGGGTTATAATTGGATAATTCTTAGTTGAAAAAGGGCCATATCTCTGGTATAACAAATTGGATCTAACCCATATTCAAACTCGTTCTGTATTTTGAGTTGAGAAACTCATATACCAAATTTGGCTCCTATCAGATGAAAAATGGTTGCTTTATCGAAGTATGTGTGAACTATATGTCAAAGGACCATAACTCCATTAAAAAACATCCGATCAAACCCATATTCGAACTCAATCAGTATGTTGGTCTGAGAACCTCATATACCATATTTGGTTACAATCAGATAAAAAATGTTTGAGTTATGGCAGAATGCGTGAATTCTAAGTCGAAAAAGTTCCATAACTCTGTAAAAAAAAGTCGGATCAAACCCATATTCGAACTCGATCTGTATTTTGGGCTGAAAACCCCATATACAAAATTTGGTTTTGATCAGGTAGAAAATGTTTGAGTTATCGCATTACACGTAAAGTGTCTACGGACGGACAGACGGACGGACAGACGGACGGACATACGGACGGACAGACGGACGGACGGACGAACGACGAGTGGTCAATCCGGACAACGACACTATGTTTACCATACATGGTATGGGTAAACATAAAAAAGCCAAAAATTTCTTTAAAAAAAAAAAAAATAATAATAATGGTTTCTAACACATCCCTGTGTAAAGTGACCATAAAGTGACAGCCGGACCTCAAAAGTTAAAACTTCAGGTGAGGATTCATGGCCATGATTTTGCGATTTTAATTTCCTGAGAGTGGATCTCATGCCTGCTTTAAGCCTTGTTTGGGAACTATCAACAGACATGGTGGGTGTGTATTGGTATATATAGGGGTTATCACCACACATGGCAGGGGTATAGCTACTGTTTCCAAAAACCAGGCATGCTAGGTCGGATGTACATGTTCTGTCTACCTCCAGACAATGGGATGTAGTCATCACCACACAGCCTTCATAATTGGCTACGGCAATCAGCATTGCCGAAGCAATTTGCTGAAGCAAACTGGGCCACGGCATACTGTTGCCGTAGCAGATTGCCGAAGCCAAACAATCTGAATTAAGAGGGCTGACCAGTGACCACAATACAAGTACCGAAAATGCGGTATGTGAATAACAAATCACACACTTAAGCATAAACCAAGTTGATCTTTTATTCAATCTTAATGTCTATTTCCACTGTGTTGTTCAAGTAATACATTCTATGTCACTTCGGTCGAGGTAGTTCAATATTTCTGCAGCTGGATAAAAAATAAAATATAAAAAAATCCCTCCCTACCTACCCTAATTTTTTCACACCGTTAGCGGAAACATACTATCTTTTTTTTTTGGGCTAAAATAATCAATTTAGGTCAAAGGCTGTTCTGCATCTGTAATTTTGTGGGACAAAATATTATATTACAATGTAGCAATTTGATGAAAATGGCTCCTCCTACCAGATTGTCTTCTATATTGATTGACAGCATGGTCAATTTTGAGTGTGGGGTTGAAATGTTCAATTTCTGTTGTGTACCGCGCACATATGGGCATCACTCAAGTAAATTGACATTCCAAATTTCTTCCTAACAATGTGACACAGGTGTGTTCCTTTGATAGCGTGTCAGCGCGGTGATGCCAGCAAGTTGTTGATTCTGTCATTTGTGGGCATTCCCATGCTTCCTCATATATATTTATATGTTATCAACCGAGACACTTGTTGTCTGTAATATCACAAACTGTGTCACATAAAGAAAATAATATCCTTAATTGATGGCGTAATTTCTAATCAGGATGGATTATTTGACACCTTGATTTTATGACAGTATGTTAATTCAGCCCTCTCAATTCAGATTTTTTGGCTTCGGCAATCCGCTACAGCAACCATTGCCATGGGTCCAGTTTGCTTCAGCAAATGGTTATGGCATTGCTGATTGCCGTAGCCAATTATGAGGGCTGTTAACTACTTATTTAATTACCACAACTTGTCACCAGACAGATTAAGATCTAAAACACAATATGTCGTCTGACTTATTTCCCTTAAAGGGCTCACTCAAACTTCATTTAACGTGTCAAATTTTATATTTTTCCAACATCATTTTGAATGGCAACTATACCGCGTCTGAACGGAGACTAGGAGTGGGAAAATAACACGGAATTATTCAGATATGAATGTAAATAAAATTAAATTAAAAGATATACTACAAAATAGTCTGACACAATTCAGCGCTGACATTACGCGACCGCACTGACTCCCAAGGCAGCGGGTTTTACCATAATGTGGTATGTTAAAATTCAACGAGGTCCGTTAAATTTCAATGTGGTCACAACATACCTTCAACACATTATAAACGCAACGACCGCATTTCGTTGAATTAATGTTCCGACCACGCTGTAAATGGCTGAGGACAGCATTAAAATGGACACTTATTTTTGAGAATATGTGTAGATCTAACGGAGCAAAAATAGTGTTCATTAAGACCATCAACCTGTAATATACAGTTATGTTATGATAGACACTAGCTTGTTTACACTGGTTAGTGGTTACTAAGGCTAGCTTTCACTGGAATCAATTATCGCAAGCTTTGGTCAAAGTAAAGCTGATCATGAGATAAAGCGTTAATTGTATTGTGTCACATCCATACATTATACGTCAATGGAACAAGCCAATATTATCGATTCTCGTGCCGTTATTCGTTTAAAATCTCAATTGATATAGACACATCTGTTTCCCTCTTTAAAGTGGTCTCTTTCACCCTTTTAAGAGATCTCCGCAAATGGGGACATACTGCAAATTGTCGTACCCGAGAATAAAAAAACTAGCTAGTGTGGAATTCAATCACAGTTGTTTGCCATTATAAATAAAAATTAGCCCTAGTATATACTAGTACTCTAGTAGAAAAAGTTGGGGAAACAACATGTACGAGGCACCCTCCTATTTTGCATTTGCGATCTCATCAAAACAAATCCGCTTTTGATATAACCACTTAGGCCAAAGCGAAAAATAGGTGTGTTTCCACTCCCATCCATAAAAAAAACAGGGGCGGGGGGGTGGCTTTTCATTTTTTTTTTTTTTTTCACTTTATTTTTTCGCGGGGAAATTCAAATATCATATTTGTGCTATCTTTCTAATAATTATGTCATTTATGAACTTATTGTGAAGGCTAACAATGTATGTACTGAATTTCAGTGCCTTGTATTTAATCTACATGTGCATCATAATAATAAATGATCATTGCTTTCGAAATTCGTTTTACAGCTGATTGTAGTGTTTTGGGCGTCAAGGCCTTTGGGGTGATTCTTTTCATAGACTTGAAAAAAGGTGTTGCAGTGGGGAACCTTTGTCATTTTGTTTCTGCCTTGCGCCATGTGTATGCATTTAAAAAACTTAAGTGCCAACACGCTGCTGGCACTTGTTTGGGACGACATGTTGACACTATGGGAACGGGACTACCCGCCCCCGAGACAACCCGCCCCTATGCTATTTTGGGGGTGGGTTGTCCCGATAAATGAGGGCGGGTTGTCCCGAAATTGTTAATAGTGATTATGTTCTTTGATGATATATTATTAAAGATTTTGATCAACAAAACATGTGTTTATTCATTAATTATGTCAATGCGTGGACTGGGATAAAGAATGACACGATGTTTTGACAACTGAACGGCACTTAAGGTAAGTGAAGACTAATTAAAAGGGGTGCTTTCAAAACAAACATTTGATGCAAATGGTTCATTATCACAGTGTGTTATCACATCACTTAGTGATCATGATTCATCTCACTGATGTTAACTGGAGGTGAGTATACAAATAGCCTTTGAACGATGCCGACGGAACTGGGTATATTAACTCTCGGAATGAGTGTGGGACATCTTCATTGGGATTAAGGAAAGGGCATTTCGGCCCACCCCCGGGGCCAGCCACCCCAAACCACTCACTTTAGTACACTATCCAGGCCAGGGAGATTAGGGAGTTCTGGGATGATTAATTACATGTCCGATCCACCGAGGTTAACAACAGCCAGCTTTCTGAAGAAGTGCTCAAGCGTCTACGGAACGGAGAAGAGACCGGCACAGTGCAGACAAATTTTGTTTTTAATCTTCGTTCATATTCATTCATTCCGTTTTTAAATTTCGTTCATTATATTATCGTTGATGCATTTTTGTGTTCATAAGTTATATTATATTACATGTGTATTTATTGTTGTCCATGTTGTTAAATCAAATACAAATCTATAATAAAAAAAAACCCAGTTTGGTTAAACAAACATCTCATAATCCTCTCACACCTCCTAATTAGCCACTGATTACCGCTAATTGATTTTTGGGGGCGGGTTGTCCGGGGGCGGGTTGTCTCAGAGTGAAAGGGGGCAGGTTGTCTCGGGGGCGGGTAGTCACGGACCCGACACTATTTCCCGGATGTTGGCAAAATTGTTTTAGATCTTCCGGTAAATATACACTCCGGCTTCCATTCGGTAAATTACCGTAGGCCTATATCATCCGGTTGTTACAGTCCGTTCTTTTCAGACACCGTTGGAAGTTTTGGGACAGATGTATTCTTTGCGATTGCGTAAATATTGTGTAGCATTATTTTGCAGGTATATTTGGGCATGTCGTTAGTTGACGTACATTAATAATGCGGTCATAAACTCATCACCCTAATGCCGCCATGGAGCTTCATTTTACAGTGTGTCTGAAAACCACGTGCGCGTTTGTTTTTGTTAACAATCTGTTGCTATATCGGTCACAACACGGAATTTTATTGTCAGTGGGTCGATTTAATAACCAAATAAGGAGACAATTTTAGTATGCTTGTTTATGTGAGAGGTCTATATATAACAATATAAATAGTGTAGTATTAATTCACGTGGAAATAGTAAATACATCGTATTTTATTTTTCGGGATTTGGAAAATAAATAAAGTGAGTTTCGTCGGGGGGTTTTGAGGTGGGGCGGGCGGGGGAGTGGAAACATGCCTATTTTTCGCTTTGGCCTTACGTATACAAAACTATCTGAAATCAAAAAGCATTCTTACCATACACTCCTTGCCAAGTTTTTCCGGAATAAAAACTTTAATCTGTGACAGCTGAATATATAAATCAAGAACACGACAAAATTGGGACGATGCAACGTCATTGCCATTGGCACGCAGAGCTATAAATTTAAAAAATGAAAATAGGAAATGGATGTAAAGTGATTCGGCAAGCCGAGCTCTCCCGGCATATTTATTTGCCGAAGCACTGAGACAGGTCTGTTCGCATTTTGCATATACAACCTCGAGTATTGTTCATATTTTTTCATGAATATATGAGACTATGTTGTCATATATCACAAGGGAAACCACCATTACAACATGTTACACAATAATAATTCACATGCAGGCCTTTCAAATTTTGAATTCATGAACAACTGTCGGCACGCTTAAACTTTAAAGTATTCCGCCTTTTCGAAAGAGCTATCAATGCTCATGTCTGCATGCCAATGATGTACTAGTACTAGTAGCATCGTCCCAATAGAGCGAATACTGTAATACTAATAGTAATATTTATAAATATAATGGCCAACAATGTGAAATCAATATTAATAAAGGACCTCCACCTCTCGGGATGATTAACATTCAACTTTATTTTCAATAAAATATATCCACAGGACCAACTTCTTATAAGCCAAAAGGCCACCTTCCCATGATGTGGCCAACTTCTCTTGTAAACAGCCATATTAGGCCTAGGCTACAATTTGTATTAATTTATAATATTTTTAGATTTTCATTTTTTTCCTTCATATTAGTTTTGAATTTACGGTTTACCTGTTTACTAGTATGTCACTGTCAGATATGATTAATCGGTCAAAATAAGTTTACCAGTACAGTGTCACCAGCATTATGTCATTTATTTATGTCAATTAAGGCTTCACCAGTTTAAATAACACAAAATGTTATGTTTAACTGAGTTTGTTTTGTTTTTGTTCTATTCTTACTCGATCTGTTGATCCTTCCTTCACCGATATTTGACAAAAAAAAGAGTCCACATTTTTTGCTTGAGTTATGTCTTACTTGCAAATGAATTGATGAAAATAACTTTATATCGACAGAATTACCCATGCGTGATGATGTTGTATCCAAAACGGCACCGATTATCGCCCATTATGTGCTTAATTCGGTGTTGTTTGATGGCTCAAACATGAAACAAAATTATTTAGTTAGCAGACATCTTTGTTCACGCGAACTCTCGATCTCAGTCACGTGGTTAATGTTTTCACCTTTGACCCTAACTAGACATTGCCTAACTAGTTCCCAGTCCATTAAACGTAAATATATGGTAACTCGTTTTGATTCTCATTCTGTTTGAGACAGAACCTCAAGCATATTATTAAATACCTTACATTACCACATCGGTCCCCCGCTTATTACACCTATTTGTTGACCTCATAAAATTATCGACAATAATTACTTAAACCCATTTATGATCACAGATCAATTTCTGAGGAAGTGTGTTGTGCTGTTCCAGAATGGTGGATCAATAATTTCGGAGGAAATGGGTTCGAACCCATGTCCAGAGGGTATCCAGACGATTGGGACCTTGGACGATTGGGACCTTGGACGATTGGGACCTCGGGACGATTGGGACCTTGGACGATTGGGACCTCGGACGATTGGGACCTTGAGTCAAGACGATTGGGACCTTATTCAAGTTAATATATGTTTATACGTTTATATTTCATTCATACGTTCCTATTAAATAATTATGACATTGGGTTAGTGTTAGTAAGTATAGACTCACGGTGAGTACAGTTTATCAATGTTTACCGTGAGCTTAACGGCAGCAGAGTAGTTTACAGACGAGCAGTGAAAGAGCGTTCAGATATCGACTGGTCATGTTCATCTTGTAACACCAAACAGGTATATATATTTTTTTTAAATCTTCATTTATATATGCATGCAACACCTTTAAACAAAACAGAAGTATAATAATGTAAAAACTTTCAATTTACAATTTCGAAATTTTGAATTCATGGATCATGTTAGGTGAAGAGGGCTTTATTTTCCGTTATATTCCGTTTTCCGTTATAGATCTGTTAGAGACTAAAATCCAATTCATATGTATTTTACAGGGTACCAACCAACCAGATGTCAGTTCCATTCAACACGTCTCCACCACCGTTTTAGAATCAACCGTTACCACCGATCTTCCGCCACCATGTATATAATCGTCTGACAATCGTCCAGAGAGCCTGATACTATTCCCAACACTCGTGAAAGGGCTTCCTTTTTAAGTATGTCCCCGTATCTGTGTTAGTTAGATCGTGGATAAGATCATCACAGTCTGGACTAGACGAGGTTGACGCGTGTTCTAACCCCGGCATGGGAGAAAATCGGGACCCATTTTCAAGCTTGATCTGGTTTGAGGAACATCCCAATGTGCCATTCCGATCGACAAATTTAATCACAATGTTGTAAATTTTCAGAACTTTAGTAAACTTTACTATTTTTTTAAAAATGTTAATGCTTAGATCATGTTCAGATACCGTTATTTGTGATTCCGTTCACCACTCTTTACACTGTTTCAGTTTATGCATCTGAAGTCAATTTGACATGCAGAATTCGATGATATTACTTATTTCGGATGATAGTGTCTAAATCGCACAGACCACCACAAACACTACTATAATACTGAACCGAATGTTTATTCGTGGCCATATAAGACGTACATCTATTCTCATATTATATCTTATTGGTTCAGCTCGGTCTTTATTATAACCGCCCATATCACATTTTGACAGGAATACTATTGGCATTTCATTGTTAAAATCGTTTCTGCTAGGTCATTGGGGCAATCCATAAGTCATGTTTCTGATCAATAGCTCATGTTTTTCACAAGTTATATATAATCTCATATATATTTTGAAGACCTCTGTCTGTATGTAGGCCTATGTATGTTTGTTTGTTTGTCTGTCTGTCTGTCATTTATACAAATCTACGATTCTCGACCGATCGGGATGAAACTTGGTACGTGTGTGTAGTTTGACCAGGCGGTGAACGTTGTCGTATTGGCGAGCCCGTGCGGCGCCCGCTTCCCGCATGCGCAGACGAGATCTCGGAAACGGGTGGAGCTATCGACTTGATATTTGGTATGTGAATGTATCTTGCCCCGGATGCGAATTTTATCGGGTCGCCGAGCCCGTGCGACGCCAGCTTCGCGCATGCGCAGACGAGATCTCGGCAACGGGTGGAGCTATCGACTTGAAATTTGGTATGTGAATGTGTCTTGCCCCGGATACGAATTTTATCGGGTCGCCGAGCCCGTGCGACGCCAGCTTCGCGCATGCGCAGACCAGATCTCGGAAACGGGTGGAGCTATCGACTTGAAATTTGGTTTTTGAATAGCCCGGACTACGTCGGGCTCATCGGAAGACCTCTGTTTGTTTGTTTGTTTGTTTGTTTGTCTGTCTGTCTGTCATTTATACAAATCTACGATTCTCGACCGATCGGGACGAAACTTGGTACGTGTGTGTAGTTTGACCAGGCGGTGAACGTTGTCGTATTGGCGAGCCCGTGCGACGCCAGCTTCGCGCATGCGCAGACGAGATCTCGGAAACGGGTGGAGCTATCGACTTGAAATTTGGTATGTGAATGTATCTTGCCCCGGATACGAATTTTATCGGGTCGCCGAGCCCGTGCGACGCCAGCTTCGCGCATGCGCAGACCAGATCTCGGAAACGGGTGGAGCTATCGACTTGAAATTTGGTATGTGAATGTATCTTGCCCCGGATACGAATTTTATCGGGTCGCCGAGCCCGTGCGACGCCAGCTTCGCGCATGCGCAGACCAGATCTCGGAAACGGGTAGAGCTATCGACTTGAAATTTGGTTTTTGAATAGCACGGATGAATAGCCCGGACAACGTCGGGCTCATCGGCTAGTTTAAGTTATAATTGTTTTCAAAATCGGCAAGTAATTTTTCGCAATTAAAAATAATTAATCGCAATTTTTTCTTTGTTAATGCTCTTGCGATTATAAAGATGCATGCATCAGATCGCCCAAAAAGTATTTTCACAAAGAATTAGTCACTTATATTTTAGGAAATATTATAAATTTAATACTGATACTTCAAAAATATCATATCAATATTTACTTCATTTCACGTCACAAACTACATTTAAAATACTCATCAAATGGTTACCAGGAACACGTATAAAATTAATAATGGCATATTACACCTTTTAATATATTTATATACTTAAAGGCACGGGCGGCGTTCGTTCGAAATATTTATATTTGTTCAAATCGACATCAATTAACAGAAGGAATATCAAAATATATACAGTTCCGCTCATATGCCAAACATAATCAACGTGTTACAGAAATTGTGCTTCTCTTTACATAACACAGCGCAATTCTATTGGTTAATCACACACAAAATGATATAAATGCTCTTTATTATTTCCTATATCAGGAAAACAGTAACAAAAAAGCTCTTTATGTCTAAACAAAAGCCAGGAAACGTAACGTTTTTTGCTTTTATTTACATTACAAAGGGGGGAAATTGACAATAACATACTGTTTATGCCATATTTATGATTAGCATAAGAACAAAGTCTGTCTATATCTTACTATTCCTTCTGACGGTTCAAGTTTATGGCGGTTTTGGGAGCTCTATATATTAATTTTTTGTCCACAATTTCTCCCTTTAACAGTTGAAACCATGGGTGGGTCCGGTTTTGGTCGAGGATAAAAATTGCAATAAAAAAAATCCATTCTCATCTTTTCTCATAGTTTATCATGGCTTTTTAAAACTTATTATACATAGAGGATACCTGCGTGTTTTGAGTGAATACCGGAAGTATCTCATGAGTGGTCACAGTGAGATACTGTAATCATCACGAGTGGCCTAAAGGCCACGAGTGATGATTCCAGTATCTCACTGTGACCACGAATGAGGTAATTCCGGTATTCACTCAAAACACGAAGGTTTTCTTTTTATTATATATGCGCTATTTACTAAAATAGATCGAGGAATTAATTCAAAATCGAACTGATTCCGATTCACATCGGCAATACAATTTTTGCACAACAAACAGAGAGACCACGTGGTTCAATAAAATTCTGTCGATAACTCATACACATGCTTCAAATGTGCGTAATATATCAGATAACTTTATTTCAAATATACCAACTTACTTGCTTGTGTACTATTAGCAATGAAGCCAGCTGATGTGGCATTGCATTTTTGTCACTTATTGACACAAAATCGTTATTTGAAGGCTTTTAAATTCTGAGGTGGGACCGTGACAAATTGTATAGTATAAACAACAAACCGGAAGTTTACCTATAGTGAGATAACGCTTTAGCCAGAGTAGAATAAAAAGTGTTATCTCACTGTAGGTCGAAGTGGTGGGATAGCGCAATCTAAATAACTCGAATTTGCAGCTATCTGATGAGGTAGCATATAATAAAACTACCTATCCACATCTATATGTGTATTTCATTCTGACAATACACATAGCTGTATTATTACCAATAGATACAGATATATATATATATATATATATGAGCATTTTGGGACCTACAGGCTTTCAAATATCATAGCGTGCTGTGATCCTGGGTCCTACTGACAGAGTAAAAGGCTGATCATAACTTTGATATATAATATATATATGATATTTTTTTTCCGGGGGAGGCCCCCCCCCCCTGACTCCCTCCCGTACTCTCCCCATCAGGCCCTCGGGAGATGCCCTCGGCAAAACTACCTATCCACATATATGTGTATTTCATTCTGACAATACACATAGCTGTATTATTACCAATAGATACAGATAGACCAAGTACGTTAATCTGGATAAAGGTACATGGATAGACATATGAGCATTTTGGGACCTACATGCTTTCAAATATCATAGCATCTCCTGCTGGGATACTACTCGCCTCGACATTTTGTAGGCGAGCTACTCGCCACTCGCCCAGAATGATTTAAGGGGAGCTCCTCATTGCTCACCAGTGATTTCCCACATGGAGCGGACTGGAACTGGGTTTATTTAATCAAATTGATGGTGTTTTTACTTTACACATGCACATATTTTAACCTATTGCTAATAAGGGACACAACTATCCTGTTAAAGTGGGTATTTTACATTTATAACCATGAATATTATGGTTTTTAAAGGTTTTGTCACTGGTTTAGTTGGCATATTTTTCAGCCATGTGCTTTGTTTGTTTATTTTTTGTGGGTGTACTTGATCAGCGTTCTCTCAGTTCCGATTCAGACACAATGAGAGACACTTACCCTGCCAACAACACATTATTTAGTAGAATTTACAAGATCTTCATTAATTTTGGGGGTGGGTATCTCAGACCTGGGTGGAAAAAACTTACGCTCCCGGGGTGGTGGGTCCCCAAAACTGAGAAACAAAAAAATTCCACCTTGTATCCGTAATTTTTTTCCTGACCCCCCCCCCCCTGTATAATGCGTTATATAATGCATAACTAACTGTGACACAACTCAATTTCCCTTTGGGCGAAATGATGACCTTTAATGTTGGGGAGGTGCAGCCAATTCGACTATTCGTATTATAAAACATTACCAAAAATCTGCAACTAAATATCCGGAATTATATTAGCAAGTCACGTCACGAAGAACTTGCAGAACCCACTGCCAAAGCTAACACGTCGCGTTTAAAGTGAAACGTCTTTCCATACAACGCGCACCTGCCGGACAGGAACCAGTCATAACCAGTCAGTTATCATTTCCGGGTTTGTGGACTACGAAATAAACAACACAGACGAGGACATGGACCGTATTACAGATATAGTTTGGGTGAGATTCCATTTATAGATCAAAATCTTTGGCATTTTATTATAAAGCTCGGAATTTCTAATAAATTTTTTGAATATCCTATGTTCTTGGGAATATTTCAGAAAAGAAAAGAATACATTTCTTTTTCAAGTCAAGATTGACAAGAAAACAGATCAATCATTGAATCATTGATTGATTGATTCAATGACATTGACAATGATTTGAATGAATGAATGATTCAGTATTTAATTTAACAAAGAAAAAAACAGATGATCTCATTCACAGACTGGCAGTGGCCCCTTTGTTCGAAATTCTTGTCAAAATGGTTCGGGTTTGATGATTTGCAACATATATTTACACATTAAAATCACACGGGTCCGTGACTAACCGCCCCCGAGTCAACCCGCCCCCTTGCACTCCGAGACAACCCGCCCCCGGACAACCCGCCCCCTAAAATTAATTAACTGTAATTAGTGGCTAATTAGGAGGTGTGAGGGGATTATGAGATGTTTGTTTAACGAAACTGGGTTGTTCTTTATAGATTTGTATTTGATGTAACAACAACACGGACAACGTACAATAAATACACATGACAATTGACATATAATATAATATAACTTATGAACACAAAAATGCATCAACGATAATATGTTTATTTATTACGAAGTTTAATGAACGAAATTTAAAAACGGAATGAAGTATATATGCTATTAAATATGAATATGAACGAAGATTAAAAACAAAATTTAATAAGTTTAACAAACGAACAAATGCAATGATTAATTTGGGGCTGCTGTAATCCTGTTTCGTTCGACGAGACACCAAGGCGAAGACTAGTGGGAATTGCTTCCCTTTGTCGTCTTTCTGTATAAATGTGTTGATGGACATCAGCTGGCCTCGCAGAGTGGCTGTTTTAACAGTGCTCCCACAATCCTGAATGTACCATCGATAAACCATATGCGTGCGCCACACACATCACAATCAACGGAATGTTGCTTTGGTCGCACCTCCAAATCGCAGTGAATGCAATTAGGAAACATGCTTGCAGAATGAAGATAACCCATAGGGGCCTACTCTAGATTTAATATAGGGGCCTACCCAGTTCCGCCGGCATCGTTCCCAAATCACACTCACAGTCAAAGTCACAGGCCTTCCAATTATAAACAGTGACTGAGTGAGTGATAAATATTAAAATAATTAAAATATAATTTTTATTAATATTTACCTGTAAGTAGACACCGGTATGAATCTAAATTTCATATTCTTCTTCCTGCATCAGTGCATGCCAACTGGTTATTATTTGTACGACTTCCCTGTCGTCGCCCAATGTTTTGAGTTTTTCAATGAAATATAACTCTAATATACCCGTTATTTAGTAAAAAATCACCTTTACTAAATAACGGGCACACCAAAAGAATCACACCACAGAGTCAGAGAGACACATTTCAAGAATACTATAGGAAATAAACAGGGTGGGTGGGCTTGGGGGAGGTTGGCTTTACATTCTAACAAACTTCAGCCCAAAATTTTCTCGACGTGGAAGTTCTGTGAGATTGCCCCGGACTATCTGCCCCTGAGTCAACCCGCCCTTCTGGGCGTCCCGATAAACATGGGCGAGTTGTTCAGAAATTGTTATTAGTAATTAAGGTTAAGGTAGGTGATGACTAATTAAAAGGGGTGCTTTCAAAAAAAAATTTGATGCGAATGGTGCATTATCACAACACTCAGTGATCAGGATTCATCTCACTGATGTTAACTGCAAGCTGAGTATACAAACACCTTTTGAACGATGCCAACAGGAATCGCCACGATCAGGGAATATATTTATTCCTAGGGAATATTAAATAAATAAGGGCTTAATATTCCACCATGTCTAACACCACTCGTGGGCTGGAATCATGTCAAGTACATATATGTTTGTCCCCAGCGAACATGATACATCTGATTTAGAAATCAGTCCTTAAGGATCCGAATAATAGCTGATGGCACTGATCGTTGCTCTAGATGATGTAGTAGCATTTGATGGTTGACTCGATTGAACACTTTACTTGACTTATAATGTCGTATTGCTTCTTTTAATGCAAATATGCAGCCGTCCGTTGAATGATCTTTTTAAAAACCAAACTGGTTATCTGTGGTATATAATTGTTCAGAGCATTTATTGAACAACACCATTTCCAATACTTTCGAAATAACAGGATAAAGCCACTCGACGGTAGTTGTCTTTTAGGCAATATTCCCAGCTTTATTTTCAAGATGGGCACAAATGTCACTTTCAACAAATTTGGGGGAAGGTGTCCATGTTTGATTATAGCATTGAAGACTATGGTAAGGCACTTGAAAATTTTAAGTTCTCAGCCGTTATATCATCTGGTCCAGCAGATTTACCAGTCTTAAGTTTGTTTACAGCATCGATCACATCAGTTTCAGTAACATTTATGATTGTATCGCATTGCATTGACCCAAGAATGTTGTCATTGGGACCTATGGATTTGATGTCCACCGATTCCTCATTGTTGGAAAAAACGTTCCTGAAATGTTCGCCTCACATCTTGCTAATATCAGCCTTG
The DNA here is from genome assembly GCA_032622095.1 of Siphonodentalium dalli. Taxonomy (NCBI): domain Eukaryota; kingdom Metazoa; phylum Mollusca; class Scaphopoda; order Gadilida; family Siphonodentaliidae; genus Siphonodentalium; species Siphonodentalium dalli. The sequence goes on along the minus strand of CP136065.1, from coordinate 147,512,911 downwards.
CCATTTGCTCGACCGATCGAGTTTGTATTTCCACATATGGCTCCTTTTGAAAAGGTTTCCAAAATGCATTTACATTGTTACTACACAGGGTCTTAGCTACTAGTAGTTCATAGCCTTAACCTGTTCAATGTTCGATTTGCATTTTCTCAGAGCAGATTTGAAACTTGATCGTCTTCGACACATTGTGTCATAAATGTATCCATATCGAGGTCTTCCTTGATTAACCCATATAAAGAAAATTTCCCTGGCTTCACTGTGCAAATGCTTCACATGTACATTCCATCCAGGTATTGGACTGAATCTGTCTGTTCCGTTAGAATTTACAGTTAAACATTCGGTGGAAGAATTCTTCAGGTCGTCGATAATATGCTTGCATATTTTGTTAATAATCGAGCTTTTATCATGGGTGTCTCAAAACTGATTGCCATCGGGGTCATTCGTTAAAATTATAAAAATGATTTTTCTCAATAATTGTCTGGATAAATAACTATATTTATCCATTTGCACTGAGTTGGTACATTTCCAGTTTATTTTATGTCTTGTTGTCGAAACTGAAGTATATGGGCTATACACAGGAAGATGATTAGTTTTTATCGAAAGTGATTGGCTCTAATGGCCTGGGAATATGATTGGCTCTAAAGTCTAATGCAGTAACAGTCTGGGAATAGTCCTTGAACCAGACATATAATATATAATCGGACAGAGGCTCAGAGCCAAGCTCTAAAATACTATATACTATTCATGAGCGACTAGCTCTGTTAGAATAGTCGGGTCCACAGACAAGTCTGGGAAATGTGAAAATTCAACTATCCTAGCTGAATTAAGTTATTTATTATACCCGCCAGTTGGTAAATTTTATGCAATATGACAACATCAAAAATTATTTACCGAACTCTTAAAAGTAATTGACCACCTCAAACATGGTGTCACACTGGGAATACCATGGTATTATACTGCGGTAACCTCCAACACCCGCTGTAAGGTTACCGATTATTACTGCTTCAATACCGCATGCTCTGTGTTTACACCATGATACATGCAGTCACGGCTCACGATACCGGGTTGATTTTTTTTACGAAAAATACAGTAAGCAGACCTGGCATTATTTATCACTCCGAGTACTCATTTTCCGCTTGCCTAAAACTAAGTCCAGCCCTGTTCCCTGTGTGAGGTAGATAATACACCAGTTCATGGTACGGTATCCAAGTATAGGACATGAACATGCTTGATATAAAATTTGAATATAGGGGTTTAAATGTAACACGTCATGAACTTCACTTCATTGTTTCGACTGTCAGCCTGTCAATTTATAAACTCCAACATCGTCTGGTGTCAGACCGCATTGATTGGCATTTATTTCAGGAAAGTTACTGAAATTTGTCGAAGTATTCTTGGAAAATCGAAGGCAAAGAGTTATCTTGAACAAATGCAAATCTGTTTATCTGTTTACAGGAGTACCACAAAGAAGTGTTTTAGGTAGGGTACTGCTTTTGATTTATATTAATGATCTGCCAGACAACTTGGATAATAAGCGTAAAGTGTTCGCGGATGACATCAAAATTTTTGGATCACCATTCACAACAGATCTTCAGAGTGTAAATGGTCTATCGATTGGCAAATGTTCTTCAATTCGACAAAAATCCATGTTATCCATTTCGGTTTCCACAATCCAAAGTTGAAGTATTACATGTCTGATGATCCAAGACACCCAGAGATATCACCTTCGGCGTTCGAAAAACATTTAGGAGTTCATATCGACAAACAAATTTAATTTCGATAAGGACATGAACGAGGCAGTCTCCAAAGTGAATCACGTGCGATCAAGCAGTCATTTGTGTACATGGAGCTGGACATGATCGTTCCTTTGATTCAAATTCTCTTGAGGCTATACTGGAATACAGAAACACGGCCCACAACGCAAACATTCAAAGGCGATAGAAAACATCCAAAGAAGGGCCACCAAACTAGTTCCTGCTCTAAAGAAACTTCATATAGCGATCGCCTTTGAGCTTTGGGCTTTATGTCTCTCAAACATAGCGTGTGTGAGGCGATTTAATTGAAACATTCAAACTAATGCACAGACTATTTAATGTTGACAAAAACTTACTATTCGGTACAGGCAATGGCTCGAGAACTCGGGTCACGACTCACAAGTATAAAATACAAATGTTTGAAATGAACCAGTGCCACAAGGATGTGCGATTGAAATTCTTTTCCATACATGTACTATTGAAATTCTTTTCCATACATGTACTATTGAAATTCTTTTCCATACATGTACTATTGAAATTCTTTTCCATACATGTACTATTGAAATTCTTTTCCATACATGTGCGATTGAAATTCTTTTCCATACATGTACGATCAAAGATACGTTATGATGATTGACAATTATAGGCCCACTAACCACGACAAGTATGTTTTGACAGCCAAAGGCGCTTCAGGAGTGAGGACTATTTAAAAGCGATGCATTACTCTTTTCAAAACTTGTACTGGAAGGGTTTAATAATCACAAGACACATATGCATTGAGTCAACACATTGATGTTGATCACTAAGTGTTGAGTCAATGCAAGTGGAATCGGGTCAACACAAAGAATTTTATCACTAAGTACTACAGAAGGAGACGATATCAATGAGCCTGAGGGTTGTGGCAGAGGATCTCGAGACTGAAATTCAGTTGAGATACACAGTCCAAGCCAGAACAGATGTAAGAATTCTTGGATGATTACATGGCGTCGCCCTCAAAAATCAAAATCTAATAGTTTTCTAGGGTTTGAAGGCTGGGTTCCTCAACTAAAATAGAAGTGTTTCACCCCTGAAGCAGAAGAAATAGTAATTTATGGGATGTTAAATCAGACATGTCTTTTTTAAGATCAGACGCTTTAAAACTTGAAGTCATGTGCCTACAGAAAGCTTTGTCATGAGGATTTAATCCTTCAGTTTTGCCAAAGAACAATGATTTGCTTTGGGTATCTGAGGGATAATATCTTAGTGTCCTTTAATTTATTCAATTCTCCAGTTATGAAAATCATTTCAAATGAATATATCCTGTGTTCTATCAAAATCATTTTCCTATTAAACTTGAGAAGTGACTTTGAGGTCTGGTATGATATACGTGTATGTCCATACACAGTAATCACATGTGATAATCCCCATATTTTCAAGTTTTTCCCAAGGAATTGCATTTCTCTAAAATAGTTCATGAATATTTTCAAAAAAATATTTTTGAAGTTCTGATGCTGTCACACAGTATGGTGTCCTTTGAAATATTTAGAGGAAAGTGATGCAATTAGTACCACAACTCGAACACCTACTGTTCCACATAGAGTCCACATAGAGTAAAACTCATCAAACTTAATCTTATGAGCTTGAAATATCACTGGTTTAGAGGTGATTTGATGGAGGTACTCTAAATAGCCAAATGTATTATCATTTAGATCATAATACTTTTTTTACTCGAACTGGTTATCTTAGGTCATAAATTAGGTCATCTTTAAAGTGCCAAAAACTAAATTTACAAGAAATTATTTTCCACATTGTAGTTAACAATTGGAACTCTCTGCACGACATCATAGTTGAGGCAGAAGATATGAACCAGTTCAAAACTTACGTGGACTTGCTCATCAATAGCAAGAAATATCAGAACTGACAATTTTTTGGTTGCTTATGATAATATGTCACCTACTCACTGAAATTGTTACTGGGACAAAAGGTCGCAAGTCTTTTCCTGCAGATTGATGATGATGATCATCTTTATTCAGCCTTGCACAGATGTTCAGATTTTTAGTGTCAAATTAGTTGCTGAATAGTTCATGAATGATTGCCTGGGAAACACCCAGCATCTTTCAAAACAAATCATCATAAATTTGAGGGGATTATTAAAGTCACATGACTTCTTTCCCTTTACATATTATAACGGTATTGATATACATGTAGCAGATATAACAGTCAGTTAACAATGAAGGTTAGTCGAGCATACAATTGTACATGTATATCATTCATACCAAAAGCTGTTGTCTAGTTGTTTCTTGAACTCTCAAAGGTATTCAACAGAAACAATATGATCAGGCAAACTGTTCCAATTATGATGGCTCTCTGAGAAAAGAAATTCCTTTGACCTTTGACTGCGAGATTCTTATGGAGCTTATAACTATGGCCTTGTGTCCCTTTGTGTAGTGCATTTTCAAAGAAATGTGTCCTTGTCGATGATAATAAAATCTGTGCCTTATTTTATAAATAAACTTTGATCATCGCCTGTATTGCAGAGACATGAGGTCACAGTTAACAAGTCGGTTGTTGTATGGAAATTCCAGAAAAGTAGTGACTGGTTTACCAATATGGTAGCACGTCTCTGGACTGACCCTATTGCTCTTGGATGTTTATTTAAATGAATGTTCCTATCGTTTTCATACTCCAAAATATTTAAAGCCTTTGTGTAATCCGATATCTTGTAGGACAAAATCACAAGTTGGCAGTGCATTTTAGAAAATACTAACCAAGTGACTTGTTCCATGGGCCACAAAATAAAATTCCCTAGAATGAGTCATTTCAACACTCTTCTCATTATCACTGCTATATATAGCTTTTCCTGGCAATCCCCACATTATGACATCACCGCACACATTTTGTATAAAAAATACATGTAGTTTTACGATTGATAGATATCTGCTTTTGATATTGTTTTCGCGAAAAACAAATATGGTGCTGACTGTTGAAATTCTTGGAAACACTTAAATGTATTCTCCTTTCTAGACTCAATTTCTAGTTATTATTTGTCAATTCTTGACTCTTCATAGATGTTTTTTTTCAAAACCCGACTTATGGTTTGGTGAGGGACAGTTGGCGGGTAGGCAAACAGCTCTAAACCTATGTAAAATATAGCCGTGTATGATGGATTCTGACTATTTTTTGTCGAGTTTGATTTGGCGAGGTCCGCTGGCGTCCGGATGGGTTGAAGACCATTAGTGCGATAACTCAATCAAATGTCAACTGATTCCATTGATAATTGGTATCTGGATCTGTTGCAACCATATCTCGAATGAGTTTGAAAACCAGGTTTGTCCTATCTTTTATATGAGAGTTACAGGACTTACATGTAGTTTGTCTATTTTTAGCGATTTTGTTCGTTCTCGATCATTAGCGCTATAACTGAAACAAACTTTGCAGTTGCTACTAGTATATATGAATTCCGATGTATAAAATATACATTGGGGCAGGCAGTCTATTATTCATTAGCAGGGTGTTCAGATAAAAACAGACAATAGGCAGAAAAAAAGATAATACAAGTACAGAAGACTTCATATTCATTGGTGGGAAATGTTCAGATAATAGGACATTTTATGTTCAGATAATAAGTTCAACAAATGACATATGGCCAATTTGGCCATTTGTTGAAATTATAATCTGAACATTTCTTGAGGGACCTACTGGTTAATGAGAATGAGAAACAGTTAAAGTTGCTTAGTAAATAAAACCATGCTTCCTCAAGACATGTACATGTATGTGAGGGATATGTATAAGCTTTCAATATGTAACTTGTATTACCGGTACATGTACAATTAGTACCTGGGTATTTAGAGGAAACTACTGTAAAATGTAGATTACCATCAGGTACAAAAGCTTCTTATTTTCCTTTTCACATTTGATGTGTACCTGTAGGTATTTTGGTTTGATATGCATATACTTTTCAGCATGTTCATGTGGGCCATATCTTTAACCTACAGTAATGCCCTAAGTAATCGACTCTTGGGGAGAGCTTTCCGATGAATGGCAAAAAGCCATATTTCTGACTAAATCCTGAAAAGTTACCCATAATTCTTCTGTAGTAAAAGAGTCGATTACTTAGGGCATTACTGTATATATGTACTGATAGGTGATATTAAGTGATGCGCTAGTTATTAAAAAAAAACATCAGTTCATTGAACGACCTTGGTATGGTTCGTAATAACATTTGGCAACTGAATTGCCTGAGGGTCAGAAAAAATGCAGTCACTCTATCAATATAATAAGTTTTTGTGTTGCCTTGCATCTATCATATCACCAGGTTACAGTTTGTTCAGCACTCCTCAAAAAAATTCTGGATATTTATCTTGTGCGAAGTTGGTAACTAAACATCATTGGATATAAACTAGTACATTATAAAAGTGTCAGGCTCCAACCTTGACCATATTCATAACAGGGTCATTAAATGGGTGTACTAGTCTGATGACTCGTATTCAATCAAACACAAGTTTGTACTATATTTAGATATGATATTGTTTGATGTGTATATGGCCGCATTAATGTGTGGTGGATATTGAACATTTATTAAAGTGACTACTACTGGTATCAGTTAAATAAACTAAACTGCTTATAATTTCCTTTATGAAAGCTAGCAGTGCCACAAATACTATCAGAGATAGATAGATAAAAATACATGTAAGTTGACTGATTTAGTTTATGGTATCTAATTTGAGATGTGTAATATCAAGATACTCGCATTCTATATGCTAGATCACATTATAAAATACTAGTATAGCCATACATGTACAGTAATGCCCTAAGTAATCAACTCCTTAACCACAGCAGAGTTATTGGTAACTTTTCAGGATTTAGTCGGAAATATAGTTATGAATAAATAATCATAGTCATCATAAATATATTCCCCACGTTATTTTTTCAACGTTATAAGGTTCCCTGTCAAAACTTCAAAAAGTCCCAATGTTTTGTACTGGTGGAATATGATATCTACAGGCGTTAGTTTCATGGCATGATCTACCTACAGGCCATATCCCTCACCCGATCATGATGAAACTTTATATAGATCTTCAGCGTGATGACTTCTTCTTTTATCATTCTTTTCATTGCTCAGCAAAAAATTTAACATCTTTCCAAGTTGAGCTACAGTGTCTTTGACACTTTCATTTTAGGGATAAGGTCAAAAGGCTCTAAATTTGAATTATTTACTCTCTTTTTAGACACTTTTGAAAATTCATATACAGGTACATGTACATGTATCTAATAAATTATGATATAGGATTGACACCTATAGTTTCAAGAATAAATAACTTGTAAAACTACTGCATGTAAGCAGAATATGCTCAGACTGATATCCCCAAAACTTGTACATGTACCTTATTCTAACCACTATATTCTCTGGCACTAAAGAGTTTAGCACCCCCTTAAGAACCTTAAGGTTAGAAATTCTCTGATGACTGTTTCAGTCAAAAAATTCAACCGAAAGTAAGAAAATATGTGACTTTTTGTCTGAATTTTTTTTTTTTACTCTAAAAAGACTAATTTTTCCAGCTGATTTATTTTATGCATATTATTGATCAAATGGATCTAAAATGAAATATACCTATACCAATAATACACAAAAGCACAAATGTCAAGGTTCATAAACTACCAGCATATAGACATCTAACTGATGTACATGTACTAGTAATAACCTTTGGACTTTACAATAAGTATTGACCATGTCTATAAATCCTTAGTTAATATTTTATTGATCATTATACCCCCCTAACGAAGTTAGGGGGGGGGGTATACTGGAGTCAGCTTGTCTGTCGGTCGTCCATCCGTCATCCGTCTGTGGACACAAATTTGTCCGGAGTTTTTCTCAGTCGTTTTTTGATCAATTTCCGTGAAACTTGGCACAGTCATCAACCACCATGGGAACCTGTGCACCTACGATTATGATGTCTGTCTGACTTTTTTTGGTGCAGTTATTTCCACTTAGAAAATTTTTGCAACATGTATAATTTTGTCCGAGCTTTTATTCCTACATTTTTAGGTCAATTTTTTTTTAACTTGGCACAGATATTTAGTAACATGGGAATCTGTGCACCTGCGATTATGACGTCTGTCCGGCATTTTTTGGTGCAGTTATACCCCTTTGTTGACTTAGAATTTTTTTTGCAACATGCCTAATTTTGTCCGAGCTTTTATTTCTACATTTTTAGGTCAATGTTTTTTAATCTTGGCACTGATATTTAGTACCATGAGAACCTGTGCACCTGCGATTATGATGTCTGTCCGACTTTTTTTGTGGAGTTATTCCCCTTTTTCTACTTAGAACATTTTTGCAAAATGCATAATTTTGTCCGAGCTTTTATTCCTACATTTTTCGGTCAATAGGTTTAAGATTATGGTTAGGTTTGTGCACCTGCAATGGGAACTGTTATTTTATTATTTTAACTAAATGTTTACTGACATGTGAAACATCTTAGTATTTTAAAAACAGGGGGGTATCCTTAGTCCCATTGGGACAGTCACACCTCTAGTTTTGATCTACAATGAAGAGTACCTGTAATCAATACTATACATGTCAGTACATGTACTAGCATGGGATGAATCAATCGTAAAATGACCCCGACAATAGCTCACAAGTTCATCAAATATTTTATACCTTGCACGGGGACGGGTGCATGGACTCACATAAACATTTTTAGTGCATGCATTCATTCACCTGTAAAATTATGTACTAGTAGTTATGTTTTGTTTGTGGATAATGCTTGTGGACTTGTTTCTTTTCAAGGCCAAGTCAGTGGCAAACATATAATCTTATACATACAGAATCCTAATTGGACTTCATTGGTTGGACGTTTAGTACATTTTCTTGGTACACAATCGATTAGTGATACTCTGTAACAGAGGTGCAAGACCTAGTAAGTTTAAATTATCTGATATTACTTCTCACAATTTAATTGTGGAACATGTTGCTCAATTATGCAGAATTGGTACATGTGTACATTGTATGTACCCATACTTTATCAATATAATAGAGCAATTCCACATGTTATCAAAATGGCAAATTTTGCTACTCCGAAAAAATCACAACTTTTGTGCCCTGTTGTTACGTCGGTTACATTGGGTACAAATTAGAAAACGTATTCCTTGAACTTCTTTCAGGACCATTGGTGCATAGGGTACAAATGGTTACTTCTGGTTACTTTACCTATTAGTTAATGTTACATTTGTTACTTTTTGTTTTTTTTAGAAATCCCAAAGTACCTAGTTACATTGGGTACAAATTAGAAAAACATATGCCCAGAACTACATTCAGGCCCATGGGTGCATGGGGTACACATGGTTACTTCTGGTTACTTTACCTATTACATGTAGTTAATTACTTTTATTTTTTTTCCTTAGAAATCCAAAGTACCTGGTTACATTGGGTACAAATTAGAAAACATATTCCCTAAACTAATTTACAGCCCCTGTGTACATAGGGTACAATTGTTTACTTCTGGTTAACTTTACCTATTAGTTAATGTTACATTTGTTACTTTAATTTTTTTTCTTAGAAATCCAAAAGTACCTGGTTACATTGGGTACAAATAAGAAGACATATTCCCAGAACTACATTCAGCCCATAGGTGCATGGGGTACATGTGGTTACTTCCGGTTACTTTACCTATTAGTTAATGTTATATTTGTTACTTTGTTCTAATTTGTACCCAATGGCAATGTAACCAGGTACTTTGGGATTTCTAAGGGGAAAAAAAGAGTAACAAATGTAACATTAACTAATAGGTAAAGTAACCAAAAGTAACCATTTGTACCATATGTATCCATGGGCCTGAAAGTGGTTCAGGAAATATGTTTTCTAATTTGTACCCAATGTAACTAGGTACTTTGGGATTTCTAAGAAAAAAAAATAAAAGCAAATGTCACATTAACTAATAGGAAAAGTAACCAGAAGTAACCATTTGTACCCTATGTACCCATGGGCTGTAAATTAGTTCAGGAAATATGTTTTCCAATTTTTCTAATTTGCTATGTACCAATGGGTTATAACTTAGTTCCAAAAATATGTTTTCTAAGTTTCTAAATTTGTGCTTATCAAAATTAGACATATCTAAGCAATTTATGCATCTATTTAATGTTGGGTCAGGCCATTTGTCATGGCAGAATTCTCCACGTGACAACTCATACTGTATGAGTGATCATCCGTAGTCTATAAATCTATCATTTATTTTGGGTATATACCACCAACAGTGAAGGATCCAGGAATTTTTGGGGACACCTGTTTTCGGGTAATGGTATGCGGAAGGCATATCCAGAAGGCCTGAGCGGGGGAGGTTGATGGTGGGGAGGGGGTCTTCCCCTGGAACATTTTTGAAAATCCATTGCATTGAGAGATAATCTAGGGCTCTCTGAGTCAGTATTTAGAATTTTACTGAGAGGTCAATTTGATGGATTACGTTCAATGGATTATGCTTATCCTGCTTGAAATGAGACTTACTGTTATCACTCTAATTCATATAACAGGCTATTTTCTAAAATTCAAGTGAGAGACACATACATAATATACTAGTAGTGCACATACATAATATACTAGTAGTTCAGAAACAATGTCTATTAAGTTGGTAATTACTATTGGTACCAATCCCTATGTTAATTATTCATTTGGTGTTATGAGATCCCACCGGATAACCTGGTTGATTTGATCAAATTGTCACTGTTCCTGTATACTGTGTAATTTCACTTGAATTTGATTGAAATACTGAAGGCTGATGATAACAAACCTGAACTCAATCTATTTGGACTATTCACAGATGAAAGCTAGATAAAGCCAAACATATACTTTACATCTGATGAAATAATTCCAACTGTTAAACTTAAATCTTTTTGTAACTTAAATGTGTTATGTTAATATATAGAAATATATAAATGTTTTGTATCTTGTTATGATATGAATTGGGACCTGAATTTATTTTTTCAATTTTTGTTTGTTGGGCGCCTGGAGTTTGGGTGCCCAAACCGGTAAACGGTATGAAAACCGGCCTGGATATGTCTCTGACCACCAAATTCCAACAGTTTACCATGGCAACCGATTTTCGGAAAATTATGCATTTGGGGTCTGCAATTTTGCTATCTGACAAGATGTTTTCAACATTTTGAAACAAATATAAATGATTTCCAAAGTTAAATGATTCAGGAATAATTTGCCAACATCTGAAACTAGCCTTGCTCGAAAATCACCCATCAGCAACAGAGAGCGCCATTCAATATTGCCGCCAAATTGCCGTTTTCTAATGTTAAAATGCTTGCTTTTATATCATTTTATGTGTTTATTTAACCCTTTGCACCCTGACGCCCCACAGCGATCGACACCCTGACCCGGGCTCCCCTTGGGATTTTTCCCTTCAATTAGAGAGTGTCTCGTCGCATGATATTGATTGGTTATGTTTATATTGTGAGACAGGTCTGAAACTTTACAGGTTTGGCCCCATTGGATTACCGATCATTATAGGATCGGGATACTTGGTCACCCGGCAACTCCTTTGTAACGGTAGTCAGGCAACTACCCGGAATTGACTGGAAAATGCAATTATAGCTTATATAGCATCGTAATGCAAGACCAGTGAATGAGTTTTCGATACATGTAATACCATGATGTGAAATTTGAGATATACCTGACCAGAAGAGTGAACCAAATGTCTTATTTGAGGATAGCAATGGTTGCTAAGCAAATAGCGCAAATGATCGAATGACACCATTGCACTAACCATTCAGTAGTATTTGTCCCCCGAAGTTTCCGTTGGAGGACTATAGAAATGACCCTCGTCCGTGCATCCGTCCGTGCGTCCGAGATTGGGTACCTTCATGGTGTAATCAACTCCTCCTACAGTTTTAAACGTAGAGATTTGAAACTCTGGGATATTGTTCCTAACATGTTGGTGATTTGCAACATCTATATAGCTAATCAAAAATATAATTTTTTCCATATTTTTGGGGGGGTTTTCGACTTAGAAAATTTGGAAATTTTTTGCCTTTTGGATGAGATTGGGTACCTTCATGGTGTAATCAACTCCTCCTACAGTTTTAAATGTAGAGATTTGAAACTCTGGGATATTGTTCCTAACATGTTGGTGATTTGCAACATCTATATAGCTGATATTTTTTTTATGGAGTTATTAACCCTTTTCGACTTAGAAAATTTAAACATTTTTTTTTAATTTCTTTAACAAAGCGGCATCGACTTGCCATGTTGTCAGGGGACACTGTGTTCTGCTGACCTTTTATTTACCTTAAAAATGCATGCTTTTTGTGAAATATAAATGTAGCATATGCTTCCGTGGTATTAGTGGGTTTATCGTGCATATGCTATGCTATAAACCATTTATTTCTCATTGTGATGCTCTGCGCATGCGCGAATAAATCAACTTGTTGTGTGATAGAGCCTTCCCCATATGTGGCAGAATGCTGATTAATAGACTCGAGGGTAATTTAAACTGAAATTATTTGTCTAAATTATGTCTGTTCTACAAACATGTGGAACATGACACTATATGCCGTAAATATAGCACTACGGTTCGCTTAAAATATCATATGTTCTTTGTAGATTATATGATATGTGCATGCGCATGTATTTCTACCCGATACTAGCGGTCAACCAGTTCATGCACACCATGGGCAATGCTGACATATCCTGGTCAATTAAATATAATTCAATGGGTCTGATGTTGGTTATACTATATATAAATTTGCTATCAACTCATGTTGTCGCTGCACCGTAATATTGGTGTTATGGCATATAGTCACTGTTCGTTTGCACCGAAATATCGGGATTACGGGTTCAAAGGGTTAATGCTGGATCAGACCATTTGTCATGGCAAAATTCTCCACGTAGCAACTCATACTCTATATAGATGGGTAAACATCTGCAGTCTATAAATCTTCCAGAAATTTTGGGTAGATAAACTACTGTTCATTCTAAACATGCCTGAGTTTAGTGTGCCTGTCATTTGCAGAATGAGGTCCCCCAGAGGGTGAATTTAGGGATGCTACCCCACATAGCTGGCTAGCATCACCATATTCACCCTATGGGAACCTCATTCTGCATGGCTTCATCTTCTATGGGAGACATAGACTCAGATTGAAGTTACCAAATGGTGAATATTGTGAACCTCGATTGTGCAATGTGTTGTCTACTAATTTGTGGATATAGAGGAACTAAACTAAAACAGAAATAGAATATATGTGAATAAGTTTCTATAATTTGATAATAAAGAAACTTTCCAGAGAAGATGAGGACTAAGCAGAATGAGGTATACAGAGGGTGAATTTAGTGATACTAGCCCACTATGTGGGATAGCATCACTAAATTCACCCTCTGGGGACATCATTCTGCAAACGACAGGCACCTTATTCTCAGGCCTGATTCTAAGTTTACTATTTTTTTTCAGAAGCCACTCGGCATCGGGACAGCAATGGATTCCGTCCGAGATAAGCTGAACAGCATTTGCGATGGAGTGGAACCATGGAAGATTATCGCTCTGTCGTGCGGAACAACATATCTCATCATGTCTGTCCATGACTTCATATCACAGCCAGAGAGTATGATCAGAATACATTTCAATGCAAAATAGCATTTTAACCCTTTCATGACGTGAGCTGCACTGGTGCAGCATTAAGTATCCTGTGCCAGTGCATTCTCTTATATGTGTGAGTTTCCCCACAGGGAGCATCATATATACAAGTGAATGCACTGGCTTACAGGTCAAGGTAAATATTGTTAGGCCAATGTATTGTCTCATATATGCGAAGCTCCCTATGGGAGACTCGCATATATAAGAGAATGCATTGGTACTGGTTTTTCGCAAAATTTCAGGTAGCTCCAGTCATGAAAGGGTTAAAGACGCTCTCGCTTTCTCGGCAACACTTTCAACAACAATCTTTCTATGAAACTCCTTTGCAAGATATACAGTAATGCCCCGAGAGCTTTCCGATGAATGGCAACAAGCCATATTTCCGACTAAATCCTGAAAAGTTACCCATAATTCTGCTGTGGTTAAGGGGTCGATTACTTAGAGGATTACTGTAGCTCCTGTTTACTGGTTACTTGAGCTAAAACTATTATTTTGCACCCACAAATTTATACAGAAAGTTCAGGGATAAGATAATTCATCTGTAAAATTTGAAATATTGGTATATGAGGTTAAATTTCAAGTGACCCTCCAGGGTCACTTATATTCCTTATAATTATCAGTTTCATTTACCGGTATACAATCTTCTTGAATTCCTTAATGTCTTCCTGTTAGCTAGGCGTCAACATATATCATGTTATGAACGTTTGTGAAAACACTGATGGAAAATTCTCTGAGCAGTTTTAACACCATCAGGTTGCCACTTTTTTTACCATTTTAACAAGTTCATTGAATTATAATGCAACACTTATGAAAAATTTATGCTTCCAGGCGTAAAATCCAGACTTTTACGGCCTTTCTTCAAACTCGCCCGGAAAATTCCCTCTATTGCCCGCCAAATCAAAGACCAGCAAGACAGATTAGCCAAGGTTGTTGATGACAGCTTCTGCATCAGTGGTCAAAGCTTCCAGAAGAGATTACCTGAAAAAGGATTATCTGAGGTCAGTAATGAACCAGCAATAATAAAAGTATTAAAAATAGTAACAACAGATGCATTTATTTAGGGCTTTAACCCTTTCAGTGCCAAGTCCGATTTTTGTATCAACCCTTTTTTCCTTGATAATTTTTCACATTTATTGATTATAATAATGTGATACATTGATGGAAAGAGCTCTTAGAGCTCTTTCCATCAATGTATCACATTATTATAATCAATAAATTTGAAATATAATGTGATACATTGATGAAAAGAGCTCTTTATAGAGCTCTTTCCATCAATGTATCACATTATTATAATCAATAAATTTGAAAAATGATCAAGGAAATATGGGTTGATACAAAAATCGGACTTGGCACTGAAAGGGTTAAATAATATTTGAATACAGTATAACATAAATAATTTCCCATAGCATTCCGATTGTCACGCTTACCGAGGCAATGTGGCTATAAATTCTTTCCTTTCCAGGAGACGGGAGCCATTGCTCTCGCATCCGTATGCACTCGCAAATATTAATTCACAGGTGCTAAAATTCACACTCGTCCCTCTTGTAAATTGTTCATGGTCGCTGTAATTGTTGATTCAATATTGAACTATTTGATGGTGTATATAGAACCTTTCCCATCTCAGTTAAATTATTGGCATGTGAAAGTGTAACTGGGCATAGGTCTATCTCAAAAGGACATTTTGTTGGAGAAAAACCTAACTTGGGATTATATTACGGGTCAATTTAACCCATCTTCTGAATTGCGACAGCAAATAAGTGCTCTCGCTGGGTTTTCCTCATGGGAAGGACTGTACTATAAACCAATAACCACATTGCAAATAATTAAGAATTGAATGTAGTTTGAGTTTGTGTTATTAAAGGGTATAGGAGTAGGACTGTGGTCATTAGGCACATTGTGTGTAACGGGAAGCGATTCACACTAAATGTGCTCCAATGTCTACAGCTCCTCAATAAACACACTCAAACTACATTCATTTCTTATATTTATATAGCATTTTCCATATTATTATCTAATATCTATAAACTCACCTTATTTTGTTTACGGAAATTTGTCTGCAGTTCAGATATGTACCATGAAGTTAGCCCAATGTAATGCTCTAAGTAATCGACTTCTTAACCACAGCATAATTATGAATGGCAACAAGCCATATTTCTGACTAAATCCTGAAGAGTTACCATAATTCTGATGTGGTTAAGAAGTCGATTACTTAGAGCATTACTGTACCTGTGAATTATAGTTTTATTAGTCTATGGCTGCACAATTAAAAACATGCCCAGTTATTCTATCTATTGCATTTAGTCATCTAGTTGAACATGATGTGACATCAGTTGGTGATATGATGTATTTTATTGGGATATAAAATGCATGACTTACTTGGCAGTTGACCAATCGTCAAAGAGAATTTAGTGTAATGCATACAGGCTATGTACATATTTACAATAACCCCTGAGGGCACTCAAATTGCAGGACATGCTGTCTAATTGCATCATAACAATACAAGTCCAACATATTAGTCATTCAAGCCTGAATATAGTGTCTGACATTTGCAGAATGAGGTCCCCAGAGGGTTAATTTAGTGACTGTCCCGCATGGCAGGCTAGCAGCACCAAATTCACCCTCTGGGGACCTCATTCTACTTTAGGCCTCATCTTCTTGGAAGTATCTATGTAGTCTCAAATTAACATTGTTTTTAGTTAATACTTTTTCCCTTCTCTTCAGTTTCTATATCCCCTAATTTGCAGAAGATAAAATACATAATTGAGGTGACTAATGGGTGAGCATCACCATCTTCAACTGGGGAACTTCAATCTGATCCTAGATCTCCCATAGCAGTTGAGGCAAGCATAATGAGGCTCCCAGAGGGTGAATTAGGTGATGCTAGCCTGCTATGTGGAATAGCGTCGCTAAATTTACCCGTTTGGGGACATCATTCTACAAATGTCAGTCACACTAAGTTCAGGCTTGTAGTCATTGAACCACAACACCACCAGTAGGACTGCTGGTCCATTCAAATGAAATCTGGTAACTGTTCTGCTTTATTTTCAGAAAGAAGTACTTGATGAACTAAAGAAGTACACTGCGTTAGGTATGTGTCTTTCGTCTGCCTTTAACCCTTTCATGACGGGAGCTGTGCTGGTGCAGCATTAAAGATCCTGTGCCAATGCATTCTCTTATATATGCGAGTCTCCCAGAGGGAGCCTCGCATATATAAGAGAATGCACTGGCTTACATGGTCAAGGCAAATATTGTTAGGCCAATGTATTCTCCTTTATATGCGAGGCTCCCTATGGGAGACTTGCATATATAAGTGAATGCATTGGCACAAGGTTTTCACAAAATTTCAGGAAGCTCCAGTCATGGAAGGGTTAATTTTTTATTTCAAGGAATCAAATTAAACATATAAATCAGTTATGTATTTCCCAAATTAAAGCCACATGTTGCATTTAGAGTACAGGATTTTGACCGCATCACGCCGAGTACTTGACTTCGTCTAAAACACAATCTATTCGGCTAACATCGGAATTCTTTTTTAATCGTTATAAAAATAAAATTTGCGACCAAATTGTAGATTAATTAAGCAAAATGAATCAAATGGTATATTGAAAGAAAATACTAATATATTTTCAGGATCACAATAATTTAAATAAAATTTATTTGTGCTCTTATACTTACATTGCTCCGTGTCCAGTCAACAGGCTAAGCCTATATAAGACCAGACCCAAAACACTTATTATGGTGCATATGACGAAACAAAATGTGAGATGCACTGCCGATCTAAGAAACCAGCAGAACGGTAATGCATGGCTATCAATAAACCAGGGGGTTGTAGTATGGAGATACACTTGGTGCAAATGGATTGAAGTGTGGAAGGAACATAGTAAAGGATTATGTTCACCCTTCTTGTTTCTATTTATTTAACATCATGGCTCAGTCTCATTCTTTATGGCTTTGTCTATGTCTACATATTACTTCATCGCCTTCAAATTTACTGAAAAATATGTAGATGTCTAGGTGCTACCATGGCTGAGTAACTTTATAACACTGTGGTGACCGCAGTAGCATTCTTTAACCCTTTCAGTGCCAAGTCCGTTTTTTGTATATATCGGACTTGGCACTGAAATGGTTAATGTACACATACCAAGGCGTGTACACGTGTCAGCAAATAATTTCTTCGCCCGATCGGACAGCATACTGTACCCATGACAACATACCTGGACAAATGTTGTAATGGGGGAGTCTGCATTCTGTTTTCGGATCTTTATTCAGTGATCTCAAATGAGACTTTTCAGCCTGACAAACTAGGTATCTGACCGAGTTCTGATTTTTGTCAGAATACCCTGACCAGGTTGCGATCCCCAGTCCGCTAACACGAAATACCAGTATGCTACATCTCGGCTACCGACGAGATGTTTATTTGATATATTGGTGGACAGCTTCAAATAGTTATGTGTTAGCCTTGTTCCCAACTTCAGGATTCCCATTTTAGAGGAAATCTATCTTACGTTGAATAGACAAATAATTGAACTTTTCTATGAGTGCATAACGTGGTTGAAAATTGTTACAACTGATAATAAAAGAAATAATGCTCAGAATCATTATCCAAGTATATATCTACATTGTTATCTCGTATTATCAGTCAGGAAACATTCAACCTTATGTCCTTGTAGATCGCTACAACTTAAATCTCAATCTTGTCTGAATAATTTTTTTTTTTTGGTATTGTGTATTTAAGATTTATGACTTTGAAATTTTTTGTTTAGCAAAGCTCGACTGGTCTAAAGGGGGAGTTTCTGGCTGTGTGTATAGTGGAGAACAGGATGTAACAGACTTAGCCACTAAGGTATTATTAGTAACTTACTTTGATTCGTTATTCAATTACCATTATGTGTAATATGTGAGAGGTCGGTCAGTTGTCAGAAGTCTGACAGATATGTCAAATTACTTATTACACACCACTGGGAAGCTTATTCAGAACAAATATGGCCAAGGCTATGGAAAAGACTATTAGGCCAAACAAAAAAAGAGTGTTGGTTCTCGGGCAATTTTTTTTTTCAAATCAATGAGGGAGGGAGGGTTTTATTTTTATTTTTTATTTTTTCTGCACATAGTAAGCATGGACAAAGATACCTTCCTCTGTCTAGTAATAACCAGAAATGTAGAGGGAACTGTTATGCATATAAACTCATTTAATCTTACATAAAAATGACATTGTACTACCAGTCTATGACTGGGATTACCTACCATTATATAATGCCCCTGACATTCACTATTGTTAATTTTTTTTTTTAAACTGATACCTCCCCATTCTAATATTTGATCCTGAATTTAATCATGTGCCTTTCAATTGTATGGAGTTACAATTAGTGTAAGTTTGATCACAATGACTAATTGTAAAAAGAGCATGGGGATCAGCTAATCATTTTCTTAATTGTAGTCATCTAATTCATGCTGTAAGCCTGCAAGTTACTTTTTAACACATTACATGTTAGAGCTCAATGCACACTAATATTCAACACATATCTACCCTGGACATGTTTATGAAATATATATATATTTTTTTTCAAATTTATTTTTTCGTAAGTTTTTTTGTCATAACATCAGGCATTGCAAAAAAGGCCTAACGCGGCCCTTTTTATTCAATGCAGCAGGGCCTGAGAACCAAAACTTTTTTTTTTGGCCTTAGAGGTTCCAGGGTGTTTCTGACAAATCATGATGCCAAATAATGATATGACTATTCCTATTTCAGTGGGACCTACCGGTATGACATTTATGCCCTAAGATTCTTATGATAAGAATTATTAACAGGAACTTGATTCCTTTATTTATACTGAAGTTCAACTGGAACGCAAGTTCTCTTTGTTCAGACAGATGACCAGTCCTTCAATTTTGAGGTGTACAATAGTGCTTGTGCACCTTAGTGCAACTCGGTTGTGATCTTGAACATTATAGTTTATACAGAAACATATTTCCAACAGGCAAACCAAAGAAAATTAGTGCACCTGGATCTAAAATCAAGCACACAGTTAAATGTGCTCCTATATTTTTCAAAATCGAGGTCCTGGATGACAAGTTATTTTTCGATAATTTATAGCAGCAATTACAGTAATGCTCTAAATAATTGACTCCTTAACCACAGCAGAATTATGGGTAACTTTTCAGGATTTTGTCGGAAATATGGCTTGTTGCCATTCATCGGAAAGCTCTCAGTGAGAGCTTTCCAATGAATGGCAACAAGCCATATTACGGACTAAATCCTGAAAAGTTACTCATAATTATGATGTGGTTAAGGAGTCGATTATTTAGAGCATTACTGTATATTCTTCTATACTATTAGATCTATGATTAACATATATCTATTTACCCCTCTTTATTCAGACCTATAGCATGTTTGCCTGGTCGAATCCTTTACATCCAGATGTTTTCCCAGACGTCAGGAAAATGGAAGCTGAGATTGTACGGATGACATGTGATGCATTTAACGGTGGTCCACAGAGCTGTGGTGCCGTAAGTATTCTGCTCTGCTTTAACATTTAAACCATTTGATGACAAACATACTCGCTAATGACTTCACTTTGGAAATATTGAGATAATAAGTTAATTTTGACCTTTGGCCACTGTTGAACTTATTAGCTGAACATTTCCTACCAAATAGATATCCTATATCTTCTGCACTTCTACCCTCCTGATGAAAAATAGACCATTCCAATGTATACTGTTATAATTAATTGAATGGGAGCATTCCAAACTTACCTGACATTTATTTAATTGTGGTCTTCAGAGTTCTGGTGCAATACGTATTCTTTACACTTATAATTTAAGCTTATAGGTTAGTATTTAGATAATGTTGTCTTGAAAAAATATGGATTTGTGTTCCATACCTTGAAACATAATGTTTCTCTGCAGCAGAGCCCAGTTAAGTATTGGTTCCAAGCTGGTACTGTCAGTCCATGGTCATATTGTCAATCCACAGTAACTTATAATGATAGCAGGTGATGATAATATTATAGGTGGTCATTTAATTTCAGCCCTCATAATTGGCTACGGCAATCGGCAATGCCGAAGCCATTTGCTGAAGCAAGCTGGGCCACGATAAAGGGTTGCCGTAGCAGATTGCCGAAGCCAAACAATCTGAATTAATTTTGACCTAAAGTTGATGGAGTTATAGCAGTCAATATGAAAGTCTCATGCTGACACAAAGCTTAGTGGCAAGAAACACAATCCTGAACACAAATGAATTTCATGAGATGTTTCCATCTTCTGTTGATTGATTACACTTTATTCTCATAATTGCAAATGAATATTGAGAAATACAGAATGATGTTTACAAAAGGATAATATGAAGATATACGTGTATACACATATTATATATATGTCTCCAGTGCAATGGGGATATCTTACACTATACAATTCTGTTTTTATTTTTATCTGATTCGACCTGGTGGTACGAAGTTGGTTTGAAATTCTTTTTATTTTTTTGCACTAATTCCGAAATGGATTTTGGGAACGCATGAGTCATGTTGCACTTTGAAATACAACGGTACTTGTTTATTTAAATACGTTTGTCGTTATTTAATGTCTATAAACACTTATGAATGCTGTACCAGTCTGTTAGTTAACGATTGTCTGGGAGATTATTCATATAATTGGGCCTAATGATTCTATTCACTCAGTAAGTGCAGTTGGGATTACCAGTGAATATGATATCGCCTGTATAGCTGTTGGGAGTTCACAGTGTGTTATTACTATTAGCTTCTCACTGTCAACAGTTTACTGTCACTTTGTTGGTCACAGGTCAGTCGCGACCTAGATTAATTGTGATTTAATACCAGCTGGCTGATATCGATTCAGCCATGAGCTGGGAGTAATAATATAATATATTAATATAAATTAATACCAATAATTTAAATTAACTTGAATATTGAATGCTCAGTTTATCACATTTTTAATACATATAAATTGTTATCAATAGTATAATATTCATAACAACACTAGTTACACTACCCGGTATATGTGTATCTATCCACATTAAGGGTTGATTCGCTGATCATGCATATCATAATTTAGTGTAAACATATTCCATTCCAATCCTAATAACATATAAACATTTAAAAGTATAATAAGTGCTGACAATAATAAATAGAATATAAAAGATGGATTGATTGGACAGGGGGTTAAACAACAAGCCCAAGGGCTTATGCTAAGTTTACTCCCCTTTTGTTTTGCACCCCTCTCCATTATGTGGAGAGTGTGGATCGGACGGGAAGGAATGGAAATATTATAATAATGGCAATAATATTGATAATTTATTAGTTTCCCTCTGAATTCACTATTACAATAAATTTTCATAAAAATAGGTATCAAGTATAATTTTCCTGACATTGGTCCTCGACTCTTATTAATTATTTTGGTACCTATAATATTAGGGGTGTAACTATACATCAATGTATAGCGATTCGCACATTGGCAATACGATCATCGATATGAGGTCCCTGTATCGTCAGTCATTGAGGGCCATTCCCCCTTCAGTGATATTTCACAGCATGTCAATATAAGGTAATTTCCACAAGATGTGAAATTGGTTTCTATCAACCACTTGAGTGTCACCTAATTTCATACTAATTCTGCCGAGTATATCGACATATATATGGTATCGCAAAAATCCATTGTTTAACATTTCTTTGAACTCGATCATTTCTCGCCAACCAAGGGGTGTTGTATCATTCACATTCCTAGTTACAGCAGCAATGTTTTCCTTGATAAAAATATGTAAACTGATTGTAGGACTCCGCTTTGCATCATCATACAATCAGTTTCTTTGTGGTCAAATTCTACTATACACGATGCGCAGTGTATTTATTTCCTAAATGTACATTGACAATGTACATCATCGATCAAATCCTGGTGCCTGAAACGGCTGGCAAATATAACAAATATTGCAGATACATCGACAAGGTTTTTTTAGTTTTGTTTCTTTGTATACAATACAGTAAACCACAAAATGTTTTGATGAGAATATAGTACACACATTCTAGCGAGGTCATGTACCTGTAGCCAAGCATACACATATTTCGTTGTCTCTATATATCAGTGTATACAGTCCTTATGAAGACTTGGCAATGTCACTATTATATTTGGTAAGTAAAATTGTGATAGGTATTGTATCATGATGATCTGTATTATGATAAACATTGATACACCCCATACCCCATTTCATTATACCCTTATAGATATAATATGATCATAATGTAATTTGTGAGCCTGATTTCCAATGTTATGGGATTATGGAAGAAGAGTGTATTGTTTGCATGATGTAATTGGCAAAGAATATTTTAAAAGGGACACGAGAAACGTTTGTTTTTTACCAACATTGTATCAGTTTAGGTTAACATGACCTGGGGTATTGTCATACTATTATCAAGGCTATTTAACCTAGAACTAGATTGTTTCATGTATTTGAGATTTAGCAGCTAGCTTTGGGCCTCGGCCATATTAAAACCTCAGGTCTACTGGATGTATGCCTATATTCACATTGATGTATGACTTTTTCATTTCATAAAACTAAATTTTGGCCAGTTTTTCAGATACAACAACTGGTTGCAACCTGAAAATATCTCACATGACCATGATTTAGAAAAAGCCTTTTTTCACACTTATTTGAGTTTTTTTTTTTTTTTTTTACTTTGCCTATATTTGACCTGAATTGTAAAAATATGGGTTTGTGTATTTCAATGGAAATTCAGGACATGAAGCAAGACGAAACATACCTTGGATATAAGCCACAATGAATGTAGGTTGTCCGTTTTTTCACAACAGCCTCACTTGCATGACACCTCCTGGCAGATTTCTAGCAAAACAAGGAGGGAATTTTGATAGATTTCAACATCCAGATACCATAGATCTCAATGACTTGACAGAGGTCAAGTCATAAAGATAGGAGAAATCAGTCTGAAAGCTTGTAGACAATTAAACACCAACAAAATAAGCGTATCTACAGAACCTGTTACAATAAACATTGCCCCTATTTCAGAATCAAATGTACGCTCTTTATTATGTGTTTTCACTGTGGTCCGCGCCATCCAACAGAATAACGGGTATAAGTCCACTGTGGGCTTATTCCTGACAAAAATAAGTCCAATTTGAACCAACGTAAATAATTAGGTCCATTATGAACCTATCTTCACTGGGATATATTTAATTGGCATAATAAATATTACACTCTCGAAGGGAGTCTGTTTCAGCTAGTTGATATATATTTCAGGTTAGCGGTGGAGGTACTGAGAGCATACTATTAGCCTGTCTAGCATACAGAAATAAGGCTTATGAAAAGGGCATCAAATATCCTGAAATGTGAGTTTTTTTATACCTTTAAACACATATTTAGATATGTGTAGAGCTATTTTTAGCTCAACTTGACAAAGTCTACACTTTACATTAGCACAAGTTACAGGTTGTACCTTTGGTTGAATCATTATGAAATTTGTCATGGCTGTCGACATTGACATGCAGATGGGAACGAGTCATTTTGGGGTCATTCGTTAAAAAAACATGGTTGCCGCCAGTGGCCATCTTGGATTTTAAAATTCAATCCATTAGTACTGGCTACAGGCTGTACCGTATGTCTGATGATCATATAATTTGCCATGTATGTTGTCATTGACATGTAGATGGGAATGATATGTTTTGGGATGAATCGGCCAAAAACATGGCTGCCATTGGCCATCTTGTTTAATGTTAACCCTTTACCCAACAGTAATATGACTAACGTCATTACCTCCAGCCAACAGAACTTTCTGGTGACGTCAAAGTTTTTTGGGAAAAACATGTATTATTACTAAATGTTATGTGGCTCTTGATTTATGAAATTATGTTCATCTGTATGGATGGGGACTGGGAGTAATTTTTTTTCTTCAGAGTTGTGAATCCCCCTCCCCAAGCATGATAGTATGGTGAATATTTATTAGGTTTTATATTTATATTTTATAACAATAAATGTAATGAACAAATAAAAGGTAAGTTTTGTTTTATCAACAGATCAATGTGACTTTCAGTTTCAATTTCTCTGTCGGAAAACCATATCACGAAATTGGGTGATTTATTAATGTTTTAAGCAATGGCTACATGGTGAAATGAAACATAAAATACATCATCAAGTGGCCTATAAATTCTTGGATCTATATATAGTTACGTGTAAATTCAGTTACAATTGACTGCATTATTAGTCCAAACTAGTCAACATTGTGCCATCGATTACAACGCACATGTTTTTTTGTTTACTTCAATTTGGCGCACCGGTTTTTTACCTTGACATTGCAGTCAATACATTCGCACCGCACATATCTTGTGCCATTAATAAATTAAACAATTCTTTCGTGCCTACATTGTATCTTACGATCGAGAAAAGTGCTTTCTCTTAGTGAAATTTTGAGCAATCATATTCAATATAAAATGACAAGACAGTGCCGATAAGTAATTCGCGGTAAATGCAGCACTATTCCGAATTGATTCGCGCACTTTCAATTTAAAAATAGCCGCGTTTGTCTCGTGAACTCTTGTGTTCAAATAAAAGTAACTAATGTTACACAATGTCATTTCTTTGATTTTTCACATCATGATATGGCCAATTTACATGAGTATTTCGCAGTGTTAATGCGCAGAGAATAATAATTTTATTAATCAAACGAGAGAACAAAACGGCCGATCGATGCACATTTGTGCTATACAGTATTTTATCATTGTTGCGCTGACGTCGGCAAGGTTCCGAGATGTTTTCATCGTCATCAGCTGATCAATAAGTTCAATGGCAACACTCGATAAATGGTCAATTGATACTAACACTAAATCTAAGATATATTATGTTTGAATTTGCAATGAATGTCATTTATTTATTACCGAATGGGTAATAGTTATAGCCATGATAAATGACAGTCCCCATTGTGCGCCCCAATTTCCAACAACACATGTTTACAGGTACATATTTTTTGCGCATGTTATCAGTGGGCGTTTCTTGATGGGAGTGTTTTTTAAATAAATCATTTGGATTGAATCATGTGTCCATTCCTTTGTATTTTTCGATTATAGTGTGGAGAATATACTCAAGATTATGTATTTTGTCAATGCGCTTTAACAACATAATTTATTTGGGTACTAATCCAGTCAATCCCCGTGCCCACAATATTGGGCTGAATTGGCATGACGTTGGGACGTGTAACTGAAGAGAAAATCGAAAATGTTGTCGAACTTTCCGATCAAAACTTTATTGAATTCTCAAAATTGCTCACTCAGTGTATTAAAATAAAATATTATTCATATGATCTTGCGATGAATGAGGGAAAAAATCAAATCAAATCAAATGACAGTTTTATTTGAGAACATATCTAGGGCCAAAAGAGTTAGAACAACACGGCGTCCTTAGTAACACCAACACTGCAACAGCGCAGGTGTCTTGGAGTTGACTCGGAACTGTTGGCCTATTTGCTTCGCTGGTCAAATCATGATATTGGTCTTTTTAATTCAGGTGCACATTATTAATAGCTCTAAAACATAAAGAAGTCAAATAAATATTTTATTAGAAATAAAAATGAAGTTTGTAAATAAAAATCTGTAGAATAAAACTATATTAGATGGCTGTACACAGATCACAATTGCGGAGTACATTGATTTAGTCGACTTGAAAAATAGCACCGCGACGACGCAGTTTTCGTTTTATTACGATTTTATTATGAAATGTCGATTAAATTATACAATATCACCACAAAACCCAACAAAAACATAAATATTAATAATGTAACATCCATGTTATTGTTTACATTAAAAATAAGATCTATTTGTTGTGTTATAATGCAATATTTTTGTTGTAAACTATGACAAAAAAAATTCAAAACATTCCGGGCGCTCTGGGGCTTTCTGGACGTTACGTGGCCTTGCGCTCTGGGGCTCTCTGAACGCTAAAGGGTTAAGCAATGTGAATCCATTAGCAAGGGCAGCAATCGTGGATTTTAAATTTGAACCCATCTGCACACCGTACTGCCCACATTTATTGGAGAATTGTTTTGAAAATTTACAGGCATGTTTAGGATCACATTTAGATGGGAGCTATCAGATTTGAACTATTTCGATGATTAACATGGCTGCCTGCTCTTTGCATGACTAAATCCTTTGGCACACCCTACAGATGACATCCCTCGTCCGATCATCACCTAACTTCATATAGATCTTTTAGTGACCACCAGATGGGAAATATAAAATAATTCCGATTTTCGTTCTTACATACCTTTGTGTGAGAAATTAAAACAATGTCATATGTGAATATATACAGAGAGATATCCAGCTTTTCTTTAAATCTGTCATGGCCCATAATAGCGCCCTGCGAATCAGAACTTTTCTGCAGATTCAAAGGTCGATATCCAAACGGGGAGCCGATGTTGACATCGATTCAAATCTCGAATTGAATTGGCCAGCCACCAGTCCAGAATATAGGTCTTTGAAGTAAGTCCCAATTTTATTCTAAGGCCTTAAGTTAAAATAAGTTAGTGTGCAGAACTGTGGACCCGAAAATATGATTTTGTAAAAATAAAATAAAAGTCTGTCCTTGTGGTTTTTTTTTAAACTGCCGGCTGACCGATTCAGTTTTGACACCGTGTCACAATGGCGACAACGAATCAAATCTTGAATGTTCGCTGGCCCTAGTCCATAACTATATAACAAGCAAAAGTGGACCAAGATGATACTCTGTGTTGGCAACATTTGATGACATTATGTTGTATCTTGTAAATATTTGTGAAGATAACTACATTGAGTGAGAATAACCTGTCAATGCATTTGAACACCCAATTGGACTGTTTCAAACCTCTTTAACTTTGCGCAAAGGTAGACATACATGAAAACCTGTACGCCATCAATTTTAAGATTTGTGGATAATATTCCTTGATGAGATATTAAGCTTTCCAGGTTTACTTTAATTCAATATGGTTTTCCAGATCCTATCAAAATGCTGATGTGAGGAAGTGTACATCTATTCCTTAGTTCCTTTGGGACAGTCACGCAGCTAGCCTTGTAGTTCTCTATAACGCTCACTGGATTCTTTTCTTTTTCAGCATAGCTCCTCGGTCAGTTCATGCAGCATTTGAAAAGGTAGGTGCTTCAACAGTTTATCATTTTTAAGTAGTTTTATACAGCATATATTATTCTTTTTCCATTGTGTTCATAAACTAATGTTTGCAGTCCTGGACTGTGGTCATTGAAATATGATGACAATACTCAAGAGATCACTAGATAATATCGGTGTTTCAAATATACACTGATTTTATTTTTTTCTGCATCTCTGATAGATGTTTGGGGTTTTACAGTTTTCCAAAGCTTTAAGTTCAATAGCAAAGACACTAGTTGTTATCCTGTAGCCCTTGCATCAAATCGGGTATCGTCGGTGCAATCAGTAATTTCATTGCATTCGCAATTCTCTGGTTGTATAATTTACACACATTGCGATTAAGTTTTAGTAAATTAAACAATACTCTCTCAGAGTATATTTATGTGAAACAGTATTATGCAGACAGATTAGTGTCATGATCACATGGCATTAACTACAGCTATATAGTTACATGTACTTATACATGTACTTGTACATGTACATGTACAACCACAGTAGTGCACATATAGGGCACATATAGGCTCATACCTTCCCGATAACCTAATTAATCAAGTACCGAGTTAAAATGCTGTTATGTGCCCTCTTTGATGTTACATAGGCTAATTCAACCAACCTGTGATAATTTAACACAATATGAGTGTTGTGACAAATACTGCAGACACATGACTCCTAGTCATCATCACACTGCACAAAATTCACAACATTACATCAATGATGGGGATAAATTGGATATGTGGGGTCCGATTCGATGTCAACACCAAATCAGATTGGCGATATCGACATTGAATAGAATCTCGATTATTTGCAGGGCCCTAAGATTAATGCATGACATTGTTTCTTCTTCCAGGCAGCATTCTACTTCAGGATGAAGATAACTCTGATCAAACTTGATCCAGTTACACATAAAGTCGATCTCAATGCAATGAGACGTGCAATTAACAGAAACACTTGTATGGTAAGTGATAGGTTTAGCTGGGTAAACTATATATATATAACAGTCATATTCACTGGTGAGGCTGGCTGATATCTGCCCTGTCATCGATCGGATAAACATTTCCGCAGATCAAGGCGTTTTGACAATGTGTGCCTCTGTAAACAATCGCAAAGATCGCAGATACACTGTCCGTTGAACATCTATGAAATATTTGACATGGTTTATCAAAGTCTTTTCTTGTGAATATGACTGATGATTTTGATAAACATGTATAGATCAGCTTTTTTTTTGCTCCCATGTGTTCAGTTTGTATCAGACAGTCTGATATTTAGATGTAATATAATTAGATGTAATGGGAATTGTAATTGTAATTGAAAAATATTGAAGTAATTGTAATTGTAATTAATTACATTCACAAGTAATTGCCCCAAGCCTGATTCAGACTTCATACAAACCTTTCAATCAGTCATAATAGTATTGGAAAATGAGAATAATTGAGATATTATTTAACCCTTTTATGATGGGAACATCATTAAAGTTCATGTGCCAGAGCATTCTCTTAATGTGAGTCCCCCATAGGGAGCCTCATATATATAAGAGAATGCAAGGTCAAGGTAAATATTGTTAGGCCAATGTATTCTCTTATATATTCAAGGCTCCCTATGGTTTATGTGGTTAAATATTTTCATTTTCATCGTTTTAACCCTTCCATGACTGGAGCCGCGCTGGTGTACCATTAAAGACCCTGTGCCAGTGCATTCTCTTATATATGTGAGTCTCCCATAGGGAGCCTCACATATATAAGAGAATGCGCTGGCTTACAAGGTCAAGGTAAATATTGTTAGGCCAATGTATTCTCTTATATTTGCGAGTCTTCCCAGTTTATGTGCATATTGAGACTATTTAATGATGATGCTCTTAATGATTGAACACAATCCTTTGATAGACGTTTACAGAATCATAATGCATCCATATATTAGACTGATAACTTTGTAACAACATCAAACAAATAAACATTCTCTTCGGAGAAGTATGTGACATCAAGTGGTCGATGCTATTGAGGGTCTGGTTAATTTCTCAATGGAAGACTTGCATATATAAGAGGGACAGGGATTTCACTAAATTTTAGGAAGCTCCATTCATGGAAGGATTATAGGAAAGATGTTTCTTAATGAAGTTTTATTTTCGCCAACATCAATACATTTTCTTTTTACAGCTGGTGGCATCTGCTCCTCATTTCCCGTATGGTATTATAGATCCTGTTGAAGAAGTATCTGAGGTAGGTTTCTCCATCCGCAACTCTGATCTTGACATACCTTCAATTTTTGGAAGATTAATTGACCTTGTCTGCCTGTCCATCTGTCTAGCCATCTGATCATATATCTCAGCCATGGATCTTAATGAAATTTGGTATGGATGTTTGGCATCATGACTGCTTTGAAAAGAGCTACAAATGACGATCGCATATCCCATTCTATAGAACTTTATCCTTTGTTTATCTTGAAATCTTGGTGGTTTTTTTGTCCGTCCACACAGATATCTCAGCCAAGGATAATTGGATATCATTGAAATTTGCTATGATGGTTCGCCATCATAACTTCTTTCAAAAGAATGCCCAATTTCATTGTTTGTATTTTCCATTCTAGAGTTATCTTGCTTTTTTAAATTTTAAATTTGAATTCTGTCCTGCCTATATTTCAATTTGACACCGCAGGGGGTATACACAGATTAACCAGCATGGAAACATTTCAATCTGCGATTATGTCTCCATTTGTCTTTTTTCAGTGTTCTCTGGTATTTTTTATAGAAATAAAATAAAACTTGCCATTGAGATTAAACATATATCACATGACCTCCATTATATCATTAACAAAGCCATTACATATAATTTCCTTATATCTCATAGTGTATATGTCACTAGTGATGAATAAGTGCGTGCTTCCCACCAACTTGGCAGTGCGCCAACAAAATTACTTTACATTGATTAGGCGGATTAATACTATTTTGAAAAGCCGCACATGACTACGACTCGTTGTGAATATAATTTATCAAATATTTTTATATCTACGACTAGTTGGAAATCAAATTTATCAAACTCATTTCATAAAATCTTATATCCCAACATAACTCATTGGAGATCCTCTATATCTAAATGCTACTATCAACTGAGATACAGCCGCACCTCATTTTTATTTAACTGGTGTTCCTTGTACTTTCAAATGCAGTGATAGTTGTTCCTCATTTTAAATGGAGCAATTTGGGAAAATTGCATTTCTCAGATTCATCACTGGAAGATTTGAGTTGACTGCACCTATTGCTGTCTTGCAGATTCATTATCATAGGAACTATTTTCAATCAACCGAGGTTTTTACTGAGCAATTTGTAGGGGAAGAGACAAATTTAAATAAACATGCAGAAGTGCCGTCAATTGTGCTCTAAGACGATCAGGGCATCAGGTTATTCAGAAACACAGTACTGGCACATCATGTTCGCGGGCCTAGATTCTTACACCCCAGAAAGTAGCAAGGGGATTTTCTGTGCAAAATTGTTATATCTGTATGCTTGTTTATATGGTATGCAATATTGGGTCCTAATTTTCCATAACTTATAATTAATGGTTATATGTTCCTATGTACCATATATTATATTCATTATTTTCCAGCTGGGTCTCAAATATAACATCCCAGTGCATGTTGATGCTTGTCTAGGCAGCTTTATTATAGCGTTTGCTGACAAGGCTGGCTATCCGGTTCCTACATTTGACTTCAGACTTCCTGGCGTCACAAGTATATCTGCAGATACTCACAAAGTAAGCCTGTATTTTACATATCAACATACTTAATCCTCCCTTTTTCAATGGAGCATTGCCAATGTTGATGGGATTTTTTTTTTATTTTACCAAAGCTAAATATAACTTGTCTGACATTGACAATATAATTATACCCCCTTTTAAAATAAAAAGGGGGTATACTGTTTTGCACCTGTCCGTCCGTGTGTACGTCCATCTGTCCGATGTCTGTTCATCTCATAACTTGAACAGTGCTTGGATCTCAATGAAATTAGGTATGGATGTTCACTACTGTGAGGACATTAAATAGAGGGTTCCATTGTTTTGTACGGGTTTTCCATTCTAGAGTTATTCATCTTTGTTTATCTGGAAATGTTGGTTTTTTTGGTCCGTCTGGTGTCTGCTCATGTCGTAACTTCAACAGTTATGCTGGGATCTCAATGAAATTTGGTATGGATGTTCACTACTATGAGAACATTAAATAAGAGCATTCAATCATTTTGTTCGGGTTTTCCATTCTAGAGTTATACATCTTTGCTTATCTGGAAATGTTGTCTCGTTGGTCCATCTGGTGTCTGTTCATGTCGTAACTTCAACAGTTGTGCTGGGATCTCAATGAAATTTGGTATGGATGTTCACTACTATGAAGTAATTCAATAGAGGGTTCCATTGTTTTGTTCAGGTTTTCCATTCTAGAGTTATTCATCTTTGTTTATCTGGAAATGTTGGCTTTTTGGTCCATCCGATGTCTGTTCAGGTCATAACTTGAACAGTAGTCCTCGGATCTCAATGAAATTTTGTATGGATGTTCACTATTATGGTGAACAATCCACAGGTCAACTGTTTTACTTTTGTAATTTCCACCCTTAGATTCCAGCCTTGATAAGTACTTGTTTTAGTAAATGCAACAGTTCCAGCCTGTGGTAATTTAAAAATCATTGAATATCAACGATTGTCGATTGGAGGAACTCTGAATAACATCAATTTTTTTCATGGTTCATGCTGTCGGTGGATAATGTGGCCAATTGCCAATTATTTTGGAAAATGGCCAAAGAAAATATCATTTGGCCAAACTAGTTGGTCACATATTTCAAGACTATATAGTTAGCAATCACGTCTCAAATTATCATCAGGTTTCCACGAAACCATTAATTCATTAACAGGTAATCTTTAGTTGCTCACCTGTTTTTGGATTTATCAAAAGTCACTCATGCCAGGGACCAGCCTATTTTCAGGGCGAAGTGACTTCTCCCTGTCACAAAAATAAGGCGAAGTGGGCACGCAATAAGACGAAGTGAGCTTTTCAAAATCAAAATCGACCAGTATACAGTATATAACGAAAATAGGAGATATGTAATATCTAAATTAAAATCATTAAACTATGGTTCAAATATGGAATCTTTATGTTCAAATCATCACTAATAACTATGAATAATCTCCAAACATAATTGCGAGAGAATGGTAGCATTTTATATAATAATTTTGGAAGAACGGCATTTTTACAACCGCTTATGAATATGAAAAGAAAAAAAATTAAACATTGCTTATGAATACGAAAACAAATTACAATTTAAAGTCAAACGAAAGGAAATCTGGAATATTCTCACTCATTTATAGTGCCTAATTATTAAGCTGGGTACAGATTATGTTACAGAAATTAATTTGTTTTCCAAAGCATTTACAAAACTTTAACAAAGGGGTGTTGATGTGTGTGAGTTGTAATTTTCTTCATTGCAAGGTGTGATAATATCGTCACTGTAGACACCTTACGATGTTTTCACGGCTGTCTGCAATATCGCTAAGATGTGAATACGCTCCCAAATCGGATTAATACAGATGTTAATAAGAATTATGGTGTTTTTTAAAGACCGTATCAATGGATACAGGGTTCAATCAATGTTGGCAGAAAATTAGGATTAATATTTTGCCGATTTTCGTTGGTCAACTTCGGAAATAGCAGGGCGACTTAAACTTCGCCCAGCGGCAAATTAGGGCGAAGTGAGCAGGAATAGGGAGACATCTTCGCCCACGTCGCCCTCTCGGCTTGTCCCTGACTCATGCTTACTTATCAAAACAATGATGATTAGCTGCTAGAACAGTGTCAAACTTTTCTTTATCAAATACTCTTCTTCTAATCTTCCTCGTATTTCTTACCTTGGTTTATTTTGGCACATTCTTCACCTGTATGTATTTTGGTATTGATTGATTATTAGTTTTGAAAATTATATTAACTCTTCCCACCCACCCCATAGACACATGTTATCAATATTAAACTCAGCCAGCTAATATGAATTATTGTTGCAATGTGCAACAAATAGATAAGTTTGCCTGTTTCTAATATGACTATATTGTTTCAACTAGGCAGAAAATATAAAATTTTCCCTAGCTTTGAACAAGGTTTATTAATGGACACTATGAAACACATATCGATGTATATATCATTAGAGGTGATGTCCTGTTTTGAAAATTCCTCAAATACATGTTCGTTTAACATGTTTACTGCCACTATGAGTTAACTCGATGTGATGTCCATACCACATAAATAACAACAGGAACCACAAGCAACGTCTGTTTATGCCCCAATACATATCCAATGATCCATTGATCGATTGTATATGTATAGTTAGAATGGCTTCAAATACAATGCTTCCCTCATCCCGATCAAGGTATGGGGTGTTGTTTTAAATCTTCCAAGGACACTCCAATTCATCAGGACCTCTTTCGTACATCACTGACCCATGTTAGATATGTGCAACTAGACCTTTCCTGGACATTATAGAGGGTTTTCATTGCATAAATCAGTAATCAATCAGCTCTAGATTTTTCCGGTCTCATTTGAAGCCATATAGACCTATACTGATAATACACCCATTGTTTGAGGAATGGGTGCAAGCCACTGCATGGTCCGTCAAATATCCCAAGTTTAATATAATATATAATAGAACAACACTTACATGTATCTTGAGATTAGTTAGAAATTAGCACCATCCTTGAGTTCGCTAATTTCCAATTTCTAACTAATCTGATTATCAGCTCTGGTTCTATGTTTATTACACATCTAAAACTTACTCCACTGGTTTTTTAACTGGTTACATTCTGACAGTGGAAGAATACGGATATAGTGCTAGAGCCCAGAGGCTGTTAGAAACTCGAGCTAGACCTACATCAAGTTTTGGCACAAGCGAATACCTGTGGCTTGTTTACCGATACACGCAAGTGCCAAGTTCAGTTCCCTGGCAATGAGTGTACAAGTGTGGATATATAAATTTATTTATCGTGTCTTATAAAAATATTTAATGGACCAAAATTGGGTTATATGATGCTGAAATGTATTATAGAGCTACTACGAGATAACTCATAGTCGGCACCTGGGACAGAATTTACCAGTGTTCATCGCTGGTGCCAGCTACAAGTTATCTCGTAGGTAAATCAATATTACATTTGCGACATCTTAGATGATGTAGAGTGTACCAATGTTTATATATAAATCAATTTACTGTGTCTTATACACGATATGCTTGCACCTGTATAGCACTCACGAGTTATCTCGTAGTAGCCTTGTGACATGTTTCAGCATCATATAATATTATTTTCCCGCGTTATGTGAGTTTAGCGGGAAAATCCTGTCTTCTACCGGTTGATAGGATAAACAATTAATTATTGTGGCCAATGAGAATCATGTCAGTGGTGTTAATGAGTTGTGTTATCGATCGATAGATCGGGTGGTAAAATCAGTTTCAAGCATAGCGCTGAGCAATAAACAACTAAAATTACAAAAATAATTCATTATTTTTGTTTATTTATGTTAAATTTTCATTTAGTATAAGTATGTTGAGTTTTTTATTTATTTATGTGAACTCCTGACACTATCCGAGTTGCGTAGCAGTACATAGCGTGTACAATTTCGGGAGACAGGTTTCCATAGTTTTTTCCCTTCACAAATAGGGTTTTTGATCTATGGTTTTTCCTGTACAGCTACGGGGCATTTAGAATAGAATATTAACTAAGTTTAGCACAATTATATGGTGATGAGCAGAACTTTGGAAGTATTTTGATATATGTTATTGTAACATAGACATAGGCACCATATATAAGAATTGTGTAATTATAATGCATTCTACTAAACGGCATCTATAATAAATGTGCACCTCGCTTGATGGAACATATTGTGTTTGTTTTAATTGAGTTTATCCGTGGATAGGGAAGACCATCAAATATCAACTACAAAACATGCAATCCCACAGTGTCATACGAGATGGAATTACCCATCGGTTTTCAAGCATCCAACCTAGTGTTTAGAGGAGAGATGGATCATTATGTGTACCAGTATATTTTGGCTGCTTGTGTAAACACAGGCAACACTCTATCTAGCCTGATAATTTAAACATGGCCAGTGTTATTTACTTATGTTGCTGCCAAGATAATTAATTAGTCTGACAGCTGGGCTGCAGGATAATAACAATAAGCTGGTATTCTCTGACAATGACTTATTGTGTAGGTTTCTAAGACCAGTCACATGCTTTTGATGAACTATTTTGTGTTGATCCGTTGATTAATTTGGAATAGATTAACCCCGTCCACTCAACCATAGACATATGCTATCTGATTTGATAACTCAACTATTTTTCATCAGATTATGTTTATATTTTGTGTATATTCAGTGCGAGATCGCTGATTTTTCGAGTCAATATGAGTGAAGGTATGTGTTAAACAGCAATGATTCTGCAAACAGGAGTCACTGCATATAACTCACATAGAATAGTAATGTAGGATGCTGCCAATTTGGATACAAAATCTATGAAAATAACTACGTTATTCTGTATTCCCATTGATCACCCCATCAGAGTGTAACTTTAATTATGTTGGATATGCAATTATTCCTGTTCAGTATTTTTCTGCCTAAACTTATTATTATCTCTCTCTCTCTGATAGCAAAATCCCGGTTCATTATATATTCTTTAGGTTGAATGACTGTGCTATGCAATTATTCCTAAACTTGTTATTTTCTCTCTCTTTCTCTCTCTCTCTGGTTGCAAAATCCCAGTTCATTATATATTCTTTAGGTTTGAATGACTTGTATCAATGTGTTCTTTTGTTTTCAGTATGGATTTGCTCCAAAAGGTACATCAGTGATAATGTATAGAACTATGGACTACCGACGATTCCAATTTTTCTCATCACCAACTTGGATGGGTGGAATTTATGCCACACCTACATTAGCAGGTTAGTTTGTGCAGCCTGTGTTAATGTGGCATTACTGGTTTGTTGGTTTTTTGATGGTTTACAAAGTTGAAAGTTCACCAAAAAAAAAAAAATTTGGATGCTTACATTTCGTATTCAGCACAGGCCAGCTGCACTCACCATATAGAGAAGTGTGCCACACATTGTCAAACCCCAGGTTCATATTGCTGCTTTGTCGAGTTTCTCCCCCAATATCAGACTTCAGTACATACACTGAATAATAAGTTGTATGTAGTGTGGTGATGATTTGTATGTATCATGGTGATAAGTAATGTGCATCACATAATTTTCTCTATTTTTTCGAAAAATATTCTCACATATAATTGACATGTATACCAGTGAGTATTAAAAAATCCTTTCTTTACTAAATAATCGTTCCCTTAGGCAATGTTCTGATGATAAGATACTATCTGAACATATCCCTCCATTTATTAGGAATGCTTCTACACTTATATTATCTGTTCGTCTATTTGACATAAACTCATATTTTCTGAACTTTCCTCCACATGAATAATACTGTGAATGGCTTTAAATTCGTTGGTATAAATTTTCGTGGTTCAGTCATTTATGACTTTTTCGTGGGTTCGTAAATTTGTGGGTCCGCCGGTACTAACTGTTGCCTCCAAATCCCTAAATAACAACAATAGAAGTGAAGCCACCTTGGCGAGCAGTTGGAAATTGTGCAACTGCACTATATGCGTAATTTATATAGCACATCACGCGTCCAAGCTTTTGTTGCCGAATATCGTGAATGTTAACAAAGGGATTGTATTACATAACCCTACATAAGCTAGGTCAAAGTGGGATCATTTTACCGAAGCCAAAACCTGATTAATCTGGACCATCAAAAATATACATCCAAACTGTCAACTACACATTGCAAATATGTCTCTTAAAACTGGTTACAAAAGTAGACTTGTGATTGTGTAGTGTTTCACAAAAGCTGGGCTGTGATATGTGACTCTTAATAGTTGACTCTGAAGTCGAACACAAAGATGTGTATAAATTGCATTATTTAATTCCAGGAAGCCGGGCAGGTTCATTGTTGGCATCATGTTGGGTGACTATGATGCATATAGGGGAGTCTGGTTACATAAATCGTGCCAGGGATATTATCAAGACAACGAGATACATGACACAGGAGTAAGATTACTTTACTTATGAAATACTCTGCTTGCTTAAAATTAGAGTGTTTACTTTTGGTCAGGATGGATTTTTTGCTGAGTGTAATTGGTCAAGTTTAAAACTCGACCTATAGTTTGGTACTTGCCTGAGTTTAGCCTGCCTGTCATTTGCAGAATGAGGTCCCCAGAGGATGAATTTACTGATGCCATCCTGCATAGTGGGCTATCATAACTAAATTCACCCTCTGGGGACCTCATTCTGCTTTGGCCTCATCTTCTCTGGAAAGTTTCTTTATTATTAAATTTCTTTAGAAACTTCTTCACATAGATTATATTTCTTTTTTTTAGTTAAGTTTCTCTATATCCCCAAAATGAGGTCCCCAGAGGTTGAATTTAGTGATGCTATCCCGCATAGTGGGCTAGCATCACTAAATTCACCCTCTCAGGACTTTATTCTGTTTAGGCCTCATCTTCTCTGGAAAGTTTCTTTGTTATCAAATTTCTATAGAAACTTCTTCACATAGATTATATTTCTTTTTTAGTTTAGTTTCTCTATATCCCCAAATTGGCAGACGACACATTGCATAATGGAGGTTCCCGATGGGTGTACATCACAATATTCACCAGGTGTACATCACAATATTCACCATTTGGGAACTTCAATCTAAGTCACCCTCTGGGGACTTCATTCTGCAAATGACAGGCACACGAAACCAGGTTTGGCAAGGTCGGTTCACGGGCTGTTGTCAACATGTTGTCAACAGGAGGCGATAGCGCTATACTTTAACAAATATCAATGGATGTTTTTTTATGGTCGGTTTATGAGATTTTCTATAGAAAGTCTTGATCGAATTTGAAAAACGGCTTGATATTTTGGGTGGAGTTATGGCCCTTAATTAGCTCATTTTTGTGAATTATTATCGCGATACCTCAATAACTCTAGTAAGGTTGGTTCGTGGGGGAATATTTGTTATGTCAGACTTCCTCAATAGTGTTGTGTATCAGGCCTTAAAATCCATCCATTTTCGCGAGAAACAAAGTTGATTCACAAGTTTGATGGTATGAGAATCAAAATCGAATCATGATATGCCACAAGTTGGGTGGGAGTGGTATATGGAGTATCACTCATTCCATATTGGAGCTGGTTTGCAGGGTATCCCCCAGATTTTTTTTGAAAATTCAATGCAATGAGAGCTATTCTTCATTTTAATTTTTCTCAGAGATGAATTTGGCCAATTTCTCAACAGTAATATCTTACATAGCTTTCAATATTGAAAGACTTTCTGTTAGCCAAATAAAAGAAACACCCTGCAGTACCTATGATATGACTATCCTTCTATAACAAATTAGAGATATGTTTGTGAGAATCAAATTATAAGCCCTGTGTATGATAGCCAGTAGTTAATACATTATCAATCCAAGCCCATATTTCCGCTAAAGGAAGCCGTTCACACTGAACTATATGGATATCAGTCCTTCCCAGGAGACGGGAGTGATTGCTCTCGCACCCGTACGCACTCATAATTTTCAAATCACGGGTGCTAAAATTCGCACCCGTCCCTCATCTCAAAATACTAATGGAGACTG
This sequence comes from Siphonodentalium dalli, assembly GCA_032622095.1. Taxonomy (NCBI): domain Eukaryota; kingdom Metazoa; phylum Mollusca; class Scaphopoda; order Gadilida; family Siphonodentaliidae; genus Siphonodentalium; species Siphonodentalium dalli. The sequence continues at coordinate 147,473,728 of CP136065.1, read as the reverse complement.
TAATTGTTGGTTCAATAGTGAACTATTTTAAGGTTTATTGAGATCCTTTACCATCTCAGTACAACTATGGCATATTAAAGTGTAACTAGACATAGGTCTATTCTACTTTTTGTTTGAGAAAAACCAATTATAGTATGGGTGCAATATTACACCCATCTTCTGAATTACGGGAGCAAATAAATACTCTCGCAGTGTTTTCCTCGTGGGAAGGACTGGGATATATGTCCTGCGTTTGTAAACCATAGTAGAAAAGGGGTTAACTTTTTTGTGGTCGCCTATGATACCTCGCGGTCTTCAGTGGCTTGCTCGGATTAGTCACGCATGCGCAGTCCCAATATAACCGAATGAATTCGCCAGTTTATTTTCTGCTACGAAACCGAACGGAAGTCTAAGGGAGTATTTTTCCGAATTTGTCGTTTAACAACTAGACAACAAATTCAATTTATCGATACAATAATTACTGGTCGCCTACGCATTAGTTTTTAGAATTATTGTTTCGAATTCACGGGCCGTTTCGCTTCAAACATACAATTGTTCCGTGTTTTCGAACAGGCGGCTGACTTAAAAAATTTCGAATCTGAAAATCGACATTTCGCCATAATCAGCCGCCATTTCAAGGCCTTACGAGGCGCATAGATTATTGTGAACAATTCATCTATGTAATTATTATAGAACCTATAAGGTATGATATAATTTGTCAGATATAAATGCCACGTGATTCGCTACCGGAAGTCTCCTAATTTCGTGGGAATTTATTTACGCGTGGACATTTATTTAGCAATAATTACCATCGCTACTAACGCTATCTATCATAATGTTATGAACTACATTCTTTCTCATAATACTTTGTTGTTTTATGGTTCAATACAACTGATCCAGATGTGTTGGTCACATTTGAACTTAAAAGTTGATTACAATTTACATCTGGGTTTATCAATTCAATGTAAAAACAGTAGTGTCATTATTACTTTAATAAATTGACAGAGATTGATATTGGACAAGTGTTATAATTATGTTCATGGTTTGATTCTCGTAACGGAGCATCACCTTCAATGTAACAATCTCAGCCATGTGCTAGCGGACCGGGGATCGCACCCTGGTCAGGGTATTCTGACAGAAATCAGAACTCGGTCCGATACAAAGTTTGTCAGGCTAACAAGTCCCATTCGAGATTACTGAATAAAATCCGAATGCAAATGCCGACTTTCCCCATTACAACACTTGTTCAGGTATGTTGTCGTGGGTGCACTACGCTGTGCGATCGGGTGTGGACAATAAAAACTTAATGGCTGACACATGTACACACCTAGGTGTGTGCATGTTACAGAACACTACTGGAGTCGCTAGATCTCATCTAAACAACATGCTTTCACAAAATACTTTGTGTTTTCTGTTTTAATACTGTCACACATGTCTCCTATGATTTAGATGTGTTGGTCGACGCTTGAAGTTACTACAGTTTATCAATATCAGAAAAATAATGACTGTTGTCGTACTAAGATTCGTTAGTGTCATTAATTTCAGACAGGGATTGACATCTGACAGGAGTCAGAATTCTGTTGAGTACATGATTCGATTCTCGTACAGTGCTTCAACTTCACTGTCAAATTTTGAACTGCTAGCATTTAATGATTGCAAGCATGACACTAAAATTAATCGTGATGACAGTTTCACTATTATCTCAATTCCAGATTTTAGTTATTCTGAATTGTATCCAAAAATTAACCCATCCTTTCAAAATTGCTGGGTTGTATCTCGACTAAATGGTGTCTCCTTCCGGAATACAAACATAATTGCTTTCCTCCTGTGTAGGTTTACCGAAAAGAAGCGGGGGGGGGCTGGATTACTACGATTCTGGATATGGCTCGATCTAATTTGGATACAAAATTACAAATCATGGGTGCTCCGGTTTGCATTCTCTAGAGTAAGGCAAGAAGCTTATCGTCACTCTGACGGTGTTTAATCATGGTTTCACTATCTACAAATATATTTTAAGATACTTTGGTTTGAACAACCTTTCCCCTTCTTGATTCAATTATGTGAATGATTCCAGCCTGACAGGTATTTAGAGTCGTGGTGACTTGACCCCTCCAGGTAACTGGCCCACTGGCAATAACTGGCGACCGTGGCCTGGATGACGTTCCCCAATGAATAACAATATAATAGCAGTGGTATTCCAAGACGAGGAAGGTGGGGGGAGACATTATTTATGGCAAGTAACCATATCAAATGTGAGCTTGGTACAAGAACAGGCTGTACATCCAATACAGCATGCATTTTTCATAAAGGGCATGGTAGGTGTTTTGAAGGTATTCATGGACTAGCTGGAGTCTCAATGAATTTTAAAATATATACGTGTCCCGACCTTTCATACCGTTGATATGGCGAATATACTTCACACATGAATGAAGCATATTTACATGGAAAGCATTTCTATTGCCACGTGTCCCACGACCACTGCCAATAGCCTTTCCGACAAGAGGCCATCAGCATGGCTCTTCATACTTCTATTGCCCATATCAATTTGATTATCTGGCACATAGACAATAAAACAGGCAAAGACGTTTGCGCTGTCCAGCTAAGCTTTCGAGGAAGCTCATTGACCAACATTACCGACCTTTCCTAAGACGCAGGCAGGGGACCACCCCGTACGAGTGGCATCCCATCCCCATGGCACAGATGCCTGATCATAAGGGCCTGAAGCCATGCTGCCAACTGCGCATTTCGGTCTATGCTGGGTTTGTCCTCTCTTCCTTAAACATGCCATAAGCGGGACCACTTAGGTCGGGGGAATTCCTCTCTATCTTGGCTCTTCAAATTAAAATAAAACATTAAAAAGGGATTCCTTTACTAGGAGGATGATAATTTCATTCGTTTCCTTCCTAGGGGAGCCATTTTTAGAGCGGGTCTTCCCCTAGTTTGCTGCATGCTTCACACTAACCGACCTATCACACACCTAGGTCGTTCTACCTCATGTTTGGGGAGGCAGAGGCTCAGACCTGAATATTCCGTATGGTGACCGTGAAAATTTACCTGTGTTCATCATCTGACTACATTGTACATCATTTGAACTGATTTCGGTTGTAGAAGGCGCACCTTCATTTCTTAGAATCGGATCGCGGTGGGTATTCCGCTGGGAACGCGGACTGCTCTCAGGTGCCTAGTGGTCGTGATGGCCTAATAATAGTAGTGTGTGTGGATTTAGGCTGATCATAATACTTGTGATTGCCCATTTTGCTGTCTGTCTCCATTCCAAAGGATGGTGCTCGTTGGGAAATTTCTCCGAAATTGATACTCGTACCGACATTGTTTTGGCACCTGAGAGTAGCGGTTTGCTTTCTCATTGGATGCTCTGGTCACCTGCGGTGTTCGGCCATGTTCTCTGAGGGGCTATATATATATCTTTAATGATACATTGGATTGTGCCAGGGATCTCTGCTCTGGCTCCGACCATTGGATTGTTGGGCGCAGCTTTAGTAGGGTCTTCTGACATGATCTCATGATGACTTATATATCACCATGATATATCTATGATATCATTTTATATATCTATATATGCGAAAGATTTGTGTCACCGGGTTTCTGCAATGCTATCTTGTGATACATAGGTACCTCAGAGACATGAGACATGTTCTCTGTGGGGTTGTATATCTATATTTAGTGATACGTTGGATCATGACAGGGAGCTGTGATCTGGCTCCGACCATTAGATTGATGGGCGCAGCTTTGGAAGGGCCTTCTGACATGGTCTCATGAGGAAAACTTAATATATATATCCCCCGGATATATATATTATATCATTTTATATATATATATACGCAATGTGTATATTGTGATACATAGGTACCTCAGGGACATGTGAACGTGTGATAACTGTTCTAAGGGCAGGACCAGTTCACGCTCCTCCGGTTACGTCTTGACGGTTCAACCAATTCGTGGGGATACGTCTGGTGGAGCTGCCGGGGTACTTGGGACCTCCAGGCCATTTGGCCCCCACCAATCGCGTGCGTACGTATCGACACCGGCTGGATGGCCTTAGGCAGCTTAAGCGTAGGGCAGGGGCCGTACGCATGAGGTAAAGCGCCGAGTCCCCCTGGTCACGATCGCATTAACGACACGGCCTTGCCTGCCACTCCTCCGTGAAGGGATCGGAGAAAAATGACCTCTCCCCACCCTCCAGCTTGGCCAGGATATTAGCTTGGGCATGACCACCTGCAGCATGCGATGGTGGGGGCTCCCTCTGATCCGATGGCTTGACTCGCTTATAGTTGTATAACCTATTTGGGCTAATGGGCTCTCCATTTGATACCTGTGCCATAGATTGGGCATCAGGTTATCTGCCATTTGCATTGGTGAACAGCAGTTAGTTAAACTCTTAATGTTGGTTGTCTTGCCATTTTTGGAGTGGGCCTCCTCCAGTGCAGGTCGTTATGTCGCTAAGGCGGAGAGGGAGTTAGTCTCCTCGAATCTCAAATCGGCTGGATTCTTAGAACTGACGGATGAAGAACAGAGAATTGCTCGGTTCGCTCGCAATTCTGAATTGAATGGCACCACCTGGGATGTTGCTTCCAAAAACAAGGGGGGGAGGTACATGTTTGGGCAATATAGCACTCTAATTATATGAGTTATTTCACGTACCTAATCATAACAGATTCATTAAAGAGTTCATATTTAGGTACAATCTGTTTTAGAAGAGTGCATTCCCTCCAAAATTTGGCTATTAACTTTATTGCTCGTGCCTCCTCCTGGGCTTGCATTCTAATCCATATAGTTCAGTGTGAACGGCTTCATTTAGCGGAAATATGATATTTTTAAAAATATAATATATATTTCCTTAAAGAAAGCCTGAACACTGAACTATCATAGGGCCCTCCCATGGCGGTGCCATTCCCAACCCCGCAACTCGCCAATCTCCTGATTGAGTTGAAAATAAACTGGCGAATTCTTTCGGTTATATTGGGACTGCGCATGCGTGACTAATCCGAGCAAGCCACTGAAGACCGCGAGGTATCGTAGGCGACCACAAAAAAGTTAACCCCTTTTCTACTATGGTTTACAAACGCAGGACATATATCCATATAGTTCAGTGTTCAGGCTTTCTTTAAGGAAATATATATTATATTTTTAAAAATATCATGTTTGGCATAGCTACTGCAACATGACCACCCATCTTGAGAGATGCCCACGTGTGCACGTCAGAGATTGAATATTTCAAACCAAATTTGCATTCTATCATTGGTTACCACATCAGAGCGCTGCTTGTTTTGCAGGTTGAACAACACATGGATAATTAATATTTTAAATTATTTACAGCACTAGATCTGCATGTGTCGATTACACATGTACATGTATGTGTTATCATATCCTCACGAAGATTTAAAATGACATTGGACCCTTGGTGTACAGGTAATCGACCTTAATCGGATGTGACGCTGAATATTAAATATTCAAAGAATACATGTGCATTGCGACGTGAACTCAAAAGTTTTTTGTTTGTTAGAAATCTCAATTGCATTTCTGTTAATTCGTGCAGCGTGATCAGCGTGATCTACAAATTATTTATTAGTTTTTTTTCTGGAAAAATTCTAAATGTACGTTTTTTATACGTTTTAGCATTCGGCAAACCTCGTCAGATTCCGTCACCATTTGCCCCCAGAGGTCACAGGTCGAGGAGTTCAGAATGCCGTTTTAGTAGAAATACAACTGCCTTGTCAGTGCTGTTAAATAATTACACTCACTGGCTTTTGTTAAACATGCAATTAGTCGCCATGTATGTAGACAATGGATGACGAATAAAGCGCCGGGCTTATTGTTTTCCTAATCAGTCCTAATCGGATTAAATCGGAACATTGATATAAACTATAGTCAGACTATAGATAACCCACATTGCCGCTTACATAATAACCAGGGCATTCCTGACTCCAAGCATACACTTTGGGAACAAGACGGCTGTCAGTCAAGACTACATGTACTTACATAATAGTGTCATTTTAACATGGGAATGTTGTCCAATAAAACTACAATACTTAAAGTGTTATTATAATATTTTAATATTCACATTTGATTGAAAAAATTCCCAAATAATCGGCGTCAGATCGGCTTTCATTAGTTTTACTGTCCCGATTTCTTAGGATTTTTGGTTTGCATTTTTGCAAAGGGCCATATCCGAGTTTAAGTCCACTTGGATTTTTGAGCTCAAATAAAACAAAGGCCCCCTGGGCCTAAACGCGGGTCAGTACGGTATATGTACCCATGCCTCCCACCATGCCAAAAACGTTGGCAACGTTCCATTTCGTTGACTGTTATCTCGACCGCATTTGTTGCATTGACGGTTACCTCAACCGCGTTTGTTGCATTGATGGTCATGCCGACTGCGTTATGTTGCGTTGATGGTTACCTCGACCGCGTTGGAGTAACATTACGACCGCATTGTATTAACACGGGAACCACATTGATGGTAAATTTTCAATGCAATCTTAACACGGTTCCAATGCGGTCGAGAGGGACACTTATTTTGAGAGTATCTGTATATCTGGGGCTGGATATTAACCCTTTCGTGATGGGAGCTGCACTGACGCAACAATAAAGACCCTGTGCCAATGCATTCTCTAATATATGCGAGCCGACCTTAAGTCGCCTCGCATATATAAGAGAATGCATTGGCCTCACAATTTTGTATCATTTTTTCTTACATTCTTTAACAATTTTTATCATTTTTTATCATTATTTCTTACATTCATTAACAATATGTTATCATTTAATTTAATTTTTTCTTACATTTTTTAACAAAAAATAATATAAAATTTGTTAAGCCAATGCATTCTCTTTTATAAATGCGAGAATGTATTGGCACAGGGTTTTCACAAAAATTCAGGAAGCTCCCATCATGAAAGGGTTAAATAGCTCAGACTGCTATGACATGCAGTATTCCAACCAGTGTCTGTTCAGATTTCTAGGATAATTTCTAGGATGAGATAATATACATATATATATAAGAAGATTGAGAACAAACTAATCTCCTCTGTAGCCAGGATAATTACTATTTCATAACCATAATAAGGGTGGATTAAAAATTGTGGATATAGTGATGGTCCAATGTCAGCAGATCAAGGTGCTCCCATGGCAGCTCATAAATATGTTAACTTATGATTATTTATTAATTGATGAAGCCTTTTGTTTATGTTTTCTTTGCCGTCAGCATTGCAACCTATTTTAACCATTGACCCCCTCCAATAAATGTTATTGTATGATAGGTTTCATCACAACTAAAAGCAAATCTAGACTACTTTGGTAAGATGTAATCCAAAGTGATAAAAAAGTAATTGAAAATACTCTCCAATTTTCAGAGTATTCTATTACAAATTCAATAATTTGGCTCCTAGAATTCTTGATTACAAATACAATACAAATACTCCCTGGTGATGGAAACAAAGCAGTAATTATGTTTGTATGGGCAAGCCACTGCAAATGTTTTGGTGGATGGAATTATTTTTGAAACTTGTGTGATATAGCTGGTTTTAAGTATCTTTATTATATTTGGACAAACACAATTATATATCTCTCATTCATTCATTTAGACTCTAAAAGAAACCTGTAATAAAAACAGTCTCTCAATCGTTTACCATTTCAGGCTTCGAAAGATACCTGAGATACGTGTTTTGGGAGAACCACTGCTTAGTGTCGTTGCATTCGATTCTAGTGACTTCGACATAATGAGGATCGCTGATATGTTAGAGAAGAGAGACTGGCATTTAAATTGTCTACAATATCCATCAAGGTAACATCTTCAGCTTAGATCAATTTCACTCTGGTCTCCCCAAGGTCATATGGGATTAATAATAATAATAATTTCAAAAGCTATCCTTCCATTCACTTTTTTTTTCCCTGGTGGTAACTTGATAGTCTGTTCATTGAAGCCAAAATGCATGGTTATCCTAGGGACAAATTGTTAGTTAGGTGATTTGGTGTCAAAACATGTGCAAATGTTCAAGGAACAACATATCCAAAATCCGCTAAAATCTGCTTTGGGGAAACTTTTTTTTATCCAAGATGGCGTCCAACATGGTTGTCCAAATTACATCAGTTCTCCAAATGAGTCATTATACGATATGTTGTGGCATAGGAATTATGCAGTTATAACAGTTTGTGTGAAATTAGAGTATGGGAGCGAATAGAGTGACACTGACAGAAAATAATACAATCACGGCCATGAAATGGCTGTAAAAATGGCTGCAACTCCAAGACATACCACGATGAAAGCAACATATTGGACAACCACCTGTGAGTGAAAATACATATTGGTAATAAAAAAGTCTGTTGTTAAGTATCTTTAAAGGTACACAAATAATTAAAACAGATCCAACTGCAGGATTTACAAGTCGCTGCAATGCAAATATCAGGTGATCATCGCTAAAAGCTGTTATTTCAGCATCGAACATTCATGAAATGTCGCTATTTGTGGTTTCGTGTACAGTAATTATACATGTAACATTAGGGAGAAGGGGTAAACACAGTGATGCAGTTGCAGAAAACTCTCGCATATATGTAGCTTTTGTGAATAGAAACAAATAATTTAATCATAAGCTGTCAATCCACGGAATACTGTGAAACAATTGGCTGTCACACACTTTGCGAGTTAGGTTATTTTTTGATAACCTAAATTTCCTGATTACTTCCCCGCTACAGAAATGACAGCAGCGTCGAGTGACCACGCCTATACCACGTGCCTCAAAAATTTACCTGGAAACTGTTCGATACTTCCTATGATTTAACATGAAATTTTGGTGCTGCATCATAATTCCTTTGGGTATGACTGTATTGACAGTAACCATACTAAATGCTAATATTCAGTGCACAAGCAACACTGAAATTAAAACCAACACGGGTTTGTGTCACCGCGGTCGAATATATCAATCCCGCGTGCAAGTTGCAGCTGCCCGGTGGCACGCGATCCATGATCAGTTGCGACTAGCCAATCAAAAATGCTGATCAAAACACCAGTTTTGAGTGACAGGTATCTCTTTCAACTTAATATGTCTTTTTTGTTGGATATAGTCTCAATGTTATTTGCTCGTTATACTTCCAACTTCTACTTTTTGGTGGTTCTCCTGTGAAATGATGGATTAAATTATAAGAAATAACTTGTTTCGATTAAGGTTATGAGTTATAACCGAAAAGTTTGAAGATAAATTTTCTATAAAGTTCTGCGCTACGCGTGTTATAGAATTTATCTTCAAACTTTCCGGTTATAACTGCATATCCTTAATCGACACAAGAGTTATTTCTTAAATATAATTTCCAGCTTTGAACACAGTCTTCGCTACAGAGTATCTCCATCAAAGATATCTTGGACACTGAACAATTGGTTATATCTAGTGATGAGCTGATAATCGGGAACGACAATCGGAATCGGCCGATTGTGGCCCATCGGATGACAATCGGTACTCGGGTTTGAACATCGGGATTTCCGATTGTCTAAATAATAAATACATGTAGGTGCTTGTTTTTCTTCAATGAACTGGTTTAAATATGACGATGTTTTGTTGAATAAATGACCTGTAAACATGGGGAAAGTGATCCCAAACACAAACTTGATATAAAGACATGTCCTCTTCAATACCCCGGCCGTACCTGGGTCTATGTTTGAACAATATATAGTGGGGATCACCGGGAAGCACGTGACACTTTGTGTTAGAGTGACGCTGCAAGCATGACGCCATGATTGCGCATAATCATTAATTATTGGCATACCGGAACAGTCGTTTCAGTCGATTGATTTCATTAGCATTATGATGTACACATCATGGGACTCATGTACGCCCATAGGTAACTTTATTGTTCGTCAACATGTAGACATTTTGATTTATGTCAGACTATCAAAAATCAAGATGTATGCATACGGAGTACAACAGAGCTATCTATATAGTGCATACAGCGTAACAGGTATAAACTATACTATAGAAACCGAAAGTGCATGTCACGTGGCTTTAAATAGTCAAAGACAATGTCATTCCATGATCCAGTCAGCCTCGTGTGACGTCACGTATAGGTCACCACCAATGATTATTATGATGACCACGCTGAAATCGAATCGTGTCTGTGAAATTGACATGAACATGGTGTAACTTGCAACTAGTTCAGTCGGCTCATTTCCTTTGATGTGATGTCTTTGAATTGGGATCAAAGAAAAATGCCGTTTGATGAATTGTTATCAAAAACGAACCGTGGACATGTCGTCATGTCATCAAACTTTCAAAAAATTTGTTATGGAATAGCCTAAAATACATGGGTAAGTTGCCTGTATTCGATCACAAGTCCGCCCATGCCCACCTATATATACTTACCCAAACATATACTTATGTATACTGTGTACTGGCATATTATTTCGTTTGTTGCTTGCTTCTATAATTCTAAGTATTATATAACACATATAACATATATTCTGCTATAATTATTGAAATAATCGGAATCGGCACCTGAATCGGCCGATTGTGATCTCAAATAATCGGCAATCGGCGCAAGGCTCTATTTGACAATCGGCTCATCACTAGTTATATCCTTCTTGTTCCGCAATAATAGAAGAATTTTTGAAAATCGGTAAACTTAATATCTGACAGAGTTCTGCTTTTTGTCAGGGTGCTCTGACCAGGTATCGATCCCCTGATCGCTAGCACAAGAGACCAGTGTGCTGCCTGTCGGTTACCGGCTTCTCTGCCGACTGTTTATATGGTGCTTACTCAATTTTGTGATGCACGATGCTTTTCCGTCTTTAAGCTCTTATCTCAGTCATTTGTACCAGCTTATCAATGAACCGGCTCAGGGACAGCCATCAAAGGCGTTGGCTGAGATCTCAGCTCTGTGTTGATAGCGACTATTAAAACATGCTAACCACGGGACGAACTCGAACAAATATTAACCAATTTCAATAATTTTTTGTTTATTAGTTGGTTGCCACAATATCTCAGACGAGTTCAAAAACTAGTTTTGTCCGATTTTTCTTACCTGAGTTAGTTGGACGATTTCTCACCATTTTTTTGTTTTAAGAGCAATAACCCGAACAAATATTAACCAATTTCAATATTGTTTTGTTTATGAGTTGGTTGCCACAATATCTTGGACGAGGTCGAAAACCAGTTTCGTCCAATTTTTCTTACCTGAGTTATGCCCCTTAGTTTTACGATTTCTCGCCTTTTTTTGTCATAAGCGCAAGAACTCGAACAAATATTAAAGTGATATGGAACACTCCGGTAGGGTGATCAAATAGAAATGGAGATTAATCTTGCTCAAAGTAGTTATTTTTATAAATATTATTTTCAAATTGACAACGCACAACATCATTCCTATATATTAATTAAATACAGTGACTCTCGGTGGCGAAATCATTTGCATTCGTTTATCGCCTATAGTTGCATCCAGAATCAATATGTAAATATTTACAATTGAGCGTAGTTCAGATGTTTTCTATGGAGTGGTACGGTCGATTTGTTGGAAATTTTCGGCGGTGTTAGTAGAATGCCACATTCCTCCAGTTGCCTTAGTGCCTGAGTACTAACATGAGTTTCACGCCCCCGAAAAAGTCCATAATATGTCTTTAACAAATTTCAATAATTTTTTTTTTATGTTTCTTTAATCAGAGTGAAATATGATTATGCGGATTAATTAATTTTATTCCTAACACTGCCAATATTGGAGTTAGCCATCTTGGAGTTAGCTACCGTTTCGGGGGGACACTGGTCGCCGACCATAGCTGTTAAGTTTCACAGATTGTCCGTGAGACTCCCGGATTGTAATAGGTAAAACCTCCAAAATAGGAAGAGCACCGATTTCTCCCGCATGTGTAGATATCGTACCATCAAAAGTAATTTCATATTCATCATCATTCAGTACTATCAGCAGTGAGTCAATTGGGACTAATTAATTTTCACACTCTTTGTAGCCATGCAAGCTGTTGTTATAGCACAGACAATAGATTTAATAACACGACTTATGATTACATAAGTGAGCATGAATGACAATGTCTGGGCACGTGCATTCCTGTCTGAGGGCAATCTTTGAGATGAGTAGTTTTGAAACAATTAATAAATTAGTCGATCCCAAAATTTTATAGTCGGTTATTCGGGAAAAAACACTACCTATATGTGTCGCGTGTAATTTTAGAGTAATGATGCAACAAAATAGCTTTAAAAAATAATATACGAAACGTAAGTCGCGACAAGGTAAGCTGGTAAAGTCAAAGTAAAGAGAAACAATAGAACACATCCGACATCTCGTTAGCGAGACTTACGAACAAGACTTGCCTATAATACTTCCTTGTTACCGGCGACAATATTTAAAAAATAAAATGTCTTTACTACCTGCATTTCCCCAAACCGTGAGATTATATGGAGGTTGTTGGAGCACGGGGTTTAAGGCACAACATTGGGAGACTCACGGACAAAACAAGAGATTATACATGTCTCGTGTTTTTCCATTTGAAGATTCTGAAAATAAAAGTTGGATACTCATAACTGACACGGCTCATTTATATACAAATGTTTTTGGAACATGAGCATATTTTGTTATAGGCCTACCTCCCGCAAAAATCTCACGGATTGCCATTTTTAAAGCTTAACAGGTCTGTTGCCGACCTTTTATTTCATTTAGCTTTGCATACTCCTGTTATTGTAAATTAAAATATGCTGGTGCAAAATTGATTCTGTGCTATAAAATTTTACTACTAATATATTAATAGTTGAATATAACTATAATAGTTAAAGCCACATGGCGGATTGAGCTCCAAAATACACCTAATAATAATCGCTTTTGAATTTTAATATGTTGATAAATACCTAAACTACCTTTCTACGAGCACTGTATGTCACAGAAAGATACATTGAAGTCCTGAAAAATACAGCTGCTAGTATGTCTGATATAAAGTCCATGATTCCAAGGACATAACATATGGAACTATTTTAAAACTTCACACACTGCTTTCTCTTCATTTTAATCATCAAAATTAGGTAGTACCATGAACGTTTCAGAGTGAGGACAGATCTATATTTTCTAGGACATCTATTAAAATTTTTTGAACCAGCACAAAAGAAACAACCTCAAATCTATCAAAAAATAAAAGAAACAAAATATGCTATATTCAGTGGCTTCAGCGCTATATTGACAAATTTGTTTGGGAAATCTTCCATGTAGGTATGTTTTGAGAAACCTCTTACCAAATTATGTAGATATAATTTTGGGGTTCGAACGAGCCATGTCCATTTAAATTTGGGATGTACCAGACCTGTTTTACTTGTTTTTATTGCAATGAATATGTTTGCTTGCAGCATACATTTTTGTATCGGAGTTAATCAGACCAAACCTGGTGTAGTTGACCGATTTATTAATGATGTCAAAGAACTGGTGGCAGAAATCATGCTCGATCCGACAGCTGCATCCGAAGGGGTCGTAAGTTTTTTTAAATATCCACTCATTCTGTCAGAATAATGCTTACTGTTAGGGTGTTTCTCTTCCAATTGTCTGCTTAAAATATTCATCATCATCAATGTTTGGGGAGTAAGTCGACATGACTTTTACTCCTTTCTTATAATAACATACATGTATAGAATAACGTCTATTATCCAAATCACAAATGAAGAATAGATTGAATGTGAAGTAGATATAGAGTAATAACTTTTGAATAGTTACTTAGTTATGAGCCCAAATGGCTTGATATATCAAACAAATTACCACAACTGATTTTATTTATATCTCGTATATGAGCCTTACATTAAAATATGTTGATTGAGTTAGAAAACCAGTCACTGGCCAGACATTTCTTGGTAACTAAATAATATATGTTGACCTATTTTTAGTTCAACTTGATGAAGTCAAGCTTGAGCTATCGCCATGGGTTGGCATCCATTGTCCATGTGTCCATGCATCCGTCAACAATTTCGTCACCCTACAGGCCACATCCTTCATCCGATCATCAGCAAACTTCTATTGATCTTCAGGGTGACCTCTAGATGGGAGCCATCAATTATTTTTGAATTTTGTAAAAAAAAACATGGCGCCAGCAGCCATTTTGGATTTCAAGTTTGAATCCATCGGCATGTATCCTGAGGCCCGCATTTATGGAGAAATGTTTTGAAAATTTACAGGAATGTTTAGGATAACCTCTAGATGGGAGCTGTCAAATTTTAGCGATTTTCGATGAAAAACACGACTGCCAGCAGCCATCTTGAAATATACTCTTTTCATGACTAAATCTTTGGCACACCCTACAGATCACATCCCTTGTCCAATCATCACCAAACTTTATATGGATCCTCGGGGTGACCTCTAGATGGGTGCTTACCATTTTTCTGAATTCTGTTAAAAAAACATGGCTGCCAGTGGCCATCTTAGATTTTACTCTTTGCATGACTAAATCCTATCCTTGGGCACAACAAACAGTCCACATCCCTCTTCTGATCGTCACCAAACTGCATAAGGATCTTCAGGGTGACCTCTAGATGGGAGTCAACAATATTTTCTGAATTTTGATAAAAACATGGTCATCAGCAGCCATCTTGGATTTTACTCTTTTAATGACTAAAATCCTTTGGCTGCTTTGGCACACCCTACATGCCACACCCCTCATCCAAACTTCATATGGTTCTTTGGGGTGTCCTCTAGATGGAAGCTGTGCAATTTTTCAGAAATTTTTTACAAAACATGGCCACCTGCATCACACCATGCAGCCCACATTTATTGGAGAAATGTTTGAAATGAAAATAATTTCATTTACACAATACTAGTACAATCCATTTACTGAAACTTTTTGACTTTCCTTCTTCTTTATCATTCTATACACTGCTTAGCATAAAATTATTAACGCCTCCACAAATTGAGCTACGGTGTCACTGACACTTTCATTAAAGGTACGGTTGGCCTTGGCGGTGGGTATCCTGTGAAAATATTTTCACCCGTCAAAAACCGCCACAAACAGAAAGAACAACAAAGTGTAGACAGACATTGTCCGCATGCAAATAAGAAATATCGCATAAACAGTATGTTATTGTCATATCTTTGACCATTGTTATGTAAACAAAAGCTTAAAAAGTTACTTTTCTGGTGTTTGTTTATATTATGATGGTAAACATAAAGAGCGTTCTTTGTTGGTGAATTCCTGATATGGAACGAATAAAGAGCGTTTATGCCATTTGTGTGTGATTAGCCAGCAGCATTGTGCTGTCTTCTGTAACACAATCAAGCTCTTGCTTATGTAAAATATAGTAAATATTTATGATAACATGCTGTTTACGCGATGGTCATGGTATATATGAACGAAACTGTATGCGTTTTAATGTTTTTCTGTCTACGGTGATTGGAACAAATATGAATATTTTCGACAACTAAGGCCTCACGTGCCTTTAAATGTTGTCTGTGCCCTCATAATTTCAGATATCAGTTGTTTTTGTTTATTTTAATTATTATGTGCAAACAAACTGACGTATTTAATCACATCCCAGCAGGGGATATTGTTCTATATTGGCCTAAGATATTAAACATGAAACTTACTTATTTTTTCACTCACAGGCTGCCATGTACGGATCGGTGCAGAAAATTCCTGATAAGAGTCTGATTGGTGAATTCTCTCTGTCTTATATAGATGGACTTTATTCCACTGGAACAGAAAGCAATACTCAGAATGGTTCGGTATGAGGGAGGTTATAGATTCCATATAATATATTCCATACCATGTATGAGCTGGTATTCACAACAACTTTCAAATTTCACTGTGATACCTTTGTATTATGAATAGACTTTGATGTCCCTATTTAAAGATGCATGCAGTGTTTAATTTTTAAGAAGTATCATTCATAAAAGATTATCTTTGTGACATATAGAATTTTATTTCAATTTATTCTGTATAATTTTAATGATTTGGAGTGACATTAAGAAATTAAGTCTAAATTGGGGGATGTCTTTTGGGGGGGGGGGGGGGTAAGTCACTGATTTGAACCTTTATTTTACTCATTGCTAGCCAACAAACCAACTTTTTTATGTCATCATATGTGAATATAAGAACAAAAATTCCTCCTTTTAAAAAAAAACAAAAAAACAACACATCTGTCACCTTAAAAGTGTCTACAAAGTTATAGAAATTGTATTCTCAAAAAAGTATCAATGTTTGAACTGTGATGAGCTGACAGCGTCAGTGTTGCAATCTATACCAGCATGTTTAGTACAGATTGTGGATACACTTAAAACAAACTTTAATGTTTCAACAATAATACCTGTTGTTTTTGTTCAAAATATTGCTTTCAATATATAGAGAATACCTACAGGTTTTGTTTGAATACCAAAATATCTCATGAGTGTCTGGAAAGAAATATAAAATTTTCACGAGTGGCTACACACCACGCGTGAAAATTCAATATTTCTTTCCCGACATGAATGAGATGTTTCAGGTATTCAAGCAAAAAAATGTAGGTATTCTTTTTATTATATGCAGATTATTTAGGCTTAAAGTTTAACTAAGTTAAGTCTTAATTAAATCATTAACTGTACGTAATTAAAGAGATCACTTGTCAGTGTTTGCTAACAGGAAAGAGCCTAGGCGTAAAGTTGAATTTGACATTCTGTGACTCAAACATATAATTGTCAATTGATCATGCGCCATTCGTCGCTTTTGATTGGCTAATGGACAGTGTGCACACAATGATCACTCAATCAACTTTGGCAGCTCATGTTAGTTTCAAGCCCTACAGTGAAATAACGCTATCTAGAGTGAAATAATGACATCGTATTTCACTGTGGCTTGTAAGAAATAAATACAACGATCTATGTTTCGGTAATTTCTCGCTATTTTATAGGCAAGCATATAATAAATATATATATTCAGGGCTCGCATTCACCAACTGGTTTTATATACAGTCCATGTGGTTTATACCGGCTGAGGCTCAACGCAGAGCTATCTGTGGTCATCGATCGGGTAGATATCGCCATGGTATAGTATTATCCAATCAAGGGGATTTGATGGCAATGATATATTGACCACTATTGTCGATCGCCGGAACATAAAAACCTGCACATAGCAGTACATCCTTGGTTCATTTCAATTATGAGCAACCGTTGAAAAAGTCATTGAGAGAAATATACCCCTAATGAATTGAGCCTGTTTTCATGTAGTAACGTCCACATCCAGAAAACAAGGTGACAGGAAGTCTCCACCAGCTTAATTACAGTAATGCCATAAATAATTGACTCCTTAACCACATCAGAATTATGGGTAATTTTTCAGGATTTAGTCGGAAATATGACTTGTTGCCATTCATCGGAAAGCTGAATCCTGAAAAATTACCCATAATTCTGCTGTGGTTAAGGTGTTGATTATTTAGGGCATTACTGTATATCTTCAACATTCACTCCACTGAAAGATTCAGTCTGAGTCTCTATACCGCCATGTGTGAGAAACGCGTGAATTGTATCCAGTGAGTGTAAGTGATTTTGTCATGAGGCGGTGTCTATAGACAAGGCATATCTGATAGATTGGGCAATCTTATCAAGGACAGTGTCTGTCGTAAACACTAGCAAAGGTACTCTGTGCACTCAGCCGCTACCAAATAAACTACCAAGGTTTTTTAAATAAACCCAGTTGTTGAATACGATCCCTGGTTTATTAGAAAATAGCAGTATTGTGTTATACGTTGATAAAATTATTAGACTACAATGGATAAGGCCATGCAAAGTCAATTTCCCATTTCTCAGGCCCGTGTGAATGGTGCCGAAACCCTGTGCATGCAAATCGTTTTATTCGTGTTTGATATTTTGAGAAAAATTATAATTAGTATGAGATATAAACTGCAGTACATTTTTATATAAATTGCGTGGAACTGAAACCAGTTTCCAAATTCAAATTTCCGAATCATTGCTGTAATTTGTAACCATGTGTTAAACACGTGATGTTTTGAATCTGCAAACTCAATACAAATGTGTGAATGATTCTTTAATGGGTGATTTTTGACAAAATAAATCACAAGGAATCCATCAACTAACTTTTTATGGACATTGTGGGCAACTGAAATTAAATAATAATTAAATATAATACACATATGTGAAATATAGCAAAAGTTTAATACACTGTAATAATTCAAACCGGTGTAAAATAATAAAGTTATAAAAATAACTGCTTCAATGATTATAAGCTATTTCCATCTGAATACCCAATTGGAAAGTTTCACATTAATTTAAATCAGTTTGTGTTTCAGTGCCATTGTGTTTATACTGTGTAATCATATCAAGAAATTTAAACTCAGTGAAAAATATCCCCAATATAAAAATGTATTTGGAATTCGCTATATCCTTGTTTATTTGGAACTTTATTAATTTTGACTGAGATATGAAACTTAAGTATTGCTTTCAGTGAGCATGTCCATGAAAACAACTGATTTTGGAAACCTGTTGGAAGCAAGCCTGAGTTTAGTGTGCCTGTCATTTGCAGAATGATGTCCCCAGAGGGTGAATTTAGTGACGCTACCCTGCATAGCAGGCTAGCATCACCAAATTCACCCTCTGGGGACCTCATTCTGCTTAGGCCTCATCTACTATGGGAGACATAGACTCAGATTGAAGTTCCCAACTGGTGAATATTGTTATGTACACCCATTGGGAACCTCAATTATTCAATGTGTCATCTTCCAATTTGGGATATAGAGAAACTAAAGATATATAATCTATGTGAAGAAGTTTCTATAGAAATTTTATAATATAGAAACTGTCCAGAGAAGATGAGGCCTAAGCAGAATGAGGTCCCCAGAGGGTGAATTTAGTGATTCTGCAAACTCAGGCTTAGTTGGAAGTTACCACAGAAAATTTTGATTTCTTACTCTGGATCATAATCATAAACTAGGTTTCATTAATCAGAGTTGTGATTTAATTCTCTCTTGTTCAGTCATACATGTTGGTTGAATCTCATTCACCTCCTCACAGGACAGGAGCTCCCTTCAATCTACAGTGGCCTCTTGGTGACATTTGACCCTCCAGAGGTCATGTAAGCACCATTCAGTGAAGTGTTGGAAAATCCAAGAGAGTTACAAGTTATGTTCTGAGTAATGAAATCTTGTTAACCCTTTCAGTGCCAAATCCGATTTTTGTATCAACCCATATTTCCTTGATCATTTTTCAAATTTTTTGATTATAATAATGTGATACATTGATGGAAAGAGCTCTTATCACATTATTATAATCAATAAATTTGAAAAATGATCAAGGAGATATGGGTTGATACAAAAATCAGACTTGGCACTGAAAGGGTTAATGAACGTTGCAAGTTGTTTTACATGTGATGTGTTAGGTGGTATTATTCTCATGTGTAATGCATCAGCATTTATCAGAATAAATTGACTTTCAAATGTCATAACCTGCCATATATAGCACTGGGAGTCTTTTCAAAGTGTTCTAATGAATAGATTGCCATAATATTCCTTGCAAATATCTGATTTGTACATATAATCAGTTTTGGTCATCCAACCATAGAAGTTAGTATTTAGAAGTTAAAATTTAAATCTCATATATTTCATTTTCTGTGCAATATATTATAGATCTTTTCACATTACATGTTTATAATACTCATGACGTTAAATTATCAGACATATTAACCCTTTATATACTAAACACTCACTGATGAATAGTTGTCCCTCAGGAAATGTTCAAATAATAAGTTTAACATAGGTCGTTTGTTGAACTTATTATCTGAACATTTCCCTCCAGTAAATAAGACTCCTTCTGCACTTTAATTATTTGCCATTATTTGCCATCCAGATAAATAATAGAACATTCCAATGTATGTTTATAACTGAGTGGGAGAATCCATTTAGTAAAGAAAGGGTTAAAGAATTCTATCAAATAGAAGTTAATAAAAGATGTATTTAGTATTCCACACTTCAGTTACAACAAAAACAGCAACATTTCCACATGCAATCTGAATAATGTAAGTAACCACTTGCGACACATAAATTTGGCCTCCACCAAAGTTGTGTTATTAGGAAATTGATTGTTAACTCTTTCATGACTGGAGTTTCCTGAATTTTTCTCCCATAGAGTGCCTCGCATATATAAGAGAATGCATTGGCCTAACAGTATTTACCATGACCTTGTAAGCCAGTGCATTCTCTTATATATATTTGCAAGGCTCCCTATTGGAGACTCGCATATATAAGAGAATGCACTGGAACAGGGTTTTTAACGCGGCACCAGCGCAGATCCCATCATGAAAAGGTTAAAATTAGCCTGGGACCTGAATACATCTTCAAAACACCTTAAAATAAGTAATTTCCCCCAGTCTGCAAATTTGGTGTCTGTCATTTGCAGAATGAGGTCCCCAGAGGGTGAATTTAGTGACACTATCCTGCATGGTGGGCTAGCATCACCAAATTCAACCTCTAGTAACCTCATTCTGCTGAGGCCTGAACTGCTGTGGGAGACTGAATTGAGATTGAATTTCCCCAGTTGAAGTTGGTGATGTTCAACCATTAGTTACCTCGAGTATGCATTTTATCTTCTTCAAATTTAGGGGATATAGAATTTTCCCAGAAGGGAAAAAAGTAATTGAAAACAATGTTAATTTGAGACTAGATACTTCCTAGAAAATGAGGCCTAAGTAGAATGAGGTCCCCAGAGGGTGAATTTGGAGATGCTAGACCGCTTTGCGCATTCTGGGGACCTCATTCTGCAAATGACAGACACTATTTGGAGGCTTGAAGTTCCCCCAAACATATTACATTGAATCCTGAGGCTGATTGTCAGGAAATTTTACATGTATAATCAGTATCATATGAATGAATATCGACAACTAATTTCACTAATCCTAATGTCAACATGAATCAATGCAAAATTGTATATAAAATTATCCTTTATAATATAAGTTTATGCTTAATATATTTCAGTTGATAGCAATTATGTTTTATCATAACCATCCTTCAAAGGAAGCGGGTGAACAAGGCCTAATGCTATTTGAGGTGAAATGTTTACAAGAAGGAACTTAAAACCTGTTTTGCGTTTTGCGCTCCAAAAAAATACCTAATAATCGCTTTTGAATTTTTCCCAGTTTTGAAATTGGTTGATAAATACATGACCTACCTTTCTATGAGCATTATATGTCCCAGAAAGACACATTGAAGTCATAAAAACCTAAAACTTCAAACACAAAAATCGGACCCGATCAAAAACTTAGCCATTTGTATTCACTGTAATTCTGGAAATGGTATCATGCATTATCTTAATGGTACTCAAATACTCAATCTCATCAGACGGTTCCCATGTCATCAAGTTACAATAACAACAACATTTCTTCAAAATACGCTTTAGTTATCAGAATCAATTAATTACAAAAAGATAATGCTAACCACTGTCAACATATATAATTTCCCAAGACGTGTTATTTATCAACATGTTGTTCAACGAAATATGGTCGTATTACCACTTGATTTTAGAGTTATCCATCTTCATCTGCAATTTTGTCCAAGACCATCGCCTTGACAAATTTTTTCCAGGCCACAAATAAGTACATAACTCAAGAATTAACAAATTTCTAAAATTTGATATCTGATCACTCTGAGCTTTGATGGGTGGGTTCCTCGAATCTAATCAAATATTTTTTACCCCCCGAAGCCAAAGAAATAGTAATTTGGGAGCATTAATTCGGATTATGCATCTTTAACATCTATCATATATGTCCTAGATCCCAATCTGGTTTTTGTGAAATGATTTAAAAACTCAATGCACTGCTTTCTCTTCGTTTTAACCATAAAAATTATGAATTACCATAAAAGTATCAGAGCGACGACAGCTCTAGAGTTTTCTTCCCATGTTCTGTTTGAGAAATTAACCAGACCCTCAATAGCATCGACCACTTAATGTCACATACTTCTCTGAAGAGAATGTTTATTTGTTTGATGTTGTTACAATGTTATCAGTCTAGTTAAATGCAAACTTCCTTCACCATACTAACATATAATTTGATATATGGATGCATTCTGATTCTGTAAATGTCTTGTCAAAGGATTGTGTTCAATCAGTTAGAAAAGTGCATCGGCACCAATAGTCTCAATATGCACAGACACTAGGGAGACTCGCATATTTAAGAGAATTCATTGGCCTAACAATATTTACCTTTACCATGGAACAACCTGTGAATTTGGTAATCATCTATTCATATGAAAATATGTCTTCATAATAATCATATGTTGACTAATTTGTTCCCACAACAGTTTGGTGATGGTAGTTTTGGATACTCTAGATTGAAAATTTATATACAGTAGTGCCCTAAGTAATCGACCCCTTAACCACATCAGAATTATGGGTAATTTTTCAGGATTGAGTCGAAAATATGGCTTGTTGCCATTCATCGGAAAGCTCTCCCCAAGAGCTTTCCGATGAATGGCAAAAAGCCATATTTCGAACTAAATCCTGAAAAATTACCCATAATTCTGATGTGGTTAAGGGGTCGATTACTTAGGGCATTACTGTATGCATGTCAATGCAATGATTTTCATTCCCATTATATGGATTACCATTGTAATGGCTGTGATTGATTCCAGGGCATTTTAGAGCTACATACTTTACATGTTTTAGCAAATTTGTGGTCACAAATGTATCTGGGAAATGTGGGAGGGGATATCCACCTTTATGTTAACTCCACCACCCCTCCCCATTTTGGGTGCCATTCAAAATCCACTGTAAGGACACCCAGCTGCACCCCACCTCAAACTCATATGGAAACTTTCTTTCTAAAACGCATTGTTTTCCAAAGTTTTAAAATAATGATCAATTTGTAAGAATATCATTAGAAATTCATAATAATAAAAATAGATTTAATTTTTCACTTCAAAATTACAAATCATGTATTAATATCTTTTAAAGATAGTGTATCTCATCCAAACAAGTTTTATATCATTTCCAGAGTATAAAATAATAAATATGAATCGAACACCCCTGTCTGGAAATAAATTTTTTCGGATATAATATATACATGTACAACCTTACGGGACAGTTTCATGGACTATATTTAGAACCGCATAGTGTAGATGAATAAAGAATTTATTTTTGCAAGCATGTGTGCATCTATTTTGCGAGCCTCTTGGCAAGCCAAATAGATGCCCACATATGAGCAAAAATAAATTCTCTGTTCAGCTACACTATGCAGATGTTCTGTTTATCCACCGAATAAATTTAAATGTATTTTATCGCAGTTTTTTTCCAAAAAAGATTGGAAAATTCAGAGGCTCCTTATAGAGAAGTGATGACCTTCTTAGCGACTTTATCTGTAGTTAGTAGAGAGTAATTCATTATGAAACAGTTTTGTATTCATGCGACTGCACTGCGAAATAGTCCGCTTTATTGTTTTTAAATTATGCCGGAAAAATATCGTAGCGTAATTTCTAATAAAATCTAAATGATTCGCGTAACGTTCAAATCTAAAACTGAAGTGTACGAGTATAGCAGTCATGTGAACTTGGATGTTTGTGCTTAAAACTTAATTAATGAATTGAAAGTCTGAACTTTAGCAGTAGCACTATAGCTCCAAGATCGGCAGTGCAAATGCACCAGCTCACAGAAGAATATCGTATACTTTATAGTAACAAACTGCCAAATGCTTAATCAAGTTATAGACTTCACCAACTGAACATTGATAAATTCTATTTGTGTGCATTATGGGGCGCATCGTTTGATCTTTTAGAAAGGTGTTGTCACCGATTGCACGAAAATACGTTGTGGATGTTGACATTTCTAAGGACGCTGTGACCAACAACGGAAACCAGCATGGTCCATTCTAATGATGCCCCATAACGTTGTTTCGACCCAGTGACATCACTCATGAACTGCTGGAGGTTAACTGGTTCAAGTTCTTGTAACCTTTCTTCCTCGCATATTACTAAGTTGATCTGTCTAGTAGAGGATGCTTTATCTGTCTAGTAGATGGATAGAGGCGTGGTTTATCTCATGGTCCTTATGTGTATAGTAGAGAGGGGTAGGAGGTGGATAAACCACTTTATTATGCCTTATAGACAATTGTTATATCTAATGTTCAGTTTTGTCTGTTTTATTCACAGAAAAAGTTGTTGGTATTCTTGAAATCAGGTTTTATAAATATTATGTTGTTGTAATTGTGTCCCGGAAGTGATACATCATCTTAAAAATAATATTAAATATTGTTGTAACAAACATGTTGTATAGTATATGCTTGAAATTTTGGATCAGGAATGGGTGGTGTGCTGACTGAAATCCCCCAGTATATATGTCCTTGTTTGTGGCCAGGCATTATTCCTATTGACCATTTCATTGCACACAAAATATACTGGGCAACACTGACTTGTTACAGTTAATTGGACCTATTGAAAGGCAGTTGATCTCATTTGAAGGTCCCCAGAATCATCAGGTTACAACAATCAAAATTGCTTTTTGTGTATAAATGAAGCAAAAAATATTCTTGAACAACATGCGGAATTGCTTGTGTGACATACATGACAATCAATTCTAATGTAAATCAAACAGGACCCCATAGTTTGATTCTTCAAATGATCACCCACCGGTCATAGATTGCTGAAACCTGGACTTTGTACAAAACATGTAATTAATGTTTACAGATATAATATAATAACACCTAATCATGTTACAGATATTGAGGCCAATAAAGGTTGATCTCATGTATTTAGTTTAGTTTGATTTTTAAAGATACTAACCCATCACTTGATTGTTGTCGCACTTCAAATTTTATGTGATTCTGTGACACATTTTGACCATATGTGCCAAATATTTCTTTATTGTTGATTCAATAACTGATCAGGCTGAAAGGTGAAGGCCTTTCAGCTGGTGTGTGATGCACACAAATTGATGGTAGTTGTGCAGCCATGGGGTTTTCGGTGTGAAGCTCAGTTTTTACATGGACAATTTTTGTCAGATGTCTACTCGTTATTCGAGCCTGTCGATTATGAGAGATAGACCATTATTGGATACATTTTAATGAAAAATACTCTTAATATCAGCCAGCTCCATTTTTTAATCTGTTCAGCAAATGCTTGTGAAATGGAAAGGCGCACAATGCAAATGACATGAGACTTGAAATCACAACTGGAATTTAAAAAACAATTGAATCGTCAAAAATGATTATATTAGAATATACATGAAGAAATTTTCAGATAATAGGAGATGTCAGTTGGTCGCATTATAAACACCAAAATTTGCAGATGTTTTACTGGCCGACAATGTATAGAGACTGAAAAGACAGCTTTGGCCTCTCATGCTATGATTACACCATTGATGTCATGCCATGACCAGTTACACTTGAGTACAGTAATGGCCTATATAATCGACTCCTTAACCACGGCAGAATTATGGGTAACTTTTCACTGAGAGCTTTCCGATGAATGGCAACAAGCCATATTTCCAACTAAATCCTGAAAAGTTACTCTACTGTGAACAGAACATGGGTATTCTATGGGTAATACATTGATTATTATTATTACTACTGTTTTGTGATACCCATACTATATGATCTTGTTATATCTGAACATTTCCCTCCAATGAATAAACTCATTCCAGCTCCTTCTGCACTTTTAGTATCTGTCGTCCGACTCGTCTGCTTATACTACATGCACATCACTCCAAATCAATAAAAGATCACTCCCATATATTCTTTTTTAACTTGGTGGCAGGGGGTGTCCGGAAAACATTTCCGGACACTAAGCGCTTTTTTATTTATGTAATGACCAGTTACACTTGAGTGCAGTTATGTACAGTAATGCCCTATATAATCGACTCCTTAACCACGGCAGAATTATGGGTAACTTTTCACTGAGAGCTTTCCGATGAATGGCAACAAGCCATATTTCCGACTAAATCCTGAAAAGTTACCCATAATTCTGCTGTGGTTAAGAAGTCGATTATTTAGGGCATTACTGTATATGATTTCTCATTTGTGCTTGCACAAATGGACTTTGCTCTCAAATAAGAATTTCTACTAAATATGATAGATCCAGCTTTGAAAACCACACTACTATCAATTACACCGCACAGTCATCCTGCCATGTAGCTGATGTCAGCGTTTACTGTAGTGACAACAGCGTATATCTGCATATTTATACATACAACCAACTTGGAAATGTTCACAAATTGAATTTTTTTTCTATATAGTACTCATTCCGTTTCATAGGAAAATTACATAGCTGTTAAAGATACATAATCCGAATTAACGCTTGCAAATTACTATTTCCTTGGCTTCGTCGGTAAAAAATATTTGAATCAAGTCGAGGAACCCACCCATCAAAGCTCAGAGTGATCAGATATCGATGTTTGAAATCTATTAATTTTCACCACCGATAATTTTATGTGGCCCAGTGAACAGTCGACGAGAATACAGTCTCAGACCAAATTGCGGATGAAGATGGATGACTCTACTATCAAGTGGATTTTTTGTGTCAGATATTTGACAAACCGGTAAAATTTTGTTGAACAAAATGTTGATAAATAACAGGTTTTGGGCAATTTTATACTATAGTTGGCATTATTTTTGGACAATTACTCGATTCTGATAACTGAAGCGGCATTTCAAACAATTTTGTTGTTGTTGGAATCTGATGATATGGGGACCATCGAATCGGATTGAGTACTTTAATAAACATTTCTACAGTACTGTCTCGCTAGATAACTCGGAGCACAGCATGAAGTCACAATATACAATGCCATAGCTAATTTCATTATGAATCTAATACTCTGGTACAGGTGTCGGTATACCATGAACTTGGTATATATATGATGTAATCCAGTCACTATCTATTTCCTGTATGCAGCATGACAAATAGTCCTTTTCTACGACTACCCTACAAAATGTTTCATAAATACGCAGATAAATGCCGTTGTCACTACAATATTTACATAGCCCATCTGTGTTACACTAAATTGTGATCGGTGATTGGTCAACTACCAATTGGGCCACCTGTTTTATATCCTGTCACAACGTCACAAATTGTTAACCTAATCTGACCTAATCACTAAAATTGGTCAGCAGAATAATTGGATGTGCTTTTCAAAGTTCAGCCGAATTGCATCTGAAGCCAGTTATTTATATTGATCACGTTATCTTTGCTAAGAGCTCGGAAATCTTATATTGGGCTGACTTTGGTCCGTTTGATACGTCGTGGCAAATACGGGCATTTCTATCTTTGCTTGGCTCGACATTTCGCATCTCTGGCACGTGTTACGTTTATTTGATTTATACGTGGAGCCAGCTGGCACATGCTGTAATCATATATTTCAAACAATTTTAGCATTTCTGATTTGCTATAATCATTTTCCTTGGGAAGTTCACAAAAATAGGCCATGATAGTGTCCTCTGACAATGCACTATAAACTGGCCCTTGTTTGACTTTATTTATACGTCTTATAAATACAGTGCATGAAACTCGGAAACACTTTCATTGGTTTCCAAATCGGGATCTTGTCATTCATCTCCCTTGAACCTTTGTATATATCTCTGCAATATATTTATTCCCATATGTCGCGAAACATCCTTTGTAGTCAATACATGCATAGTACCATACCATTGCCTTCAATGTATATTGACAACTAACTGCCAAGAGTCAGCACGCCTGTTCCCCGACGCTGTTTTATACGATTTGTTAGACACTGGTCACGCAAGGATGACTCAGAGATGATGTAATGATGCCAAAAACTTCAAATTGCTCATGCTCTCCACCAAAGGGGTTCTAAATGGGGATTATTTTCCCTGAATCATCTTAGCGTGACCTATGTTTAGCACTTCATATAAAACAGTGTCGAGTCACAGACTTGTAGTACGTCTGCACCAGATGTGTAGCACTTCGGGTCATGCCAGAGAAATTCTGATGAGCCAGTTGGTTTTATACATCGCGGACTTTGTCATTTTTTCACACTAATTAGGCTGGCTCGACATATAAAACGGGCCTTAATGTGCTGTGTGGGCTAGTCTCAAATTCTCTGCAAATTTTGTGAAAATAAATAAGAACACACTCAGCTTTTTATGGGAATAAATCCTCAAAAAGCTATATAAATATAAGAAATGAATGTAGTGGGTGTGTGTGTTATTTGGGGATACAGTGCTGTGGTTGTTGGGGGGCACATTTAGTGTAAACCCCATGTCCCAACGACCACTGCATGGTATCCACCAATAACACACACCCCCATATATTTCTTAAATAAACATCATTGCCAGCAGCTGCACAGCAGGATGATTGTGCAGGAAGAAATACCAGCAAAAATAATTTAGGCTGGTATAATTGTGCACTCTACTAATCTCAAACCACATGTGAATATTAACAAAAGACATGACAACAAATATATTGTCTCAACTTATGAATTTCTTCATTGACAGAATTCACTAACTAGGGTTTATATAAGGTACTAATAGATTTCCTTCTCTGACATTCTCACCCACCTCTTACATAAATTTAGATCATAAAAATGTAGGGGTGTCGTCTAATGGGCATATGTTAGTTGCAGAAATTGTCTTAACAATTGTCTTATTGCCAATATGAAATTATGTTGGGTATTAGTTTGAGCTGTAAACTTCAAAGTCTGGACTCCCAGATTCTAGCCAACAAACTGGGTGCTGGAAATTACATTGATATAATTTAATTGGCTCTTAAAAGTGTCCAGTGATTTCTACCACCGATAACTCCTGAGTTTTATTTTACATAGGAAAACTTAGATTTGATTATGTCACACTTGAAGCATTGACAGACTAACATTTCTTGAATGTCTGAGGAAAAATCGTAGCTGATATGTTTTCTGTGATAACCCTGCATTCAAGCAAGAGTTGTTCACACATGTACCGGTAACTGTCACATATAATCTGTGAAAACTGTTACACAGACCTTGTTTAGAAAAGGGAACATAGCAATCTAACTACTGGGTGATATTTTCCCCACCCACATATAGACCATATATTGTACAGTAATGTCAGTGAGAGCTTTCCGATGAATGGCAACACGCCATATTTCCAACTAAATCCTGAAAAGTTACCCATAATTCTGCTGTGGTTAAGGAGTCGATTACTTAGAGCATTACTGTAGTTTGTCAATTCTTGAAGTATGAACCTTGTTGTATGCCACCTATAAAACCTGGCGTAAGTTATTTGGATGAAAATGGCTCTATTAGTCCCTATATAAACCCCTGTCCCTGTGGATTAGCTCATAATTCCTATCATATTTTACGATTACACGTAGTGTATATAAATATAAGAATATCAATATATATATTAATTTATTCTTGATTAACCGGTTCCTATAGATGTCAGATAAAAGATACTCCAACTCTTAATAAAGTTTATTAAAATTGTATCCATTTGTGTCATAGATTTGTATCTTTTTCCCCTTCATCAGAAACCCATTGAAGCCACATATAATCTGGTTATTAATTACTTTTGTTATCTTCTGAGATTAAAATAAATTGATAAATATGTGAAATACTTATACGCAGTCTCTATAATATGCATTGGAAAGACTTATTGAATCGACAGAAGTTATATCCTCTGGTAAGAAAGGGTAACTTTTCTTCTATAGAATGTAATAATATTAACCTCTTGGCTGGCTGCTATTCATCAGTACTCAGTACAAACGTAAAATCTCATGCTGTGTGCTATACGTCGTAATGAGTACAGACCTACCTTCAGCATAATAAAGGTTGCTTATTATTCATTATCAGAACTAAGAAATTAGTACATATCTCGACATCTGAAACAGTATATGATATTTCAGGATTGTGAATGATAAAAACCATTCTACGGAGTCGGCGTTAAGGATTTCTCAATATTCCCATAATATTTTTCCAATAGAAAATGGTCAGAATGTTAATGGCCCCGCACACAACATCATTCGGCATTGAAGAGGTTTAATAGTTTTTAAGAAAGTTGTTTTGAGACAATATAGAGTCAATATGTAAGTATTTCATGTATTCATCAACTGATTTTGCGTCAGTAATTATTGGGTACAATTTGAGGTTTGAAGATTATATATACATGTAATATGATATCGAGACAATATATCGAGAAATGCTCTGTGCATTTTTCTGTTTTTTTTTCCTGCAAAATCACATGGTCATTCCACATAATGGCAAACACAGATATACACATGGTGCTTTCATGCCAAGAATAATTTCTATGGCAGCCCAAGTTTAAAGTTATCTGACCTAAATTGTCCAATAACAGGATTGGGAGGATGAATTTTCTAAGCTGCAAGTTAACACTTTCATGATGGGAGCTGCGCTGTTGTATCATTACAGATCCTGTGCCAGTGCATTCTCTTATATATGCGTGTCTCCCACACTGAGCCTCGCATATATAAAAGACTGCACTGGCGTACATGGTCAAGGTAAATTTTGTTAGGCCAATATATTCTCTTAAAAATGCGAGGCTCCCTATGGGAGACTCACATATATAAGAGAATTCATTTGCACAGGGTTTTCAAAAAATCCAGTCATGAAAGGGTTAACCCTTTCTCAGTCATCATCTAAGCTGAACTTGGTTCTAATAACTATAGCCTCTCTGCCTTGAGTGGCCACATTAAGTGGTGTTCTGCCTGCTGATATCACTGAAAAATACAAAATCATTGTTATCCTCTAATCATGACCGATATGAAATTTTTAAATGTAACCTACTGCTTGTTGAACTTACAACTTACCAGGCTCAAATATAAACCTTATATTTTTCCCCCCTGTTCCCATAGACCTACTTTTTAAAGAAAACTGATGATATGTAATGATTTTATCCATCTTTCAGTCCATCCGCAAAGATATCTCAAATTTAAATTGTCGCATCACAGTGTAATTTCGGTGAAGTTTCAATAATTAGAGTTTCTAGAGTTATACTTCTTATATTATCTATAAATGTTTATTTTCTGTCTGTCCATGCATATATCTTAACTACAGTAATGCCATAAATAATGGACTCCTTAACCACAGCAGAATTATGGGTAACTTTTCAGGATTTAGTCGTAAATATGGCTTGTTTATGTAATTCTGCTGTGGTTAAGGTGTCGCTTATTTAGAGCATTACTGTATGGTGTGTTAATCGGATCTCAATCAAAATTGGTATGCAGGTTTGCCACCAGGACTGCTCTCCAGGGGTTGGGGGAATCACCATTCAGCAGGACACTTGTCCCAAATTATGCATTTTCACAGGTGACCGGCATGCAATATGGGCAAGGTCTGGGAGGGCTGGAGTCCCCCCTACATGTCTCCCTGCTCTGCCGCTTTCACAAGAGTGTCCAATGATATTCCAGTTTTCCATTTTAGAGTTATCATTCTTTGTTTATTGATAATGTTGATATTCTGTTTGTCCATGTGGATATATCAGTCATGCCATATTTTGTTAATTATTACTGGGTGTATGCTTTGGCCCTTTTATTTACTAAATACTCTTTTACGAGTAGTTACCTTAGGAAATGTATAAGTTCAAATAAGCCGTTTGTTGCACTTATTATCTGATCATTTCCATCCAATGAATAGGAATTCTTCTACACTTTTATTATATGTTTGTCATCTGCATATATTTACTGAACATCGAATATATACTTTTAAAACTGATGGCAGAATCCATTTAGTAAAGAAAGGTTTAACTCTTAAATTGTCTGATGCAGTTATACTGACCTTCAAATGATATGTTGTTGCTGTTGGCAGAATGGGCAGCAACTGCTCTCACTGGTTTTTGTCGATTTGTTAGTTCTACAATGAAAATTTTCATGCAAGATTTATTGAAATATTGAAGAGATTATAGGGGTCATCTAGTATAAATCTGGTTTATTTTGCACTGTCCAAAAATGTGGAGTATTACTTAAGTTATTACAAACTTTATCATGCATTGCATCTATTTAATAAACTACACGTCAACTACTCATAGCTCACCTTCAAAATAATCACTTTATTTTAAACCTGTTGTCAAACTTAGCACATATGCAGTATTTATCAAAATCAAAAAGATATCTTTGTTTTATACAAAATCTATAATGGATTAATTTCTTATGTCATATTGATAAAAAATAGTGAAACGTTGCACCCTGATTACATTTTCTTGTGAATTAGATGGAACAACTGACTACTGGAATGTGATGAATCGGGGGCCGAAGTTATGTTAGAAGTTATGTTACGTGCAAGACCTTGTGGTCTGCCTGGATATGCAAGAATTTTTCACCATTGAACATAAACTAGCTTCCAGGAGATATTGATCAATCTTTGACCCCCCCCCCCCCCTCCCACCAGGACTGAACTTAACCCCACAAATTCTTCTTTCTTTTTTTTTGTCCCCCCCCCCCCCCCCCCCCAACATTTTTTCGTATGTTTGTTAACCGAAATATGTGGCCATGTTTCGACACCAGACAGGATGGAGTCCATCATGGCAAACATTTTTCTTGATTTGCCCCAGGGATCTTTGATCGCCACTATAGTAGTACAGATACTATCATATACAGTCTTGTTCTCCACTCGATTCGTTATACTCATATACATCCCTACAAATGAGCCAAAAATCCAACATAACATCCAATATGGCAGCCAAGATGGCGACCGGAATGCAAAAACATACTAATATTTCGACATTTCATGACCTATATCGTTTGATTGATCAATATCTCATGGAATAAATATTGTGGCATACACTTACGGTTTGGTGTTATCTTGTTCCTATTCCCAAGCAAAAGACATTTGAATGCCTGTACAAACCCACACCTAAAATTCTTATTGAATCCTCCGTACACCACTGGATTGAGTGCGCTGTTCAAATAAGCGACATACAGTGCTATGTACTTTATAGTGGAGACAAATTCCGGTGGCTGGAAGGATAACGAAATGAAATTTCAAACATAGTTAAGCCATAATGATCGCTGTAAAAATGCTATCACTACTGAATGAATTTATTTGAATTCCACGTTACTTATATGATGGAGCAGAATTTGCTGGCACCAAATTTTACTGAACATGAAATTACAGTTGTAGCCATAAAAGAATCATAAATAATCAGTATAAAACCATGAACGTAAATATACATCACTGATAAAAACCAAGTCTACATCGTTTTCATCCCGACAAGACTTCTAACAACAACGACCATTAAACTGTTGGACAGAATTGGCCACACATTTTAACTTAATGGGGTGTCAGGTTGGTCATTTTCAAAAGTTTAAGAGCTTGAAGGACTGGTACCAGTTGTAAAATTCAACCAAAGAGGGATGTGAAAAGGATTTTTGTGAACTTAGTACTGTGGTACCGGGATGGTTGTCTTCTTTAAACAGTAAGAGGTTGGAGATTTGTCAGTGGTGTGCAATTAGAAAGTTCAAGGTGAAGAGCCCTGCTCATCTGAGAACCTCCAGTTATATCCATGTTTAGATTGATTGATTGAATGGGGTTTGTTGTCGCTTTAGCAACTAAGGCCATATCACGACATTGCCAGTTTTAGTGGTGGAGGAAATCCGCACACTTGCGACTAATCTAACAGTGATTTCAATGGCTGATAAACTCGTCTACCATGTGCGGCAAACCATCGGCGAGTAACTGGTAACTCCACCAGATAACGATTTCGAGTTACAAAGTCCACGATGGAAACATGTGGATTTGAACCCTTATCACCAGCGCTGGAGGGCGAAACGGCTTGGAGTTGTACCCCTAACCGATTGAGCCACCGAGGCCCCCTATCCATGTTTAGAACTACTTGTCTTAAGTGATTTTGTCAAGTACTGATTGTTGAACCGGTAGTCATCAGAGTCCCAGTCTGGTGGCGACCCACAGTCATTGACTGTCTTGTTAAAAGATATATTATCAATCTTTAAATTTTTAAATAAAAATGTTATGTTTTGAAAATAGTAACATTTTCTGTCCCAGAAGCTCCAGTTGACTGATCTCTCTGGCACAAAATTATTATTTTATACCCCTAAATACATTGTATATACAGAACAAAGTAATAACAGATACACACTATTTAAATCACTTCTCATTTGATGCCAGTCGCGCCAATCGGAACTAACTCTTAGTAGCACTAAGATAAAAGTGTCCAAATTAAAGATGCATTATTGAATTGACGCTCTTAAATTACCATTTCTTTGGCTTGGGGGGGGGGGGGGGGTAACAAATATATTATTCGACCCGATGAACCCACCCATCAAAGCTCAGAGTGATCAGATCGGTACGTATAAAAGCCGAACACAACCGAACATAACCGAACACAAGTCCAAATAATGGGAAATATCACGAATAAAGTTCATAGGCATGTGTATTCATGTTCACACTATTACTATACGAAGTTTGGTGGAGTTCGGGAAAATAATAAGTGTTTTATTCGATATTTTGTAAAACGCGTTTTGTGTTCGGCTTTTCTATGCCGAACACAAACGCGTTATACAAAACATCTAACAAAACACTCATTATTGAACCAAACTTCGTATAGTAATAGGTTGAACGTGAATACATATGTCTGAAGTTTACAAGGTGTTCGTATATTTAGTAGACTCTATATAGAGTTATATATCTCAAACGGCAGCTAATGTCACATCATTCTATGTGTTAATTAATTACCGGTGACTGCATGAGTGTCGAACATAAGCTAGCTTGTGTTCGGGTTTTCTATGCCGAACACTAAACGCGTCTTACAAAATATCGATTAAAACACTTATTATTGGCCCAAACTCCACCAAACTTCGTATATTTATAGTGTGAACATGAATACACATGCCTATGAACTTTATTCATGAAATTTCCTATTATTTGGACTTGTGTTCGGTTATGTTCGGTTATGTTCGGTTGTGTTCGGCTTTTATGAGCTCCCGATCAGATATCGATTTTTGTTTTTGTTATTTCTCGAGATGTGCAATTATTTGTGGCCAGAAAAACGTCATCAAACGGACGGTCTCGGACAAAATTGCGGATGAAGATGGATAACTCTAAAATCTAGTGGTACTGCGGCCAAATTTTGTGATACTCAAGTGATAATACGGTCATATTTCGTTGAACAAAATGTTGATAAATTAAAATAACACGTATTGGGAAATTTGATACCATATTTGCCGGCCAGTGGTTAGCATTATTTTGTTTGAATCAATCGATTCTGATAACTAAAGCGTATTTTGAAGAAATAATGTTGTTGTATCTTGATGACATGGGGACCGTCTGATCGGATTGAGTACCTTTAACATAATTATAGTGCGGTGTGACATAATTTGAGAGAAGATAACAAAGGTTCCGATAAAACGAAAAGTTGGCCAGAATACGACATGCTTAGTATCAGAATGAATCAACCTGACATGTGGTGTGAAATTTAATAACAGAGACCTTTCGCAAATTTCACGTTTACGATTACGGATACGGAAAGGGTACTACGTCACCAACATTTGTGTACTTTCTAATCATTGTCGTATTTTACTATGCGGAAGAACGGCTACGATTTCATGGCGTCTAATAAGCTGAAATAACACCTACATATCACTTAACTACGGAAGCCCGCCACTTACAAAAATAAAATCCACTCCTAGATCGGCGTATACGCCGATCATCGGCGTAACTACGCCGATGGTCGTTACGCCGATGGTCGGCGTAATTACGCGTATACGCCTATTTCGGCATAGTTACGCCGATCATCGGCGTAGTTACGCCGACCATCGGCGAATATACGCCAACTTTCGGCGTATATACGCCAATCATCGGCTTAACTACGCCGATGGCGATGGTCACATACAGGGTGAATAAATACAAGGGGACCAAGTTTCCTCTGCATTAACCCATTCCTGCCCAACGTAACCATATGCATAGTCAACTGAGAATGATGTTTCCATTGGTCTATTGTGGACAAACTTATTTTTCAATGATGATTTACAGAGAATAAAATAAAAACGGCAGGGGGGGGGGCCTGATTTTGGAGCCAAATCCTGCCCTACCTTTTACATTAAGGGCTATATGGGAATAATATAGAATCATTTATGTAGTTAATCTTACCATACACGTCCTACCTCAAAATATGCATAATCAGACAATGTATATTTTGACGTATAGGGCAGGTGTGTGGTAAGGCTGGGCAAACTTGGTCTCCTTTCCAATAGTCACTGTGTATGTGGCTCAAAACTTTTAAAGAACTTTACCGTCTGAGGTGTGGTTTTAAACGAATAAAAAATGTGGACTGAGTTCATAAATGGTTTATATTATTCGCATAGCCCATAATGTAAAAGCATGTTTCGGCTCCCAAATCTATGACATTCATGTTTCAGCTCCCTGATAAGAATGTATCAGTCTCCAAATCCCTGTTTTGATTTGTATTCATTGCATCTCCTCATATTGAAATAGGTCAGGCCATAATTGAACAAGGCAGAGACGATTCTCAGAAATTAATGATCAGAAATGCATATTTGGTAAAGCGGGGAAACTTGGTCCCCTTGCATTTTAGTCACTGTGTGTGCCTCAAAACTTCTAAATAACTGCCTGAGATATGGTTCAAAAGAATATTAAGATAAACTACATAAAAGACTCTATATTATTCCCATATAGCCCCCAAAGTTACTCAATCCGATCAGAGGGTCCCGATATCAATATACAACAACATTTCTTCAAAATAAGATTTAGTTATCAGAAACGATTGCAACAAAATAATGCTAACAACTGTCAACTATGGTATCAAATTTACTAAAACGTTCAACGAAGTATTAGCCGTATTATCACTCGAGTATACACGATATTTGGCCGTATTATCACTTGTTTTAGAGTTATGCATCTTCATCCGCAATTTCGACCGAGACCATTCGTTTGACGGCGTGTTTCTGGGCCACTATTAATTGAAATAACAAACTACCAAAATCGATATGTGATCACTCTTGAGATTTGATGGGTGGCCGGGTTTCTCGACTCGAATCAAATATTTACCCCCTCCCCCCCCCCCCCCCCCCCCGAGGCGAAAGAAATAGCAATTTAGGAGCGTTAAATCGGATTGATTACCTTTAATGTAAAATGTAGGGCAGGCTTCGGCTCCCAGATTTATAAAACAAATAATGTTTTACCCCCTCCCCCCGATAAGAATTGATCAGTCTCCAAACCCCTGATTAGATTTTATTCTTTGTATATCATTATATTGAAAAATAAGTTTGTCCACAATAGACCAATGGAAACATCATTCTCAGTTGCCTATGCATATGGTTACGTTGGGCAGGAATGGGTTAATGCAGAGTAAACTTGGTCTCCTTGTCTTTATTCACCCTGTATGTGACCATCGGCGTATATACGCCGATGATCGGCGTAACTACGTCGAAATGGGCGTGTATATACGCCGATGGTCGGCGTAACTACGCCGATGATCGGCGCATATACGCCGATGGTCGGCGTACAACTACGCCGTTGGTCGTAAGTACGCTGAAATCGGCGTATATATACGCCGATGATGATCGGCGTATATACGCCGATGGTCGGCGTAACTACGCCGATGATCGGCGTATATATACGCCGATGATCGGCGTAACTACGCCGAAATCGGCGTATATACGTCGATGGTCCGCATATAACTCAGTTCGAGACCAGTCAATAAATTTAATGTAAGCCGTCCAGTTATAATGAGCTACGACCTCAGTGTGCTGTTTAGATTGGCAATCACTGTGCTCGTCGTCGTGATCATCGAATCACGAGCTTCCCGCGAAATAAGATTGCTATTCTCAATGGATAGGCATCGCTGGCTGCAGACGACAAAAAAACCTTGCAGTAATGTCAAGCTTGTGCACAATGAAGCCAGTCGTAAATTTGTTTTACCTGTTTGGATAGCGAAGACGTCTCAGCATGGTGCACATCGCGTCGATTTTGGTTTTGGTTTTGGCCCATCAGCGAGCACATCAACCGTTTGTCGCATTTCATAAATCCATAGAGGCGATAGTCTTGTGAAACCGAAATCGCACTCAAATCAAATCGCGGACTTGAATGGGGTTGAAATGATGGCGTCGTGGTTGATGTCAGGTGCAAATCTAGCAACCCCTCTCCCCCCATCAGCATTAACGTCTATCAGAACATCCATCATGCCAACAACGAACTGAAATTCCACCACATATGACCTGGCATGTATACCTGTATTACCTGTATTGCCACAATATATCACGAGAATCCCGGGTCGTACGTTGTGACTGGTCATATATATTATTGACAATAAACAGGTGATGATTATCATATTGTTGGAAATGAGACGACAAGTGAAGTTATAAGGGACTGTGTGCCAAACACGCGCTTTGAGTTGTAAAAGTGGTACGAAATAATGATGGTGCGTTTTCGTCAAAACTCTTATCCGTAGTCGTTTTGCACAAGCTTAGACTTTTTGGCCATACCGATAGATTTCCGACTATCAATAGCTATCCGTATTCGTAATCGTAATTGCAAGGATGCGAAAGGTCTCTAATATGGTTGATCTACAGTCTATATAGCAAATTAAACATACCCTGACGCGAGGTCTGAACAGATCCCATAGCAGCATCACTTGCTGAGGTGTCCAACACACAACAAACAGAACAAGAACCAACACTAGCATCTTGATAACCTACATAGAGAAGTAGTTGAGTGGGTATTATTTTTTTTGCATTTTCCCTATAGTCTATAATTGTTATTTAGTATTTTCCCCAGGGGGCTGTGCATGGAACTCGGTGACCCATTGTATGCCTACTGCCGTGGGTGTAAAATTAATTGCTCATTCACAATAAGTAAATTGTGGATGATGGTGCAACCTGCATCGATGGAGCACCCCTCCCGATAGATTGCTCTGGTGCAAACCACGTGCTATGTTGAATGGCGTGTTTTCTTGTAGCGGAGCAGCAGAGACCAGAAAAGGCCTTTTTTTTAGTTGAATCATGTCGCTGACCACCAAGACGTTTTATATATCAAATCGATATGGAGAATATGAACAACTCCATCCAGGCTTACTGTTGTGAGGAAAAGTAATTTCCTTATATCTCATCCACCAGAAAGTCCCCCAAATCCAAGATGGCGCCCAAAATGACACACATGTTTTGAAGAAAAAAAATCACCGAAAAAATCCCTCATATCGTTTGATATTGTCATGACAACTCCACCCATGCTTACAATTGAGTTGGGAATACTGAGGCGAAGTATTTACCTTATACATCCTCCAAGAAACAGCTTCCCAATTACATGATGGTGGCTAAAATTATTAATGGTGTACGAAATTTTAAAATGATAGATGTCCCTTTACTTTCTTACAATGTGGGCTATTGTTGTGTGAATTCCTTCCTTAATTGCACGTGGGTATGGAACATTGATACGAAGTATTCTTTTGAGTTGGTCAATTGATACCTATGCCAATATGACGCCAAACTGGTGGCCAGAAATTGAAAAGTGGTTGATATTTTCACATTATAATTGCTACTGTTGTCATAATGTCAATAATATGTATAGATGAAACAGTGCATAAATCATCTATCGGTTCCTATATTTAAAACGTCTTCAGACGCAAATAATTTCTCCCAATGTTTACAGCCATTGCCGTCGTGACTATATATTCTTCTTGAAACAAACACAGTGAAATAAATGCACCACATTTCCTGCCATTTTATTAAATCTTACGCACTAACGCTAACACCGCGCGACGATGACAACAATGCGTATACCTTCACTCGCTGAATGACATATACCACCAAACTATCCAAGATGTCGTTCTTTAA
Organism: Siphonodentalium dalli; assembly: GCA_032622095.1. Lineage (NCBI taxonomy): Eukaryota > Metazoa > Mollusca > Scaphopoda > Gadilida > Siphonodentaliidae > Siphonodentalium > Siphonodentalium dalli. Next base: position 147,434,066 of record CP136065.1, on the reverse strand, counting down.
ACTACACACCAGTTCTGGGGAAGGCTAGCATAGTTTTACCCAGACAAAGATATACACCTGATCCAGTTGTTTCAGAACGGCTTCGAAATGAATGTGGAAATACAATCATACCACACCAAAAACTACTTCACTCATGGGATGCTATATCTGAAACACACCTGGTGTAGGGTCGGTGCAGATTGCAGCCCACTATCGTGACCAGAAACTAGCTCCGCGTATATTGTTCTTCTCTGCTGGGAGATCTTCGACGAGACGACTGGTGGACGTCACAAAGAATGCATTTTATCTTGATCAAGAAGTGTGGGTACATTGTGGTTTTCTACGGTCTTAGCAGAGAGGCACCCACCCGACGAGAAAGCTAGCTAACGTAGAAACACTACCGGAGTTGTCCAAGTACGTCAATGCGTTCGCTTAATTTGTGAATTGACGAACGTTCTACTAATTGAGAAGTGGCTAGCTACCGAGATCGCCTGGCGTATATGTGGTTAGCCCCATGAGGTGAGAGATAGCTAACCGAGATCGCCTGGCGTATATGTGGTTAGCCCCATGAGGTCAGAGATAGACGTAGAATGAGATGTCCTTCTGAAAGCTAGTGTACTTCTTCGGCCGTTCGTATGCCTTTCTACTTCAAGAATCAAGATGACGCACAAACCATATTATACCATAGGGAAAGCTTGCTAAAACAAAAACTAATCTGCCGCTTTTGGAGCAAAATCGTGAGCTAGACACTGGAAATGTTATTGTTTGAAACGTTCTGATAAGAGGGACCCTTTCTTCCAGAAAGTGCGAATACTTTATTGGAGTGGTCGAGCTAGATTAATAGAAGCTGGTCCCGATAGTTCTGAATGTGGCAAATCAGAATCTGTTTCCATGTAATTGTTCTGAATTTTGCAAGTCATATTATGACTATTCGGCGCATTTACGTTCATGGCCATTAATTATCGGCGCTTACTAAAGAATGTATTTAGAAATGCCACATCTCGATTATTATTTGTGGGTTTTCGGCTTTCCTGATGGCTACCAGCTATGTTATGTATTTGAAGACATTTTAAGTAGGAACCGATGGGTGATTTTGTACCGTTTCGTCGATACATATCGAAATTATGACAAAAGTGGAAATTAGTATGTGAAAAAATCGACGACTTCTAAATTTCTAGCCACCAGTGGATGTGAGTATCAATTGCCCAACTCAAACAAATACTTCGTATCAATAATGCTCCATACCCACATGTAAATGTGTGTATAATTGGCGTAACAATAACCCCCATTGTTAGAAAGTAAAGGTAGAGGCATGTTGCGGTCACCATGTTAACCGCCATATTGGATTTGGGAAACAATTTCCTGTATGAGATGTAAGGTAATAACTTCGCCTCAGTATTCCAAACTCAAATGTAAGCATGGATGGAGTTGTAACGACAATAACGCCCACTGAAATGAATATGATGGATTTTTCAAAATATGTCCACCACTTTTGGTGCCATTTTGGATTTGGGAGAATTGTTGTTGGATGAGATAACAGGAAAATGTTTCGCCTCGGTATTCCCTACTCACAACAGTGAGCATGGACGGAGTTGACATGACAATCACATTCACTGATGTGAAAATCAGGGATGTGCGGTGATTTTTCAATTTCTGGTCGCCATTGTGGATTTGGGCGAATATTGATCAATATTACCCAACTCCAGTATAAGATGAACCATTGCCGGGCTATTTCCTACACATAACATGACTGGAGTTATAATAACAATAACAACCACTGATTCAAAACAAACATTAAGTTATTAGCATCGATTCGGCGTTCAGACCGGCATTTAGAAGAAAAAAACGTGATATCGAGCAAATATATATCCGATCAAGAATACATATTATGGTCTCTTTGTGCTTAAATGATTCTTCTGTAAGATAAATTTAAAAAATCACACAATTTGCTAATGTTTTCCCACAGATACAAACGATAGGTGGTGAAATTTCGAAATTGTTCACATTTCGGCCACCATATTGGATTTTGGTATCTGATTTTTTATTAATTTGTAAGCGTGGTATAACACATCGAGTTAAAAATATAACCGCATGTGATATTATATTTACTATAATGGTGACCTAAGAGACCTGGTGAATATAAAGCAAAATGGCCGCCATGGTGGACGCCATCTTGTCTGGAGTCTCTGCGGCCACTTTTTTTCTTCTTAACACTCGAAAAATTAGAGGGTACTTTAAGTAGAACATTAGTGGGGTGAAGTTGAGTCATGGGAGAGCAAAGTCGATCAATATATCCTGGACTATTTATACTATGTTCATGAAGTCAAAATTTTTTTTTAGCGCTAATTGAACACTTAAACATTTATTCACCCCAAAAACCCACACGCCTTGTGAAAATGACTATATTATGTTGTCTAATTGAATCACCGACCACAAATAGGGTGAACTGTTATTCCTAGAGCTCACCCAAAAAATCTCAGCTCGCACACATTTTTGTTTCTGATTCTATCAATTTCATTATTACCCACATCCACCGATATTTTGATATATATAACACATCTTAGTGGTGGGCGACCATGACCGTAAACACTTCAAATTGTTTTTTCTGGACTCAAATTTCTGTTTTCGCTGGTTTATATGGACAAATCGCGTTTATATGGACAAATCACGTTTTTCTATTAAAACCTCAATTTCTACCTGAAATCCCCATAACCACAAATGTTGACACATTTTGTTGATTAATAACATCGAAAGCATAGTTACAGCTAGATAAAACTACATATTGCTAACAAAAATTGCATCCATTAACGACTTATATTATGTTTTGGTGGATTCCAGAATTCTCTCATTTTTCACCAAAAAGGGTGATTTTTACACCAAAATGAACATTTAGATATAACAACGAAACTCTTACAGTACGTAATCATTCCATACGATACAGTCCATGCGAGTTTCCAGCATAAAATGAGGTGAAATGTTATTCCAAGTGCTCACTTTTCATATTCCTCATATTCGTGTGGACATTTTGATATATACTATACGTCTTGGTGGTCGGCGACATGATTGCCCCTATTTTGTTCTGGTAAGGGAATTGTGCATTACCCCGGCTGATTTGCGGCACTGCTTCATGTTGCTATATGGGCTTGTACTGTTCGCCGCCGCCGCACAGTAAAATATAAATTAACAAGAGGTGGCATCAGAGATGCTGTGTCTCGTTTTCGGTGGCTTACCGCCAGTGGCTACCGCCAATTGGTGTGCATCAGTATCGGTAGACTAATTAATAGGTAAAATCGAAAAATGACTAATTAAGGGCCATAACTCCATCAAATTTTATCGGGCCAGGCTGGTTTTCGAACTCGTCCGAAATATTCTTGGCAAGTATGTCTATTCCAAATTTTAAACAAATCGGAGGACGTTTGTTGAAGTTATCGCGCTAACGAGCTAAAAATTCACGAAAAATGACTAATTAAGGGCCATAACTCTATCAAATTTTATTGGGCCAGGCTGGTTTTCGAACTCGTCCAGGATATTATTGGAAGACACTTATATACCAAATGTTAGTTGAATCGGATGACGTTTGTTGAAGTTATCGCGCTAACGAGCTCAAAATTAGTACAAAATGACTACTTAAGGACCATAACTCTATCAAATTTTATCGGACCGGGCCGGTTTTCTAACTCGTCCGAGGTATTCTTGGGAGACACCTATATATCAAAATTTCAATCAAATAGGATGATGTTTGTTAAATTATCGCGCTAACGACCTGAAAATTTGTGAAAAAATGACTAATTAAGGGCCATAACTCTATCAAATTTTATCGGACCAGGCCGGTTTTCGAACTCGTCCGAGATATTCTTGGGAGACACCTATATCCCAAATTTCAATCGAATCAGATAACGTTTGTTGAAGTTGTCGCGCTAACGAGCCTAAAATCAGTGAAAAATGGCAAAGGGCCATAACTCTGTAATAAATGTGCGGACGAACCCGATTTTTTGTCTGCAGCTTACGTGCATGGATATGTACTCACACACCAAAAAAAACCGGTTGAGTTATAAGCAAAACACGCCGCCCGTCCGCCGCCCGCCCGCCCACCGTCCCCCATCATACTATAAGTCGAGTTTTGGAGAAAAAAAACTCGACTAAAAATATATAAGTTTAACACGAGCGGGCCACTTTAAAAAATGCATTGCTACACAATAAGCAAGATCACTGAGTCGCTACCATATTGGATCCACCCAGCCCCGTTATGCGCGTTCAGTGCTACAAAGTTCTGGAGTAGCATTCCATATAATTATGGAGCTTTTGAATATTCAGGAATTCCATATATGGAAATCATGAATATTCAAAACTCCATACATGGAATGCTATTCCAGAACTTTGACCTGTAGCACTTAAAGGCCCACTTAATTTTCAAATCACCAGATCACATTATATACAACAGATTCCGTATTATATACCTTTTGAAAGAGGAAGCTCCAGAACATTGTATTATCAACTGATCCGGTCGAATAAACTGGGAACATGTTGGTTTTTTTTGTCGAGGTACGGAGGTGTGTTGTTCGCCTAATTTTTATCCGGACTGTACAGGAAAGTCTATTATTCTCAATGGAAGGGGAATAACTCTATCTCTTAGATTGAATTATGATGCATTTTGGGTTGACAAGGGGGGGGGGTGGCATGGAATGAATATGAGAATCTCTATCACTTGGTGGACACTCCTGTGCCACAGCTGTTCCGTATGCTGGTGGAATATATACATAGTTCTGGTCCCTCTTCCAAATGGTATATAATATGGAATATGTTATGTATAATATTATCTGGGCATTTGAAAATTAAGTGGGCCTTTAAACCGCGGAATGGCGGCTGGATGGATCAAATATGACAGCGACTCGGTGATCGTAACAAGGGAGTTAACTTTTTCAGATACCTCCTCATGCCCTTCTAATGGCCATAATTCACAAAAGCCTGAACCGATTCTTAACATTTCAACTCCAATCGATGAGTAAAAGCTATATTTTCCAATTACAATACACAATTCTAGGATAAACTGTTCCAAAATTTCGAAAACAGACGCTGAACACAAAAATCACGTAGAGCACCGGCAGATGGCCCCCTCTTTATAGCACAGGAGAAAATATATTTCAAAGTCAATAATTATCCATAAAAAAAACACCAACTTTTGTACAATAAATTGTATTCAAATATGCGATTTATTTGGGGAGATTAACATTAGATCTGTCGATACATGAATATATTTTGCCACTTGCAACTGTTTATTTCATCGCATCTTGAGGACGGCTCAAGATATATATACCCAAGATGCATATTAATTCAATGCTCACTTTCCGCTTGGATCGCTCTTGTGCCACTTGTGTTGAGGTGATCACTGATCCTGGTGCTTTTCTTTTCATCATCTTGACTGCGATGATGGAGTATGCTGCTATCATCACTGCGATTGGTACGAAGTACATAACCACGCCCTCAATGGTGTAATATACTACCTTGCCAGGCTCATTTGATGTGCAGTCTTCTGATACGTACACGCGCGGCCAATTCTCATCGCACCAAATTTCAACTCGGTCCTTCCAGATCTGTGAAATTAAAGGCATGCAGTTCGCTAATTGCAGTGGCTCAACTTGCTCAAGTTTATAATTATGTTATTACCCAAACGGTATATACATTCTTTAAGAATATACCATTCAATTGCGCTTCGCGAAAACTCAAACTCATTTGCTCACAGATATAAAGACGTGCATTTACAAATAAATTCGGGCCGAATTAAAACACTACAATAGGGCATGAAGCTGTTTATATATATATAGGGCCGCGAAATTGATAAACTAGAACACAATATTGTCATGTTAGTTGGTATCTTCCTGCCTGCAGTCAAGTACGCTATATATGCCGAGCTTATACAACATGAAGTTATTGGTACCCAAAGAAAGTGATATGTTGAAAAAATTTCCCGTCATAACAATCTTAGTCTCTATGCTTTGTGAAAGTCATAAAACTCTGCATGTGATTTCCAACTGACTGGTGGTTCCGAAAATTGTTAACATTCCTTGATCACATGCACCAATATCAGAAACTGTTCCCTGATTAATCTACAGACTATCCATCTCGAAGTATCATTAAAGGCAAACGTGCATTTATACTTAACCCGACAAAGAGAAGCACAAATCGGCCAATAATATGACATCAAATTGTTTGGTAGTATATGTATTCATTTCTATGTTCGATAGTTCTGTATTCACATGGTTTTTTTCTTTTTCACTCCTTTGTGTTTCTGCAGATGGGAATTTTTCAGCTAAATTTATACCTGTTTATACTGACGACGAACGAAAAGATGTGGCATAGCCACACCCACCGACAATGTCCATGACAAGGCGACTGAAGCTTTTGTAGTATTGAATGAGAATTTGGCCTTCAATGGGAACACTATCGCAAGAAAACGTTCCACGGAGATGATAGTCAGTGTTAAAACGCTTGATGTCACAGCGAGAACTGAAAAGAAAAAATATATATATTATTGATCAACTGACGAAATTTCTAGTCGATTTAAAGACACATGTAGTGCTCATAACTTCAAATTTTGTAAGATTTGAGGTGCATTCAAGTCAGAATAACACGAAACTTCAGATATTCATAAAATGTGCCTTTCGGATTAAAAACAAAGATAGTGTTTCAAAATTAAATCAACAATTAATTCCAAGCCTCAAATTGAGGGTAAATTGGTCACTAATCGTTTTTTAGGGGTGGATAAGTTACACAGATTCCCAAAATGTGATAAATTAAGTTACCCAGAATATGAGAAATGGCGATAAAGTTACCCATGTTGATCACAATCTCGCAAAAATGGGATTTATAAGTTACTGAAAGCAGCGTTTGTGGAACAATTGTATCAGTTAAAGATCTAGTCCAAGTCTTCTCGTACTAAAAACAGCATCTCGCCATCCCAATATCTTAGCTAGTTTTAGTACGAGAAGACTTGGACTATTAAAGATCCATCAACTCGAACAGACACAGTCCATTTAATATTCCTCCCTTTCGGAGATATGCTTGCGACTTTATATAAAAGCTATACTATTCAGTTTCGCCAAGAATCGGATCATTTGAATATATATATGTATTTAAGTACTGGGGCGGCTATTTTGGTCACACGAGATTTTATTAACATGCTAATGTGTAACTTTGTCACAGTCCCCCCCCCCCCCCCCCATATGCAACCTGCCAGTGAAGAACTTTATCACTATTCCGGGAACCTTAATTGGTAACAAGAAAAAAAGATGAGAGCGATCAGCCAAATTAAATGTAGCATGGTCTTGCTTTTTATCATGTTCCGAAGATCAAAATATTAAAAGCAGGACTCGAATTTATTTGCTCTTAAGGAGGTTTGTCGTGAACTTGAAAACAAAATGGCAATTTCAAACTATCAATTTGAAGGGGAAAATTATCACATTATAGCTATATTATACGTGTTGTTATAGTACTATAACATACATTGGTTTTTAAGGATAGTGATTTTTTCCTTCAAAATGATTTTTGAAATTGAAATTTTTTGACAATTCACGAATATAAAAGGCATCCATCAATCAACAGATTCGGAAATTAAATATAAACAAAACGATATGCACGCAACTTCCAAGTAGAAGCAATTGTTCACAATACCTTGTATGAATGTATTCACTTTACAAACGAAAGGTCCAAATGGCCACTCTTGCGTTATCTGGTTTCCAACATGAACCCCCATGCAGAATAGTCCAACCATTATATCCGATATCGCTAGATTGAAAATCAGGAAGTTGGTCGTCGTCCTCATATTCCGGTTGATGCAGATTATCAGAAGCACAATTGAGTTCCCAACAATGTCTAACAAGAAAGCAATAACATAGAAAACAATTCTGACAACTGTTTCAGTGACCGAAATCGTTGGTGCAGGAGTAGGTGCAGTAAAATTCTCCGTCATGGACACGTCTATATCAACAACATGGACTGGCTCACCGATGGTACATATCATGCGAAAAACCGGAACCGTTAGATTTGTTGATGGAAAGGCCATTGTGTTAAGAAACTGCAACAACGACTAAGAATTGGTACGGGAACATAAATATATATATATATATTGTTGCGATATATAGCAAGCTTCTCAAGTAGGTTTCGTCAGATTATATTGTTTCAAACCACAAGAATATGATACATGTATGTCAAGCATTCTGTAATGACAATTCACAGAACAAATAATTTCCAAATCATATGTCCGAAAATGGTACGCAAGTAATGTTACTTCCACGACAATCCGCGTCCATCATTGTTAGCTGCTCAATCCTTGACTTATAGCCATGTTGCCTCAACTCGAGAAACACAGTATATAATACAAAGCTCTATTTTGTCTGACGGATTTCACATCTCACACAACGGTAGATAACACGTCACAGCAATTGTATGCGGGTGGGATCAATGTGGTTCAATCTTCGCTGGATTGGATGTATTTCCGTCATGTCTGCCAATGTTGAATGAAGCTGGAAGACTGATGGTCGTGCCATTTCCGGCCCTTGTGGCAACCCAGAACATTACGGCTGGACAAACCGACATGATGGATTATAGTTGATGGATACTTCCACTTTATCCCAGACACATTTTGACTTCAAACATGCATCCTTCTTCCGGGTTCTTGATTTAGCTAGGACGGCCCCGCAGGCCGGTTACTGATTGGATCATGCAGTGATGGCGAAGAGAAACGATTAGAAGACAAAGTTTGCAGAACACAACAAACTCATCAGCTCACGATGCCTCTAGCGAGAAGAGAGCTGAATTACACAGAACAATTAGGGCATTTCCCATTCAGGGAACCATTCTTGTCAGTTCTGTAACATGGCAGATGCAATCTAGACAGCCATGTTATTTGTAAATTTTCACAGAAATATCTTAGATAGTTTAAATAGTATTTATGCCATGAACTATTACACTATGTGAGATATAACACATATACAAAAACATTGGGAGTACACTAGTAACCTATATAATCATGTTTGGCGCTGAATGGGGTGGGACATGGAACAAAGTGACAAACCGCTGCATGAACAGGGTTTCAAATAGCGTGGAACCGGCCATTTCTCGAAGAACATCACATGTGGGGGCTAGTTTTTGTGTCAAAAAATTCAAATTGAAGAGATGCACTGTCAAAAAGGATTTTCTTATTTAAAAAAACTTAAAACAAGAAATATTATCTTTGGAGTATACCTAGAACATTTTCTTACACATCAAATTTTCTAATATTTAGAAAATTTATTTCTTTTATAAATTTTAATTCTAATTATAATTATGAGAATATTTTTCTTAATGTTTTATAAGAACGGATTAATTATTTTTCTCATATTTTGTTATAGTAAGAAATAATTTCATAAATCCTGGAAAGTCTTTTGCTCAATATCTGGAAAAGGTAAGAAATATTTTCTTACATCATAGAAAGTCTTTTTCTAAATATCTAGAAAAATGTAAGAAATATTTTCTCAAAGGTAAAAAAAAAGTTCCAGGCTAGATAATTTGGGAGTATACTTAGAAAATTTTCTAGATCTTTTATCTAGAAAATAATGTTCTTAAATCTAGAAATTATTTCTAACATGTTAAGAACGGCACTCTCTTACTTTCTAGACAAAATTAAGAAAAATATTCTCAAGTTTCTAGAAATACAAGAAAATGTGTTTCTAGCAATTTTTTAAATTAAGAAAATTTTGCAGTCAACTTAGAAAAATAAATTTCTCGAAACAAAATCAAAGTTTTCTTACCAAGTAAATTTAGTTCTCATATAAATTAGAAAATAATTCTATCATTTTTTTCTTGAATGGTAAATTATTGAAATGAGAACATGGAAGTATTTTTCTCATTTAAAAAATTTACCTTTCCAAGAAAAACATGTGGGGAATAATTTTTTAATTATGAGAACTAATTTTACCTGGTAAGAAAACTTTGTTCTTGTTTTGAAAAAAAATATGCTCCTAAACTCCTAATATATAGAAATAAGTTTCCATTTTGTGCACAATGATGAGTAACACAATATTCTAACACTACATGAAATTAATTGGTTTCCTTAAAAAACAAATGCATACCAATATAACCGGGTACCCAGATGTGGAACAATAGTCAAAATGTTCAAAGTTTTGGAGATGTAAATTTAATGAAACAATCCAATTAATTATAGATTTTAATATAAATGCCATACTGTATCAAAAAAACTGACATAAAACGACTCGTTGTCACTTGTATGCTTCAGTCCAGAGACCAAAATACACGAACGTTACCATGCAAAAGCAAGGAAAAAATAGCATATCAGGATAATACCAACATGGAGCACTCTTTGAAGTTACTGAAGATAAAGAGGGACTTTTTTATTGCTCCCTGATGCCATACATTTTATTGCACGCCTGTTCGAAAAAAGTACAGGCTACCACATTAAATTTATATATACCATGGGCTCTATCATGTTACAGTTGGTACTACCATTGTAGTTTGTTATACTACCCTGCATGGTACTACCACGGTAAAGTGATATTTATAATGGTACTACCATGGTGCCATGAATAATATTTCAGGAATGCAGCGCATCATGAATTTTCGTCCAGGTTCATCTGTGGCAAAACAAGACACTGCAATCACCGAATTTCTGCTATCCGAGCACACGTATCCGAGATCTGGCGATAAACTAACGAAAATGATTTGGCAACGTGAATCGCTGCATTTATTGAATATATAACAATTATTGCTGTTCCGTGTTTACAAATCGGTATGGAAAGCACGTTCCATACGCATCTCGTTGAAGTCAAATGACGTACACGACGCTCATCTTAACCATGGCATCGGACCTATAACATAAAAGCATTATCACACATGACAATACAAGCCCTGTATGTGCCTAAATAAACCTTGTAAGCCCTGGTAAGCCTGTATTTTAATGCACGGATTCTAGGACGGGTGACGTCTAATAAACACAGAACGATAAGTATACTTGCAAGTTTAAGACGTAAACGCATGCGTTAAACGCAAGTAGGCTACCATGGAACTCTACTAGGGTATACTCCACCATGATACTACCATGGTAGTATGATGCTACCATGGCAGTATGGTACCACCACGGTATACTACCACGTTAAATTTATATATGCCATGCATGTGCTCTATCATGTTACAGTTGGTACTACCATTGTAGTTTGTTATACTACCCTGCATGGTACCACCACGGTAAAGTGATATTTATCATGGTACTACCATGGTGCCATGGAACTGTACTATAGTGTACTCTATATACAATGTTACAGTTGATGCCGTTGTAAAGTGTCTTTTGTCATATTAGACTAGAGTATTCTACTATATATGTAGACCAAGTCTTCTCGGACCGAAGCTTGGGTTATCGACTCTTCAAACATCTTTCGATGAATCCATTTTGATCAAGTAAATGGAGCTAAATGCATTGCATGGGTGTCAAACGCTTGCGTTAAACGGACAGTTAACGGATAGTTCAACGCACTTATGAGAATGGTGTAAGCGCATGCAGTGCGTAACCTAAACGCATGCGTTAAACGCGTGTATGTGAAAGCAGCTTAAGAGGGCCATATCTCAAGGATAGAGAATTCAAATGTTCACGGCATGAGTAACTAATAATAAAGGAATAGTATGTTTAACTTTCAGGGACGCTATATATAGCTGCTTGTTTAAGTGGTGGCGCGAGGAGTTTCAACGAATCTTGTGCGGTATCTCAATAAATAATGATCTATAGGGAGTTCATATTTTCAAGGAATGATAAGCTAAGACAAAAAGAAAGCCCAGAATAATATTCAGGAATGCAGCCGCATCATGAATTTTCGACCAGGTTCATATGTGGCAAAATAATACACTGCAATGATTACACTGGGCTCCATAGCACCGAATTTCTGCTATCCGAGCACACGTATCCGAGATCTGGCGATAAACTAACGAAAATGATTTGGCAACGTGAATCGCTGCATTTATTGAATATATAACAATTACGGTGTGTGCTGTCAATTTGGATATTATATTTGTAAAAATAACTATCTTGAGCACAATAATCTCCATATCTATTTGATCACCATGTCGGGGTGTTTCACATCACTTTAACTATGATTTCAATGCAGTTATAATAACGAGTTGCAGCTGACTTACAATTATGTTGTCTTTGTTCCTTCACAAATTTTCTCCCATGGTATATTAACCTATGCATTCTTCGGCAAAAGCAATAATGCTCGATAAAAATGTATTTGCATATTGGTATTCTTGTTAATACATTTAAATGTGATCAGACATAATGGACCTTTCCACAGTAACTGTTGTCAATCAAATAATTATTTTCTACCGGTCGCTTAATGAAAATTCTTAGTTCACCCTAAGTTTGATATCCTGCATATGTTTAGAGTTAAATTGCCTATATATTCAAACAACAATTTGTTGTTAATTCATAATGTACTGAAACTTCTATTTGTGTGCCATGATGTTGGAAATGTATCCATCGTTATGTAATATAAACACTGTTTTTCATGTTCATGACACTTGTCATAATTTTCACAATTATGTGAACAGAATATATGTTCCCGGTGTATCCTATACATATAAAAGGGTAGGATCTGTCTGTCTGTTCGCGATTTCTCTGCCAGACCCCTGGACCGATTTCAACCATATACGGTGTGGTGACTCGGGGGTATACCTCGGTTGATGTTATAATGTCACTGGTTTTTATTTTTTTAAAGTTTATTTTTGTTGAATTTGTGTTTATTTACTGTTAAATTGAGCAAGAGTTTCAATCTATATAACGAGCAAGGAGTTATGTAAAATAAAAAAAAATTAATGCCGGTTTCAGCTAGTTATATATTATAAGGCCAAGTGCTGATAAACTAATTATTCTGCAGACACATTGTCTGCTAGCAACCGCAAGCTCCTCCCTCCATTGCAACAGAAACCGTAGTCACATTGGCTGCGGACACACGTATCACAGTTTCGATGGCATAGTAGGTGTGACAATTAATTATGGTGCAATATTGGTGACACTTGGTCGTCATATTTCTGTGCCATAGTGAGCCATGTCGCCCGCCGCACATTCACACAATGAGTCTTTTCCAAGCTCTATCAGCGTCGAGATCGACATCTCAATGATTTATCTAACCGAATGTCTTGTCGCTGTTGATCTTTACTCAACACGCAATGTTATATTTTAATGCTAACACACAAGTCCACTTGATAACTTAATGAATACCTTGTTTCTGTCAACAGTCATGATTGTTCTTACTAAGAACAAATCACCGGTGTAATTTCTCAGCATATATAAAAGTGGGTCAAACATTGCGATCAGTTATAAGTGTTATGTCGCGTTCACATGTACGGTCGAATGATGATACGTTGTTGGCCCTTGTGGGTCTGGGCACGTTACTATTGGGAGAACTGGAACGAACAAAACGACATCTAAATCGTAAGTGCTGGACAAAACCAATGAACTCCACCCTAGAACGGAACCGGTATGGAATTTCTCACAGTCTACTGCAGGAATTAGAAGACGCGGATGAGAAAGAATTCACCAACTTCACGAGGTAAATATAAATGTTTATGTTGATAGGTGCATATTACCAGGAGAGTATTACTATTGAGACATAACCATTTCACACGGGTGGACAATATAAAATATATTATAGGGTGAGTTGATGGCTGGTGCCACAGTCCCATGATGTACATAGTTCCAGTGCCACCGGGGGCCTATAAATTACAACGCATCGTGCGAATGTTCTTGGGTGAGAATGCGTGCGTATTTGCAGTAAAGTTATTTTGGCATTCTGTGTTTTCGGCGTCTGTGTCTTCTGCGTCGTTTTCAGCGTATAAAATATGGCCCATTCTATGATTGCATATGGGAGGGGTGATAATTTGTCAAAATATGTTATGAGCTACTTTACATGGTGTTTTCTTTTTTCTTCAGGCTGAACAAGTCGGAGTTCCATACCGTATTGCAAAAAGTGACCCCATTGATTGCGAAACAAGATACAGTTATGAGATCAGCGTTGACTCCATATGAAAAACTTGCCACAACACTCAGATTTCTTGCTACAGGGGAAACGTACACAAGTCTACACTTCACTTCCAGAATCGCCAGATCAACCATTGGTGCGTTTATTCCGGAAGTTTGTGATGCTATTTACGACACTCTACAGGGAGATTTCTTGAGAATGCCCGAAAACAAGCAAGAGTGGTTGCTCCACGCAGATAACTTTGACAAAATGTGGCAGTTTCCTCATTGCTTGGGTGCAATCGATGGGAAACACATTGAAATTCGGAGACCGTCTGACAGTGCATGCGATCATCGGAACTATAAGGACTACGAGAGCATTGTTCTGATGGCTGTAGTTGATGCAACGGGAAAATTTATTTGTTATGATCTGGGATCACCAGGGAGTAGTGCTGATGGTGGCATTTTCAAGGACAGTGGGATGTGTGATATACAGCAGAACTTCCCAGATGCTAGTCCACTTTCCAGTCCTAACAGAACACTGAGCATACCGTATTTCCTTGTTGGTGATGACGCTTTCGCATTAAGCAATCACATAATGAAGCCGTATCCCCATCGAACAGCCATTGGTGATCAGAAAGTTTTCAATTACCGACTTTCGAGGGCACGTAGGACCGTCGAGTGTGCATTTGGTGTTTTGGTGGCTAGATTTAGAATACTTCTAGGGTCCATACAGTTGGACACCGATAACGTGAATCGGGTAGTCCGTGCATGCATTGCTCTTCACAAATTTCTTGGGAAGGATGCGGATTTAGGTGTTTCGCAGAGCGGATGTTTACGATATGCTGAACATAATGCACAGTTGACTGCAACTGGAGATATTGGAGATTCGACAACTGTTCCGAATGTCGATGCTCGTGAAGTGAGGGACGAACTCAGTGACTTTTTTTGATGAGGGTGCGCTCCCTTTTCAGTGGAGTCTTATTGAGTAATAATTATTATGTGCTTGCAAAATTCAACACTCGATTTAATGAGATTAAACTATAAACTATGTTTTATAATGTGTGCGGTTTATGTGTATAGTCGTGTAGTCCCAGTAATATGCCATATGTAAATATTTCGCTGCTTAAATGTAGGTGTCATTGAACTCTTGACAATTGTTTTGGTAGTTTTGAAATATTTTTCAAATGACTAATATTAACATGTACTGATATATGATTATAAGGAATGACTTGCTGGTAGATTGGGGTCATTGGTTTTGACCGGCAGGGTAGTTAAAGTTAAACAAAGTTCGTTTGAATCATTTTGGGATTCACACACTTTATTTAATTACTCTGCCGGTCAAAATCCAATGATCCCAATCGATCTGCAAGTCGTTCCTTGAGTAACGTATTTACCAAGCTAATTTATCCCCGGAACAACTGTTCTTAACATTAATATATGTGGTTCCGGCGTGTATGGGTGTGTTTATAAGTTATCTTTTCTGCGTATGTCCAACTTCGAATGTTGACCCCCCCCCCCCCCCCCGAGTCCGATATGAAAGATCAAAAGTCTTATTTTCTCCATATTTGTTGTTGGAAATATCCACATTACTGTCTATATGCAGTCATCCAATGATGAGATGTCACATGTTAAAACATATGTTATGTAAACAGATCAGCTCATATCAATAAAAACATGCCACTTGCATGATATGTGAGTGAATAGGTTCAAACACAATTATGGACGATCGATCGTGCAATTTTATGTATCGTAGAGAATACAATGTGGCTAAACGTAATGAGTAGAGATCAGCCTTGGTGAAACGCAATGGGTTAATTGGTCAGTCGACTCACTGTGTGAATATGCGGTGGGCGACATGACTTCCTATGCCATATAAATTATGTTGGCCAATTGTCACCAAACTCCACCATAATTAATTGTCACACCTACTATGCCATCGAAACTGTGGTACGTGTGTCCGCAGCCAACTTTGCACTGGTAATTTGATTCATATCGAGATGATGATAGTTGTGTGGTTATTAGTCTCCATCCACCTCCACCTTCCGAAACAAACAACGACAAAGAGCCAAATGCAAGTGCTCGTTCTGCCTTACTTTAGTTCTAATCTTTCAGCACAGGCTGTGGTCCGACTGGCTCGAAGCTGACATAAGACTGACGTCTAAATTTTTTCAGTAAAATTGTAATCTTCTTTAGACACATTGTTTTAAAAACTTTTTCTGACCCAAACCTGGCTTTTAAATTTTTTTGTCGGGGATTTTATGCACATGTTTTCACCCTCTTGTTTAGAAGTGTGGGTCAAATGATACACATCTCAAATGATACCCAAGTAACATAATTCTCGAGTCAAATGAACATCGGATGAAATGACACTCATACCAAAATCAAGTGATACTCATACCAACAATATGAAAAAAATAAAACATTTAATATTGTATTATGAACAGGTGTCATTTGACTCAAGATAAGGTATCATTTGACTCAAAATTAGGTATCATTTGACTTTTTTCGGTGGGTATCATTTGGTTTGGGTATCAAATGACTCGCACCCTTGATGGCTGCGTACCATTTAGCAATGACCTATATTATACAGGTGGGTGTTCATGAGAACAGTTACCTATACTATGTACATATGGGTGCATTCGTCGTGTTTGTCTAGTTGGACGTGATCTATATAATTATGTGATCGATCACCCGACTTGCATGTTATATTACATAAACAATTCCCCGTCACATTTGAATTGACACCGCATATTACCCATATGTACGTTTGCTAAGCCAGTACATAATTAAATCTGACCAATATGTCCAGCAATATATTGGAGGTTTTGACGGTCATACACCGGCTTTCAAAAGAGGAAGTTTTTACAAGTTTTGATTTTTTGCCAGCATAGAAAAATTCCACCAATGAGCGTCTCTTATAAAGAGCGTCCATGCTTTCGTTTCCAAAAAGTGCTACAAAATAAAGAGCGTTCTCAATCAGGATTGTTTGAACTCGTTTTCAACATACAACTGATGGATGCTATTGTTTCACACGCCACATCCTCTTCAATTATTAATCTGACATATCAGTTTAGTATTCTGATATATCATAGTACTTATTCTGACATATAAGATTACTTAATCTGATATATCAGATTATATCAGATTATGGATGGACCAATCGAGATTACTGTCTTACTGGTGAAGGCTAGCCATTGGTCAGTTAAACATTGTCATATGTTCATTCAGTTGAATCATGTTGGCAATGGCGAACGTTTACAATTTTTTTTTATAAATTAATCTATAATCATCCTTAGTTTTGTTTTACTTAAACTCACAGAACATTGAGGCTTCAGTGATAATGGCACAGCTTGCGCATCTGCACTCATCACTTTCGCGTTCTCAGTGCCACATAAGGATTAACTGTCATGTGGACTGTTTTTATGGAGATGTAACGGTGAGGTAAGTGGACATAACTTGTGTAAAACCCGAAGGGTTTTACATACAAGTTATGACCACTTACCTCACCGTTACATCTCCATAAAAATAGTCCACTGACAGTTAATCCTTATATTTATATACATTTAACGAAAAAGCCACTTTTGTAAATTTATTTAAATCGAAAAGTGTATCGTGACAAGATCAGCCCAAAATACCCAAATAGCACCCTTGGCAAAAGTTAATAGGAACAATTTCTCTTCATATTGAAACCCGATGATGTATTAAGTCAGTCCTGCGCGAGTCCAAATGCGCCCAAAACATTACGCGTTCGTCTTTCCAAACCTAATGACGTATCGATGGTGTTATTAGCTTGGTGTTATGAGGCGTTGCGCATTCACCGAGAAATAACTGCAACTAGCCACGTGGGCGCCGACCAATCAGAATGCTGGATTTAGTGATGACAACACTTAGTGTGTAAATATACAATGATGACAATTATATAACGCAAAACGTTTACGAACCGACATCACATTGCTACAGCAGGATCACGCAGTGGTCTATGAACAACGAAAGGACCAACGTACACCAATATGTTGTAGCAAAACGCGAAAGGGGTGATTGCCGGATATCCAACTGTAGGGTCAATATTACCGAAGTAGTCACTCTCCCCCCCCCCCCCCCCCCACACACACACACACAAACGTTCGGTAGTTCTTTGAGTTTATTAATGAACAAGCTGGGGTCTAAGTGGAAGGTGATAGACAAGAAAGCGCGACAGACGATGACAGGGGATTCCAGCTATATCCCACAATGACTGACTGAGGTGTACACCACCCCTCACACACAACCACCACATCTTCGTCGTAGCGTCACTGGGTTGATAAATGAACAAGCTAGATGTGGGAACATGTCTCTATTCCGAAGGTTCGATATTCCGAAGGTTCACTATTCCGAAGGTTCGCTATTCCGAATGTTCTCTATTTTTGTTATTTTAAAGGTTAATTCTATATTCTAAAGTATTGAGAGGGTTCTTTATCACGAAGACTCTTTTTATGAAGGAAATAACATAAAACATTGAAACAATAAATGTGACTTTTTTTCTTCGCGGGTTTCCTTGAGATTAAATGTCATTACGTATGACGTTATTTCCCAAAACATATTCACGTCAGGCAGCCCACACAATTGCTATGTTTCCATATGATTTAATGTCATCACGTATGACGCTATATCTCAATAATCTTAGAGGCAAGCTAAAGGCCACGGGGGCCTGTAACGCGCTCCGCTGTCCGCCCCCATTTTGCGCTGCCCATATATTCATTATTTTTTTTACGATCCACGCAGCTCCTCATTTTAATATTCATTACGACCTGACCTCGATTCTAATACAGAGCGGTGATTGGCTGTTTCTACTATGGCAGTCATGGAAAGGTCAGGTCGTAATGAATATTAAAATGAGGAGCTGCGTGAACCGTAAACAATTTTTTTTTAAAGGTGGAATTATCGACAGATTTCTCCTCTATAGAAATTGTTTACTGACGATGTGTTGATTTGTATGAGTAAATAAATTATTAGCCGACAAGAAATCCCTGAGCGCTAGATATTTAGTTGATCGTTTGACCGATTTTTAATTATAGTAAGCCGTGCGGGTGTGAATTTAGAGGAACATATCGTCCATTGTTTTTTGAGATGGATCAAACTGGAAATTTACGCTCTCCGGAGACAATATTCGGTGGTTAAAAATTTATAAAATGCTATGTATATGAATGGTTCTGATGGGAGTTTGTGGTATTGATTGAAAGATGAATTCTTCGCCGATACATCCGTGGCTATATCGTTAGCATCACTGATGTGAGTGGGCTAAATTTGTCCGATTGCCGAACGATGGTAAAAAGGTGAATTTCTAAAGTTCCCCTTGTCTCTATAATACTACCATTAACGTGAAGCAGGCGCGTATATAGAAGCCGCGTATATGGGCAGCGCAAATGGGGGCGGACAGCGGAGCGCGTTACAGGCCCCTGTGCTAAAGGCGGATTAAAACAGTGGGGCTATAACTCTTAATGAATACTGCGTATCAGAATGTCGTTGAATAGACGGGTATGAGTTGAATCTAACTGCAATTGTGAATTTGTTTTGAAATTTAAGGCCCACTTAATTTTCGAGTCACCGACTATTTTTTTATAGTGCCTTGATATCAGGTTTAATAACAATCTGTGCCATAAAATATGATTAAAACACAATAGCTCATCACTATTTGAAACGTCTGTATCAGAAGAATGATGTCCATAGAGAAATAGAAAACAGCTTAAATCATAAAAGATTCCCCCGTTATGGCTCCCAGAATGCAACATAATTCAACCTAATGTATTTTCAATTGAAGGGGAATAACACTATCTTAAAAATATAGAGATATTCCCCTCCATTGAAAATAATACACTTTGCACAACAAAACCAGATGAACCTTAAGCACAGAAACACGTCGTTAACTCAACAAAAACAACATGTTCACAGTCTACACAGGATAATACAGTGTTAGAGAGCTTCCTATTTCCAATGGTATATATATATACTGGCATATATGTTATATATGTGATCTGGGGGTTCCAAAATTAAGTGGGCCTTTAATGTTGGTGTTTCTTTCAAATACAGATTGCCAGTTCGGAAAAACTATATCTCTTACATGTAGTGTATTTTAGTCATCATGTTTTCAACTTTCCATAATAAACGATAAACTGATACTGTCTTCTTGCTATTAATAACCGACATCTGGGACAATTTGGAAATTAGAAGTGTGTGTATAAATGTACTATATGTGAATACTATAGCGTAATAGTATTTTTCATTCCTCGTTTGTTTTTTTTGTGGTGGGGTGCCAATTTTCATTCATTTCTGGTTAAATACGCACAGAATAGAAAACCTTCGGAATAACGAACCTTCGGAATAGTGAACCTACGGAATAATGAACCTTCGGAATAGCGAATCTTCGGAATAATTAACTTTCGGAATAGAGAACCCTACCCGCTAGGGGTCTGAGTAGACAGCCATTTAATACCAGAACTCGCGACAGACGATGGCTGGATATTCTATCTATATCCCACACTCACTAGCTATATGATGTAGCCCCGTCTAGCTGCTACCCACCAAACCATGTTGTCGCGTTCCTGGGTTGACTAATGAATCAACTAGGATCTGAGTAGACGCGACCATAGACAAGAACGCGCAACGTGCGATCACCAAATAGTCCAGTTATCACACAATCACTAACTAGGGTGTAGCACCCCACACCCAATCCCACCACAGATCCTACCCTGTCGGCACGTCTCTGCACGGGTTGATTAATTAAACAAATAGGCTCTTAGTAGCCAAATGCGCAACAGACGAGCACTGGAGGTTACACTGGTGTAAATGTTTTCCATAGGCCTCAGTGCTGACGTTTTAGCGTATATTGTTGGCAATATAAAGTTTGGGTCTTTAAATCTGAAAATTGACTTTTGGGGAAACTTTTTACGCAAAAAAAAAAATCGTGTCCGTCTAGAAGGGAATTCGCCTTTAAATCTTGTGTTTTCGTAACTAGTGTCAGAACCGCATAAAAAATACTGTCATATTTTAGACCACACCAAAAAATTCAAACTTCACTACAAAGGATTAATTCATGTGCCAATCGCTATTTTACCTATGGGAAATCATAGGGAAGAGGTGTGATGATTTTGTTTATGCAAAAAGCACACAAGGCTACCAATCAGGGCCCAGTGTCTATTTTATGCCCTCCTATATCCCTCCCGCATCCGCTAGATGTCACTCCGAACCCTATTTACACCAGTGTAACTTGGAGAGCGCATGAAACTATCCCACAATCACTAACTATGATGTAGCCCCCCCCCCCCCCCCCCGGACGACCCCCCCCCCCCACACTCAAAGCGATGAATGACACAAGCCGTCGCCAACCAGAGATTGGTCCATCCATACTCTGATATATCTGAATAATAATCAGCATAATTATAACCTGATATAGCAGATTAAGTATTCTGATATATTATTTTAGTAATATGATATATCCGAATATGTAATCCGATATATCATAACAATAATCTGATGTATCAGAATAATAATCTGATATATCAGATTAATAACCGAAGAGGAGGTGGCGGTTTTATGACGCTTTATTTTCACAATGCCTGTTCTGATGGTGAATGTAACGTTATTTCTCATATTCTTTTGCTTAGTAAGCTAAAAATTGGCTTTTGTGTCAAATCGGACTGGACATTTTAAAAGTTTGAACTTCAATTTATCTAGAAATTACAATACAGTTCAATTACTGTCTGTGTAAGTCCTCGTTACTCGATGACGAGGTTTATATGATATATACAGCAAGCAACACGTCAGCTGGAATTCCCAAGAGTTTTGACAAAAACTCGCAAGATAATTATGCTACTGTTGGTCTTAAAGTGCATAATCCGAATTAACACTCGCAAATTACTATTTCCTTGGATTCTGGGGTAAAAAAATATTTGATTCGAGTCGAGGAATCCACCCGTCAAAGCTCAGAGTGATCATATTTCGATTTTTGAAATATATTATTTTTAACAACCGATAATTTTAAGTGGCCCAGAAAAAGTTGACGAGAAGACGATCTCGGACCAAATTAAGGATAAGATGGATAACTCGAAAATCAAGTGTGTTTTTTTTGTGTCAAATATTTGACAAACCAGCAAAATTTCGTTGAACAAAATGTTGATAAATAACATGTTTCCGGCAAATTTATAATATAGTTGACTGTGGTTAGCATTATCTTTGAGCAATTTATCGATTCTGATAACTGAAGCGGCGTTTCAAAAAATGTTGTTGTTTTTTGGAATATGATGGTATGGGGACAATCGAATCGGATTAAGTACCTTTAAAAACAATGAGAACAATACAACCCATGTGTGGTGTAAAATTTCCAACTGATGGTGTTGATCAGGCATGAAATTCCAACTGTTGAACATTTTCACAAAAGTTGGGGATGAGACACCATACCCCCTATCACCACGCCCATGCGATGAAGCTGATTATAATTCCGATCAGCTTGGGTTTGTTATCCAGGCAATGGATGACTTGTTCATTATTCGATTAAGTTTTGTCAACACAATTGCAAAAACACATAGGATTATCATTATTTTATTCGGAGAGGATTTTACGACATTAGGCAGGTCCAGTAACACATACTTATGTATAGGGTGTTGCCAATGAAACTGGCAATACTAACTTGACTTAAGTCGATGTGTATATATACTGTGTGTAGTATCCATGCAGCATCTATCGAAACTTTTAAAAGAGTACTACATTCTTATAATTATTTGTAACCAACCTGTTTTTTATTGGTTATTCAGCTTGTCCCGTATTTGTAACCAAAGTAGGACCATTTGGTTCTCTGCAGCAATAGTACTAATTGGTTCCAGGCCAGTTGGAACCAACATAGAACCAAATGATTCACTTGGTGAACCAGTAGGTTCTGATCACGACTTTAGAACCTGTCGGGAATCGAATGATTCTTCGCTCGTAACCAAATACTAGAAACGATGTTTCTGAAATTTTGTCCCCCATTTGTAACCAGTAGATATGTTAATATGTTGATGTTAACAGTTGCTATCACGTTCCGAAGGTCCAAGACAAATTAGAATTTCAGCCAGTGACCTCGAGTACGAGAGGTCAAAGGTCAAATACATTTTGAAACGCCATTTTTTTTTAAATGTCAAATTGGAAAGTTAGCTTAAGAAATTTTATAATCATCTGTTGGAATCCGTTCTAGTATAATTTTGAACTTTACTGTATACCAGATTCGGAAAAGAGGAAAGAAAATTAACACAGCCGCAATTGCAACCATTCAAGATGTCAGCCAAAATGTGTGCCGAAATAGCCAAAAACAGTAAAAATTAATAAGGTCTCTTTGATCGCCGTTATAGTAAAGATGATGTCACATGCGGCCATGTTGTCCGTTCGATAAGTTATGGTAATATACAACCCTTACAAATTAACCAAAAATCCGACACAAAACTCCAATATGTCGGCCAATACAAAGAAACCCAATGACGCGGGGTTAGTATATGTATATATAACTATCGAAATATGAGAGCCGTGGCTAGAGACTCGTGTGGGTTTTCCAACTGAAATATTTCAAACAGATTTGGTAATAATTCCTTAGATTGGTAACTAAATTTTTCTCATCGTTGTAAAACTGCACCATAACCCGCCCTGATGATATGTTTAGGAAAAATAATATAACCGGGGGCATTATAATTTTAAAATATGTTCTGAGCTGATCTGAAAGCCACACCCTACACTGCAGATTGGTTGGAGAATTTAAAATGTCAGAAAACACTGAGAGAGTTGATGTGATAAAACTGAAAATTAACGGGATGTACGGCGGCCTGGAACCACCACCTCCTCTTCAGCTAGTATCCTGATAAATCAGGTTATTATCATGATATATCAGATTACGTTTCCTGATATATCAGGTTATTATTAGGTTAAGGATACGTAACCTGATATATCAGGATAATAACCTGATTTATCAGGATGCGTAACCTGATATATCAGAATAATAACCTGATATATCAGGATACGTAACCTGATATATCAGGATAGTAACCTGATATTTCAGTATAATAACCTTATTTATCAGGATACGTAAGCTGATATATCAGGATAATAACCTGATATATCAGGATAATAACCTGATATATCAGGTTAATATCCTGATATATCAGGTTACGTATCCTGATAAATCAGGTTATTATCCCGATATATCAGGTTACCATCATCTGATATATCAGGATAGTAACCTGATATATCAGGATAATAACCTGATCAGTGAGCGATAGGCTAGACTTCAGAAAAATACTGATGGTACTAAAAATCTCGGAAAAGAAAGCTCCAGCATATCTAGATAATAATTTTGTATTAGCTAGTACTCATTGTACATATGTAACTCGATCAGGGACCCTGAAATACTCATTACCCTCTGTAAAATCCAAGGGCATCCACAGTTTCTATTATACAGGAGCGAAACTGTGGAATGGTCTAGATAAAGTATACCATACTCGTACCCCTTTTGATCTCAAACACTGGAAATTTTGCATTAAACAACACCTACTAGAGAATTTGATGAAAAGAGAAGAAAATCCATTTGCCTTTTACTCGGAACAATCTATTTTATCATCTTTTAAGTTTTAACTAGAATTTCCTCAATACAGCAGTTCAACTTATATTGTAATGTACGATGACAGTATTTGGCCAGTTGCATATATTGTTACTACTGCCTGTATTTCGGGTTTCCATCTTTCGGTCATGGACAGACCAGTCCAAAGCCGGCCACACATGGCAGTGGTGCGTATATGCAAGTGGCGAAGGGCTGTTGAAGTTGCATTACTTGCGTATTGACTTATTTTATTAGCTTTTCCTCTCCATACAGGGCTCGCGCTGCCACTTGCCAAATTTGCCAATGGCAAAAATAATTCACATTTGGCAAAAAATATTTTCATTTGGCAAAAGTTTTGGCAAGTCACATTTTAATTCCATATAAGTCTCGTTCTGAAATGGCTTTTATTTAATTTATATTTTAAATACTTTTATACATTGTGCTCCGAAGTTTCGAACTTCACTCACTGCCCATGTGCCGAAAGCCACCAGGGACCGCAATGGAATTAAGTTATCATTTAGAGAACTTTTTGCGTTATCCCTGATGGTCTCAGGTCACATGAGTATTTCTATTTTTATACAGATTTCTGCCACATAATTTACCTTATATTCTGACGGCAACCTCTATAAAATAAAATGAATTAATTTCTTGAGAAAATTGATATATCCTCTTACGGTATATATCAATTATTTACACAGTCTGAAATCTAACTGTCTCATCAGAACCCAACATAGTAACATATTTATATTTAATATAAACTATTATAATTATAATATGTATATACTGTTGTGTATTATATTGATTCAACTTGTAAACATACCCATTGTATGTATTCATGTACACATGTATAACCTGAACTATCAAAATAAATCTAATCTAATCTAATGATTTATCCATCACCTTTGTCGTCTACTATATAGATAAAGGCTGCAAAATAAACCATGGCAGTATTTTAACACGTGCTAAAATAGCTTTATTTTAGCACGTGCTAAAATAAGCAAGAACGGCTACAGCTATCATAATAAAGTCACATGCTCAGAACTTCAACCGAAAAACTTGCAATCGATTTTAATTGTTTCCTAAAGAATTCCCCATTAATTTCTTATCCAATTTTAACAAATTTCATAGACGTTAACTACTTTTAAACTTTGGCGATGGATACAAACAATACCCATAAAGTTTGACGAGATACTAGGTTTATTTCGCTCGTATAATTGAGCAAATGGGGAACCTCGCTAAAGCTCGGCCCCCATTTGGAATCACTGAACTAAATGGTTTCCCATAGGCGACAGTGTTAACGTTTCGGCCAAATTCACTGAATTGAAGCCTGCAGGCCATGTTTACCCAGCTTGATTGTCACCAGTTGATCACGAAAGTGCAATAAAAATCATAGGTCATGTGTTTACTTTTTAAAATAAATCCCCAAGTCTACGACAGGGCTATCTCACAGCCAAATTTGATATGGAAAAACCCAGGACTACAGCAGCTAGTTAAATAAATTTCCCGCTCACAAAAATCCATTCCCCCATTAATTCACCAGTTTAAATTATTTAGATATTATGTACAAATCAAATAAACGCGATGTCATCCTTTAATAACGTGTCGCATGTATCAGGTGAAGGTCATTCTTCAGTTACCTTCACCTTTAGCATTCCACGGTGTACTCGCTCCCCGACTCTAGAACACATTTAGCTCCCTGATTCCATTTGCTGGATCATACTCGCGAAAATAAACCTAATATCTCGTCAAACTATATGGATATTATATCTTTATCAGGATACGTAACCTGATATATCAGGATATTAACCTGATATATCAGGTTATTATCCTGATATATCAGGTTATTATCCTGACATATCAGCTTACGTATCCTGATAAATAAGGTTATTATTCTGATATATCAGGTTACTATCCCGATATATCAGGATACTAACTGAAGAGGAAGTTGCGGTTCCAAGCCACCGCAAGAATGAGCCTATAAGCTACGCGATGTATTCTCATAAAATTCCTCCTTTATTTTAGGTAATACGGTAGAAGACGTATTTGATGCAGTGATGGTTCGTGACAGCATGACCAATAATAACGGTAGGTACATGTTGCGACTCCTATAATGTATCATACATCTATCTAGAGTGGTTGGAACTCCAGGCAAGGAAATGTTATGCGGATTCGCGAGCAATTAAGTTTGTCATTAATATTTGTTAAACCCGTGGCCAGTGGTGGTGATGGTCGTGTTGGTTGGATTTCCTATAGCGAGATTACAAATCAATTCTGTGCGCGATATATCAGCAACAATTTGCATTCTAATAATGTACGGATATTACAATCCACTGATGACCACACATTTCCCCACAATTATATTGACCGACGTTTTATTTATTTGACAGCAATCCAAGATGGACACAGGGTAGATGGACGAGCGAACGCAACAATGGGACCTAACACAAGTTACACAACCACGAGCGCCAATATTATCGTTGAAGATGGTGGTGCCACACGTGTAGTCCGCGCCGTGCCCACCGATATAGTCTGTGACATTTTGGAATTACCACCAGCTTCTGTCGGATCTTCGTCGACCACTGTCTCTGAGGATACTGCTACAGTACACAAACCAACCGCGACCGTAAAGATCGTCGCCGATGATGCTGA
Source organism: Siphonodentalium dalli (assembly GCA_032622095.1). Taxonomy (NCBI): domain Eukaryota; kingdom Metazoa; phylum Mollusca; class Scaphopoda; order Gadilida; family Siphonodentaliidae; genus Siphonodentalium; species Siphonodentalium dalli. The sequence goes on along the minus strand of CP136065.1, from coordinate 147,406,845 downwards.
GGCAATAGATGTAACCCGCACAAAGGACGTCAAAAGAGCCTGCGAACGTTTTGAAGCGCCGTCAAACTGTTCGACCACTACCTCGGAACATCAGGATAATTCTGTTGAAACATCTGACGAGCATGTGGATAATACCGCGACTACGAGTCTGACCGCAGTTGGCGGCTCTGATAAAATAGCAGATATTCTCGTTTCTGATCCGGAAGTAAACGATAATGTTTCTGATTCGTTTGGGCAAGAATGTGACATTTCTGCAGACGAATCGATAAATACAGACGTCGAATCAACCAACAGTGAAAACTACAGCGACGTCAGACTACTTGGCAAGATTGAAATTGAGTCTTGCAAGCATGTGAACGTTCAAGATGATCCTGCTGCTGCACCGAAGAAATGGTTCCTGAGACGTGTGAGAGGTGCATTTGCTACCATCTTCTCTTGCGCCAGGCGGCAAAATACCGATGATTAATTAATTAATAGAGATAAAATTAACTCTACCCTGTCTTCTACCATTATAGGCTATGCGAGATCATAGATTCGCCGAGACTACGACGCATTGCTTGTGCAAAACGATAAGAGTGTCAATTATCCTTTTAGCCGACATGTTTTCTGTAATTTTTTTAATTTAATTTTCAGTTATTAAGTTGATTGTCTTAATAAATGTGTTGCCTATCATGGTTGGATATTCACTGACATCCAGCTCACATATAGGGAAAGATAAAGTGCCCCAAGGCGTCCAGGATGGATACAGCTTAAAAGGTCATTCAACGGTTGTTAAACCATGCACTATTACCATAGCATGATAAATCGTTAAACTAATTTATTCTTACTTGTATTATATATAACAGACCAGTGACGAGCATGTTTAAACCATTGTCTGCAAATACTTTTTGAAACAGCGGGTGTTTAGCTTTCCGAAACGAAATAAACTAAATGCATTATTTGCAGCATCTATGGCTTCATTTAAGTCGCTCTATATTATTTTCGTGCTAAAAACAAAATAAAATATTGCTTGTAACGCTTTTAACAACTTTCCTACATGGCAAATACCGTAATGAGTATACTTTTCACATATTGAGAAGCAAGTTTTTGGTTATATTTACGCTAATACGGTGGCATTTACGTGTTCATATTTATTATTTGATCTGCGGAATTTAATTAATTTTCTGTTCTCCTAGGGATTGCCTGGATGATTACACGTACAGTAATGCTCTAATTAATCGACATCTTAACCACAGCAGAATTATGGGTAACTTTTCAGGATTTAGTCGGAAATATGGCTTGTTGCCATTCATTGGAAAGCTCTGCCGAGAGCTTTCCAATGAATGGCAACAAGCCATATTTCCGACTAAATCCTGAAAAGTTACCCATAATTCTGCTGTGGTTAAGAGGTCAATTAGTTAGAGCATTACCACACTGGATATCCGTGAACTCGAACAACGGTTGAAAACTCGAACAACGGTTAACATTGACGGACGGAAAGTGTAATTTTTATGATATATACCCATGCAATGTGCCATAATTCAAATATTTTCCGAGTTCATTGTGTGTGTATATAATGGTTCTATTGCATGATCGTCAAAACTCCAGTGTTTAGGTCCATTCTCAGCAAAACCGTGCATGCGTGTCGCCGGTGGTTTTCCGTTAGAATACCGACGACAGAGATACAAAAATGCCGTATGCGGGAAGACCTTATCCCCGCGCAACTGGAACACTACACACGTAAACAGGTTGTGGATTATTTCTGCCGGGAGCTGCTCCTATGTATGCGCAAATGTAACATACGTTACTGTCGCCGAGCCAATATTCTACGAAGAATCGCTCACAAAAGGTATAATGTCGGACGACCGAGGCCAGTATTCCTGTTGGAGCTAAGCGAGTGTTTGTTGTCTTCGTTGTACGTCATTAAGACCATTTGCGATCATGACCAAGAAAAATATAGCACCTGAAGCAGCTGTCGCCAGATCCGTGTAACATACGTTACCGAATATAAAAATGATTCCACACGAATACTATTTGGTTTATAACATGCATAAAACGCACTAATTGTTAGCTGTCCATCGACTTTATACGAACGATATATGAGTTTCTCGAAATGCATAAGCGAGGATGCACTGGAACGTCTGAATGTCGCCGAATATGATGGTTTGTTTTAAGCCTGTAACATACGTTACCATATGTTTTGAATATCTCACTGAGGTCGAGTGAGATTAGTTATTTGTTATAGATGGGGGCTGCCTTCTATCTGATCGGAAAAATATCAAAATTTCGTTCTAAAACAGTATGTAACTGGTGTTAGCCTCTGCTACATATGCGGATGTAACGTATGTTACTGTAACATACGTTACCGGCAAAACTATTTTATTTTTTAAACCAAGATATCTCACTGTATGGTAATAATAACGCGAGTTTAGAACACCGGTGATCCAAACATGTGGGTAACTGTTTGCTAGTATGATAATTAATGAGGTTATGGTGAATCGTGTGCGATACACGTGATTCTTTGAAAATATCCCCTTTGATTATCGCGATGTGTAGGGATCTTTACATTTCCGTGAACTTATTGAGCCGCTCTTACTAGAAAATACGATTGGGATATATTTGCTGTTTTGTAATGTCTGCAAAGCAAAATAGCAGGTTGCTAACCAATAAAGGTTTTCGGGGGACGTACGATTAAAGTTAAACAATATATTCCATAATTATGTTGAATTTTAAACTCCACTGAGAATGCGCCAGGTGACCATGTGATCTGAGTAATCACCCTTGTTCAACTATAACTTTGACTTCCATTATTATGACCATTACCCCCTATATAACTGTCTTCAATATATAATGGTTCTGATAATTTAAAGCCGATAATTATATATGTCTGCAGTAAATACACGGACCACTCACTGGCACTAACTGAAATTATATGCATGACTCATGTCATGATCGAAGTTAACGGGCATAATTTGGAGATGCATACATGTAAAGGCACCAGGCTGGGAATAATATATATGGAAGGGCAAATTGGCCATGGGCATTTGTGGTAACCATCAATATGTTACCAGTGACTTCACTCAATCGAAAATATATGTTTTGACATTTAAGTTCGGTATAATATTTAAAAAAAATATCAGCTGCAATATGTTTGGTTTGCATATATACTGTATATAATATTCGCAAACATCGAAATGGCCAGATGTCTAGATTTCTAATTGCTTACTGTAGATATATGGCAACAACAAAAGTGTCTGCTCGCCATTCTTCTCTACATATATATAACTAATGTGATATCCCACCGCAGATATCATGTACCTGGAAACCCGACAGCCACCGCCGAAAACGAACCATTGAAAACTTTACTTTAATCATTGACAAGCACATCATATACTGTCGGTCATTGCTAGGCATAACTATACTTGGCAGTATACGTAAGCCATGCACGTGTTTAAAACACGAGGCCGTGTAACTGTATGCAGGTCAGACATATGGTAGCACTCAATTCGCACTCAATATACCAGTGCAATTATTCTCGATAGCAATATATACAGGATTTCCTACAGATATATGATACAGTGCTAATCTTAATACAAATGAATTTGTATGCTACATTTGTCGACGTTGGCCATAAAACTGAATATGTTATTTGCTTCTGGTATTGTATTATAGTGATGTTTCAGTTCGTAACATACGTTACCATGGTATGTGTGTGACGGCAGCTTAATTTTGGAAGAAGAATCCGCGAATAAATCGATTTCTCATTGTTACTTGAAAGAATGAATCTTCGAATATACCGTGGAATAAAACATTTGGCACAAATCATACATATGATCAAATGAAAGGAAACGAATTATGAAGAAATAAAATAGGCTACGTAATTATTAGAAAATGTATGCAATTATTACTTTGTATAGCGTTTTGATCCTAACCATGTGTAACCGTGTATGCTTGTCACTTAATTATGTTTTGATTTTCTGGCTGCTGCCCATCTTACAAAATTGTTATGAGGGAAATGTGATACCATTAAATGGTTCAATATCGATGTAAACCACCCCCAACCGATGTGTGTTCACCGGTAACGTATGTTACAATAGGGAAAACACACGATTTTTCATCCATACTTACCAGGTACCATAGCAATGTACTCGAAAGAGCAATGATGGCAATATTACACATTTAGTTTCAGCATAACTCTTGTTTGCATAAACGAACAATATTGAACGATACTGTTGATTTTGAATTTTCTCGATTTTCGTTCCACAAAGCACCGATTTGGTGAGAATGGACCTTTAATCAAATTTGTTTGTATTTATGGGCTGAGAAATGAAAAATAGTCCTCCGACTCGAGCATATTTTCTTGTTTAATGGAACTCTACACAGTCGCCCGTTGACCCGGATAAAAACTTCCACCCATATTGTACAGCAAAAATATCCTCCTCTATATTCCCATGCCCAGCGTTACGCGTGAAAGTGGGTCACCGACGAAAACCCGACATAATCAACTCGAGGGTTGAAGCTCGGAATGAACTCGTACAACGGTTACTCACAAATGGTTTAAACCACGCACAGCGGTTTTCGATACCACGCGGATAGGTTAAGCTTCGAATGGAATGTTGTGCAAAGTAAATCCTGCTGACGAAATTTGATGGCTAAATGGTCCATGTTAGTTGAAACCCCATCTATAACATATTGCACGCATTATAGTATGCCATCAACGGACTATTGTTGTTATATAGCACATAGTTTTATTTCCCCAAATGAACAACCAAATACAACTTGTGATATTTTGAAGCAGTATTCTGCATCCTTCCTTTAGCATAAACATGTGTAGAATGAAACCCACGAATAGAATCGTATACATTGTTAAAACCTCAATGTGATTATACTATACCACACTCAGACTTTAATCTGAAATAATATCATCTCTGTGAATTAAATACTATTATATATGGACACAAACAAGTATATGCACACTTTATATAGCTTAGCACTCGTATATCATAGCGCGAATACAGCGCGGAACGGAGGCGCCTGTCTTATTTCTTAAGCTGCTTTCACGTACATGCGTTTAACACACGCGTTTAAGTTACGCACGGTGCGTACAACTTTCACATAAGTGCGTTGAACTATCCGTTTGCTTTCCCCATAACGCAAGCGTTTCACACCCATGCAATGCATTTAGCTCCATTCGCTTGTTCAAAATGTATTCATCAAAAGATGTAACCTTGTGTGTAGAGTCAATATCCCGAGCATGCAGTTGTGGGCCGAGAATATTTGGTCTAATTATATTGTAGAATAATCTAGTCTAATATAACAAAAGACACTTTACAACGGCATCAACTGTAACATTGTAGTTTACCCTATAGTACGTACTTTCCATGGTAGTACAATGGTAGTTATCACTTTACCGTGGTAATACCATGCGGAGTAGTATACCATACTACAATGCATGGTAGTACCAACTGTAACCAAAAGCATGGTAGAGTACTTTAGTACAGTGCCATGGTATAGTACATGGTATATATCAATTTAACGTGTTGTACCATGGTAGTATACCGTGGTAGTACTATACTGACATGGTAGTACCAAACTGCCATTATAGTATTATGGTAAAGTAGGCCCCTACCCTAGTAGAGTTCCAATGTATCATGGTAGTAACATGGTAAATCATACCATGTTAGTGCGACACTACCATGGTAGTACCACGGTAGTACCATGATAGTACCAAGGTAGTACCATTGTAGTAACATGGTATTACAATTGTGCTCTTTTATATTGGAGTCTTGATCTCGTCACATAAATTTGTGCATTTCTGGGCATCGCGCAATGCATTCACACACCAATTTACTGACTGTTTAGTAAAGTTGCCCACTAAAATTAACGGACGTCTTTTTATGCAGTTATGTGAAAGGCCCATGGAGTGCTGACTCTATTGTTTAAACCAATGCGCCGTGTGTGCGCATAACGCTGAAACCCCTTAGGTATATACTCTATGTCGACCATTTTATGGAGGTTTAATATTGTTTTCTAATATTGAAAACCGGTGTGCGTGTTATTAAACATGTTTGCTTAACCTAAGTGCGTGGTGTTCGAAACCGTTGTACGAGTTCTTGCAGAAATAATACTGGATTTCAAAATGCATACCGTATACATGCCTTTCACCTTGTTATAACAGCTGGGTTCAACATATAAGCATGCTGAGATGCTAGCCTATTTGTAGACACATAACATACATTCAGAGAACAGCCGACATGGTCTCACCTAACGATTGAAATCGTAAACTAGGAAATTATTCAAGAAATAAGGTATATAAATATCTTTTGTGACGCGATTAAGACATTGTTTCGGCAATGGATTACTTCTTCCGATAGATGGTTCATTCTCACACGTTTTTTAATTAATCTTATATGGATAATATCATTGTTTTGTTTAATACTCATTGATTTTGTGCAGTAGCTTCGACGTGAAAATTAAAAAAATGACCGTTGATGTACTTAGTTCGCGTAACCGGTAATCGAGTTCACGGATCTCCAGTGTGATTACTGTAGGTAGATATTTTACCTGTGTTACTATTCCATTGCTATAGCGATGCATTTGAAGGGAGTTTTCGACTCTGATTTTTGGAACGTATTCCCGGTCCCTTATTCCTTATTCGAAACACAATCAGTTTCGGCAAAACTGACCCCATCATGTCTCACGAAAAAGCACACTTATAACCACTTCATCCCACCTCAGGGTGGCCAATCCGTGGGTGGCTGAAAGTGGCACATGAACCATAATTGCATAATTGTGAACGGTTCGGATTTCGACAAAACTGACCCCATAGCCATGCAAGTGGCTCGCCAAAAAACTACCCGCAACAAACACCATAGCCTTCACCCACACTCCGGGCACCTAATGCGCATAAGTTTGACCATTAATAAATGGACAATCCGTACCTAATTAATGGTCAATCTTGTAACACGTGGTACGCGAGCTTGTGATTGACCACTAAATCACGACATATATAGATAATCCTGCATGTCTGAAGGGTAATAACTCTATAAAGAATGTACCTTTACTAAATAATGGCGATTTGTATGAGAAATTGCAACACCACAATAGATCAATTCTGGTGAAATATAAGTCAAATTGTTCTATTTGGTGGTATGGGTTACGCTTTTTAAAAACACTTCTTCAAATATCTCCGTTATTTAGTTATCTAAAATTAAATTGATCCCTTAAACATGGATTAGCGTAATGGTTCTTTCTAAATGGACAATCGACCACCGTGCCCAGGGACGTGGCTAGAGGGTCTCCGTTGGGGGGGGGGGGGTGTCCACCTTGATACTTCCAACTACACCCCCCCTTAAATCAGACCAGACAAGGTTTTTTGCATAGTTCCATTTGCACCCCCTTTGAATCAAACCAAAACACACAAGGAATCAAACCAAAGGTTTTTCATTATTTCATTCCCTATTTATAAACCCATGGTTCCAATATACCCGGGTGTGATAATATTCATATATTTTGAACCTGAAAATTGCACAAATCCTAACATCTAGTGGTCTGACACCAGACAAATGCACACGACTAAGGGCAATAGACCAGGACACACCGGGCCGACCTTGGTTGTTCGGCCCGGTGTGAGAAAATTTCGAAAACTAAACAAGAAAATCACAAAATCCTAGCATCTAGACTGACCTCAAGCTTTCATGGTGTTGGAAATTTCAAACCTTGTACTCTCCCTTAGTTCAGGGGGGGGGGTGTCGGAAAAAAGTGCCATTACAGTAGGCTGAATTCCCGCATCTTGCTGCCTCTTTGGTACCCACCACCCCCCTATTTGAAGGACATTTTTTTTTACCAATTTCATGCGGGGTACCCACCCCCTTTTTACCTTCAAATCCAGCCAAATAACCTCTTATTTGAAGGAATTTTTTTTCCAATTTCATGCAGGGTACCCACCCACGTTTTACCGAAAAATCTGTAGTCTCACACCATTTAGGCTTGGTATTTGTTTCAGTTATAAAGTCTGAGAACAGATAAGAATTGTATAAACCTGCAGCACCCATTGTTATCCTATTTGTTTTTGTTTATCAATTGATTCATGACTTGTAAACAAGTTATATGAACATTTTACCATATTTCCAATGCTTGTCTGTAATCACTTTAAATACAACTGTATCGAAAATATAAAATACAAATTTAGGCAAAACATTTATGCTAAATAGTAATGGACCCACACGATCTTATACCATCTGACAACATGGCGTTTAACAGAATGATCAGCATTCATATGGCTTTGATGTGAAATTGTGTCCAAAAAAACAAACAAACAATAAATTAAACTAAAAAATCAAACAAAATCTGGATGTGGCTTTAAATAGCATTCAATACTTTCTAGCATGATGGGATTTCCATGTTTTGCCTCTTATGCTGTCTGATCAGGTCTAAGGGTGGATACACACATGCATGTAATCTATGTAATTATCGTGTATTTGACGTTTTACATGGATCATACAGACAATGCAATATGTGTCCACTGACAACCCAATCATTGCCGACGTGTTGACTGCACTTGGTTCTAGTTCCAATTAAGTCGGAATATAGATAAACCGCTATCTTAGACGGGTCGCCAGGCCACTTAAAATATTTGTTCGTGGGATAACCCATATGGTGGACGTTCTATTTAAATAATTACCAATCCTCTGTTGATATTCATAGCAGTGGTGGATCAGGATTTCCACAAACTTGGGGCTATATATGATCCCGAAAGTTACCAGGCGGTGTGGCTAACTCTGAGCTATTCAACTAAAACATATTATATTGTGCCTTTTCCCCCAGTTTATTCCGACCGATGCATTTAATTAAGTCCCTTATCGATTTGAAGCTTTCGCAACCCCACGCCAAACAAGCATCATGGTCGAAATTGTTCAATATCAAGCCTGTATATTCCAGACGTGTCGCTTCTGTTGTTTGTGCATTAATAAAATGCCAGATATCACATATAATTGGCTAATTTCCGCATCCGTATGAGAAGACATGTTTTGGATTGGCCTTAAATGTCCTGATAGCAGACAGTTTTACTTCGCTTATCACTACTCACTTGTCTGGCCTGTTAACAATGAACCTCTTGAGCGCAGGTGACTAATGTTGTCAAATATTGGTGTGATCATGTAAAATACATGTATTTTACATACAGACATTACATGCATGTGTGTATCCACCCTAACAGCCCTGGGAATTAAGGAAAATTTGCCTAGGTAATATTTTTGCCTAGGTGAAAGAAATCGGCCTAGGCAAAAACAGATTTTACCTATGCAATTTTGCAACAATATTGCCATCTCAAATCAATATGATTCAATAATAACCTGAAATGCTTAGTTATTTTGGAGAACATTTCCAGGGGCCTGTTTCATGAAGCAATGTCATAAGATTATCTTAAGATGGACTTAATCTAAGATCTAAGGTGGATCTTATGATGTAACTTTTCCGTTTCAAGAACGCGTTTCACAAAACAAGATTAAGTCCTACTTAAGCAGTAATTTAAGTTCGCGCGCTTTTAGACTGGCTCTCGACAATTTATTACAGCTATGCACAGAAAATGTTGGTTCTGTGTATGTTATATGCCTATGTACAGTGTCTGGTGACAGATACTAGGGCGTGCCTAAGAATAATTATGATATTTTAATGCAAGGGCGATAATCAGTATAATGACTGGTTGCACACTTAACTGCACGAGCGCGCTTTTAACTGTGTTTTCGCGTCAGACCCCATCCACACATAGCTGCATGCTTCAAATGCCTATTTTATACAAACGTAACGAGCTCAAATATATTATTTCAGTTATTAAAGGGACTTATACATCGTAACTCAGAATGTGAACCTTCACCCATATAACATGCCATTAAGGCGACGCTAGACATATATTCGCTCCTTTCAATGCTGATATTAGGTTCTAATACATTATACGCATTTGAAGCATCTATAATACCAGGAAACCGAATATGTCGCCACGACGGCATGCACATACAATACACCACAATCGAAGCACTGAGCTAAACGCTCTTTATTGATTGCCAACATTCACGGAATACTAACACAAAACGCTCTTTATTTATATTGCTATAATGTTAATAGGACTTCATATCGTGCTCCAAATAGACTTATTTCCAATCTGAGACATACTTGTAGAAGCCATATTTAAATGACGTTAATGCCATTTGCTCTGGTTCTGTTGACAGATGTGCTAAACGCCTGTTATAATTAACAAACTGCGTATGAACTTCGAAAGTACGTTACGTTGAATGACATTCTGCATATATGTTTTAATAAAAACCAAATCAACGACTTCTAATAAAGAGCGTTTATAATTAACAACACGTGGACAGACGGCCGGTTCACAGGCCCCTGGGGAAAATTACTAAAATACTAATATAGACTATATACCACTGGTATAGTCTATATTGGTATTTTAGTAATTCCCCCAGGAGTCTGTGGGCCGGTTCACAGTGATATTATATGTTCTTTCGCGGATCCCGGCGTGCCCGCGCGGTCTGTATACTATATACATGCTATATATCATTGTATTTCATAGTTGATAGATTATGATAATATACATAATAATAATAATATAATAACACATATTATGTATTATTATCTTGCCGATATATTACGGGGTACATATACAATACATTTTACAATCAAATTATAACATAATAATATAGAAAGGCAAGTAAATAATAATAATAATAATAGCTGACATAAGCATTTATATAAAAAAAATGAGTATAAATCATTCACTATTATCCTCGATGTGAAAATGTTCGGACTAATTGTCTCAACATGATTATTGTCTACAGTGCGATTGGTTGATTTGAATCGCAAATGATGTTCAACTCTATGTAAATGTATATATAGTCCGGTCTTGGCGGTTTACAGTTAGTAGCGGACACCCCGCCAATCTTGCAACCAATGGCCACGTCACTGCTATAGCTTACCAGTTGGTTATAAATTACTACCATTTCTGAAACACCCCTCCGTGCTAGCAAGATGTTATTCGGTTAAATGTGTTTATAATAATATATACATGAACTAGATCCCATCCACATTTCGGACCAACTGCGGATCACAACGTAGATCTTAACTTTAAGATTATCTTATGACACCTCACACCAGTCTTAAAGTTAAGACCAAAGTTAAGACCATCTTAGGTTAAGACTTTGTTCGTGAAACGCACTTATGACTGGAGTTTGAACTTATGACCATCTTAAGTCCCAACTATGTCATAAGTTGCCTTCATGAAACAGGGCCCAGGCCACTACTCATCATATATAAACATTCCACAAATCATCTCCAAAACTAGTGCCCTTATGGGTAGCTAGTTAATGGCCAAGTGCCATGGAAACAATTTTAGGACAATATATGTAAAGAGTGATTTAAGGAAGTCATTTTGGCTAAAGAGGTTCTATTTCTGATAGACACAAATCAATTTTAGTAACCCAATGAACTTGTTTTACCTAGGCAATATAATTGCCTAGGCAAACTGATTTTGCCTCTGCTTTTACCCAGGAATTGCCTATTGCCTAGGCTTAATTCTTAGGGCTGCCCTAATGAGTAAACATTAATGATATAAATGAATAGCTTTATTCATTTGTATTTACTTTAATCATGGGTGTCATAACTGTCCATTATCATCTTGAACCAGTGGCGTTGGTACTTGACAATGTGATCTGATGCAAAAGACGAAATTGTGAGTGTTTGGTTTGTAACCGGGATTTCTGAGAAGCATTATGCCTATATCCACACTAACTACCCCCCCCCTTAAGCCCTGACCTAAGTACCATACATACCATAACAATGATGCTGAACACTTTGAGGCAATTATATTGCAGAAATGTTGTAAGAGGAAAAAACTGTGACCACTTGGAAAAAAGTGACTTTTTTCGCGGCTGAACCACCCACCCGACCTCGGCCTATGTATGGAAAATAGTGAATGAACTATAGTTTGGAAATTTTCCAACTGATGACCATTTCAGTCAACAATTTTAACCAAATGTAGTAAAATATTGTTTAATTAAACTCATTAGTATTTTTTGTATTGGCCACGGGGAGGGAAATCTGAACAAGAAAATCGCAAATTCCTAGCATCTAGACTAGCTTCAAGCATTCATAGAGTTGGAAGTTTCAAACCTGACACCCCGACTTAGGTTGGAAAATTTCCAACTGATGACAATATACCAGTGACAATTTTGACCAAATGTAGGAAAATATTGTTTTCTTAAATTAACCAGAAGTTTTTGACTGGCCATGGGGGAGGGACCAGGACACAAGCGTTCCAAGTGTTGGAAATCACTAACTGATGGTCATTTCAGTCCAAAATTTTCACCAAAAGAAGGAAAATATTCAAATATTGGTTAAAAAACAATAAATTCCCCCCAATTATATTGTTTGAATATCAAACTACAAGAACATTTTCAACCTGTTGTTGGTGTGAAATTTCCAACTAATGTTGTGTTAGGTATGAAATTTCCAACTGTTGAACATTTTGACCACCCCCCCCCCCCCCTGTCGCCACGTCTCTGCGCGTGCCATGCGTGGTTGCGATTGACCATATATTAATGGCCTTTTTGGGTTCCGATTGTTCATTTATAAATAGCCAATTCTTAAAGAATTGCCTGCTCCGGGATGGACACAAAACCCGGGCATCCCGGTGTAAATGGCCCACCAGACTAGCTGTTTTCTTCGGCGTTGATATATACTGAATTTGCGTGTTCGCCACGTCAGTATTCGTACTACAACAGCCATGTTGTAGCTAAAAACGACTGCGCGGCATTCCACTGCGTCATTTGAGACCTAATACTTGTTGTTTGCTAGCGTATTCTTCGAGAAATCTAAATTCTAAACATTGATGTCGAACGCAGTTTTTCATGTTTCCTGGCACCTTCGCATGGGCGGTCTCTAGATGTACATACATAGTCTGGTCGATAAACTAAAATTTTAGGGTCAACCTAGAACAAATTTGGACTAAGCTGGTTTTTATATCATTTTGAAGAGGAAGCTCTCCTCTATAACATATCCAAAATCCGCTAAAATCCGCTTTGAGCAATTTTTGTAATTCAAGATGGCGTCCAAGATGGCTGCCATTTTCCTATAAGTCAGCTCGATGCAATTATAGTGAGAACATCTTGTCATATGTATACACTTGTATACATTTTTGTGAAGCTATGACATAACGCCATCTTTATGTGCCAAAATTGAAACTTCCCGTCTAAGATGGCCGCCAAAATGGCGACCGGAAGTGGAATTCATACGTTTTTACTAATACTTTTAAGATAAGTTTCTGAGGTCTTGAACTGGTTGAGAATTGTGACTCTATTTTGTATATAGCATGTTAACTGACCATTGGAACAATGAAATATGCTGTTCGTGGGGGTCCACACCCTTCCGATCACTCAAAAATTCGATTTTACAAAACGCGGTATAACATTTTACAAAAGATCCCCTTTGTGATTCTGGTCACATTTCACCAAGAAGTGGGAAGAACTGTGCAATGTAAGTGATCCATTCTATATCATATTGATATTCGAACTGAATGGTACCAAAATTGTCACTTTGGCTCAAAATGGCTGTCAAAATGGCCGCCAAAATATGGAAAAATGTTAATTATTATCCCAACGTGCCATGCAACCGCTTACAAGTTATGGTGATGTACATAAATGGCTATTCCGTATTATATACATTGAATACCAACATTTCTTATGCACCTTGATTAATTTTTACTATTTACCATTCTGAAATCACCAGAATTATGGGATTTTTCTATCACAAACAGCATCAAACTCGGCAAAAAATCACTATCTTTAGTATCAAAGGTTCTTTTTATTTTTATATACCTTAAATATGACATAGTGTGGTGTTTTAGACAATATTACTCAAGATTACATGCAAAATGGCAACCAAATTTAGTAAAAAGTTTATATTCCGAACATTATTCTCGGCTGTTCCGAAATGGTAGCAAATTGTGACTCACTTGGTTATTAAAGATGCTACTTAATCAATGGACAACTTAATCTTATATTATGGTTGTCCCAAATTAATTTTAAGGGATGCAGTATGAATTTTGCCGAACACCTCTTTTGGGATTATGTCCACGTTTTTTACGGAAACGGACGGAACGTTGAACCTGAACTGACAGGTATCATATTATGTGGCTACTCTGGCCCATTAGCATCAAAATTGATTAACTTAAAAACTATTGTCAGGAAAACCGTTTTCTTCACATTGCATATAAAACGCAATTAATGCGGAGAACACTCTGATATTACCTCTATCGATTAACATATCCTTGAGTTATTGTGGAAAGTGATAGTCACACAAAGGTGCACCAGTACAAATCACACATGAGCATGCAGTCACTCCATATATACATACATGAATACCACGTAAATGATCATGTGCCACTCGCTGTATAGACATACACCTCTCGCCCATTACCATACAGCCACAATTAGGTTTACCCATACACCAACGCATGGTCATATAGCCGTGAATAACATTGCAGACACACCCGGTATACTCCCACACATCACATGACCTGTATACATATTCACTACATACATGAACACAAAGTAACCTCTTGTATACCTATTCGCCTAACCATAGGCCATACAGTCACTCCATGTATATGTATTTGCCACATGCATTGCTATACAGCCACTAAATATATACATATACACCTCACCGATGACCATACAGTCACTCCATACTTGTTCGCTACATCCATTGTTATATATTACTTCTTGTATATATATTTGCCTCACCAGTGGTCATACAGTCTCACTCCCTGTATATATACATATTTGCGACACCCATGGCCATATAGCCACTCAAGATATACATATACACCCAACCCAAAACCATAGAGTCACTCTAGGTATATACATATAACCTCACAAAAGTGGCCTTACAGCCCTTCTAGATATATCAATGTCTCGTACCGCGCATACGGCCATTCATACACTCCAGACTGGCATATACACCTGACCCATGACATTTCAGCTTCTCGCTGTATACGCATAAACCACATTCGTGATCATAGTCACTCCTTGTATATCAATTCACCCCACCATTAATTTTGTCATACTGTCAATCCCCATATACATATGTACATATTGGCCGTGCCACGGCCATGTAGTCACTCGTGATATACATATACACCTCACCCATGACACAGCGTCACTCCAGGTGTGTATATATACCTCACCAATGGCCATACAACCATTCTAGATATACCAATACCCCGCACACACGGCCATTCGTACACGTCAGACTTGCATATACAGCTCAATCGTGACAATTCAGCCACTCGCTGTATACATATACACCCTCTCCACGAGCATTCAGCTAGTTACTGTATGCTTGTACACACCACCAAAGACAATACAATAGTACATATTAACATATACATCCCATCCATCACCATGAGGTTGCTCTCTATATACACTAGCCGCCAATGGCCATCAAAGTGTACTCCAGGTATGCATATACACTTCAACAATGACCGTGCAGTCATTCCATGTATACATATACACATTGCCCATAACCACACAACCACACCCTATTTATACATACACCCATCCATTACCATACATCCAACATGTGTATACATATACACCCGCCCATGACAATACATCCACCCAATGTACATATGTACATCCCACCACTGACCACACAATCACTCCACGTATACACACAGGACAGTGTAGCTGCTCTCGTTATGACCATACACCACTTCAATGACCAGACAGCCAATCACTGTAAACATGTTCACCTCACACATCAGCATACAGCTACTCCTTATATACATCTCACTATGGACATCCCATCCATGACCATATAGTCACACATTGTATAACTATTCACACCATTCATGAATACAATAGTTCCATGTATACCTACTCACATCGCCTATGACCAGACAATCAACAGACATACACACTGTATTAAGTTGATCAATGTTGATGCTAATGGACCAGAATAGCCACTTAATATGATCCATCTCAGTTCGGTTTCAACGTTCTGCCCATTTCCGTTCAAAAACAAGGAAGCTTTAGGCAAAATCCATATTGCATTCCTCAAAATGAATTTGTCATGACTCGTAGGGTACCGGGGTAATCAGAATAGAACATTTAGTTGATTAAGTAGCACGTGAGTCACAATTAATTATGTATACATATACACTACGTATATACACATATGTTTATGTATATAATAATGTTTACCAAACTTGGTTGCCATTTTGGAAGCCATTTTGAGTAATTTTGTCTAACACAACTCAGTGTGACACATGTAACACATATCAAAACAATAAACATCTTTGATACCAAACATAGTTCCATTTTACTTTCAAAATATGGCTCAACCCTGAACAGCGATTATTTGCCGATTTTGATATCAGGATTGTGACAGAAAATTTCGAATAATTCTGGTAATTTCAGTGGTTAAAATAGTAACAAAATACCAAAGGTGCATCAGAAATGTTAGTACACTATATAAGACATACTAGTCAACTGTGTGCATCACCCTAACTTGTAAGCGGGGATAATAATTACCATTTTCCATATTTTGGTGGCCATATTGGCAGCCATTTTGAGCCAAAGTGACAATTTTGGTACCTTTGAATTCGAATATCAATAAGATATAGAATGGATCACTTACATTGCACAGTTCTTCCCACTTCTTGGTGAAATATGATTAGAATATTGGGGATCTTTTGTGAAATGTTATACCGCGTTTTGTAAAATCGATTTTTTGAGTGATCAGAAGGGGTGTGGACCTCACGAACAGCATATTTCATTGCTCCAATTGTCATTTAACATGCTGTATACAAAATAAAGCAAAAATTCTCAACCAGTTCCAAACCACGGACACTCATCTTAAAGATATTATTAAAAAAACGTAAAAAATCCACTTCCGGTCGCCATTTTAGCGGCCATCTTGGACGGGAAGTTCCAATTTTGGCACATAAAGATGGCGTTATGTCTTAGCTTCACAAAAATGTATACATGTGTATATATATGACAAGATGTTTTCACTATAATTGCATCAAGCTGACTTATATGAAAATGGCAGCCATCTTGGACGCCATCTTGAATTACAAAAAATGCTCAAAGCGGATTTTAGCGGATTTTGGATATGTTATGGAGGATATATTCCTCTTCAAAATGATATACAAACCAACTTAGTCCAAATTTTTTCTAGGTCAAACCTTTTATCGACCAGACTAAAATCACCTCTTCGCTCGAATTGAAATATTTCTGTTGTGCAATAGATGATAAACTTCATTTTAATACCAAGTTTGCTTGTGGGCATAGCGTTATCGCTGAAAAAATACATTTCTAATGCTGTTTCACAGCCTTGATTTCGACAATTTTATGTTAGGTCAGTCTTCGCCGAATAATGAAACTTCTGGTCAGTGGCGGGGTTAACATGCTTGGCTGGGACGAATATCGGCCTTTCATTAGACACCAACGGTAGCCCATTGCGTGCCAGATTGTCTTTCTATTGCACAATCCATCACATCCCGCAGATTGTCATGTCCCGTGGCGCCCCTGTCGTCACAATCTGACAGTGCGTTGGAAGGGTCATATATATATTTGTAAATTGTAGACGATAACTTTCATATTTCATCAACTAGTTTTTACTTTTCAACTTCTTTCATCTAGTTTTTAATTTTTAAAACCTGATTTTCAGAATTTAAAATGTTAGTTACAAGTTTCACCAATGGAGTTAATAGCCACATCATGATACTGATTATATAAACTAATATATTTAAAGACATATTATGGACTTGTTCGTGTGCGATAAACTTATAAGTTTGTACTCAGGCGCTATGCCAACCTGGAGAATGTATCATTCTACTAAGATCACCGAAAATTTCAAATGAATCAAACATGACCATACCACTCCATAGAAAACATCGTCTGAACTACGCTCAATTGTAAATATTTACACCTCAATTCGGGACGCAACAATCGGCGATAAACTAACGCAAACGATTTCGACATCTGGAGTCATTGCACTTAATTAATATATAAGAACGACCGTGGGTTTTGTCAATTTGGATTAATATTCGTAAAAAATAACTACTTTGAGCAAGATTATTCTCCATATCTATTTGATCACCCTACCGGAGAGTTTCACACCACTTTAAGTTTTAATTATTTAAAGTTGCAATATATGATTCTTAATTTGTCATTTAGAATTAAGAAATACAAAATAAATTCGGGAATATTACATTTGAAAAATAGCATTTCACATTCTACAATACACAAGTTATCACTAAATTCTGCCATTTGACATTGAAAATAGCCTTTCACGTTCTACAATATACAAGTTAGCACTAAATTCTGGCATTTGACAGATTGACAATAGCATTAGCACTTGGAATTGTGACCCTAATTACCCTCCAAAGGCGTGTGCTATGTACGATCCCGACCTAGATACACCGCGCGTGCGTACATCGGGCCCCTTGAACCATGAACCATGAAGATGCTAGTATATATTTATATACCAACTCTTGGGAATTTTCGTTGACGTGTTCATGTGTTATATATCACATCGCACCAGGTCCTTCACATCACTGATTTGTTCAATGGAGGAATTGGTGATTAGCGTTTTTTCACATGCAGCTACAGGGAAACTATAATTGAATTGAAGTGCATGAATGTTCCGGTTGAGGTGACTGCTTCACAGTGATAAGAGTAATCAATATACATCGCCTGTGGCTCATTGGGAAGTATCAAATATTTATGACACTGAACGTGGCTAGTAACATATGATATGCATCCCAGGGTTAATTGAGATGACACTTTTATCTTTAAATGGCAGAGCTGACTTGGCATTTATATTAGGGAAACATTTATTTCTAGTTATGTTTATACATCTATATCTTGCTTATTTATTTTTCTTGTTGAGACAATGTTTGGGCAGCCGTTTGGTCGAAAATTACGTCAAATAAAAATAAATAGTGAATTGTTTAACTAATTGCATGTATCAAGCATTCAATACAGGCATATTCCATTTTAATAGCATTCTTTTCCAAATCAATATATTATTTCCCAACCAATGGTGTTCATTTTCAAACCAATAGTCTTTCTTATATTCAATATGAGCCAATTTTATTCTAATATATATCGTTTTCTAATCAATGTTGATCGACGCATAACAACTATTCCAGCCAGTATCACAGTAAGTGTATAAACCGTACAAACATTAAATCGGAAGTTGTTTTCGAAAAGACGAAAAATGCTATTTTTAGAACGTAAATGTGACAGAAATATCACAACAACACCACAAAATCCAGTTTTATGACGGACACAGGGTTGCACCACATCTATACACGTAATTATATATTGTACATACACATTTGCCGATCGTAAGCGGGCTCCATTTGAGCGAAGGACTCTGTTTACTAGATAAAAAACGACCTTTGATCACTTCAGAAAACAATTTTCTCGCAAAAATTTCCTTTTCAAATGTCATTTTAACACATAGCCAGCATTCTGTCGGAAACCCCACTATATTGCAACAGAAAGGCCGTTATGTGTGCAACATATATGGACAATCCCTTGGCTCGAGTGTATTCACAATTTGAAAGTAGAGAGTATTTATTTGGATACATCACTCGTCAGTCTATGTACGCCTAGTTGTGTACGACGACCATACCAGTTGCGACGTTGTACGGGAATCGTACAGTAATGATATCATTGATATGTTCTTTTCGACCCACTTAAACATAACTATGTCTTCGAAATGTCACGTCATTGAACTTATAGACTCTGCCTGAATCAAACAAGGTATTCCGATTAACATTTAGCTACTTTTATTCGACTCCGCACGTAACAAAACTGTATTTTGGGGTTGAGGAAATATGTTGTATTCTGTGATGAAATTGTGTATACGTCAGGGGTGGGGTCTGCAATTGTTTTCCGAACACTAGGCGGAGCGGTGGTTGGTTCTGTAGCTCTGCTTACACATTTTTCCTGGCCCTGTAATTTTTTTCCTAGAGTCATTTTTCTTCAAAATAATGGGACAACAGGTTTTAAGAATGCTTCTATTATGTAATAGGTACGCACTTAACTATTGGTAGGGGGTTTGAGTTCACCAGAAGTTAATAATGAGGAATGACACCAAGGGGTAATAAAAATTTCAGCTTGCTAAATGTTTTCATCAAGTGTCTATCAATGCACATTGGCATGGAAAGGCTCATATTTAAATAGTCCTATTAAAAATAATTTATTCAACCTGATGTAAATGAAAACATAACACAATAATAGATTCTTCAAATAATTGTAAACTCTTCACGTAAAGGTACTCAATCCGATGGTCCCCATATCATCAGATTCCAACAACAACATTTTTTTTTGGAAATGCTGCTTCAGTTATAAGAATCGAGTAATTGCCCAAAAAAAATGTTAATCACAGTCAACTATAGTATAACATTGCCCAAAACATGTTATTGTCAAATATCTGACACAAAAAAGTCACTTGATTTTAGAGTTATCCATCTTCATCCGCAATGTGTTCAGAGAAGTCTTCTCGTCGGCTATTTACTGGGCCACTATAATAGTTAAAATAATAGAATGCAAACATCGAGATCTGATCACTCTGAGCTTTGATGGGTCGGTTCCTCGACTCGAATCAAATATCTTTTACCGCCGATGCCAAGGAAATAGTAATTTGCGAGCGATATTTCGGATTAAGTACCTTTAACTCTTCAAATAAAAATAGACTATTAAAAAACTGTAATAAAATAAAACACATTGTTTTAAAACAAACTTTGACCGATTTCAACGATATTCGGTATATGGGTCGAGGATCACCTATATATGGGAGCTGTCAAATTTGAATGTTTGTTTTATCAACATGGCAGCCATCTTGTATTTTACTCTTTGCATCACTAAATCCTTTAACACACAATGCAGAACTTATCCCTCACCCGATCACCACCAACCTTTATATGGATCTTCGTTGTGACCTCTCGATGGGTGCCTTCGATTTTTTCCCAAATTTTGTAAAATAAATGGCTACCATTTTGGCCATCTTGGATTTTACTCTTTGTATGGTCAAATCCTTTAGCACACCTTACAGGTCACATTTCTCATCCATTCGTCACCGAACGCCATATGGATCTTCGACGTGACCTCTAGATGGGAGCCTCCATTGTTCCCCAAAATTTGTTTAAAACACACATGGGCACCTGCAGCCATCTTGGATTTAAAATGTCAATCCATCAGCATACCCTACAGCCCACATTTATTTGAGATTTGTTTTGAATCTTTATAGTGCTGTTGGTATATAAAAGTAGGAGTGCTTCTATAATCATGATACGGAACATTGATAGGAAAAGATAGATAAGGAAAACTGAGTAAAATAGTAATTTGAAGCAGTTTGTGTGGGGTGGGTCCCTATCCCAGAACAGGAAAACGGATGTGGAGCGGAACAGTGCCTTCCTCTTGTGATTGAAGGTTAATAATGACCATCGGGAGGCCGAGTATCTCTAATATGGAAACCTAATTCATGGGTTCGTCTTTGCACACAAATCCCATCATCACAACTTGACGTACATATTTTTGGCAACTAGTGATCATCAACTTAAACAACTAGGCGTACATAGACTGAGAGCGGGGTGTCCAAATAAATACGTTCAAATTGTGAATACACTCGAACCAAGGACATGTCCATATATGTTACACACATAACGGCCTTTCCGTTGCAATATAGTGGGATTTCCGACAGATGATGG
This sequence comes from Siphonodentalium dalli, assembly GCA_032622095.1. Taxonomy (NCBI): domain Eukaryota; kingdom Metazoa; phylum Mollusca; class Scaphopoda; order Gadilida; family Siphonodentaliidae; genus Siphonodentalium; species Siphonodentalium dalli. The sequence goes on along the minus strand of CP136065.1, from coordinate 147,385,076 downwards.
ATATGTGTTAAAATGACATTTGAAGAGGGATATTTTTCGAGAAAATTATTTTCCGAAGAGATCAAAGGCCATTTTTATCTATTAAACAGAGTCCTTCGCTCAAATGGAGCCCGCTTACGATCGGCAAATGTGTATGTACAATATATACTTACGTTTATAGATGTGGTGCAACCCTGTGTCCGTCTGAAACCTGGATTTGTTGGTGTTGTTGTGATATTTCTGTCACATTTACGTTCTAAAAATAGCATTTTTCGTCTTTTCGAAAACAACTCCCGATTTAATGTTTGTACGGTTTATACACTGTGAGTATGTAACATCACACTTCTTATACAGTAATGGATACATTAGTATACGGCCCGCAACGAAGTTAGAGGGGTATACTGGAGTCAGCTTGTCCGTCCGTCCGTCGTCCGTCCGTGGACACAAATTTTTCTCAGTCGTTTTTTGAAAAATTTCCGTGAAACTTGACACAGACATCAACCACCATGGGAACCTGTGCACCTGCGATTTTTTGGTGGAGTTATCCCTCCTTTTTCGACTTAGAAAATTTTCGCAACATTTATACTTTTGTCCGAGCTTTTATTCCTACATTTTAGGTCAATTTTTTTAAAACGTGGCACAGATATTTATTACCATGGGAAATTGTGCACCTGCGATTATGACGTCTGTCCGACATTTTTTGGTGGAGTTATCCCCCTTTTTGTTTACTTAGAATTTGTTTTGCAACATGCATAGTTTTGTCCGAGCTTTTATTCCTACATTTTTCGGTCAATGTTTTTATACCCCCCCCCCATAACGAAGTTAGGGGGGGTATACTGGAGTCAGCTCGCCCGTCCGTCCGTCCGTCGTCCGTCCGTGGACACAAATTTGTCCGGAGTTTTTCTCAGTCGTTTTTTTTATCAATTTCCGTGAAACTTGGCACATACATCAACCACCATGGGAGCCTGTGCACCTGCTATTATGACGTCTGTCGGACTTGTTTTGGTGGAGTTATCCCCCCTTTTTCGACTTGTTTCGAAAATGTTCGCAACATGCATAATTTTGTCCGAGCTTTAATTCCTACATTTTTCGGTCAATGTTTTTAAATCTTGGCACTGATATTTAGTGCCATGGGAACCTGTGCATCTGCGATTATGATGTATGTCCGACTTTTTTGGTGGAGTTATTCCCCTTTTTCGACTTAGAACATTTTCGCAACATGCATAATTTTGTCCAAGCTTTTATTCCTACATTTTTCGGTCAATAGGTTTAAGATTAGGGTTAGGGTTGTACACCTGCAATGGGAAGTGTTATTTTATTATTTTAACTAAATGTTTACTGACATGTGAAACATCTTAGTATTTTAAAAATAGGGGGGTATCCTTAGTCCCATTGGGACAGTCACACCTCTAGTTGATTTTACTCCTTGTATGACTAAATCCTTTAGCACAACCTACAGGTCACATCTCTCGTCCGATAGTCACCAAACTTCATGTGGATTTTCGGGGTGACCTCTAGATGGGAGCCATCAGTTATTTCATAAATTCGTTAAAAAACATGGCTGCCAGCCACCATCTTGGATTTCAAATTTGAATCCATCGGCACACCCTGCAGCCCGCATATATCGAAGAATTTTTTTGATAATTTACAGGCATGATTAGGTTCACCTCTAGATGGGAGCTATCAAATTTGAACGATTTTCAATGAAAAACATGGCCACTGGGAGCCATCTTGAATTTTACTCTTTGCATGACTAAATCCCTCAGCACACCCTACATGCCACACCCCTCATGTGGATCTTCGGGGGGACCTCCAGATGGGAGCATTCAATTATTTCTGAAGTTCGTTAAAAAACATGACCACCAGCTGCCATCTTTTATTTTACTCTTTGTATGACTAAATCCTTGGGAGTGAATAAACTTTTTGCAACATGCATAAATTTGTCCGAGCTCTTATTGCTACATTTTTAGGTCAATGGTTTTGAAACTTGGCATATATATTTAGTACCATTGGAATCTGTGCACCTGCGATTATGATGTCTGTCCCACCTTTTTTGTGGAGTTATCCCCCTTTTTCGACTTAGAACATTTTCGCAACATGCATAATTTTGTTCGAGCTTTTATTCGTACATTTTTCGGTCAATGGGTTTAGGATTAGGGTTAGGAGTTAGGGTTGTGCACCTACAATGGGAATCTGTGTTTTTATTATTTTAACTAAATGTTTACTGACATGTGAAACATCTTAGTGTGTTAAAAACATGAGGGGGATATCCTTAGTCCCAATGGGACAGTCACACCTCTAGTTAGCTCAATTATCGCACATTTAATATACGTCGATATCGTTTTAATAGCATTTCTATCATTATTCGACTATACGAAATGAACTCAGACACAAGAGGTCCCTGCGTAAGGTATACTAGTGGTGGGAACCGCGGATATACGCAGTGATGGAAGTAGCCATCTTGATTCTGATTATGTTTAAAACGCCACTAGACTGGTGTACACCCAGCTTGTTATAATAACTTATATTTCGAAATCCCATGTATATTTATATATTGCTTACATCACATGATGCGAGTTTCTCCACATAATCTACATATAATCTGTGGTTCTTCCAACCAGGACCCAACGCCTTCTTGTGTTTGTTTGAGTTTGTCTATTGGTTTTAAATTGACTCATATTATAGTTCGGGCTTTGACTATTAGGTTTTCATGGACTGCTGTTAGTTTCGTATTGTCGTAGGTTGATATAAATGCCATTAAAACGAATATACGACGTATATTAAATGCATGATAGCTGTATCAGCATGTATAATTGCTGTATTATAATTTATTTTTACATATTGGTTGGAATATGAGTACTATCGAATTGAAAGAACATTAATTGTGCGCCGATCAACATTGGTTAGAACACAATACATATTAGAATGAAATGGTCTCGTATTGAATATAAGAAATACTATTTGTTTGGAAATGAACATCATTGGTTGGGAAATAAAATACTGATTTGGAAAAGATTGCAATTAAAATGGATTATACCTATATTGAATGCTTGGTGCATGCAATTAGTTAAACAATCCAGTATTCATTTTTATTTGACGTGCTCTCCGACCAAAACGGCTGCCCATAGACATGCATGGTTGGGGTTGAAAACATTGTTATAACAATTCGTGACTTTATGCAAGATTTCGTTTTTAATTGTTTTCTACTGTCCGATATATTATGGAATTGTTTTCGTGAGCCCCCCCCCCCCCCCGACGTTCCAATGATAACAAAACTGGCGCACCCTTCAGCACATTTTCAAAATCTGAATATGCCGTGTACCCTTCAGAATTTTTAGGTGAGAGCGACACCTTCAGCGTATGGGTACGTTCATTCACACACTGGCAAGTTTGAAACTGCAAAAAAAAAAATTTAAATAGAAAACTTGCCAAAATGGATTAATGTCTGCCAGTTTATCACCGTTAGTATAATATTGATCAATTTATACGACAGAGGGTTTAATTATTTTATACGACAGAGGGTTTAATTATTTTATACGACAGAGGGTTAAACATGACATGTCAAACCTGTGAATTTATTGGGGGACACACTCCACCAAATGTCACACGAACCTGGTGTAAAGTTTTGCCTTGATTGAAACCAGTTTATGAAAATACTCGAGTATATCCATATAAATTAGTAAGGGTTACCCGGCAACAAGTAAAATATCTATATGCTTTTTGTCAATTGCCAAATATACATTAAAATGGTCTGAATATAGTTGTGTCTATATATGCTTTATCAATTCCAAAGACTAACCGTTATCTCTATTGTCCAGACCTCAGCATGACATGCACAAACAGCGTCACGACTATATATTTTGATGAAGTCTGCGACAATGTTTGTTTGCAATTCCCTCTCCCCGACCTTCTTTTCTCACTCGGACAGCACCGCTTGGAACTCTAGGTCTGGTTCATTGGACATACAGCAGTCGGAAGTTTCAAGTTGGAAACCCAAACGGAGACCATCTATATATAACAGGGGTGGCGCGAGGATTTTCCGACCCAATGGTTACGATCCGGGAAGCTATACCGGGCTTACCATTGCATATTTCCCCGACATGGGGCTATAGCCACCCCTCCCAGACCGGTGCCACCCCTGCTCTGTAGCCATATATATATACGTTTGAGGTATGCCTGTGAAGAGACAGATAAAGACGAAAGTTGCATACACAAAAGGGTCAACGCAGCCAACAGGTATAAATATATAGGAGACCTATTTTCGTCAGCGGCGCGTACAAACGTTATAATCCAGGTGTAAACAGGTATTATTTGTCAATCCGTAAAGACAATTGAGTAACACGATTATGTGAAGTTTCGTTCTCATGGGATTAAAAATCAATGCTTTTGCAGATTAGATTTAAGTTACATGGCAATGGAGTCGTGTGTGTTTACCGCGGATAATTTATACCTTTAAATATTCAGGAACTTCCACGATGGGTTAAATTTTTAACGTTAACATTCACTTAGGAAACGTATATATTGCAAGGGATTGCTTTTGTCAATATAATTGTCTGATCGATTGAGGTTCGCAGAGGGTTGGCGAAACAAACAAACACCACGATGCTGGGGCGACTTTATACATCCATTGACTGCTGCTGGTCGCGGGTGCATGCGGAGTCGATTTAAAGGCCAATAATTGAATGATATATCGAATTCTTGGATAAAAACAATTGAACGGTGTCCGGATCAGTAATCTCAAACTGTTGAATATTCATGAGGACATTCTTTCTATTCCGAGGAAAATACAAAGTGCACTTATCAGTAGCTAGGAATGTTATCTTAGCCACGAGGAGAAGTGTTTGTGGATATACTTGTGAGTTAGACGGGACTTAGCATGGTGGTGTCGTGATAACCGGGTAAGCCTGGGTCTCAGCAACCGGCAAAAATGAGCAAGTTCCACAAAGCAGCCCAGGATGGGTACCTGGACTTACTCTATGGTGCTACCAGGAAAGACATGCAATTGCTGGATGAAGATGGAAAAACTCCAGCTCACTGGGCCGCCGAGCATGGTAATCTGGACGCATTGCGGACAGTCGTCATTAGAGGGTAGGTATACCAGTATATATACGTACACATCGCATGGCCCGAGTGTGGCGCCAGGGAGGATATATCTCGTGACTTCCACTTCCGGTAAAAACTTTTCACGAGTTAGGAATGTTGTGCTTAATAATACCATATTGGAAATGTCAGACTTCAAATTGGTTAATATTGTTCTTTAAATTGTGTTTCTTAAATCAATGTTGACTGCAAAATAGGCTGATCAACATTGCCCTATTTTCGATAATTTTCAAGATATACAGGGCTCTAGTTAACATGAAGCACGTAACTTATGTTTTTCTGACAGTTAAGCACTTCAAGTTAGAAAGAGGCCGAGGAACGAATTTAAAACTGAACAGAAAACATTTCGACTCAAGGGCTTATAGCGAACAAACGGGGGAAATAAAGAGGTCCGGCTATTAATCAATGTATGCCTGTATATATAGACAATATAGACATGATTACAATGCACATTATACACTGAATCAAATCCGGCCACACATAATAAATGTGCATAACAATAGCGTACGTTCCCGTTGTTTCTCGGATTTCTATTTTTGGAACAACACGAAGCGTATATAATTTGTATTGCCCAGGTCATGTAGGTGCTCTTATCCCCATCAACTTGTCTGGATACGCATTTCTTCTGCAGACCTACCAGTTTCAACACTCAACACTCATTTTGAAGGCATACAATTGTAATAAAACATATAACTACCTAAATGAGCTGAAACGCTAAAGCACATGCACCATAAAAAGGGGGAATGTGTGTATATACGCAAAAGGGGTGGAAATTGTGCACATGGCTGCATGGATATCGATTTCAAGTTGACGTCAGCTCTGAGTGAGTCTGGGGTCAGCTTGGGTTTATTTGAATGGAAATGTTCTGGTCAGACACACATGCACTGACTTATATACATAGACGTCACCACAAAAACACGATTGTACACGGTCGGTTATTATAATCAAATTGTGGGAGTAATAGTACCGGCATAGTAAACAGTATGAATAGGTAACGTCAAATTATATATTTGCAACCGAACAATTTTTACAGTCCGTGTACCTATTCTCACATTTAAGGAGGTCAAGTGAACAATTTTGAATGGGGATTTCCATGCAAATCTCCGGAGCAAGAGTTATATACATGTATGAATCAGTTGTCCGGAAACGAAAGCAGGCATACCATTGAACAGTGATAAAATTTTACTGGCAGGTGCGCTAGGTAAGTTATAACAAAAATTCAATAAATATATGTTTCAGAATTTGTTTCTGGAATTACATCACATGACATACATTTCAAAAATCAGTATAAAATTCAAACAATAAATAAACCAGCGTTATAATGGAACAAGTTCCAAGCGGACCCACCAGAAGCGGTTTCCAATACAACATCAAGTCACACTCAGAAGTATGTGCAACTCCTCGTATTTGCATGGAAATCTCCACCAAAAAATTGTCACTTAACCTTCCCCTTAACCGGAATATTTTTAATCCACGGCTGTCCACGGTGTGAATTTCAAACCAAATTAGTAAAATGTTCTTAAGGTATTGTTCAGCTTACCAGCCAAAAGAATAAAAGAAAATGAAAATGCCCTTTCTAAATTTTTGTCACTTGGTCATTCCCTTAAGCTGTGTACCTGTCACTATGTGCACATTCTGAAAGACTGTCTTCCGTCCCACTTTCTGGGTGAACGATATCTATTCAGGAATCACTATACTAAATGGGTTCTCATAGACGACATTGTTAACGTTTGAGCCTGCGGGCCACTTTGGGCAGTGATGCTTACCCACATAGTTTGACACCAGATGATCCTGAAAATGCAAGAACAAACATAGGCCATGTGTTTAACAGGGCTATCCAACAGCAAAATTGTACCTGAAAAAAAAACTACAGTACCGCAGCTAGTTAAATAAATTTCACACTCGCAAAAACCATTCCACCATTAATTCACCAGTTTAAATTATTTAGATATGATGTACAAATCAAATAAACAAGATTTCATCCTTTAATAAAATACAACATGTATCAGGTGAAACTTTGAAACTTGAAAGCCTTCTTCAGTTACCTTCACCTGTGACGGTGTACTCGCTCCCCGACGCTGGGACATATATAGTAATCTCCCTGATTCCTACAGCCTTAGCTAAAGCTATTTTTATTGGTTGATTAAATTAAATTGAACTTCCGGATTGCATCTCAGTCTTTGTGTAAACTGAAACAATGGTCAAACCACATTGATGGAATTGCATGAGATACGCTATACCATGTGTTTATGAAGAATCAATGGCCGTTGACAAAGACCAGCACATGAGCCACCCCGGACAATAGAGGCATTGTCTTGCAAGATATCAGATCGAAATATGAAGTGATGGAATGCATGGCTTTGGGTATAAAGAAGCTATATATATATATACACGATAGTGTTTCTTTGTGACCTTTTCTGTGTGTTTTTAAAACATCTGTGGGTATATGCACATCATCATCGCCATCGTGCACTGACAACACAGTGTGTAATAATGTTGATTTACCAAGCTGTGTTCATCACATTCTAACTCCTGGTTAAGTGGTCCTGCTAATTCCATATGCTGTTGTTGGGCCCTGCTGAATTTCTCAACGAGTATATATGCACGGTATGCAGTGCCGAGATTGGTGACGAGTACCACATAATTTTACGCTGCAGTGAACTTAGAGAACTAAGAGAAAAGTATCTTAAGCCATAATTCTATAAGAGGACAAAAGTCTTGAAAATTAGCAACACATTTCAGAACCCATAACGAGAAAAAATTGAGAAAATTATCATTATTCATACGAAATGCGCTACAAGTAGTACAATCTGAGTCCTCTTGAGGCTTAATTCCTAAATAACCATTCAAAATCCATATCCAATGACCGAACACGAAACCGATAACACCGAACACAACAGTAACCATATATATCTATCAGATAAATATAATGATATACAGATCAAGACAGCTATATTTTATATCCACATGTGCTCCGTGCAACAATTTATATTTGCACCGAATTTTGCAATATTTCTGTTATATCTATTTTTGATGATCAGAATACTAATAAATTGAATTGAATTGTGCAAAAATTATGCCGTTAAGAACAATTACCATTACTATTTCAATTTTTTTTTATTTTCCCGTTGGTTGACTTGTGAAAAAAAGCCACTGTCTGTATAAAACATTCAAATACATATATCTTTAAATGTTTTATTAATGGCTGCGCTGCACGGTGTTTGCATAAAACGACAGGGATACACTATTTGATTATGGTATAGGTTTACAACAATCAACATAGCCATTATTAATATATTTTACAGTATACATATTTTTGAATCTAGTAAGCAGATAACGGTCTTTCCCGGAATTGTTAAGATTAGTCAACACTGCGAAGATGAAAAATAGAAAATAACAACAATACTTTTTCTTTGCAACATCATTTTGCCCCAACATGCAGCATCAGAACGTTCACTATAGATGCGATGACATTCAGGATATATTGTTATTTTGTATTCAACAACATTTGCTAGGTCCCTGCTACGTCAAGAGTGAAGAAGACAGAATATTTCCTTCTCATTATAGAACGAGACCCACCAAAACAAATAATGTCCTGTATATCTGATGACAAATCTTGGTGAATAATTATTGTATTATGGCGTGACATGTTATATGGTTCACATGCCCTTATCGCACATCCAATACATAGTACTATTGCCAAAGCAACATAATGTGGCCACATTTAACTGACAGTGTGGTGTCCGGTTATTTACTGTGTCTGTTGGAATTGACACACATATATATACCAACATTGTACATGCAAATTCTGTATTGGATAAGAAAATTAGAAATTGTGGCTACATATGCAATATGCTCATTGCCGTAAACTTATCTTTCCATGGGATTTATAGTCATGATGAAAATTTTAATGACCTCGTTTTTCTGTATGTTTTCTATAAATCCGCCATTTTTTATTTCTATTATTTTTATTTGAGACCTCGTGATATCTGACCGCGTGATTCCCGCCGTTCCTATTAACAACAGAAAAATCTCAGCGTCATTGAAAAAAATTGATGACGGTAGTCTATGTCATATAATTTATTCGGTATCAAACATCCGAGGTTGTGCATGGACCAAGTGGTTTGCATATTCTCAGAAACCTGGATGTGTGAATACAGTGTGATTGACATTAATTACGACACGCGGTAGGGTTTACTCCTTCGTCGAGGGACCTTCCTTATGAAAGGAGTACGAATATTACGAATGCGCCAAAAACAAAATATGACGTCATATAAATTGGCAGAAACTTATTCAGATCAACCCGATTCATATATATATAGCCGATGGCCATGCATTACGGCTTCATATATGGTACCGTAATGCCCTAAATAATCGACTCCTTAACCACAGCAGAATTATGGGTAACTTTTCAGGATTTATTCGGAAATATGGCTTGTTGCCATTCATCGGAAATCTCTCACTGAGAGCTTTCCGATGAATGGCAACAAGCCATATTTCTGCTGTGGTTAAGGAGTCGATTATTTAGGGCATTACTGTACGTTAATTTGGGTTCAGTAAAATAATAACAGATAAAACATGATAAAGTCGGGACAACTATCCTCGAAATATAGTGCAATATGTTTGTTGATCGAAGCCTTATTTCCACTGTGATCATGTAGATTCCGATGACTCAAATGTGGCAGAACAATTTCCGAAACAGCCGAAATAATTTTCAGTGCCAGCATGGTGCACCATGTATATTATAGGAATGTATATGTGTTGCCTGAGATACGGGATGACAGCCATGACAGCCATGCCTATCAAAGAGCCCAGCTTGTTCCCACCATTAAGAAGACAAATTGTTCCCCGTCCTCATGACATGAGATGCAAGAATGTGGGTGGGCTACAACTTAAAAGGAATTTGGAACATGGTGAAAGCAGACAATTCTACCCAATAGTGACCTAGGTATCAACATGTCACTATCCCCTTTCTTTCCAATTTTCTCTCAAAATATCGGTATTTTATGGTAGTAAGCAGAGATCAATTTAACATTCATACATGTTCCGTTGATAAGGGGCACATGTATTGCTACTTGAAGAAACAATATGCCCATGGCAAACACACACTTCAGACGGTACATTGTGCTTAACGTTAAACAAAACTGCTTATCAGATAGTTTATGACATAACAAGCAAACAGTAAACGATGGGCTGTCCGCGTTGAGCAAATATCAGACATACGGAAGAGGTTGAATTTACGACAGACCAAAGCTGAGAATTACCCCAGTCTGGATCGTCAAGTACACAAACCGTGAATATATGCAATATAACCTTTTCCCGCCAGCCACGTAAGAGGCACGCGGGGATGTAACCTCGGGTAATACATTCAATATATTGCAAAACTACACAGACGTGATAGTTATACATGGTTCCGCGTGCAACAATATTCTTACCAAACTGACTCAGTTTATTCTATGTTAATTTACATGTAGATGTCAAAAATTTATTATATTTCAGACTCATATATAATGAAATAATGATTTCAAGAGAGTGACCTGATATATTTCATTACAATATTTGTTTTTATAAGCAAGTCATTCGACGTTTGTTTCCAATACATATGTTCCGATTACAGATTCAAATATACATGTTAGTCATATATAAGTAGCTATCATCATGGCCATCATGCATACTTTTATTTGAGGTAATATCAAATCAATGTGAGCCAATGAGGCATTTGAGTCAATTGAGGATTCATTTCACAACCTCAGTATATATGGCATTAGACACGTAAACACTTAAAGGTCATATAAGAGTGCAGCTAGCATATAGCTAAACACATGCAGTGTCAAATCCATATCTTACACACAAGAATCTCCATCTGAAAAATTTATATATACGCATGCACAATTCCATGTCTCTAAAAATAATTAGAAGTAAGACCGCAATGACGACCAACCTTGTAGCCGTCAGTTTTATTTTTGAAATTATATGAAACCGATATATTTTCCTGGGATGAATAAAGTAAAAGGAGAGCGCTTGGACTTTTCTTTATTTAACCCTTTACCCAACAAACCGGCCAAAAACGGCCAAATAAAGCTGCAACAGCCTAAATTATCTTGGGTCTGTCTCAATAAAACCATACAAATATGGATATCATTGGAACAGTTATGCCCTGTGCCAATGCATTCTCTTATATATGCGAGTCGACCATAGGTCGCCTCGCATATATAAGAGAATGCATTGGCCTAAAAAACATCTGTTTTTAACACTTTTTACCATTTTTTCTTACATTCTTTAACAATTTTATAATTTTTAATGTGTTAAGCCAATGCATTCTGTTATATATGCGAGGCGACCTATGGTCGACTCGCATATATAAGAGAATGCATTGGCACAGGGCCGTTCTGTTGGGTAAAGGGTTAAAATAGGCTGCAATTGTTTTTGTTTGACTTAGTTTTGACCCCGCTTCATTTTAATCTGTTGACATCCATTATCAATTGACTTTCATTCACTATATTGGACATTCCTAATTAATTTGGACGTACATTATCTACTGTATTTGATTGTTATTTGTGCAATATTATGACACAACGTTCATTAAGATCAAGAAAACCAGTCGAATATCTTCGTAGTTGTATGCCCTTAATGTTTTACCCAACAGAAGGGCCCTGTGCCAATGCATTCTCTTATATATGCGAGTCGACCATAGGTCGCCTCGCATATATAAGAGAATGCATTGGCTTAACACATTAAAAATGATAAAATTGTTAAAGAATGTAAGAAAAAATGGTAAAAAGTGTTAAAAAAAGATTTGTTTTAGGCCAATGCATTCTCTTATACATGCGAGGCGACCTATGGTCGACTCGCATATATAAGAGAATGCATTGGCACAGGGCTAACTGTAACTATCACAATGTGGTCAAGGAGCCGATTCCAATGATATCCATATTTGTATGGTTCTATTGAGACAGACCGAAGATATTTTAGGCTGTTGAAGCTTTATTTGGCCGGTTTTGGCCGGTTTGTTGGGTAAAGGGTTAATGTTTTACCACTTAAAGATAAGTAAAACGATACATCATATGACTGATGAATCATAACACGTATCAGGGTGTATTACGTTGTGTTTATATATATATATGTGTGTGTCGTCGTACGTGTGCTTTAGCTGTCTAAATTATAAAACCGATTTGTTTAAAACATATTTTATTTGCCCCAATTAAATATCATACAAAACAACAAAAGGTTGATGGTAGAAAAGAGGATTGGAAGAAGGTTCTAACAACTTAGGGTCAGGGACCCTCCTTTTCTCTATATGATGAATAGTGAACCGCTTGAAAAAACGACAGCCGAGAACTTGTCTGTATTGTTCGTATTGTTGGCTGGTGTCGTGTTCGCGGAAACTCTGCGATGTCTTATCGGAATTGTTTACCTTAGTTTCAGAACTAATACCCGTTTGATTTATTATCGTGCAGTAATTGCTGATTTGAGGTAAATCGATACACCCGCCTCTAAACAAAGTCGATGAATGCATACCAAAGCTTCCTGTTACAACACAATCAAGTGCTTCGTGATTCCGCATGAAACGGAGGAATCAACTGCAACATGATCGTCTATATAGGCTGGGTAGATGGAATTTGCGGACTTAAGCCGCTGTATTTTGCTAGGTGTGACATATATACATGTGTACATATACTCCATGTTCGCGACACGGCACGTATATATAATAAGTTTAACCCGTTCTAGGCTAACTAGTCATTGACGAGTAGTTCCCTTAGGAAATGTTCAGACAATAAGTTCAACAAACGTCATATGACCACAGGTTGTTGGTTTATTTGAACATTGCCCTCTATTGTCGTTTGTTGAACTAATAATCTGGACATGTATTTCCCTCTAATAAATAGGACATCTTCTGCATTTATATTATCTGTAGTCTGCTTACTTTTCCCGAACACCCCTGATGAATAATAGAACATTCCAGTTTACTTTTATAACTATGTGGGAGATATTAACCGGAGAATCCATTTATGATAAAATGGGTTAAAGGGGCAGGTCCGGTTTCGGTCACCCAAAATGAGCAGATTGTACACTGTTGGAATCCTCATCAGAGATTATGGAATTCATAATTATGGCCAGTTATCGATGTCGCCAAGAATCCGTCGATATTACCCTATATAATTATATAACAAGCCTGTTTGATGTGCCTGCATTGTCGGGTGGACCGGGCAGACGGAACAAACCATAGTCTTAAGTTCCGCAATTACAGCATAGAGTTGTCAGGAGACCACCAAAAAGTCCAAAAACTTTCGAGTACGAGCATGAATTTTTGTGTAATAACACCTGGTTATTACACTGATCATAAAATCATAGATTAAGAAATGATTTTCGCAGCATTTCAGATAAGAAGTGGTCTGTTGACAGCACCCATCAAAACGTTAAAAAAATCAATTCTATTCGATCTTTCGCGTACGTAATTGAAATTTACTATGTTGAATCTTAAATATATACTAAATACAGAAAACTAACGTAAGAAGCGGATTTCTGCAGCATTTTCAGAGAAGAGGGGGTAATTTGACCCCTCCCCTAAAATTTCCGAAATTCGATATATGTCCGGGAGCTGATAGGCTAGTGTACCCTTGTACACCAGGACTTAAGTTCACCCCACTAATGTTCTTCCTTATTATGTCCCTTAACTTGTTTTTATCACAAACTTGGCATCAAAGTTGACAAAAATTAAATTTTAGGTCGGTAACGGTGTTTCTTGTCTTAAACTTCCTTGTACGTGGTAGACTGAGAAATTATTGACCAAATGACCGGAGATGCCTTGCAAAATGGCAACAAAATTTTGGAAAAATTGTCGATTGTTCACATATATCTCGAACATTATCCTCATATATTTCTAAATGGAAGCAGACTGTGAATAACTTGGTTATTAAACATGTCAGTTGCTCAACTGGCAACTAAATATTTTATTATGGCAGTTCCAATGTCGTATATGGGCAATGAAAAATACATAGATGCGGTATGGAATTTTTTCGAATGTTAATTTTGGATGGAAATTAGCCGAACTTTGCGCAGAAATAGGGAGGATCATGATCTGTGGCTACTCTGACCCAACAACATAATCTGGTATATAGGCCATGCATATAGTGATTTACTATATCCAAAATAATATCATCTGTAAGGTCTGTAGGAATTATTGTTTTATGGAAATACTTCGTCATTTCATTAGTCTCACATGTAGTAGGACGTATTAGTCAAACAAATTCACATAGCACACCTTGAAAATGCTATCAGAGTATATAGAGCAACATTTAATGAATTTTGGTATATGGCTGCCATATTGACATCCAACCTGTATTACAATGTTGATACTAATGGGTCAGGCTCAGGATCAGGGTCCCTCTCACTTCCTTTGCAAAGATCTGATCGTGTCCTTTCAAAACATGGCCAGAATCCCAACAAGAGCACGCCGTCGGGGCGTGGCATTATACGCCCATTGCTGGGGTAGAGTGGGGAATGTAGACATAACCCATATTTGTGAACTTGACATGCATACCAAATTTGGTTCAGTTCACTCGATTCAATCTAAAGTTATCATCCGGAAACCGCAAATCAGGTAAAATCTAAGTTATAAAAAAGGGACATAACTCAGTCAAAATCATGCGGACAAAATTCATATTCGAACATGATCTGTATTTTGGGGTGGTAAACTAATATACCAAATTTGGTTCATTCATTTGATTCAATCTAAAGTTTTTTCAAACGGGCGTATAAAAATCATCTTTTTAGCAAATTTTAAGTACACACTGCATCCTTTAAATTTAATTTGTCATGCCCATTAAGTACTATCTGGGACGGACCACCAGTATAGTATGTTTGGTTGTGAGATTAAATAGCATGTGTTTATAACCGAAGCGAGTCACAATGCTTCCTTTTCAGAATAGATATGTGAAAATTTAGCTTTTTAAAAATTGTGGTTGCCATTTTCAAAGCCATCTTGCGTCATTTTGGTCTATAATTTTTCAGTGTAACCAGCTGTGTAACACACTTAAGACAGATCAGAAGCAACAAACACATATGATACTAACGATAATTCCATTTACTTGAAAACATGGTCCAAACTCGAACAGTTTTAGCCGATTTTAATGTCAAGTTTCTAAGAGAAAAATCGATAATATTCGTAATGTATTTGTAATCGATTGCGATAGTCACAATTAACAACGGTACACCAGAGTTCAACGTATCTATACAGGGCAGATTGGCCAATATTATTCATCATCCACAATTTGTAAGCGAATACAGGGCATCACTGGGACAATAAGTACCATTTTCCACATTTTGACCGCCATTTTGAGCCAAATAATTAATTTCTATTGAAGTGAAATATTCATAGGTAATGGTATGCATCACTTATGTCACACACTTCTGCCCATTTCTTGCTGAAATATGACTAAAATCCCAATGGAAATGTGTTTTCAAATATTATATCGCGTTCTGCAAAATCGATCATGGTATTTTGGACACATCTACTGTAGTAATACCATAGTAACTACTCTAAATATACTATAGTAATACTGTACTTCTAATATAGTAATAACATAATCCTACTATAGTATTACCAGTTACTACTATAGTAAAATTGTGTCATTGTATTTTGCCGTCTGTCCGGCAATTGTTTACTATAGTATTACTACTTACAGTAATACTTTATTGTTTACTTTAGTATTACTACAGTATTACTTTATTAGTACTACATAAATACTATAGTAAAACCATGTTGTCTATGTTAATACTATAGTGTTACTATGGTAAAACTGTAGGGATATATATCGATGGTAGCCTTAAAGTTTAGAGTGCTTATAGTACTATAACAGATACATAATGTTCCGTAGCATACTTTGGAAATATTTTTGCTATACTATAGTAATACCGCTATATAAATTATAGTATAGTGAAGTCCCAAGAATATATGAATGTTTCATAGTATTTCATACTGTATTGTTGTATACTATAGTTTTATTACCGTGTACTATGATATTTATACATAGTGTACTATGGCATACCATGGGATACTATACAGTATTACCACAACATAATATTGTAAAAGTTCCAGGAGTATTATGATTGCTGCATGTTATTCCATACTGTACTATAGTACAGTATATGTACTGCAGTGTACTATAGCATCACCACAACATAATATAGTAAAAGTCACAGGAGTACTATATGATTGCTGCATGTTATTCCATACTGTACTATAGTACAGTATATGTACTGCAGTGTACTATAGTATCACCACAACATAATATAATAAAATTCACAGGAGTACTATATGATTGCTGCATGTTATTCCATACTGTACTATAGTACAGTATATGTACTGCAGTGTACTATAGTATCACCACAACATAATATAGAAAAATTCACAGGAGTACTATATGATTGCTGCATGTTATTCCATACTGTACTATAGTACAGTATATGTACTGCAGTGTATATAGTATTACCACAACATAATATAGCAAAAGTCACAGGAGTACTATATGATTGGTGCATATTATTTCATAATGTACTATAATACACGATAGGTATAATGTAGTGCATTATGGTGGTAATGTACCACTGTATACCATAGTATTACTATGGTAATAATGTTGTATTTTTTCATAAGGACCCTTCATGCTGTAATTGCGGAACTTTAGAATTGGTGTTATTCCCCGGTCCTCCCAACAATTCGGGCACATCAGACATTTCTTACTCAATCGTTCGATTAAACCGTCTGGGCTCCCAGACTATATCTCCACAAAAGCCCGTGGTGATTCCCATGGAATAGCCATAGTGTATAGGATCGTAGTTGTTACAGAAAAAAACCCGTATCTGTGTATTGCCAGCACAGAGACTGTTTTATATGGCACGTACAGCAGTGTATATATAGGCCACAAATTTTCTTATTAATTTTTACCTAACTCAAATTCAATTACTCAATTAAACTTGGCCTGTTCTTTTTACTTCGCAACTACGCATTCATTGATACATTATTTTCCTTCACTAAATAGTTCATCAATCAGATTGTCATATGCGGGTGACTCAAGTTGTTGGCGAATAGATAGGCAGTTTCTATCTTGTTTACAAACTTGACAATATTCATATAAAGGGCGTGCATGCACACACGCGTATCTATTCTCTTGTTGGTATTACGATATTGTATCTCTGATCCACAGTTTAAGGACAATTTCTCAGTTGTATACAATTACGTCGATTCCAGGAAGTGGCCAATAACATCGTAAACACGCATGGCCTTGCACTGGTGCACAGCTTGCGGTTTGCTATCAAGGTCTTTTTGGAACACCTCGATAACAGTTACTTTCCTCGACACTCGTTGAACAAACAGGCCCGATATACGTCATCTCGAGTTTAAACCAAAGGTTTATATATAGTCGAAATTGAAAAAGTCGTTTTGCATTTCTACCATACACAGTTACAACAGTTGCAACAAACGGAAAGCCAGAGTTCTTATCTGTTCAAATGCAGGCCAAGCTGGTCTGCCGACTGTCATTACGTGTTAGTGTTTGGAATAGTAAAACCCATAATAGTATATATATATATATATATAGCTATCACTGCGTATGCATGGCTTCAAACTGCAAGGCATTATAGGTCTGTTCCGTCGCTACGCTGGTCAGACCACTGCCTTCATGTACAAAATGCAAAGAACTTTTACGTGTTATATTAAAGATGTCTGTCTGTTATAATTCACTCTGCATTATTCTGAGAAACTAAACTTTCCATATTCATCACATCGACATCACATCGCCGCATGCATGCGACAAATAAAAAACGCACATATACATGCATGCATTAAACAAATCCACTTGAGAGCATAAACTTATCCTTTATCGTCGGTTATATCCTATTTCCACGGAGACCACACCAGGAAGGCAAACAAATATACTCGTTAATGCTTGTTTGAGATAGAATGGTGTAAGACAAACACAAAATAGTAGCCTATGTCCAATGCAAATATCGGCGCTCCTCTTGTGGCCAGCTGGCACAAGGCATCCTTCAGATCTGGCAATGTTGACATTCTTTTTAATGTCTTTTCGGGAAAAACCTTGATTACTCTTTGTGACTAACGAACAACACAGAAGGTGTAGTTGGGGCTCAGTGTGGGATTTTCTAGGTTTTATATGGGATGCGTCAAACAAACTGATACATGTTGTTCTTAATTGAACACGTTCTTATTGGATTCTGCGCCAACTCGTTTTGTCACGTTTTAGAATTTGATCACATCTGAACTGGTTTCATAGTTCTGGAGTAAACCCAAATATATAGACATCACGTGAATAATGAAATAACCCTCGGATAGGAGATGATAGGATATGATAATTTTACAATATATCTGGACAAGTTTGTCAGTTCCTTTCCGGGAGGAGTCTGTGATTTCTAAGTGAAGTGGAGTGGTTTCCCAGTGAAATTAACATCGCGCAGTCTTTCCTCTCGTAAAACTGAAAAGGCCGTGATATGGCATATATAACAGCTGAAATGATGATACACCAAACCATATCATACATCTTAAAGGGAGACTGTACCTAAATCCAGCTATCGTATAAGCCATATCCTATATACTCTATTCAGAAGAAAATATGAAACACATGAGGGATGAGTGCAAAATACACTAATGCACGTTATGAACAATGTAAAACAACGATAGCGGGGTAATGTCGCAAGAGCTATACTCGTCCTTGACCTCGATAAATGGTTAGGGCGCGCATCTATAATCTCAAATCGACTCCATTCCACCAACATGTGCAATTTGACTTATATATCAAGATGTTCCACCCACTTTGGTGTTCTAGAAACTACCCGAAAAAGACCCGTTAATTAGTTGAATATATAACGTGACTGCAAATTCTGAGGTGAAGGTCGAGTATAGCAATTGTGATTGCGCATGCGCGGAGGAAGACGCTTTTGAATTTCGAGAGAGAATTTTTGAGAGAAATAATCGTTAAAACTACATAAATTGGTGATATTTTAATGTTCACTCGTCAAATTACACCATAGGACACTTATCATTGGATATATAGTGCGAGACCCGACGATCGTGTGGATTCGTGAGAGATATTGGACACTTTCCATACAAAGCGGTAGGTTCCGGCCCGTTCAAAACCAGTAATGGCGGCAAAGTTTGTTGACATTAGCGACAACACCTCAGCGGTCGATGTCTCGGACATTCATAAGGTAAACAATGAAGTCTCACAAGCAGTCTACCAAGGTTTATCAACCGTGATTAATAAAGATACACATGTGGACCAAACTCTTCTAAATTATCTTAACCCTGTTCAACCAAGTGATTACTCTGAAAATAGTTCCCAAGTTGCCAACTGTCCCGGCATAAATGTGTACAACAGGTCAGAGGTTATCAATCAACACAAAGCTAGCAGCACAATAGTGCAAATGAACTCCCGCGAAGATTATCGTGAACAGACATTCCTAACGGATTCATATTCAATCCCAGCCAATCAAGCGCTAGAAATGCCAACTCAAAGCTTTAACCCACACACCCAGAACCAGTTCGGACAATATTCTCCTTCTAAAATGGATCCCAAAATGGACACTGTGCTAGAGATGTTGCGTGAAATCACACTGAAAGTTAACTCCATCGACGAAGTTAAAAGTGAAGTCACCGCAATACATAACAAATTATCAGTTATGAACCACGAGCTCCAAAACAGAGTAGGTTCCTTAGAGTCCCATAATCGGAAGATAACCGACGACGTGAACTCCCTATATGAATTCAAAACCAACATCACAGAACAGGTCATGACTATTCTTAAAAAATCAGTAAAAATTGACCTACTTGAAGAAAGGACCAAGCACGTCCTAGAAACAGTAACTGACTTGGAGACCAGAGTAATGCGAGACGAATTGATAATATCGGGGATAAATGAGGATGAATCAGATGAATTTGCTATAACCACAGCAGACATATTGAATTAATTCATTAAATATGTGCTGAAACTCAACAAGGAAATGGAATTCCAATTTGTGAAGAGAATAGGAAACCGAGATGGTAGAAATGGGACCCCGAGACCGATTCTGGCGAAATTCATGAGACAGGACGATAGGGACACAGTGAAAAAATCAAGTGGTATACTTCGCGGAACTCATTTTTATATAAATGAAAACTTACCAAAGGTAGTTAATTCATACCGTCAATCCACATTAAAGCCACTAGCCCAGCAAGCACGTGATAACGGACTGAAAGCCAACATAGCTGGAGACAGACTGTACGTGGACAACAAACTTGTGACCCCCGAGAACCCGCCCCCATACAGATGTGCCAACAATCGCGAAGGGAGGCCACCCACACGAGGATATTCAAACCGCCGAATGCTACGCGGAAAGCGATGTGGCCAACACAGAGGCCGAGATCGTGGATACACAAGAGACAATAGGTACTCTGACTTTAGTGACTCTCGTGATTCATACTACCCACCGCCGGGTGTAGGTAACTATAGTGGAAACTTCTCTTTTCCCAACAACCCCCGTCCACCTAAACCCCCACCAACTTACCTCATTCTTCAGCTAACACTGCCACACCACCCGCCAGCCAACCTACTCCCCAGCAACAGCCCAGGTCCCCACAGAAGTCTGCACCCATCCCTCCACCAGGAAACATACCTACACCAAACCCACACCCACCAGAGCAGACACACCCGACACACACAGTACCCAGTGGCATCCACCCGCCTGATATTCAAGACACGTCTAGGTCGCATTCACAACCGCCTATGAATCCACAGCAGGAGGATGCCATGGGGTAGGTATGCCCGGGAGTGTCCCAAATTAGATTTATTTCCCTGAATGTTTGTGGGCTATCATCTAGGCTCGAAGATCCAGAGTTTATAGATTTTATCAATCAATTTGACATTTTACTCTTTCAAGAGACAAAGACAGATATCATTGACATAATCAATATTTATATAAATGATTTTCATATCTTAGGATTTAAGAATAGAAAAAGGATATCAAAAGTCCGCTCAGGCGGTCTGTGTATAGCTGTAAGAGAGATATATAAAGAGCATTTCGAAATCATAAATGACGACTGTGAAACAATTTTCTGGTGTAAGATACAAATAGGAAAAGGACCATCACATGCTATTGGGAATGTATATAACCCATGCGAAACGTCAAAATATTTTAACGAGAATACATTCGATAATACCCACATATCTATCTTAGACAAACTTATTTCATTCGATCATGTTCTATTAGCGGGAGACTTTAACTCTCGAACAAGCACACTAGATGATAGCGCACTGGCAGACCAACTTATTAGCAAACATTATATTAAAAGCGCCCATGTAAAGCGATTTAACCCGGACACCAAAGTGAATGGCTCCGGTAGCAAACTTATGCATTTATGCCAAGAAAACGAAATATTCATTCTGAATGGCAATAAAAGAAAACACAAAAATCCACTCGCTTTTAACATAAACGGAAATGATATCGATATTGTTGACAGCTTTAAATATTTGGGCACATGGTTTAACAGAAAATGTAATTTCTGCAAAGAACGAAATATGAGATGTAAAAACGCGAAGAAAGCAATGTACGCGCTTATAAATAAGGCCAGAAGACACAATCTCTCGTACGATAGCATCTTAGAAATATACGACAAATCAATCGCCCCAGTAATGATACATGGATCCGAAATATGGGGTTTCGAGAGCACCACCAGTCTAGAAAAGCTCGAGAAATGGTTTCTTAAATTCGCACTCAATTTACGCAAAACAACAAGCTCCGCCTTCATTTTCGGAGAAACCGGCATCATCCCAATTGGTATAAGAATACGAAACAGAAGTTTGTCATACTGGGGTAAAATATTGAACATGACGTGCGATAGACTTCCTCTGATTCTGTACTATGCCATGTACAGTTATACTACGTAACACACAAATGCAAGAATGCGTGGTTAGAATATATACAAAAAAGTCTAAATAATCTAGGTCTATCCAATATCTGGATCGACCAATCCACCCCCACCCCCTCTATCTATAATACACTCATTAAACGCAGACTGAACGACGCGTATATACAATCATGGCAAAGCGATATAGGAAGCTCTAATAAATGTGCATTTTACAGAATTATTAAAACAGAATTCTCAAAAGAAACATACTTAGCATTAGATAACAAGACAACAGTAACCCGCTTACTTAAGTTCAGAACGAGAAACCATCATCTGCCAGTATAATCCGGACCATGGACCAACATATCAAACCCTACTACAGAGTTTGGCCCAACACATACAAATTGAATGCGCTTTTCACCTGCAGAAATAGACGAACTCTGACTAATCTAAGCATATTCATCCGCGACGCCCTACGTTTAATGGAAGCTCCTGTGGCAAACAACACAGCCTGAATATAAATGAACAAACGATCAACCGCAGTAACTAAGTAACATGCCCCATGCACCCCTCACCCGTTCAATAAGACTGCGATATAACGCGCGCGAGTTAATGACACCCAATCCTTTCCGAAATAAAAAGATTGACTTGTGCATATGCTCCATATTACCCCGACCCAGGTCTGACCCCTTACTTTTGCCAATTATATATTATATATATATATACAAAGGAACCCCCCCCCCCCACATATATATATATAGATATATAATATATATATATATATATATATATATATATATATATATATATATATATATATATATATACGCCAATTATAACACGTGATACTGTTTTACACCCCTACCTCCCCATGATTACATGTATACACCGTACCTACACCCATCCACGAATGTGCCCATCCACGAATGTGCCCTATTGGTATACATGTTATATTAAATGTTCAATCGGTTTACTCACATGTATATATATATTCTCACTCTATTATACCAATATTTATGGTGACTTGAGAATAAACTATCTGTATCTGTATCTGTATCTGCGACATTACCCCTCTACCTAAAACAACACGGTATAATTATAATGAAAATGAGTAAATGGTTTAAGCCTTTTACTCATTTTCGTTATAGTTAACAGGTTGTAATACGTGGTTCTTTGTGTACATAAGTGTATTCAGGTCTCATTCTTGGCTCATATTTATTTTATTTGATATTATAGCTGGGGAACCCGGCGTTGCTCGAGTAAAGAAGATTGGAAACAACTTGAACTGTTTTGCCATGCATTTACTCAATTTTCAAAGAACTTCTTTGTACCCCATATTGGTGGTCTTCCCTTCTAGGTTTTGTGATGATACATAGGGCTGCCCAGTGCCCATGGTGTTGGCCATGGTTCTTGCCATATATATGCGATCTTGAGGGATTGCAACTGAGCCGTATTGATAGTCATTGCAAAGCTGAGTCTAACGACGGGTTGCCATGTGAGTTCGGGCATCGTTAATTTAGTCCATCTTTATGTTCGTCCGGTGTCTCAGATGCTCGTGTAGCAAACTTTCTCTCTTAATCAGTTTTTCTTGAGACCACGAAGCGCTTTGAACTCAGTTTGGATGCATGGTGTCGTAAAACAATCGCATTCGTAACAACGAACAACACGCACTGTTGATATATTCCGGATTGTATTAATAATGACGTTGACTGTTGATCTGGTCCTGGTATGGTATGGATAAAGAGCGTTAACTATGGTCGTTTAAACAATTCGAGACGATGTGTGACATTGCGTGTGGTCTCTAGCTGTGTAGACCAACGATAAAGAGCATTCATTGTTGATCTATTCCTGATATGGTTTGAATAAAGAGCGTGCCGCTAGTTCATGTACAGCAACTTGTTATCAATATTCAGCGGGTTTTTTTTAAGACATCTGATGTCAACGGGACATATCTAATAAGATTATCCGGATACAATTACCCTTATACAAATAATCAGCTCCGAGGGTCCAGCCGTTTGGTCGACTATAGCCGGACAAACAAACATAATCGAGTTTTATTTGTATAGATTTTCTGTCGAGAATAGTAGGAGATGGCCTCACAAATGGCTGGATTTAAGTTAATTCTCTCTTTAAGAGTGCGCATGCATGGTTCATATAAGGATTAACTGTCATGTGGACTGTTTTTATGGAGATGTAACCGCGAGGTGAGTGGTCATAACTTGTGTAAAACAAACAAGTTATGACCACTCTCCTAGCGGTTACATCTCCATAAAAACAGTCCACATGACAGTTAATCCTTATATTTATATACATTTAGCGAAAAAGCCACTTTTGTAAATGTATTTAAATCTAAAAGTGTATCGTGACAAAACCAGCCCAAAATATCCCATAGCACCCGTGGCAAAAGTTAACAGGAACAATTTCTCTTTATATTGAAACCCGATGATTTATTAAGTCAATCCTGCGCGAGTCCAAATGCGCACAAAACATTACGTGTTCGTCTTTCCAAAACCAATGACGCGTCGATGTAATTATGAGGCTGCAATTATGACCTCTTGCGCGTTCACCGATAAATAATTGCAACTAGCCACGTGGGTGCCGACCAATCGGAATGCTGGCTTTAGTGATAATCACACTTAGTATGTAAATATACTAATATATATTTTCGGAACAAAGGTCGATTGCGTCATATTGCAATTGAAGATCTAACCTGTGTACATTGTCCGATCGAACAAACATAGTTGAAGATGAATTTCACGTTATAATGAAATGCCCTTTATATGGTGATTTGTTAAATTAACTCTATATAGGGTGATAAATTTGAAATATAATGGATTAGCCTTATTTCAGAGATTCAGTAATTCAAACTGATCCTCAAAAATGAAAAAAACTAGATTCTTGTTATGCAACTTGTTTAGACGATATTTGATCAAAGATGCCAGCAGTAACAGCTATATATGTATAGTAAATTTAACCCAAATTGGTAGCATCCTATATATACATTTATATAGTGGTTCTCATTTTAAAGCGGCATATAATGTTCACCTGTGACCTTTCTATATTCAAAGAGATAACTACATCAATGGTGTCGTATTACTTGTACTTAAGAAATGACTGCAGTGGATGTGTGTGTTATTGGGGATACAGCCAGGGACGTGGCTAGAGGGTCTCCGTGGGGGGGGGGGGGGGGTGTCCACTTTGTGAAATTCCAACTGCACCCCCTTGAATCCGACTGAACAAAAGTTTTGCATAATTCCATTTGCACCCCAATTCCATTTGCACCCCTTGCACAGTGCTCAGGCCTAATTGCCTATATATTCATAAACCATGGTACTATATACCCGTTATGAGAACATTAAGATAGTTCAACATGAAAATTGCATAAATCCTAACATCTAGTGGTCCAACTCCAGACAAATGCACACGGCTACGGACAAGAGACCAAGACACACCGTGCCGACCATGGTTTTTCGGCCCAATGTGAGAACATTTTGAAATCGCAGATTCTAACCTAACATTCCTAGTGTTGGAAATTTCAAACCTCATACTCACCCTTAGGTTGGAAAATTCTCCAACTGATGACCATTTCAGATTTTCAGTCCACAATTTTGACCAAATGTAGTAAAATATTGTTTTCTTAAACTATTTAGCAGTTTTTTGTTTATTGGCCACGGGGACGAACCATGGTCGGCCCGGTGTGTGAATATTTGGAAATCTGAACAAGAAAATCGCAAAATCCTAGCATCTAGACTAGCCTCAAGCCTTCCTAGAGTTGGAAATTTCAAACCTAACCCCTCCACTTAGGTTGGAATATTTCTAACCGATGACAATTCCAATGACAATGTTGACCATATGTAGGACAAGATTGTTTTCTTAAATTAACTGGCAGTTTTTGACTGGCCACGGAGGAGGGACCAGGACACAAGCTTTCCAAGTGTTGGAAATTTCCAACCTGACCCCCCCCCCCTAAGGTTGAAACATTTCTTTTTTTAGTTCTAAATTTTGGCCAAAAGTAGGAAAATATGCAAATATTGGTCCAAAACCAAAACATTCCCCCAATAAATAGTTTGAAAATCAAATTACAAGAACATTTTCAACCTATTGTTGGTGTGAAATTTCCATATATGGCAAGAAACGTGGTCAAATTTTTTTGGGTATTCGTATTTTTAGGTGCTAACTGCTATATCAAAGTAAAGTCAAAGATATTTATTGCCGGAAAAGCGGTTTCGTTTTTTGGTTTCCGAACGCGAACTCTGGAGAAAAGGGAGTTTTAAAATCGATTCTAGCAATGCTATGCCACTAAACCGCTAAGGAATGAAAATATTAAAAAAGAGAGTTTCAAACTCAATTCTAGCGGTGCTATGCTGCTAAACTGCTAAGGAATGAAAATAGTAAAAAAAAAGAGAGTTTCAAACTGAATTCTAGCAGTGCTATGCTGCTAAACTGCTAACGAATGAACATATTAAAAAAGAAAGTTTCAAACTGAATTATAGCGGTGCTATGCTGCTAAACTGCTAAGGAATGAAAATATTAAAAAAGAGAGTTTCAAACTCAATTCTAGCAGTGCTATGCTGCTAAACTGCTAGGGAATGAAAATATTAAAAAAGAAAGTTTCAAACTGAATTCTAGCAGTGCTATGCTGCTAAACTGCTAACGAATGTACATATTAAAACAGAAAGTTTCAAACTGAATTCTAGCAGTGCTATGCTGCTAAACTGCTAACGAATGAACATATTAAAAAAGAAAGTTTCAAACTGAATTATAGCGGTGCTATGCTGCTAAACTGCTAAGGAATGAAAATATAAAAAAAGAGAGTTTCAAACTCAATTCTAGCAGTGCTATGCTGCTAAACTGCTAGGGAATGAAAATATTAAAAAAAGAAAGTTTCAAACTGAATTCTAGCAGTGCTATGCTGCTAAACTGCTAAGGAAAGAAAATATTAAAAACGAGAGTTTCAAACTCAATTCTAGCGGTGCTATGCTGCTAAACTGCTAAGCAATGGAAATATTAAAAAAACATA
Source organism: Siphonodentalium dalli (assembly GCA_032622095.1). Classification (NCBI taxonomy): domain Eukaryota; kingdom Metazoa; phylum Mollusca; class Scaphopoda; order Gadilida; family Siphonodentaliidae; genus Siphonodentalium; species Siphonodentalium dalli. The sequence goes on along the minus strand of CP136065.1, from coordinate 147,358,080 downwards.
GTTTCAAACCGAATTCTAGCGGTGCTATGTTGCTAAACTGCTAAGGAATGAAAATATTAAAAAAGAGTTTCAAACTCAATTATAGCAGTGCTATGCTGCTAAACTGCTAAGGAATGAAAATATTAAAAAAGAAAGTTTCAAATTGAATTCTAGCGGTGCTCTGTTTCTATACTGCTAAGGAATGAAAATATTAAAAAAGAGAGTCTAAACCGAATTCTAGCGGTGCTATGTTGCTAAACTGCTAAGGAATGAAAATATTAAAAAGAGAGTTTTAAACTCAATTCTAGCAGTGCTCTGCTGCTAAACTGCTAAGGAATGAAAATATTAAAAAAGAGAGTTTCAAATTGAATTCTAGCGGTGCTCTGCTGCTATACTGCTAAGGAATGAAAATATTAAAAAAGAGAGTCTCAAACGGAATTCTAGCGGTGCTATGCTGCTAAACTGCTAAGGAATGAAAATATTAAAAAAGAGAGTCTAAACTTAATTCTAGCAGTGATATGCTGCTAAACAGCTAAGGAATGAAAATAGTTAAAAAAGAGAGTTTCAAACTCAATTCTAGCAGTTCTATGCTGCTAAACTGCTAAGGAATTAAATATTAAAAACGAGAGTTTCAAACTCAATTCTAGCGGTGCTGTGCTGCTAAACTGCTGAGAAATAAAAATATTAAAAAAGAGAGTTTCAAACTCAATTCTAGCGGTGCTATGCTGCTAAACTGCTAACCAACGAAAATATTTAAAAAAAAGAGTTTCAAACTGTTACATATTTACATTTGAAAATCAGAGAATTACTCAAACTTGAAAAATGAAAATATTTCACCGTACTTGTTAAAAAAGGGTTTCAAAAATGCGACGTGTTTTTTGTTACATAGTTACAAATGCTTATCAGAGAATTACTCCAACTAGGAAAATGAAATAGTTCACACATCGTTGAATCTCAAATTTGAGCCCGTGTAGTGAAAATCTATGTCAACTCTACATTAGTCATGTCCAGAAGCAGGATGGTCCAGATATGTCCCAATACCATATTGTAAGCCATAATCCAAAGATATAGGCATATAACAATTTTCTATGATGGGGCCCTTAAAATGGAGAACCTCAAATTTGAGCCCATGCAGTGAAAACATATATCAGCTATATACCTGAGTCATGTCCAGATACAGGAAAGTCCAGATATGTCCCAATATTCATAGAATATGACAGTATCCAACGATATAGGAACATAACAATATTTTATGATGGGCCCTTAAATGGTGAACCCCAAATTTGAGCCCGTGCAGTTTAAATCTATGTCAACTAAACCTGAGTCAAGTTTAGATACAGGATGGTCCAGATATGTCCCAATATCCATATTATATGCCAGATTCCAACGATATATATAGGCACATACCCATTTTTTATAATGGGCATTTAAAATGGTGAACCACAAATTTGAGCCTGTGCAGTGAAAACCTATGTCAACTAAACCTAAGTCAAGTCCAGAACTATGCAGGATGGTCCACATGTGTCCCAATATCCATATTATATGCAATAATACAAAGATATAGGCACATACCCATTTTCTAGGATTGTCCCTTAAAATGATGAACCCCAAATTTGAGCCCGTGCAGTTTAAACCTAGGCAAACTATAAATTAGTCATGTCAAGATGCATGATGGTCCAGCAATGTCCCAGCATCCATACTATATATATAATCCGATATACGCACATAACAATTTTCTGTGATGGGCCCTTAAATTGGAGAACCCTGAATTTGAGCCCGTGCAGTGAAAACCTATGTCAGCTATAAATGAGTCATGTCCAGACGCAGGAGGGTCCAGATTTGTCCCAAAATCCATATTATATCTCAGAATCCAAAGATACATGTTAGTGCTGTGCGTCGGATCCGATAATTCGAATCCGATCCCATCCGAATCCGATCGGATTCGGATCGGATTTACAATGTTTAAAAAATCGGATTCGGATTCGGATCGGATTCAGAATTGTCGTCGGATTCGGATTCGGAGTCGGATTTTCAAAAATGCTGTCGGATTCGGATCGTCTGGATCGGACCGTACAATCCGATCTCCATCATGTTACATTTATGGGGTGGATAACTTGGATTCTAAGTTTCTAACCCAGTCTCAGAGTCTCAGATTAAACGTAGGGCCTATATCACAAATAAACAAAACAAAACAAGATATGTATATTTGCATCGTGGTACAGCAATCGGCACATCCGGGTAACAAGTTCAATCATCTGGAAATTCCGGTTCATAACTTCATAAAGTTCATATAATCGTAGTTAATTATGTACTATCAAATACCGTACATTGCGTACAATGCTTAAAACTACAATTCCGATGGTCCTTGTTTAGTTATGTTTGCTGCTTGTTAAATTGTTATTAGTACATCAGTAAATTCAGTATGATCAGGATTCAGTACTAGACATTATAATAAAATATGAATATGAATATCTGGCCACATATATAGTAGGCCTATATATTATATAATATGTGGCCAAATATTCATATTCATATTCATAATATTGCCAGGTTCCAACTTCCAAGGGAAAAGTTTGGTATAATTTAATAGCGTATTTCGATGTTTTGATGGGTCATTTTAAATTTAAACAGAACTAGCTTTTTAATAGTGGTAAATGTAGGCTATGCTTACTGCCATCTTAGTGTGTCAAGGTCAGACGAAATTTCTAGGAAATCTGACGTCACGATTCCGCGAAAACACATTTTCTCAGAACTGAACAATCAGACAGACGACATTTTAATTTTGTAGGAAATTACGTGACGTCAGTCACATCACGATTCCGCGAAAACACATTTTCTCAGAACTGACAAATGATGTTTATTTGAAGGGAGTCAAGGTTGCGGATTCGGGTCGGATTTCGGATCGGATTTAGCGATACACATCGGATTCGGATTCGGGTTCGGATTCAAAATTGACATCGGATTTCGGATTCGGATCGTATTCAAAATAGCCATCGGATTCGGATTCGGATTCGGATTTTCAAAAATGCTGTCGGATCGGATTTTGGGTTCAAATTTCAGCCCGTGGAGTGAAAACATATGTCAGCTTTTCCTAATTCATGTCCAGATACAGGAGGGTCCAGATATGTCCCAATATCCATATTGCATTCCCGAATCTAAAGATTTAGGCACATACCCATTTTTTATGATGATGGCATGGAGTTATCTCCACTGTCACACAGTACCCACTGTCCCACTCCACCCCAGTTTCCCATACACTGCAGAGACTCAAATGTGATGTTCACCATTTTAGGGGCCCATCATAGAAAATGAGGAGGTGGCTAAATCTTGGGATTCTGTGAATATAATATGGATGTTGGGACATATCTGAACCTTCTGCATCTGTACATGACACCGATATAGTTGACTTACGTTTTCACTGCACGGGCTCCATATCGGGGTTCAAACAATTAATTAAGGGCCCATCACTGAAAATGTGTATGTGCCTATATCTTTGGATTCTGGCATATAATATGGATGTTGGGCATATATAGACCGTCCTGCAGCTGTACATGACTCATATATAGTTGACTTCGGTTTTCACTGCACGAACTTCATTTTGGGGTTCAAACAGAAATTGTGTATGTGCCTATACTTTGGATTCTGGCATATAATATGGATGTTGGGACAAATGTGGACCGCCCTGCATCTGTACATGACTCACATATACATGTAGTTGAATTACGTTTAAACTGCACGGGCTCAAATTTGGGGTTCACCATTTCAAGGGCCATTTCATAGAAAATGGACAGGTGCCTAAATCTTTGGATTCTGGGAATATAGTGTAGGTGTTAGGACATATCTGGAATCTCCTGCATCTGTATATGACTCAGATATAGTTGACTTAGGTTTAGACTACACAGGCTCCAATTTGGGGTTCACCATTTTAAGGGCCCATCATAGAAAATGGGTAGGTGCCTAAATCTTTGAATTCTGGGAATATAATATGGATGCTGGGACATATCTGGACCCTCCTGCATCTGTACGTGACTCATATATAGTTGACATAGGTTATCACTGCACATACATCATTTTGGGGTTCAAACATTTAAGGGCCCATCACATAAAATGTGTATTGATGTGCCTATATCTTTGGATTCTGGTATATAATAAGGACGTTGGGACATTTATGGACCGTCCTGCATCTGTACATGACTCGTTTATAGTTGACATGTTTAAACTGCACGGGCTCAAATTTGGGGTTCACAATTTTAAGGGCCCATCATAGAAGATGGTTAGGTGCCTAAATCTTTGGATTCTGGAAATATAATATGAATTTTTTTTGTGACTAGTATTACATGCTGGCTTGATAGATATAGTTAGCTACATTGATAAATACTACTGCCCGTATAAACTTTGTGACCATCATGACTAGCTATAGTGACTAATGGAACTGGCTAGATAGACTTACCACCATGGTTAGCTATGATGTCTACACTTACCAGCCTTTCTGTATATATTATCCACCATAGCTAGCTACTTTGATCGATATTACTGTCCATATGTACTGAGTTACCACAATGACTAGGTATAGTGACCAATGTAGCTAACTAAATAGACTTACCACCCTGATGAGCTATAGTGACTATTATTATTAGCTGGATATATAGACCATCCGCCAGTGCTATCTATATTGATTATTATTACTGCCTATTTAAACTGCACAACCACCACGATTAGCCATTATGACTAATGAAACTGGCTGGATAGATTTATCACAATATACATGCTGGCTAGATAGATAAGCCACCATGACTAGCTATATTGATCAACAGTCCTGTCTTTGTAGACTGAATACCCACAATGACTAGTTATAGTGACTACAGTAACTGGCTAGATAGACTTACCACCCTGGCTAGCTGCAGTGACTACTATTACTAGCTTGCGGTATAGACTATCTTCCTAGCTGGTTACTTTGATCTATATAACTGCCCATATATACTGAACTAGCAGGTGGACCCGACTTCGTCCGGGCTGTTTCCCCTCTGCTTTTCGGCGAATTGCGCGATTTGACCTTGAATTTTCCATTTTTTAAGGTCAAGGTCAGGTTGGGTCACGATTTGACCCGTCCAAAACACCGCCCGGACAAAAGTACCCGACAAAAGTACCCGTCGAAATCCATCATATAACCACACAATAACACGCACACAACGCCCTTTATTCATACCATATCTGGAACAGATCAACAGCGAATGCTCTTTATCGTTAGTCTACACAGAGACCGCACTCAACTTCACACATCGCCTCGAACATCATAAACGACCAAAACGCTCTTTATCCATACCATATCAGGACCAGATCAACAGTCAATGTTCTGTATTGATACAATCCGGAATAGATGCGGCACCATGCTTCCGAGACCACCGATGGTTCTCTATATATGTGGCTCGTTTCTCAACTCCCTTCATCTACCCGGTGCCCCATTCATAGGCTTCATCTCAAAGTTGGATCACCCATCATGCTTCTGGGAAATCTTCATCCAACAAAGTTCTACACTGGTACTCGCCTAGCTGTTAAGCAACTTCTTCCACGCGTTATTAAAGCAACACTTATGACTGGGGTTAGCAAAGGAGAGGATGTCTTAATCGTCCAAACAGAAATACGATTCCAGTTCAAGCGTCTTCAGTTTACAGTTAGACTCAGCCTTGCAATTAATATCAATAACGCTCAGGGACAATCCCTCAAGATCGTTGGACTCAATTTAATATCGCCGTGTTTCTCCCACGGCCAGCTCTACATTTGGTGCTCGAGGGTTGGATCATCACAAAACCGATCCATTCATGCATCAGAAGGGAAGACTAACAATGGGGTGCACAAAGAAATTCTTTGAAATTGAGTAAATGCATGTCCAAAAATTTCAAGTTTCCAATCTTCTTTACCCGAGCAACGCCGGGTACCCCAGCTAGTTTCTTATATTTAATATAGCTTTTTGAAGATTTATTCCCATAAAAAAGCTGATTGTATACTTATTTATTTTCACAAAATCTACCGAGAATTTGAGACTAGCCCACGCAGTACATTAAGTCAGCCCACTATAAGATTACCAAGTCCTTAGCAACGATAACGTGATCGATATACATAACAGTTGCATCAGATGCAATTCGGCTGAACTTTGAAAAGCGCACCAAATTATTCTGCTGACCACATTTAGTGAATAGGTCAGAATTGGTCAGCAATATGTTATTGGGGTATGAAACGGGTGACCAAATTGACAGTTGACCAATCACCGATCACGATTTAGTGAAACACAGACGGGCTATGTAAATATTTATTACTGTTTGGTGTTGCATACTGCCTTAGATGTTGTTTTATGCTAAAATGTGTTATGTTATTGTCAAGTTACCTTGGATCTAAACCTCTCAATTATTTATTTATGGTTTCAGTGGGAACGTGGATGACATGGACTACACAGGAGCTACACCACTCCACCTGGCGGCGAGAAACGGCCATATGAATTGCGTCTCTTTCCTCACCGAGTATAATTGCAACATGTGGCTAATAGACAACGACAGTCACTCAGCAATGGACGTCGCAGCAATGAACGACAAAGACGAGATCATACGCTATCTGGACAGGGAAGCGCATCGCAAGACGTCGAAAAACCCCAAAGATGTCCAGCATAAGAAAGAAAAGGCCTTGAAGAAGTGGGAAGATAACTTGAAACGTTATGAAAAAATACAAGAAAAGGCAATGCGCAGAATGGAAAAAGAAGATCGGCGACTTAGCAAGGAAACGCTACAAAATGGTGATTTCAAAGCACCGGGTTCGGGTAGCTTTTTACAGAAATTATCTGTGAGGATTAAATCAGGAACGTTCAAAGGTAAGGACCAAGACCGCCCGAGTTCATCGAGGAAATTCTCAGACTTTGCGCTAGATCAAAAACGAGGAGGGTTAACCGGGAAGTTATACAATAAAAATCCCTTAATGAGAGGGAATTCTTCATCGGAGTTTAGTGTGCACGAGATAGATGAACATGGTCAGAGGTCTATGACGTCATTAACTGGCCTTCCTGGGACTAATAAAGGAACAGCCAACGAGGTTTTGTATATTCAGAACGACGTACCTCAAAGAAAGCCTCTCTATGACGTATTTCCCGGTGACGATAGCGAGAGTGGCAAACTTTTAAATGGGACGCGATCAAAAAGCGGTCTCACTATCACGGAAGATGGTTTCTATGTTAACGGATTAGATTCGCCGGTTGACTCTCCGGACGAAGCACCGAGTTTATTCAATAGACCCAAAATGGGACAGATATCTTTCATGAATAAAATGTCAGTGCCTCAGCAGACAGGGCAGGATTACGATTCTCCGACTGGTACCCTACTATCGGATAAAAGTGGCGAAAGTGGAAGTGTCGGTACGTCATCAAGTGGGGAAAAACGCATGGACCTGCCCTGGAGTCCAGACGATGATTTGGGCGAGCTTGACGACGACGAAGAAGAGTCGGAGTATGCGTCATTGGAATTGTTTCTTGAATCGTGCAACTTGACCAACTATATGCATTTGTTTACGCGAGAAGACATCAATCTTAAATCTTTGATGCTTTTTGATGATTCGAAACTGAAGGAAATTGGTTTGGCAATGGGACCTAGACTCGTGCTTCTGGAGGCTATGAAGCAGCGAAAGGATGTGATCGATAAGCCACCAGCAATGGAAGACACTTATCTATAGAACAATTGTGTGATTGATAAATATATATATATATATACGCAAGGTGCTCAACCATAATATAAAATGTAAATATAGGCAAGCCCGATTTTAGTTTCTTAATGGGATTAAAATTAATACTATAAATCGCAGTTGGTTTCATGCTAAAAGGGCTTTTATGTATATATTAGTATATCTCATGAAACCCCTATTGTATCATTAAAAAGCCATTTCATATTTTCTTATCTCTCACTAGTTATGAATAGGCGCGTGCTACATAACACCTGGGATTCGCGAAAAAAAATGACCGCGCCGCGTCATTGCGTTGATTCAAGTGGATTACTACTATTTCGAAAAGCCGCGCATGACACGAACACCAAACAATGCAAAATGATTGATTGCTTTGCGAATTAAAGTTAAATTCTTGTCCAACCTAGTTGCACTAACGAACGTGGACAAAAATACAAAGGGGAAAATTAGGGGACCATATTTTCCGTCGCCAGCCCCAGAGGGCAATACTGTCGTATACAGCTGTGAAGCGTCTCAGCCAACGCTTTAAATATATGCATTTTGCAACTTCTTTTAAGAATTTTGATTTGTTAAATTTAAATAAAGCTCTAGTTTTTTTCATGTGATATACAAGATCTTCAACGTGTTATGTTGGGATATACGGTTTTATGAAACTCGTTTCATAAAAACTTATATCCCAAAAATAACTCGATGGAGATCCTCTATATATGTTAAATGGTATCCAATGGTAATATGTTTTATAGAGATCGAACCATGCACCATCGGTTTTATTGTAAAACTGGTAATTTTATCCAGGGGAGGTAACCGATCAATCTCCAATTGGGCCTATATATAGTTGACGTTATTCGAATAATTGTTTGTCAAGTCATCCAATTACAGCTGGCCTTTGGTTCAAATCTGTTTGCTGTGTGTAAATATTAAGTATATGCAGTGGATATCTACAATTGCGTCCAGTTCATTGACATTGTACTAGACACATATAAACAACGCCAATATCCGATACAGATATCCAGGTCAAGCATCAGTATGGTATATATAGTATTTCGGAACAGACACGAACGAGAAAAAGAGCTCACTGAGGCCCAATTCAAGCAAGAATTTGTAGCCTATATACCATCGCGTCAGAGCCACATAAAAGGTACGTGTACAATAAACTTGTTTTTGCAATTTTAACAACAATATTTTACATCATATGGTTCCTGGTTACCAATATCTGGAAATTTATAATTTGCATTCGTTAGTTTCTATTTTCTTACTAAAATCGTGAAAATGCATGTATACACATGTATCAATTTGTGTCCAACTAATCGGGTTCATGCCTTTAAAACAGAGGAGCAAAAGATATGAAAGGCCAAACACTCAATATCACAAAATGTAACTCTAGTTTCCGCAATAAATGCAACCCACTGCAATGTTGTTGGTATATTCAGGTATATATATTTGGTATTTTTATACTGGTGACCATATTGGACGCCATATTGAATTGTTCCGGTAATGGACCAGAATAATTTTTAGCTCAACTTGTCGGCAGTCAAGTTTGAGCTATTGTCATGCGTTGGCGTCCGTCCGTGCGTAGGGCGTGGAGCCGTCCGTTCACCCGTCACCAATTTCCGTTAGCACACCCTACAGGTCATGCATATCTCTCATCCGATCATTACCAAACTTCATATGGATCTTCGGGGTGAGACCTCTAGATGGGTGTCTCCAATCTTGACCGAAATTCGTTTAAAAAATGGCCACCAGCAGCCATCTTGGATTTCCAATTTGAATCCATTGGCGCAGCCCGTATCACACATCCGATCGTCACCAAACTTGATGTGAATCTACGGGGTGAACTCTAGATGGGAGCCTCCTATGTTTTACCGAAATTCTTTTTAAAAAACATGGCCGCCGGCAGCTATCTTGTAGTTCAGACCGCACCCCTCATCTGATCATCACCAAACATCAGCAGCCATCTTGGATTTCAAATTTGAATCCATCAGCACCCCTGCAGACCGCATCTCACATCCGATCGTCACCAAATTTGATGGAAGCTTTCTATTTTTTTTTATCGAAATTTTTTTTTTTAAATCATGGCAACCAGCAGCCATCTTGGATTTTACTCTTTGAATGACTAAATACTTCGGCACACCCTACAGTCTACAGACCACCTCCCTAATCCTATCATCACAAAACTTCGTATGTATCTTCTGGGTGACCTCTAGATGGGAGCCTCGTATTTTTACCGAAATTCGTTTTTAAAAAGACGCCAGCAGGCATGCTGGATTTCAGATTGAATCCATCGACACACCAAGCAGCCCTCATTTATTGGAGTTTTGAAAATTTACCGTCATGTTTAGGATCATCACTAGATGGGAGCTATCGAATTTGAAAAATTTTCTATAAAAAAAATGGCCACCGGTAGCTATATATTTGATTTTACTCTTTGCATGACTAAATCCTTTGGTCACCATACAGACCACATCCCTCATCCGATCGTCACCAAACTGCATGTGGATCTTTTGAGTGACCTCTAGATGGGATTCATAAAAAAATTCCGAATTCCGTTGAAAAACATTGCCGCCAGCAGACATCTTGGATTTACTTTATATATATATATCTTCATGTTGACATCTAGTATTACTTAGATATTTAAAGCGGTGTGAAACTCTCCGGTATATGGTGATCAAATAGAACTAGAGAATAATCTTGTTCAAAGTAGTTATTTTAAAAACTGTTATAACCAAAGTGACAACACACACCGTCATTCTTATAATATTTTATGTTAATTCAATGCAGTGACTCTCGGTGGCGAAATCGTTTTCGTTCGTTTATCACCGATATATGCGTCCCGAATCGAGTAGTAAATATTTACAATTGAGCGTAGTTCAGACGATGTTTTCCGTGGAGTGGTACGGTCGATTAACTGTAACACATGAAATTATCCCCAACCAAGTTGGGCTACAGTGTCATTTACACTTTCATTATAATTCACATTCTACATTGATCAGGGATGTTGCAGAGGCTATACAGGGCACCGTCGCTCTCGTGTCTTCGCCGTAGTGCAGTATTAACAAGAAAACCATAGTCAGAAATGGTAACGCCACCAAGATCGTATTATTAGCCATAAATATAAATAATAATACAATTATTCTATAAACTAGCTTTCAAATTTTATGCGGGAAATTTGCGTACTTCCATATTTCAAGTTTTCCCGTTTCTCGTGGCATACATTACTTTCATCAAACTGTCTTCTTTATTACACAAGCTGATAGGCCCGACTTCACCCGGGCTGTTTCACATCTGCTTTCCGATGAAAGGTGCGATTTGACCTTCAATTGACTATTTCGAAAGTCAAGGTCAGGTCAGGGTCATGATTTGTCCAGTCCAAAACACCCCCACCCGTAGAAAACTACCCATAGGTATCAAATTTCGTCGAAATCCGTCCGTTTTACCCAACTTGACCTTTAATTAACAATTTTGAAGGTCAAGGTAAGGTCAGAGTCATGATTTGACCCGTCCAAAACACCCCCCCCCCGACAAAAGTACCCATAGGTATCAAATTTCGTCGAAATCTATCCGTTTTATCCGAGTTGACCTTTGATTGGCCATATTGAAGGTCAAGGTCAGGCCGAGGTCACGATTTGACCCGTTCAAAACTCTCCTCAGACCAAAGTATCCCTAGTATCAAATTTCGCCGAAATTTGTCCGTTTTACCCAAATTGACCTTGCATTGACAGTTTTAAAGGTCAAGGTCAGGTCGGGGTCACGATTTGACCCGTTCAAAACACTTCCCGGACACAAATACCCATAGGTATCAAATTACGTTGAAATCTATGGAAAGCCGAGGAGGACATGTTGGTTGCTAATTGCTAGATATACGACGCGGTATTTTGAAGGTGTTTCAAACTAGGAGATAGAAGTATTCTGCCTTTCAAATGGTGATGAATTATAGTAGTTTATTCAAATTTTATGGCATAAATTGTTATTAAAACCGTATATACTATAAAAAATTAATGACTCGAAAATTAAGTGGGCCTTTAAACAAAGTCACAATTGCATTTGGGCTCATCTCATACTCGTCCATTCAGCGATATTCTACTGCGCAGTTTGTTATAGCCTCCAGTATTTATTGAGCGTTATACCCCCAACTGTTATAATTCGCCTTTAGCAGGCGTACTCTTGCCTCAGATTATTGAGATATTAGGTCACACATAATCACATTAAATCGCATCGTAACATAGCAATTGTGTGGGCTCCTTGGCGTGAATATGTAATGAGAAATAAGGTCATACGTAATGACATTAAACTCAAGAAAACCCTCGAAAACAAAACAAAATCACATTTAATGTTTTACGTTATTTCCTTCATAAAAAGAATCTTCGTGATAATGAACCCTCTCGTTACTTTAGAATATAGAATTAACCTTAAAATAAAAAAAATCTTTGGAACACAGAACCTTCGGAATAACGAACCTTCGGATTGGTGAACCTTCGGAATAGCGAACATTCAGAGAAATTTCGGAATAGTGGACCTTCGGGATAGTGAACCTTCGGAATAGAGCCATGCCCCCCAATATTCATATTATATGCCCAGAGTTCAAAGGTATGGACCCATAAAATTCTAAACTTGGCCCTTAAAATAATGAACTCCAAATTGGAGCACACACAGAACACCACTTAAGTCAACTGAACCTATGTCATGTCCCAATGCGGGAGGGTCCATATATACCACAACATTCATAGTATATGCCAATAATTCAAAGGTATGGGCCCACGTAATGACATAAAATCTCAAGAAAACCAGCGAAAACAAAACAAAATCACATTTAATGTTCTAAGTTAAGTTATTTCCTCCTGTATCTGTATCGGTGTGCGCGCATGATCAGTTCGGATGTGAGCGCACACTCCATATAAAGAATCTTTGTGAAAATGAACCCTCTCAAATTAGTCTCAATACTTTAAAATATAGAATTAACCTAAAAATAACAAAAACCTTCGGAATAGAGAACCTTCGGAATAGCGGACCTTCGGGATAGCAAACCTTCATAATAGAAGCATGTCCCCACAATTACACCGGTGACGTAAACACATGTGCCAATCTTAGTTGTACTCTCGTAATTATCGGTACGATGAAACGGTGACGGAATCTGACGAGGTTTGCCGAATGTACAATCACCCAGTGAATTATCGATCGCCCATGCGATACAAAAAAACCAAAAGCAATAAACACCACACTACGGTGGCGTAACAAGAAAAACATATAATCAGAAATGGTAACGCCATCAAGATCATATTATTAGCCATAAATATAAATTATAATATAAAATATATTGGTTACATGAATGCGCCTCATAATTCCGTTAAAACAACTAATCCTTCAAATTATTACAAAAAACTACGGCTTATTACTGCATGTTTCTCATTCACCACACCAGAAAGCTTCTAAATGCGGATCAAAAATCGGAGGCATTGTGTTCCCGCCATAAAACTTCAAGAGTGCTGTCGGGAAGTATGGATAAATATCGGGAAGATCGAAGAAGTCGGACAAGCGAAGTACTGCATATATCACCTTTACCATCAGCTACATGATCACAATCTTCCTCAATAACACAAGCACATATTGTCACATTCACAGTTCACACATGCGCATATAATAGCGCGTGCGTAATCACAGGCATTGTCTGTTGATCACTCAGCCACAGTCGTTACCACAATTGACCGTCCGATATATACAGGGGCGTATCTAATCCCCGACATCATCCGGGGGCACAGAACAGAAGTCCAAATTCGGAAACAGAGAAGAGGTCAGTTTTGCGTTGAAATGTCCATTCAAAGTTAGACACGCTGTAGACTTCTTGAGAGTAGGTCCAAAAGATAACATTGTCGGGATTGCCAAGGATCTGAGACCAAGAATGCACGGTACATGCTGTAGTTCACACCCAAATACAGAACTCACCCCTGGAAGAGCTAAAGCAATATATGCAAATACGTCACGCGAATCAACCATCGAATTTGAATATCCAGGAGACTGAAGACTGTCCAGTGTCTGTGAACCGTGTAGCACATCAATCACATATTCACAAGTATCGCTCTCGTGTGGTTCAGATGCAGCCGAGTATTAAGGTCGGTCGAGTTCTCTCCGACGAGGGGAATACATGTAGCAGCTGCCATCAATATACCAGGTGTCGTCATGGTAAACGTGGGTGAAGTTGGTTGGTCATCTGATGATATCGACCTACTAATATGTGTACCAGAAGCAAGCACATCCGAATGAGGATCTATCTGACAAGGAATCGAATTGTCGGGAGTTTTCGAACCTGAAACCGAAGCGTCTATAGAGATGAGAGTGTCACCAACAGGTGGAGCACAGTCAGCCGTAACTGGCTCTGTACTGACTGAATTCAGACCATTGGGCACCGGAACGTCGGCAGAATTTCTGTCACCAAACGAAGCTGGTACAGTACATTCCTGGTGGACTGCTTCTGTAGACGGGATATATCGAACTAGCTGTGTTGTGCACGTGTCTCTTGCATCAAGGTGTCCATCAAGATATTGCCCAATCATGGAACACCTGTCTCGCACACCTCGTATGGCATCCTCTATAATGTCAGCTTCTCTGAGATAAGCATCATCATTCTCTATGTGTTCTATTAGATCCCAAGATGATCGACATAGATATTTAACATTAGTTCTGATCAGCACTTGAATGTCTAAGAGTTCCTCGGCGCATTCCAGGGATTGTAAGTCCATGATAGCATCGGCCTTGCGAACTAGATCTAACGTATCACCGAAGAGATGTGTCCATACACTCTTAGAAAAAATTGGAACCCAATGGTTCTTCATTGGTTCCCCACTTGTCCTCCAGGCGGAACCAAATGAAGAACCAACTGGTTCTTCAGGGGACCTAGAACCATTTGGTTCTTCAGATTTGGGTTTATCGGGAACCAAACCAAGAACCATTTGGTTCCTCATTATTGTGACTATTAAGAACCAAATCTAGAACCATTTGGTTCTTCATTATTTATACACCGCAGAACCAGTTGGTTCTCCACGACTGAATATTTGGTTCTTCGTTGATATAATTGGTTCTTCATGTGGAACCATTTGGTTCTTCGAGAATAATAATTTGGTTCTTCAAGAGTAATAATGGTTCCTCACAGAGAAAATTGAAGAACCAAATTTGGTTCTTCAAGTTTGTCCTCCAGGCGGAACCAATAGGTTCTTCATGATTAAAATTTGGTTCTTCATCCCAAGAACCAAATGGTTCTTCATTGGTTCTCCCTCAAGAACCAATCCCTGGTTCTTCATTGGTTCCAGTTTGGTTCTTCCCCAAGAACCAATTTGCCCTCCTCCCTTCCCCGAAGAACCATTGGTTCTTCATTTAGAATAAATTTGGTTCCTTGTTGGATACATGCCCAAGAACCAGTTGGTTCTAGTAACATAGATTGCATTATCAGCACTGAAAATGCATTTCATTCTGTGTATACAGGTGAATCAGAAGAAAAATGTTGCATAAAGATAATCATTTATTCATTAAACTTGAAAAATATTCTAAATATAGTCAGGTGGAATTTTGGCACAATATGTTTAAGAATTCAGTATTTTAAAGAAACCCAATCCGATCAGATGCTTCTAAGTTATTATTTCTTTGGCTTTGGGTGTAAAAAATATTTGATTCGAGTCGAGGAACCCACCCATCTCAAAGCTCAGATTGATTAGATATCGATGTTTCAATGTGCTGTTTCTATTGTTTGTGGTCCAATCTTTTCGACGACGATGCGCTAAAAACGGACAAATTGCAGTTGTAAGATGAATAAATCTAAAATCAAGTTGTAACTATTAACAAGAAAAGATTGGACCACAAACACATAGAAACAGCACATTTCAAACATCGATATCTAATCAATCTGAGGTTTGATGGATGGCTTCCTCGACTAGAATTGAATATTTTTTTACCCCCGAAGCCAAAGAAATAGTAATTTAGGAGCATCGGATCGGATTGAGTACCTTTAAGGATAGCAGACCATACTTGTAGCTTGTCGATTTATTTGTCACATTAAAATAAATATTTTAGGACAAACAATTTTTTCAGTGGATCAATAATCTCATTTATCACATAATTTGGCCATAAAATCAGTTTCATAATTATCGGTAATAGACACGTTTAATATCAGCGCGTGCGATGACGTCACGGCGTTCTTCAAATAACTTGCGATCGCTGTAGTTTATGATTGTTGTTTTCGATGAATATTTCGCGTTGCTTCGGGTTTATTTGATCATGTGATAAAAGGTATCTCACACTCGTCCTATTTTATACGTAATTTATCAACCTCGTCCTCTAAATTCGATTTGAGCCTCGGTAAACCTCGGCTCAAATCGAATTTAGTGAACTCGGTTGATAAATTCCGTATAAAATAGAAACTCATGTGAGATCCTCTATTTATGGTTTTGTTTTAAACGTGAAATTTTGAAAGATATTTATAAATTCACCATCATTCCCTTGCCAATTTTGTTGTAAACGCCTCAAAAAAAGAAAGTCCCCCCTAATATATTCGGTAATATTTTATGAGATATTGGATGGATTTTGATGAAAATCTCTGAATGACTTGAGGTACCAGAGACATCAAGTGTGCTATAAGCACTATGCGGTGAGGTGACATATGGCTGAGTGAGCATGAATTGAATGGAAAAGGGCCACTTTTAAAAAGTTGCAAAAACACAGATAGAGTGATCAGTCATTCGGCTGTGCTGTTGTCCCCCCATTTCTCGCACGGGCTTGAAACATCCTTATCTGTTGGTACCTCAATGCCTATATGGTTTACTGAAAAAGGGCTTCAAATAGACTGATTCCAATAACTCTGTGTCGTCCACAGCATGTAACTGCATTACTGCAAGGTGTCTTTCCAAATTAATGTGGTTAGCCTGAATGGCCTGGGTATGCAGTGGGCACATTGGGTCCCGAAGATAACACGCATGTTATCGTGGATAAGTGTCACTTTTGGACCACATTTACAGCCAGTAGCAACTTGAGTGAACAATGGAACACTGGAGTGATTGTTCACTCTAAGTCAAGTGTTTTGCAGCTTTTGAAAAGCACCACTCCTCCAATCAATTTGTGCTCAGTCGGCCATAACATAACCCACAAGACCTTGTCTCGTACACTGTGCAGGCACTGAACCAGATACCACAAAACAATTGAATGATGTTTCGTCAAAATCCATCTCATATTTCATAACATATTAACAAATATATTAAGGGGGACTTACTTTTTTTTAGGTGTTTAGAACCCCAAATGTCATGTTGACAATTTGTTTATGTATCTATTTGCGATAAATCATGAGTTTAGTGACCAACTGAATTACCATTTGATGTTAAATGGGATATTAATGAGAATTTATCAGGCCTCAAAATAATGTGCTGGACATTTTGAAGAATGAGGTCACCAGAGGGTGAGTTTAGTGATGCTACCCCTCATAGTGGGCTAGCATCACCAAATTCATCCAATGGGACTCTTTCTGTTTAGGAATTGATCAGCTATGAGGTCCTCAGAGGGTAAATTTGGTGATGCTAGCCTGCTATGTGGGTTCCATCACTAAATGCACCCTTTAGGGACTTCATTCTGCAAATGACCGGCACCTTATTTAGCTGCCTGGAAATACTTCCGACTAGTACCTTTTAAATTTTCTCTGAGAGTAGTCAGAATCATCTTGATGCATATTTTCTGGACGTTTTAGAAATATCCGACACGTGTTGACTTCACCATACGATTTCCCGGTTCTTTCCAATAATATTAATAAATTATTACCCGTTTCAACAACGCCAAACAGTTGTTAGAAAATGAACACAGCAGCTAGAATAGTATCAAATAGCGACGCTGCGATGTGTATACATTAACAACCAATGTCAAGCCACAATAGAAGTGCAACTACTGATGCAAAATGTCCATTCAGAAAGTCAACAAATGATATGCACAAATTAAACCAGATCTAATTATTTGGGAACTTGACATTCGTGTACACAGATTTGAGTGTATATGGTTCCGGAAGATGCCACTCCAAATGAATCCGTGTACACAGATTTGAGTGTATATGGTTCCGGAAGATGCCACTCCAAATGAATCCATTTGTTATTTTCCTCGATAGTTCAGACTTCTCGCAAGAGACTAGTAAACAAACACATGCCTCATGTGCGCGAAAACCAGAACATACACATAGCTTGTTCTGATTAGCCCCAGAAAATAAATAAGGTGGAATATATAAATAGCTCAATTGAATCTTGATATTTCACTTTGCAACATAGTAGTCGTGTCATATATCACAAAGACCATATATACAAATCACGAATATGTCAATAGTGCGAATTAGCTTATTGAGCCACACAGTTGCACCAAATAGTGAGATTTGAGAAAACATTAAACTTTTGTATTTGTATGACAACTGGTAAGATATTCTGAAGTCGCTCCCATCCGACGCCCTCAGCATTCACATTCCTTGACGTTTTAA
Source organism: Siphonodentalium dalli (assembly GCA_032622095.1). NCBI lineage: Eukaryota > Metazoa > Mollusca > Scaphopoda > Gadilida > Siphonodentaliidae > Siphonodentalium > Siphonodentalium dalli. The sequence continues at coordinate 147,339,902 of CP136065.1, read as the reverse complement.
TAGAAAGGATGGGACTTTATCTGACTACTCTGGTAACAATGCTGGTCCACAGTTTCATAGCTGACATGCTTAGAGCGGGGAACGTAAAAGTGTTTCTCATCCTTATTTTGAAGGTCACATTGTCGTTCATTCTTATTTTGAATATCAGAGTTCTCTGTTAACACGGTTTCATCTGACCTCTCTGCATTAAGATTCCAACTACATTCCTATGTGAATCTTCAGAATGAAATTGTCTACTAAATATATTTTCGTCAATCATCTCGAATGGACACACATCACATTTGAAGACAGCTCCGCTAGATGGGCGATATCTTTCCAAAATGACATCTCAATGAAACAGATCGCCGGCACACATAGTCACAAAAGTTACGTTATTTGACACGGTTCTTGTCTATATGCAGCAACTGATCACGTTTCAGGGATAACCGGTCTTTGAAACTGACCTGACACGTTGGACATCTACAAATAAAAAATAATATCTCATTAAAGGACTCAGGGCCTTAAACGTAAATGGCTCATTCGAACTGCCAAAACTATTGATGCACCGGCTTCATATGCTCTGAAAAACACTTTGCGATACTTGGAAAAATTCTGAAGCTAATAATATTATTTCTATCATGGAGCATAAACCGGGCTGTGGCTTCAATATCCCTTCCATGATGGGATCGGCACAGCAGATGCAGAATTAAATATCATGTGACAGGAATTCTCTTATATATGCGAGTCTCCCATAGGCAGCCTCGCATATACCAGAGAATGCACTGACTTATAGTCATGGTAAATATTGTTAGGATCATGCATTCTCTTAATAAGCATCTCATATGAGAGACTCACATATATAAGAGAATGCATTGGCACACATGTTTTTCGCCAAATTTTAGGAAGCTCCAGCCAAGGCAGGGTTAATAAAAGGCCACAAGTTCCCAAATAAGGTGGCTTTGTTTGACAATGTATTTTCGTGTGATTAATCCACATAGTAAATTTGAAAGGTATCGGATAATCATAATTTGAGTTAACATCTAGACAACAAAATAATCATCAAATTCTAATTCGAAAAGGGACATAACTCCACCAGAAATGGTTGAATGGATCCAAATCTTCCATGTGCTAAGTTTCATCAAATTGTGTTACTGACTACTGTTAAAGTTATCATGCGGACAACAGATGATGGCAAGACATGGATGCATACCACGCAGACACACGGGCACCGCTCATTTCTATATTATATAATTATTATTCTATGTCAATCAGCAATTAGGGCCTACATGTAAAACTTTGTTGTTATTATAAATAATTCTCCAATAATCAGATTTTGCATATAAAAACTATTGCTATATGCTACTTCTAGATTACTGATAACATTCCTATCAGTCTAATAAAAGACCTCTCCAGTTGAACTTATTATCTTAATATTTCCTGAGAGAACTACATGTACTCGTCAATGATTATTTAGTACAGAAAGGGTTAATGACTTTATATTCGCTGGCGAGCAAGCTTGCAATATTGTGTATGTCATTTGCAGAATGAGGTCCCCAGATCATGAATTTAGTGACACTATCCTGCCCAGCAGGCTAGCATCACCAAATTCACACTCTGAGAACTTCATTCAGCTTAAGCCTCAACTGCTATGGGAGACCTAGGATCCCATTGACGTTCCCCAGTTGAAGTTGGTGATGTTCACCCATTAGTTACTTTGATTATGCATTTTATCTTCTGAAAATTAGGGGATATAGAAATTTCTAAGAAGGAAAAAAGTAACTAAAATCAATGTTAATTTGAGACTACAGATATTTCCCAGATGAGGCCTAAGCAGAATGATAATACTATCGGTGCTGATATGTCGATGAATTACTGCTCTGAGGCCAGTCAGAGTGCTTGGTGATAAGTTTATGCCTTGATTTTTGGTTTCACTTAAGTTCAGTTTAGCATATAAATTTGGTTCTTCATTTGGTTCTTCAAAACGCGTGAGTCAGTGTTCTAGAGAGCGCGAAGAACCAAATCCCCATAATATCGGTTCTTGGCGACGTGAAGAACTGTTGAGAACGCCCTCTAAAGTGGTAATAATAGTCAATACCGTAAATTAAGTGACATAGATCTACAATCTGAAAGCTTTCAAGTTTACTTTAATTAGGTCTGATTTAAATTCAACTGAGATTATTTTACAAAACATCCGACATCCTAAATATAAATTAAGATAACTAATATAATCACCTTCAAAAGTAGCAACACGTGATGTCAACTGGCAGTCTGACACTCGATCAACCATTGCTCCACATCGCCAGCATTCCACATGGCCGGTTCATTTGTCGATTCTGTCGGATTTTGTTCCATCGCCTCTCACAAAAATCAGCGATCGAAAATGGCGGTTCTGAAAACTCAAAACGAGGTCGTAGTTCTGTTCTATTTGGGCGACACGCATTTATTACGAACCGCAACTCATGTTATACAAAGTTGGTTCTTCATTTGGTTCTTCAAAACGCGCGAGTCAATGTTCGGTTCTAGAGAGCGCGAAGAACCAAATCCCCATAATATCGGTTCTTGAAGGCGTGAAGAACCGTAGGGTTCTTGACTGTTCTTAGAGTGTATCGTACTGTTCATGTGTTCCTTTGTCGAATTCATGTTGTGTCCAGGATCCGGTTCGAGGGACCAAATGTCGGGAAGTACGGATAAACATCGGGAAGATCGAAGAAGTCGGACAAGCGAAGTACTGCATCACCTTTACTATCAGCTACATGATCACAATCTTCCTCAATAACACAAGCACATATTGTCACAGTTCACACATGCTCATATAATAGCGCGTGCGTAATGACAGGCATTGTCTGTTGATCACTCAGCCACAGTCGTTACCACAATTGACCGTCCGATATATACAGGGGCGTATCTAATCCCCGACAAGTGCATGTCCCAGCCATTCTTCATACCTAAACATCGAAAGCAATTAATGCGGTCATAATAGTTACATACTGCAACTATACGACATCCAGCGAGTACACATCCCACGAAAACCCGAAATGTGTTGTCCTGCGAGATATCCCATCGCTATAGCTCAATTTGACACGGCCAGATTAGTCTTCCTACAATATCCTAAAACAATAAAGCTTCTCAAATCATCCGCATAGTCAATAGAACTTTCACGAACTTGGACATCAACACTTTCTAATCGCTCAACATAAGCATGGTCAGACCTACCATCGAATACTGTAACTCTGCATGGAGCCCACATCACAAATATCAAAGCATTGTGTTAGAGAAATTCAAAGAAAAGCAACGAAACTAGTTCGTCAAATAAAAACTCTATGCTACCGAGACCGAATGATAAGACTCAATCTGATGTCTTTAAAATATCGACGATTTAGAGGAGATCTAATCGAGGTATATAAACTGTTGAATGGTCATTACAATATCAATGCCCGTGACCTTTTAGAAAGACATTCACCAGGAAGAACAAGAGGACATAATAAAAAGCTACAGATGCCCATTGTTAACAAGGCCATAGGAAAATATTTCTTCACGCAGAGGGTGGTAAATAGATGGAACTCTCTGCCAGACTTCGCTGTTGAGGCCCCAACACTCGATCAATTCAAAATATACATAGACTCATTCTTCTATTATATAAAATACGAGTTCGACGACAAGTAATATGTTCTAGTGACTCACAAGTAAATATCGAATGAAGATGCATACATTTGTAAACAAACATTTCAAATAATGTTATTGGGACGAAAAGTCGCAAGACTTGTTCCGTATTATAATGATGATGATGATGATGATGATGATATGATTGATAGAACAAACCACTATTATGATGATCGTGTCGTTATTTGTTTAAAATACGTATCAATTGACATATACGCACCCGTTCCTTCATTAAAATCAACATATTTAGACCATTTTAGGGGACATCCGCGAATTCGGCGATTTCCGCAAATAGGGACCTACTGCAAATTATCACTTACCGGAAAACCCCATTATCTATTCATAAAACGCACAGCGAACCATAGCTGTCTAGAAGCTGTAGGACAGTATACACCCGAGGGCGTTAATGAGCGTGCCATTCTTGGTAAAGCCATCCATTGTCCTTGAATTCCTCCGGTATACCTCGCGTTGAGCGCAGGGATGTGGATAGATGGTCTCTTGAAATTTCCAACTGCAGCCCCCTCCCCCTGGACCAGACCAAACTACATGTTGGAAACTTCCAACCTGACAGAGGTTGGAAAATGTCCAACTGATTGCCATTTCAGATCAAAATTTTGACCAAAAGGAGAGTGGTTGTGGGGAGACAGGGTAAAACTCTATGACACAAGGTTAATATTTTGGGTTTTTTATTTGTGGGACCCGCCACCCCGGAAACACAAGTGTTTTTCCTTTCCGATCTCGGACACCCACCCATACAAGTTTTTTTCCCAAGGGCAATTGGGGACCCACTGCCAAAGTTTTATGAAAAACCGTGAAAATAGCTTTAATGAAAAATACAGAAACATCATAAAATCACAAAACGCTCATTAACTAAACTTGTCAAATAAGGTATAAGGTTCAACATCCATACCCATAGGTTACCCACAGTATACTTATATGCGACAAAGATATGTATGCACAGCAGCGTATTCTCTATCGTTGTGAATAGCCTCGGCAAAAGATGACTAAATGATCGCCCAGTCTCTGTATTAATGATATAATTTTCCATCTGCAGTCTGTTCCATTAACCAATAACAAGTAATTGGAGAACACACAGATAAAATACATGTATTTATCGCAAATGGCAGAAACACATGCAGGGGCTTGTAACGAGCTCGCTGCTCCGCCACCCACAACCGCACTATATACCCTTATACGCCGTGCCCATGCGGCTTATATACCCCCCCCCCCCCCCACGTAGACCTTATACTAGTACGAGAAAATTATAGTCAGAAATGATAACGCACTCAAGATCAATTTATTAGGCATATATATAAATTATAATATAAAATATATTGGTTTAATGAATGCACCACCTCAGAATTCCGTTAAAACAACTAATCCTTCAAATTATTACAACTACATGCATGTACTGCTTATCGCTGCAGCTTTCTCACTCACCACACCAGGAAGCCTCTAAATGCGGACCAAATATATACTATCGAATTAATTACACACCCGATACTTTGCAATGGAAAATCTTCTATTTTTTCAGTGCATTTTTGTCCTCGTAAAAAGCGGGACCCATCCCATTATATCGTGTTATAAAAGAACAATTGATGGGTAAATATTGAAACAAGGAGCCCCATTCTCTTGATCAATGTTCTATATAGGTCCAGTATATAAGCCTGTACATTTAAAATAATTTTTGTAATCATAATTTATCTTTAAACATGGATTTGGATTTTGTTTACATGGCATTGGAAAAATCTGCTATTCACCCACCCACACAGACCTTGTATCCTGGAGTTTTTTTCTGCTCCCTCCCTTGCCAAAAGTAGAACATAAAAACAACCAATTCACCACGAATTACTGGTTGGAATATCAATAAATGAGAACAATATAAGCAAAACGTGGTGTATAATATGCCAACAATGTTGTACAGGCATCACATTGCCAAGTGTTGAATGTTTTTGACTAATGCATTTTGGGATGAGCCCTCCCCAATACCCTGTTGCCAGGTCCATGATTGAGTGATATTAATCGAATGCATGCACACGTGCGTAAACTAATTTCTCAGCCATGCAGGGTGATCGTGATCCCGCATAATCGACTTTTACTTATGCAGCTATATATATATACAAGAAAACCATAGTCAGAAATGGTAACGCCACCAAGATCATATTATTAGCCATAAATATAAATTATAATATAAAATATATTGGTTACATGAATGCACCGCCTCAGAATTCCGTTAAAACAACTAATCCTTCAAATTATTACAAAAATATGGCTTATTACTGCTGAAGGGGTCACTCTCACAAAAAAAAAGTGCCGAAGGGTACACAGGATTTTCAAAATACATGTGCTGAAGGGTACACGTGGTTTGAAATGTCATTATAAAGGACATTCAGTCTTCATATCTGCCATGATTTCTGTCAGAGAATAATTGTTTACGTTCCAATGAATATTAAAATGTACTGAAAACAAACTGCTAATGGGCGCCAGACTTTCATAAAAAAAAATTATGTAATGGTGTTCGTGCCGGTCACAAACCCTGTGTACCCTTCAGCACATTTCAAACCCTGTGCACCCTTCAGCACTTTTTTTGGTGAGAGTGACCCCTGCAGCCTTATTACTGCAGGTTTTTCATTCACCAAACCAGAAATCTTCTAAATGCGGATAAAAATTTGTGTTCCCGCCTTATAATCTTCATGTGTGCATGACCCAGCCATTGTTCATACCTAAACATCGAACGCAATTAACGCGTCATAATACATGTAGTTATATACTGCAACTATAAGACATCCAGCGAATACACACCCCACGAAAACCCGAAATGTGTTGTCCTGCGAGATATCCCATCGCTATAGCTCAATTTGACACGGCCAGATTAGCTTTTCTACAATATCCTAAAACAATAAAGCTTCTCAAATCATCGGCATAGTCAATAGAACTTTCACGAACTTGGACATTCCAAATACAGCTTTTACCGGACTCGGGGTCGCAGTACAACTTTAACGCGTCCAAAAATAACCGGAAAAAAAAACAATTATCTATTTATAAAACCTACATAGAACCATGGATTTATATAATTTGGCCAACAGTATACACCGGTGGCGTTAATAAAGACCCACTCACAATTTTTCGAACAAATGCGCAATCGCCAATGCTATATATGAATCTCAACCTCCGATCGGAATATCAGAGCCAGGTAAAACTTACAGTTCAAGTATACACACTGAAGTAGTTGAGATTACCGATTACATATATCACACTATACATATACGTAATATGATCAATAGATAGCGATGCGATGTAAAATAGTGGTCCACTGTCGGAAAGCAGCAGTCAGTCGGTATTTGCAAGTGATGAGACAAGAACATATTGCCCCGTATTTTAAATGATATATGTCATATATTGTATGCTAAATAATAGCCACTATAGTCATTGAGAACTACAGGGTTTAGATATCATGAATGAATACATTCTAATTTGCACCTTTAAGGGTACTCAATCAGATTCGATGGTCCCCATATTATCAGTTTCTAACAACAAAAACAACAACATTTTGTGAAATGCCGCTTCAGTTATCAGAATCGACTGAATTGCCCAAAAATAATGCTAACCACAGTCAACTATAGTTTAAAATTGCCCAATACCTGTTATTCATCAACATTTTGTTAAACGTAATTTTTCCATTTTGCCAAATATCAGACACAAAAAAACCCACTTGATTTTAGAGTTTTCCATCTTCATCAGCAATTTGGTCCGAGACCGTCTTCTCGTCGACTTTTACCGGGCTACAGAAAATTATTGGTGGTGAAAAATAATAGATTAAAAAAATCGATATCTGATCACTCTGAGCTTTGAATCAAATGTTTTTTTTTACCCCCGAAGCCAAGTAAATTGTAATTTGCGAATGTTAAATCGAATTATGCATCTTTAACATACGAAAGTAATTCTGGGAACCCTCTCCCCCATAAGTGCTGTTTACAAAATTGTGGGATTTTCTTTAGCAGAACTTCTCCTGTCGTAAAGCCCCGGTTCCATATCCCCGATTTTCCACCCCGAATGTTCCCGAATGACTCCCGAATCATAATTTTTCAAACATCGTGGAGTAAGTTCGGGACGAGTCGGGACAGTGAATTTTTACCCCGAACATGATCGGGGATATCGGTGCTATCGGGATCGATTCGGGACAATTCTGGACTCGCTCCCGACAGTTTTGAAATCTTCAAAACTATCGGGAACCAAGCCGAATCGCTCCGATTTGTCAATCATCGGGAGAAATTCGGGAGCAATTCGGCACCTATTCGGGAGTAGTCTGCAGTATTCGGCAATATTCGGGTGGATATTCTGGAGTAGTCGGCAGTATTCGGTAGGTTATTCCCGAATTCGCCATGTGTGGCTGCTTTTATACTGAGATCCGATGTATCTGCAAAATTCGGCATCGATTCGGGACGTTCGGCAGCAATTGAATACCAATTCGGCATCAATTCGGTTCCAGTTCGGCATTGATTCGGGGTATTCGGCAACAATTCGGTGTAAGTCGGTAGTAATCTGGGCAATTCGGCAGCCACTCGCACGAAATTTCGGTATCAGTTCGGGATAATTCTTGATCATTCGGGAAGAAATTCGGAAGCATTCTGGAATACTCGGCAATGTTCGGGACGATTAAATTTTGTCCTAATTCGGAATCAGTTCGGCGGCTTTTTGGAATAAAACTCGTCCAGAATTCTCTCGAATGCTGCCGATTTGGTCTGGTCCCGAATTGGTGCCGAATATACTAATTCGGGACAGAAAATCGGGAATATGGAACCGGGGCTTAACAGGGGGGGGGGGGGGGCGTAAAAAAGTTGCGAGACGTGGGGGTGTTTTTTTTACATTGCCATTTTTTTACACCCACCCACCCTTTCTTGCATTTTTTTCTTCATAAAATTCTAGACACCCACCCCCCAAAACCCCAAAACTTTATATTGGTCCCCTCTGTAACGACCAACCGCTCTATATTGGTCCCTTCTTTGAAAGACCAAATTAAATGTTACTTCCTCAGTTGACTTCCTGTTACAAACATGTGCAAAATTGAACTCTAACTTCTAAGCAATCGAACAAAGGTAGAATATGATGTGATTATATTGGTAAATTTATAACCCAGCCTATTCATCTGTGTGAGTAGGTGAAAAATATGTTGAATCCCCTGGAATGACAACAAAAACTAACTAGGGCCAGTGTTAGGGCCTATAATAGAATAAACAATTACACAAAATTAAATTTAACTTTTTTTCAGACATCAACCAGCATCAACTAGTAGGCCTAGAGCCTATAGTAATACCAAAAAGGAAAATGTGCATATGAACCAGTGTACGAATTAGCTTTTATGTATGCCTGCATGACCACCGACCCGACCTCGCATTACGACTTAGGATTGGCTAGGCCTAAAATAATGTTTAACCCTTTGAGTTTGAACGCGGATGGTCAATTTAGTGCGAAATCCATATACACGGATGTGCACTTTAGTGACGTGACCGTGGAGACGAGGTCACAGTAAGCGTAACGTCATTGTGTTGGTGTAGGGAAGATAACTCCAATTTGCTCTTCTGTTTACAGTATACCGGCTGTACTCTTGATTTACTATTATATGTCTACCTGTGTCTACTATATATTATTAACTATACATTATTCTGATACATTATTTCATACATTACACTCATGCATCAGCTAACTGTATGAGTAATTATTGTAATATTCTGTCATGAGTTGTCATGATATTGTCAGGCTGCATTAAGTTCACCCTACCCTAGAGCTATCTGAAGTATTTTTGTTATTGAACTACACCGTGAACTAGACAATTTTCAATATAAAAACTGCCAAGCAAGCTGAAACAGACACAATAAAAAAAATTTGCGCGCAAAACAAATCAATGAAAATTTTGGGACCCACCCCACAATATTCACTATTTTTCCATTTTATATCAACTTATGGGGGTAATTATATCAATATTGAATGTATTAGTGCTTCTCATATTGCAACAAGCCACAACATATAAATTTAAAACAGTTGAAAATATATCAATGAAAAAAAAATGCCAAAAAAGTGGTCAAAAACTGTTTCCGGCCTCGGGTACCCACCCACCCCCCCCCTACCTCACGTCTCGTAAACAAAATTCGCCCCCCCCTGGTCGTAATATAGATAAATGTTTTGAGCGTCAAATCATAAAGGAAGGTACATGCGCATGTCCCATAAAAAATGACTCGTTCAGAGATGATATATAATAAACATTAACTTCAAATACGGAAACGAAATGTTATAATATCACATGTTCTCCATTCCACGTTCTGCATTTTGTATACTTTTTGTGACACAATTTGTGACTGAATCTATGTGCTTATTCAGTTGATAGTCATAACGAAATTATTGATATCGCGCAAAGTGCCATGTTTTTCTTCATTGATTGACCTAGGGCCACGGAGATAAATCATCCTATATATACTCAACCAAAGAAATAAAAACAATTTCATTGGGTTATGTACGGGAAACCTCGCGCATTCCCAGTTGTAAAATATCCATAAGATAATATATCGTGTATACATGTACACATGTTCGCATTCGCTGTATAGATGCACTGGCCAATTATAGTGCCATGCATAAATTGCAGATCAAACTAATCGACTCACATTGTTAAAGTGATGTGAAACATTCCGGTAGGGTGATCAAATAGAAATAGAAATTAATCTTGCTCCAAGCAGTTAATTTTACAAATATTATATCCAAATTGACAACGCACGCCTTCATTCTTATATATTTTAATTAAATGCATCGACTATTGATGGCGAAATCGTTTTCGTTAGATTGTCACCGATAGTTGCGTCCCGAATCAAGAAGTAAATATTTACAATTGAGCGTAGTTCAGACGATGTTTTCTCTAGAGTGGTATACAGTCATTTTCTTTGAGATTTTAGGAGATGTTAGTTGAATGCTACATTCCTCCTGAATACTAACTTATCAGTTCCACGCACCCGAACTAGTCCATAATATGTCTTTGCAATCAGTTGTCGTGGAGCCTAAACACCAGCAGTTGGAAATTTCAGACCTAAGATATGTCAAGATTGTAGTTTCATTTATTTTCCAATCAATATTTAGTGTAAACTATGTCGTTATTTAGACAAAGAGTGCATGGAATTAATATTTCCCTACCTCCAGTCAAACCTTTAGACCGAAATGGCCACGATTTGGAACATTTCCACAACCCATACAATCATACATGTAAGTGCAGACACTACAGATGGTGTTAAGTGGGTGTATATGAAGTGTTCTAGAGTTGGACAGAAACCCTCTATATAGCCATGTCCACGTGATCAGTTTTAGGTAATGTTAACTTTTGTGTGCTCGTATATATTTATTTTTTTTCTTCAAGGAGAATGGATTGTGCAGAATATGGTTCGTCAGAGAAACCTAGCTACATATCGAGTACCAAAAACGAACTTCCATTCCCCACAATCCCGGAACTAGTCAGATATCGATGTGAAGATACACCGGAGAAGGACTTCTTTGTCGTGTACACCATTTCCGGGGAAAGGACGAGTATAACTTACGGAGAACTCTACTCCAAGAGTCGCCAGTTCGCTTCAAAGTTGTATGAATTGGGAATTAGGAAAGGGGACGTAGTTATCGTACTTCTAACCAATAGCATCGACTGGTTGATTACTCAGTATGGCGTAATTATGCTGGGCGCCATTGTGCTCAATAGCTATGCTTCCCGTCGTGACTTTTCGGACTTAGATCACGTGGTCAAAACGTCATCGCCTTCCGCTTTCCTGGTCCAGTTTGATGGCGAAGCCACAAACATGCAAGCTGAGAAGATAGCGAAGTTATCTGACGGGAAACCAGTCATATACGTTGGCGAAAATTGTCCTCGTGAAGCATTTTTAATATTCTCGGAACTGTTAGGAACTGATTATCAGATTGAAGCCATTGATCGTGTCCACATTGACACCGACGACCCGGCTGTGATTATGAGGTCATCTGGAACGACTGGAAGACCGAAGTTGCTTCTTTGGTCACACAGAGGACTACTTGGGATGTTCCAGACATTCCGAAAGTTGGCTAATTATTCAGAGAGTGGAAAGCGAATAACGAATTCTGATTTCGGGTGGATTGCTGGCAATCCTTTAATGGAGTTTGTGTCAGGTGGTTCTGGAATTAGCTGTCGAGAATTGGATTTGAGCAAAGCTATGCCGGAAATGATCAGCATAACGCAGAGGGAATCAGCGACGTTACTTTTTCCGAACCCCGAAGTATATAACAGGATAGTGGATATGCAGCCACCACCAAAATTTCCAAAGACACTTAAAACATTCATATTTGGGGGGTCTCCTGCCAAATCTAAATGGACAAGATTACTCGAATATATTCCGAAGGGCGTTGGGTTGTACGGCTGTCTAGAAGTGGGAATGATATCAGCGAGTTTGTATGATAACGAGCGAGGCGACGCCATTAAAGACAATGCTATTGGACGACCGGTAGATGGCGTTGAGGTGAAAATAATTGACCCAGTTGGAAAGATGGTTGAGAGAAATGTCACAGGCAACGTCCAAGTAAGGAGCCAAAACAAATTTCTCGGTTTCTATGGGGATGACGACATGTTTAAGAAACTATTTTCGAGTTCAGGGTGGTACAACACCGGAGATGTCGGTTTCATAGACGAAGATGGACAACTCTATGTGGTGGGTCGCAGACAGGAAGCAATAACATACGGATCGATAACAACTCAAGCCAGCGAAATAGAGAGAACGGCCATAAGTCTGAACATGAATGATATAGCTGACTTGGTGGTCGTGCCTGTTCCTGACGATATTTATGGGCAGGTTAATTGTTTCTGTGTTGTGAAATCTGCCGAATGCGAAAAGTCAGAAGAGGAACTCCAAAAAGCAATAACTGACCAGATCGATGATGGTGGTTATAAACCACACACCCTAATTTACATAGACAGCATACCATATAGCGCAAACGGCAAAGTTGAGCGTCGCAAACTAGTCAACACAGCTACAAATATACTTGGACGTTGAACACATGCAGTCCTGTTGTCTTGTCACATGAATATTCGCGAACAACCCCTTTCCATGACAATGTGCTCAGTTCTGATTGGCTGATTCCCCGAATCCATAATATCCATACACTATAGGAACCCAGCAAGGTTTCAAATAATAGCATGGGCTAATTGTGGCTGTTTCGGTCACGTTTTTAAGTTTCCGTTGAGTGTGGTATACTCATGATAACGAAACGTTGATTTGGGTACACAGGATTCCTGAAACGTTATAGCTGGGGGCACCCATGGTCTCTAACTTGATCTCGTTACGTCAGATAGACGAGAATCTTAGATAGGTCGTCTGCTTCATTTAACCCTTTCTATATTCTGAATGGATTCTCCCATTCAGTTATACAAATATACATTGCGTGGAATAGTTTAGTATTCGTCTGGAGGGATGTTCAGATAATAAAAGCAGACGACAAACAGACGAAAAGATAATACAAGTGCAGAAGGATTCATATTCTTTGGTACGATGGGAACTATTCATATAATAAGTTCAACAAACGTTTGTTGAACTTATTATCTGAACATTTTCTAAGGGAACTACTCGTCCATGAGTATTTCGCAAAGAAATGGTTAAATAAAACATCGACGTTTCAGCCTTCGTGCACTGAATTTTGTTTATATATCAAGTGTATTCTGTGCCCAATTACATGCAGTAAATCCGCATGCGTATATACGTAAAACTATAGATATTCCAAAATCGGCACCGTGTTATTCAATTTCTCTTTGTTTTGGAGGTGTGGAGATCCAGCGTATACGTTTCGGAGAACCTGGGTACTCTGATTAACGTATACTTTTCGGATATCATGGGTACTCTAATTAACGTATGCTTATCGGATATCATGCCATTCATGGGTACTCTAATTAACGTATACTTTTCGGATATCATGGGTACTCTTATTAACGTATACTTTTCGGATATCATGGGTACTCTAATTAACGTATACTTTTCGGATATCATGGGTACTCTAATTAACGTATACTTTTCGGATATCATGGGTACTCTAATTAACGTATACTTTTCGGATATCATGGATACTCTAATTAACGTATACTTTTCGGATATCATGGGTACTCTAATTAGCGTATACTTTTCGGATATCATGGGTACTCTAATTAACGTATACTTTCGGATATCATGGGTACTCTAATTAACGTATGCTTATCGGATATCATGCCATTCATGGGTACTCTAATTAACGTATACTTTTCGGATATCATGGGTACTCTAATTAACGTATACTTTTGGGATATCATGGGTACTCTAATTAACGTATACTTTTGGGATATCATGGGTACTCTAATTAACGTATACTTTCGGATATAATGGGTACTCTAATTAACGTATACTTTTCGGATATCATGGGTACTCTAATTAACGTATACTTTTCGGATATCATGGGTACTCTAATTAACGTATACTTTTCGGATATCATGGGTACTCTAATTAACGTATACTTTTGGGATATCATGGGTACTCTAATTAACGTATACTTTTGGGATATCATGGGTACTCTAATTAACGTATACTTTTCGGATATCATGGGTACTCTAATTAACGTATACTTTTCGGATATCATGGGTACTCTAATTAACGTATACTTTTGGGATATCATGGGTACTCTAATTAACGTATACTTTTCGGATATCATGGGTACTCTAATTAGCGTATACTTTTCGGATATCATGGGTACTCTAATTAACGTATACTTTTCGGATATCATGGGTACTCTAATTAACGTATACTTTTCGGATATCATGGGTACTCTAATTAGCGTATACTTTTCGGATATCATGGGTACTCTAATTAACGTATACTTTCGGATATCATGGGTACTCTAATTAACGTATGCTTATCGGATATCATGCCATTCATGGGTACTCTAATTAACGTATACTTTTCGGATATCATGGGTACTCTAATTAACGTATACTTTTCGGATATCATGGGTACTCTAATTAGCGTATACTTTTCGGATATCATGGGTACTCTAATTAACGTATACTTTCGGATATCATGGGTACTCTAATTAACGTATGCTTATCGGATATCATGCCATTCATGGGTACTCTAATTAACGTATACTTTTCGGATATCATGGGTACTCTAATTAACGTATACTTTCGGATATCATGGGTACTCTAATTAACGTATGCTTATCGGATATCATGCCATTCATGGGTACTCTAATTAACGTATACTTTTCGGATATCATGGGTACTCTAATTAACGTATACTTTTCGGATATCATGGGTACTCTAATTAACGTATACTTTTCGGATATCATGGGTACTCTAATTAACGTATACTTTTCGGATATCATGGGTACTCTAATTAGCGTATACTTTTCGGATATCATGGGTACTCTAATTAACGTATACTTTCGGATATCATGGGTACTCTAATTAACGTATGCTTATCGGATATCATGCCATTCATGGGTACTCTAATTAACGTATACTTTTCGGATATCATGGGTACTCTAATTAACGTATACTTTTCGGATATCATGGGTACTCTAATTAGCGTATACTTTTCGGATATCATGGGTACTCTAATTAACGTATACTTTCGGATATCATGGGTACTCTAATTAACGTATGCTTATCGGATATCATGCCATTCATGGGTACTCTAATTAACGTATACTTTTCGGATATCATGGGTACTCTAATTAACGTATACTTTTCGGATATCATGGGTACTCTAATTAACGTATACTTTTCGGATATCATGGGTACTCTAATTAACGTATACTTTTCGGATATCATGGGTACTCTAATTAGCGTATACTTTTCGGATATCATGGGTACTCTAATTAACGTATACTTTCGGATATCATGGGTACTCTAATTAACGTATGCTTATCGGATATCATGCCATTCATGGGTACTCTAATTAACGTATACTTTTCGGATATCATGGGTACTCTAATTAACGTATACTTTTCGGATATCATGGGTACTCTAATTAATGTATACTTTTCGGATATCATGGGTACTCTAATTAACGTATACTTTTGGGATATCATGGGTACTCTAATTGACGTATACATTTCGGATATCATGGGTACTCTAATTAACGTATACTTTTCGGATATCATGGGTACTCTAATTAACGTATACTTTTCGGATATAATGGGTACTCTAATTAACGTATACTTTCGGATATCATGGGTACTCTAATTAACGTATACTTTCGGATATCATGGGTACTCTAATTAACGTATACTTTTGGGATATCATGGGTACTCTAATTAACGTATGCTTATCGGATATCATGCCATTCATGGGTACTCTAATTAACGTATACTTTTCGGATACCATGGGTACTCTAATTAACGTATACTTTTCGGATATCATGGGTACTCTAATTAACGTATACTTTTCGGATATCATGGGTACTCTAATTAACGTATACTTTTCGGATATCATGGGTACTCTAATTAACGTATACTTTTCGGATATCATGGTTACACAATCAACGGTAATATGCGAACTTGACCAATTCGGCCTAACCGCGTGTGGGGCGATACTGAATAGCTGCCCCCCCCCCCCCCCATTGTACTTTTTCGACTATATTAGTTCGAAAGTTCGCATCTATAGATATTGCCGAATATCATTCAACAAACTTCATGCATCACCATCTCTCATCATATATATATATCTACTATATATTTTGGGACTTCTATCTGTCTGTCTGTTTGTCTGTTTGTTTGTCTGTTTGTTAGCAAACTGCCGGACGGATTTCGACGAAATTTGATACCTATGGGTTACTTTTGTCCGGGGAGTGTTTTGGACGGGTCAAATCGTGACCCCGACCTGACCTCGACCTTCAAAATGGTCAATTCAAGGTAAAATCGCGCCTTTCGACGGATTTCGATGTTAGATCCACGGAGGTTTTCGAAAGCAGAGGGGAAACAATCCGGACGAAGTCGGGTTACCTTGCTAGTATATATATATATATATATATATGTATATATTTAGTTTCTTCATTATTTTATTTATATATATATCTATCTCTTCTATATATTTTGATAACTCCTTGTATTCGAGAGATAGCCCACACCCTCCGGACCTCAATGATATGATCGTGAATGAGTATTGATATACCCCACTAAACTTTGACAAACACCAGTAATGGTGTGTAGATCATTTACATATCTCTCCTATATATTTTGATACAATCTATCTAATTTACATATCTCTCTTATATATTTATGTTTGTGTGTGTGTTGTACTTCATACAAATCTACGATTCTCGACCGATCGGGACGAAACTTGGTACGTGTGTGTAGTTTGACCAGGCGGTGGTCGTTGTCGTATTGGCGAGCTATGTGAATGTATCTTGCGCCGGGTACAAATTTTATCGGGTCGCCGAACCCGTGCGACGCCCGTGCAGCGCATGCGCAGACGAGATCTCGGAAACGGGTTGAGCTATCGACTTGAAATTTGCTATGTGAATGTATCTTGCGCCGGGTACAAATTTTATCGGGTCGCCGAGCCCGTGCGACGCCCGTGCAGCGCATGCGCGGACGAGATCTCGGAAACGGGTGGAGCTATCGACTTGAAATTTGGCATGTGAATGTATCTTGCGCCGGGTACAAATTTTCATGCGCAGACCAGATCTCGGAAACTGGTGGAGCTACCGGGTACAAATTTTTCTTATTGAAACGCGTGGAGCTAAAAATTTAAAAAATATATATAAAAATGTCATGTTTCGGACAAGCCGCCGGTGGCGGGCTAACCTGCTAGTCTCTTCTCTTCTATATATTTTGAGAACTCCGTGTATTCGAGAGATAGCCCACACCCTCCGGACCTCAATGATATAATCGTGAATGAGTATTTTATACCCCACTAAACTTTGACAAACACCAGTAATGGTGTGTAGATCATTTACATATATCTCCTATATATTTTGATACAATCTATCTAATTTACATATCTCTCTTATATATTTATGTTTGTATGTGTGTTGTACTTCATACAAATCTACGATTCTCGACCGATCGGGACGAAACTTGGTACGTGTGTGTAGTTTGACCAGGCGGTGGTCGTTGTCGTATTGGCGAGCCCGTGCGACGCCCGTGCAGCGCATGCGCAGACGAGATCTCGGGAACGGGTGGAGCTATCGACTTGAAATTTGCTATGTGAATGTATCTTGCGCCGGGTACAAATTTTATCGGGTCACCGAGCCCGTGCGATGCCCGTGCAGTGCATGCGCAGACGAGATCTCGGAAACGGGTGGAGCTATCGACTTGAAATTTGCTATGTGAATGTATCTTGCGCCGGGTACAAATTTATCGGGTCGCCGAGCCCGTGCGACGCCCGTACAGCGCATGCGCAGACGAGATCTCGGAAACGGGTGGAGCTATCGACTTGAAATTTGCTATGTGAATGTATCTTGCGCCGGGTACAAATTTTATCGGGTCGCCGAGCACGTGCGACGCCAGCTTCGCGCATGCGCAGTCCAGATCTCGGAAACGGGTGGAGCTACCGGGTACAAATTTTTCTTATTGAAACGCGTGGAGCTAAAAATTAAAAAACAAATATAAAAAAAATGTCATGTTTTTGACAAGCCGCCGGTGGCGGGCTAACCTGCTAGTACTATATATTTTGAGACTTCGTATATGTGTGTGTGTGTGTGTACTTCATAGAATCCAAAACGCGTGTACATATTGAGCTCAAACTTCCTATGTAAGTGTCAAATCCCACCGACACGACCGTGGTCGCAGTTTAGAAAAGCTCACAGCACCCGTTCTCCAATCTCAAATCACAGCAACGGCACGGCGTGGGTTAATCAAGTGATTATTTAATGAGCGTTTGTTTTTGACGCATCTCTATAAAGAGCGTCTGTTTGCCATTCAACGCTATTTGCATCTGCAGAGAGATATACGGAACATACATTAAATTTAAAAAACATTTGTTTCTGACCAACCCTGCGAGCACGGATGGCGCGCTTTGTTTTTACAGTATATAGTTATATACCGAAATCATCCCAGATAATCACGAATATAGCATCAGATTTCTCCCCAGATATACCGTTATAAAAAGCTACTGGAATCTGCCAATCTACGGGAAATTCCAGGGAATGCCGATTGAGCTCAAACTTGCTACCCACGGGAAGTGTCATATATATGAGTGTGTCCTTTATAGACTCGAACCGATTGAGCTCAAACTTGCTAAATAAGAAAATAGCCCCCAAGCCGTAAATATCAACAACAACGATATTGCTACCTACGGGGAGCAACGTTATTAGCATCTGCAGAATTATGCAGATAGAAAGTGCTTTCCTATTTTTAGAACGCAACACATGTTTACGTCGCGTTGGTGATTGAGGTTCACAACGGGGTTAATTGACTGTCCGCTCTTTGCGACGATGAGGTTCACGGCGGGGACTATTGACCAACACTCACAATTTCGTCTTTTGCATCAGATACCAACACCTCGACCGATCGGGACGAAACTTGGTACGTGAGTGTAGTTTGACCAGGTGGTCGTCGCTGTCGTATTGGCGAGCCCGTGCGACGCCCGTGCAGCGCATGCGCAGACGAGATATCGGAAACGGGTGGAGCTATCGAATTGAAATTTGGTATGTGAATGTATCTTGCGCCGGGTACAAATTTTATCGGGTCGCCGAGCCCGTGCGACGCCCGTGCAGCGCATGCGCAGACGAGATCTCGGAAACGGGTGGAGCTATCGACTTGAAATTTGCTATGTGAATGTATCTTGCGCCGGGTCAAATTTTATCGGGTCGCCGAGTCCGTGCGACGCCAGCTTCGCGCATGCGCAGACCAGATCTCGGAAACGGGTGGAGCTACCGGGTACAAACTTTTCTTATTGAAACGCGTGGAGCTAAAAATTAAAAAAAAATATTTAAAAAATGTCATGTTTCGGACAAGCCGCCGGTGGCGGGCTAACCTGCTAGTATCTACTATATATTTTGAGACTTCCGTGTATATATATATATATATATATATATATATGTGTGTGTATATATGTGGGTACTTCATAGAATCGAAAACGGCTGCGCGAATCGAGCTCAAATTTCGTATATAAGGGTAAAAACCCACGGACACCGTCGGCGTCGCGTTTTGGAGAAGCTTAGAGCACCCGTTCTCCACTCTCAGTCACAAAAAAACGGCACTTCGATGGTTAATCAAGTGATAATTTAATGAGCGTTGTATATGACGCGTCGCTATAAAAGAGCGTTTGTTTACAATTCAACGCAACGTTATCGCTCGAAATTTAGCATCGAAAATTTTTAATTTCTTTTATCAAAAACATAATTACGTGCTGGACTCTGTCATTTTAAGAATATGTAAGTATTATACACATACACGCCAAGTCTCAGCTTAAAATTTTGAAAAATAAGAGTTTTATCGACATAAATCGAGTTTAATGGGAAATCCTATGTTAAAATTTAGCATCGAAAATTTTTAATTTCTTCCATCTAAAACATAATTACGTGTTGGACTGTGTCATTTTAAGAATATATAAGTATTACACGTAGTCACACGAAGTCTCAGCTTGAAATTTTGAAAAATAAGAGTGTTATCGACATAAATCGATTTGAATGCGAAATCATGTGTTAATAAATTTTGGGGCTCAGCTGTTCTTTGTGTTTTCTAAGCTGCTTCATATTGGCCCCCAGGGTTATTATTTTCGATACACTGTCAACCGATTGAGCCCAAACTTGCTACCTATGGGTACATTTGTCCCGAAAGTGTCACGGACGGGTCAAATCGTGACCCCTATGTTACATTGACCTTCAAACTGGTCAAGTCAAGGTCAAATTGGGTAAAACTGGCGGATTTCTGTACTTTTGTCCGGGGAGTGTTTTGGACGGGTCAAATCATGACCACGACCTGACCTTGACATACAAAATTGTCAATTCAAGATCAAATCGGGTAAAACTTGCTGATTTCGACGAAATTTGGTACAAATGCAGCACAAGTGTCTCGGAACCTGTTGCAATTGCTTTTTCGAACAAAGCCATGGGACGAATGCCGCCAGTGGCGGGCTAACCTGCTAGTCTCTTCTATATATTTTGAGAACTCCGTGTATTCGAGAGATAGCCCACACCCTCCGGACCTCAATGATATAATCGTGAATGAGTATTGATATACCCCACTAAACTTTGACAAACACCAGTAATGGTGTGTAGATCATTTACATATATCTCCTATATATTTTGATACAATCTATCTAATTTACATATCTCTCTTATATATTTATGTTTGTATGTGTGTTGTACTTCATACAAATCTACGATTCTCGACCGATCGGGACGAAACTTGGTACGTGTGTGTAGTTTGACCAGGCGGTGGTCGTTGTCGTATTGGCGAGCCCGTGCGACGCCCGTGCAGCGCATGCGCAGACGAGATCTCGGGAACGGGTGGAGCTATCGACTTGAAATTTGCTATGTGAATGTATCTTGCGCCGGGTACAAATTTTATCGGGTCACCGAGCCCGTGCGATGCCCGTGCAGTGCATGCGCAGACGAGATCTCGGAAACGGGTGGAGCTATCGACTTGAAATTTGCTATGTGAATGTATCTTGCGCCGGGTACAAATTTATCGGGTCGCCGAGCCCGTGCGACGCCCGTACAGCGCATGCGCAGACGAGATCTCGGAAACGGGTGGAGCTATCGACTTGAAATTTGCTATGTGAATGTATCTTGCGCCGGGTACAAATTTTATCGGGTCGCCGAGCACGTGCGACGCCAGCTTCGCGCATGCGCAGTCCAGATCTCGGAAACGGGTGGAGCTACCGGGTACAAATTTTTCTTATTGAAACGCGTGGAGCTAAAAATTAAAAAACAAATATAAAAAAAATGTCATGTTTTTGACAAGCCGCCGGTGGCGGGCTAACCTGCTAGTACTATATATTTTGAGACTTCGTATATGTGTGTGTGTGTGTGTACTTCATAGAATCCAAAACGCGTGTACATATTGAGCTCAAACTTCCTATGTAAGTGTCAAATCCCACCGACACGACCGTGGTCGCAGTTTAGAAAAGCTCACAGCACCCGTTCTCCAATCTCAAATCACAGCAACGGCACGGCGTGGGTTAATCAAGTGATTATTTAATGAGCGTTTGTTTTTGACGCATCTCTATAAAGAGCGTCTGTTTGCCATTCAACGCTATTTGCATCTGCAGAGAGATATACGGAACATACATTAAATTTAAAAAACATTTGTTTCTGACCAACCCTGCGAGCACGGATGGCGCGCTTTGTTTTTACAGTATATAGTTATATACCGAAATCATCCCAGATAATCACGAATATAGCATCAGATTTCTCCCCAGATATACCGTTATAAAAAGCTACTGGAATCTGCCAATCTACGGGAAATTCCAGGGAATGCCGATTGAGCTCAAACTTGCTACCCACGGGAAGTGTCATATATATGAGTGTGTCCTTTATAGACTCGAACCGATTGAGCTCAAACTTGCTAAATAAGAAAATAGCCCCCAAGCCGTAAATATCAACAACAACGATATTGCTACCTACGGGGAGCAACGTTATTAGCATCTGCAGAATTATGCAGATAGAAAGTGCTTTCCTATTTTTAGAACGCAACACATGTTTACGTCGCGTTGGTGATTGAGGTTCACAACGGGGTTAATTGACTGTCCGCTCTTTGCGACGATGAGGTTCACGGCGGGGACTATTGACCAACACTCACAATTTCGTCTTTTGCATCAGATACCAACACCTCGACCGATCGGGACGAAACTTGGTACGTGAGTGTAGTTTGACCAGGTGGTCGTCGCTGTCGTATTGGCGAGCCCGTGCGACGCCCGTGCAGCGCATGCGCAGACGAGATATCGGAAACGGGTGGAGCTATCGAATTGAAATTTGGTATGTGAATGTATCTTGCGCCGGGTACAAATTTTATCGGGTCGCCGAGCCCGTGCGACGCCCGTGCAGCGCATGCGCAGACGAGATCTCGGAAACGGGTGGAGCTATCGACTTGAAATTTGCTATGTGAATGTATCTTGCGCCGGGTCAAATTTTATCGGGTCGCCGAGTCCGTGCGACGCCAGCTTCGCGCATGCGCAGACCAGATCTCGGAAACGGGTGGAGCTACCGGGTACAAACTTTTCTTATTGAAACGCGTGGAGCTAAAAATTAAAAAAAAATATTTAAAAAATGTCATGTTTCGGACAAGCCGCCGGTGGCGGGCTAACCTGCTAGTACTATATATTTTGAGAACTACGTATATATATCCATATATATATCCTTTATAGAATCGAAAACGGCTGGACCGAATGAGACCAAACTTCCTGTCTAAGGTTAAAAACCCACGGACACTGCATAGCACAGCTTCTGAGAACGCCCGAGCACTCCTTCTCCACTCGCGTTGATAGTTAAAGACCGTTCGTGTCCGCAGTGTCGTTGACAAAGAGCGTCTATATACACGAGTATAAATACGGCTCCATTGATCGTCTCGATGCGAAATTTCGTACTTAATTTCGTACTTAGGGGTTCCAAGGAATGGGGGAGATTTCATCGGGTCAGTTTTTCCGCGCGAGGTGACCTTGACCTTGAAACGGGTACCTACAAATGATATATATGTGTGTGTCCTTTATAGACTCGAACCGATTGAGCTCAAACTTGCTACCTATGGAAACTTTTGTGCGGGAAGTCTCATGGACTGGTCAAATTGTGACCCCGACCTGACCTTGACCTTCTAAATGATCAATTCAAGGTAAAATCGGGTAAACCTGGCGGATTTCGACGAAATTTTACACCTAGAGGTGCAGCACACGTGTATCGGAAGCTGTTGCAATTGCTTTTTCGAACAAAGCCATGGATTATTGCCACCAGTGGCGGGCTAACCTGCTAGTCCACTATATATTTTGAGAACTACGTATATATATAAATATATATGTGTATATTTGTCCTCTATAGACTCGAAAACGGCTGCACCGATCGAGACCAAACTTCCCATCTAAGGATAAAAACCCACGGGAATGGTCGTCGCGGCGTTTTGGAGAAGCTCCGAGCACCCATTCTTCACTCCCAGTCACAAAAAAAACGGCACTGTGGGGTTAATCGCGTTGATAGTTAAGAGCGTTCGTATCCGCAGTGCCGTTGTTAATATAATATAAAGAGCGTATGTGAAGTGATTCTTACGTCTGGGTCCGGGCGTGAGCGTGACTGTATCCAGACATGAGCGTGTTGTGTGATTCTTACGTACAAGGGCTTCCTATGAACGGGGGCGATTTTCATCGGGTCACTTTTTCCGCCCGAGGTGATCTTCACCTTGAAACGGGTACCCACAAATGATATATATGTGTGTGTCCTTTATAGACTCGAACCGATTGAGCTCAAACGTGCTACCTACGGGAAGTGCCATTGACGGATTAAATTGTGACCCAGATCTGACCTTGACCTTGAAAACCCCGACCTGACCTTAACCTTGAAAACGATCAATTCAAAAAAATTAAATAAAAAATTTAAAAAGGCACAATTAACTCATTGAAAATAAAAATTAAATTAATAAATTAATTTAAAAAGCCAGTAAATTAAAAAGGGACAATTAACTCATTGAAACAAAAAATTACATTAAAAAATTAATTAAAAAATTATTAAAAAAGCCAGTAAATTAAAAAGGCACAATTAACTCATTGAAAAACAAAAAATTAAATTAAAAAATTAATTTTAAAAAAATAAAAATTGTCATGTTTCTGACGATTGCCGCCAGTGGCGGGCTAACCTGCTAGTCTACTATATATTTTGAGACTTCCGTATATATATATATATATATATATATGGGCATATCGAGACGAAATTTCCTACTTAGGGCTTCCAAGGGACGGGGAGATCTTCGTCGGGTAGGTTTGTCCGCATGAGGTGACCTTGACCTTGAAACGGGTACCCACAAATGACCTTGGTCGATATCTCGGTCGTCAGCGGTGACATCGACGTGAAATTTGTTATGTATGGTCAACTCGGGACGGGGAATATTTTTGTCCACCCAACATGACCTTGAAATGGGTACCCGCAAATGATAGCACGCTGTCGGCGTGCCTGTACCTTGAAAAACGAAAATTAAACAGGATTGGAAATCTCGTTCGAAATGATGTTTTTACGCCTGCTGTGATTTCTGCATGGATTTCTGATAAAACATTTATATTTACGATCCAATGAAAAACTAGAATGAACTGAAAACAAACTGCGGATTGGGGGCAGACTTTCATTAATACAGTTGACTTTCTGTGTCAGAGCGGATAACCGATAATCGTACCATAAGACAAGCATTTATAATTATCTAATTTCAAAATGTGTGTAAACCCTTCAGCACATTTAGCGAACCATGTGTACCTTTTTTTTTAACTCAACTTGACAAAGTCAAGTTTGAGCTACATTTTATCATGGGTTGGCCGTCCGTGTGTATGTGCGTCCGTCAACAATTTCCTTTAACACACCTCTCATAGCTCTCATCCGATCGTCACCAAAAAAAAACATCTGGATCTTCGGAGTGACCCCCAGAAGTGAGCTTACATTTTTTGTTTAAAAACATGGTCGCAGCCATATTGGATTTCGCATTTGAATCCATCGGCACACCATGCAGCCGCCAATTATTGGCGAAATGTTTGAACATTTACAGACATGTTTGGGATTACCTCTAAACGGGCGCTATTGAATTTTATCGATTTTCGATGAAATACGTGGTCGCTGGCAGCCAACTTAGATTTTACTATTTGCATCACTAAATCCTCTGACAAACCATATAGACCACGTCCCTCAACCGATCGTCACTAGACTGCATATGGATCCTCGGGGTGAGGCCATCTTGGATTTTACTCTTTGTATGACTAAATCCGTTAGCACATACCACATGTCAATCTTTCATCCGATCGTCACCAAACTTCACATGGGTCTTCTGGGTGGGAGCGTACAATTGTTTTCGAATTTTGTTTAAAAACATGGCTGCCAGCGGCCATCTAGGATTTAACTTTTTGTATGACTAAATCCTTTGGCACACCCTATAGGCCACATCCCTCATCCGATCGTCACAAAATTCTTTTGAATCCACAGGGTGACCTCTAGATGGCAGCTTACAATTTTTCCAGAATTTTGCTTTTAAAAGCATGGCTGACAGCGGCCATCTTGTATCTTACTCTGTGTACGACTAAATCCTTTAGCCCACACTGCAAGTCACATCTCTCATCAGATCGTCACCAAACTTCATATGGATCTTCGGGGTGATCTCGAGATGGGAGCTTTTCTCCGAATTGTGTTAACAAAAATTGATCGCCAGCCATTTGAATCCATCGGCACACCATGCGGCCCACAATTATTGGCGAAATGTTTTGAAAATATACAGGCATTTTGGGATCACATTTAGGCGGGAGCAATTTATTTTAATGATTTTCGATGAAAACGTGGCCGTGTGCATGTTGACATTTAGTATTACATAGACATACCAACATTCCGCATTCCTTGTCGCTCCATGCATTAATTGAAACATTTGACGTTAGCCCATCTCCAAGTTGAGCTTCAGTGTCATTGACACTTTCATTTAGATATTAGTGACACCTTCAGTCGTATTGACCCTACCATTCGTCTGGGAAAATGAATAGGGGAAACCCCAAACATATAGCTGCCCGAATTGGCATTATTCTGATTAATACTCCAACAAAATCATATACGTTGGCCTACCTTCTTGTGTTTAGAATGCTTCACGGTTTTGCATTGTATGTGGTGGTAGAGGTTATTGGCCTACCTAGGGGGAAGAACTCTACTTTGTAAATCTATCATTCAGTTGGATCTATTACCGTTCCTGATATATTTGGTGGCCACACTTCTGTATCTAATTTATGATACCTACTCTCCATTCTGTAAAATTACCAATTCTAATTTCGATATCAAGCGCGCACATCGACACGCGAAACAGCCAATGACAATATTGAAACTATATATATGGGTTTACCGGGAGCCTTTTAAATACGTTATGGCAAAACAATACTCATTTCTGTGTTGTTTGAAGGACATCAATACAAAGAGCAGAAAGGGCCAGGTTACTACGTATCGGTCGGTTGGTTCAAATGCGGCAAGGACCAGACTAATGCTCTAAATTCGGCAACTAGACGTGTCTAAGATTCAACTTCATGGAAGTATAAGTACAATTTAATGACATGTGTTCGTCTCAAAGATGATGTAAATGCTTAGTGAATGAAAATGGCTATCCAGCTATCCTGCGACTCCCATGTCTGTTTATTTGTGCGCACTTAAGGATCTCTTGTTGAATAGACTGGTTCCTGCGTGCATGGTCCAAAAACTACAAAACTCTGAAACGTAGCAACCTGACCCCACCAGCACAATAGATGGTCAGAAAGTATAGCCAATATGTTATTAGTATGGCGTTCATAAAGACAAGACTATCGTGTAAATGTGTTCACAACACTGCTAGAAACTTATATGTCCATACATGATCGGAAGAAGAAAAAAACGTTACTATTAACATTCACTTGGAAAAAAACCAAAATGATATTGTTTACATAATTGCTATATATGGTATATATCTTAGTTCACTAAAGTAGTGCTATAGATAAAACAAATAATATATAATCATAGTAACTGGACGTGCTTTTCGAGATTTCTTGGGTCACATGTATACTTATATATATATATACGTTTAAGTATAGACATGCGTCCCCGGCAGATTATAGCCCCTTTTCATAAACACCGACACGATGTTGTCTGATCCTGCATAACATTTCTTCAATGATGATATAGTCAAAGCATTGAGGTCATAACAAGGGACACGCCATATATTGTGGATCTGCCACCACTACTCCACTGCATATACGAGAGGAACACGACTGGTTCGGATTGGGACTGCAACTCGACAGAAGAAATTTAAGAAGTCATTTTTTTATATATTCACGGCATCATCGGGTGAGTAACAACGGATTGTCTTTCGAACATATGACTATAGTGTCGGCTATATTATATAGGCACATACCACGCTCCCGCATCATATATAATTTGTTTGGATGACTGTGACATTTGTATCTTATTATCAGTTCCTTAACCCTTTACCCAACAATCCGGCCAAAAC
This sequence comes from Siphonodentalium dalli, assembly GCA_032622095.1. Lineage (NCBI taxonomy): Eukaryota > Metazoa > Mollusca > Scaphopoda > Gadilida > Siphonodentaliidae > Siphonodentalium > Siphonodentalium dalli. The sequence goes on along the minus strand of CP136065.1, from coordinate 147,312,110 downwards.
CGGCCAAATAAAGCTTCAACAGCCTAAAATATCTTCGGTCTGTCTCAATAGAACCATACAAATATGGATATCATTGGAACCGGCTCATTGACCACATTGTGATGGTTACAGTTATACCCTGTGCCAATGCATTCTCTTATATATGCGAGTCGACCATAGGTCGCCTCGCATATATAAGAGAATGCATTGGCCTAAAAAAAATCTTTTTTTAACACTTTTTACCATTTTTTCTTACATTCTTTAACAATTTTATAATATTTAATGTGTTAAGCCAATGCATTCTCTTATATATGCGAGGCGACCTATGGTCGACTCGCATATATAAGAGAATGCATTGGCACAGGGCCCTTCTGTTGGGTAAAGGGTTAACCTTTTTCCTTATTCGTTATTGAGCGCATTCGTTCCAGCTAATCTAATCATGCACGTGGTGGATAGGTGCCCCATCAAAGCTACCACTTAGAATACTTTTATATGTTCAAGTCGCCCGCATCAGAGGTCGGACGTCCTGGAAGTGACATTGCCATGTGAACGATATTCAAGAGCTGTTTGAATTTTGACAAAACTAAGCCCATGCATGGCTGTGTTGACCACCAAATACCACATAGAAACATGCTTACACGTCCCCTCCTCACAAATACCACATAGAAACATGCTTACACGTCCGCTCCTCGCACTATTTGGCGGACGGCACTCATACAAGTGGACGAAATTGCCATATGGGCGATTTCCTATAACGGTTTGGATTTTTGACAAAACTATACCACAATGGCTTTGTGGTCGACCATGTTAACCAAACAAAAACACCCTTACCAGAATGAAAAAAACCCGGATATTATTAAAGACTCTTATTACGCCATATGGGTGTATATATACTGCCAGGCTGATCTGACCGTGTCAATAGAGCTATGTGGGTATATCGCAGAACAACACATTTCGGGTTTCACGCGATGCGAGTTATTTCACTGTTTTATCCGCTGTATACGCCAACATATTATTACAAATAAAAAAAAGCGGAACGACGGTAAACAGGTAACATAAACTTCGATAAGAAAGGATTAATCAACAATGTCTGACGTTGCATATTATGCTATATACCGTATAATATCTACTATATATTTTGAGACTTCCGTATATATACGTGTATATCCTTTATAGACTCGAAAACGACTCGACCGATTGAGCCTATATATATAAACTTGCTATATAATGGTAAAAAGCCACGGGAAGTGCCATCGCACCGCTTCTGAGAACGTCCGAGCACTCCTTCGCCCTGCCACCGTCGTTGGAATTGATGGGTTAATGATTAAGGAACGTTCGTATCTGCGGTGTCGTTGTTAAAGAGCGTTTATATACACGAGTATAAATACGGCTCAATCGACCGTCTCGGAAACTGGGGATATCGAGACGAAATTTCGTACTTAGGGCTTCCAAGGGACGGGGAGATTTTCGTCGGGTCAGTTTGTCCGCCTGAGGTGACATTGACATTGAAACGGGTACCCACAAATGACCTTGGGCGATATCTCGGTCGTAGGCGGTGACATCGACGTGAAATTTGTTATGTATTGTCAACTCGTGACGGGGAATTTTGTCCACCCAGCATGACCTTGAAACGGGTACCCGTAAATGATAGCATGCTGTCGGCGTGTCTGTACGCGGTTACCTTGAAAAACAAAAAGTAATGGATCGACCAAAGCCATGGGACCAATCCCGCCAGTGGCGGGCTAATCTGGTAGTCTCATATATATTTTGAAGACCTCTGTCTGTTTTTGTCATTTATACAAATCTACGATTCTCGACCGATCGGGACGAAACTTGGTACGTGCTTGTAGTTTGACCAGGCGGTGGACGTTGTCGTATTGGCGAGCCCGTTCGGCGCCCGCTTCGCGCATGCGCAGACGAGATATCGGAAACGGGTGGAGCTATCGACTTGAAATTTGCTATGTGAATGTACCTTGCCCCGGATACGAATTTTATCGGTCGCCGAGTCCGTGCGACGCCAGCTTCGCGCATGCGCAGACGAGATCTCGGAAACGGGTGGAGCTATCGACTTGAAATTTGGTATGTGAATGTATCTTGCCCGGGTGCCCCGGATACGAATTTTATCGGGTCGCCGAGCCCGTGCGACGCCAACTTCGCGCATGCGCAGACGAGATCTCGGAAACGGGTGGAGCTATCGAAATTTGGTTTTTGAATAGCCCGGACAACGTCGGGCTCATCGGCTAGTCTACTATATATTTTGAGACTTCCGTATATATGTCTGTATATGTGTGTGTATATCCTCCATAGACTCGAAAACGGCTCCATCGATTGAGCCTAAACTTGCTGTGTAAGGGTAAAAAGCCACGGGAAGTGTCATCGCGAGCCCGTGCGACCACTCTTTCACCATTCAACTGCCACCGCAATGGGGATTGATGGGTTAATTACGACATTTGACCGTCTCGGAAACTGGGGATATCGAGACGAAAACTGCTGGGCCGATTGAACCCAAACTTGCTGTGTAAGGGTAAAAGGGGCACAGGCAGTGCACTCGGACCATTCGCGAGCCAGTGCGACCACTCCTTCACCCTTCGCCTGCCACCGTAATGGAGATTGATGGGTTAATAGCGTGATAATTAATGAGCGTTTGTATATGATGCGTCGCTATTAAAGAGCGTTTATCTACATTAGTGAAAATATACGGCAGGTCAAAACTGGGGATATCGAGACGAAATTTCGTACTTAGAGGTTCCAAGGGACGGGGGAGATTTTCGTCGGGTCAGTTTGTCCGCCCGATGTGACCTTGACATTGAAACGGGTACCCACAAATGACATTGGGCGATATCTCGGTAGTCAGCGGTGACATCGATGTGAAATTTGTTATGTATGGTAAACTCGTCCACCTAACATGACCTTGACACGGGTACCCGCAAATGACCTTGGGCGATATTTCGGACATCAGCGGTGGCAGCGACGCACGGGATTACCTTGAAAAACAAAAATTAATGGATCGACCAAAGCCATGGGATCAATCCCGCCAGTGGCGGGCTAATCTGCTAGTCTAACATATATTTTGAGACTTCCGTATATATGTGTGTATATGTGTGTGTATGTCCTTCATAGACTCGAAAACGGCTCCACCGATTGAGCATAAACTTGCTGTGTAAGGGTAAAAAAGCCACGGGAAGTGTCATCGGACCATTCGCGAGCCCGTGCGACCACTCCTTCACCATTCAACTGCCACCGCAATGGGGATTGATGGGTTAATCGCGTGATAATTAATGAGCGTTTGTATATGACGCGTCGCTATTAAAGAGCGTTTATCTACTTTAGTGAAAATATACGGCATTTGACCGTCTCGGAAACTGGGGATATCGAGACGAAAACTGCTGGGCCGATTGAACCCAAACTTGCTGTGTAAGGGTAAATAGACCACAGGCAGTGCACTCGGACCATTCGCGAGCCAGTGCGACAACTCCTTCACCCTTCACCTGCCACCGTAATTGAGATTGATGGGTTAATAGCGTGATAATTAATGAGCGTTTGTATATGATGCGTCGCTATTAAAGAGCGTTTATCTACATTAGTGAAAATATACGGCAGGTCAAAACTGGGGATATCGAGACGAAATCTCGGTAGTCAGCGGTGACATCGATGTGAAATTTGTTATGTATGGTCAACTCGGGACGGGGAATATTTTTGTCCGGTTATTTTGTCCACCTAACATGACCTTGACACGGGTACCCGCAAATGACCTTGGGAAATATTTCGGGCATCAGCGGTGGCAGCGACGCACGGGGTTACTTTGAAAAACAAAAATTAATGGATCGACCAAAGCCATGGGATCAATCCCGCCAGTGGCGGGCTAATCTGCTAGTCTACCATATATTTTGAGACTTCCGTATATGTGTATATCCTTTATAGACTCGAAAACGGCTCGATCGATTGAGCCCAAACTTGCTATCTAAGTGTAAAAAGCCACGAGAAGTACCACCGCTTCTGAGAACGTCTGAGCACTCCTTCGCCCTTCGCCCCGTCACCGGCGTTGGAATTGATGGGTTAATGATTAAGGGGCGTTCGTATCTGCGGTGTCGTGGTTAAATAGCGTTTATATACACGAGTATAAATACGGCTCAATCGACCGTCTCGGAAACTAGGGATATCGAGACGAAATTTCGTACTTAGGGCTTCCAAGGGACGGGGGAGATTTTCGTTGGGTCAGTTTGTCCGCCTGAGGTGAACTTGACCTTGAAACGGGTACCCACAAATGATAGCATGCTGTCGGCGTGCCTGTACGGGGCGATATCTCGGCCGTCAGCGGTGACATCGACGTGAAATTTGTTATGTATGGTCAACTCGGGACGGGGAATATTTTTGTCGGGTTATTTTGTCCACCCAACATGACCTTGAAACGGGTACCCGCAAATGATAGCATGCTGTCGGCGTGCCAGTGCGGGGTTACCTTGAAATACAAAAATTAATGGATCGACCAAAGCCATGGGACCAATCCCGCCAGTGGCGGGCTAACCTGCAAGTCTACTAACTTCCTATCTAAGGGTAAAAATCCACGAGAAGTGCCATCGCACCGCTTCTGAGAACGTCCGAGCACTCCTTCACCGTTCGCCCTGCCACCGTCGTTGGCATTGATGGGTTATTGATTAAGGAGCGTTCGTATCTGCGGTGTCGTTGTTAAAGAGCGTTTATATACACGAGTATAAATACGGCTCAATCGACCGTCTCGGAAACTGGGGATATCGAGACGAAATTTCGTACTTAAGGCTTCCAAGGGACGAGGGAGATTTTCGTTGGGTCAGTTTGTCCGCCTGAGGTGACCTTGGCCTTGAAACGGGTACCCACAAATTACCTTGGGCGATATCTCGGTCGTCAGCGGTGACATCGACGTGAAATTTGTTATGTATGGTCAACTCGGGAAGGGGAATATTTTTGTCGGGTTATTTTGTCCACCCGACATGACCTTGAAACGGGTACCCGCAAATGATAGCATGCTGTCGACGTGCCTGTACGGGGTTACCTTGAAAAACAAAAATTAATGGATCGACCAAAGCAATGGGACCAATCCCACCAGTGGCGGGCTAATCTGCTAGTAATATATAATAGTCAAATACTAATATATATAATACATGTATTTTTCTGTTTATATATTCGTTACTAGTGTTATTATTGACGAATAAAATGTATATATATATAAACAAAAATAGGAGCTATGGGATAACTTTGATTAATAACGTATATTGCGTGCCGCTTCGACTTTTTGCAGGATGTATTTATTCGCGGATGTATCTTCGCGGATGTCTCATTTTTGCAGTATGTACCTTTTATGACCGCGTTAATTGCTTTCGATTTTTAGGAGTGAACAATGGCTGGGCCACATTGGAAGATTTTATTGTGGGAACACAATGCATAATATTAACAGGTAACATTGCTGATGAAGTGTGTCTCAGTTGGAATGTAGACTAAAGGTCGTATTGCGAAGTATTGGGTGTGTATTTAATCCGATTAGTATATTTTTGGTCCGCATTTTAGAGGCCAGCTGGTGTGGTGAATGGGAAATTTGCAGTGATAAGCCGTAATTGTTGTAATAATTTGAAGGGTTAGTTGTTTTAACGGAATTCTGAGGTGGTGCATTCATAAAACGAATATATTTTAACATGATCTTGATGGCGTCACCATTTCTGACTATTATATGGTTTTCTTGTTTATTTTTCGGTTTGGTTTTCGTCACTAAATAGACTGAATGAAAATGAGTGATAGGATTTTCCTCTTAAAATAGACCAGACTGTGGCGGATGTAGATTTGTGCCACAATAGAGGGGAGAAATTGCGACTAATATTTCGTGATAGGTATTCGCTTCTGGCATTAGAACATTGGATTTTATCAGCGGCTGCTGGGGAATAGGGATACCACAGCATATTTACAATTTTTTATCTAAAAAAATTCCGAAAATATTTAAATTCACAAAACAATTCATATAAATTTTCATTTTATTTTTGGAAATATCTGTCAATCATTTTTATATTGTAAAATGTATGTTCTATAAGTGTAGCAAAGAGCAGTTAAGTTTATATCAGATAAAATATATTTTTCTAAAAAAAAATCCTTATTTTTAAGGAGACAATTGCATACATTTAAAATTTTCGTACACACATATCATGCGATAACTTATATACCAAAAGGGGTAAGACCGACACAAGGACTATTCTATAACATGAACCAAAATATAATTTTCAAGTTTAAACTGGTTAGTGGAGATATATGATATATAAGTTTCCCCTACCCCAAAATTCCTGATTTTTCGAGTACGGTATTGTAAAAAAAATTCTAAAAACGTATTTCCCGGACTATTCAGGGATGGAGTGTCCATGGCGGGATGCATAGGTATTCAATGAGTTCCTGTATGGTCATGTGTGAGGTGAATATGTATACGGGGAGTAACTATGGTTATGTGTGGTTGTAGTTATATACCCAATGTGGCTGTATGGCAATTGATGTGGTGTATGGATATAACGAAAGTATGGTATGGAGTATAGCTGGATGGTCATTGGCGGGCATGTGGGTATGTAGGGAGTGCCCTTATGGTAATGAGTTGATGAGTGTACCTGGTGTGTCTGCATGGGGATCCATTGGTCTATGGTCGTGGTTGGGGTGTGCGGATATGCCCAACTGTGGCTGTATGGTCATGGGTGAGGTTTGTGTGTATTCGTGGCTATCGCTTTCCACAATAACTCAAGCAAATATTAATCGATAGACTGTTTAGTTGTCAATTGATTAAGTAACATTGTTTAATAACAAAGAGAGTCACAATTTGCTATCTATTCGGAACAGCAGAGAATAATGTTCGGGATAGATGTGCATTTTACCGAATTTGGTTGCCATTTTGCAAGCCATCTTGGGTAATTTTTTCTAGAAACACCCGTTTGACGCATTAAGACAGTTCAAACCAATACACACATTTAATAGAAAAGATAGTTCCATTTTACTTGAAAAAATGCTCCAAACCTGAAAATTAATTTTTGCCGATTGTGATGTCACGTTTGTGAGAGAAATGCAGTATTTCTGGTAATGTCAGTGGCTACAACAGTAACAGTTAACTAAGTTGCATATTTGCCGCCACATTGGCGGTCATTTTGAGTAAAAGTGACACTTTTGGTTCCATTGAGTTGGAATATTCATAAGTAAAGGTATGCCTCACTTACATTGCACAGTCTGTGCATTTATTTTTGAAATATGACTAGAATGCCAATGGTGATTTTTGTTGAAATTTTATACCGCATTCTGTAAAATCAGATTTTTGAGGGATAGGAAGGGCCTATAGGCCTACATAATGGCATATTTCATTGCTCCAATGATCAGTTAAAATAAAGTCGCAATTCTCAAGAGTTCCAAACAGCAGAAACTAATCTAGAACAATTTGTGAAAAATAACCAAATTTTCCACTTCCGGTGGCCATATCGGTGGCAGTCTTGGACCTTGAAGTTCCAGTTTTCCCTAGTATGCTAGCATTGTGCCATACCTTAACAACAAAATATTTGCTGTTAACATCTTTCTTCCTGAACAATACACATTAGGGTAAATTAAACTGCCAAAGAAGTTAAGTTATGTGGGAGAAGGGGTGCACGATGGATCCTACCAGCCCATGTACTGATATATAGGTTATATTAGAAGTCGTGGCGAAAGATGCCTACCCTGGGCTAGTGTTCGAAATAACCCCAAAGGAATTTGAAGGGCCCACAAAAGGGTATTTCTAATGAGAAAATTCCAAAAGTTGACTTTTAGTTTTTATCCCATTTTAGACCACACAATTGAACACGCATGTTTATCGGTCATAATTTGGTTTCAATATGTAATTCAATGCAATTATCAGGGCGTATACAGATTTTTTGACTTACATTAAACAACCAAGAAAAACTTTCAACTGCACTAAAGAGCGTTCCCGGTAACACCTGGAATGTATTCGAGCTCATACAATTTTATGGGTTGGCTGATAAGTAAAACTCAAGTGGATTTATAAAAGCATCCATGTGTCGTAAGAAAGCGTTAGATGTTTTTATATACCCTTCGAGAGTCATACTGTCCGAAGTCACATCGTTGTCGAAAGTCACCCCATTTTACGGTACTTCAACAATGTTACATGTCGAGTGGCATAACCATTCTTCACACCTAAATATTGAAAGCAATTAACGCGGTCATAAAAGTTACATGCTGCAACAATTAGGCATCTGCGAAGACACATCCGCGAATCGAATACATACATCCTGCAAAAAGTCTAACCCGAAGTCACATTTCTCCGTAGCTCCTATGACATCGTCAGAACTGCTAAGCAGTATAAACCCTATAGCGCCTATCGGTAAATGAGTTATCTACCGTGACGTACTTCGCGAAATAACTTCCGGTTGGTATATTGCGGACCAGGAAGTATGCATATACACTCTAAGAAAACAGCTCCAAATTTGGTTCCCCCTGATAACCAAATACCAACATAGGACCAAACAGTTTTGTTCCACACTGCTTTTGTTCCATCTGGAACCAATATCCTAAGTTTGGTTTTTTCAAAGAACTCACCGAATTCACCGAATTTGTGAGGGAACACGGTCTAGCTTAAATGGCCTATAGTCTAACATTTTACAATATGTCCACTCGTTTTGCGATTAATGTGATATTCGGAAGACTAAATCAAGCGATATTCCTTTGAGATAGCAATGAGCACATGCCTATAAACGGTTTCGAGTCATATGTGGACCCTGATCATTTTATTGCTGGCGGAGGGTAACTCGATTGCTAACCATCAAACGCGCTCATAACTTACATGCACAGAGTGTCACGGGACATTGTTTCCACAGGCACTTCTCATTGTTTCCTAGTAAGCATTCAATGTACCAAATGTGGAACCTAATGGAACTATTTGGTTCCATGCTCTGGTTATATCCGTGGAACCCAGGTAGGGAACAAAGGAGGTCACATTGACGTTCACACGTTCGCAGTTTCAGTCATTACAAATATTCAACACTTTAGTGAAAGGTATGGTGCTATGTGTGCCCACGACCCATATCACTTAACGAGCCTTCGTGTAGCTCACTAAAGTCCTGCATCTTGTTGCATTTCAGAAATGATCAAACTCCCGAAAGTCAGAGAACCAGAAAAGCTGAGCTTCGTTGGCGGAGACGAAGGCGATATCTTATTCCCGACTATACCGGATCTCGTGGAGTACTGGTCAAAGCATAGCCCAGAGAAAGAAGCATTCGTCGTGTATACGCCATCTGGCGACAGAACGAGCATAACATATGGAGAACTCTATTCAAAATGTCGACAATTTGCCTCAAAATTGTATGATCTGGGAATACGTAAAGGCGATGTGGTTTTGATAATCCTCGGTAACAGCATCGAATGGCTGGTTGTTGAATATGGCGTGATGATCCTGGGGGCCATTGCGTTCAACAGCTATGCGTCCCGTCGCGATCTATCAGACCTGGACCATGTTGTCAAGACATCGTCGCCTTCCGCCTACGTCTTCGAGCTTGACCAAGAAGCTGCACCAATACATGCTGAGCATATTGCCAAACTCGCTCTCGATAAACCAGTGATATGTGTCGGTAAAGACAAGCCCAAAGGCACTTTCTTCAACTTTTCAGATCTAATGAAAAGAGATACGCAAAATACCTGGGACACCAATATTGACCCGGATGACCCGGTAGTGATCATGAGGTCGTCAGGGACAACTGGGCGATCAAAACTTACACTTTGGTCGCACAGAGGAGTATTGGCGATGTTCCGCTTGTTTCGTGAGAAGACGATTCCTTCCACATCAGAGATACGGATTACAAATGCCGATTTCGGTTGGATGGCCGGTAGCCCTCTGTTTGAGCTAGTATGTGGATCGACGGCAATTTCCTGTAGCCATTTGGATTTGAGCATGAATATACAGGAGTTATTTAATATCATGGATCGAGAATCTGCGACGTCATTATTGCCGACACCTGACGTTTACAATAGAATGGTTGCAATGAAACCTATGCCGAACGTTCCAGAGTCAATGAAGAGTTTTGTATTTGGTGGATCACCGGCTAAAGAAGAATGGACGGAGTTGTTGGAGTATATTCCTAATGGTTTCGCAGCGTATGGGTGTCTGGAGATGGGACTTATATCCATTAAACAATTTAGTAGGGAACGCGGTGACGTCATTGGAAATAACATCGGTGGACGACCGTCAGAGGGCGTAGAAGTGAAGATAACTAACGAGGGAGGGAAGATGGTGGACAGAAACGTGATTGGCAACATATGCGCAAGATGCAAGTACAGATTTCTCGGTTACTATGGCGACGATCACATGACCAGCAAGTACATGTCACAGTCGAATTGGTACACAACCGGCGATGTTGGTTATATTGATGACGGCGGGCAGTTGTATGTGATAGGACGACTCCAGGAAGCCATTACGAAGGGATCAATTACTACGTATGCCAGTGAGATAGAAAAAGAAGTCAAAGAATTGAATATCAATCATATAGTTGAGTTGGTGGTTGTTCCTGTTCCGGATGGTGTTTATGGGCAGGTTAACTGCTTCTGCGTTGTGACAACAGCCGCTTGCAATATATCAGAAAAGGAACTACAAAAAGCAATATCTGATCAATTTGACTTGGATTCTGATTCCAAACCTGATTTCCTTATCTTTATACCAGATATACCATACAACATAAACGGAAAAGTTGACCGACCTACTTTAGTTAAACGTGCCAGAGAACAAATTGGCCGTTGAATTTTAGTTCAAATGTTTAATTACCGTTGAATTAGGAAGCCTGGATTCCGAGCTAATGTAAAAAAAATTATACGGATTGTTGATGTCAGTTATCCTTAATTATTTTTGAATTATCTCTGATATCATATCATGTATAATTATGTGGAATATGTGTACACGGAATTGAATACTAAATTGTGATTGTATCCGCTGTATTAATATACCGTATCTGCTTTGGCTAGAAAATGTGTGTCAATTGCAGTACACACGACAAACTGGAAGGCAGAGTTCTGTCCCCTCGCTATGCTTAGAATGTGAGGAAATCTTTCAGGTTTCGTATTCAAGACTGCTCGGTTACGATTCATGTTGCATTACTCTCAGAAACCACACTGATCAGGGAACTGTCCATATTATTTGGAAATTGGTTAGGTCAAATCAGAATGGATTGTAACCGGCAAAACTTTTAATAAAAAAATGTTAGATTTAATTACGAATATATACGTGATGACAGTAATCAGACTGTCATAGCTAGGGAACTTAACTCTATACCTTGCAGTTTGTACACACTAATGTAAGCGTATGTGGCATGTAAGCATGTTCAGGGTTCTTCAGTACAGCCAAGTAATAAGACGTGTTCTATTATAATTTGACGGATTATATATATGTAAGACTAAATGTCAAAGAGCGGTTCCTGACCATGTCTCATGACAGGGCGACCACAACGAGCGTTTAGAGAAAGCTGAAGTGACCTATTATTCTCTCAGAAATATCAACTCATCACAGCTGGAAATTAAAACTACTTGGTACATCTGAACTGCATTCATAGTAAGCTAGGCTTCTTTTCTGAACTATAGGCACTGTTTAAATTCAATTGGTGCTGAAAAGGTGACATGTTTTAAGCCAAAAATATATTTCTAAATAAAAAAATAAACTGAACTTTAATGAATCCTTATGAAAATCACAAAAATCTGAAAGCAGATATTGTTATCTACTAAATCCACTTATTCCGTACTGTTATTTCAGGTAGATTCATTTTGGTACGAATATTGTTTTTGTTTTGAAATCCAAAGTCAGCGCTAATTTGCCCTAGGGCATCCGATGCCAAACCAGATCGATTATGACCCACAGAGGCGACCCATGTCCGGGCGATCATTAATACTTGTTCCTCAATAATCTTCTTCGCGTTAGGGGGTGGTAACAGGTCGAGATTGCATGCTTTTCTGTGACTTTTGTGAGCCTATTATTAAATTAATTACCCAGACGACATTCCATAATTGTAAGCGACGCAAATCAAAATCGCCCACAAAGTCACTTAAATCGTGCAATTTCTAGTTGGGACCTTCATCACCTATACAGTGAATTACATTATGAATGAACATGTAATAGTATAACTAAACAATATATTCCCCGCGTTATTTTTTCGACAGTATAACGTTCCCTGTCAAAACTTCAAAAAGTTCCCAGGTTTTGCGCTGATGGAATATGATCTTTCGTGCGTTAACCATAGTAGAGATTCATGGCATGATCTACGGATGCTGATACAACTATAATCACTGTGCCACCTGGCGACATCTCTCAGTGCACCATGCGATATATGGAACGCGTTCTCAGCGATTCGACCAGGCCCGCAGAGGCGACCCTTTTTCGGGCGATCACGTTTCGACAGATATATATATAGTGCAGTTGGGGAAGTGCATTCTCAATAATGTTTGCGTTCTCAATATGTGCTAAACAAGAGGTGGGGTTTTGTCAAAAAGCCTGGCTTGCGAACTCATTTTAGGTACTGGTCATGTGAACTCATATACCAAAAATCTGTAAAATCTGTTGACATTTGTGGACATTAGCCATGTGACGTCGTCCATTTGCACCAAAAATAATAAACAAAATCCAATAACTCTGCTGAAAATATCCGGCCGGACCTGGTTTGCGAACTCGTTCTAGATACTGGTCATGTGAACTCATTTACCAAAACTCTTTGAAATCCGTTGACATTTGTGGAAATTAGCCCTGTGACGTCGTCCATTTGCACACAACAAAATAAACAAAGTCCAATAAGTCCGCTTAAAATATCCAACCGGACCTGGTTTGCGAACTCGTTCTAGATACTGGTCAAGTGAACTCATATACCAACTAGAATGCACTCAGAGAGATGCCAACGTGCGCAAAAATGTAATAAACAATAATTAAAAAAATAATTTCACTGTATTTTACTTAATTTATTTAATTTAATTTAATGTTAGCAAAAAAAGACAATTACCATTTCTCATTTCATCACAGATAAAAGGCAAATTACTATATTAATCATTTAAGTAATTAAAACCAATTCCATGTTGCCGAAAGGATGAGACTTTAATATCGATTACATTTTTTTCAGCGGCATATTTTCATTTTCATTTTCCGATAGTCAAAGTTGACCAAAGGAGCAATTATAAGAAATAATTAATACCATTCGTGTAAATATTGATAACAGCCAATAAGCAACAATAAATATCAATAATTAATCAATAATTAATCAATAACGATCATTTTATGTAATAATAAACTCTTCAAACGGTGTTTGTGTCAACAAATGCGTTTTGTTTTGTGTTACGTCATTCGTCGTATTTGACCCGGAACTCGGCTGAAGGTTAGGCTATTCAGCCTATTGCGTCGAATTACGAAATCGCGTTTTGAATGTCTCTCTTTTCCCGCACGATAAAAAGAGGTCTTCGCACGAACCAAAAAATGATAAAACTTCCCAATTATAAGTAAAAATACCCAAATGAAGGAGTCTATGTAGGTCCCGAAGGAGTCTATAGACTCTTTGATGTAGAGTTCTGATTGAGAAAATGTAGGTCATAACTCTGACGTATTTTGACCTGGGAGAAAAATCGAAATCGAGGCTCACCACGAGCATGCCAGTTTTAAATATAGAAACATGGAATCCCGACAAATGGCGATATCGGCGACAAACAAATAATCGAAAACAACACCTAAAATAAACATAGCAAAAACGCGGCACAGTAAAAATGTCAGAACGCCAAGAGGTTTTACGTCGTTTTTGGTGACGTCATGGAGTGAAACGGAGTAGGGTGACACCAAGCTACGTACGAATCTGTCTGATCGCCATACTGTTGCGCGAGCGCACGTAAATATCTTTGAAATCCGTAGAGATTTGTGGAAATGAGCCCTGTGACGTCGTCTATTTGCTATTTGGTAAATTCGACAAAAATAATAAACAAAGTCCAATAACTCCGGTAAAAATATCCGGCCGAACCTGGCTTGCGAACTCATTCTAGGTAATGGTCAGGTGAACTCATATACCAAAAATCTTTGAAATCCGTTGACATTTGTTCAAGTTAGGACTCTTACAAATTCGGGACGGACGGACGGAACCAATTCCTATATTTCATTTGGCGGGGGATAAAAAGCTTTTGCCATGGATACTGATGCTGAAACAACTCATCACTGCGCCAGATTGCGGCATCTCTCGGTGGCCGGTGTACCATGATGGTGGTGTGTGTGCCTCTCCCCTAGCGCTCGACTCAAGGTGGCATATATATATATATATACCTGGTTTGTTTCAGCATTCATAGCCATGCATGGCAAAATTTTCAAAGAGTAAATCTTCCACAAGCAAAACGACTGTTTCAAACGAGTGCATTCATTGAACAGCTCGAGCACTTAACTATAGTGTAAGCATTGGTTTATTTTCTCAGAAAATTCAGCACGCTTAAAAAACGTCACTTCATGGTTCTCAAGACAAAACAATTTTTCCTACCAAAATGAATCTATTTGAACTAATAAACAACTGGGCGTACTAGGTCATAATAGCTGATCGGTTATGAGCTTGTTTGTATGGATTAAATTACTTTACGAAAGCGCATTAGGGCCCTCCAAAACACCAGGGATATTCAGACCACAGGGGCGTGTGGTGTAACGCTCTCCGCTGCCCGCCACATTTTGATTCAGCTATTTTAACAGTACAATAGAGTTACTTCGCTTATAGTAGACATGATCTTGTGCGGATCTATGTACACCCCTTGTTGAGTGGTCCTGCTAATGTCCTATGATGCTGGTGGGTCCTGCTGAATTACTATGATGCTGGCATAGGGCAAACTGATGCTGTTAAGACAATGGTACCGTTATGTTTTCTAAAGTTGTTAGTTTGCGTTGTTTGGCTAATGCGAGCGATTTGAGAAAAAGCTATTCGTGGTTTATACCTGGCGAGGCTCATCGCGGGATTAATGGGATTATCCATCCAAACAAGGGGATTTGACGGCGGTCAAAGATTGACCGGTATTGATTGATTGATTGTTTGCCGGTCACATAAAAGCATGTTCGTTTTATATACTCTTTAGGAGTTTGGATATAAAATTATATAGTATAACTGTCGCTTTGTAACGACCAACACAGACAGACATGACAATTGGAACTATATTCCCTATTCCTTATTTTCAAAAATGTCGCTTTCGACCGATTTGACGACATGGGTGGGTGGCCCGCCCCAAATACCAGCTAGAAACACCCCGACCCCCCACCCATCACCCCCGGGGGTGCCACCCCGAGGGGGTGAAAATGGGGTATGGACCATTTTCGAGAACTGTAAGGATTTCGACCGATTTGACGGCATGGGTGGGTGGCCCGCCCCAAATACCACCCAGAAACACCCCGACCCCCACCATCACCCCCGGGGGTGCCACCCCGAGGGGGTGAAAATGGGTTTGGACCATTTTCGAAAACGGTAAGGATTTCGACCGATTTGACGGCATGGGTGGGTGGCCCGCCCCAAATACCACCTAGAACCACCCCGACCCCCCACCCATCACCCCCCGGGGGGGGGGGTGCCACCCCGAGGGGTGAACATGGGGTATGGACCATTTTCGAGAACGGTAAGGATTTCGACCGATTTGACGGCATGGGTGGGTGGCCCGCCCCAAATACCACCTAGAAACACCCCGACCCCCACCCATCACCCCCGGGGGGTGCCACCCCGAGGGGGTGAAAATGGGGTATGGACCATTTTCGAGAACGGTAAGGATTTCGACCGATTTGACGGCATGGGTGGGTGGCCCGCCCCAAATACCACCTAGAAACACCCCGACCCCCCACCCATCACCCCCGGGGGTGCCACCCCGATGGGGTGAAAATGGGGTATGGACCATTTTTGAGAACGGTAAGGATTTCGACCGATTTGACGACATGGGTGGGTGGCCCGCCCCAAATACCACCTAGAAACACCCCGACCCCCACCCATCACCCCGGGGGGTGCCACCCCCGAGGGGGTGAAAATGGGGTATGGACCATTTTCGAGAACGGTAAGGATTTCGACCGATTTGACGGCATGGGTGGGTGGCCCGCCCCAAATACCACCTAGAAACACCCCGACCCCCGACCCATCACCCCCGGGGGGTGCCACCCCGAGGGGGTGAAAATGGGGTATGGACCATTTTCGAGAACGGTAAGGATTTCGACCGATTTGACGGCATGGGTGGGTGGCCCGCCCCAAATACCACCTAGAAACACCCCGACCCCCACCCATCACCCCCGGGGGTGCCACCCCGAGGGGGTGAAAATGGGGTATGGACCATTTTTTGAGAACGGTAAGGATTTCGACCGATTTGACGGCATGGGTGGGTGGCCCGCCCCAAATACCACCTAGAAACACCCCGACCCCCATCCATCACCCCCGGGGGGTGCCATCCCGAGGGGTGAAAATGGGGTATGGACCATTTTCGAGAACGGTAAGGATTTCGACCGATTTGACGGCATGGGTGGGTGGCCCGCCCCAAATACCACCTAGAAACACCCCGACCCCCCCCCCCACCCATCACCCCCGGGGTGCCACCCCGAGGGTGAAATGGGGTTTGGACCATTTTCGAGAACGGTAAGGATTTCGACCGATTTGACGGCATGGGTGGGTGGCCCGCCCCAAATACCACCTAGAAACACCCCATTTTCATGATGGGTGGGGGGTCGGGGTGTTTCTATGTGGTATTTGGGGCGGGCCACCCACCCATGCCGTCAAATCGGTCGAAATCCTTACCGTTCTCGAAAATGGTCCATACCCCATTTTCACCCCCTCGGGGTGACACCCCCGGGGGTGATGGGTGGGGGGTCGGGGTGTTTCTAGGTGGTATTTGGGGCGGGCCACCCACCCATGCCGTCAAATCGGTCGAAATCCTTACCGTTCTCGAAAACGGTCCATACCCCATTTTCACCCGCTCGGGGTGGCACCCCCCGGGGGTGATGGGTGGGGGGTCGGGGTGTTTCTAGGTGGTATCTGGGGCGGGCCACCCACCCATGCCGTCAAATCGGTCGAAATCCTTACCGTTCTCGAAAATGGTTCATACCCCATTTTCACCCCCTCGGAGTGGCACCCCCGGGGGTGATGGGTGGGGGGTCGGGGTGTTTCTAGGTGGTATTTGGGGCGTCAAATCGGTCGAAAGCGACATTTTTGAAAATAATGAATAAGGAATAGGGAATAAGTTCCAATTGTCATGTCTGTCAACAACAGACATTATTAAAATAGTTTAAAATATATAATTATGCTCTAGAATGTTTCCTATAAATAACGAATCGTTCGGATTAGCCAATTACCTCTAAACTAACAACTAAAGAAAAATAAGGATAATTTTTCTCAACAGCAAACAACCACCCACAAGCCACTACAGCTAAATCAGCTGGACCCACCACCAAACTTGACCAGGTGTAAGCCATTCACAATCGATGGTCAAAACAGACAGATAACAAAATCACGAATGTCAAAGGCAATCGAGATGCTGCCTTGTTGGTTACAGTACGGTAATGTTGGCGCAGTAATTGTGTTTCAAATTCGATTTATTTTAAAATCAACCAATTTTCTGCACAAAATCTAATTTTTAGTCCCGTACAAGAACGTATCGCGAGCGAGTGACCGTCCCTTAATTCTATCAGCTTCAAACCAATGTAATTATATATAACATAGGATTGCAATAAAATTAGAAATTAAACCGATGATAAATACAACATGTCATGGAGCAACCGATCAGGGTCGATGCGTATCTAATTATAAGCCGGACTTTGATTTACATATCAGTGCTCTCATAATGAAGGAACCTTTCCCGATATCTCATACAAAATCCCTCAAATTGTTTCTGATCTCAAAATAATTCCATTCAATTCCTATCTCGGCGAAGGTTTCGTGGAATAGGAACAATACGTTGCTGTCAAAGACATACGATGACGTCAATGAATGACGCCAATGAGCGCCATTCATTGATGCATCCCAAACTATCGGTATAGTTGGTTTATAAGAAAGCTAAAAAAAAAATCAAATCCCGAATGAATTAGGTCAATTTACCGCCTTTGTGATTTCTCACTTAGTTTGAGATTTGCGCACTTGAATATTCCAGCAACTCGTATATATAACAACCTTAAATTGATTCTATACAACCTTATATTTGTCTAAATTCAGATTCCGTCAACAATACACCAAGATGTTTTTTTCCGAGTACTTTGTGGTTTGCTTTTTACATTTGTCGCCCGAGCTGCGAACCATGTATGCCACAATGAATATATCCATATTCTTGTATCATTATATATAATTATGTACGTGTACTTCGAGGTATATATAAAGTCATATAATATTAGTTCTGTTTTTGAATCGTTCAGATTTTTTCAAAGATCATGACACACCAACCGATATAGCGGTTTTGAGGATCTCTACTCTGGCTTATCTCGTATACATATAGGCCTAGCCTACACATAGATCATACTCCACCAGTTCAAAGTCATCAGGGAACTGGTTGATGTTCATGCGGGGAACTTTATAACATTGTTAATAAAAACAACGGATGTAATACATTTCTTATAGTTAATACCTGTTCATTAATTATGTATGTTACAGTGGATGAAGGTCACAGCTGGAGTTGCATGATTTAGGCGACTCTGGTGAACTGATTTTGCTTTTCGTCCCTGACAATCATGGAATTTCTCCCGGATAATCCAGTCAACGCTTATTGTGAAATCGACACATAAAGGTCGCCTAAATCATGCAAACTCGAGCTGGGACCACTCATATTGTCAAATGGATTACTAAGGAAGAGTTACTATATATTCTTGCGTTGTTAGTTCAATGTTATAAAGTTCCCCGTCAGAACAGGCCAGAACATGAGAACGTTCCCAGGGTTTTAAGTGGTTGAATATTATACGGGCGTAGCCAGAGTAGAGATTCGTGACTTTATATACAGCAGTGCAATGTGTCTATCGGCCTATATATAGCTTACATCTGTTATGAATGTTGGTTCAATTATTGCACAAATGCGCACATCGTGGTGTCACGTGCCTCGTCCATTTTAGATGTATTTCACGGTATATATTCCACGGTGTCACTGATAACAAGAGGCTTTGATAACAAGGGGAAACCACTCCAAATGCACCTGGTAATTGTTATGTCCCATCTCGTTAGTAACGAGTGGACAGCGACACTGCTTCAACATCCGCATAAAAGCTCTAGCCCAGATGTTCGCGCATGCTTTCTTACTTTGATGTTTCATGCACAGAATCGTGATTGCCGTTTGACATATTCTCTGATATTATACACTGTTTTGTGTGGCTATAAGATGCATGACGAGCGATACAGCTAGGCAATAAAATCGCGGTTCCTGTATGAAAAGAAATCACAACCCGTTTAATTGTGTAGAAGCGGATATTAAACATTAGAGTTTTGATTTTAAACGTCCAATTGTGCAGATTGTCGCATATATATAGAGATGAAGGTGCGTGCTTATTACATCATAGTATGGAATCCTATTAGGGCCACTTCCTAATGACGCTTTCGGCTCGCGCCAAAAGCGACAAAAAGTGCGCCATTAGTAACGCGCCGAAAGCGCCGAAAGCGCCGAAAGCGACAAAAAGTGCGCCGAAAGCGACAAAAAGTGCGCCGTTACGGCGCACTTTTTTGCCGCTTTCGGCGCTTTCGGCGCGCGCCGAAACATACCCTAATGGCGCACTTTTTGTCGCTTCCGGCGCGCGCCATTAGGGAGTGGACCTAATAGTATGCCTAATGGCGCTTTCGGCGCGCGCCGAAAGCGACAAAAAGTGCGCCATTAGTAACGCGCCGAAACATGCGCTAATATCGCACATTTTGTCGCTTTCGGCGCGCGCGCCGAAAGCGCCGAAAGCGACAAAACGTGCGCCGAAAGCGACAAATAGTGCGCCGTAACGGCGCATATTTTGTCGCTTTCGGCGCTTTCGGCGCGTTACTAATGGCGCACTTTTTGTCGCTTTCGGCGCGCGCCGAAAGCGCCATTAGGAAGTGGCCCTAATAGGATATCTGTTATCAAACGAGTTTACGAGTTATTATTGCATGCATGTGCTTGGATTTATCGTGAGAGTTGTCCACGAGGCCTATACATCAATTTACAGTAATGTTTTCTGGCACTTTTCTAAGAATATTTTTAAAATAAAGCCATATGCGGGTGATATATATGGCCGCTAGCGCCGCTATTTTAGTTGTTTTGCCTCACCAAGAAATGGCGTCTTCTGATTGGTCGACAGCTGTGTCCCCTAATAGGTATAGTATTGTGCTAAATTTAGCATTGCTATACCTGTCTATAGTATAAATTTAGTACAAAACTAAAACCACACGCAAAAGCAATGAATGCAGACTAAATATCGAGAACATATATATACACAAACCCTGTGGTCGTGCTACCAGGGGGGAGTCTGTAAAAAAATTGCACATATAGGGGCCCAAAAAGTTTTTTCCGACCCCGAGGGACCCACCACCCCCATTTGTGCAAAAAAAAATATTTTTTTCCTCCAAAATTTTGGGGACCCACCCCCTTTCTCATGTTTTTATCAAAATTTCAGAGTATTTTTTTTTAGCCGTTTTTCAATAATTGTGTTAACTGCCTTTCAATCCCATTCCACTATCATTTTTTTGGTGCAAACTCTTGCTGTGTACCATTAAGACTCAAGCAATAACATGCTTAATTGGTAAACACAGATTAGAAAAACGAAAAATAAACTGTATTTCCAGTGTTTCCTGGTGTTTTCAGTATCTAACAACAATAATAAAGCATTGTGTAGGTACACTATATGTCACAAATCGCCCTAGACCCCATTATAGACTTAATATATCGAGTGTGTTGTGTCTGACAGAGAACACTGACCAGTGTAAATAGTGGTAAACAGGTCAGGGGTTCCACAATTATTTGTGCATGACCAAAGAACTCTTTAGTCTTATCCACCGGGGGTGGGGGTGGGGGAGGGGAATTGTTTTTGGTTAGGTATACACCTATATAGATATATGGTTATTATACCCCCCGATATTAGTCGGCGGGTATATAGTTGACGTCTCGAGCCGTCCGTGCGTCAGTCCGTACAAACATTTTGCATTATAACTCAAGAGTCCGTTGTCATATATATTTTGATGCCCTATGGCATGGTGACAGACCAGAAATGGGGAACGAATATGCATAATATCACGGGTTGTGACCATCAATGCCTACCAGATTTATGGGCCCTGTTCGACTTTATGAAATTCAGTCCGTACAAAGTTTTTACAATATAAGTTAAGTGTCAGTTGTCGAATTTTTATGTGGTTTGGTATGGTGATAGACCAGAATGATAGGGGAAGGATGTATGCACATATTACTGCATATCACAGCATTCGGCAAACCTCGTCAGATTCCGTCACCGTTTCCCTTGGCCCGCAGAGGTCACAGGTCGAGGAGTTCAGAATGCATATCACAGGTTTCGCCTATCAATGCATACCAGGGTTACCGGCCTTGTTCCATCCGTAAACACGTTTTGCATTATTATAACTCAACCATGGGTTAAGTTTCCTGAACGCTATTATGGTGGTCCACTGCATGTGAAGTGGGCCGGGATCCTGTGAAATCCAGAATGTTGCTAAATCTGAGGCTAAAGAGTCACTATAGCTGCATATATAGCCATATACCAACAAGCATGGTACTAACATGCTTACAAACAACATTACATGGTCAGTACTTGTAAATTGTTTGAAATAAACCCATTTTGGAAACAATTTACAAGCACGATTTTTTCGGCCTCTGGACCACCCACCCATCCCGGCCCTATATACGGATTTTTTTTTTTGCAGACTCCCCCTGCTGCTACATGTAATAAGTGTGATGCTGGTAGGGCAAACTGATGGTGTTAAGACAAAAATACCGTTGCTCATTCCCCTGTCTTTCGTTAATCTGTTTCAAGGGGGTGCGTGGTGAAATTCGAAGTTAGACACCCCGCATACCCCGGCCTCCCTCAAACGAAGATCCTTTAGATCCCTGTTAACAGACATACGGTAGTTCTACACTGTGACCCATGCGTTGTAATTGATTACATTGCGCACTACCAATTATTTCTACATGCGCTGAGGCTAAGTGTTGGCCAATGAATATAGTCCACAAGGTTGTTAGGTATATGTTTCGGATATATATACTATATATGCAAATATTGTAAAAGTATGACAATTATTTAATCAAACATTGACTCATTAGATGCAACTTAACGTAAGCAAATTCGAGTTGAGGTGTCGCGTACACACGCCGTGAATGCGGTTATATATAGTATATGGGGAAAGGTCCGAAATTGCTTGGGGGCGTCCAGTGTCCATAGCCGTAAGGGCGCCCAATTTGTTAGGGGGACTTAGATTTATTGCCTGATTTTTTTACACGATACATTCATTGTTGCAACAGATTTTTGTAGAATATACCTTGTATATACACAGAAATATAAGAAAATAGATTAAAATTAACCTTATTATGTATAATTCGGGTAAAAATACTTTATTTTGCCACAATTTCTCCCTGAAATACCATACAATTTGCCGGAAAATTGTCCGAAAATTGTCCGATGATATCTCCAGTTTCCCCGAAAATTGTGCCCGTATTTTGAGCTTTCAAAACGTTTGGGAGAGCTACAGTCCTCCTAGTCCATGACCCGCGTACGTATATGGCGTCCACCGTCAATTAGGTAGGGTCGATTCACTAGAAGGTGCGAAATTATCTGTGCCCTTTCTGTCTAAACGTATACGTTCACACACTGGCCAGTTTGCCTGACTATTTTAACGTTCTATTATACCCTGCAATCATTCTTCCTCGCATACTTCGCGCGTGTGTTCACTCTTATAGGACTAGCTATTCAATTTTGCATACATTCGATTTTGTCCATTTTGGCGGCCATTTCGGGACATACATTATACAGATATGATTTAATTTCAACCACCAGCTCATGGTTATATTATACCGGTGCATGTAGTTGTGTATATATATATATTAAATTGACCGGTTTTTATGTCAATTTAAGCAACAATTCATATCATTTCATGTGAGAGAAACAGGTATTGAACACCCTATATAGATCCAACTTCCGGGAAACAAGGCTACCAGGAAATTGAGCACACATGATTGTGTCAATAATATTTAGTACGCATACAAGAACGCTGACATTTGTATCGCTGTTATTATTGCATTTCAATCTAACGTTCTTGCCCTAGTTATTGTACATATGTATAGCACACATTTGACTGCCTATCTTTTTCAAATTACCAACAATGCACGGGTACAAAAGTTCTGATTTTTTTCGGCGTACAAAAAATTGCCATATGTGCACACAGGCGAACTAAATAACCCGCTATCAATAACTTAAAGTTTGATCCCAGATGGTCACTTTGCATTTCCATCGGATTTTTATGAAGTTGTTGTTGGCATATTTATCCATAAACCACCCTACCTATTAAATGATATGCTACAGTACCTTTGAATTCGGAGTAAAAGTTGTTTATGCTGTAATAGTTATAGGAGCACATTACTGGAGCACATTGCTCCTCGCTCGTTACTGCGTGGAAGCGTTACAATGGTATGGCATTCGTCAAACAGGTAGAAAGTTAACAAGTATTTCACAGAACTCAGTCTTTATCACTGATATTTTCCAATACTAGTAGAAAATTTGTCCGGTCAATACAATTGACAAAATAAGTTCTGAAAACTGCCAACAAATATCTAAGTATGGGCATCTTTCAGCTTACGTTATCTGTCACCATTCTTTCATTTGGATTTGCAAATATCTCGCCATCACGTACGATATAACAACATTTTTTAAACAATGGTTTTCTCGAGCATGGTGACACAAGAGTTATTTTGTTTAAAACTCAATTTTCTGCAAGGCACGTTTTCTCGAAAGCGGGATCTATAGGGTGTTAAAGATGCATAATCCGAATTAACGATTGGCTTAGCAGCTTCGGGGGTAAAAAAATATTTGATTCGAGTCGAGGAACCCACCCATCAAAGCTTGTGCAGAGTTATCAGATATCGATGTTTGAAATCTATTATTTTCCACCACCGATAATTTTTAAGTGTCCCAGTAAACAGTCGACGAGAAGACTTTCTTTGACCAAATTACGGACGATGATGGATAACTCTAAAATCAAGTGGCTTTTTTTTGTGTCAGATATTTGACAAACCGGCCGAATGTTGATAAATAACAGGTTTTGGGCAATTTTATACTATAGTTGACTGTATAGTTAGCATTTGGGGGGGGGGGGGGCATTGCTATAGATTCTGATAACTGAAGCGAAAAAAAACATTGTTGTTGTTGGAATCTGATGATATGGGGACCATCGAATCGGATTGAGTATCTTTAATTAATATACATTTGTATTCCACTTTCAATATTATTACATGTTCAGGAAGTAGCCGTCAAGGTCTTATTCTTTCTAATTATTTCTGCTAGTCGATATTTAAGTCAATAAGTATGTACCAGTAGTCCATAAATAAAACATAAACCCAGCTTTAATAGCAAAATGTGACATCCGCATGTCAACAATATAAAATTATAACAAAAGATTTGCAAATGTTATCTTGCCCCTTGAGTCTTTTACAGCAGTCACTGGTTACCAAAACCATTTTATTTTGTATATTATTGCCTACCATACATACACAATGAAACAAGCACAGACATACTGCCCAGTCCATTACGATGCCACATTGTCCGTGGAGTGCATCGGCCAACAAACTTGGACACTGAATATGCACATGCACAATTAGAATTGTGAGGTGAATGCTATAGTCTTTTAGAATATGCAATCCATATATACATAATACATATCTTTATATATTTACTCAGATATATTTCAATGTTGGCAAATACATGGGGCGGGGGGGGGGGGGATCAGATATACATATGGGAACTGTTTTTTATGATCTTGCTTCCGATCATGCTACTACCATTCCAATGTTTTGCGCTGTATTAATTTGTTGGAATATGCGAAATAATAGTAATTTCTGGAAAGAACTGGGCTGATATAATTTTGTTTCATATTATTCTGAATTATTTACTAATTTGGGGGGGGGGGGTGGGTCCAAACATGTTGGTATGGACAATTTTTTTTTAAATGTGCACAGAGGGCTGGGTGGGTGGTCAGGTAGCGGAATATTTTTTTCAATCCTGTGTCTGCAAAATTTTTTCAAGACCCCCCCCCCCCCCCCCACCCCTGCACCGGGCGACTATTTCTCGCCACGTGATACGGACACTATAGGAGAGCCAAAATTAATGGAATAAGAACACCCCTACCCATTTCAAAGGTGGGAACATCAACTTCAAAGATATTTCAGGCACGTTTCAAAAATCTAATTAGGAATTCAATATCTAATATCTCTGGGTTGGCTTATAAGTTTTGGGGAGCGGAAGTTTTGCTCCATATGAAATGAACCTTTTGATATCCTGCTTAAATTAAATTCTCAATGAAATCCATTTGTGATAGACAATGACCCCGGAGCCTTCGTGTGTATTTCCTGTTTCAATCTGTCAATTACAGACGCTCTCGAACAAATAGGTGTCAGGTCGACAATGCCCCGAAGTCACAGTGTCCAACTCTGATACCTTATCATTAACTGCCAATAAAAGAGTCTCTCGTCTCGAACCACTAACAGGGTGCCTTTCTGTCGCTAGTTCAATGGCCCGGGGCCCGAATTCTGTGAGTGTTTGAAGTATGGAGTTGTACATTTGATGCCGACCGAGAAGTGATTGTTGTACCTGGATAACACCGAGTTGGTCGCCTTGTGAAAATATTTGCTCACCCTCTCAAGCCCCGAGCTATGGGGATCTGACCAAATTATTTTGATTATTTGCAGATATTATTGGAAATTGTCTCGCTCATTTTCTCCGTATTTAATTCACTTCGTACTTGTCGTATACTCGATCGTGTCTACCACAAAGCAACACACGTGCACGTTGCCAAGCTCAATTATTTCTGCTGTTTATATCTGGAGTTTAAATTTCAGTTGAGAGTATAACGAAATTAATATATAGACATGAAGGTTTCTCAGTCATGGCACCAGAAAGCCTCTAAATGCAGACAATTTTTTTACTAATCTGATTAAATACACCCGATACTTCGCAATACGATCTTTGAGAGTATAACGAAATTAATATATAGACATGAAGGTTTCTCAGGTATGGCACCAGAAAGCCTCTAAATGCAGACAAATATTTTACTAATCTGATTAAATACACCCGATACTTCGCAATACGATCTTTAGTCTACATAAATAAAGTGAGTAGATGGGCGCGAAGCGCCCGGGATGGTCGAAAAGATCGAGTGATCTTCTCCTTCACCCCAAATTTTAGTCTACATTCCAACTGAGAAATACTTAAATAACAATAATAGCTGTTGTATTATGGATTGTGTACCCGCAATAAAAGCTGCCCAGCCATTGTTCACACCTAGATATCGAGCAATTAACGCGGTCATAAAAGTTATACATACTGCAACAATGAGACATCCGCGAGTACATACATCCTGCAAAAATTATATATAACCGATATGCAATATAGCGAGTACATTATTAATAAAAGTTACCCATAGCTCCTATGACATCGCCAGATCAGCCTCGCAGTATACACCATAGAGGGCGTGGAGAACACAACGCGCGTCTTAATCGAGAATCGTTTATGGAATGAGTTGCGGAAGGCGCAAGTATATAATTCACGAAAGCGGAGCTAGTGCATTTTGAGTCTTTGACTATGCGCCTCCTGCATCGAGTTCGATAACAAATTTAGATTATTATAATGAAAGTTTTGTTCTGCATTTATTCCACACCCCTTGTGTCGGATAAGTTTAATCCAAGAATGTGACCACAATTGATGATATATAAACTGCCTTTATTGAGAGGTAGACGAATGGTTTGCGGTGTGGGTCTGTTTAACTGGTTCATTTTTTATATGTCTGTTGTGTTTATGAAATTATTAAGAACCTTTTTTCCAGATAATGTAACCTAAGTGAATGAAGGGGTGAAAATTTGATATGTATGTCATGTTATTCTCCCACCACATTCATTCAAGTATTGATCTAACAGAATTGCGATGCAATGGGAATTGAAGATTTAGCAATGAATATTAAACATTATTTACGGCAGTGTTGCAATTAGAGTTATTCTTTGCTTAACTTATAGTCTCTATAACTAAGGCCAAAGTTAGTCATATTGAGTCACTGATATGCTTGGGTTAGTCAAATTCAAAGATTTTTTTTCTCTCAGTGTATGTTCCATCTCTGTCACAAGTAACGTTTACGTGCGTGAATTGTTCGATGGTTTTGTGACTTTTCGGTAGGGTTTGCGCACTTTGGAACTGGCTTTCAGTGGCGCGCATGCGTTAACTGTAGAGTAGAATGGGGAACTGTAGCAGGGACAACACTGTCGGCCTTTGCTATTGAATCCATATTATTGATATGAATAAATAAAAATCCGACGAGAAACACTCTAAACTTAAATGGTTGATGCCTCATATACATGCATGGGTGTCTCTTATTGAGCCCTGATGTGGAGCCGATCAAAATTAAGTTGTCAAATCTTCATGTACCCGCAATGTTGACTGGGATAAAATACAATATGCCGTGTAAAATAAATGGAAAAACTTATGTTTGTTCCCGGACAATTTCACACATGCATTCACATGTATACACGGGTAGACGATTGGTTCTCCGACTATCACAATTTGGTCCACCTCACAATTTGGACTATTTTTAAAATTTGGTCGGGGATCATATAATAAAGTCCCGACTAATTGCATTTACATGATGATTTTAGTTCCCATAGTTTTCTGGTCCCGACTGTTTGGTGCTATCACCGTTCTGAGTTGGGAGTGTCCACTACCAATTTCCAACTGTATCCAGTCAGACTGACCAGTTAAATTTCACTTGCACCTCTCTCTTTGTTAGGAGTTTTCCAACTGCATGGTATTCCAACCTTTCCTGCATGTTGGAAAATTACAAGAATATATATGGTTGGCAATGAGTGTCATTTGAATCTGAAATTTGACTGAACGTAGGAACAGTTTCAGCTCTTGGTAAACAACATTATGCACTGTTGGAAAAGTACCCTACAATTTTACGACAACAATCGGACAAACATTTTATGTCATATTTTACGGTAGCAACGCACATGAATAGAAAAAATCTTGTCCACAAAGTTGCGGGACCAATATTTGAACAAAACTGTTTCCGGTGATTGTTTTAGGGCAATCCTCCTAAATCTATACCGTAAATGGGGAACACGACAATCAGTAATTTTTGTCGGGTGCCGACCAGCGGTTTGGGACCTGCTATATATGTCAGACCTGGGACTATATTAGTCCCAGGTCAGACATTAGGTAGAACAGGATTTCATGAATACACGTCTTGGCCCATAGCGATATAGACTCGAAGAAGTGAACTTGCCAATATTCCCACATGTTATTCTCGCAATTGATTGATTTTCATGATTCAGTTGTTACAACCAAATAGTCTACATATGTCTCGCCAAGAGACTGATATTCTTGGTTCATATGTTATTGCTATATTCTTTGCGCTAACTATTAGTTGGAACAGCAAACTATCAGAACAGTTTCACATTAATTGACTTTTCCTCGCATAATCGATGGATCAACTTGTATTGACCTTTCGAAGATCACAGTGAAGACTCAAAAAGGATATCAATGTCGTTGTGTTATACCATTTTAATTAAATTTGACGCCGGGGGCTGTCGAGGGTAAAACGCGGGTCTACCCAATAATTCGGACAATTTTATTAATACTCTGGTTAGTGCATCTCGCCGCCGGGTGGTAACATAGAGGGCAAACGCTTTTGTGTGGTAACAATTCCATTGTTTGTTCTGAGAATCAGCCTTTAGCTTCGGTTTTCCATAATTGAAGTGTAGGCTGTTTGGAAAGTGTATAGGTAAACTCCTGAGCTAATGCTAATAACACAGTTCCTCGTATCATATGCACAGAACGTTGTATTACATTCAGGACATGGCCATAGGGGGTCTCATTCTAAACCTCGGCACTATTTTCAACAGTTGGAAAATGTCGTGGAACATCTGCAGCACAAGGTTTCGACTATGTTAGATGACAATTTCCGACAATTTGAAAACAAAACTTGTGGTATCAGAGGAAAAAATCCAGGTGGATGCAGGGGGGGGGGGGTGAAAAAAAATTCCGGCACCAACAAGCAATTTTTTCCGCAACTAAAAAAAAATTATGCTTGTTTTTTTAGTGTTTTGGCAATGAGTTGGGCTTCAAAACCACTTTGAATGAGAGAAATAATGTAATTCTAACTGGTAAACTGACTGCAGGCAGTTATCGTGTTGTATTTTGTTGCAAATTTTGAAATCCAAGATGGCCGCTGGCAGCCATGTCTTTTTGGCCGAATGACCTCAAAATGACTCATTCCTATTTACATGTCCATGTTAACATCCATGATAAATAGTATGCACAGAAATTCATATACAGCTGTTTACAGTGAATTTCCCTCGGAGTCATTGTGTTCCCGCCATAACATCTTCAACAGTGGTCCAGCCATTGTTGATATCTAAACAATGAAAGCAATTAATGCGGTCATAATAGTTACATACTGCAACTATCAATCCAGCGAATATGATATGATTGATAGAACAAACCACTATTATGATGATCGTGTGCATGGTTATTTGTTTATAATACGTATCAATTGACATATACGCACCCGTTCCCTCATTAAAATCAACATATTTCGACCATTTTAGGGGAACTCCGCGAATTCGGGGACATCCTCAAATATATCCGCAAATAGGGACCTACTGCGAATTGTCACAACAGGCTATCAGTAGGTTGAATACTATTTCCCTTTTTACTAAAGTAAACAAGTAAATATCGAATGACGATACATATATTTGTAAACAAGCATTGCAAATAATGTTATTGGGACGAAAAGTCGAAAGACTTGTTCCGTATTATGATGATGATGATGATGGTATGATTGATAGAACAAACCACTATTTATATAATGATCGTGTCGTTATTTGTTTAAAATACGTATCAATTGACATATACGCACCCGTTCCCTCGTTAAAATCAACATATTTCGACAATTTTAGGGGAACTCCGCGAATTCGGGGACATCTGCAAATAGGGACCTACTGCGAATTGTCAAAACCGGAAAAACCGATTATCTATTTATAAAACGTCCACAGACACACAGCAATCTAAAATTTGCCCACCAGTATACACCCGATGGGCGTTAATGAACTGACTCGGATAACTGAGTTCGCACCGTGCCTGAATGCTAATAGGTCATATATTATATAGTTTTAATACGCCGTGTCGCTAACTCGCGGATCGGTTCCGGTGGTTTTAGTGTTAGAGGTCAAAGTTCTGGAGTAGCATTTATATGGAAGTCATGAATATTCAAAAGCTCCATATATATGGACTAATGCTACTCCAGAACTTTGACCTGTAGCACCAAAACCACGGAACCGGGGCTGGATGAATCTCTGAAACCACGGAACGGGGCTGGGTGGATCCAGTACCGCCGCGACCCAGTGATCTCGCTTACTAGTATTAAGAACAATTTGCCGGGTCTTTTTCATTTGGAATTTCTCACTGCCAAATATTGTCGCTTTGCCTCAGAATTAATTTTAATGAAAACTATTAACATCGTTGTTATTTAATTAAAGTATAATTCACGATGTGGTTTATTGGTCGACATATCAGGAGTAACATGCTTCAATTATACGAAGCCCATCATTGAGGGGAGGGGGCTGCATGGTTCATTACATGCATATATAGTCCATGATGATTGAGCCCATCATTGAGGGGAGGGGGCTGCATGGTTCATTACATAGTCCATGATGATTGAGTCCATTATTGTGAACTGATGATGGAAAACAATATATATCTCAAGAAGAAGAACAGTGTTGTATAACTGGTCAAACCAACCTAAATAAATAGGGCGTACAAATACGATATTGACAAAATTATAGGGGATCGGGCGCCAAAAGTTCCTGAAGCTGCCAACTTGAAGTAACCACAAATGTCAATTTGCCTTCAATGCACGGGGTCCTTTCAGTCAATAAAATAGCTATTTTCAAATTACCGTGCTCAGCAACATCCCAAAAAAAAAGACAACACGACAATAAAAATCGCTGATTCTGTTTTGTTTATTTGGGGTTTATCGTCATTTCAGCCGCTAGACTATATCACGAACTTGTCAGTTTTACTTGAAGAGGGATCGAGACTATGTAGAGGGTTTTTTTCCACTGGTAAATCACTCCGCTGCCCATAGAAATCACATACCCCGCGGAAAGCGATTGACAAACTTGTCCAGATACACGAATCAGCATACGTCTGTATGTGTGCATCACAAATCCGGGTTCATCGGGATTTGAACCAGCTTTGCCATCTATATATGTTGGCCTAATGCACCATATGCCCCTTACCAACTGAGCCACCCGGGCCAATTGTGAAGCAAGTGATTGGTACACGTATATAGTAATTACTATATGCAAGCACCAATCACTTGCTTCACAATATTGGCATGATGCTGTTTATCTGTTGGCTAACCGGTACCGGCCGATGTTGGCATACCGGTACCGGCCTATACCATTTGCCATAACAATATCACCCCTTACTCGTATTGATTAAAATTTGAGTAAAATTTCGCTTTATTGAATCGTGCCACAACCCCATTTTTACGTCCGCCACCATCTACCATGAGGGCGCATGCCACACGACCGGGCCAGCGTGCAAAACATTACGGCGCCAGCACGGCGAACCGGTACCGGGTGGCATGCACGGTAAACCGGCACCGACGTGAAATGTTTACTGGGAATGAATACATTTTCAAGAAAGAAAAGTATATATTTCCGTGGATATTACATGCTGAATGGCAAGCAAACAATCTAAAACTGATGTTTTTCTTCAATATACTTATTTCTGCTGTATTTACTGGGACGTGGCGACAGTGCATGGGATTGGGTATCTCACCCTCATCCAACTTTGGTCAAAATGTTCAACGGTTGATATGGTCCTTCCTGACACATTAGTTGGACATTTTACACCACATATATAGGTTTGTCCGTTCGTTCGTGGTTGCAAGTTTGTTCGAGCTTGTATTCCTTAATTTTGCAGTAACTTTCTTTTAAAACTTTAAAACAGACAATGAGTACGATGGGAACCTGTGACCTGCGTCTGACTTTTTTTAGTGGAGTTATCCCATTTTTTAATATTTTTTTTTGCATAGAAATTGTTCGCAACACGGGGAGGGGGGATTTTTTCCGGGCACGTATGCCGGGGTGGGTGGGTGGTCGATGGGACCAACAAACATTTTTTTCCGCAACTCAAATTTTGTTTCCTGCAAGTCTTTTTGACTGTTTTGCAATGAGTTTGGCTTAAACACCTTAGAATGTCAATATTAACACAAATGAACAATTTCATGATCATCAGACAAACAGTATAGCCTGCATGTAGCCCATGCTAATGGGTTGAATTTTGAAATCCAAGATGGCCGCTGGCAGCCATGTTTTTTTGGCCGAATGACCCAAAAATGACTCGTTCCTATTTACATGTCAATGTTATATAACATCCATGACAAATAGTATGCTAAGAAATTCATATACAGCTGTTTACATTGAATTTTCCCCCGCAAATCTCTGTTTTAGTGTTAAAATGGGGTGGGTGTCCAAAAATGGTCGGGGAAAAAACTGCCGAAAAGGGAAAACAATTTGGACGCGGGGTGGGTGGGTCCCAACAAGGGTCGAAAGGAAAAAATCAGCATACGTGCCTGAATATTTTTTCCGACCCCCCCCCCCCCCCCCCCCCCCCCCCGCGCAACATGCATAATTTTGTCCGAGCTTGTATTCCTAATTGTTTTTGATACAAACAGTTTGTACCATGCATGGAACCTGTACACATATGTGCACCTGCGATTATGAGGTCGTTCCGACTTTTTAAAATGGGGTTTTCTCCTTATTTTTAATATTACATGTATAAATGTTTAGCATCATCCATAATTTTGTCTGAGCTTGTTTTTTGTGTGTTTTTTTTCGAAAACAAATGTGTTAATAATAATTTGCGCTGCGGGGGTTTTAGTTTTATACCAAAATGGGACAGTCCCACCTGGTGAAGAATATGTTGTTTTAGACCACCGACATCATCTGTTTATGTATATAAACGTTTGGTCTGAAATGCCCATCAATCTGCATCAATTGGAAATTCCCAACCTTATGGGGGTGTCAGGTTGGACATTTCCAAAAGTTGGAAAAGTATATGAGGTACCAATTGGAAAGGGGTGGGCCGCGAATGGTATTTCGCGAACATGTGAGTTTGTTCTGTTGTTCTGATTCAGGGAAAGGGTGGGGATCAGTTAGAAATTTCAAGGTATTAACCCACCCCCCCCCCCCCCCAACGGAGACGCTCTAGTCAGTACTTCTGTATGTATACATTGGGTTTTGTTCATGCCCGTGAGATACACCCGGCCTTTGCAGTCCATAGAAATATCTCAAAATTGCGATCACTATCATGCATTTTAATTAACATAAAATTCGCGTCTGTAACGTTTCTCATACAAACTCCTACATGCCTAATATTAATCGAAAACCTTCATCATTTGGCAACACGTAAAATTATAGCCAATATTAAACAGGTCATCAAAACATATATATATACACAGTAATAAAAACGTGACGAACGCTGCGACAGAACGCTTATCTAAAAAAAAAAAACAGGGAAATCACAGACCATTCAGTCTGAATAGTAAATCGTGTGTGAAGAAAATGGAATTCATTGAACACTGCAACATAACCCAACCATGTTCTGCTGGCGGTATCATTGATGTAAATTGTATAACAAGATTGAAAACTTTACATATTTACACAATTGCCAAAAAGCCAACCAAAATGACTGCCTCCAATTATAGCCCAATTGTGGAGATAGGCCTTCCAGGTATGAAAATACATGACGAATATCATCTCATATAATATATAGTGCTAGCATATAGTCCAAATGCAAGTCCAATATCATGCAGTGCTGAAAGCTCAATGTTGCGCGTTAGTAATCGTGTCTGTCCCACTTTGAGACCTGCACCAATCAGTAAGTTGTTATAACATACCTATATATGGGTTATATATGTTTCCTTTATAGGTATATCATATATATAGCCCGTCGACTACGCCCGTGCAATGTAGATATCATTTTCCACCAGTTCAAAACATGGGAACTGTATAAACGAAGAGATCGACGGGGCAGTTTATGACATAGAAAAAATAACACAGTTAACATATTTCTTAGTCAATACCTGTTCCTTAATTTAATGTATTTCACAGCAGATGAAGCACTTAACTCGAGGTTACATGATTTTCGCGACTTTTGTGATTCATCTTCGCGATTAACACGAATTGATTACAATTGGGAAATTTTTATGATCGAAAGCGACGCAAAGCGAAAGTGGCTTACAAAATTCGCCTAAAACATGTAATCTCGCGCTGGATCTTCACCTAAGGTGAAAACAACAGTTATTAACCAAGAAATATATTATCAGTATAGTGTTTTGTTGGTGTCATAAAGTTCCCCGTCAGAACTTCAAAAAGTTCCCATGTTTTGAACTGATGGAATATGATCTGTATATATGGGCCTAACCAGTGTGGCGATTCATGGTGTGATCTACTTTCGCACCAAAACAGATACACGTTTAATCATTAAAGATGGTAAGTTAGGTTACGCTAAAGGTAGTCGAGCATTAGCTGGTGTTCGTCATGATCTGATCTCAATTTTTTTAAGTTCGCCACAAAAGCGTCACCATCATTATCCTCAGGGTATAAAGTTTCGTTTGTCATAATATTTGTTGAGAAATACTTTGAAATGGCAGATCGTTCAAACATAGCATTTCAATAGCGGCCAGTGCTTCGATAACATCAGGTCTGGTTTTAGGGTGTATAAGTTCACTTCATCCTTTAAGCATGATATTAGTCGACCTGGGTCATCAAAACATTCCAGACAACTGGTGCTGATGTAACAAGAAAATAATTGTTCATTGTGGCAGTTTCATTGTCGATGCAGTAATTTTAATTCTTTGTTGGGCCTTTCAGCCAAGGATTTGGTATGCACTGCTCTGGATTTAAAAATGCATTCATGGTTCTTGAATCTATACATTAGGCTACAACAATCACCTAGTTAAAAGTAAGCTGTAATCAATGCTTGCCGACTTTGTTTTTCTTAATTACCCCCCAAAAAAGAAGACATTTTGTAATGTCAAATTATGATTGTGATTATTCCTCTAGATAAATGATAATATATTAATAGAGGATCGCTAATGAGTCGCACTTTTATACAGAGTATATTAACCAAGTGCACTAAATTAGATTCGAGCCGAGCGAATCGAATTTAGTGGACGAGGTTAAAAAAATTCGTATAGAAATGCGACGAATTTTATATCCTTTTTATCACTTAATCACATTTTAGCAAGGAAAAACGATCTAGAAACGGCTGGGGTTAAAAACATTTATTATTGATCTCCTCATAACAACCATAGAGAAAGTAAAGACACCTTCAAAATATATTTCCATTTTAATTGTGGGTTTTCATGTTGACAAAATTGTTCAACAACCCTTGTCATCCATGCTTATCCCACAGTCAACACTAATATAGAACCAAACAGAAATTGAATATCATAATTGGCTGCAGACACACGTACCACAGTAGCGATATGGCATAGTAGGTGTGACAATTTATTATGGTGGAGTTTGGTGACAATTGTGTGACAATAGTTATGTGCCATAGCAAGCTATGTTGCCCGCTGAGTTTCCGCACACTGAGTCAACAGGACCAATTAAAGGTACTCAATCCGATCAGAGGGTCCCCATCTCAACAGATTCCAACAACAACAATCCGATCAGAGGGTCCTATAATACTATTTCTTTGGCTTTTGGGGTTAAACATATTTGATTCGAGTCGAGGAACCCATCAAACAAAGCTCAGAGTTATTAGATATTGATTTTTGAAATTTGTTATTTTCTCGAGATGAGTACTAATAATTGCCTTCAACTGCCGTAACCTGCTCGAGATGTGTACACCAAAACACTATTCAAACAGACAAGGATGGATAACTCTAAAATCAAGTGGTAATAATAACGCAAATTTGACTGTGTTCTGGGCCAGAAAGTATTCCCGATAATGAAAAATAATAGATTTCTAAAATCGATATCTAAAAAATCTGAGCTTTGATGGGTGGCTTCCTCGACTCGAACCAAATATTTTTGAACCCCGAAGCCATTGAAATAGTAATTGAGAGGAGTTTTATCGGATTGAATACCTTTAACCAATTACATTTACTGAGTAATTACACGGGCGATTTGTTCTTAGTAAGAACAATCATGGCTGTTGACAGAAATGGGTTATTCATTAAGTTACCAAGCGGACGTGTGTGTGTGTGTGTGGGCATGCAAAATATAACACTGCGTGTTGAGTTAAGATCAACGGCGACAAGACAATTCAGGTAGATACATCCCTGAGAGATCGACCGTCGTTGGTAGAGCTTGGTAGACTCATTGTGAGAATTTGCAGAGGGCGACTTGGCTTGCCATGGCATATTAATTATGACAACTAATTGTCACTAAACTCCACCATAATAAATTGTCCCACCTACTATGCCATCGCTACTGTGATACGTGTATCCGCAGCCAATGAGTCGCACTGTTATATAGAATATATTAACCAAGTGCACTAAATTCGATTCGAGCCGAGCGAATCGAATTTAGTGGACGAGGTTAATAAATTTCGTATATAAATGCGACGAATTTTAGATCGTTTTTAGCAAGGAAAAACGATCTAGAAACAGCTGGGGTTAAAAACATTTAATATTGATGTCCTCATAACAACCATAGAGAAAGTAAAGACGCCTTCAAAATATATTTCCATTTTAATTGTGGGTTTTCATGTTGACAAAATTGTTCAACAACCCTTATCACCCATGCTTATCTCAGTCAACACTAAAGAACCAAACAGTAATTGAATATCATAATTATATTATAACTAACATAATAATAACATTGATCGATGCTATTACGCTAAGCCCCTACGTAACTGCGCGTGCCGATAATACGCGTGTGTCTTACTAAAAATACGAGGCCGGGTTTAGGGTGCTAATTACGTGATAAAATAAAGTGGTGGAAGTCCACATCTAATAAGATACCATCTTCAAGATATGAATTTCGGATACGTGTTGCAGATTCTTCTTGTAAAAACTGCGAGGCGAAGTTGAGTCCCCTCGCTTTAATTTGTCAGTTACAATTTATTCTGCATTATTCTGAGAAATTGAACTGTCCGTATTCATTTGAAATTGGCCAGATCAAATCAGAATGAATGTAACAGACAATAAAAAAAAATGTTAGATTTAATTACATTATGTATACGTGGTGGCGGTGGTCAGACCAGCGTATAGTAAGGAAATGAACTCTGTCTTGCAGTTTGGTATAACTATATATATAGTTCATCTCACCCAGAAATAGCGCCTTCTGATTGTTAGAGAGCTCTGTCCTATAATGTATAGTGTTGTGCTAAATTTAGCACATGTACTACTATAATACTTCTATATAGTATGGTGCTAAATTTGGCTCGCTACTATACCAAATTCGCATGCAAAAACAATTAACAGAGACAACAATCTCGAGATATTATATTCGGAAATGTACATGTGTTTACCAATTTACTAAAGCGGGTCTGAATGAAATTATAAAACGCTACTGTGAACTATAGGAAAAAGTCGGTTCAATATGACTAACAAAGGGTTGGTCACAATCATTTGGGGTCACATTGACTAATCCATACCTTTCAGCGAGTCACTATGTTAGCATAGTGACTAAGTTACATCATGAATAAATCTAATTGCAACACTGCCGTGAATTATGCTTAATATTCATTGCTAAATATTCAATTTCCATTTTATCGCAGTTCTATTGGATCTATAACTGAAATCTGTGTTTTAGATACTGGATTGGTCTCTGATTCTGGATAATATATCATCTGGTTGAGTATTGAAATTATTTGTACACAATTTCCACCAAAATACATGTTCAGTGACTCAGAAAAGTTAGTCATTGTGACTCAATCCTGGTCACAATTGTTGTCTAATGGCCTAATTAGTCGTTTTGACTAACCAGTCCTTAGTCGTTATCATTAACATCATCCTAGTCATTGAAGTCATTATGACTAAGCTAAGTTAGTCATCATGTGAACAAACAGTTGACTAACCTAAGTTAGTAATATTGACTAACTTTTTTTCTTCAGCGTGAACACGTTTTTCACAGGAACGAAATCAACTTGCAAATTGGCGCCATCCGGTTGAATTCACCTTGCGGTATAGTTTATGGGGCGCCGTTTTTCTATTTATTACATTTTTTGTGAGATCAATAATTCATTCAACAAAATGAATGTATGATATCATAAAATCGAATATATATATCATTAAATATTTTATGATATCACAAAATGATTTTAAGATAGCATTTAGTGATATCACTAATTCGATTTTGTGCTAAATTCATTTTGTGATATCAATAAATAGAAAACGGAATAGCTGGACTACTATTTCTTCAACATTTTGTGATATCATTATATAATTTTATGATATAAAAAATCGAATTATTGATTTCACTAATTGCTTACTTATTTTGTGATATCATGTATTCATTTTGTGGTATCACAAAATGAATTTATGATATCACTAATTCCATTTTGTGATATCATAAAATCTTTTTATGATATCACAAAATCGAATTATTGATATCATTAAATACTTACTATTTTGTGATATCAATAATTCGATTTGGTGATATCCACAAAATGAATTTATGATATCACAAATTGGAATTAGTGATATCTTAAAATCATTTTGTGATATCACAACATATTTAATATCATATATTCAATTGTGTGATATCATATATTCATTTAGTGATATCATAAAATGAATGATTGATATCACTAAATATGTAATAAATAGAAGAACGGCGCCCGTGGATTTGTGAATTAGTAATATCATAAAATCGAATGTGTGATAGCATAAAATAACTAGTATTTACTGTTATAACAAAATGAATATATGATATAACTAATTCGAATTAGTGATATCATAAAATTCATTTTATGATATCAATAAATATTTTATGATATCACTAACATTTAGTGATATCAATAAACAGTCTTTTCATCGGAATTATTGATATCACAAAATGAATATATGATATCACAAATTGGAATAAGTGATACCCCAAAATGAATATATGATATCTTAAAATCGTATATGCGATATCACTAAATGCCTACAATTTTAGGATATCATATATTCGATTTTATTATATCATATATTCAATTTGTGATATCACAAAATATGTAATAAATAGAAGAACGTCGCCTCATAATAGTTTCGGGGTTTTGTGCATTCAAAATATTAAAACTTAAATTATAATGCGCATTTCGGTTTATTGAACTATACTGAGATTTCAAGACATTCTTGTGACAATTATATTTCTATTAAACTGTTTATTGGTAAGTGGATAATATTTGTTCTCAGTGAAACAAGTTGCATTTGATTTCTCTTAACTTCTTATGAAGGGACGTTGAACAGTTATGGGATAATGTTAAGTATAGTATGCATTCTACAAGTTCGAATTGTTTGGTGAACTATAATAAATATATCATGGATTGTCGTTGACTGCGCGGATATAGTGCCCATGGCAGTGGAGTTGGTATAGTTCACAACGCGAAGCGGAATGAACTATACTCACCCCTCTGGGCACTATACCCACGTAGTCAACGACAAGCCATGCTCTATTTATTAAATGAAACTAGGACGGAACACATTCTCGCAAATCTAAATACACTTCGTCCTTTTTTCAAAGGGTTCTTGTGTCCATACACAAGGGATCGCTATGTTTGGATCTGAAACAGAATAAGGTGTTGTCCTGCGTAATGACCTACTCGAAACTCCGATGATTATCGGACCTTGTTGTGGTATTAAAGTCAGCGCTAATGAGGCGAGGAGAACAACGACCTTATTGTCACGCGGTCTTTGCGCCCCGATAAAATCGATTTCATAAACTTTCCATATCGGTGGCTTTCAATTCGTGTATATTACAGTTTGTTGTCACTGTTTCCTATAAGCGGAAGTGGAAATATTATGGGACAACGGAATATCGTATTCTTTATTATAGCCGTTGTATTCCTTATATATGGCCATTGCATGCGAAGATGTTTAATGTATATGGTATGATTTTCTTGTCCGAAATCGTAAATTATCTTAATCTTCCATGCAGCCTCATGCACACACGGAATGTTCTGACGGAACGTGGCAACAGGTGTCCATACCTCCTAATCCGCAGCAGTGGGAAACTTCAGAAAGAAAAAAACAGAGGTCCCGACGAGTCGATTCCATTACCAGAGGTTAAAAATACCGTTCTGTTGTGTTAGATGTTCATGGTGACACTTCTGTGCTACCAGGGCCCCTATATACCATAGTAACATTGGGTTTACTGTATAAACCTGTATATACTGTTCTGGACACAGAACTCACTCCTAGATATCATATATGCCATGATTGGTCTGGGTTGGACTATAGACACTGGCTCTATGGTGCTACGCGTTACACTATGCACGCAGCCCAGCGCATCCGCACACAATCCCGTCCAAATACAGATACGATAGGCGAGAATCGCATGCGTTTTGATATGTCGATGCCGTCTGGAGAGTTTGGCGGGACCAGCATCCCGTCTCGATTTGCTCAGTCTACCCTTGATGCTATAAAGTGGTAGCCGCGGGCGCTTATATATAGAGTTGTTTTTATGAGCCATCAGGCCCCCGCGGCAGCGGTCGCTGGCGCGACCTGACTGCCTCGATATCAATTTGAAAAAGGGGTGACGTTGCTTAACGCGCCTGCGGCGCTTCAATAACAGTTTGAATTTTGTGTTTCCCAACAGGTTAGACAGTGCCGTCCGCAAGCCCACCCACCCTAAAAGTGATTTTTCCTATAGTGTTTTTGAAACGTGTCTCTTTGTGGTGTCATTCTTTTGGTATGATTTTTTACTAAATAACGGGTATATTAGAGTTACATTTCTTTGAATTTTACAATCGAAACATAGTATAAGATATTCGCATGCGATGCTGAGTCACGCGGGACACGGCAAACTAAATCGCGCGCAAATTGGCTTGCGATTTTTCAGCATCCCACCCCATTTGGCATGCGATAGCGTTTGTACTAGGTGCGCAGCCATGACGGCGAACTGAGCAGAGCGTCGGGGCGTCATAGAGCCAGTGTCTATAGTCCAGGTCTGGTCGGGTCCACTTTAAGTCACACCGGAAAATAGGTAGATGTTCCTCTAATTATTTGTCATTTTCGCACCAGCAAAGATGCGGTTACCGACATCATCTGTACTGTATATTTAAAAAAAACTATAACAAAACCAAAAACAAGCGGCATTTCGTGTTGCTTTGCTTCGGGTTCCTGGTATCCTATATTTATATAGAGACGCTAAATTCTCTCGCGTGAAGGACAATTGCACTTGCTACTATGGTCATGTTATAAAATCTGATATATAGTTAATACTATACATTATTATAATTACCTAAAACTATGATGTAAACTCTTATTATATCAGCTCTGATTCAGAAAAAAACGAGCTTGTGCTAAACCCACCTGGCGCCCAGCGGTCTATCATTAAATACCGAAACAGCATATATGGAAAAATGGCACATTTTATTGAATACAATTTATACTATTTGCATTGGATCGACATTATTGCAGGTACTTCGGAATAATAGAAGGCGGTGACATGAACAGTGTGATATGCTAACTGGAGTCACAATGGAACCATACCTGGGGGACGCGCTTTGCAAACACATGGCAGACCTTCGAATGTTTGATGTCAATTCCAGCACGGTATAATCTATTTGGTAAATCTTATTAGTCTATGTACGCTTGGTGGCTAGAGGCAGTCAACTAACTTGTGGGACCAACATAATCTGATTTAGTGTCAAAGGTGGTCGCGGAACGAAGTAATTTCATCGCGAAATTGACAGCGTCCGTTGGCAATGGCGATGACCCGAAATAAATGGAAGGACTCTGCAGGGGGGGGGGGGTCTGCAAATTTTATCCGAACACTAGTCGGGGGTGGGTGGGTGGTCCAGCAGCCAGGCTTACACATTTTTTCCTGGCCCTGTAATTTTTTTCCTAGAGTCATTTTTCTTCAAATTAATGGGACAAAAGGTTTTAAGAATGCTTTTATTATGTAATAGGTAAGCACTTAACTCTTGGTATGGGGGTTTGAGTTAACCATCAGTTAATAATGAGGGATGACACCAAGGGGTAATAAAAAGGTCAGCTTGTTAAATGTTTTCACCAAGGATCTATCTATGCACATTGACATGAAAGGCCTTCATATGGATCTTCGGTGTGACTTCTCGATGGGTACCGCCTACCATTATTTTCCAAATTTTGTAAAAAAAAAATGGCTGCCAGCAGCCATCTTGGATTTCACTCTTGTATGACCAAATACTTTAGCACACCTTACAGGTCACATTTCTCATCCAATCGTCACCAAACTTCATATGGATCTTCGAAGTGACCTCTAGATTGGAGCATCCATTGCCCCCCAAAATTTGTTCAAAACAAACAAGGCCACCATCAGCCATCTTAGATTTCAAATGTCAAACAATCAGCACATCCTGCAGCCCACATTTATTGGAGAATTGTTTTGAAACTTTACAGTCTTTTTGGTAAATAAAAAGTATGAATACGTCTTTAATCATGATACGGAATATTGGTCGAATAAGATCAGGAAAACTGAGTAAAATAGTCATTTGAAGCAGTTTTGGAGGGGTTGGGTCCCTATCCCAGAATCGGAAAAAATTAAAGTTAGGGGGTGGTGGGTACACAGAGGGCGGAAAAAAAGCGCCTAGTGTCCGGAAATTTTTTCCTGGACTCTGGAGAAAAATTTAACTCAGACATTATTTTCTCTGCTAAAGCGGTCTAGCATTTTTAGTTTACTTTTTAGATTTGTTTGTTTGTTGTCATTTTGTGTGTGTGTATAAAGACCGCGTGTTCGTATATAATTTGGTCCCAGGGATGTGACGAAGGTGAAACAAATATATGCATAAAATGAATATTGGGAAATCTTGTTACCCTTTAACTTTTACTTCATGCTACATTGTGGCCATAGCTCTGTTCCCCAGAACTCCTACCAGGATTATCTAAATCCTCGGTATAGACATAATACAATATAGAGTTGAACTAGTTTAATATGTGTTTTTGAAATGATCATAATTTTTAAATTGTTTTATACGTTTGATCCAATTTTACCCACAAAGCTACAAGTTCGATAATTCTCAATCACATGTATACAGGTAGTTATCATGTAGTTGACATTTTTTTCAATAGATAG
Source organism: Siphonodentalium dalli (assembly GCA_032622095.1). NCBI lineage: Eukaryota > Metazoa > Mollusca > Scaphopoda > Gadilida > Siphonodentaliidae > Siphonodentalium > Siphonodentalium dalli. Next base: position 147,268,679 of record CP136065.1, on the reverse strand, counting down.
AAAACGTGTGATACCAGTTAAAAATTCAAGGGGCGGTACATTTCAAGCGAGACTTTTAGGAGTTAAGAATTAGGTCTGCCTGGGGGGACTCGAGGGTGCATGATGCAATTTGAAATTCAGGACATATCAAGGTGGAAAACTCATATAAGATCCAAGCATGTAAATAGTCTGTATATATGTAATGTGTAACTCTTCATGGTTGGAGGAATAATAAAGCATATAGATTCAAATAACACCATTCCTGAATGGTCTATATTCCATTGAATAACAGGTGCCCAAGATAGCTCGAATATTAACGGTCTATCTCTTACTAAAGATGTTTAGAGCACAAGAATTGTTCTTTACCAGAATCAATCGAGTCGAAGACGCCAGGAATATTTCAGTGATTATCCCATTGTTATGCACACGCAACAGAAAAATCGCACGGGCGCTTCAAAGTGGGACGTGTCCGTGTTGTTTCCGACATATATATTCACATTCAACGGCGATCAGTTCATGTTAATCACGTTGTTGGGCGTGGCGAACCGGCTATTGTGTCCAATCGCGGACAGCGAACGGATTGTGCGTCGTGGTCAAAACACGCTCAATGGCACATTTCCAGTTGATTGCATTATGTGGGATCAATTGGGCTCTAAGTCGGTCAGAGCACGCGAATTGTTCTTTACCAGGGTTTCCGTTAAAGTCATTGCCGAACAGTATACACACGGTGCGCTCGCTAATTAGACTTATTAGCGCGCGCCGCGTGTATACTGTTCTCCAAATTCTTGATAGTTGTGGTCCGCTGGGCATTTTATTTATAGATAATGTTTTTTTCCGGTTTTAAAAGTCGAACTGCGCGACCAGAAGGCCGAGTCCGGTAAAATGTGTAGTTGGGAATTTCAATTTCGTTTATTGTCCTATACATTATTTCAGCCAAACCTTGGCTGTTTATTTCACACCACTTTCTGGGATAACCTGTGTGTCGACTGAGAACCTGTGTGTCAATTGAGGAGAACACACGGAGGATTTGTGTAAATGTTAGCCCAAACGACATTTCGAAGTAACGACGGGTTTGTTGTTTAATTCGAGGAATAATACCACATCATATGAATTCAGCCCAAATATATTGACAGGTGTCAAGGGTCTAACTCTATACTGAGCAATAAAAAACTAATATTAATAAATACCGAGTATATTTAATTTAACGCCAATGGGTCGTTTATGTGCGTTTAAGAGTGTATTTATGCCTAAAGCAAAGTGAAATAACGATCTTAAAATGAATTGGCCGGTATATTTTATTAGTTATCAGGGTTACCAGGGTCGTAGTTGCATAAATTACAATATATTTTATGTTTATGCTAAGATAACTTGATCGGTATTGAGGTTAACACAAATCCCATATATGGAAATTCCAAATATGGAAAGTGACGTGCGCAAAACAGATAAAACGACGAAATGTTGTCAAATTCCACGTCTGAATACGCGTCTTATTCTCACTTATACCGTGTTTATATCAGTGTTATTCTATGTGTTGTTGTGTATTGTATTACTTTGATCAAGGTTTCGCTTTTGTTATTCTCACAAAAGGTAAATTTGATGCGTGTTTACATTTCAAAATTGCGTCTGCCATCTACAGTAACACTAACAGTGCGACGGAATTCCACATGTCCGAGCGCCATTGACTGATTGATTCCTTAATTACGAGACTAATTTATCGAATGAGGTCAAATTTTCGCATATAACAAGACTCGTATGTTATTCTGCACCATTCTGACGAGTGCCGACTTTCATTTCGCATTATTTTCGTTTTTATCGAAAAATAATCGTTCTCTATGCGTTTGAGGCTATGGACTGGAGTGGAGATTCCCATGTAAATTTTTTCAACCAAAAAAAAATTCATTGTTTTGCCAATTTCAAGCTAGTTTATAGCATGGTCATGGCATAATTTGGCCTAGCGAGTGTCGGTAGACGTTTCTTGAGTGTGCACAACAAATTTTGGTCCCAACGAAGCAGGCTAAAATCCTGAAATTTGTCAATTTTACTTTGCGTGTGAAGAAAATTTTCATTTAAACTTCCAAAATTGGTTGAAATATGCTCAACAACATTCAGTTGAATGGTGACATTATTTATAGTCACCGACTAACTTCCACGATGAATCAAATTTGTTTTTATTGGTGACAATTATGTCGCGAGAGATAAAAATGTAAATTTTTTAAAGAAAATGTTAAATTTTAGCTCATTTTAAGACTTTAATTGCTTGTAGATCGGTGTTAATTATCTTCGTCAATGATGTCATGTCACGCTTGTTAATAATTCATTTGTTCGGAAATACTTATTGGGGGTCGAAATGTATAAAATTTAACTACCACCACTTCCAAAAACAACACCGATAAACAATAACGCTCTATGTTCCATGCAATGGAAATGGCTATTTATTGTCCTGATATCAGTGATATAAATGAATGCCTAAAATTAGTATTATCCTGAAATAAATTTATGCCACTTTGGCGAACATGGGAACCACGGTACAATTTATGCCATTTAGGCACACTTCAGAGTGAAATCAGGGCTTATATTTCGGCGAGAATCCAAATCTAGATTCTCGTAAATATTCTTGCAAATTACCCTGGATTCTCGTGAAAAAGTATATATGGATTCTCGCAAAATCAGATGAAATATATGCCCTGGAAAAATAGCAAATCGTTTAATGCTTTAGAATTTTTGTTTTCGGAGATTTATATATATGCTTAAAGACATATTATGGACTTGTTATGGACTTTTTCGGGTGCGAGAAATTGATAAGTTAGTGCTCAGGCACTTTGCCAACCTGGGGAATGTTATCATTCTACTAACATCACTGAAAATTTCCAAAAAAATCTACCACACCACTTCATAGAGAACATCGTCTGAACTACTCCAAATTGTAAATATTTACATCTCGATTCGGGGCGCAACCATCGGCTATAATTAAACAAAAATGATTTCGCCATCGAGAGTCATTGCATTTAACTAATATATAAGAATGACGTTGTGTATCATCCATTTGAATTAATATTCGTAACGAATAACTACTTTGAGAAAGATTATTCTTAATTTCTATTTGATCACTCTGCCCGGTGTCTGCCGGAGTGTTTCACATCACTTTAATCAAGGAAGACTGTTCAGAAAAACTGCATTTCAAGAAATCGTTTAATGCTTTAGAATTTTTGTTTTCGGAGATTTATATATATGCTTAAAGACATATTATGGACTTGTTATGGACTTTTTCGGGTGCGAGAAATTGATAAGTTAGTGCTCAGGCACTTTGCCAACCTGGGGAATGTTATCATTCTACTAACATCACTGAAAATTTCCAAAAAAATCTACCACACCACTTCATAGAGAACATCGTCTGAACTACTCCAAATTGTAAATATTTACATCTCGATTCGGGGCGCAACTATCGGCTATAATTAAACAAAAATGATTTCGCCATCGAGAGTCATTGCATTTAACTAATATATAAGAATGACGTTGTGTATCATCCATTTGAATTAATATTCGTAACGAATAACTACTTTGAGAAAGATTATTCTTAATGTCTATTTGATCACTCTGCCCGTTGTCTGCCGGAGTGTTTCACATCACTTTAATCAAGGAAGACTGTTCAGAAAAACTGCATTTCAAGATCACCAAACATCTTTCCTTTTTAGGTCCACCACATCTTTCCAAAGATGTACTTCTTCCATTTTGCTATCAAAGACCGAAAAATGTCGTTAAACTAGAGATCCAAATACCCACTAAGGGCCCCTATATCTTGAAATATTAAAGACCGAGAATGTCGTTAAACTATAAAGACCGAAAAATGTCGTTAAACTAGAGATCCAAATACCCCCTATATCTTGAGATATTATAAAGACCGAAAAATGTCATTAAACTATTAAAGACCGAAAAATGTCGTTAAACTACAAAGACCGAAAAATGTCGTTAAACTAGAGATCCAAACATCCCCATCCCCTATTTTTTTAGACAATTAAGAACGAAATATGTCGTTACACCATTAATACATAATTTGTGTTTATGAAAGTCTGGCACCCATTAGCAGTTTGTTTTCAGTACATTTTAATATTCATTGGAACGTAAACAATTATTCGCTGACAGAAATCATGTTAATATGGCCTTTCGTTACTGGTTTCCGCGACTCAAATATTTCTCACTGCTCAATACTTATAATTTAAAAAAATGTTCTGTGTTTTGTGTCACTTCTTAATAGCATTATGTATTCTGCTATTGACAAGAAAAAAAGTTGCAGTATACGTTAAAGGTACGGAAGGCCTTGGTGGGTATCCTGTGAACATATTTCCACCTGCCAAAAACCGCTACAAACGAAAATAATATTCAAATATAGACATACTTTGTTAATATACAAATGAGAAATATCTCATAAACAGTATGTTATTGTCGTAAATTTGACGATTGTTATGTAAACAAAGCATAAAAAGTTACTTTCTTGGTGTTTCTTTATATTATGATGATAAACATAAAGAGCGTCCTTTGTTGCTCAATTCCTTATTTGGAAATAATAAAGAGCGTTTATACCATTTGTGTGTGATTAGCCAGTAGCATTGTGCTGCCTTCTATAACACAATCAGACTCTTGTTTAGGTAAAATTTAGTAGGTCTTTATGTGAGCATGATGTTTACGCGATAGTGATCGTATATTTGAACCAAAATGTATGCGTTTTAATATTTTTCTGTTTACGGTGTTTGGAACAAATATGAATATTTTCGACAACTAAGCCCCCTCGTCCCTTTAATATAATTAATATAACATCCCTCATCCAATAATCTCCAAATTGCATATCTAATTTCAATCCTAGTTACACGTCACGCCGCCCCTCATCATTTGCCAATTGTACACCCTTTTTTTTGCTGCTGCTGCAACTGTTCAATTTCTTTAAAAATTATTGAAAAAATGGCCCTCCCGCCCGCCGACATTTACCTCTGATTTTTTTTTTATCATCGGTCCGCACCAAAATTGAGAACACGTCCCTATATAATATACCTATTTAAACCGAGTATACACGGTGGTGTACTATATCAACCGTTCATTTAACCGTTTAGGTAGCATATTTCCACGTATACGTTATCACGACAAATCCCTGCTGATCTGTTATTAATGAACCAAACACTTAACATGTCAACACACTCTGGCCCGCCAATGCTACAGTGTATAAACGTAACGGGGCAAATATGCACATTATATTGGCAGCTAACGAGAGCATTCATCATCAGCAATCTGCTCACCCCTTTTAGCCGATACGATAGAAACTAAACGATTTGTTACTTCTAATTACCCGTACTTAATTACACTACTTGCGTGTTAATAAAGTACGACCCCATTACCACTAAAGGTGAAACATGGGATTTAGAACATTAATATTCACTCTTACATAGTTCCACATTCAAGGTTCGTCTTGTGTAATCGTATGTCAGTTGTAACGTTGTGAAACCGCAACCGAACTGAATTATTCTATTGCTAAATAGTTCATGGCTGACCTGATGCATGCATCTTAGTTTTCTTGTTATGTCAATAATGTTGATTTTTGGTTTGTGACAAGCTATGTCAATTACCAATAAAAGAAATATAATAGATAATCTGTAAGTCTTATATTTCAACTTTTATAGATATTTTTCGTTCTGCAGCCCACCGATGGCTGTGGTCCGAATCCGATTACGGGGCGGGCTAATTCCCGATTCTAGGTCAGATTTTGAAATCCACGTGGTCTCCGATACTATGTTTAATGTTCTCCCAGCGTCAAACATGGCTCGTGTATTTGACACAAGTATCATTTGTATCTTATATTTATAAAGTTCATGTTTGTTGTGAAAGTCATGCTTTTCTTCTATGTGTATATACACGGCACATAATTAGCTGCCAATCTGACTTAATCGCATCTTTTTTTCAAGTTAAAGTGTGTTTATTGATGAGGGCAAGCATTTCTAACAGCTCTAGGTCTCCTGAATCAAATTCCGAAGATTTTGTGAAGAACACACGAAACTTGTCAGTTGATGTACAGGGACGTGACGACATGGGTTGGTTGGGGTGTCTCGACCCCCCCCCCCCCCGAACTTGGGAAAATTTTCTTAGCTGTGCAGTCACCCATACGTGAGGAAAATCAGGATTCTTATAACTAACTGTTCCAAATAATGACACGTACAAGCCAGCAAACGCAACAAACAAACAAACCCGATTTTAAATAAATACATATACAAACTTATGACTAACTCGGGAGAGGGGATGACCGGTGATCTGTATATATGTTAAACTTGTGTTGCTTTGCCATTACTAATTATTTATTTTTTCAGTGTAATAACATATGGGAGAGGGGGTACCCTTACGTGAGTCAGCACTTGTCCTCCAATCCCATGGTATGTATAAACAAATGTATGTGTTATATATCATGTGTTATCTAAATTTGACAAATATTTGAAATAAATATGTTTAAACTAAACTTTGGTACATTTCCAGCAGTTGGAAATTTCATGCATGACACAACATTACACCATATATAGGTTGGAATTGTTCTCATTGTTTGATTTTTTCAACCAGTAAAAGTTGGTAATTTTCCAATCTTAGTGTGTGTCAGGTTGGATATTTCCAAGGGGGTGCAAATGGAATTCTGCGAACCTGTGAGATTGATGTTTGGTTCAATGGGGGGAGGGGGGGGGGGTGCAGTTGGCCGGAAATTTGAGGAAACCTCTAGCCACGTCCCTAGAACTTGTACGTGTGGGTACTTAATCAATAAATTGACTGACTTGTCCACTATATAGTCCTGAGATCCTAGAATAAGCTTTACATTTGTGTTTGTGCGATTAGGAGATGCAGTTACCTGCGATCACAAGACCACAACATTCGCTTCATGAGCAAAGCTTTATTTTCCAACTATTGTACAGCACGTTGGCCAAAAAATGCCTGTGTGTGCACTATACAGAGACTATTGTGCAAAACGACTGCATTTAATGAAACAAAACATTTTAAACATGAAATTGCTATAAGACTAGATAGTACATACGTGTATCTGATAATCCATCGATATCATATAATCCTACTATTTCTTGAATAAGAAGAAACATAATAACGAACAAAGCAGAAGACATATCCATGCATGTTCACATGAATTCGATCAATGGTGACGTATCCGCCGAATTTGAAATCGACATGCGTTCGGGCGGTATTTTATGGATGGAATTATGAAATGGACATATGAAAGTGACAATGAAATCGACAATGATTTGCTTCGCCATCAACCGAAGTGCTCCCCCAGCGTTACTATCAATAGCGTTATTATTTGGCTAATTTACACTCGATAAAACAAATGTTTCTCCGCATTTAAAATTCTTTGATATAGATCGTTAATAATCTGCAATAATTTGTACACAAGAGACGGATTCTTATGTTTTATTGTGTTTTTAAACTCCGAGGTGGCGAAATCTCGATTTGTTTACATTACGAACATTTGAGTCCGTAATCCGAATCCTAATCCGAATCTGGATTATCGCGAGATTACGATAACGGTCTGTTCGTTTGCTGATTATGGTCTGTTTGTTTACCGAACCTCGTCGTACGGGGACGAAATCTGTAATCTGAATCCAGATTCTCTCACCAAATGTCCAGAATTCTCGTTTTCTGAGATTGCATTCTCTGGATCAGTGTCGACGTAACTCGTCTTAAACGATATTCGTTTTGAGACGAACTAATGCATAATTTAACCCGGTTTACCAACCATTGTCGTTTAATCGAGTTTTATGGGATAGACAGCATTCGCAGATAAAAGCATTTCCCTATAAATTACGGCAGAATCTCGATTGTGTGGAGGAGAAAGTATGCTAGTTTCGATTAAGTGATTATACTCGGGTACAGAACAATGATACCATCACACTCCACCGATGGATTTACGACGTTAATTCACATGCACCAAGTCCCTTTTGTTCTTTATGGCGAGTTTGCATAGAAACAGTCGTTTCTTGCGTAAGTCATTTAGGTAAAGAGAAAAGGAATAATTTCCGGGATAGGATCAAGATGATTCTCAAATTTCCGTAATCGTTTCAATAAATAACGCTCTAACTTAGTCATTTCAATTTCTCAATATAACGGGCGAACAGGTGAAAAAATAATAGCAAATTAACACCAAACGGTGATTAAATACATATATTTTTAACACCATGGTGATCCTTCGGCACGCACAGTACGACACGCCATTTGCATACTGCATACCGTGAATCTCTACTCTGGCTACACCCATTGATGTTTCACCAGTTTAAAAACCTTGGAACTCAAGTTTTGGAGTTCTGGCGAGGAACTTTATAACATTGAAAGAACACAGACAATATCATAAGTATTTCTTAGTTAAGAATAACTATTCCTTAAAGGCCCACTTAATTTTTGAGTCGCCGATAGTTTTTTTTTATAGAGCCTTGATATACGGTTTTAGTAACATAAATATGATTAAGATACTATATTTCGTCACCATTTGGATCGTCCGTGCCTGAAAAGGTGCCTATAGAGTTATAGAAAATAGCTGAAATCATAGAAATATTTTCCCCGTCTCGCTCCCAGAATGCAACATAATTCAAACTAAGAGAGAGAGTTATTCCCCTTCCATTGAAAATAGTAGACATTGCAGTACCGTCCAGATGCAACTTAAGCACACAATACACGTCGGTACAAAAACAACATGTTCTCAGTTTATTACAACGGATATGTTGATTATACAATGTTTTGGAGCTTCCTCTTTCAAATGATATATAATATGGCATAATTATACTTTATATAATATGATCTGGAGGTTCGAAAATTAAGTGGGCCTTTAATACTTTTCGCAGTCGGTGTCAGTCAGCTTGATAATACATGATTTATGTGACTTTTGAGCCAATTTAATGATAAAGTGAATTGATTACCCCGGGGGATATGATCTTAAGCGACACACAGCTAAATCGGTTCACAAAAGTTGCCTAAATCATGCAATGTATATAACTGTATATATAGCATACATCTTTACTAATATAGGCTAGGGGTATAATGATTAGTATATCTATAAATATAACAGTGTTGGTATAGAGTGCATACTGAATACTTGTACACCATGTTTTTAGGCTTAGCTTGAAGGAATTTACATGCGTGTGTATGTGGTGGGGGCAAGAGGTGATGGTCCCAAATGGTAGCACAATTTCAAATGACTAGCTTTGTGAGATTGCCAGATTCAAAATAAGCATGTGCAATTGTAAATTGAGTGGCTTTGAATGTTAATGTGATCGTCAAAAACAAGGTGATCGTCAAAAACACTGGTAATTCCCGGACACCACAAGATGATTGAACTTACCAGGTCAAGTATCGATGTAGTCAGGGAAATGTCTTAAGGGTCTCTGTTTGGGGGTTGTCAACCTTAATAGTTTTTTCAATGACACACAGCCTTGAACCAGACATATATAAAACGTCCTTGTCTTGAAACCCCCACACCCCCTTCGAATAGAATTTTCTAACTAGTACCTCAGACTTTGCAACGGTTGGAACTTTCTAAGGTAGAAATTTCCTAACTGATAGCAATTTCAGTCCAAACATTTTACAGAATGTAAGAATTTCTATGACTTCCTGTCTGAAACCAACACATTTCACACTAATCAATAGTTTGCAAATAAAACTACAGGTGGGCTGTCCCGGAAACCCCCCATGGCGGAAATGTTTTATGCACTCAAGCTATGCTCTGGAAAGGTAAGTCGGACGCACACATATATGGACAGACTGACATACTGATTTTGGTCTTGTGAAAATGTTTAACTTGAAAAGGGGGATAACTCCACACACAAAAAAAGTCCGGCAGACCTCATAATCGCAGGTGCACAGGTTTCCATGGTACTAAATACCTGTGACAAGTTTAAAGATATTGACTGAAAAATGTAGGAATAAAAAGCTCGACGGTATGGCAGATGGATGAATGGACAAACAGATGGACTGACGCATGGACAAGCGGATTCATATATAGCCCCCATAACTCGTTATGAGGGGTATAAGTAGCAAGACAATTTGCACCTATTTCATGTTAAATTTTAAATTTCCAACTGAAATTGTATCAAGCATGGAATTAACTATTGAAAAAGTTGTGGGGGGGATCATCTACACCACCACCCGTTGCAACATCCCTGAATGTAGTTTCAATTAAATTTTGTATATTTCTAAAGTATAATTTTTTACTACAAGTTATCCACAGAAATCTACTAAGCTGAAGTTCCTTATTACTTGAACTGTATACCATACAGCCAGGTAAGTTAAAAGTGTAAAAGGACAGAGTTTATAGGACAGATCCCAAGAGAGTGCCATAGATGGAGGATAATTGACAAGTGTTCAGCAAATACTAACTGGTAATAGTCACGAGAGCTTTGTTAGCAAATTACAATGACCATACTTAACTATGAGCCCTGGACCTACGTCACCAAACAAAGAAGTAACAGAGGACACTGTTTATCATTCAGGACAACTTTCACGACATTACAAGATGCATATAATGCCCGAAGTACATGACCCTTTAACCACAGCAGAATTATGGGAAATTTTTCAGGATTTAGTCGGAAATATGGCTTGTTGGCATTCATCGGAAAGCTCTCACCGAGAGCTTTCCGATGAATGGCAGCAAGCCATATTTCCAACTAAATCCTGAAAAATTTCCAATAATTCTGCTGTGGTTTAGGGGTAGAATATTTAGGACATTACAAGATACCTGATTAACATGGTGAATTTTCAATCATTCTTCTAAATTTGGAGATAGTTATTTGAAATTCTATAATTTTCATGATTCCAGACTAACGTATGAACCCAGTCATTGTCTATGACCCTATATTTTGTCTCTTCCTCAAATTGTTTTAATTTGGATAATTTTTGTGTAAATATTTTTCTCATGCATTAACTGTTTTAAATTAAAGTACACCGAAATTTAATTCATCGCTGACTAAAATTTGATAAAACAAGAGATTGACTGTCAACCGGTGCATACCCCCTCGTGTGGGCATATCTATAACTTATGAGGGCTATACTCAGACAGATGGACCCAAACACCAGCATTTTCATATAAACAAAGATGAGTAACTATAGAACAATAAAAACAAAACAAACATTTGAAAGTGCCATTAAATGTCCTCATAGTGGTGAAAATCCATACAATATTTCATTGAGATCCGAGCATTACTGTTCAAGTTATGAGCTGAACAGACATTGGATGGACCAAACAACCAACATTTCCAGATAAACAAAGATGAATAACTCTAGAATGGAAAAGCAGAACAGAACAATGGAACCCTTTATTGAATGTCCTCATAGTAGTGAACAGCCATACCAAATTTCATTGAGATCCCAGCACAACTGTTGAAGTTACGACATGAAGAGACACCAGACGGACCAAAAAGCCAACATTTCCAGATAAACAAAGATGTATAACTCTAGAATGGAAAATCCGAACAAAACAATGGAACCCTCTTTTTAATGTCCTCATAGTAGTGAAGATCCAGACCAAATTTCATTGAGATCCCAGTACAACTGTTGAAGTTACGACATGAACAGACACCAGACGGCCAAAAAGCCAACATTTCCAGATAACCAAAGATGAATAACTCCAGAATGGAAAATCCGAACAAAACGATGTAACCTTCTATTGAATGCCCTCATAGTAATGAACAGCCATACAAAATTTCATTGAGATCCGAGTACTACTGCTCAAGTTAATACATGAACAGACATCAGATGGACGGACGGACAGATGGACGGACGGGTGCAAAACAGTATACCCCCCTTTAAAAAAAAAAAGGGGGTATAAAAAGAGGATGATGCTTAAAAGTTTCAGAACTACACATGATTAACCCTTTCTATACTAAATGGATTCTTCCATTTAGATATAAAGTATACATTGGAAGGGTCTATCATTCATTGGAGGGGTTTTCAGGAAAAATGAGCAGATGACTCAGACCACAGTATGATAAAATGATAATACAAGTGCAGAAGGATTCATATTCTTAGGTGAGAAATATTCAGATAATAAGTTCAACTGCCTATGGTCGTTTGTTGAACTTATTATCTGAACATTTCCTGAGGGAACTTTTTCTCTGACATGAATACTATTCATTGAATAGGATTAACTATGAGCCCTGAACCCATGGGACCAAACAATGATCAAAGAAGTAACATGTGACACTGTGTTTATCATTCAAGACAACTTTCATTTTCATTATAAAATTTGATATATATTTAAATGAACAATATAAAAATATGATACATATTTTACATACACTGAAAAAATAAAAAATATAACAACTTAGAGACAACATGCTGAAAAGATCAGCTGATAACTATTGAAGATGTATTCAGGGAACCAAACCTCCAGATATTTAAGAAATGACATACAGTAATGCTCTAAATAATCGACACCTTAGCGGCGAGAGCTTTCCGATGAATGGCAACAAGCCATATTTCCGACTAAATCCTGAAAAGTTACCCATAATTCTGCTGTGGTTAAGGGGTCGATTACTTAGGGCATTACTGTATATGGCAAGAAATGTGGTAAAAAGAATTAGGATAGGAATTTGTGTTGCCAGCAACATGACACAAACATGCCTCCATGACATTGGCATGCCGGAAAGTGGCAGAGACACACTGCCCAAAGTGTATGGGAGACTCGCATATATAAGAGAATGTATTGGCACACGGTTTTCGCAAAATTTCTGGAAGTTCCAGCCATGGAAGGGTTAAAAGGCATGAAACCCTGTATACATCTTCAACTGTAACATACAGCAATGCCCTAAGTAATCGACTCCTTAACCACAGCAGAATTATGGGTAACTTTTCAGGATTTAGTTGGAAATATGGCTTGTTGCCATTCAGAGCTTTCTGATGAATGGCAACAAGCCATATTTCTAACTAAATCCTGAAAAGTTACCCATAATTCTGCTGTGGTTAAGGAGTCGATTACTAAGGGCATTACTGCATTTCATAACTGAATTAAAACATCAATTTCATGAATGATCAGACAGTATGACAAAGACGTTTTCATGGAAATGGTTTTTTAAACAGTGACATAGTCAACATAGTTTAAAATGAGTATAATTTCCTAATTATTTCTGTTGATGTGTAGTGATTCGTGCCAACCTTTAAAAATTCTAAGATTGAAGCATTTTGAGTTCTTCAAACTTCATAACGCCCAGGTGCAATGACTAATATGAAATAATCCACATTTATAATTGGGAGGTCTGTTTGCGACGTCATACTGGACTAACCGTTATTGAAGAGCACCCTCAAATCTTTGGTAGAGGGAAGGAGGGGCAGCCACCCCAGGAAAATTATCCTGCGCCCCTGCTATATAATATCACTGACAAGTATGTACGATAAGCAATTATTGTGCAAGGTCATAACAGGGTACAATGTTCTAAGGAACTTAATGACATTGACTTTATTGCAGATAGCGGTAATAATGGCCATTGTGTTGCTATGAGCGCACAGGATAAACATAATTTTGGCCACAAAAGTGAATAACTTGTGTGAGTGTTCATACTTATGCCCCATATATTGGTAATAATACATTGTTAGTACTGCAATAATTTCTTCAAAGTCAGACATGAGGATCATAATTCACACTTAAATAATGATCTGTATGAATAAATTGGTGCCCTTTACAAACATAATAATATTACCCAGTTAGAAGGGAAATAGAGCTTGTTACTAAGACAATGAGAAATTCCCCAAGGACAGCGTGTTCCATAAAATGAGAAATGATATATATTAGCTGGTGTTTTGATGGTATTTATGGTACTGTCGATCTGAATAAATTGTGCTAAGGAGATGCTTAGAATTAATGAACTTAAAGGCCCACTTAATTTTCGAAACCCCAGATCACGTTATATAAAATATATGCCATATTGAAAGAGGAAGCTTCAATTGTATTGTCAACTTATCCGGTGTAATAAACTGTGAACATGTTGTTTATGTTGAGGTACCAACTTGTTTTCTGTGCTTAATTTCATCTGGACTGTACAGCAAAATCTGTTATTTTCAATGGAAGGGGAATAACTCAATATCTTAGTTTGAATTGCAATCTTGGCGCGAAATGGGGGAAAATGTTTCTATGATTTCAGTTATTTTCTATTACTCTATGGGCACCTTCTGAGACACAGATGTTCCAAATGGTGATGAATTATAGTATTTTAATCATATTTTATGTCATAGATTGTTATTAAAATCATATATCAAGACACTATAAAAAAAATAATTGGTGACTCGAAAATTAAATGGGCGATATAATAAGAACCTTGAGGGCTTTCCAGAGATGTTTATAAGCAATCCAAGTTAACAAGTTCTTCTATTTTATACCTACTATGAAGTTGTTAACATCTTGATTACAGAACAGAAAACATTTCTGAGATTAATTAGGCATTGGATATTACAGAATATGGTCCTGACAAGTCTGTGTTAAAGTGATGTGAAACACTCCGATAGGGTGATCAAATAGAAATTGAGAATGATCTTTCTCAAAGTAGTTATTTGTTACGAATATTAATCCAAATGGACGATATACACCGTCATTCTTATATATTAATTTAATGCAATGACTCTCGATGGCGAAATCATATGTGTTAAGTTATCGTCGATAGTTGCGTCCCGAATCGAGATGTAAATATTTGCAATTGGGCGTAGTTCAGACAATGTTTTCTATGGAGTGGTATGGTCCATTTCTTTGAATTTTCGGCGATGTTAGTAGAATGCTACATTCCCCAAACAAGTCCATAATACATCTTTAACATACACTCATGATTCATACTGATACATTGTACTGGGTCTACCATATTCCCAACAACTTTCCATTTCTCAGAATGCTTGTTGTCTTCTCTCAAATTTAAGTCACGTCAAATCGTGCAACGTTAATCGGACAGCTACTAATAGTGAGTTCTAATTGAAATTACTGATGTGGAATCCCGTGGTTTGGGAAATAAAAAGTCTATGACAAGTAATCAGACCCACTATTTATATGTGGGTCTGTAGCTAACTTTGACTGGGTCTTGACCTAGACAAAAATATTTGCCTTTGTTCCAAAATTCAAAGTAAACTGAACAAGATTCTAAACTAACTTCATCAGTGTTTGCTTCAATAATTTATGACTTTCCATTGAGAAATTTCTATTAAATTATGATTACGGGGCATTTTTAATTTGAAAATTTAAGCTAAATATTTGGCATAACAAGATTATTGCATGACTATTTATGACTTGGGAGTCAACATTAAATGGTCTTTTCGTCGATAACATGTGGCATGTATGTTCTACCGGATGAAAATATTGATCCGAGAATGAAATGCGTAATGTGTTTGATACATGCCAGGATGTAGACCACTTACGCTATTGTTTGCACATTGAATATGATGTCCACGGTTAACAAAACAGCAAATGGATTGATTTAATTAAACAAAATAATTTTAAGTAGTTAAATTTCCTGTGTAGAATGAGATGCTGTTCTTCCACTCTCTTTAAATGTAACCTCACATGTTTGTTTTATCTAGTTCTGTATCAGAGTGGTCTTGCATTGCAAACAAGCCTTGAAATAGGGTGTCTGTCATTTGCAGAATGAGGTCCCCAGAGGGTGAATTTAGTGATGCTACCCCGCATAGCGGGCTAGCATCACCAAATTCACCCTCTGGGGACCTCATTCTGATTACACCTCAGCAGAATGAGGTTCCCAGAGGGTGAATTTGGTGACGCTAGCCCGCTATGTGGGGTAGCATCACTAAATTCACCCTCTGGGGACCTCATTCTGCAAATGACAGACACCCTATTTCAAGGCTTGATTGCAAATCACACAACTGACACATTTAGAAATTGAATGATAAAAATTAGATTGTTATTCGATTAGGCAACCAGCTGGTAATAATGAGGTGAATGCCTGAAGTGTTTCTTGGTAGGATTTCGGACTGGTATTCTGACTTGATGACTGACTCAATGCCATAGGTATGACAACAGTCAGTACAAAATAAGATTGTCCAGAGTATATCATGATTTAACTGTCAGGGATTAAAGCCTACTTTGTTCATGCTTTGATTTGGAATAAGGTCCAGGTTCCTGTCCAAAAATGAATGCACTAGGGGTCCAACTGGGTATTTTAAAACAGAATAACCATTGCAAAAAAAAGTGTTGAGCTGAACATGCATGACACCATCTATCAGTAAAATAAAAATAAAAAATTAAAACCAGTTTGTTGAGCAATGTGTATTGACCCATTAACCCTTTCATGGCGGGAGCTGTGCTGGTGCAGCATTAAAGGTCTTATGACAATGCATTCTCTTCTATACGCGAGTCTTCCACAGGGAGCCATGTATATATAAGAGAATGCACTGGCTTACAAGATCAAGGAAAATGTATTCACTTATATATATGAGAGGCTCCCTATAGGCAACTCACATATATAAGAGAATGGATTGGCACAGGGTTTTCGCAAAATTTCAGGAAGCTCCAGTCTTCGAAAGGTTAAGCAATCACTTCAAATTGACAAAACATGAAGTGAATGTTCACCATAATGACAAGAACTTATGGCATTCGGAAAGGGTATGTATTTGGCCTTGACATTTGGATAACAGGGATAGTGCTGGTTGAAATTATCCAACCAGTGGGCAGGGGCGCCGGAATAATGCAAGGGCAGGGGGGGGGGGGGGGGGCAGAATACACATTCAAGAATTTCAAGTACACTCAAAAACTAGGTATTTTTCTTCTCTGAATCAGGGGGGGGGGGGGGGGTGAAAAAAACCCGGGGTGGGTGGGTGGTCAAAGCCACCAACAAGCAATTTTTTCCGCAACTAAAAACAAATTTCCTGCTTGTTTTTTTAGTGTTTTGGCAATGAGTTGGGCTTCAAAACAACTTTGAATGAGAGAAATAATGTAATTCTAACTGGTAAACTGACTGCAGGCAGTTATCGTGTTGTATTTTGTTGCAAATTTAGAAATCCAAGATGGCCGCCATGTTTTTTTGACCGAATGACCTCAAAATGACTCATTCCTATTTACATGTCCATGTTAACATCCATGATAAATAGTATGCACAGAAATTCATATACAGCTGTTTACAGTGAATTTCCCCCCGCAAATCTCTGTTTTAGTGTTAAAAGGGGCGGTGGGTGTAAAAAAATGGTCGGAAAAAACTGCCTAAAACGGAAAAAAAATTGGCGTGGGGGTGGGTGGTTACAAAAAATGATCGAAAGGGAAAAAATGCCATACGTGCCTGAATTTTTTTTTCCGACCCCCCCTGTTTGAATTAGCTATTCACAGTGTGCTGCATGGATTGAGAACAGAATTCATATGAAATCCCGACAGATGAAAGCTGTTGCCAGCATTCTGGAACAAGATGAGTGATTGTCCCAACATATTGCAGGATCAAATCGACTGGGACAGGCTCTTAATTTAAGCGGCCGTGTCACACCACCATACAGCTGGCTGGGGAGTAATTCAAATCCCTAAACACTACATCAATTTCGATTAAAATTTCGATCCATTCTCTTTCTCCTTTCATTTTGTATTGATCCGAGTTAGTCGTACAAATATGGAAATGATGTACTGGTATATAAAGTAACTCTATCTCGATTCTGGAGAGGACCAAACACTGATGATTATAATTAGAATGACATTAGTCATTTTTCTTGTAGTTATAGAGTCTGGAACAAAACATTACCGTATACTTTTTTCTATTTGAGCAATGGTGATTGTCAACAGATAATCATTAGCCGTGACAAAAAGAAATCAAATTTGTTGTCAGTTGAAAATAAATATTAGAATTTAATAAATATTAGAATTTAGGGCATATGACGATGTTTGGAATTCAAATATATCTAATCGTAAACCAAACCATAATCACTAAAACTATATGGGTTGTAGATTATACACAGAATCATATGCTGGGTAGCACTACGATTGTTTTAGTTAGACCCATGTGTTGATATGATCCTGGATCTGTCACTGAACAAACAATTTCTTTGGAATTGAAGTTTAAAATGCACCCATAGTGACGAAACTTCTGATATTGAATAGTTGTGTATTATATATCAGTAAAAAAAGTGTAATTTCATCACATGAAAATTAAACTAGAGATATTCATGAAATACCTTCTTCAAAATAGGTTTTCAGTCACTTTTTGTATCATTCATGCTCAATTCAGTATGGTGACAAGTCATTTAATTTATTATCATTTATAATATTACTTAGAGACAATTTGCTATCATATTAAACAAGAGTGTCTTTTTCTAAAGTTTACAAAAATCATTTTGGTTAATGTTTTTTTATTTTAACTGAAGCCCTGATATAAAACCATGTGTATCACTTGTGCTTATTGCAGCAGTCCCCCCAAAACACTAAAATTACACAATAATTACAAAAAAGAGGCGTCAGCTTTAAGTTAATAACCTAAAATATTCTTTAACCCTTTCAGTGCCAAGTCTGATTTTTGTATCAACCCATATTTCCTTGATCATTTTTTATTTTGGCACTAAAAGGGTTAAGCTTTTGAAATTTTGAATCCTTTCATGCTTGATGTAATCCTTTCTACACATATCTTCATCCCATTGAGTAAATGACATTCCATATCAGTGAGAATGAATGTGTTTCCCAGCAGTCAGTCGCCATATAGATGACAGAAGATAAGTAAATGATTTAATATGGGTCACGTGTGTATTTATGAATAATGAACAAATTGCACCTTTGTGTGAAATGTTATGACCAAAGATTAGCGGGTGATCAGATTGGTTATATTGGATGGGTTTGAATTTATCACAGGAATATCATGTAAGGCAACGTGTTATCGCAACAATCAATGCCCTGGGAATGGATCAGTCACAGAACCATTAATACCAGGGGAATGGTTCAAAGTCATGAAAACATTAGTCAATTTCCCTCAATAATAAAACCTATAAATATGATGCAATCTTTTGAGACTTAGCTCAAAGATGGAGAGGCCTTGGGACAATTTGTGAACATTAGGAAATAGTTAATCAGAAAGATCAGAAGTTATGAACCAGAAATTAATTTAATAGTCTTTTTTTTGCTTGGCTACTCTTTGTGTTACTTTTATAAAAATTATTCCAACTGGTATGTCAGCCCTATTATGGGTGAAGCATCAGTTGGGAAGAGGGGTTGCTGCCTCTCTTGCCTTCTAAGAAGGGTGGGGCGGGACACAAAGTGCCTTTTAAAGATGGACTTGGACTTATGGACTTGTTCAGGTGTGTGAAATTGATAAGTTAATACACAGGCACTATTCCAACCTGGGGAATGTAGCATTGTATGAACATTGACGAGTAGTTCCCTTAGGAAGTGTTCAGATAATAAGTTCAACAAACAACCATAGTCCGTTTGTCAAACTTATTATCTGAACATTTCCCACCAATGAATAAGTACCCCTCTGTGCTTATATTATCTTTTTCATCAGTCTGTCATCTGCTCAAATTCTTGAACACCCCTCCAAATGACAAATAAACTATCCCAATGTATACTCTTATATAACTGAGTGGGAGAATCAATTTAGTATAGAAAGGGTTAACCAGACATTTTATTGAGTGTAAAATATATCCATTCTGTTATTGTGATACAAGGTTAATTTTCTAATGAAGTGTTTATATCTAATTTTCTCTCGAATGAGTAGGCTATTTAAAGATGCATAATCCGAATTACCACTTCCAAATGACTATTTCTTTGGCTTCGGGGTGAAAAATATTTAATTTGAGTCGAGGAACCCACCCATCAACTCTCCGAGTGATCAGATATCGATTTTTGAAATTTGTTAATTCTCGAAATGTCTAATTATTTGTGGCCCAGAAAAGAGTCGTCAAACCGATGGTCTCGGACAAAAATGCCGATGAAGATGGATAACTCTAAAGTCAATTGGTAATATGGCCAAATTTTGTGATACGCAAGTAATAATACAGCCATATTTCGTTGAACAACATGTTGATAAATAACACGTTTTGGGAAATTTTATACCAGCGGTCAGCATTAGTTTGTTGTAATTAATCGATTCTGATAACAAAAGCATATTCTGAAAAAATGTTGTTTGTTGTTGTAACTTGATGATATGGGGACCGTCTGATCAGATTGAGTACCTTTAAAATGATACCGACATCAATATTCTCAGCCAAGAACATCAAACTTTAATAGTTCAGTTGTAAGGTTGAAATTCAGAGGGTTGGCACGAGCAATGCCTGGTAAGCCCAGATAGGGGCTGGGGACTTGTGAAGTCCAAAGTTTGTAATCTGTTAAAGCCATGCAAACAGTAAATGCACAAACAGCTCTAATTCATAACAGTAGACACATGGCATTCTGTGTATGACTTCAAGATGGGTAATGTAATCAAATAACCTTGAAATAACTTGAATGATGTCAGAGTCAGTGTAGATTTACAACCATTCACAACACTGTGAACAGAGCCAAGGCCATTCCAGAAGTTGTGCCTCCTAGCACTTGTTTCCTTCTGCTGCACTTGATCACTATATTAAATATGGAAGGGCTTTGAAATGCAGTATTTATGTGTATTTCTAAAAAGAAGTTGACTATGTCACAATAGAGAGGTTTAGATTGAAAACTACCAAATTCCCCCGTCAAGAGCTATCAGAATATATCACATGAAACCCCTATTATATCCTTAAAAAAAACATTACATATTTCCTTATATCACACAGTGTATATCTCACTAGTGACTAATAATTGCATGCTTTCTGCCAATTTGGAAGCGCACCAATAAAATTACTTTACATTGATTAGGCAGAATAATGCTATTTTGAAAAGTCGCGCATGACACCAAAACCAGAAAATAAAAAATGATTTATTTGTTCATTAAAGAAAAATACTTGTCCAACTTCGTTGCACTAATGAAAATAGACACAAAATCAAAGAGGCAAATTGGGGGACTATATTTTTTGTTGCAATCCTGAGCGCACAATACTGTCGTATACGGTGTGAAGCGTCTCAGCCAACGATGTAAACAAGATCTTCAACTCTTTATGTTGGGATATAAGATTTTATGAAACTCGTTTGATAAATTTGATTCACAACTCGTCTAAGACTCATTGTGAATCAAATTTATCAAACTCATTTCATAAAATCTTATATCCCAAGATAACTCATTGGAGATCCTCTATATACTGTTCATCACTGTGTGGTGGAAAATTGTGACCAACCCTAGAACAACTACAATAAGTTGATAAACTTGGTACAACACTGAGTGTGTGTGCTACGCATGAGTAGTGGCCATTTTTGATGTTGTTTTTACGTATGGTACATTTTGCATCTCATTGACAACTAACTAAATTGCTGTGCTATGTGGCACACACTTCATTTGGAAATAGAACATAGCTGGCTGACTTCTGGATAAAACTTTTGGCCTCTGGCAATGAGAACTATAGTCTGTTATGCTTGACGGGTGATGATCATAGTTTTATCCATCTAAACATCCTAAATAACTGAGTTATGTTGAGGGAAAATAGCGGGAGTCAATGTCTGAGTTTAGTGTGCCTGTCATTTGCAGAATAAGGTCCCCAGAGGGTGAATTTAGTGATGCTTCCCACATAGCGGGCTAGCATCACCAAATTCACCCCCCCTGGGGACATCATTCTGCATCGCCTTATCTGCTATGGGAGACATTTGGGAACCATTTGGGAACTTCAGATTGAAGTTCCCAAATGGTGAATATTGTGATGTACACTCATTGGTAACCTCGATTATACAATGTGTCGTCTGCTAATTTGGGGATATAGAGAAACTAAACTAAAAAAGAAATAGAATCTATGTGAAGATCTAGAAATTTGGTAATAAAGAAACTTTCCAGAGAAGATGAGGCCTAAGCAGAATGAGGTCCACAGAGGGTAAATTTAGTGAAGCTAGCCCACTATGCATCACTAAATTCACCCTCTGGGGACCTCATTCTGTAAATGACAGGCACAATAAACTCAGGCTTGGGGAAATCTAGAGTGTGATGTTCAGTTTCAAAAGAACCCGCTTTCAAAACCGTTTGATGAAATGAGTTCTATATTACAATTTCATGAAGATGTGGAAAAATGATAAAGAAATGAGAGTGAGAGTTCTTTGGGAATGTGATTTTATATGAAAAATCATGATAATGTTACAAATGGCAGTGGATGCAAATAATGGCTATGTTTGGCGACAAAAAATGTCTTAGATTTGGTTTTGAATTTCAATAAATATAACAACAAAAACAAATAAAAATCACAACGAAACGACGTCACACCTCGACATGTTCCATGTAGTTCGTCGCACCTGACAATATCACTTTATCATCAGGATTAGAGTTTCTGTTTCCCTCCTGGAATTTTGGAATGTTTGAAGCACCTTTGAACGGAACACCATTGGCATCGTAAAACGATGTCAACTGCAAGTCTACGGGGAAACTTTTTTGTGGATTGTTTGTATGAGCACTATCAACTTTGTAGTTGTCCATGGTCTCACTTGGAGGCCTATCCGCACGGAATGTCCGCAAGTCTTGATGACTGGAATTACTGAAATGAACACGTTTTGCTGGTGGCGGACCACATGAGTCATTTGAGGATTTTGTATTTTTTCCGCCACTACACGTCCTCGGGAAATTAATGTCTATTTCTTGATTGTAATGTGGAATGTTGTTCCATTTCGGGTCTGTTTTATTTTTTATTTCTGCCCTCGCTTTTTGACAGTTATATGAACCTGCAAAGAGAAGGAGACAGTGAGTTTTCAATGATGGTTTTCCTGTGAAACTCAAGAATGGGATTAGTTCACATCCAGCATGAACTTCCATTGATCCTGAATGTTCAAACATTCTGCAGTATCTATTGCATTTTACATGAATGATAATTGAAAACATCACTTTTTAAAGGGAAAAATATAGTGATCTGTTGGTTTCTATTTGAGGAAGCATGATATATACATATTATCACAACAGTGTGTTGATCCGTGTCTTAGTATCACGTTGAGTTGGGGCAGCTCGTTTGATCCGACAATCTGCCCACCTTATCGAGATGTGATGCGACGACACGGATCAACTCACTGCTGTGATAAAAGGTTTATTATGATGCCCAATTTACAATAATTTTTTTTCTCACTTCAGCAGTTTAATTTTCTTACCGAATATAACGGTATCTAGTTACGTAGTCTATTTTTAATGCATAAGTAATATGTCGTCATTATTTTGCCAAATCTCGGCAATTTCCATAGAAGTGTGATCTGATTTGATCTGGGGAAATATCACCCGATATAATCCGACGATTTGGATTAGATTGTCAAACAATATATAGTGGTATTTATGGAAGAATAGTCATAGTCATATAATAAATAATTATTAATCCTACAACAGTAGTCAAACATGTGCTTACCGCTTTCAATATCATGGTAGTGAGCTCCGTCAGTATTACTCATGCTATCCTCTTCACTACTTCCACCGCGGCCGCTATCACTAACAGTCTCTCCCGACGATTCACTTCCAGGGTATTCCTGATTGGCATGCTCAACATCGTCTAGGAATTTTCTCATCTGAAATGTGAAAAATAATAGTTGATCAGCCTGTGAATTAATTGATGGTCTTCAACGTTCCCATAGACAATAAACAATATTATGCGCAGACTGACAGAAATCTAGGAAATCTAAGGATTAATTTGAAGGAATGTTCAGCTAAAATACAATTATACATACAGTAAATAACCAAGTCTGTTTGTTTATCATAATAGGTGAACATCCCTATAAATAAATCCATAGGATTCAAGTAAATACTTATCAGTAAGTTTTCAGTTATCAGAGATTAAGGTCTTGTGTATATTAATTTGAAATTTCAACTATAAATGTTAGCATCTGGTAAATCAGTCTGTATATTAATTTTAAATTTTAAATATAAATTTTAACAATAAATTAGCCATTGGCAAAAATGAATATATTGACTTATGACATGTCAAGAACTTCTGTATTAGATGCATCCTGTTTGATGATGAACATCAGCAAAGGACACATGAAAACTTGATATGCTTGGATGATAAAGCAACAGACGGAAATCGTCTGTGTGATATCAACTAGAATGCACCAGGCGGTTGACATCATGCAGTCACCAACGGCCTCCTTATGTAAATCATGAAACTGATCTCATTGGATTGTGCGTACTATGACAAAGACTCCAACTGAGATATAATCAGTGGGTGCTTGATGACACACGATCCCTCGTAACACGAGTTCAATGATTAAAGCATTATGGACTTTAAAAATCGCTAAATGCTACTAAGCATAAGCTGATTTAGTTGAATTTACGATCAGATACATAAACAATGATGCATAATTTATGCGTTATTTAAAATTTTTGTATTTTAAAATTTCCGTTCATGCACCAATGATTGCAACATTGGTGCACTCCCTAGGACAGTGTGTGAGTTTGCATACTGTTAGATGTGAATTTTTTTTCATATTTATGCTTCAGTATTTTAATAATAAATTTAATGAAACTCAGTTAAATTTAATATGATAATTGATGTAACAGTAGTCCTATTATTTTAGAAACATGATCACACTTCTCTGAACTTTATACAGATTCAGCTCAGTGTAAAATAATAATTTTGAGTCAAATATACCAGTCAACAAAAGATTAACCTGCTATTTGTAAAATTTTCCCACGCATTATGACTGTGGGACAACAACTGTTAACTCAGGGTTTCCGATAGGGGTTGGGTGAATGGGACCCATAAATTGAGATGTTCCTTGTCTGGTTTTTTGAGAATACAGATATGTCTTGAAGAAATGTTTCATTTTATGTTGTGTTTTCTGGAAATAGAAATAGAGACCAAATCTCTCAATAGACCAGTGGTATTTTGAACTGTTGGGAAAATTCATAGATAGTCAAACTTATACATGATTAACCGTGACAGTGTCTGAAATGTGTTTTAGGCTCACCTTATCTGCATCAGTTTGTCTGACTGGCCACTGAATGCCATGTGACTCCAGCAAAGCCTTGTGGGAAGACATGGCTTTTACTTTATCATCTGATTTGTTCAGTACCGACTGAAAATAATTAAAAATCAGTAAATAGGAATCATTCTCTTGTAACAAATTTGATTCAAATCAATGACAAATTGGTTTTCAAATACAATGAGAGCAAATAAAATATGGATGAAATTGTCATTAGTTCCAATTTAGGCGATGATGTCATGACGACATGTGATCTATTTCTCATCTGATAGAGTTCCAGTCTTTATGAAAACCGACGAAAATCCTAACGGATGTATGTCTCTAGATTTGTTGGTTATATTCATTTCAATGCTGACACGGCATTTCTAACATGACGTAATAAACCGTTTCCAAATATGGAGTGCATTCCTGGCATAGTAAATGTTTGTGAGAATCGTAGTGTTTAGAAATAGTTATAAATACAACAAGATGCGAAAGAATAATCATTCATGAATATTGTTGATTGACAAAAACTTGAAGATGATATCTCCTATATTAAGATGAGTAATTGTATTATGGATATATCGCCTGTATTCGGTTTTTCAACAATAATTGTGTTTGACAATACGTGGGAACATTGACCGCAAATGACAATTATAAATGTATATTAAACCTATTGTAAATTATTATTTTTTTCAGTCATGCTGGATGAGTTGAGCTGGCTTACATTCCAAGTTGAGAACCCTTCAAAATTTCTTTGTAATCAGATCAGATTTTAACCCTTTCTTTACTAAATACTTATGTTCACATAGGAAATATTCAGATAATAAGTTCACAATAGGTCATTTGTTGAACTTATTATCTAAACATTTCCCACCAATGAATATGAATTCTTCTGTACTTGTATTATATTTCTGTACATCTGTCGTTTGCTCATATTTTCTGAATATCCCACCAGATGAATAATAGACAATTCCAATGTATAGTTTTAGACCTGAATGGGGGAATCCATTTAGTATAGAAAGGGTTAATTCATCTATGAATAGGAGAAGAATTTGTTGCTAACTCACCTCAGACAGGTAGGTCTGTACAGGTAAATCAGTTGATGATGTTCCACGGCCGGAATCCAGTGAGGTGTTGCCATCAGTGTAGTTGTCCTTCAAGATGAGGTAGTTGTTCCTGTTATTTTTGCCCATGTCGACAGGGATGCTATCATTTACCATTGGTTCATCTAAAGGGACCTTCATTGGAGGTGGGTTGTTTTTAGGTGGTGTCCGCCCCTTCCTGCTACTACCTCCTGTGCAGCTGTCGTAACGACGAATGACGACGATGACAGTGATGATGGCAGCTGCTATTACGACAGTAATGCACGATAACACAATTGCAACAATGGCGTAGTCCTGATTTTCTTCCTTCTGAGGGTCACCATTCCCATCCCCAGGATGAGGAGTCACAATTGCTGTTGAATTGTAATACACAACATTTATATCCAATTCTGTCCTTTTAGTCCTTTGAGGCTTTCCATTGTCGGAAACAGACAATATGAGTTTGTGACTTCCAGCATCTTGCATTTTCATTTCGCGCTTCAAAATTACTTGTCCGCTCAGAGATAACTGAATCATATCAGACAAACTCTCAAGCGTATATGTCAGCTGGCTTTCACGTCCCTCGTCATCATCGAAGGCCCGCAGCGTAGTGATAAGTGAACCTGGCTGTAAGGTATGGTATATCATAACAGAATGGTTAAACTGATTTGGAAACAAAACTTGTGGGTCATTGTCATTCATATCCAAAACATTGACTATCACCTTGGCAACGCTGCTGAAGCTAGGATCTCCCTGATCGCTAGCTTTGACGAGAAACGTGTAAGAGCTTTGTGTTTCTCTGTCAAGTTCACGATTGGTCTTGATTATTCCATTCTGGAAAACCACAAAAGGAAATGCTGTTTCGTATGGTGACGCAAGTTCGAAAGTAACAACGCCATTGAGACCAGAATCAGCATCATCAGCTCCTAGTCTGCCAACTGTAGAATCAGTCGGCATGTTTTCAAGAAAGTCGAAAACAAAGACTGACATTATGAAGCGAGGCTCATTGTCATTTTTATCCAACACATCGAGTTTGATGACAGTAGATGCGCTCAACCTAGGCTCGCCTCTGTCCGTAGCAAATACAACCAGTGTATAATGTGTTTGGTTTTCATAATCCAGATCAGCTCTTGCACTGATTCTTCCATTTTGTGGATTTATTTCGAAAATTGTGTTGTTATTTTCAGCCATTGAATAAACGATCGCTCCATTGGCTCCAGAATCATTGTCAAAAGCAGTAACTTGGACGATGAATTCTCCAATGGCGTTGTTTTCCTCGATAGAAACTGAATACGTATTCTGTGGAAAGTATGGAGAATGATCGTTTTCATCAATTACTGCAACGCTGATAACGACAGATGTCTGCAATGGCGGGCTTCCAGAATCTTGGCAGACGACAGTAAAATTATGCTCTCCCTTTGACTCACTATCAAGAACACTCGAGAGAATAACCTTATATCCAGTGTCGTCAAGCCGTTTTATGCTGAATTTAGTGTTCCGTACATTGCACGATACCATGCCGTTAGTTCCTGGATCATTATCCTCAACATTCAGATAAACAACGACTGTTCCAACTCCAGCAAACTCCGAAATGTGGGCTTTCCCAGATTGTCCGAGCAGGTTGACACGTATGGAAGGTGGATCATTTGTTGTGTCGATGATGTTAACGGTTACAACAGTCTGTCCACTCTGAGGTTCAAGTCCACTATCAAACACCTGAACGATGATTGTATACGGATCGCTAGGCAGATGATTGAGCTGTGTTTTGATATGGATGCGGCCAGTTGTTTCGTTGATAGCAAACACTTCCATCACATCTGGAGCATTCATCGAGCTAAGTTGATAATGAACTTTTCCATTGAGTCCAACATCACGGTCAGTAGCAGAAACTTGAATGACGAAAGTATCTTTCTGGCTATCTTCTGGTAGCGAAGTGTTATATTTGGCTTTAACAAACTGTGGCTCGTTGTCGTTGACATCGTCAAGAAGAATTGTAACAGACACTGTTCCCGTTTTAATTGGAGTTCCTCCGTCGACTGCTACAAGCTGGAAGGTGTAGCGGTCCACGATTTCACGATCCAATTCATTTTTCAGCTGAATACTAACATCCACAACACCGCCAATATTCCTTTCGAACGAAACCTTGAATGGTACATTATTAGTGTCAAGATAGATGTTCTGAATCGCATTCACTGCACTGTCTCGATCTGAAGCAGTAATGAGTGGGAACGATCTTGTCAGTGTTGCTCCTTCCGAAATTGATTTTGTGATGCTATTTCTGGAGAATGTAGGAGAGTTATCATTCATGTCATCAATATATATCCGAATCGGAACTTTCTTGAAAAACGCTCCTCTCGTAGAAGTGGCCAGTACTTCAATATCTTCGAAACACGACTGTTGGTTCTGACACAAGTATTCTCGGTCAATTTTCTTGGTCGTTGTGATATCGCTAGATGAATTAATCTCGAAGTTATTCGAGTCCTGCTTGACAATGCTATACTGAAGTGTTGGGTAGAGTGTTTCGCTAACTAATGATGCCAGATCAGCATCCTCAGCCACATTGCACAGGAAATGGCTGCCCTGCTCCTCCATTATGTGGTAGACTAACTCGGCTGTCAGCGTTGAATGGACGCTAAGCAGAGTGATGATCAGACTGATGATGACGCTATTCCTGCTGATTTTCATGATGAATGAATGACAAGATAACTTGAGAAGACGTTATTCTGTCTCTACATCACACCATGGTCTGGAAATAGAAGAATGATATATTGATAAAAAATAGTGTAAACAATTATAAAATTAAATTAAAAAACAATACTGATAAAAAAAGTTATATCATATTAAAAAGTATTATTTTATCCATCTATCTCTATAAAACACTCTAAAACATAGAAGCATGGTGTATTGACATAAAAAGTGATGATGAGATGATATTATTCCATATATACATCACCACATATTCTGAAAATAGAGAAATGATGTATCAATGGAAAAAGTAATAATATAATCCGATCCGGTCTGAAAACAGAAGAAGGGGTTATATTGATGGACTAATTAAAGTTATGAAATATAACCAAACCGTATTTATGTATTCATAAGTGACCACATAACAAACTCTGTGATAAAATTATTAACTCGATATAAAAGGAAATTTCGGAGTTGATTGCCTGTAGCCAATGCATCAATTGGTGCTTTGTATGGTACATATATGCTACAATATAAGAGACATTCCATATGAGACAATGGTTATAATTATATGAAAGACCATTCAGTCATGTATGTTTCTATTTCTAAACAATAGGAATTGATTTTTGCCGTGATGCAACAAAATGCCTCATTAGTGCTAAACTGGTTCTAGCAGTGGCAAGTACGCAATATAATGAAAAGAATATTTTTCTGTCACCGTCGGAGACAGCAAAATGCTCGTTTCAAATAAAATGGTTACCAGGTCAATTGATCTACTGACAATAAATCGCGGAAACGTAATGAAAGAAACAAAAACAGTAGGAATTATTGCAAAGATCAAACAGTAACGATGTTTGAATCATAATTTTACCTCGGCAGGGCAGAAAATATCACAGCGGGTCACAGAATAATTCCGTAATGACAAAGTTAACTAATTGTTACACAAGTAACTTTCGTCGCTATATAATCGAGATGTCCTCACACAATAAAAATCATTTATTCGCAGGAGTGGAATTCAATAAAGGCATTAAGGGTGTACAGCCTAGAAGAAATGGATTCAATTAGTTACGAGTGTAAGTTAAATGAGTACAGCCCAATGACATTCTAAGGCATGAAAGGTGAGCGTTTCTAAGCATTCATGCCATGCTGGCGGATACATTGTCCCATTATATCTATAACATACAGGGACCTCCCTATAAATTATACTCTCGAGTTAATGCCTTTCTATACCTTGTTCCTAACAGTCTTTTGACTTAGCAGTCATGTTCAAAATATAGATTTTTAAGCCTGAATAGATACCATTGTTGCTTATTATATGTATATATAATTCTTGAAAGAAATGGCCAAGCGTCCAGCGCTTGATCAGCACAAATTAAAATTCTCTTTACGATATTTCTAAATTGAGTCATGAATTAATCAGAATGGTATTGATTGGATGATCGTATCAGTGAAATTTCAGTGAAACCGCAATTATTTCCACAAACACTTGAAAAAGGCAAAACAAAGAACATTTATTCGCATCTCATGAATAGAAAAAAAGAAACAGATGCACATGTTATACATCACAATTTGAACTTCAAAACATTTTTGTGAAAAAAAAACCATGTTCTAATGAATTTTAATCCCCATCATCTCAGTAAAATTTTTTAAATTTCAGTCCAAGGTGCAGTCAAGAGATCAGAGCAGAAAGAAGAGTTACAGTTTAAACTTCGAAACAAATTATTGCAAAAAAAAAAAAAAAAATGGCCATGTTATTAATAATTCAAGTCCATACCCTTTCATGACAGGAGCCACGCTGGTGCAGCATTAAAGATCCTGATACAGTGCATTCTCCCATGGAGCCTCACATATATAAGAGAATGCACTGGCTTACACAGTCAAGATAAATATTTTTAGGCCAATGCATTCTCTTATATATGGAAGGCTCCATGGGAGACTCGCATATATAAGATAATGCACCGGGACATGGTATTCGCAAAATTTCAGGAAGCTCCAGTTTTGGAAGAATTAAATTATTAAAACTTTGAAAGTTCACTGTAAGGTGATGTAGAAAAAATTCTGAATATTCCTTGAATGTTGTCAAAATATTCATTGATGCTACCATTTTAATCCATTTTAAGTGAACATGCATGGGTGTTGGATAAAATCTACCATACCCTGGATCAGCACGTGACCAGATGCACATACTCGCAATGGGAAAGGCAGCCATCTGAATGTCTGGATACCTTATATTCTAATCCTTCTGTTGCCCCTTAGCGAACCAAATCTCACCGAGAGCTTTCCAATGAATGGCAACAAGCCATATTTCCGACTAAATCCTGAAAAGTTACCCATAATTCTGCTGTGGTTATAAAGGAGTCGATTACTTAGGGCATTACTGTATATGCTAACATGATGAGAAAGCCTTCCAAAGACATCTCAAAAGTACATTCATGTCTGATTCTCACAAATGAGAGGGAAGTTATTGCCAAATTCTAGTAAAACACAGGTCATGAGTTCAGAGAGTCAATTGAAACATTTGATCGAGAGCACGCTACAGTGACAAGGCAAGCATTAGCCCACCTATTAAGGAAGGATTAGAATTCAATGACCACTGGATACCAGCAATTTACCCAACCACCGCATGAACCTTTATATGAATGGTTCATTTACATTTTGATAGTCCAGACTCATTGACGAAATACCTTCATTTCAAGTCTTAATAACGGTACACATTCACTTATTGTTGGGCAGGGATATATTCTCAATGACCAGACAATATCGTTCGGACAATTTATATGGACGTAGTGTTGTCAAGAACGGTTTGGTGGTGTCAGAAATGAGTGTCTGTATGAAGCAAGCTATAACTTCTGATATGAAAATGTCATATTGTTCATATATTTCGTGAACGTTAGCAATTCTCTCCAAATTTATTGGCAATATCTTTATCCTTTGGTAAATAAATACTTGCTAATGAGTAGGTCATTGATTCCCATTGAATCATTTGTAGGAACATTCAGCTAATAAGTTCAAAATGCAGGCTTAAGTTGTATAGTGAAGTGATCTTAGGTGAACATCCATGAAAATTAGTCCTTTATACAGTGTTTCTCCACCTGTTGGCTGCTTTTTGTATTTGAGCAACCCCACAACTGAATAATGGACTATTCAAATGTATATACTTTAGGACAAAATGGGAATATTCATTCAGTGATCAAAGATTTAGCCCTTTCTATACTAAGTACTCATAGATGTTCAGATTTTCAGATGAACAAACAACCATATGGTCATTTGTTGAACTTACTATCTGAACATTTCCCACCAATGAATAGGAATCCTTCTGCACTTGTGTTATGTTATCGCCTGCAGTGTGCTGACTCATTTCTCCTGAACACCCTCCAAATAAATAATAAACAATTCCAATATTAACTTTGAAAACTTGGTGGGAGAATCCATTTTGTGAAGAAAGGTTTAAACTGAAAAAAATAATTATTTTCCAGTGGTTCCAGGTTCATCTGGGAATATTTTGTAGCTAGCTATAGAATTCAGGATTGGTACAAAGCAGTTGTCATGAACCGCAGTTGTCATGAGTAGACTAACATGCCTTTTAAAACTAAATTGAAATTCATGATTAGCAAACAGAAACTTGAGACCAGCTAGAAAATTACAGACTTGAACTGTATAATGACTAGTTTAGCTTTCTCGTGAGTGAAGTTACCTGAGATGGCGACGCAGGTGTGCCACACAAATATTGCAATAATAGGGGTATCTGTTTAAATTGAAAATACCTGATTAATTTAGAAATTTGTATAGATGGCATGAAGGATGCAAAGAAAAAGGAGACTAAAGACCTAATAGTAAAGAAATTTCTATGTGTGACACCAGTAATATAGCATGAATGCGGAGTCCCACAGTGGAACCTTTAATTGTTAGCCAAACAAATGGTTACCGTGCATTGTGTCACATAGTGTTCAGCAGCTTCACAATGATTGGCGTGCTCTCGCAATCAACCTCCAGGCAATGTCTTCTGACTGGCAGCGAATGATTGCGAAACAAGATTAGATATTCTTCAGCTAAAAGGGTTCCCAAACTCATCTGAAATTTTTAATATGTTTTTCGTATTTTGAGAGGTTTCAGTTGGGGGAAACATAATCTCATTGTTAATGCTTGTGGCTATATTTTAGGTTTTCTTGTGATAATATATTCATAGATTAAAAGTTTTTTTTCCGGCTTCACAAGCCAGTGATATTGGTCGAGATAGAACTAGCAAATAACAAAATTCCACTCTCAATCCTCTCCTATAGCATAATTTACTGGACGAGATGCACTTATTTACAAATGCAGCAGTTCAGTTTTGTAAATCAAGGAATATTACTAATAGAAATATAAGCTTGGCGATATTGAGGCTTCATCATCGTCATATATCATTCTCCTTATATTAATGAGAAATAATTGTTATTTCAAGTTCAATGCATTATTGCATTTTACATTTGCGGTAGCTGGACCATGGACTGTGGAATAAACTACAAACTGCTCTCAAAAGTACACAACCTATTTCTGAGTGCAAAACAGCCCTCTCATTTCATACCAACCTGAGGACAAAAAGACCTGATGATGTACACTGCATGATTCAATGAAACTCAATTATTTAATATATGTATATGTATATATTTCCATGTGAAGCCCAAGAGCACTTCATTAAATTTTTGTTGCCCAAAACTAAATTAGTATATTACATGCAATATTAAGATAACCAGATACTGAATACTGGATTAAAATAAGTCTGACTATAACTATATTAAATACTCAGGATGGGTGGAGCAGGGAGTATTCAGGGTCTCCAGCATTTATAAGGTTTATAGTAAGTTAGAAATTTCTCTTTGGTGATTTTTGTCAGACAAATTTTGAGTTTTTCTTGATAATTCAATAAATATTAACATAAACGTTCATATAACCATTGTTTCCCAGCTAGCTATAACTAGGTATATATGGAGCAGTATAAAAAGGAAAATAGTAACAAGAAATTTTGCAAAAAATATATCACAAATGCTCCTTTTAATGACTCACTTTGTAAAATTGTTTACAAGATGGCTTTATTAATAAAATAGGCTAAATCAATGGACCTAATTACATAAAATAACATTTGAACTCGATTATTTGTAGGTGGGGTACTCAACCCCACCTTTGATTAGAGTCCTGGGTTGGCTGCAGGTCGGTAATTGAGAGGCATTGTTAAGGTCATGGTACAGATGCATTTACAGTAATGCCCGAAGTATATGACCCTTTAACCACAGCAGAATTATGGAAAAAAATTCAGGATTTAGTCGGAAATATGGCTTGTTGCCATTCATCGGAAAGCTCTGAAAAATTTCCCCATAATTCTGCTGTGGTTTAGGGGTAAATTATTTAGGATATTACTGTACATTGGGAAATGTGCCATTCTGAAGGTTCTGTCCCTTTTACCTTTCATACAGTTGTTCTGTCATTCCTTCTGATAATGTTACTGAAGTGCAGTTAACATCAAAATTACACACATTATATATAATTATGCTCTGGAGAAACTGCACTTTAAGGAAGTCACAGTTATTATAATGTCAAAATCATGAAAAATTTTGGGTCAAATACTAGTATACGAACAAAATTACTTTACGCCATTGGATCTAAACATAAAATGTGTGGTCCGAAGGCGGAGTTGAATGTTCATATAGCCAGCATCTAGCACATATGATATCCAAAAATATGTGAGAGAAAAAAACTAGTCTAATATATTCAGTGTCAGTTATTTTAGCAAAGGTGTTGCTCAGGGATTTTGAGACTAAGACTTAGCGGGTTTTCTGAGTAATCAGTAACATTGAAGACAATGTATCATCAGAAATAGTGACATGAAGTGTGAAGACTTGATTGAATGTAACAGGTTATAATGATTCATGACTCTCAAAATTTAAAAACCCTCACAAGACTGTGCTATTGGTAACCAAACTGAAACAAAGAACTTCAAGGAAAATTGGGATGAGATCTCAATGTGACAATGTTAATGAAAATAGAACAAAATAATTTCAAACACTGTGTGGCAGGGGTGGCAGAATCACTGAGGTAGAAGCAAGGGGGACACAACCCATCATATATATTATGCATATGTATAGGTGTCAGACTGATGCAAGGGAAACTGGGAAACTGGAGCCATGCACCCCTGGTAGCTTTAAGAAATGTTTTCATGAGCATAAAAATGTGCTAAGCATTAACTCATGAATGACTGTTATGAAGGGCTATCCCTGGATGGCTAAGGGAAGAGTAAATTAGATATCATTGACTTAGTAAACAAGCTGAAGTTGAAATGCAATAGATATTTCATAGGATGTCATCAAGCTCCATAAAATATTATAGCTAAAATGCAGGAAGTTGTAAATGGGATGTGTACCATATCAATTATGTGCGCATATATGTCCTAAAATTAATCTCAACCACTCTTTTAAAAGTTTTGTTGAAGAATGGAACTGAGGAGGGAAACTGTCAAGTTGAGATTTAACAAATAGCTAACTGAAATAATGATTTTATTGACAGTGTCAGGCGTATGTGATAAATCTATTTAAATTTTAATGTATCGCAGCATTTTATTTCCAGTAAGCCATGGTTGTAATTTAATTGAAATATAATGACCATACAATTGTCCCTAAATTTTTGGCCGCAATATTTCAGAGTTCAGTGGAGTACGCACTTGTGTGAATTACACCTTTGACCATTAACAACAATGGGTTTTGCTATCAGATGCATCTCACTCAAGCATCTCGTCATGGCCTTTTGGTTTGGAAGAATCTTCTATCCCACAACGACAGGCTATTCAAAGTCAACAAATGTTTGTGACTTTACCGTAATTCTTGTGAGAATGAAGGATATTTAAAGGCAATGTGTACAAAAAGCATTGTGAGAAAGTTATCGTTGTGGCTCGGCCAAGCAGTTGTTGACCTTTGCATTTAGAGGTTTGGTGCAGATTTTCGACTGCTGTCCTTTCGACATGCACCGACTCTTATCTGAAGTATCTCATCACAGTGAGAATGTTGTTATAACTGTCGGTCGCGAAATTTGCATATTTTATCGAAAAATTCTCGAAACTCCCTTCAAAGTGCAAAGTAAACAGCTAAATTAGCCGAGACCTTGTAGCTAAATGACCTTAAACCACAAACAACAAACACAAACATTTCCTGTTAACTCCCATGGAAATACAAATTTTACATCTACAAGAAATGCCCTTGGTGAAATATAGTGATCATTTATTGGTATCTAGTTGTCTCAAGGGTAGTTTGTTATAAAAAAATAAAAATAAATTGCCAACAAAAATAGAAAAACTCTTAATTTTAATCCCTTTATTTTGAACTGAAAGGACCCATAGGGATGATATTTAAGAAAACCGAAACATCAAGACTTTTAGGTATAAAACTTCAAATAGGCAAACATTATACAATAGCTGGTCATTTCAAGGTTCTGAAGTTCTGTAGTACATGTATAGACTGGCTTGAGTCAGGAATTTATACATGGGAATTGGGAGGTGGTTAGGTTACAAAAATCTGAATTTCTTTTTAAATGTAAATTTTGGGGTCATGAGAGAATTTTGTGTATAGTTTCCACATAATTTACTTTATAATTTCCTAAAAAGAGCAACTATTTCTCATGCCTAATAATTGTTATTCAATTTTACCAGTTTTAAATTTTTCAGTTTACTGGTCAGGCAACTAAATTTCAGCATCATATAATCCATGGAATAAACCCTACCTTTGAGTAGAAAATGTAACTGAAACACAGAGAGTTAGTGTAAGTAGGCTCAAAGGTTAATATCCTGTGTCTAAAAGGAACTCCAAAATAACTCCAAACTCCAAAATAATTATCTTATTACATTCAGACAGAAAAAAGTTTAAACTTCAGAAGCATTAGGCCAAATGCAAATGATTGGAAAAAAGGAAGATGAATACAAATTCCCCACATCGTAATGTACACATATGGTAGTTGTGGTTATGTCTGCGCATGCTGCCACAACAATAGCTGAATCATCTAATTTATTTACCTGAAACAGTTTAATCAGCGAGGTATATCCCAGGTGACACTAAGCTTTGTATGGATGTATATGTGAACAATATGAGGATGATGAGAGATGTAAGTCCAATTCCCTGATGGGAAACCATTAAATAGGTAGTATATGGAAGACAACTTGCACCTTTCCATGGGGAGGATGTCGGAATTAATTAATACGTCAAATCGGTGAGAGGTGACAGCTTCTCTATCTAATCTAGATTAATGATTCCCAACTATGATCACAATTACAAAAGAGCTCACACCGAAGCCTGTTAAGGTGTGACGTAATCTGATAAAAATATACAGCCCGTACCTGAGCCCAGGTGAAATTTAATTAACAGGTACAATGGTGACTACTACAGGTAGCTAACGATGAGCACTTCCTCCCCAGGGAAGGATGGGAAGGCGCTAGGTGGGGCTGGTGCCAGGAAGAAGAGCTATGATGTCACACCTAGGTGGGTGTTTTTCTTTAATTAAAAGACACCTCTGCCACCTTTTGTGTTATCACACCTGGGTGTGTAAATTTTACCTGACAGGATTTTAATTACTTTTTTTGCATAGGATGTTGAGGACATGTCAGTTTCAAGTGCCATGGGTAAATTAAATTCAAATTAGCATCCTTTATCCTCCAATTATAAATGGATGTTCAATCATTAGGACTCGTGTACTTTCCAAATAACATGACACACAATTGGTTTATGCAAATAGATATACAGGTACTTTTTATCAATTGCCAAATACACCATAGCACCTAAACACTAAACCCAATAACCTGCAAAAACACACAGCACTTGAGTCAAATTATTGCTAATTTTAATATTGACTAAAAGCTACTGGTTTGTTTATTAACATAGTTTTGAAGCCTGTGTGGAGGATTTTACAAACTATTTTCTCCCACTGTCTTGTTATGAACCATTGATCGGCAACTAAACTAGGAGTCTAGGAGCGAAATTATATAAACATTTATATCACCAATTTACTGATATACGATAATACCCAAAGTATATGAGCCTTTAACGACAGCAGAATGATGGGAAATTTTTCAGGATTTAGTCAGAAATATGGCTTGCTGCCATTCATCAGAAAGCTCTCGGTTAATTATGCTGTGGTTTAGGGGTCGATTATTTAGGACATTATGTACATGAAATCTCTTTTGTCATTTTAAGTTCCGAAGGATGCACATTTTATAGTATATCATTTTATTTTAATTTGAGATTTGAATACAAAAAATCAATGTAAATGACACAAAACATACCCTATCTCCGACTGATGTTACATGATTCCATCTATGATCAATTTCACTGCTCAGTTTAATCTATATTTTAATATCGAGGTAAGTGCACAGTTTGACAAATGAGAGCCCATTCATCAAAGTATTGATTTTTCACAAGAAAACCACCACTTTTCTTCATCAAATATTAATGTTCCGTGATGAAAATATGAAACAAACTTGTAAGATAGCCCAGGAGAACCAGATGAGAATATAGGACTTCATAAAATTAAAGAGGCCATAGTTCAGCATACTAAAATCTTGTTTGAAATTATAAGGGGATAAAGAAGGCTGCGAGGCTTATTTCAGGGGATTAGAAAGTAGAAGAGAGGTTCTATCTTATGAGATTAAAGCTAATTTTAAGAGACATTGAAGGCATACACATGATTATAGTTTAGGAGCTTCTAATCATATTACACATATTACAGTAATGCCCCAAATAATCGACTCCTTAACCACAGCAGAATTATGGGTAATTTTTCAGGATTTAGTCGAAAATATGGCTTGTTGCCATTCATCGGAAAGCTCTCCCCAAAGAGAAACTGGACTCACCTGTCTAGATTTGAAGAAATTAAATCTGATCCTTTTTCTAGAATGAATGTCTAGAATCCTTGAATAAAGTATGATGGTGACTAACAGGAAATTCAAGGCATAAGCCGTACAAAGTTCAAATTATTGCAAGTGATAGCCAAATAAACAGTCCACTCGAAATTCACAAATACTGGTTTCTTATGAAGGCCCTCCTAGTCTCAACCAGTGTGGGTTGTTTATGCCTGCCCAGCCATTACACAATGAGAGCATGTCCAACAAATTGGGATCACGCGCCCTCCAGGAGATATCTCAATATCCGAGACACAGATAACATGTGACATCAGTTATCTTTGCGATCATTTGATCAGCAAAGTTGTTGTTTTAATTGAAATGACAAACCAATTGCATAAGAGCCTTAACATGGGTGGGGGTATTTAGCTGGGAGGGATTAGGCTGTGTTGTTTTTCTCTGTGGAGATATGAAATGATATGATCACATTATGTGTAAACATAGGTGTCATGAGACAGAAGGGGTCCAAAATGTCATCAAAGAAAGAAAAGTGTCAAATGTTCGACCTTTTCATGATCATAATGGATGTTGCCATTCATCGGAAATGCACCAATTAGTAAGTTTTAGGTACTCAGAAAGCAGTAAATTAATTTTACAACATTTTTATGACTTGTGCCTCAGGGAATCTCCAATACACTTGACCAGTTTTTGGTATTCAGCTATTTTTATATATATCAGCTTTTATTACAAAAAAATAAGCAGCATATTCATTATTAACAAGGGGTTAAAACAATAACTGATGTGATTTCCTAACCTGTTTTTGGCACACTTAGTCAATGACAATATAATAGCCTGGTTTATGTACACATCCTATGACTTTTTACCCACATTGTAAAAAATTAAAAACTTTTCGTTGTTTGGTTAATTATGTTCAAATTGAGTAAAATATGAGGCAATTGGTGCAGAAAATAGGTGATGGCAGAGTCTTTTCTTTTGTTTTCTTCTGGTTTTCAGTTGTTTTATGAACAGATATAACTCAGTTTAACAGGGTTTAGGGGGTATTTAGCTGGGAGGGATCATACTCTGTTTTATTTCTCTGTGGAGATTCAAAATAAAATGATCACCTTATGTAAACATAAGTGTTATGAGATAGAAAGGGTCCAAAATGTCATCAAAGAAAGAAAAGTGACAAATTCTCTACCTTTTCATGATCATAAAGGATAAGCATGCACCAATTAGTAAGTTTTAGGTACCCAGAAAGCAGTAAATTAGTTTTACAACATTTTTATGACTTGTGCCTCAGGGAATATCTAAGTCTTGTTCAGTTTTGTTATTGAGCTATTTTTACGCCTGTATTGTAAAGTAAGATTTTGGTTCTGGAGAATATAAGATGAATATATTTATAATTAGAAGCAAAAAACAATAACTGAGATGATTTCTTTGCCCGTTCTTGTATTTTGAGTTCAAAAAGTGGGTGAAAGTATAGTATTGCAATAGATAGTGTACAAATATAATTATTTAAGTTCTCTAAATTTTCCTTTGGTAGACAATGAAATGTTGTGAAAGGAAAAGGTATATTTTGGATCTAAAATGAAAAACGTGAAAGAATTACAATATAATTCTCCTTCATACATGTATTCATACAAATATCAAGGGATCTACAGCTTACCCTAGCAACATAGGACAAAGAACAATGAGGACAACTGAATTTCCAACCACGCACAGCATATTCTCGAGTTCTCGGACATAACAAAAACAAATTCCAGCTTACAACTCGATCAATTTCTGAATTACGCCGCTTTGTCAGACAAGAAAACTATTTAGGAAATTTAGTTCAAATTGTAATTGGTGAAGATGAGAAAGAAAAAAAGGCCTGAAGTAATTACATTAAATTACGACAGGACATGACAGAGTATATTTTAATGGAGCCTTTGTATGATCACGAGATCTGTGTCCACATTATGTGATGTAGGGATCACGACATTCTGGCACCTTATCATCTGATATCGAAATCAGGAGCGGCCCAAATCTAATTATTTGCTGATCTTATTACAGGAGTAAAAAATTTGCAGTGAGCTAATGTTAGGCACACGCTGGCTTATTAGGAAGTCAATGTCCAGATCGACATAATACCCACATAGGATCGCAAAAGGATTAGTGGCATCTGCCGTCATATGATGCTATCAGTGATATATGAAACTAATCTTTTTACATAATAATGCAGGTTAATGTTATGCGGTTTCTCAATGTGTGTAAAATGAAATGAGTGACTGAGCGAGATATCGCTTGACCGCAAAATCTGAGGGATGTGGCTAGGGTGTCTCTGATACGAGGTGGGGTCCTTGGACCAGACTAATTTCCAACTTGGTAAAATTCCAAGTCTTCCAACTGTTGGAAATTTCCAACCCTGACACCCACCTAAGGTTGGAATGGAAATTCTAAGGTTGGAATGCAAATTCCAACTGTCATGGCCCATTCAGTCAGGAATATATTTGACTTTGTCACTTTGAATCTAAAAACAACAATTTCTCACTAAATACTAAATTTATACAAATGATAAAGCAAACAGACATATGATGACCAGCGTAGTTCAGAGTTGTGGTATCCCCTACTCATAGACACAATTTTCAACATTTTTATATTTTTGTTGATGAAACAACCAGTTGTAAAGATATTAATTAAAACTATGGGGTGGTTTTTAAAGATGATGATTTTCATGCTTTAATCAAGAATAGAACAGTTTTCTAAATTACAAGTCCTACTGAAACCAGGGGCGCCGGAAGCATCCAAGGGCAGGGGGGGCAGAGCCTACAAAAAGGGCACTTTTCTGCAAAAAAAGGGCATTTTCTCCGCAAACTCGAGAAAATAACCATAAATTCATTGTGGCAAAAATCCCTATTTTAATGGTATTTGTCGGTTTTTATGGCCGTTTTGTGATAAAATTGACAAAAAATTAATATTCCTTGTGAAATTGGTGGTATTTGGACCAAAAAAGTCACATTTTGCTATAAAAACACGAGATTAAACACACAAAAATCATTTTCTGTCTCCAGAAAAAGGGCAAGTCCTGCCCCCGCTCGCCCCCCTTGGTCAAGGGCAGGGGGGTCAGCTGCCCCCCCCCCCCCCTCTTCCGGCGCCCCTGACTGAAACCTAATAATCTAAAATAGAGAGCCCTGTAATTATAACAGTTTCAGAAAGCTAAATAAGATGTTGTGATATACCCTTCAGCTATACATTGATGTTTACATTATCATTCACCTGTGATGAGTAAGTTATGTAATGTACTATGTAAAACTAATTAGTGTGTTATCTGATTATATATGATCATTGATATGATTACAGTCAGTTTAAGTTGATAGTTATTTTTTTCCCCATATTTAGAATTCCAAACCATTTTCGAAAAAAATTTGTATAAAATTTTGCATATTTAAATTTTTTTTTTTATATTTCCGCTTATTGGTTAAGAACATTCAGAAATCATTCATTGATATATAGATTATCAAACATATGTTAAGAAACTGATGAAATTTTAGCATGTATTGGCTATAGTATTTCAACCTATCAGTAGACCACCATGACATAATATTTTTAAATGTTTTAGTTCAGTAAATATAACACAATATTATGTAATGTGTGTAAAAGTAATTAGCAAGATAAATTATTCTGAATATGGATACAACTCTTTTCGTGAATGTCTTTTCTGTGTTTGCAACTTAATCCGGAATTTATTTTTGGAAATTTAAGTAAATTTAGCAAATTCTTTTCACGAATGTTTTTGCTGTAATCTTGTCTGATGGTTTTTGAGAACTCTCCATCACATTAGCTCTCCAACACGCGACATGACTGCCATTCCGATTAGCTGGAGAGTGGTCAATGCTTAAATGGCCAATGTGTCTCCAACACAATCAATAACTGCCAATAAGAAACAAGGAATGGGCTAATATCTCAACAACTGTCTCCCGGCTAATATCTCAACAACTGTCTCTCAACATCCGCTGAATAAACAGTATGGACGGAGCTTAG
Organism: Siphonodentalium dalli; assembly: GCA_032622095.1. Classification (NCBI taxonomy): domain Eukaryota; kingdom Metazoa; phylum Mollusca; class Scaphopoda; order Gadilida; family Siphonodentaliidae; genus Siphonodentalium; species Siphonodentalium dalli. The sequence continues at coordinate 147,226,111 of CP136065.1, read as the reverse complement.
AAGTCCGCCATGGAATTATATTGTTCATTGACAAGGATATTTGGAAGCTTCTTATCTTGGAAATTAACCCTTTACAACTGAATGGATTCTTCCATTAAGTTCAAAAAGTATACATTGGATGACCAATTCTTTTTGTATGGATATTCAGATATTATGAAAAGAAATTGGTATGAACATTAATATTGAACATTATATATACAGATTATGGGTGTGGGCCCTCAACTCAAATGTATTATTTTAATAGACAGCAACTATATATAAATAGGCTAAATTTGACAGCATTTTCACTATTATTTCAGAACTGGACATAAACTTGGGGAAAAAAATATATTTCTCGTCATAATATATCTTACCTCAAAATGAAAACAACTAAAACCTATTTTAAATATAAACTCACATAAATCCCATGCAAAAATCACCAAAATTTTCCAGAAACTCAAAATTATGCTTTAATAACATGATTCTCATTTTATGAGAAGAGATAATGATCTGCCAGTTGACCAATTCCCATAAAACCTCATGCATTCAAGCCAGGACATAATTAAATTTTCTGGGTAGTCCCAGATCCAATCGTGATTAATAGCCACGGAAAATGGAAATCTAAAGCCGAACAAACAGTCCAAAAGTTTTCCTATGGTCAATACACGTGTTTGAATTGGTCTCTGAATAAAGAGTCAAATAAATGGCACCTAGATCAAATGTCTGCCATGAAATGTACGTTACGTTAATTTCCAAACACTGGCTAATCGGGTAAGTTGATAAATAGAAGTGAAGTCACCATTAGGTTGGTAAATATACTGGCATTAATTCACTGGAGATGTGACGGCTGATAACCTGAGCCTAACGACAAAATGTCTGATTGAAAATAGAAGATTAATAATTTTGAGAATCACAATACACTAAACGGTAACAAAGCCATGGTAAATATCGTGAGCACAGAATAATGCTGCCATATTTGTATAAACATTCACTGCTGAGCTATAATGTATTTCAATGCACAAAGAAGTTAAGTAGTTGTGTTGTCTTTGCCACTCAAAAGTTAAGAGTTAACTAGACTCCCTGGCTTTTTCCCAGATGTGAAACAATCGTGAAGCATTTCACTTGCACAGACAGTTTGGCTATCAGCCACGTAGGAGCAGATTCAAGTTCATAGGGACAGTGCAGGCTCTAGCCTGAGGACCGACAAAAAAGTAGCACATGTGGGCTGGGGCAACAAGAGGAAAATACGCAGAACTGTGAGCAGGGATGCTGGAAAAGGGGGGCATGCAGGGGCACTTGCCCCCCCCCCCCCCCCTGCCCTGGCCCAGGGGGAGTCCAGTGGGTACCCGAAAAGTGCCCTCCTGATTGGTTTGCCCCCCTTGCCCTTTGGTGCGGATTCCCTGGCTGTGAGAGTGTCCAAAGACTACAACTCACTCACTGCAGCCTAAAAGAAGAGTAACTTTCAAAGAGTACTCAGAGAGGCATGGAATTTCCAGAAGTTGGAAGTTTGGCATGCAATTGCAAATTCTCATCTATCTCCCAGCTATGCACAAATATGGGGATCATAATATATTAAGCCTTTCTACCCAAACCATAATACTGTAATATAATTATACAGAAACTTAAACTGTGTTAAACATTAAGGGATAAAGGCAAGATAGAAAGAAATACCTGACAGCATAGTTACAACATAACTATAAAATAGCAAGAAAAACAAACTGTCTCATAAATATGCCAAAATCATGATATATTCTTTATCTAGAAAAGGAATTGTAAGGACATTTTGGAGAAATGCATAGAAAGATACAAATACAAACTTCTGTTCATTTCTCACAGATTTCACATACGGGGCTGATCTATAAACCGTGTCCAAACAGAGTCAAATTTCGTGAGCTCGATTCATGACTACATCTACTAATGACATGCCAAATTCATTCTTTTCGCAGTCCGCCTGTTGACAATGGGACAAACGGGAAAGCTCGTGATAAAAATCATCTAATTTCATGCGGACATTACAACACCAGTTTTAATTAAACATGGTCTAGTAGCACTGAATGGCCTGTCTGTACTATTGTGTTTACGATTATACCCGGCCGAAATACTCTAGCATGCAACATACACCTACTCCACAAATCGTCATATATATTCAACAAACGTTAATATGGCATTTGACAATGCCAACAGTGTCAGATAGTCCTGGGAGAATTCGATCCACAATGTCTAGAATTTTATGGCTCATGAAATCTTTCCGATAAAATTTAAATTATTCTTGCATGTATCAATAATGTATCAGGTCACACATGAATGAAAGCATTTCACTTGATATGGGAATGAGTAATTTCCAAAGCAAGGTTGAAATAAAATTTATATTGCATTCTGAGAGCATGACTGTTGATGCCAAGATTATTTCTACTATTGTGCATGTATTGTTTGGGTGAACAATTCACAGGACACATTGCCACTGAAAAGATCTGTTTGATAAGTCAACTGAAGTGGGCAATGCTAGCAAACATCAATCTTATCTCAACCAGGAGTGGTGGGAGCACTGATGGGCAAGGGGTACAATCTTCAGAAGGTACTATTTCCAATTTAATGTCCTGTTTAGTATATACTGTATGTCAATGAAAACAGGAGAGAATTTTACTATGATCTATTATTAGTATAACGGGAAAAGAAAAATACTATTCAGAATGAGGTCCATCATCAATCTAGAACATTATCAATAAATATACTATTATGACCAAGATGGAACCAATTACTAGGTTTTGAGTTGGAATTGTCAGAAATAAATTTGAAATTCCAGTTTTTAAAAGCACAATTGAAGACCAAGGGTAGAATACTTGATATATCTTTCTGAAAAGAAATCACTCCAGTTACAAATTGACCATCTGTATGGTAGATTAACAACGCACCAAGTAAAACTCAAAACCATCCAAGATCAGACTTTGAGTCCAAATTTGTACAAATATATAACGCTGGTCCTAATAAAAACACATTTGCAAGAAAATGAGAAAAATCTGGCATCAAACGACTCATTCCATTGGTCATTTCTGTTTGAGTAGTGGTCAACAACTTGCAGATCAGTATAAAAACAACTTATTATACGTTATCGGGATAGCATTACCGCTCTGAGGAAATGGCGTGCAGGTGTGGGTCAAAATGACTAGAAATCAAAGAACAAAAGGATCTCAGAGCCATTGTGATTTCAAAGTAACAACAAACTTGCTTACATTTGGCCAGGAGAGACATTCCTACGTTCACTAATATTGGTGTTTCATTACCTCTGGCCTTTGAAAGCATTCAGTGAATAAGATATAATCCAAACAGTTAGTACCTAATACTAAAAACATCTCCAGTTTAAACCTGTAATGGTATGTGGAGAGGTATTAGTCAAACATTAATCATTAATGGAATTTGATAGAAGTGGTTCAGATATGTATACTTATATAGAACACAAAGGCAAATTTGAGAAACATTCTTGTATCCTCAAATATGCTTTAGATTTTGTAATTGAAGGAGCCTTGTTTCTGAAACCTCTCTCTGCAGTTATGAAAAAATCAGACGTCAACATAAACTGACCATTCTCATATTGCTGTTGATTTAGTGAAAATAAATGTTATTTAGCAATTGGAGCAATTGACTGAATTTTTGGGTATGTGGTGAATAGTTGACATTTCAGAGTTATCATAACTGCTTATATTTGATGTGCAACTAGGAATTAAGGGTCAAAAATGATTAAATCGTTAACCCATGTCTGTTCAAGGAATATTTTATATAAAAAAACCCAAAGCCAGTAATATCCTATGAAACTGAAGGTAACGATAATGGTCTACTATTTTATATCTGAAAATGGATTTGGAAGAACTTTAATTTAAAGTGAAAAATCAGAGCAATGCAATCTTATGTGCTAAGGCCATATCAATACACTGGTAGCCGTGTTGCTATGGTGACTATAAGAACAAAACTCACTAATTTGTCAACCTACAGTAATGTCCTAAATAATCGACCCCTAAACCACAGCAGAATTATGGGAAATTTTTCAGGATTTAGTCGGAAATATGGCTTGCTGCCATTCATCGAAAAACTCTCGGTGAGAGCTTTCCAATGAATGGCAACAAGCCATATTTCTGACTAAATCCTGAAAAATTTGCCATAATTCTGCTGTGGTAAAAGGGTCATATACTTCGGCCATTACTGTACATTTAGAAGCATGATGAAGATGCACAATAAACTTTGCCTAATGTGACAGGTATAAATAGAAAAAAAATCCTGCCATTAACACTGAATTAAGGTTACTTTTAATTCATTAGGAAATTTATATATGACACGAGGTGTCGCTTTACTTATTTACAATTGAACAATTCAGTTGACGAAATTAATTTAGAAATAAAGTTAGGGTATAGTTATTTTCAATAAAGACCTGGTTAATTGAGACCTGGCAAGGGAAGTAATAAATATGAGATGTCTATATGATGATGGCAATGAATCGGGATGCACCAGGGATGAACTTTACTAAATGTTAAGTGTCCGTTCCATTCAGGGTTGTTTTATGGGAGGACGAATCCGAGGGTTCATAAGAGCAACAAGAATGCAACGAGAGGAGACAGGTTCATTCAAGTGATTGAATAGGCCGGATGAGTGCATTGAAATGTGCGAAATGGTGTGAAGTTTTAAGTAGGATAGATGGAAAAATAGGCAACAATTGATGATGGAAAAATAAAATCTATATCTTGTGTCATCCCAAAGAGTTGACGTTGTAAACATAAACTAGTAATTTAAAAAAAATCCCTATTTGAAAAATCTATTCTCCCAAAAACACCATTTCCTGCAATTTTGGATTCACATACAAATAATTTTACAACAGAATAAAGGACAGAACAAGGTTGAATTGTTCCTAAATGATACATTGATGACTGCGCTCAGAAGAAAATCTAATTTATTTGGATCGTTTTCCCCCTTTGTTGCCAATTAAAAGTAGAAAACTAAGATATTAAAGATGAATGGATAAAAAAGGTGAATCATTTGAGTGGGGAGAGGATGGTGGCACAAATTCCAGGAAAAAAGCACTTTTTCAGCTAAAGGTATTAATATAAATGCCAGGAAAGCAACATTTTGGTAATTATGCATTTTAAACACTTTCCAGGACCAAGCTCATAGTTTCCTGTAATTTTGTGAAAACCCTGTGCAATATGCGTTCTCTTATATATGCGAGTTTCCCATCAGGAGCCTCACATATATAAGAGAATACATTGGCCTAACCATATATACATTGACATTGTAAGCCAGTCCATTCTCTTATATAGGCAAAGCTCCCTATGGGAGACTCGCATATATAAGAGAATGGACTGGGACATGATATTTCATGCTGCACCAGCATAGCTCCAGTCTTGAAAGGATTAACTTACTAGGACAATATAGAAATGCTGCTTTAGCTACTATATGAGGTAATTGTTGCTATTATATGAAGAATAAAAGGGCAGTAGCTCCCCTCCCCCACACTTCAGTGCCCCTGGTTCAGTGCTTAGAAATAATATACTTTCTTCTATAACTATGCTATTTCTGGAAACCAGAACATGAAGTAATAGTAAATGCCTTAATTGACTAACATAATATACGAACATAGCCCACTCGGTCATCGATCACATTTCATTGGTCAACAGCTGTGACACTGATTACAAACAATTGGCAGACTGATAAACCAATCAAGAACTCTGATGTAAGCTTGCATTAATCACGGCTTAATTTCACAGACATACGGAGCCACGCATCTAAATATCGTAATCAAATTTCAACTAGTGGGATTAACAATAATTGTCTCGAACAGGTCTATGATTGATCTACGTGGATGTTTGTGGTAAGATTGTTCTAATTTACAGAGGGTACGCAACTGTTTGCTTCCCTGTGGGTCGTGTTTGAGAGTACCAGGCTATGCAAAGTCTGTTATCCTGCGGTAGATTCGGGATGTACTCATATGGGGAGACAGATGATACTTTCACAAGCGAAACGATCTCTCTGTTGTGAATAGTATAGGAAGTTACAGAATTGGTTTTAACATGAGTGTGAGAAATGACTGGATGTTACAAACCCATGGCAGAACCTGGAAACAAGATTTTGTTTTCGTATGTGCAAATAAATAATATGGAAGGATGCACTCCTGATAGTAAACACTAGAAAGACAAGAGGCTCACTGGGGCTGCGGGGGTCAGGATTCACAGCTGCAGAGATTGAGCTTTGAGAAGGATCATACCAATACTCAGTCTAAGATAACTACAGTAATGCCCTAAATAATCGACTCCCTAACCACAGAAGAATTATGGGTAATTTTTCAGGATTTAGTCGGAAATATGGCTTGTTGCCATTCATCGGAAAGCTCTCAGTGAGGATTGGTAATTTTTCAGGATTTAGTCGGAAATATGGCTTGTTGCCATTCATCAGAAAGTTCTCAGTGAGAGCTTTCCGATGAATGGCAACAAGCCATATTTCCGACTAAATCCTGAAAAATTACCCATAATTCTGCTGTGGTTAAGGAGTCGATTATTTAGGGCATTACTATACAGACCCACATATAGATAGTGGCTCTGATTACTTGTCATAGACCTTCTATTTCCAGAACTGCTAGATTCCACGTCAGTAGCACCGATCCGAACTCGGTACTAAGTAGCCCAAGATGATATAGTGTCCAATTGAAGTGACCAATGCAACGCAATGTGAGGGAATGACATATTGACGGGACTAGGATAGACTCGTTATGTCAGTATGACTCTTGAGTGGGAGTTTACACAGACTGACCAGTACTAGATCACTTGGTGAGGCCATATATTAATCTCATACAGCCTCATTTGTGAATGGTTTTCCTGTTAACATGCTATTAAAACAAGAATCAGAAAATCTGGCTGGAAAAATTAAACTTTGGTTGGAAACCTTATCAGTAGCTTTTACCCTTCCATGACTGGAGCTTCCTGAAATTTTGCAATCCCTGTGCCAATACATTCTCTTATATAAGAGAATACATTCTCCAAAAAATATTGATCTTGATCTTGTATTAAAGCCAGTGCACTCTCTGATATATGCGAGGCGCCCTATGGGAGACTCGCATATATAAGAGAATGCACTGGCTCGTGGTCTTTAATGCTGCACCAGCGCAGCTCCAGTCATGAAAGAGTTAATTACCATTGGTCAGTGGATTCTAGCAGCAGTTTGATTTATTATCAAAATTAACTTTCAATACACATGTTATTTTGTCAAACACAGAAACTGGCAACACCATGATATGTCCATATAATCTTAAAGCTATATATAACACTAACTATGGGAAGAAGTAGAAGTCCATATTGAGTGAGTAACTACTGAGCAGAATGGCATGTGTATTAACCTTTCTATACTAAATGGATTCTCCCACTCAGTTATAAATGTATAAATTAGAATGGTCTATTATTCATCTGGGGGGATTTTCAGGTAGTAAGATCAGACGACAGACATACGAAAAGCTAATACAAGTGCAGAAGGATTGATATTCATATTGGTGGGAAATGTTCAGATAATATGTTCAACAAATAATGTTGAATTTATTATCTGAACATGTCCAAGGGATAACTACTCGTTAATGAGTATTAAGTATAGAAAGGGTTAACTCCACACATTTTCTCGGTTTATAATATTTTACTATTTACAGTTCTGATGAATGAATTGTTTGCATATTTTGTACTTTGTCTTTTATTTTATAATCCAAACATTAAAGAAGAAATCGACCACATAATTCTGGGAACTTAGCAGCACTTGTGCCCCAATCCCTTTGTCATTATTTTGTAAATTTTAGAAAAAATATGTTTAAATTAACATACTGTGCCTGAAAGTCATACAAAACAAGACAATTTTTAGCTTAATATATATATTTCAGAATTTAATAATAACAGTAATTTTCACTAAGCTTTTGGGAATGAACACCAAATAGGAAAAACACTGTTATGTGTACCCTCCCCCACTCCCTGGCAACATATAATACCCCAGACTTGTGTGATTTGAAAGCAAAATCGTTTACGCACTCAAAAACATCTCTGGACATACAGCAGTTCTCCAAACAAGCTCCACAAAGCTAGTGAAGATCTGAAGCTTACTGTTTACACGCCGATGGTATACTTGTTTGATTTAATACACCAGCCAATGGGTTAAGCCCCAATACACCTACAGTAAGCACTTTAAGCCAATGTCCAGCCATTGTTTGTGTTTAAAGTTCATGACAGAACAACTTGTTTTCTTATGTAGATTTGTACATCGGCCCAGTGGAGCCTCTCTGTCTGCATTCCATATTTTGAACATTTCGTTAAGAGATGGACATTTGACTTTGTAAGAAACCTTTTTAACTTTTTTAACCCTGTCTATACTAAATGGATTCTCCCAATCAGTTATAAAACTGTAAACATTGGAATGATCTATTACTCATTTGGAGGGGTGTTCACGAAAAAATAGAGATGAAAAGATAGTAGAAGTGCAGATGTATTCCTATTCAATGGTGGGAAATGTTCAAATATTATCTCAACATTTCCTAATGGAACTACTCGTCAATGAGTATTCAGTATAGCAAGTATTAAAGTGATCTATATTGTTTAACGTTAACTTAAGTTGAATACTTCAATCTCAACTTTTATGACTAAACTGGAGAATAGATTGGTTTAACCCTTTCATGACGGGAGCTGCACTGGTGAAGAATTAAAGACCCTGTGCCAGTGCATTCTCTTATATATACGAGTCTTCCATAGGCAGCCTTGTATATATAAGAGAAAGCACTGGCTTACAAGATTAAGGTAAATATTGTTAGGCCAATGCATTCTCTTATATATGCGAGGCTCCCTATGGGAGACTCGCATATATAAGAGAATGCATTGGCACAGGGTTTTCGCAAACTTTCAGGGAGCTCCAGTCATGAAAGGGTTAATAAAAATCTGCACATATGCTTGGAAGGAAACCTCACAAAACCTAATTCCATCCCGATAATGATAGAACCCTCGTCAACATATGCTGGGACACGTTTCATGTGGAAGACATCCATTGATTGGGACCAGCTGAAACTGTCAACCATAAGTGCATTATGCAAACATACAAGTCAGCTTCAAGATTAGAGATAGTCATTATGTGCGGGCTCATTAAACTTTATCAGTCCATCTTATAACAAACATGATTGCATTGATGGAGGAATTCAAACAGAATTAGTGTGATGTAGACAATTATGATAAGTAGGTACAAAAGATTTCAGTTTTGCTTAAGGAAGAGTGGAATGGGATGTGGGTGGTAAATTTCAATGAGATGACAAGGGTGGTAAACTGAAGGTCCTTCCAACTGTGAAGTGAGCTAGACCAACTGAGATGATAAAAAAACCAATTCATGTCACAAAACAATTTTACTTCAAACCATGTTTTAGATGGCAAATATTACTCATAGGTTTCATATAATATGGTACATGTATATTAACCCTTTACCCAAAAAAACGGCCAAAAACGGCCAAATAAAGCTTCAACAGCCTAAAATATCTTCGTTCTGTCTCAATAACACCATACAAATATGGATATCATTGGAACCGGTTCATTGACCACATTGTGATGGTTACAGTTATGCCCTGTGCCAATGCATTTTCTTATATATGCGAGTCGACCATAGGTCGCCTCGCATATATAAGAGAATGCATTGGCCTAAAAAAAATCTTTTTTAACACTTTTTACCATTTTTTCTTACATTCTTCAACAATTTTATAATTTGTTCTTACATTTTTTAACAATTTTTATAATATTTTTCTACATTCTTTGACAATTTTATCATTTTTGATATGTGTTAAGCCAATGCATTCTCTTATATATGCGAGGCGACCTATGGTCGACTCGCATATATAAGAGAATGCATTGGCACAGGGCCGTTCTGTTGGGTAAAGGGTTAAAGTATGAAGTATTAGTTTGTCAAACTAAAATACAGTTGATGTTACTGTAGATCATGTCATGAATCTCTAATCTGGCTAACTCACGTAGAGATCATATTTCACCAGTAAAAAACATGGGAACTTTTTTGATATTCTGACCCGTTCTGACAGGGAACATTAGAACATTGGACAAACTAGGCGGGGAATATATTTCTTTGTTAATCCTTGTTCCTCAATAATCTACTTCACATTAGGGGGTGATCCCAGCTCGAGATTGCATACTTTTCTGTGATTTGTGTTAGCCTATATTGCAATAAATATTGAATTAATTACCAAGGAGAAATTCCATAATTTTAAAGGATGCAAAGCAAAATCATTCACAAAGTCGCTTAAATCATGCAATTTCGAGTTCGGATCTTCACCCACAGTGAAGTACATTATTAAGGAACAGGTAATAACTAAGAAATATATTCCCCGCGATATTTTTCGACTTTATAAGGTTCCCATTCAAAACTTCAAAAAGTTCCCAGGTTTTGTTCTGGTTGAATATGATCTCTATAGCTGTTAGCCAGAGTATAGATTCATGGCATGATCTAATGTTACTGTAAATATATTTTCATCAGGGCATTCAAGGTAAGAGCACCCCCTCCCTAAATGAACAGATTTCAATTAATGAAACCATATAAATGAAAAATTGTGGTGTTAATTCAGATTGACTGGTGAACAGTTAAAACTTATCAAAAAAATATTATTACTGACATTACTTCAAAAATCTTTTTGTTGGAACACCATAAGAATAAAAACCACATACATGTGTTTAATTTCTGAAATAGCAATGGTTGATTTCAAAAAACATTTATAGCTTAACATTTTCAGTTTTTTCTTCAGAAGATAAAACATTAGTTTTTTTTCTATATGACTTGAAAAACTGATTTTTAAGAAATAGAGATTTAGCATGTCAATGAATGTTCTGATGCCATGGAATGGAGTACCATCATTCTATTCTGGAGTGTTCAGAAAAAACATTATTCCAGAGTCTCCATGCAATATTTAAAGGGACATCCATAATATTTCTGTATTCTACAATAAACACTATAGCCCTGTTTTGATTTTGCATTATTCAGTGATTGAATTCAAAAGTTATGTATTGCATAATTTTATCCCTTAAAGAATGAGATTAAACTGGAAAAAAATCACAAATATTAGTTGTACCTTTCCATTTATTATCTTCAAATTTGAAGTTGCGTACATAATAAGCCAATTGTCGTACCAATTATAATCTGTCCCACTAGGTGAAGCAAGTGCATCACCAAAAACATTTGTATATAAATGTGATATGCTTCATGAAAAGTTTTAGGGAGTCTGGCATGCCCTATTAAATTAAGTGGTATGAAGCCACAAGATAATTTTTTTTATCAGGTTTGGGATTTTAGTGATAGCCGGAGCCTAGCTATAAACACATTTTCATCATGATGAGAAATTATCTAAAGCGTGTATTAGAAAAAGCAGATGGATTATAGTCTAGATAAATTCAAGGAAATATAGTGTGATCAAAAACTGATAACTTAACAGACTACAATGAGTGAGATATAGATCCAACTGCGTAACAGGCCATTTTGATGGTATATATCAGAATTTTATAAGCTATTTTGTTTAACCATTTGATGATGGTAGCTGCGCTGGTGCAGCATTAAAGATCCTGTGCCAGTGCATTCTCTTATAAATGCAAGTCTCTCATAGGGAGCCTCGCATATATAAGAAAATGCACTGGCTTTATAATACAAGATCAAGGTAAATATGGTTAGGCCAATGTTTTCTCTTATATATGTGAGGCTCCCTATGGGAGAGTCGCATATATAAGAGAATGCATTGGCACAGGGTTTTCATAAAATTTTAGGAAGCTCCAGTCATGGAAGGGTTAATAAAGTTACAAATATTTCAAACCATCTTCAAACCAGATCATGTAACAGCACCCATGACATGGAATTAATACAAGGCTTGTTACTATAATTGAGGTATGTAATTTTATGTCTCATGCAATATTATGAGCCAGGGTGGGATGTCAACTGACAAACATATCCCCATAGGGGAAACCATTGGGTGTAAAATTAACAAAGTTGAAGTAAAAGGATTTTGAAAGGGGTAGAACATTAAAACCACATAATTTTCAAGTATATACATAAAATAGATTTATGATACCTCTACATTAAAATTGTGTCTTTCAGGTATATTATATTTCATGTAATACTATATAAGGCATCTTTCCGCTGATATGCTTTTAAAATACAAAAAATTATAACTTACCTATTAATATAATACTAAATGTTCTTTAATGCTCTCTTGGAAAATATATAATCCTCTTTAAAATCCTTCTCTTAATAAGTCCTGGAATTTAAGAAGATATCCGTGAGCGACATAAAACTATCTCTACACCTTACAGCAGCTAGAACCAATTCACTGATACAGTGTTTGTCATTCAATAAAAACATCCATTTTGTGATGTCCACAAATGACAAGTCACACAAATGACTGACAGGGTGTTGCTCCACCCACAGGCTCATTGCTATGCATAGGATCATTGAATCGGCCGAGTGATCATAGAGCATTGACAATAGGATTACCACGGGTTTGCCGTATAAGTAGCTCTAGACCCCAACAGATCTTTGATGTGGAAAGGAAACAAAGTTTCGGAATGAAATAAACTTGTGATTAGAATGCTAATAGATAGAATAGTAAAGTGAAAGTGTGATGACCTGAGTGTCTAGTTTACGATTATTTACCCTGCATGAAACAGATCTTATGTCCGAAACATTCCTTTGTACATGTGTCCGAAAGAGTTAGATCAGGGCTCGCCTGCTGCTAGATGGGGGCAAACGTAATTGATATTTTTCACTTTGGACATATTTAATATGACAGTCAGTGGTTGATAAATATGTTTGCAGATGGCGATTTTTGGAAAGCATCCACTTTTTATGATGAAGATATTCTTTCCATCAATGGCAATAAAAACTGGACAATGCTTTTAATACTCATAACTCACATGAATCGTGTGCCCCAGAAATACTTTCTGATTGAAGTTCAGTGGGGGATAATGATATCATCTCTTCCTTTTCTTGTTAATACATTTTTGAAGAGAACTTGAGAAAAAATAACATTTTCCTATCGCAGCATCTTGCATGTATAAATCCATTCAGAATGTTACCCTTAAATTTTAGAATAAAGGTATTAGGAACTAGTCAAAACTGTCTGTAGTAAACTGTATCATAGCCATGTGGGCCAGGGGGGGGGGGCTGCAGCCCCACAAACTTTTTAAAAGCTCAAAATTAGGAAAAATTTGGTGCAAATTGGAGATATTTTCGGTCAATATCTGACAATTTTCGGGCAATTTGAATGGTATTTCAGGGGGAAATTATGGCAAATTTTAACAGTATTTTTCACATTTCTACCCGAATTATACATAGTTTTGTTATATTTTTGTGTTTATACAAGGTACATTCTTCAAAAAATGTGTTACAATGAGAAAAAAAATTGGACAAAAAGTCTCACCCCCCCCCTAAAAATTATGGTGCCCATATGGCTATGAAGTGTAGTAAACAGTAAAAAATCTACTGTGAAAAGAGTTATCCAGTGTGTAATCTAGATACTTTAATAGTTAAACACATTGACCAGCCTAGAAGTGGGAGAAGTCACTTCATCCTATTTGCTTATAAAGGAGAAGTGGACTGTTGTCAGGGATAATTCGTTAGGGCTGAAGTTCAATTTACACCCCAACATCAGCCTTCTATGATCCAATAAGTATTAAGCAATACAAGAGCCCATTTATAAAACCATTATGAGTAAATGCACCATTATAATCAGTGAATACACTTTAACCATTTCAGTGCCAAGTCTGATTTTTGTATCAACCCATATTTCCTTGATCATTTTTCAAATTTATTTATTATAATAATGTGATACATTGATGGAAAGAGCTCTAGAAAGGGTTAAATATGCTGTCTGGACATATGTACACTGGTATATGAGAGAGAGGTCACTTCTCCCTAGGACAAAAATGGGGCGAAGTGGCACAATTTAGGAAAAAGATATCCCCCAAGTCGCCCTCTAGGCTGGTCCCTGTTTTTTTTTACCCCATATTTCTTATTTATATATTTAGGGACATATGATTTTAATTACTTGCAAATTGCAGGTGAAGCCGAACAACTTTCACCTAAATTGTTTTAAACATGATTGAAATGGTGAAATATTAGGCCCATTGATCTTATGAAGAATAGAATTGAATAAGAATAGAATGAATTTTTAATTGAAAGCTGGTAAAACCTACTTTCAAATGAAAATTTATTCCAAAACATGTTCTGTTCTATTTTATTAGGGCCAGCACCTGAGCCCCAAACTATAATTGTTAATAACATTTGTAGGTGAGGAGTCTACACATGGGTGTCTTTAATAGCTCAAATGATAAAATATTAACTTTGTTAAAAAAACCAATGTCTACCAATAAAACACCTCTCTTTACAACTGGTATCCCATCTCAGCATTGAATACACCAGAGCCCAAACAAAGATTGATCAATCTGTCAAGAGAACTGTCTGAGTGAGACATGGAATTTGTTCATGCCCGTATTTGCGGTCCCATCAAATGAACCACTTGGAAGAGGCGGAACTCAAGAATCATTTTTCAAGAAACCCCAGAGGGCAAACAAGGATTCCAAATGGCGTCCATAAATCATTGATAAACTTATCTAAAGCACTAGCTCATATGTTGCTATATTAGTCTTCATATTGCCTAGAAAATTATCAATTTTCGCATCAAGATAAGCATATTAATAAGAAGTAGGGTCTCGCGAGGGTAACTCAATCTCTCAAGAGGACTCAATCAGTTTGCAATGTCCGGCACCAACTCTCGGAGGACGGTGTCATCCAGGTCAGAGCAGTTTGCAGTTACAGTGCTTGACAGTTCCATATTAGGGCAGGCATGAATAATTAAGTAATTAAACTCTGAATATTGACATCACGATAATTACAGAATTGTTAATTTCTCCTCTGCTTCGCATCCCCATCAATTTTCGATGGCTGACAGACATGTGAACAGCATATTGGGTTTCTACATGTAAAATTTGTGGCCACAATTTCGCTGACTTCTTGTGACCTAGGCTATTAAAGTAATGAATTTTGATGACATTTGGGGGTCAATATTTTATATTAATTGAGCCATCTTCATTTCCTGTTCCCTTAATGCTGGCCTATAATTTCAAAACTATTGTAAGAATCTGACCACTATGACACTGTGTTTTACGACCAACTTCCGTTCACTCGTAGAATCTCTACCCCTGTCATGAAATTTGACAATCTATTACATCGTCATAGTTACGTATGTCTATTTTGCTGAGAAGAATGAGTGATGTTGAGAACAGTTTTTAATTGACAGAATAGTCAAAATGATATATTAATATACTACTAACATGGAATTTGGCAATGGGTACTCTACACACTTGAATGGTGTTTAGACAGAAATAAATGTTTCGAGTTCAGAGAACACATGTTCTAAGTAGTATATTTAAAGTGTGAGTGATAAATTGTATATTGATACATAAAAGAGACATCAATTCATTAGATTCAGCTGACAGCAAATATCAAATGGCCTAAAATTAAGAAAAGTAAATTAGCGCTAAACATGCCAATGTGATATTGTGCTGGTACCATTATAGAATAAGGATATGAAACCCTTTTGTTACTTAACACAGTGGTTGATGAGTAGTTCCTTTTGGAAATGATAAGATAATACGTTTAAAAAAAAAATACCATAGGTTGTTTACTGAACTCATTGTCTGAACATTTCCCACCAATGAAAACTTCACACCATATCCTTCTGAAATTGTATTATCTGTTGTCTTCTTATATTTCCTGAACATCCCTCCAAATTAAGTATGGACCATTCAAATGTATACTTTTTCAACTGATGGGAGAATACATTTACTAAAGAAAGGGGGTGGAAAGCTGTTTGGTATACTTTTTAACAGACTTCAGCAGTATTAACATGCATATCTTCCTACTGCTATGGTTGATAGATGTGATCAGACAGAGCATAATTCTACCAAAGAACTGCCAAGAAAGTGAAGAAATCAATCACATTTTTGAACAATTTTGAACAGTTAGTAAGCAGTAAGTAAATGGAAATATAATATAAGACATGTGATGGTGGCATAATGTGTTGCAAACAGGACCTGTTAAATATTAAATAAAACAATTTCAGTAATCCATTGCCCAGTGTCATTATTAACCCTTTCATGCCATGCTGGTGCAGCAGTAAAGATTCTGTGCCAGTGCATTCTCTTATATATGCGAGTTTCCCATCGGGAGCCTCGCATATATAAGAGAATGCACTGGCTTACAAGTTCAAGGTAAATATTGTTAGGCCAGTGCATTCTCTTATATATGTGAGGCCCATATGGGAGACTCGCATAGATAAGAGAATGCATTGGCACAGGGTTTTCTCAAAATTTCAGGCAGCTCGAGTCATAGAAGGGTTAAGATCTCATAAGCGGAGTCTGAGATAGGGCTTTCTGGTTGGTTGGATAGTTAAAGTGGTTTCAAACACATATCCTATCTCCGAATGTGGAAAGTTTAGATGGGCCTACAAAGTAAATTACTTAATTGTTAAGCTAGTGCACTAACTGAAGGAATCTATAGTATCTTGAAGACCACATCATGCACATTATATAATAGAAATGTCAAAAAGATGACTCTGATCAATTTTTTTAATGGAAATTTTGGAAAAAGCGTTCTCAGCAAATTTACAAATTGATTGGAGTGAATAACTTGTGAGAAAGCATGTACAAAAGAAGTAAATTCACTCAAAAGGAAAATGTTTGCCAGGGTATATCTAAGAAGCTACTGTTCTCAGCCATAGATGCCAATTTTAATTCCCCCGTGGAACGGAAAAAACAAAGAAAGGAAAACTAATGTTGCGCACCAAATCAAACTTAATAATAGACTGGAAGTACTTAAAATAATTGAGTGGCCAATGTCGAAAATGTCAGCGTCAATTATATTCAATCATAAATTGTTAATTGACATATTTCATAATCTGCTTATGACAAAGCAGAAGCTCAAATATTGAATGAAGATCAGCATGTGACTGAACAAAACCCATATTATTTCAGCCTTTGGTCAACTGGGTAGTATAAATGGACAACCGCTCGACACGAGGGGTGGCCCATTGATGAAACAGATGGGAGCATCTCGCTACAAATTACCTCATTTGAGCACAGTCCTTTAAGAGGATTAAAGGCCGTTATCCACTCAAAGCAAAGCTAATTCTATCTGCGAGTTATTCAACATACATTCTTCGAACACAATGGTACAGAAGCGGTTAACGTCAGCTGAACATATTCAATTTCAAGGGTCAGATTTTGGACTCGAATTTCAAAACCATGTCCAGCATATTGTTAATCCTGATCAAATTAGAATCCATATTGTGGATTTGTCTGTTGATGAAGGCCTTTCACGCATTCCGCTCAGCAAATTCTTGATTCAATATCATTCGAAAAGACCATCTAATAAGCCGAGTTGACTAGCACTAACTCAATTTGTCTTCGTTTGTCATGTGGCGATCCTCGTCATGAAGACAAAGCGAGGATCCCAAAGGCATCCCTTCAGTTCACAGTGGCCGGCTGAATTGATTCTGTGTTTACTTACCATGCCACATTAATACCCCATAGGCATGTAAATATTTTCATACATTATTATGGAGACTGATATTACCGAAGATATTTCCCACCAGCTATGGGTCTAACATTTCTCTTTAAGCTTAAGATCTTTTGGGGAAAATATTTTTCAATGGCTAGAGACACTTTGAGTTCTTGAAATTGAAATGATAATTCTGAGCCATGAAATTCATTGGGTTCAGATATAAACTACTGTATAAATATTGAGTATCTCTTTCTGGTACAGCATTATTTTTCACAAAATCTGTACTCACATCACAGAGTTTTGTTTGTTTGGGGGATAGTCTGGTCGATAAACTAAAATTTTAGGGTCAACCTAGAAATAATATGGACTAAGTTGGTTTCTATTCCATTTTGAAGAGGAATATATCCTCTATAACATATCCAAAATCTGCTAAAATCCGCTTTGAGCATTTTCTGTAATACAAGATGGCGTCCATGATGGCAGTTGGTATAGAAAAATCCTGAATTTCGGTGGTAGGTGCGCCAACAAATACCAAATTAGTAATAAAATAAAATCCACACAAACAATCCTTAGTCGTAAACCATATCGGTAGAATGTCTGTCCAAAATGGCCACCAAAATGGACAAAATCGAATGAAATTTACAATTTGCGGAAAATTGAATAGCTGGTTATACAAGAACGAACAGGCCGTCGAATTATACGAGGAAGAATGATTTCAGAGTATAAGGGGAGCTATTGATAATAGTATGTAAGAATTCTCTCTAATGTATCTCGCGAGAGAGCAACCGAAAGCCAGGTCTCAAACAACGATTGAATGTGAACTTTTTGGGCGCCAAGAAATAGAAGAATAATGCAGTTTTATCTGTACTGTTTATCTTGAATCGTGTAATATATGTGTATTAAAACAGTTAAATGTGATCTAATAGGGATGTACTCATTGTGTGACCTTTTCTAGAAGCAGAAATATATGTAATGAAAATAGTCTCACGAATGTGACCGATAATCATTTATTTTTGAATCTACAACACACAGTCTGTCAAAATTCACTACTATAGAACAGTATGAGAGCTATTCATATGGTACTAGGTAAAATGTGTAGATCCTATTGTCCGTGTCTTAAAATAGTAGTCATAGTTGCCTCCGGTCAAGTGATTAAACACGAATATTTCATTTTTATCACACAAATACATGGTGGTATACCATCAACGCAATTTATCAAAATACAAAGGATTACAATAGACTATCTTCAATAAATTCTCAACATAACCCAATTTGCCTACATACTCTATGGCAGAGACTGTCTTTATACCTGGAAATTATGTGCACTTAAATGCACTAAGGCCACATATACGCGAAACGTACGACCTTTTCTGCAACCGCATCGCCGCGTTTACCCATTCTCCCTAATGTTACACATATCTGCTGCATACAAAACCATAAATAGCAACATTGAGTGAATGGTAAACGCAGAACTAATAACTGTAAACGCTGATGACCTGATATTTAGCGCAAGTATGTGGGTGGCAATGGTAACATAATTTCAAACAACAAGATACTGACAACTAATAGTGTGTATTGCGGGGTACATATTCATGTTGTAAAGTGCCGATTGAAGTAATTTGAACATAATTGTCTACTAAGAAACCGGTTTTGGAGCACCATGAAAATTAGTACTAAATAAAATGTACGACATACAGTCTCTTCGATCTAGTGAGATATGGTACTATTCTGTTGAAGAGATAAGTGTTTCTTGACAGTATAATCAGCATTACGACATACGTGTATGGTTTATTGTCACGGAGAGTGTTGAAAATTCTGGAAATATAACTAGTATTTACACAGATAGGGTGGGCTCTTCAGTTTCTGCTTTACATTCAATAATTAATCATCATTCCAAAAGGAAACTACCACGCACTGTGTGACAAAATATTACTTCGTGTGTTGCATGCCCAAAATAACTGTTTTTGGTCCGACTGTTGGATGTATTCTAATAAGAAAACCCGAACGTAAATCATTGGGTTAACATGCGTAGCAGTGATCGATAAATCATTCAGATAGATCTGTTTTAATTATATGTGTACCTTTAAAGATATATAACAACATTCTTGTAAATTACAAATGTGTATTTTCGCTTATGTTGCTATCATCGATTGTAGTTGTGGCCATTTTGACAGCCATTTCATCGCCGCGATTGCATTGTTTTCTGTCCTTGTCACTCTATTCGCCCCCTATACTCGTTTACACAAACTGGTATATATCGGATGGAGGATTAATGCGTTCTGGTGTCGCCGATGAGGGATATTGTAGAAAAACGTACTTCGCAAGGTCGAAAAATGAGCATTTTAAAAAATCTCTGTAAAAAAGTTTGCTCAAAGCGGATTTTAGCGGATTTTGGATATGTTGTAGAGGAAATATTCCTCTTCAAAATGGAATAAAAACCAACTTAGTCCAAATTTTTTCTAGGTCAAACCTTTTATCGACCAGACTAGGATTGAAAGTAAGATGGTAAGCGACACCAACCATAACAAAATTACAGCTAATTATAATTTACAAATTATAAAATAAATTTTCAGCAAAATATAAATACTGGTTGAAAATCTTCACATATGTATTTTCTAATTTTTGTCTCCCCAATTATAGGGGTAATGTACTGTACTGTACACTAAATCTAGCCATTTTTGGGGCTGGAGTCATTAATTCATTTTCATTATAATTACCATGTTTGTTTGCACATTCATAGAGCACATTCATCTGATTTTACACTAATCTATGGCTCAAGTTCATTCATTTGTTGCATATATTCTGTTGAGTTTAAAAGGAGATGGTCCCATTAATGACCGGATGTAGTGTACACTACCCATTTATTAAGCATAGTCTACATATATATTTATATAGCTTGAAATGAAGACATGTCACATGTGCTCCAAACTTTTAATGTAGAATGCCAGTAGCTGTGCATCAGATGGACAAATTTGATTATACAAATGATAAGATTGATAGGAGATATTTCCTAGTTTACTACCCTTTAGCTGCTGGGTATTATCCAATGTCATCAGTTTTTTGGTCAATGAAAGATTAACCCTTTCTATACTAAATACTCATTGATGAGTAGTTCCCTCAGGAAATGTTCAGATAATGAACCATAGGTAATTTGTTGAACTTATTATCTAAACATATCCCCCAATGAATATGAATTCTACTGCACTTGTATTATGGTTTTGTCTGGCTGCAGTCTGCTCATATATCCTTATTAAACATCCCTCAAAATGAATAATATACCATCCCACTCTATACTTTTATAACTGAGTGGGCGAATCTATTTAGCAAGGGGTAAATTTCACCAGTAAACTACTGCAATTCATATATAAACCACCGATCCCTGGTGAGCAACTGACAAACTTATCTTAGAGCATTACTGTATATGAATAAGCTAAGGCTAGCCTCATTTTTTGTTTGTGAATAAAAAATCCATGCTTATGGTTTATGACATGAAGATGTAAAAATCCTATGCACCCTGACATCTGAGCCACTGAGAGCCCTCCCCCATAGATGGAATGTAGCAGTGCAAAATTAGCCTTTACCCTAAGAGTAATGAGATTTGAGAGAAACTCAATTTGATAAAGTTAATTTATAGTCATATTGATTGGAAACATAACTCTGTTGTCACACTCAATCTTCGCTACCACAAATAGCGCGTAGAGCTGCGAAAAAGACACAGTGCGACAAGACAAATGACTTCACAGAGCGAAAAGATCACAGAAACTTCATTGGTTCCCCTCTTATCAAACTTCGGTATCAGATGAATAATTTGTCGAAAAATTGGCTATGTTCCTATGACAATCAATCATTCATGAAATAATAACACGATGAGATGAGGTCCTGGTCCCAGTGACAACGAAATGTGTTGTTTTGATGCCACACATCACAGTGAGTCCCTGTGGTGGACAGACGGACAGACAGCTAATTTCTTGTGTCCACTTGATAGAGTATTGATTTCTTTCGACGGTCTGATCTTTCTGCGTTAATTATAAAGATAGCATCGAGTTATAAGACAATGTCGTGCTTTGTTTCTTTTGACTGGGGAATTTCCCTATTAGGGAGCTGACGATACATGAATTACTAGCAGTGCACCTATTGGCGCTTAGAGGGTCCTTGTCATGACACATCAATCACATTTGTGCACGGCTTCTTATTAAACCAGTCACAATTGTACCATGCAGCTTTGCACCACCATTCACATTCATAACAAGATATTCATATTTTGAGCAGAAGACAGAAACAGCTAGTAAAATAAATCAGAATTCTTTTACAGTTGAGGCCTTTAATTGATGTTGAAAGCACTCCCTATAGCAAGCCTACATATACCAAATAAAGTAACAATAATGCTCATTTATCATATGCTCCATACAAAATTTCGTTGAGATTCAATAAACAATGGCCAAGATATCTGAGTGGACAGACAGAAAAGCATTATTTTCGGATAAAAAAAAGTACAATAAATCTAGAACAGAAAATGGGAACTTCATCCTCTGAACATCCACACAAAATTTCATTCATATCTGGTAACTTATGTTTGAGTTATATATATGCACAGACAAATTGACAGATGGACAAAGTCAATCCAGTATACCCCTCATTTTTCATTGAAAAGTGGGAGTCTAATGAGAATACATGTATTCTAAAATTATAATGTGAACATTCTCAAACTGGAAATGTCATTTACACAAAACTAGTCCCATTCCACCTACACTTAAAATAATTATTTCACCAAAGTAGTAAAATTTTGTTTACCTTTATATGGCAGACATTCACTTTCAATGATATCTACGTAATCAGATTGATAAAGTTTTTAAAAAGTGATTAGACTTATAGCTATCCGCATGGTCTAAAAAGAGCCTAATTAAAGGCAATATAAAAATAGAAGACATTTTAATTAAAAATGGAAAACAAGCAGCTTATAGAGTTCTATTTGATCACAGATCCATGTGCAATATATATTAAATGGAAACTGTACACTAAATCTGGCCATTTATGGGACCATATCCTTTTATACTCAACAGAATATATGCAACAAATGAACAAATTTGAGCCACAAAATTTGTGCAAAATACACTCATTTGCTCTAGGAACGATGCAAACAACATGGTAATTATATAAATGAAAATGAATTTATGAATCCAGTCTTGGCCGAATTTACAGTCCCCTTTAAAACCTAATTTCACTGGATGACTCACACGTAAATTTTGTATTAACCTCAGGTTTATTTATTGGACCGGTGGTCAGCTTTAAAAGCGCTATGCCTTTACATGCTGAGCGAAAATGTGGGGAACACCAATAAAAATTCAAATTTCCAAATTTTAATTGATCTCTTTTGCCTTTGAATAAACTAGAACATGTAGGTATCTAATTAATTCTGAACTCCCCCCCCCTCCTGATTTGACAGAGGAGACGTAAATATTTGTTCATATCAGACAAACAATAAACCCATTGTGCCTTATACAAATGTCAGGAAGTCAAACCATGTATAGTGAATCAACTGAGGAAGGTAGAGGAACCCATTTATTTAAAAAAAACTCTGAGATGGCTTGAACTATATCTTACTGTAACCCTTTAATGACGGGAACTGTGCTGGTGCAGCATTAAAGATCCTGTGCCAGTGCATTCTCTTTATATAGGGAGCCTCACATATATAAGAGAATGCACTGGCTTACAATGTCAAGGTAAATATTGTTAGGCCAATGTATTCTCTTATATATGTGAGGCCCCCTATGGGAGACTCGCATATATAAGAGAATACATTGGCACAGGGTTTTCACAAAACTTCAGGAAGCTCCAGTCATGGAAGGGTTAATTCAGCCTATGATGACTGGACAAAACTGTTGCATGTGAATATCCTTCAATCCGTTGTGATTATTGAATATAACAAAGATCATTCACATATCCAATCTAAGATGATGAAGATACAGGGATGGATGTATTTTACACTCTGACTGTCATAAACTTCAGAAGAAATTTATGAACAAAATATGTTACATGTGAATATTGTTCCCTTATTCTATCTGCTGAGCATACTAAATCTTATTCAAACATGACTTAAGATGACTTACAAGACTAAAATACAGAGACCCTAAATGGCACAAACAGATTTTGACTCTAAGGGCCATAACACTGCAACATTATAAAGAATGAATGAAACTTGTTCGATGTGGACATCTCTTTCTCACAAGGTGGTTCATGAGTACATCACCAAAGATTATTCAATTCCGACTGAAATAGAGACCTCCAAAGTTGTTACCGCTGGACAGATGGATGGATGAATGGACAAACCAATGGAACCCATTTTTATATCCTCCCCCACCAAACTAACTTTGTTTGGCGGGATAATAAAGAAAAACAGATGATGTTGCAATCAGGGTCTTTAAACCTTACATGCCTGGAGCCTCCTGACATTTTGTGAAACCCTGTGCCAATGCATTCTCTAACCTATGTGAGTCTCCCCTTGGGGAGCATCGCATATATAAGAGAATACATTGGCCTAACAATATTTATCTTGAACTTGTAAGCCAGTGCATTCTTTTATATATGCGAGGCTCCCTATGGGAGACTCGCATACATAAGAGAATGCACTGGCACAGGATCTTTAATGCTGCACCAGCGCAGCTCCCATCATAAAATGGTTAATGACATAGGCAAAAATTAGGCATAACTAATAAAGTGCAGAGTAACCTGAGGCAAACACTGGAATATTGTAGCACTTAACTAATATTACTGAAAATTACAGCCATGCGATCGTACCATTTCTGCAAACCCAACATCTAAACTCCGCACAAATGTTAATATTTACTCCTTAATTCGGGAAGAATTTTCACTGATATTAACAAACGGCAATGATTCTGTCAAATAGAGTCGCTTCATATAATTAATATGCAAGAATGACATTGCGTGTTGCTAAATTGGCTATAAAATTTATGAAAATTACTGCTTTATCCTATTCGATCATTGCACTGGAGTTAACGTGGTGTCACCTAATAACATGCACATTTCAACAAACTTCCATGGAAATTAAAAAAAAAATTAAAAAGAGAGACAAGACCAACAGAAATCTTTATTAGATCAAGGCTAAACCATAAACCCTATTGTACGTTGCAGTCTCCAGAAATTTGCATGATTTCCCTGGTGTTTCTTTGATCAAAATAGAATTTTACTAACAAGTTCAGTCTGTTTAGATGGATAGATGGACAGTGCCTCAAATCAGAGCACAATCAATGCACAACTAAACACCTAGGGAATTGTCCAGAACAAACATCCATCAAATCAGAATGGCTAATAACATGTCCTGCCTAAAATAGTAGTGGTCATAATGCGACTCACCCCAGTCTTCATTAGTCAAACAAAACAGCTTACAAAGACCTGCTAGAATCAACTGTGCGGGTATTCAATCACATATGGTATTCTTACAATTGAAACATCCATCCCATTTCAAATTCATGAAAAATGCTGTCACTGTTCATCAACGAATATGCGATTGTGTCTATTCATGGGCAGCGGGGTATGAATTCATGGTATTAATCTGGGATTACAGATTGCGAAGAACATCTTAATTTAATTAGTAGCTGTTATCTGTTTGAAAACTGATGACTAATTAATGTATTGTGGCTATATTTGTACTAATTATAAGGATATTAGTCTGAGAAATAACCATTTATTCAAGTTTTATAACAAATACATGTATCTGCTGTGGTGTTCTTATCAGGGAATGATACATCACTAAAGTTGGTTGATATATGAACTCACATTATGCCTTTTTTAATTTGATTTTTAACTGATCAGACTAATTTACCTTTTTTTCTCTTCTTCAGTTTTTACTTCCCAAATTAAAAGGACATGGCTCGTTCAAACCTCAAAATTACGTATACATAATTTGGTAAGAGCTATTTTAAAACATACCCAAACGGACGATTTCCGAACAAACTTGTTGATGCAGCAATAACAAAAATGTGTGTTGTTTCTTATATCTTTCAGTAAACTTAAGATTGTTTCGTTCATACTGATTTTTTTTTTTAATCAGCGGGCATGTAAAAATTACACCTGTAGACCATGGGAGGAAAATCTAGAGCTTTCAAGTTTCAACGCTCTGAAAACTTTTATGGGACTAAATAATTAAAATGAAGAGAAAGCAGTGTGTGAAGTTGAAATAGTTTTCAGTTATTAAAGATAATGCATAATAAGTTTCCAGACAGTCAATGATTATTCTGTCCCCGAGTCCTGAATTTCAATGAATACAAATGCCATACCAACAGCTTTGGCCAGACAATCATGTATTTTTTTATAACTTCAATGCATCTTTCTTGGGCATATAATGGTTCTGGATAGGTAACTTTGGATACTTATCCACTGACTTATCAACATATTTTGATACCCCAGGAAAAATTCAAATAGGAATATTATTAGAGATAGTTTGTAGTCAAATTGCCATGTGGCTTTAATATGTAGATAAAAGCAATTCAATTACTTTTTCAGTATGTGGCCATTTGGGTCATTTTGGGACAACCAATTCCATCTGTACATAACTTCATAACATGTTGCAGATACACGCAGGCAAATGACTGCATCCATTTGCATGTTATATGTCACACAAAGAAGATTAATTTCTACATTGGTGATTAATTTAGAACAATTTTCCATTTTCAAGGTAGAATTTTATTTCTTCCCAAATGACCAGCTTTAAGAGAAAACAATCTGCTGTCCGATTGATGTCTAATGTATTATAACAAAAACCTATCAGGGGGGGGGGGGCAGAGGGGAACCTGCTCCAGTGCTGTGCCCATAAAGATCTCTATCATTAGACTGGCCCCAAGATGAGGCAGGTACCCCGGAAGAATGAAAAATTGTCACGCAAAATGGATGCAGCATATGCACTCCAAAAGTTAAATGTCAAAGCATGTCTATTCCCACTGAGGATGATCAGTGCATGCATGCGCCGTTATTGCATCTGGCCCTTGATCTAATGTCATAAGTGTCGAGAAATCAGTCTGACATTATTGTTAACCTCCCCTGATATGAAAGCTTCCTCCCAAGAGACAATGGAATGCATAATATGATGATATATAGGCATATGTTCACAACGGGAAATGCATAAAATCAGCATAGCATCAGTTAACAAGAGAACTGTGAAAAACAAACATGATCACGAAACCCATCAAACAATTACTTCCGCGACCCTTTCTCACAATAGTCCCAACATCCCCAGGTGGATTCTAAGTGGTTAGGACAACACACATCCCAACGGAAATTCTAATTGTCCCTCGTTAAATTAGACCGAAACTTTAATTGTCTCCTTCAAACTTATCATGCACACCGCCTATGTAATTGACGTTTGTGGAATACATTAAGACGATCACATTGTTCGTGACCATTACACATGTGTTTCTGTCCATCTTACACCTCTGTGTTTGCACACCTCTCATCCGTTCCCCATTCCATATTTTACCGCTAACACATCCATGGCAGATCCTTTCACTAGATTCAAAGGGGGCGACTCTCAATAATAAAGGAATATATTCATGTTAGAAAACATTAAATTTTTTGACACTTCAAAACCATTCAAAGTCAAATCTGGTACGACATAGAAGTACTTGTAAGGACAGGGACTTTTAATAACTTAAAAGGAAAGACGGGATTTATTTTTTTGTGTAATGTACTCGTGCTCAAAAGAAACAAATCCAAAATCTGTTCTCCAAACATTAAGAGGTTTATTCAGGAACAAAAAGATTCGCTATCAGTACAAAATCAAATATACTGTATACTTATGAGATGGGATAAATTTCAGAGTCACATCCTTATTAATGGCCCAAGTCTGACGAAAACGTGAACTGACCTGGTGACCAAAAACAGTTCAATCAGTACATGATACCCTACAATGTATAGTGACTGAATCTTTTGACAGTGTTTGTATTCTGGTGGCAACTTTGTCTATTTTTCAATGTAAATCTGAGGGGGACAGTTACAGTAATGCTCTAATTAATCGACTCCTTAACCATAGCAGAATTATGGGTAACTTTTCAGGATTTAGTCGGAAATATGGCTTGTTGCCATTCATCGGAAAGCTCTCCCTGAGAGCTTTCCGATGAATGGCAACAAGCCATATTTCCGACTAAATCCTGAAAAGTTACCCATAATTCTGCTCTGGTTAAGGAGTCGATTAATTAGAGCATTACTGTTACCTGGTAAGCCACCAGGCATATAATGGAATGGGAACCATGTAGTTAGTTCACAATATGTAAAGGGTTAACTCTTCTAGTTCCAGCGCAGGCAATTCAGATCTTATAAAGGCAAGGTGTGAGAATTTAAGTCTTTTGCAAATTTAATTTATTTTCAAAACTAAGTATCAACCTTCCATTAAGCTTTAGTTGACATATAAACTTCCTGCAGTAACCCTCCACAGATTTAAATCCATGATCCAAAGGTTAAAATTTAATTTTTTGGTTAGCCCAGCACTATTTGTTTAGATGCAGATTCGTTCAATTTTGTCTCACTTAAAAACCAATATCAAAAGTGACCAATCATTAGACAGAAATTAAATAAGAGCATCGATAGGGCGTGGCAAAATACACCGATGGTAATTCAAACAAAGGGCCATAACTCTGGTAAAAATTGCCTGATGGAACCAATATTTAAATTTGACCATTATTTTGTTCCTGTAAACCCACATACCAAATTTCATTCCATTGAGTTGAGACTATCTAAGTTATCATCCGGTCACCAACAACAAACGGATGGACGGACAATGGATGGACAGACCAATAACATAATTCGTCCCTTTTTTTAAAAAGGGGCGTATAAAAATCAGAATACTATCATGGAGAGATGAGACTATCCTACACAGCACTAAATAGGATACTAAATTTCTTAAGATTCTCCCTAGTAGCTGTTGTAACAAATGAAAAGATGAAAGCTCATGCCAAAGCCACATGCGGAGGATTCCGTTTGTGCATCTGATACAGTCTGTGGGATTGATTTCTCTGTGCAAGCATTCGTTACGTCATTCCAACACGAGATGGCTTTATTTCTAAAGCGCTCAATTACACAAGCAAACAATAGTGCCTTTCAATTGAACTTCAAAAATGAGACTAATGTTTGTTATAGACGCAGTTAAAATTTCTCAAAACAAGTTACATCATAACACAGAAGGCAACTAAAGGAACAAGATTCCTCTAAAAACATCTTTCGCTTATACTTGGAGCACCCATTATCAGTGCTGTAATAAGAAAATGCATTATCGACTGAAACCCAGAACTTCCTGATTAAATTTCCCTTCCAGGCAATTTCTCATCTCGTTTTCTCTGCTTTTAGAATTACGAAAATCTTGTTTATTTTTCCCATCATTCTGTTTGCGGCTTGAAATTGAAATGGATTTCAGAACCGAATTAATGTTTCGCTAAGCTATGGATATAATGTAATGTTCAAAAAAGATGTTCTCTCGGTCGTGACCCTTTGATGGGTTTCATCTGTAATGAACTAATTAACATGCGGGGTCAGGCGGGAACACATGCAGACTGTCACTCGGAATAGTTCTAACATATTTTATAGCCAATATTTTTTTTAATCTTAATGATGATGCTTAACCCTTGTATTACAGAATGGATTCTCCTATTTTGTAATAAAACTATACATTGGTATGATCCATTCTTCATTTGTATGGATAATCAGATTCCATGATACAACAGGCAGAGAAGCATATTAAAGATTCATTTGTAGAGGCGTTCAGCTAATAAGTTTATATTATTTTTAATCTAACTAACCCTTTCAATACTAAATGGTTTCTCCCACTCAGTTATTAATTATACATTGGAACAGTCTATTATTTATTTGGAGGGTTGTTCATGTAATAAAAGTAGATGACAGAAAAACTTATATTACTAAACTTTTCGGGACGGACTCCCAGACAGATGGACAGAACCCATTCCTCTATCGCCCGCCATAATTTTTCGGGTGGAGGGATAATAATGGAAAGGGTTAAATTTAGATAGTTCATATAGCACACTCTAATCTTTATTCTCCAAAACTGATAAAGACTGACATACAGTAATGCCATAATTAATCGACTCCATAACCACAGCAGAATTATGGGTAACTTTTCAGGATTAAGACAGAAATATGGCTTGTTGCCATTCATCGGAAAGCTCTCGGGGTCGATTAATTAGAGCATCACTGTAGCCCTCTCAGCAGAAACTCCAATATAACAGAATCTAACAAATATTTTCAATTTTGTTTTTAGATTTATTGACTTTTCCAAGTATTTTGTTACAAATTATGCACTCAGTTCATATTATTCCTAATGGTGTCCTTAAAACCTGAGCATTATGTGCTCTTCTAGTATTTCCCACATTAGATCAGGTTGACTGTGCCACTCAATATAGTTTTAGTGCAAGCCGATTTATATCAATGCCAAAAGACACTAAATATAATAGTGTGGATTACGAGAGATGGAGTTTTACCAAGTGCTGCCATTTAAACAAATTTGATCTTATTTCACGTGTGACCAACTAATGTGATATAATAAAAACATATGTGCCATGAGCATAGACAAAACTGACAGAGAATAATACAATATTTAGGAATATTTAAAATAAAAAAGAGCAGTTGAACTCTGAATGTTCTGTCTAACCAAAGTCGTAATCATTCATACAAGCATTTTCCCCCTTTTTTGTTGCAGAAATAATGAATGTTTGACATGTTAACAGTTATCCACATTATTTAGTCTTATATTGGAGATTGAGAAAATGTGATGATTACCACAGAATAATAACTCTATATCAATAAGAGGAACAGCAAGTATTATGGTCAAAATTTATAAAATTACATATTCACAGAAACTGAGACTGAGAACAAAAACTTTATATTAACTCTGTGATGACTGGAGCTTCCTGAATTTTTGCAAAAACCCTGTGAAAATGAATTCTCTTATATATGCGAGTCACCCATAGGGCACCTCATATAAATAAGAGAATGCATTGGCCTAACAATATTTATCTTCATCTTATAAGCCAACGCATTCTCTTATATATGTGAGGCTCCCTATATAAGAGATATATGTTGCATATATAAGAGAATGCACTGGCACAGGGTCTTTTATGCTGCACCAGTGCAGCTCTCGTATGGAAAGGGTTAAAAGAGGGAAATCAAGTCTTATTTTGCAGAGTGATAGAATGTGATAATTTCACAGTGATATCACAGGGGCTGGTAAGGTGATAGACAGCTATTACCCCTTTTACTGAATGTATCCATCCACCCAGTTATAAAAGTATAAATTGGAATGGTTTATTATTCATACGGAGGCTTTTTAAGGGAAAATGAGCACACATCAAAAAGACAAGCAGATAAAACATGTGCAGAAGAATTTCTATTTATTGGTGGGAAATGTTCAGATAATATGTTCAACAAATGGCCATTTGTTGAACTTATTATCTGAACATTAGCTAAGGAAACTACTCGTCAATGAGTATTTAGTAAAGAATGACTTAAATGAAGTTATTAATCAAAATACCTCATGACAATCTGTTTCAGAAAAAAACTAATTATTCAAGAAGACATAATATATTAACTTACCACAAAGTAACATAAGGAACCAAATCCACAATATATGTCTAATGCTGTCAGAACTTCAGAAATGCCTGCAATGGAATACAGCAAGTATAGTGATTACTATACACACACATTACAGTCTCAAGAATAAAAGACATTCCATTATGCCCAATGCCAAATGGAATAAATCACAGCATTGGCAACACATGCTATTATCAGGTAGTGGCATGGTGCCTAAATTAAGAAATAATAACAACTTATCTTCACCTAATACAGACTTAGCACTTCTGTTTATTTGATAATCCTTGTTTGATTAATCTGCTACTAATCAAGTAAACTTCAAACAGACTGCTAATTACCATTTAACCAATTAATACTCCTGGCCCTTGATCTATGAGAGCAATGTTATTATAAGACTGTTACAGCCAGTCTAAAACTGGGCATAAAGTCACCTTGATAAGGGATATAGCCAATGAAGTCTAACATCCCATTAGAAATCTCTAGGGTTAGCCCTTTGATGTTTATGGGGCTACTTTTATTCCTAGTCTGGCTAATAATTGTCCTTATAAGATAGGTAAATTACATCCAGATATTTATTTGTATTTTAATGGCCATTCTATTTTCTAGGGAAATTATTTTCCCCCACAATTGTGATTCATATGATACAGGGCTGTCGCAAATGACTCAATAGTTTTTCCGAACTATTTTTTACTTGCCCTGAATTCTAAAGTTTTAGGATCTCAACAGTCATAAATCTTGCAATTATCACTCGAAAAAATTTCATATATATATTCAAAATTATGCTCCAACCAACATACCATATATCACATAGCATGTGTTAAACCTTTCATGACGGGAGCCATGCTGGTGCAGCATTAAAGATCCTGTACCGATGCATTCTCTAATATATGCAAGTCTCCCATAGGGAGCCTAGCATATATAAGAGAATGCACTGGCTTACAAGATCAAGGTAAATATTGTTAGGCCAATGCATTCTCTTATATATATATGCAAGGCTCCCTATACTCGCATATATAAGAGAATGCATTGGCACAGGGTTTTTGCCAATTTTCAGGTACCTCCAGTCATTGAAGGGTTAACATTCATTTTTCATTTTCTATTGAATTTTCGCTATCAGATTTACTTGGAAAATCATTTATTCAGGAGCAGCAGGAAGATGGCGAGTTTCTGCCATGCTGCTCCTGTGTAATAAATTAATAATATCATATTTTTGTATACATGTACTGAGATCTTATAGACATTTCTTACTTAATGTTATTATGTTTTCTTGTACAGAACAGAGCAAACAGTAGACTCCATGCTATTATAAGACTGTACAGCCAATCCAAAGCCAGACATAAGGTCACTGAAGTCTACCATCCCAATAGAAATCTCCAGGGTGAGCCCTTTGATGTTTTATATGGGGCTACTTTTATTTGTAGTCTGTCCTGATATAAAGTGTCCTTATAAGATAGGTTAATTACAACCAGACTTTTATTTTTATTTTAAGGGTCATTCTATTTCTATTTAGAGGCTGTAGTACCAATAAGCAGTCAATGACAATTTCCTTTCACAAGATGTTACAATAGCAACTTGCAGGATTTCGGACCCGATTTCCTGGGATTTCAGTCAAAATTCACAGAACTTGTTAACCCTTCCATGACTGGAGCTTCTTGAAATTTTGCTAAAACCCTGTGCCAATGCATTCTCTTATATATGTGAGTCTCTCATATGGGAGCCTCGCATATATAAGAGAATACATTGGCCTAACACTATTAACATTGACCTTGTAAGCCAGTGCATTCTCTTATATATGTTTGGCTCCCTATGGGAGACTCGCATATAGAAGAGAATGCACTGGTACATGATATTTAATGCTGCACCAACACAGCTCCCATCACGAAAGGGTTAAAGGTTGCTGTTTCAATGGTAAAATTTAGTTTTTACTGTATTAATGCATTACCACTGTCTACAAATTTGTACATCAGTTGTGCTCTATTGCCATTAGGCCTTTGCAGCACCCCTGTATCGGGCTTCTTTTCTAGAAAAAATTAATGGAAATTGCTAAGTGCTCCCAAATATTTCGAATCATTCTTTCTGAAAAGAAACTTACTTAACTTTATCTTCTATGAAAGTGCTGCATTGTCCTGAAACTCATCAGTCATGGAAGAACAAAGACTGCATATGGTGAGGATATTCTAACAACTTTTAAAAAAGGTTCCTCCCTTGTTTCCCATTATTCTAAGTAGAAATTTGGCCTATAATTAAACATGTCTTATGGGGTTTCATAGAGAATGAAAGAGGCTTGCTAAAAGTCAGAGCTAGTACAAGAGGTTTGTGGAATGAAAGATAGAATGAGAACTCTGAGAGAATGAGAGATAGAAAAAGGTGTAAAATATTCACTTTTGACAATAATTTGCAATTCACCCATAGTTCCTTTGATAACAGAATACTTGCTTGTGATTAGTGACCTGCATGATGCCCATTCATTCATTTGCAGGGATGTTCAGTTAACTCTTTCACCCATTCAGTTTTAAAAGTATACATCAGAAGGGTCTATTATTCATCTGGAGGGGTGTTCAGGAAATATAAGCTTTCCAATGAATGGCAACAAGCCATATTTCCGACTAAATCCTGAAAAGTTACCCATAATTCTGCTGTATTTAAGTAGTCGATTACTTAGGGCATTACTGTAACATGTCCAGTTATAGTATATAAATCTTATTCTGAGACAATAATAAGACAGGGATGGTGAGCAGAATACAATTCACGCTACTGCCCAGCGGCGATAACCACGCCTGCCATAAATTGCCAGACTGAATTATAGCAGGTTAGACATCATACGCCGATATGTCTGACAACAAGGAACGACGTGTTTCAAATTTGGTGGACTTACCACCAGATTTCGCTGGATTTTTCTTCAATTCGACTGGAACTTCATTGAAATCGCGACAGCAAGGATACAAGTACTTTAGTGAAGGCTACATACATTCAGTTTCAATGTATTACCACCGGCAAATTACCACCGAAGCATGATGAAAAATGAACCTGCACATGGCGTCGATTTTGAGATAAATTGTTCGATAATTTCGGATATTCACTGTTCTTGTCAAGCTGGATATGTAACACATAATAAATATTCAATGTTATTATAATATATCTCTTCACAATAGACACACGATCTATCAATTTATCGATGGTGTACCATACAATTTCCTTATTTCTATAAAAATTCGAGGACTTGTACATACAAGTCCTCGAATTTTTTCATCCGTTGTAAGTTTTTTGTACTTTTTCGAAGATGCACCATACTGATATCAAAAAGTGTTCCATGTTATAATTTTTTTTCTTTTTCTGGATAACTGATTGTTTTTTTTCTGGATAATGATACATATTCTAATAGATGGGCAATATTGAATCCTATACTGGACTTATGTTCGTGAACGTATTGATCATTAATTCGTTAGTCACTAATTTAGAATTTGAAAATACCACGCCTATACAGAAAGTGGGGGCAATGCCATACACATAGGTTCCAATACATACGGCATATATTGCTATATAGTGTTTATATATGTCCTAGAATATAGGGACTGTTTGCCGTGTGTATGGAGCCTCTGTATGTTGTATCTTTTAATAATTTTCCCACAATGACGTAGATCAGACCACCCTATTACCAAGAAGGGCGTTATGGAACAACATATGTACAATATATAATAATCCTTTTATTTCAGACAAAAAGAACACCCTTATCCCTGCCACGTGGGTGTGTATGGGCTATATAAAAACGTGGCTTATATATCTAAGGAATTAATAAAGACATCTAACTTTAAAAAAAATGTATTAATCGACAACAGGTGAATTTAACAGGTGCTGTCATATACTTTGGCCATTTTAGTGTCCCTCGGTCCCCAACAAACTTGAATCATCCCTTGGAGATTATAACAATATGTGGTCCATTATCTCAAATGTGTACATAGTTTGATTTGATAGTGTTAACTAATTAGCTTATCTAGCACTTCCCAATCCCCTCACCATATTTCCATTTGTCACCTCTCTGGCTCAGCGTGACATTCCAACTTTCATAATTTACTAATCCAAAAAGCCCACAGGGCGAAGCTTTCGCATACTGTTACTGTTATATTATATTATATTGTATCAACTTACAGCAGGGTTTGTGTTTTTGGGGGCTAAATTTAGTCAACTTACATGAAACCAATACTCTTTTATACAAAACAAAATCAAAGCGAAATCGAGTAAGCCGGTAAATGAGTCTTTTTGTCTAACCTCCTCTTCGCAGAAGCGGTCGCTGCCCCAGGCTGTATAATGCAATTATCTCATTGGCTCACACAGCTAATTGCGGTAGGGTCAATTACCCATCTCATACATATCAGACTTCATTATATATTTATTATTAAGAACATTGGTTGTAATTTGTTGAAATTCAATCAGATATGACAGATATTCTCTTGAAATCTAAAGAGGGAATTTAAAGAGTATCTAAACTAAAATTTTCATCAGTATTAAAGTAAATACACTAGTTTTGTGAATATTAATCCAAAAATCTAGTTCCACTGATAAAAATGCACTTATTTTTAAAATTTGAAGTGGGGAACAGTATGTGTGACTTTAAAGCACAATTCAGGGGGCCACATTCTGACTTTCTCCGTGAGGTGATAGAAGTTGTGATGAGTATCAGCAATAGTACTGTGGGCGGTCTTATAAGCAAATAATGCAAATTAACTTTTATAATCCTTTCTATAATGACTGGAGATTCCTGAAATTATGCATAAAGCAATGCATTCTTGGCTCCCTATGGGAGACTCGCATATATAAGAGGATGCACTGGCACATGATCTTTAATGCTGCATAAGCACAGCTCCTGTCATCAAATGTATATACACTATTTTTGTGACTATTAATTCTTAATTCTAGTTCCACTGATAAAAGATGCCCATATTTTCAACATTTTAAGTGATAAACACTATGTGTGACTTTAAAACACAATTCAGGGGGCCACATTCTGTCTTTCTCCATGAGGTGATAGAAGTTGTGATGAGTATCAGCAACAGTACTGTTGTGGTCTTATAAGCAAATAATGCAAATTAACTTTAACCCTTTCTATAATGATTGGAGATTCCTGAAATTATGCATAAACCAATGCATTCTTGGCTCCCTATGGGAGACTCGCATATATAAGAGTATGCACTGGCACAGGATCTTTAATGCTGCACAAGCACAGATCCTGTCATCAAAGGTATATACACTATTTTTGTGACTATTAATTCTTAATTCTAGTTCCACTGATAAAAAATGCCCATATTTTCAACATTTTAAGTGATAAACACTATGTGTGACTTTAAAGCACAATTCAAAGGGCCACATTCTGTCTATCTCCGTGAGGTGATAGAAGTTGTGATGAGTATCAGCAACAGTACTGTTGTGGTCTTATAAGCAAATTATGCAAATTAACTTTAACCCTTTCTATACATGACTGGAGATTCTGAAATTTTTCATAAACCCTGTGCCAATGCATTCTTGACTCCCTATGGGAGTCTCACATATATGCGAGAGGATGCACTGGCACAGGATCTTTAATGATGCACAAGCACAGCTCCCATCATCAAAGGTAAATATTCTATTTGTGTGAATATTAATTCTAGATCTAGTTCCACTGATAAAAAATGCACATATTTTCAATATTTTAAGTGATGAACAACACTATGTGTGACTTTAAAGCACAATTCAGGGAGCCATATTCTGTCTCTCTCCGTGAGGTGATAGAAGTTGTGATGAGTATTACCAGTAGTAACAGTACTGTTGGCAGTCTTTAATATAAGCAAATAATGCATATTAACTGGCCACAGACACAGACAGTATTCATGATGACCGAATGAAAAAAGCACAATCTGTTCACGTCTGAGATGCAGTTAAACTAAATGAGATACACAAAAGCCTTGCAGATGTCAGATGGACAAGATAGACAACTAAGTACAAATCTGAGCAAATCACCCATTCACCGG
Organism: Siphonodentalium dalli; assembly: GCA_032622095.1. NCBI lineage: Eukaryota > Metazoa > Mollusca > Scaphopoda > Gadilida > Siphonodentaliidae > Siphonodentalium > Siphonodentalium dalli. The sequence goes on along the minus strand of CP136065.1, from coordinate 147,188,933 downwards.
AGAAAGTAACATTATTGTAACATGTCCATATATGGTAGATAAATCTTATTGTGAGACAAAACAAGACAGGAATGGGGAATAAAGTATTACACAATGCTCCTATTAACATATGTCATGCGATATCAAGCCTATTGGTCAAATTAATTAGTCTTAATAATTACACAGGCCCGAGGGCACGTGGGACTCCAGGAGAAACATTTACAGTTACACAATATGACGAGCTCCCATTCTGGCGGACAATGGCGAGATGATTGTTCGACACCCAGCAGGAGTTGCCGCACCCTGGGGTTCAGTAATCCCGTGAGAATGGCATAAAGTTACCTGAGTTATCTCCTTGGGTGTGACCGAAGCATGTGCAGCTCGTTATGATTATGATTTGACCAGACAAATTTACTTCATTTGCTTCACTAATTGTGCAGGTCACATTAGATCATTAGTTGGGGATGTCTAATACAGTAATGTATTTATATAATCAGTAATAACTAAAGCGTAGCAGGTGGTAAAAACCATATGACACTCTCCCAAATGTAACTAATGCTTTCTGTTCCCAACCTTCTTCCAATACAGAGGTCATAAGACCATTGAAACCATTTGAAAGAACTTTTCTATATATAATCTCAGCATCAAGCTTCGTATTATATGTGTAGAAGTTGATTCCACTTTTAATGGATTGCTCATCTATAATGGATTGCTCAAATGATAGTATATAAAGTTCCCGTTTGGGTAGCCTTCTATTAACCTTTTTATACTAAATGGATACTCCCATCCAGTTATAGAAGTATACATAGAAATGGTTTATTATTCATTTGGGGGGGGGGGGGGGGGGGGGGGGTGTGTTCAGGATAATTTAGCAGATGATAGTATGTCAAAAAGATAATACAAGTTCTGAAGAATTACTATTCATTTGTGGAAAATGTTCAAATAATAAGTTTAGGGTGATGTGAAACATTCTGGTAGGGTGATCGAATAGAAATTGAGCATAATCTTGCCCGAAGTAGTTATTTTTTACGAATATTAATCCAAAATGACAACACCATTATTCTTATATATAAATGCAATGACTCGCGATGGCAAAATCATTTGTGTTTGTTTATCGCCGATGGCTGCATCCCGAATCGAGGTGTAAATATTTACAATTCCGCGTAGTTCAGTCGATGTTTTCTATGGAGTGGTATGGTCGATTTTCTTTGAAATTTTCGGCGATGTTAGTAGAATGCTATATTCCCCAGGTTGGCATAGCGCCTGAGTACAAACTTATCGATTCCATGCATCCGAAGAAGTGAATAATATGTCTTTAACAAATGACCTGGTCATTTCCGAACATTTCCTAAGTATTGAAAAGGTTAAAGGGGTGGGCTGAATTTAAATGGGAAAAACTGGTCATAGTTTAGAATACACTAATAGAAAAACTAATGGAATGGCAATTTACCTGGGTTATTAGGGGACTGTTCTAATTTTGAAAAATATTATGAATATATTTATGCATAATTTTCTGTGACCAGGGGTTCAGTTTTCCAATGAGAATGGCGTAAAAGTATCCCAATTTATCTTGTCGGGTGCGACTGAAGCATGTGCAGCTCGTTATGATTATGACTTGACGGGTGAATTTACTTCATTTGTTTGGCTAATGGAGCAGGTCACATTAGATCATTAGTTGGGGTGCCTAATACAGTAATGTATTTATATAGTCGGTAATAACTAAAGCGTAGCAGGTGGTCAAGTTCATATGACACTCTCCCAAATGTAACTATTAATGCTTTCTGTTCCCAACCTTCTTCCAATACAGAAGATCGTAAGACCATTGAAACCATTTGAAAGAACTTTTCTATATCTAACCTAAGTATCAAGCTTCATATGTATAGAAGTTGATTCCACTTTCAATGGATTGCTCAACTACAGAAATAGTACATAAAGTACAAAAATAGTACAGAAATATTATTTATAATATTAAATGATTGTATCCAGAGTTCCAGTTTAGGTAGCGCTCTGTTAAAGGGGTGGGCAGAATTTAAATGGGAAAAACTGGTCATAGTTTAGAATACACTAATAGAAAGACTACTGGAATGGCAATTTACCTAGGTTATTAGGGAACTGTTTTAATTTAAAAAAATATTACGAATATATTTATGCATAATTTTCTGTGACTGGGATGGCACCATGGGGTTCAGTTTTCCCATGAGAATGGCATAAAGGTATCCCGATTTATCTTGTTGGGTGCGAACGAAGCATGTGCAGCTTGCTATATGATCTCGACTTTAGGGGTGAATTTACTTCGTTTGCTTCATTAATTGATCAGGTCACATTAGATCATTAGTTGGGATGTCTAATAAAGTAATGTATTTAGATAGTGAGTACTAACTAATGCCAAGCATGAAGTAAAGTCCATGTGAGTGTCTAATTCTAATTATCATCTCTGTGAATTCCATTTGCACTCCAAACCCTTAGGATAGAATCTTCCAAAGACATGACTGAGTCTTACTAAATATTGGTTGGAATTTAAATTTGCAAGGATAATTTTAACCCATAATCCAGCCTGATTCAAACTGTTGAGGCATGAAATTAACTGCTTAAAATTTTTTTTAGGTTTTGTGGGGAGGTGAGACACCTCAGTAACCCTTGATACCTGAGTTTACCATTCTGGAGAACCATTAACCCTTTCTATACTGGATGGATTCTCCCACTCCTTTATATAAATATACATTGGAATGGTCACAAATTCATCTGGAGGGTGAATAAAAGGTGAAAAAAACAGCCAGCAGACAGACGAAAAGCTAATACAAAGTGCAGTAGGATCCATATTCACTGGTAGGAAATGTTCAGATAATAAGTTATCTATGGTCAGTTCTTGATCTTATTATCTGACCATTTCCTAAGGGAACTACTTGTCAATGAATATTTAGTAAAGAAAGAGACAATTCGATTCTCTACCACAAATGTATAGAAAATAATTTCAATTTCAACACTACAGAAATAGCATTTCAAAAATCGGGTACTGATTCAGAGTTCCAATTTGGGTAGCCTTTAGTAAATGGGTACTCAGGAAGCAATTTCTGGAAATCTGGGTATCTATATACCAATTTTGTAAATACCTTAGTATACATTTGTACTTGGAATAACAAGAAGAGAAAATAAAAGGTATTTCTAATGGATTTATAAACCCATAACGACTTTAAAAATCAAAAGAGGCAATTTGTGAGATGTGTTTGTTCAGAGCAAATTGTCGGCGAATTATTATTTGTAAATAAATTTTTTTAATAAAATACTCATTAACAAGTAGTTCTGTAAGGAAATGTTTACGTTCAATAAATTGCCTACTATTATCTGAACATTTCCCACCAATAATATGAATTCTTCTGCACTGCACTGTATGTCTTCTCTAGTTCACTTATATTTTCTAAATATCAGTCCAGGTGATTAATAGACCATTCCAATGTATACTTTTTTTACTGAATGGGAGAAGAAGGGATCAAGTCCTCCTGCCCTTGACTGATGCCAGCCAGTACGAATGTATAATATAAAATTAGGAAACATGTCCAGCTGAAGGTTGTGCTCCATTGCCCAATCAGTGATCTCGCCAGCCCAGGCCATAGAGATGAGTAGCTTCTCCCATCATAAAAGTCTCCAAGTATTGATGAGAAGATGTGTCAAAGTAAAGTTATACAGTATTATAATTGAGAAACCATCAGAAATGTTGTCGATTTGCTTGCTTTATAGCTTATAAATAAATATGTTACTTAAATACTTATATGCCTGTAATGACTGGGCACATGTGTGGGGAAACTATTGAAATAAGTTTTCTAAAAGTAAGCTATTACCAATTTTAATCAAATAATTTTCAACAAAAATTAAAATTTGAATGACAAATACTCACTAATAGAATTAATTTGGAAAAATATTATTTAGCCTCCAATTCAAATATTGAACTTCATTTCTTGGTTTATGTTTTCAAACAATTTCGGACTAGGCCTAGATGTCATATTAAGATAAATTTTGACTATAATTATTCCACTGCAACTCCATCCAATTGATCCCACTCCATGTCATTTTCCTAAAACTTACACATATCTACGTTCACAAATAAAGGAAATCAAATGTACTCACCATGTCTGAATATATAGTGTGTCTGAAATTTGCAGAATGAGGTCTCCAGAGGGTGAAATTTAGTGACGCTATCCCGCTCAGCGGGCTAGCATCAACAAATTCACCCTGCTATGGGAGACCTAAGTTCCCCCGTTGAAGTTGATGATGTTCACCCATTAGTCACCTCGATTATGCATTTTTATTTTCTGCAACCTAGGGGATATAGAAACTCAACAAAAGGGAAAAACTAACTGAAAACAATGTTAATTTGAGACTATAGGATGCATCCCAGAATATGAAGCCTAAGCAACTTTGGTTGAAATCGGTCCAGTGGTCTGGGAGAAAAATCTGGACAGACAGAGAGAGACGAACAGACAGACCTTAGCTACATTACATGCTGCCATGACAAAATTCCTAAACTCATCGTTCACTTCCATCCTTATGAAATTATCTTATTAAACGCATTACCATTTTGGAAACCAATTGCAAAATACTATGGAAAATGAAGCAGATGTAATTATATAGATTCACTGTAGCTGCGGTCAAAAATTCTGCTCCTAGTCGTTTCCTTTACTGAATTCCATGGAAATTTACACGCATTTATTCTCACAAATAAATGAAATCCAATATACTCACATGGGACTTTGGTGTCCAGAATAAGTTACTCATCAAAAGTCAGAACACATCCAGGGAATAACAGATATCACCAAACCCTGAGTCACTAAATGGGAATATATCGACTGGCGACACAAGATAAATGGGAAGAAGTGACCAGTGTGACTGAATGGTCCTCGGAGCAAATTGAAGTGCTTTGGTAGTGCTAATGAGAATAAAGCTATGATCATAGGAATTCTGGCAAACTGGTGATTTGTGGACAGAGCTTAACTGTACAAATGGGCTAACAAATAGTTATGTTGTGTGGTGTAATAGTAAAGAGACAATGCAATTTTAGGCCTATGATTATAATAAAGAAAGAATCAGGTTTGGTGCTAACTACAGGGCTAATCTACGACAACATACAACAACACAGTATGTGACAAAATGAACACATGGTATATTAGACCTAATGCTTGGTTTATATTAGGGGTTATGAGCAGGGTTACAAAACTTTGATCCATCATTATGAAGAGGCCTCTACCCTGGATATACTGGACGAGCGACTGTGTAGACGGGACAGGGATACCAACCAATTGAGCACTTGGGACACCAAATGGGTTAGCAATATAAGAATTAGTCCAATTTTCTTTGACAAAAACCAGCTTGTGCTATAGTTTGATCCAGATTCTGGATTTTATAATCTAGGTCTAAATCAACCGATATTACTGTGACAAGCTGGTTTTAGTCAAAAGAAACTTGGACCAAAGAGAATAATATGTACAACATTTACAGCCAACAAACACTTTAGATGAGAAAGGCCAAAAGTACATATGTCTGATCAATCTCACAATTTTCATGTTGGTTGATCTCTGACAAAATTAACTTTCTGAGTTAAAAATGGCAATGAGTACTATGATGATTTCTCCATTTCAAGAGTCACAGCTAGATTCCCATGACGGTGAATATCTGAGCCATGTTTAGAAGTTTTTTAAAAGTTAACAGAAAATGAAGGAACACTATCTTAAGAAAAAATGACCTATATCTTAAGAAAAATTTTGACGTAAAAAAAATGCATACATATGTTACTAATACTTACTTTAAGTAAGAAAAGAGAACAAAAACTGTATCCTCACGGCTCATGGATTAAAGCTTTAACTTGATCTGACTGATGCTAATCAGAAACTTTGAAGAATCCCAATCATTAGTCCTCAGTAAAGTGGCAGATAAGGTAAATCAGTGGCTAACTATGTAAACTAGGAGTTAATCCCATACAACAACAGTTACCAGTATAAAGGGACAGAGTCATAATGGTTCATAAAGGAACAATCAAAATAATGCAAACAACAGAACAAAAGTAAGTGGATTAGGACTGCACAATGAAAAGGGGAAGCACTCCTACTGGTAAATCCAATTGCTCAAACAGCAGCACATTTCGTCCACCTAATGTTGTTTCAGGGTACACAAATCCATGCATTGTTGCCCTCTGCACTGACTTACTAATTGACTCTTGGTCATCTTTAAGAAGTTATGAACATATCACACATTAGAGCCATAATCACATAAGTGTCACCTCAGACCCTTTTCAGTGGCGTGTCCCCGAAACTTGTGCCCTGCAGGAGATTCCATCTTTTGTTCGTGAAATTATTACGGGAAGATTACGTAATTTGATTCATTGATTGTTTGATATTTTTCAATCTTTTGCAAACACTGTACAGAAGATTTCCAAATGTTTGAACTTTGCAGTCTGTAGTTGGTTCCCTTGATGGTGTTAAAAACATTGTTATTGGCGTGATCAGTATCAGAGAGCAGATGGTATAATGGAAAGCTACTGCATTTTTAACATTAAAACGGAAAGCTACTGCAGTTTTAACATTAATGTTCACACTTTCCAGCCTTTAACCCTTTTATTTACTAAATACTCATTGACGAGTAGTCCCATAGGGAATGTTCAGGTAATATAAACAGAACATTTCCGTCTAATAAATAGAACTCCTTCTATTATTTATCTGGATGTGTTTTCAGGATAAATAAGCAGAGAACATAAAATAAAAATTTGTTCTCTGCTTATTTATCCTGAAAACCCAGCCAGATAAATAATAGACCATTCCAATGTATATTTTTAAGACAGAGTGGGAGAATCCATTTAGTATAGAAAGGGTTATAGACACATTAAACATTAAATTGCCTAATTTTTAGGCCTCAAATTAAACCTATTGATTGATTGCTTTTGTCATGTGCCGTCATGGATAAGATAAGAACATGAATTTCTTATCTACGGAACAATTTCGACTAATGCTAATAAATTGTAAAATATTTCCTGAACAGACATTTTCAGTTAAAAATTCAATCAAAAGAAGTGTAAAATCCAGCGAAATATTTTGAAAACAATCTTAACCCTTTCTATACTAAACAGATTCCCCATTAAGTTATGTAAGTATACATTGGCATGGTCCATTATTAATTTGGTGGGGTGTTTAGGAATAATAAGCAGACAACAAACAGACAAAAACATAATATAAGTGCAGAATGATTCATATTCATTGGTGAGATATGTTCAGATAATATGTTCACTATGGTCGTTTATTGAACTTATTAACTGAACATTTCCCAAGGGATAAACTACTCATCAATGAGTATTTAGTATAGAAATGGTTAAAGGGGAACATTGATTGGACCTAATTAATTATCTCCTAAATATCCTATGACAATCTGGACTGATGTAATTCCATTCTGGGAGCTTATATTTGGGCCATATCTCCTATATAAACATATCACATCCTCCCATCAATTTGGTGTTTGCTATCGACAAGGAAAACATGATTATGGACATCAATTCCTGGTGTGATTCATGGTCAAAACTCATGTCCAGATAATTAAATCAGTCTATATTATGACACGATATGTCTGGAAAATGAGGGATTGATTTTGTGGTAAAGAATACTTGTTCATCAAACAGACTTATAATGTGATCCATCTTGTCCAAACAACACTGTTGGCCATTACTGAAAATATCAATTCCTGAAGTGATTGTGTTTTATGAAAAAATGACACCAAATGAGTGATTGATTATGATCTCTGGAACTGGACAATCTATATGAAATACTCCTGTGATGACCCGCTGTAAACAATCAATTAACCCTTTCATTACTGACTGGTTTCTTCCATTCAGTTAAAAAACTGTTCCAGAGGATTCAACTTGGGAGTGGGTCACTTCTCCCAATTAGATTATTAGGGAGAAAGGGGACTTTAACCCTTCCATGACTGGAGCTTCCTGAAATTTGGTGAAAACCCTGTGCCTATGCAATCTCTTACCCTCTTCGCTGCTATGACGTCCGTAATTATTATGGACATAAAAGTGCACGCTGTGTGCTATTATGGTCCATAGGTACTATGAACCTACAGTAACGCCCTAAGTAATCAACAGTTTAACCACAGCAGAATTATGGGTAACTTTTCAGGATTTAGTCGGAAATATGGCTTGTTGCCATTCATCGGAAAGCTCTCCCCGAGAGCTTTCCGATGAATGGCAACAAGCCATATTTCCGACTAAATCCTGAAAAGTTACCCATAATTCTGCTGTGGTTAAAGGGTCGATTACTTAGGGCGTTACTGTACTTCATCATACTAGCAGCAGCCCATTATTCATAACTGGAACTCAGAGATTGGTGCATCGGAATAACTGTATCTCGAAGTTTCAGACAGTATATGATGTTCCATGATTGTGGATGATAATAGCCTTTCAACTGAGTCAGTTTTTTCAGCTCATTTTTTTCTGAACCAGGAATAAAGCAAATACTCATCAATGAGTATTTAGTTACCAAAGGGTCATCTCTTCACAGTGACACCAGAAACAATCAAGGGCACAGGAGGTAGAAGTTCCACCAGGAAATGATATGCTTTATAGTCATAGGTAGGGCATAAATGCTTAAAAATTAAAATACAAAACTGTGCCACGCAAACAACATTATTAAACACTTTCAATGATCAAGCTCATTATGCTATCAGAATAGATATGACCCCTGTACATGTGCCCCCTTGGTTGAGTGATAGAGTTCCATCTGCCCCCACTGCCTCCTGATTTAGTGTCCTGCAAATAGACATATTTCTTATCAACGAACATGGCTCTGAACAACGGAATAAAACTAATAATTTAGTATAACAAATCACAATACCTTATCAAAAAGAAAGTCTGTAAAATGCCAGCCATAATCTGGTTACCTTGTAACTACATTGTAGCTTCCAGATATTCTCTATGTATGGATAATCTACAAAGAGAAAAAACTAACAGTCTGTCACAGAAGCCATCATAAACAAAGTCCTATCTGATAAAACCATGATACCCCCATTAGCCATTAGAGTAAGATATTACAAATTAGCATAAATTTCATAAAATAATATGTAAGCTTGACAGGAAACACATAACAAGAAAGGTATACAAACAAAGCATACAATAATGGCTAATGTGTTTGTTGAGAAAATGACTTTTTCTCCAAGAAATGAGGCCTGTCAATTTGTCATGTATTTTCAATAGGGTTGGCTGGGATGCAAGCCTTGAAATAGTGTGTCTGTCATTTGCAGAATGAGGTCCCCAGAGGGTGAATTTAGTGACGCTATCTCACATGGCAGGCTAGCATAAACAAATTCACCCTCTGGGGAGTCTTTCTGCTGAGGCCTCAACTGCTATAGGAGACAAAGTTGGTGATATTCACCCATTAGTCACCTCGATTATGCATTTTATCTTCTGCAAATTAGGGAATATAAAAAATGAACATAAGGGAAATAGTAACCAAAAACAATGTTAATTTGAGACAATAGATATTTCCCAGAAGATGAAGCCTAAGCAGAATGAGGTCCCCAGAGGGTGAATTTAGTGATGCTAGCCTGCTGTGCAGGGTAACGTCACTAAATTCACCCTCTGGGGGACCTCATTATGCAAATGACAGACACACTATTGCAAGGCTTGCTGGGATGTCATCAGAAATGGAGCCTTCCTTTTATTACAATCAACTAAAAAGTTTGGAGAAACAAAAGGTGTGGTTGAAGCACTAAGAGACAAAAGGGGGGGGGGGGGCTCGGTCTTCAGAAGTACACAGTAACACTTTACCCAATGCAGGAGTTATCATGTGTATTTGATGAATTGGGAATATTAAGGCCATCTGCTCTTTAATAATTACCTTATACTCCAAGGTGAGATCAAGGATTTAGAGTTAACTCCCTTGCAAAAGTAGTCAAATTATAGCAAGAACATGTTGTAAAATTAATAATGTTCAGGCTACCATACTAAATAATCCACCATCTTCCCACAAATGCTAATTGTTTGCAGCAGTTCAAAAACTGAATTGAATATATTCATACTAAGATTACACCTTCTAGGATATTCCTATCGGGCAACTTGAACTACACATGGCCAGTCAGACTGTTGAATATTTACATGGAACAATCACTTGTCATATGGGCCTAAACTCATTTAGATTTATCTTTATCCTAATCCATACACAATCATATAAACTTCAGTTTACAATTGTACATTGGTCTATTCAATAGCTTGAAAAACCTTTTTTTTAAGGTTACCTATTTTTTATGACAGTGCCGTTTTGAGGAGTTGTTGTTTTGTGTTATGGGGTGTTTATTTCTCTTTTGGAAGAGCTTTGTGGTTTGCAATGTGGCAGTACTTTCAACAATTAATTAGAGTAAAGACCCATTAATTGACCAACAGTTGACACTAGATGAAATAAGAAGAATGAGGTTGCAAATTTTAGGCTAAAGTTTGGCAAAATCATGTCAATTTTGCATTGAGATAGGGGCTGAAAAACAGCCCCTGCCGAATAACAGCCCCTGCCGAATACCAGCCCCTGCCGAACTTTGGCCCATGCTGCTACATTGGATAACCCCTGCAATGTAAATTATGCATATGTGCCGGCGTCAGTGGAGGCTGAGGAGAGCTGGAGACCATGCATGCCCCCTCCCATTCTGCCACCCTGACTGAAATTATAACATAAAAGTACTGGAGCTATGACAAAAAATTATAAATATGTCTTAAATGTACTCAGGGTACCAGGCCAAGTTTAACCCTTTCAGTGCCAAGTCCGATTTTTGTATCAACCCATATTTCCTTCATCATTTTTCAAATTTATTGATTATAATAATGTGATACATTGATGGAAAGAGCTCTTAGAGCTGATACTGATACTGATACTGAAAGGGTTAATGAAGCATATTTTTTTGGTTTTGGCTTAGATTCTATAATTCTAGAAGGGCACAAACATTTAACATGGCAATAATAATGGCTTTGAATGGCACTTATAAGTCGCGAATATGAGTCAACTGTGGTTTCTGAAAACTTTTCAATAATACGAAGCCAAATTATAAGGTCAGATGAAATAAAAAAAAATGGTTTCTGACTGGAAGTCTAGAACCCTGAATACCATGTACTTTAAGCCTTTGATGAGGAGCAGTGCTGGAGCAGCATTAAAGATCCTGTGCTAGTCCATTATCTTATATATGCGAGTCTCCCATAGGGAGCCTCACATATATAGGAGAATGCACTGGTGTCTGATAGTATACAAGATAGTATAGTTATTGTTAGATGTGTTCCTGGATCTAGGATAAACTTCCTTTCCCCAGTGATTGTAAATGATAGGATTAATTTTATAGTCGTAAGCACAAGTATAGGAGAGATATATAATACGATGAATATTAGCATAGTCAGATAATTAACAAGATCATACATTAATTGTATATGACTGGTTGTACTCATTGTACAACACATGTATGAGTAGATCGAAGAGTAGAATAATCCAGTAACAATAGTGTGATATAAGCTATAGTGAGAGTATAGAAACATGGATATCATGATACCTCAGACCTTATATGGACACATGATACAACCATTCTGGAAATAACTACCCGTTCGAAAGAGAGGGAACTTCACTTCTCCCTGAACCTTGCTACCACCAACATCTCTAAGAGATGTTGGTGGTAGCAAGGTTCAGGACTCTAACATCTCTAACCTGTACATAGTGCTTACTGACAGAGACTTATTTAAAAATATAAAAGTATCAAACCTTCCGGACTCTTCATTGTTCCCGTTCACGGCCAACTCTACATTCACCACAAGACTACGGGACACTGGCTTACAAAATCAAGGTGAATATTGTTCGACCAATTCATTCTCTTATATATGCAAGGCGCCCTATGGGTGACTTGCATATATAAGAGAATGCATTGGCACAGGGTTTACCCAAAAAATTCAGGAAGCTCCAGCCATGATAAGGTTAACATTTTCCAAAGTTTGTACAACAAGAAGTTGCACCTCGGTGCTGGCATACCTTAAACGGTGCCAAATTGAAACATGGGTAGAACAGAAACCAAACATAAAATAAACAAAGGATAACTCAAGACTAGAAAGTACAAATAATGTTATTGGGCACTCTTTTGAAAAAAGTCATGAACGCGAAGCTCAATACCCGAATTTAATTAAGATCCGATAACCCATCGTTGAGATATCTGCCAGGACAGACAAAAATCACTAGTTCCAGATTAAAAGGAAGGAAACCTCTTGAATATAAAATGCAAACAACGTAATTGAGCAATCTTTTGAAACAGTCATGATGGCAAATCTCCATACCAAATTTTATTCTAGCAGATAACCAACAGCTGTGGTATCTGTGTGGAGGGACAATAAAAAAGAAAGATTTCCCAAATAAAAAAACGAAGAAGATAACTCTAGATAGGAAAGCGCGAAAAATGTCATTTGCCTTTCATGATGGCTAACCTCCATACCAAACTTCATTCAGATCCGATAATACATGGCTGAGATATATGCATTGACAGACAGAAAAAATCAAACCAGTATACCACCACTTTTGGTATAAAAATAGTCATAACCTGTTTTTCTTAAGATATCGGAGTCAAAGATGGACTGCTAATCTTATATTTCAATACTAGTTTGTAAAAATCATTACTGACAAGCACTCTTGTAACTCCAGGGATTTGTAGTATTCAATTTACACTTAGCATGCCTGAGGCCGAGTGGACACATGCCTCATGTGACCGATAGGTGTAATGAGAGCCATTAGACCAACAAGTTTTTGTTTATTGTTAATTAGTCCTCATTAGCACATACAGAGTCAATGACCAGTGACTCGGGCATTCTGAGGGCCAATAATCTGTTAGGAAATATTGCTGAGAACAATGTAATGCCTGGGGCAGTTAAGGTTAATCCAATTAAGATGCAGAATACATTTGTTGAATAAAGAGCAATTTTGAGTGATGGGAAGATCAAGTTTGGAAACATGGCTCTCTTTGCAACCTACAAGTAGTACAAAAGTTATAGTGAAACTTTACTGGTAGATATAATTTCTAAGTTCATGAAGACAACAGAATATTTTATTCAACAAATTTACATGTAGGAAATAGGAACTCCACAACATTAATTTCTTTTAAAAAATACAAATTTATTTATAAAATGCTATTAAATGACATAAGAGATGATAGGAATATCAAGACGGTAGCAATGAAATTATTAGGTAAACAAATGAATGAATAGGAATCAATATATTTTGAACTATTTTAGGATTGTTCTGGTCAGCTCTGTATCAGAAAGAGTTAAAATTGCAAAAAGATTTCACTGACAAACACTATTTACGGAGAGTGAATTGATGCTGATGTCCATGAAGAAGTTATTTGGCAAAGCAGATTATAAGCAAATTCAGATTTTAAAATGGATTCACTGTGACTAAACATAGGTGAATTACAACCATTTCTTTACTAAATGGATTCTCCCATTCAGTAAAAAATATATACATTGGAATTGTCTATTATTCATATGGAGGATGTTCATGAAATTGAAGCAGATGACAGATAATACAAGTTCAGAAGGATTCCTATTCATTGTTGGGAAATGTTCATATAATAAGTCTACAAACTGGCCATTTGTTGAACTTATTATCTGAACATTTCTGACGGGAACTACTCATCAATGAGTATTTAGTATCTTAAAAAGGGAAAAGTATAGAGGCCAAACATCAAATTGTACCTGCTGTCTACTTATATCATCAGAACTTCCCTACAAATCAAGAATAGCTCATTCCAATGTAAACATATAAAGCTGAATGGGAGAATCCACTTAGTACTTCAAGGGTTAAAAATACCAGGAGAGTGTTCATGATTTGAAGCTGATGTCCTTGAAGAAGTTACTGTAATGCCCTAAATAATCGACTCCTTAACAACAGCAAAATTATGGGTAATTTTTCAGGATTTATTCGGAAATATGGCTTGTTGCCATTCATCGGAAAGCTCTCAGTGAGAGGTTTCCGATGAATGGCAACAAGACATATTTCCGACTAAATCCTGAAAAATTACCCATAATTCTGCTGTGGTTAAGGAGTCGTTTATTTAGGGCATTACTGTATTTGGCATAGCAGATTTGCAAATGCAGATTTGTTTAAATGGCTTCCCTGAGGCTAAATATGGGTGAACGATAACTATAGCAACCAATATGAACCGGATGTGAAGCCAAACATCAATTTGTGGCAAGAACTTCCCTCTCAGTCCACAGACGGAACTTGCCAGAATAAACTTCCGCCGTTTCCCGTCATATTTCCCTAATGAACCAGAATTTTCTTTTATCAAATTTCTCGAGCGGCCTTTGACAGAGGGGGCCATTTTTCTAACTGAATGGATGAGCGAGCAGGCCCGGTGGGTATACGCGAGACAACGATAACGAAATTAAGACATCACCGTATTTGTTGAGGAGCAGTGCGGTGTGAAACCATTTAATTGAAAAACAACAAATGAGATGGTTATCGGGGAGATGGGAGTTTTATCTGATAATGGCATACGGCGCATCTAGCGGTGAAATATTGTCTTCTGGAAGAATGGAAACGCAATCAATAGAAGATGCCTTGCATCCGACATATCCATATTCTAAATTCACTGATTTGATCACCCTGTTCCGTCCAATTATTAGCCTTCTCTAGCCATTAACTTCAAATATGACTTGAGGACAGGAAAAATCTGTCTGTTAGTTTTTAAGTCCATTTTTTGGAGGAAATTATGTGTCTGTTGGCACCACACTGAGATTTTCTGATGAAGACAAATTATAATGCCCATGGCATTTTGTATGAGAAACATTTTAAAATATTTATTATATCGAGAACAATCTGATATGTAGACACAGGTTAACACAAAAGAATTGATAATTCCAGAAAATAGCCTCATCTGTCATTTCGGACATGGAATATCACCTGCATCTTAGTTAACAATAGGGTTGAACTGTGTGATACCAGAATCAAGACTGAATATCACAGAGATCAAAGTTGAGAAGTTTAACCCTTCCCTGACATGAGCTTCCTGAAATTTTGCGAAAACCTTGTGCCAATGTATTCTCTTATATATGCGAGTTGACCAAAGGGCACCGCGCATATATAAGAGAATGCATTGGCCTAGCAGTATTTACCTGACCTTGTAAGCCAGTGCATTCTGTTATATATGTGAGGCTCCCTATGGGATATAAGAGAATGCAGTGGCACAAGATCTTTAACTCTTCCACGACTAGAGCTTCCTGAAAAGGTTGAAATTTTGCGAAAACCCTGTGCCAATGCATTCTCTTATATATGCAAGTCGCCATAGGGTGCCTCACATATATAAGTGAATGCATTAGCCTAGCAATATTTACATTGACCTTGTAAGTCAGTGCATGCTCTTATATATGTGAAGCTGCCTGTGGTAGACTGGCACATGATCTTTAATGCTGCACCAGCGCAGCTCCCATCATGAAAGGGTTAATAAATGGAAATGGCTGATTTGAACCTCCAAATATTTTCGACATAAATGTCCGAGGAGGGATATCAAAACACAACTTTGAGGATAATTTCTTACTGAATCCATTGATATTGTGTGAAAAATTTTGGCCTTATAAACTACTGTAAATCTGAGGTTGTTTCGGTTGCCAATTCGATCCTCTGAACTTTCGTCTGCAAACGTCATGCAAAATATTTGCCCCCAAATTTGTGTATATGTTCTTTGGAATATAGCTTTTGATCATGCAAATAACCTTCATCGAAAACATTTTTAAACTTACATGGAAAATTTAGAAACGTGCATACTTTTGATTCAATTGGTAGCTGTTGGCATCCTTTCCTGTCCAAGATCATAATGCCAAGATACTGTCATGGATGTTGTAACCAAAACATAGTATATCATCTCTTTGTATCAACAATATACACCAACTGAAATAAGATCGAACTACCATTAGTTTAAAAAATATGGTAATCATATTATATAATATAAATTGTTTCCAAATATGACCAACTTACTTCAACATTAAATACGTGTGGGTGCTAATATATGTACCATGTTTCAAAATAATTGGTCAATGTTAAACTGAGGCAACGAAAGCTCAGTCAATATTATGAATGTTGAAAAACACTTCTAAATTGAAAAGGGTGATAAATCAGCATGAACAAGATCATATGTATGGACATATGGACAGACAAACCTCGCACCCACAACATTGAAGCCATAACCAACATGGTCTTATAAAGTCTCTCAACTCTCGACCCTGATAAATTTCCAGGATGTCCAAATATAGAGATAGATGACTTTTCGGCTGACTGCGCTTAATACATTGATGCCCTCCAGACTGGATTTGTGCTATAAACTATCCCTTGGGAAACTCCCTGTGACAATATTTTCCATTAATTCTGGACTACTTTTTATTTCTACCATCTTTACGTTTTTCTTTTCCAATAAATTTAACAAACTAATTACACAAAAATCTAATAAAAGAAAGAAGACGAGGAATTTACGACCCGAGTCATCTGGCGCAGTAATGATAAGACCCTCGGAAGTAATTCCACATATCATAGACGGAAATTCCCAGGACGTGATTTTATATCCCAAGGCAACTGTACATTATACTATAATAGTACTATCAGTGGAAGGAAATGATTTTTTTCATAATCATTAAAAATGCATTTAGAAATGTAGTACATGGACGAAATAATTGAAATATTGGATTGTAGAATTCTAAGTATTGTAATTGAGAAGAAATTAGAAAATAGATCAAGTAGAAAAGCTGGCTAATTGATTTATATCTAATCACATGCATGGAGCATGGTGTGTGATAAGTTCTGTAATATTAGGCCACTAAGAATTATTAACCCTTTCATGACTGGAGCTTCCTGAAATTTTGAAAAAAAATCCATGCCAATGCATATTCTGAGAATACACTGGCCTAACAATATTCACCTTGACTTTGTATGCCAGTGCATTCTCTTATATATGGGAGGCTCCCTATGGAATACTCACATATATAAGAGAATGCGTGGGCACAGCATTGAAGATCATGTGCCAGTGCATTCTCTCATATATGCGAGTCTCCCACAGGGAGCCTGCATTTATAAGTGAATACATTTGCCTAACAATTTACCTTGACCTTGTAAACCAGTGGATCCTCTTATATAAGAGAATGCATGGCACTGGTGCAGCATTGAAGATATGTATGTCAGTGCATTCACTTATATATGCGAGGCTCCATATGATACAGATAGCCCTATAATAGAATGCACTGGCACATGACCTTCAATGCTGCACAAGCACAGCTCCCATCATCAAAGGGTAACTACCCAATAAAGAGGTTTCGCAAAACTCAGTCATGATTAAGGACAGGGTACTACATCAACACATCATGCACACATTCTAATTATAGCTGTGATGTCCTAAATAATTGACCCCTAAACCATAGCAGAATTATGGGAAATTTTTCAGGATTTAGTCAAAAATATGGCTTGTTGCCATTCATCGGAAAGTTCTCACCGAGAGCTTTCCGATGAATGGCAACAAGCCATTTTTCCGACTAAATCCTGAAAAATTTCCCATAATTCTGCTGTGGTTTTATGTCTTAAAACGGTCACAATAAATAGGGCATAAATTTCTATGGTTTGTACCAAAAACTTCATTTAAAGATCCAGAGTCAATCATTTAATTGTATAGTCCAGGTGTCAGCTGAGGCAAGGTGTCACCAGGGGAGGGAATTTATGGCACCTATATTTTCTTGTTGACAGATAATTGAAATTTCATATCCGGTTTTCACACATTATAGGACTCATTTTTGGATACAGCTGATTATCTGAAGAAATTTACCCAGCATGTTATGTCATTTTTCTAAAATGGCCAATTTTAATTTTCATTATAAAGCTACAAAAAGAGAAAGGATCACTGATCTTTTTGTCGTACAATATTTTGTAATTGATTGCTTCCGAAAAAGAAATGAACGACAATGCCAAGTTCTAGATATGCGTGACGTCATGTTCATCAGAATTACTTTTCCTGCATTTTTTTTGGTGACGATTCAGACAAACCACCACCTTTCAATCTTTGTAGCATTCGCATTTGGCGAATTATTTAATCAAGTAGGATAACATATGAAAGAACATTCACAAATAGTAGGGTCAGTCGGGCTATCCCTTTCAAAATTAGAACAATAAACTTAAACCTCCCCCAAACGAGAAAATTAGCAACCCACATTAAAAATGTTCCACCTCACAAAACACTCAGGTCCCCAGTGGCAAAACTACTTACATCACTTATGTATATTCATAATAAATGATACAAGTCTACTAAACTTAATATATGGTACCATGGGGTTTCAAATGGGGATGTCTTATGAGTTAACATGCTTAAGTTAAGTGATTTTGAGCAAACTGAACACCACCATTAACCACTACAGAAACATTACAGAATATTTCTGAAAATCCAAAAATCAAATTAAAATTAAAAAGTTGAATCATTAAGATCACAAGAATTGTGTAAGTTAATATTGTGGTCTAGTGTATCAACCTATTCACTCAATTATTAATGTAAATGTGTTCTTCCGTATAAAAATTGCTTTACTTTGAACCATTTTGTATACCATCATGACAGATATATGTATTCAAATTTCTGCGAATGAGAATATTTCCAGACAGTTAGCATGCTTAGGTTAAGTGATTTTGAGCAGACTGAACACCACCATTGGCCACTGCACAGAAACGTCACAGAATATTAAAAAAAAATCCTAAAAAATCCTAAACAATTCCAAAATTCAATCAAATTCAAATTTCTACAAAAGTTTATCCCAGACAATAAACTGCCTGTCCAGGGAAAGTCCTCAAAGTTTGTAGTGGATCTATTAGCATATCTTGAATTCTGAAAGATTTATTTGTTAGATTAATTTCACATAACATTATGTGTTGAAATAAGTAATCACTACCCTGTATTTTGGCTTTGTAATCTCCTTTGGATCGATTTAATGCAATTTAATTTTTTGGTATAAAAATGTTTTTAATTTGAAATGCCAATTAATAAAACAATTATAAATATTTTCCATAAATGAACCTTTTTCGTGAAAATTGAAAGTTTGTAATGAATTCAATAGGCTCTCATGATTTGTGAAAGATTTAGTTTTAGAATAATTTGACAAAACATTAAATGTTGAAATAAGTTAGCACTACACTATTTGAGACCTTTGCACAGAGAAGACACCAGTCAAATCCCCCAAGCAAGCTAGTGTGCCAGGCACACAAATTGTCAGGCTATTTAATGGCTAAGGATATTAGGAGATATTCCCTAAGCAGACACAGTGAAAAAAGTTGTCAAGGAAATGGCGTGAGAGATCAGTGAATCAGTATTTTATGGCCCCCATGAGATGGGGACAGCCAAGTCTGCTTTCGAATAATTAGCACTTTGAATGTTTTTCAGAGACTACTTTTACGGAATTGCGATCATTGTATTCCGCGCAATGATGATTTACAATTAAGGCTGTCGTTTTTACTCTCGTCATGATCAGAGTTTAAGAGAGCAAGGTGACAAACAGGCAATTTATTTACAAATCCTAATGAGAGAGACAAAACCTGAATAGCAAAGAGAAACTTGGTTTCCTCAAGTTTCATATGATTAACCCACCAACAAGCAATTAAAGTCAGTCGATCCACGGTGGGGAATCACACGGTTTCGAGTTGATGAGCATCACGCAAACAAATGGTCATGACGATCACGAACATGACAAGAAACGAGGAAAAGTGTAATAAACTAGATAATGATATATAAATAGTATATTGGCAGCTACGAGCACATGCTATACTATTTTTCAAACAAGCTGATATTTCATTTGTGTCCAAGCTCAGTTGTTTTCTCTAAAATTCTGACCAAAGTTTTCAGTTGAAGGATTCTCCTAGATGTATGGGCTGGTGTATTCCATGAACCTCTGACTGACAACATTGGTCAGAATGTTAAATAAAACTATTGAGTATTTCCGAACAAATAAGTTATCAATTTGTTTTTAAAATAGTATATGCTCGTAACATTCAAAATGCTATGTTTTGTGTCAGTTCCTCATATATTATGTTTTTGTGCATTTGAACCGGCTTCGGCCATTTTGAATGCATGGTACTCACCAACCTCGAAACCACGTGATTCCCCACCATGGTATCTCTTCTTTTAACTTTCTCTATAGATTTGAGGCTAAAAACATAAAGTTAAAATCAGAGAGACCAGTCAACAGTTGGGAATTTTTTTTGAAGAAATGTTGCTGTTGCAACTTGATGATATGGGGACCATCTGATCGGTTTGAGTACCTTTAAGATAAACAAGTGTACAAACAGACATTTAAGTACATGTGGCTTGATATGCCTCATCCAGATTCAGTGTGCTTGATTGCGTCAAAAGAGCAGGCTGCTATCTTTGTGCTATAAATGAGGCTATATTCAGCTATATTGAAATATTTTTAGCGAAAAAAAAAGAAACACAATGACTGGAAATTGATGGACAAAAGCTCACAAGAAGTTGTGTCTATAAATGGTTTTATTAATTAGCTAGAGGTTATCGGCCGCAATAAGTAGAACGCTGCCCGCGTCATAAGTAAAAAAAGTCGGCCAATAAGTAGAAAACGCGGCCAATAAGTAACAAAAAGTCGGCCAATAAGTAGAAAACGCGACCAATAAGTCAAGGTAACGTAAATTACGTCATACGTAATTAGCTTGATCGGCAAAGAATATTGGATCGATGGAAGATAGACTGCAGTTGATTTCGGATGATTACGGACAGTCACAGTTTTTGGGAGTAAATATACATGTACGTGGATGAACTACATGTATGCGTATCAATACCATTCCCAGTGGAAACTGACAGTATTGTGAAATCGCTGCAAGTTCTTCACTAAGTTCACAAGAATAAAAATTGCTGGAATAATTTTTAATTTAATAAAACACACAATGGTATTATCTATGTTAATATATTCATCCTGTGAAACAATTATTGCCATTATTGCTAATTAATAAAATACTTATTAATTGGTTGTTTCCACATTGACCGAGTTATGAGGCCTCGGTCTGTCGTATTAGCCTTCGGCCTGCGGCCTCAGGCCAATACGACAAACCTCGGCCTCATAACTCGGCCAATATGGAAACAACCAATTAATAACATATAATACAGACAAGCTGTTTCCAAGCCACAACAGATTGTGGGAGTATAATTAAAAACTTAGTATAGTGTTAAAGGGTGACTGTACACTAAATATGGCCATTTATGGGACTCAACAGAATATATGCAACAAAATAATGAATTTGAGCCATGGATTAGTGAAAAATACACTCACATGCTCTATGAATGATGCAAATAACATGGTAATTATAACTAGAGGTGTGACTGTCCCAATGGGACTAAGGATACCCCCCTTTTAAAAATACTATGATGTTTCACATGTCAGTAAACATTTAGTTAAAATAATAAAATAACAGTTCCCATTGCAGGTGTACAACCCTAATCTTAAACCTATTGACCGAAAAATGTAGGAATAAAAGCTCGGACAAAATTATGCATGTTGCAAAAATGTTCTAAGTCGAAAAAGGGGAATAACTCCACAAAAAAAAGTTGGACAGACATCATAATCGCAGGTGCACAGGTTCCCATGGTACTAAATATCAGTGCCAAGATTAAAAAACATTGACCTAAAAATGTAGGAATAAAAGCTCGGACAAAATTAGGCATGTTGCAAAATAATTTCTAAGTCGAAAAAGGGGGGATAACTCCACCAAAAAAAGTCAGACAGACATCATAATCGTAGGTGCACAGGTTCCCATGGTGGTTGATGCCTGTGCCAAGTTTCACGGAAATTGATCAAAAAACGACTGAGAAAAACTCCGGACAATTTTGTGTCCATGGACGGACGGACAGACGATAGACGGAGAAGCTGACTCCAGTTTCCCCCCCGAACTTCGTTGCGGGGGGGGGGGGGGGGGGGTATAATGCTAATGAGTTTATGGCTCGAGTCATAAACTCATTTTCATTATAATTACTATGTCATTTGCATAATTCATAGAGCATGTGAGTGTATTTTGCACTAATCCATGGCTCAAATTCATTCATTTGTTGCATATATTCTGTGGAGTATAAAAGGAGATGGTCCCAAAAATGGCCGGATTTAGTATACAGTACCCATTTAAAGGTTAGGAAATATATGAAAACACTATTAGTATTCACGACTCCCAAAATAAAGAATGTATCATTATTTCAGGAAAGCTGATCAAAGCAATGGCTTCTCTCAAGTCACAAGAGAGATGTTGAATATAGTTAGTGTAGTGTTTCATCAATGGCCAAGTACATTAACTCCAGGGCCAAAGGCATGACCGCTGACACTAACAGAGAATTACATTCTATAGACAATGACATGTCTCATCCAGATTCAATAGTACGGAAGATAGAACACGTCAAAATCACATTACATTTTTCTTAATTAACAAATTTCTTGCCAGAATGCAAAGTCGTAAAATGGACATCCAACAAAATAGAATGATATCCGCTGAGAATACGCACTAATTCGCCATTCCACCCTAGCTATCGTCCACTACTCTCAGAAAGGACATTAATGAAAAGGAATAGCAGTGTCTCATTATGCTACGGGTCAGAACTAATGAGTTCAGGGTCCAGAGTTTTCAAGAGTAATTGTGTTTAGGTTAAGGAATTATGGTTGGCCGTGAGTTTATAGGGACATATAATAACTGAAGTCAAGTAATGTCCGTTGGATTGTAATAAGATGGACATCCACACAATTAAGGAGCAGTGGTGTTCCCTGTAGCATAGTAATAAGATGCCATGATGCCAGCATAGGGGTCGGTCTGACTTGATCATCACAGGTCATTGTAATCACTCAGAATTTACACAGCACATATTCTAAAAGCTTCAAATTAAACCTATGACATACTCTCTTTTGTCATGTTTCTGGGATAAAATACATATATATTCTCTAAAAAGATGTACAGAAGTAACAGAAATTTATTTGTTCTTTTCCATTTAAAGGCCCATTTAATTTTCATGTCACCAATTATTTTTTTCATAGTGCCTTGATATAAAGTTTTAATAACAAATTATGCTGAATTATGACATAAAATATGATTAAAATACTATAATTCATTACCATTTGGAACGTCTGTGTCTCAGAAGGTGCCTATTTTGCTCCCAGAATGCAACATAATTCAAATTAAGATATAGAGTTATTCCCCTTCCATTGAAAATAATAGACATTGTACTACAGTCCAGATGAAACTTAAGCACAGAAAACATGTCGGTATCTCAACAAAAACAACACATGTTCACAGTTTATTACACTGGATAGGTTGATAATACAATGTTTTGGAGCTTCCTCTTTCAAATGGTATATAATGTGACATATATTTTATATAATATGATCTGGGGGTTTGAAAATTAAGTGGGCATTTAAAACTTTATGTTTACCATATGAGGAAGAGACAATTAACACACTTTTTATGGTTACATGCTGTGGAAAAATGGGATCCTTTTTCGAGGCAATAACTTATATCAATTCATAGTCCAGGCACATAAGGTTTCACTAGTGTAAAAAATCGGGGAAAACTGATTTTTTCAGGGATCAATAAGAACATGTTTATGAACAACATGGCAAAAGTCCCCTAAAATCCGAGTTGAGCTTTTTGAGATATCTTGATTTTTCGGAATGGTTCAAATTCTGAAGCATCTCCATCAGGCCATATGGGAATGCAGTCATGTGTAGATCAATTAATTCCAAATTCATAATACATTGACATACATACAAACAATGCTTAGCCGTGAACCATATAAGTTGAATTGAAGTCCCAAAATGGCCGCCAAAATGGCCAAAATAGAATGAAATTTACATTTTATGCATAATTGAATAGCTAGTCCCATAAGAGTGACAACACGCTCGAAATATGTGAGGAAGAATGATTGCAGAGAATAAGAGAAACATTTTATCGGGTATGTGCGAATGATCTCTAATATATATCGCGAGAGATATAGCGAAAAGCAAGGTCTCATAAAATGGTTAAATCTGGACTTTTTGACCGCAAAGAAACGGGAGAATAAGGCAAATTTTTCTGCACTATTTATCTTGAATCGTGTGATATATATGTACACTACACTGTAAAATGAAATTTAATAGCGAAGAATTGATTCTGTGACCTTTCATAGAAGCCGAAATATATGTGCTCATAGCAGTATCACTAATGTGACCGGTCATCGTTTCTTTTGATATATACACCATCAAACCTTTCGAAATACACTGCTATAGAGCAGTATGAGAGATATTCATAGAGTAATGGGTGAATTGTGTAGATTATCTTCTCCGTGTCTTAAAATATTAGTAATTTTTGCCTAAGAATAAGTAATAAAACACGAATATTTCGCTGTTATCACAAGAATGGATGGTGGTATACTATGAAAGCAATTTATCAAAACACAAAGGAGTACCATATACTTTCTTTACAAAAATCTAAACTTGACCAAAATTGCCCACATACTCTGTGACAGAGACTGTCTTTATACCTGGAAATAATATTTGGTTATATTCACCAAGGTCACATATACGCGAAGGGTACTATGTTTTCTGCAACCGCATTACCGTGTGTATCCCTTCTCCCTAATGTTACACATATCTGCTGAACTAACAACCATAACTAGCAACATTGAGTCAATGTTCAACGCTGAAATAACAGCTTTAAACGATGATCACCTGATATTTTGCACAAGTTCATGGGTGGTTTTGGCAAGATATTTTCAAACAACAAAATACGGAAAACTAATATTGTACATTGCGTAATAGCATATTCCAGTTGTAAGTTGCCGACTGAAGTAAGTTGAACAAATTGTTTACTAAGAGACCGGTTTGGAAGCAGCACGAAAATTAGTCGTATATCAAATGTACGATGTGCTGTCTATTTGATCTGGTGTGATGCAGTGCTAATCTTTTGAAGAGGTGGCGGTTTCTTTGCAATATAATAAGAATTGCAACATACGTGTGTGGTTTATTATCATGTACAGTGATGAACAATCCGGAAATGTAACTACTATTTATACCGCAAGGATATGCACTTAAGTTTCTGCGTTCCATTCAATAATTTATCATCACGCCGAACGAAACTACCATACACTGTGTGGCGAAACATTACTTCGTATGTTGCATGCCCGAAATTATTATTTTTGGCCCCGACTGTAAACAGAAAACCCGAAATTTTAAAGACGTAATTCATTGGGTTTGACCTGCGTTGCAATGGCCGATAAATCCTCCACATGGGCCTGTTTTAATGAACTGTGTACCTTTAAAGATATTTAGCAACAGACTTGTATATTGTTAATACGTATTTTACCTACTAGGTGGTTATATAATAAGTTGCCATCATTTCGGCTTAGCTTGGTGGTTGCGGCCATTTTGACAGCCATTTCATGACCGCGTTTGTAGTATTCTGATCGTGTCACTATATTCGCTCTCGTACTCATATTTCACACATACTGGTATAACTTAGTAATGCATATGACTAGCTTAGACAAAATAGAATATCAAAATACTACCAGATCGTTGACAACCAGTTTCGGGGGTAGGGTTATGTTTTTACAAGTTTTGACAACTTATGATGTGCGTACTCGCTAGTTCTGCCTATTATAGCGACGGGGTGGTGTCTGTGCAGTTTTTAAAATAGATAGCTTGCGCCTATGTTTTGAGAAGCCTGAGAAATCCGACATCGAATACATCAGTTTGTCTTCAAAATCGTCAGTATTTTGGCTCAGTGTTTTATTTCATATCTATAAATGCGAAATTCATTCGATATTTCCCTTTGAATGGGTGTCGTTGGTTCGAGAATTGTATATCGAACAATATTGAGTGCTTTTTGTATACGTTTCGGCTGAAAAATTGTTACAACATCCAATTATTTCCATCATTGTGAAAAATATTGTTTTGTTTAATTATATGGAAAAAATGATGTAACTCAGAAAGCTCAAATCGGATTTTAGGGGACTTTTCGTGACGCGTCCGCGATGTTATGGCCAAAATAATATAATAAAATCAGCTTTCCCCGATTTATTTCCTTACTTTTCCACTTCCATGTCTAATGTGCCTGGACTATCAGTAAGTCTTTCCAAGGCACATGTAAACCATATATAAGCATTTAGTATATTTATTAACCTATTTTGAGCCCGGAACGTGACAAAAGCTGGTAGTTTGGGTATATTGACATTATGTGCTCTGTAGAATCCTATCATATCACAGCAATTTTCCAGGAAAAGACTGACAATGAATGCCCTTTAGTGTCTTGATTGATTGACTGATTGGGGTTTAATGTCACTTTCAGCAACTAAGGCCATATCATTACATTGCCAGTTTTAGTGGTGGAGGAAATCTGCACAATTATGGCTAATCCAACAGTGATTTCAATTGCTGATAAACTCGTCGACCATGTGCGGCAAACCACCGGCCATCAGCGAGTAACTGGCAACTCCACCATATAACGTTTTCGAGTTACGAAGTCCATATAAATGGAAACATATGGATTTGAACCCTCATTGCCAGCGCTGGAGGGCGAGACAACTTGAAGTTGTATCCATAACCAACTGAGCCACCGACGCCCCCTTTATTGTATTTATTGATATATTGTTACCGGTATATAGGCTGGAATGTGCAAACGTTATAATTTGGGGCTTCAAACTGCCATGTGACTTTAACATAACAACCAACTTAAATGAGAGAATTCAGTTTGCTTTTTTTCCGAGCAGAAAGGAGTTCATTAATAATAAAATAAACAGGCGAATTAATTGAAGAGAACGCCACATCATCAAATTCTAATTGTACCATCTGCACATATTTTTCTCCATGTTCCAATAACACTCATACTAATATCTACAACAATTGAAATTTTATTTCTGAACAAAATGTGAAAATAATGAGACGGATCAAAGGGAGAAAACCAACCATAAAACTTGGTGTAGATAAACCTACATCATTCTGATTAGCTGACCATGGCTTCGGGCATGATTGGTAATTCTCTCCCTTGTTTGGGAACAGGTGTCGGAAGATGATTTACGAAAATAATTACTCAAGATTGAATACAGTGCTTCATATTATTCTGCCTCGGGACAGGATGTCCAAACACGAGCGGGAGAATACAGCAAGATGCTGGTATTATTCACGAAAACGGCATCATTTACAGTTATGCGACCGGACATGAAACGGAACCAGCTCAAATAGCATCTGTAATAACAAGATGCTCACTCAGGAATAACAATTTGGAGAAAGTATACGGTAAAAGATTGGAAATGCAAGGATATGAATAACTAAAAGTGGAATATTGCATGTCATGTATTCCTAAGAGGAGCTGGTGTGATGAAGGATTGAAAACAGTGACACACTCTCCATGGATATCTGAACCCATTAAACTATTCAACTTGGTTACGATAAGGTTTTTATAAGATATCAGGTTATTTAAGCATGAGAAACTTCACACAAATGATTTTAAAATAATGTCACGCGAAAACCTGTGCGCCACATTTGTTTCCCTAGCAAAATACAACGTAAGTAAATGTTTCCATGCAATATTTCATGATTGAACTTAAGATGGTCTATGAACATCCAATTTGGAGAACATTTTTATAAATGAGCGATCATGTAATCTCAATAATGTTATTCAGAAAGGCATATTACTGATATCTACTCATTATTAAAGATGCATAATCTGAATTAACGCCCCCAAATTACTATTTCTTTGGCTTCAGGGTAAAAAATATTTGAATCGAGTAACCCATCCAACAAAGCTCAAGAGTGATCAGATATTGATTTTTGAAATTTGATATTTCCGAGATAAGTAATTTTTGGCGGCCTGGGAAATATTCGTCAAGCTGACGGTCTCAGACCAAATTGAGGATGAAGATGGATAACTCTAAAAATCAAGTGACTTTGGGTGTTAGATATTTGACAATCCAGCGAAATTTCGTTGAACAAAATGTTGATAAATTACACATTTGGGGAATTTTATACTATAGTTCACTGTCAGGATTATTTTGGGGCAATTAATCGATTCTGATAACTGAAGAAGCATTTAAAAAAATGTTGTTGTTGTTGGAATCTGATGATATGGGGACCATCAAATTGGATTGAGTACCTTTAAATACAATATTCATGTGCAAAATAAATCTAATCAGGAGCCTGTTGAGTGGCTTCACTATTGCTAACATGTTAATGTGGCAGTGAATTAAGATGCGCAATCCAATAGTTTCCACAAAATCAGAGAAATAAAGGATTTGGCCCTGTAAAATATAGCTATAACAGTTGAGTATATACGTCACAGAATATAATTTTGGAAGAAGTGCATAGTGCTGTTTGATGACAGTATATCTGTTCTATATCAATCTTTGAACCCTTGTTTATGCCGATATATAGCTCAACTCTCAGCGAAATGGCTTCCTTTTAAGGATGTCCTCATAACCAAGGTGGTTAGGTCGTGGATACCAAGGCGAGCATGGCTTCAAACCCAGACATAGATGAAAAACAGGATATATTTTCAAGCTTGATCTAAGTTGAGGGACATCTCAATGTCCCAGTCCGATCGACAAATGGCCACGTCAATAAGAAATGAAAATAGTTCACACACATTGAACACTCATACTGAGTCAGTGATACATAAAATCTGATATATATAATAGTTGAATTTAGAATCTGAATTATTTGATCACATACAGTATATTAAGCAATTTTCGAAAACATATAATAAGTAACATCAAATTGACTGGATAACGTCGGCTCGGCCCGGCTGCAGCGAACTTGACCCATCATGATCAGAAGGTGACAAATAATTTGGATAAGAGAGGCATTGCATGGTCATCCCTTCATCGTACAAACACAGATGGCTTGTAACTGTAACATTAGAAAGAGTTATGACAATATAAATATGGGACTGGCACGATTACTAGTGAGATAATTACAATGCAGGGTTCAGCGACACTATGTCCAGCGCCGGGACCATGTTATTAGCCAGATACACGCTAAATCAAACAGGGACAATGTCCTCAAGATGGCCACTTATTATTACAACTTCGTAAATAGCACGTTAGTGGATACCCAACAATGCTAATGGATGGGAGAAAATAATTAACAAAAGACATGTGTGAGCACTGATGCGGACATAATTAAAATGACCTGTGATGTGACTAAAGGAGTGAAAATCATTTAAGCTTGATTAGTCTTAAAGGCTAGAATAAGTAGTTTATGTTCTGACTTATATAAGAGTCACTTTTGCTCTTTTGATAATTCCTAAGGAATGAACACTGTTTTAAACCTTTCATGGTGGAGCATTAATAAAGATTCTCTATTAGGGAGCCTCTTATTATATAAAAGAATGCACTGGCTTACAAGGTCAAGGTAAATATTGTTAGTCCAATGTATTCTATTATATATCTCTTGGTGTGCCACGGGGCCGATGTGGTTATATATGCAAGGTTCCCAAATACACTTGTATATATAAGAGAATAAATTGGCACAGGGTTTTCGCAAAATTTCAGGAAGCTCCAGGTCATGGAGGGTTATAAAGGGAATAGGCAATGAATGCGTTGAAATTTACCATTAAACCACACAGACAACCTATTATATATTTTGGAACTTCTGTCTGTCTGTGTGTATGTGTGTGTGTGTGTGTTATAGGCTCGAAAACTGCTCGACCGATCTGACTCGAATTTGGTATGTCAGCCTACTGTGATCCCGGGAACAATAAGGGCGGGTCCAATTTAATGTGCGACCTTGTCCTTGATCTTGACCTCGCTCATATAAGCTCATATAGGCATGTTTCTGGACCTCGACCGATCCGACTCAAATTTGGTATGTAGGCCTACTTTGATCCCGGGAATAATATGGGCGGATCCAATTTGACCTTTGAACTTGCTCATATATGCTCATATAGGCATGTTTCTGGACCGATCGAACAATAGTTTGTCCAGGCGCTGTATATTCTGCCCAGGCAGAGGTGATCACAAAGAAATCCCTAAATAGCACGGACGGAGTCGGGCACATCAGCTATTGTTCTATAATGAGTCTGAATGACAAGACAAAAATAATGTTCAATCACCAACCAACTTAAATGAATAGAAGTACTCCAGCATTCAAGCCTGTAAATAGTGTTTCTGTCTGTGTATCTGAGGTCCCCAGAGGGTGAATTTAGTGACGTTATCCCGCACTGTGGGCTAGCATTACCAAATTCACCTTCTGGTAACCTCATTCTGCTTAGGCCTCATTTGCTATGGGAGACCTAGGATCACATTGAAGTTCCCCAGTTGAAGTTGGTGATGTTCAGCCATTAGTCACATAGATTATGCAAATTATCTTCTGCAAATTATGGGAAACTTCCCAGAAGGGAAAAAGTAACTGAAAATAGTGTTAGGAAAATTAGGCGAGGATGATCCATCAGGGAGGTACTCAATCAAGTGATTGAGTACCTCCCTGGAGGATCATCCTCGCTTAATTTTGTTTACTCACAACTCAATCGCATGCAATATGGCCACGAGCATCTCTCTCACCAGTGTCACACCCGTTGACATCAGCTTCCCCACACCCAATGTGTCCCTTACTATAGTATTCCATGATGACGACTTGCTACGGGGAACAAAACGCACACGCACAAATCTGGAACAATAAACCTCAGCACAGCACCTCAGCGCGCACATAAAGAGAGAGATAGCGCGGATATTCACTCTTCGCGTACCCTACTACTAGTAGGCACTAACAAAAAGGACTTTAATTAGTCGCCTCCCAAATGAAAATAGTGTTAATTTAAGGCTCCAGATACATCATAGAAGATGAGGCCTGAGCAGAATGAAGTCTTTAGAGGATGAATTTGTTGATGGTGTGCAGGATAGCATCACTAAATTCATCCTCTGAGGACCTCATTCTGCAAATGACAGGCACACTATTTTCTATTTTCAGGCTTGCCAGCATTAACTTGTGTGTTGGATTTAGATTAGCAGTTTTCTAATATTCTGGAGCTACATGTTCATGTATATGCATGTATTACTTGAATACTAGAGGTGAGACTGTCCCAACGGAGCTAAGGATATCTCCAACAGCACAGTTGGGCTACATTTAGGGTAGTCATATTAACATAATTGTTTTTCACAACAAAACACAAGGAATATAAGCTCAGAAAATATTATGCATTGTTGCGAACAATTTCTGAGTCGAAAAAGGGGGATAACTCCACTAAAAAAGTAGGACTGACCTCATAATCGCAAATTGCACAGATTCCCATGGTACTAAATATATGTGCAAAGGTATAATGAAAGACATGGGCTATGATGTCAAAATTTTGTACTGAATTAACCACAATAGCTACAATAGCAACTACAGATTGTTTTTGTTGAGAGGAAGTCCAGTTCAACTGGAAAGCTAGCTCCCGAAATCAATAATTGATTAGCAAACAACAGATAAATTCAACCAATGCATTACTATAGGTATCCAACTACTACTGGAAGATGGATACAAAATGAATCCAGTTAAATGTAAAAAGTCTGTAGTCTCCATACCCTGTGACCTGAGAGGTACAGTAATGCTCAAAGTAATCGACTTCTTAACCACAGCATAATTATGGCTAACTTTTCAGGATTTAGTCGGAAATATGGCTTGTTGCCATTCATTGGAAAGCTCTCGGGGAGAGCTTTCCGATGAATGGCAACAAGCCATATTTCCGACTAAATCCTGAAAAGTTACCCATAATTCTGCTGTGGTTAAGAAGTCGATTACTTAGAGCGTTACTGTATGCAGGAAGCCAGAGGGCCAAATTTATTATTATGTCACAGAAAGAAAAACATTTACAGACCAATTATTGGATCAGGAAGGTTAGCAAATAGATTACGCGATTAATGCCAATATCGTGATATATCCTTTCTAAACATCTACCCTTTATGTCATTACAGAGATTGGATTAAAATCACCTCAAAGGCAGGTCTAATTTTGCACCTGTATCCATGTTTTTATGTTAATGTGATCATTTCGTGATCAATCTGAGATTAGAAGCTTCCATACCAGGAGTCTGTTTGATCAGTTAATGTTTGTTTTATGTTTAGTGAATTGAATACCACTAATCATGCAATGTAGTAATGTAAATACATCTGCTAAATGAGTTAGAATTGGTCAATTCCAGTACGTACTCATTGAACTCATATTGGTGACAGTCACCATTCTGATAAGTGATCAGGTGATCCTATTTACTGCTGAATGCCGTTGTGTGCTGTTTTGCAGAAGAAAAATATTATATGTTATTGTGGTGGATTGACGGTAACATGGTATGAAATTGACGGCTTGGAGTTTATGTTCAACTGAGTTGGGTAGCGATGAGGTTGAACATAAGACTCCAGACCGTCAATGTCACACCATGTTACCATCAACCCCACCACAATAATGTATATTTTCTGCTGACAGTCCTGGTCATTCATATCAATTTGACATACATTCCAAAGAATGATCAGAAGAAAATGTCAAAATCTCCGTATTGGTCTCTCCAGAACGTTGTTCAATGTATTATGAAGTACACACAATTGTAACTAAATTACTCCTCAGTTTAGGACAAATTTTCACGGTAAGGCAATGATTGCTACAATGAGAGTAGCTGCCTATAATGTATACATATAAAGAATGAAGTCGCCTACTGCCAATTTGGAAATAAAACTTTAAGATGGTGTAGGGAAGGCTTATTCCAAAATTGGAAGTCATGGCCAGATTAATTTTATCAAAATACACAAATGTAAGTGGCATATAATTAATTTCAAAACATGACTGATTCCTCACTTATGAAAAAAGACTGGTCAACAGGTCGCTTTAATACAATAAAAAAGGAGCAAAATAATTGCCATATTTAACTTTTTTCCACATTACAATTGCTGTTTCGCCAACTATCAGAAGTCCTTATTTGATATTCCAATCACAACGAAATGTAAAAGCATGTTTGCTCCAACATTATGAATCCCTTTTAAAAAATTTATGTTCATTTGAAAATGGACATCACTTAACCAACTCTCATCATTTTGTCCTGACATGTTAGAGGATTGACATACCGCATTTAATTTCAGATTTAAGCCTTCCATGACTGGAGCTTCCTGAAATTTTGCGAAAACCCTCTCATAGGGAGCCTCACATATATAAGAGAATACTTTAGCCTAACAATATTTACCTTGACCTTGTAAGCCAGTGCATTCTCTTATATACGCGAGGATCTCTATGGGAGACTAGCATATATAGGAGAATGTACAGGAACAGGATCTTTAACCCTTTGAGTGCCAAGTCCGATTTTTGTATCAACCCATATACCCTGTGCCAATGCATTCTCTTATATATGCGAGTCGATCATAGGTTGCCTCGCATATATAAGAGAATGCATTGGCCTAAAAAAAATTTTTTTTTTTTTTTTTTTTTTACAATTTCAATAATTTATTCTTATATTCTTTAACAGACTTATTTTGTAGGTTTAGGGCCGATGAGATCGGCCCCTGGCACTCAAAGGGTTAATGCTGAACCAGCGCAGCCCAGTCATGAAAGGGTTCTTAAAGCCAGATCATCAGTAGTGTGTGAGTACTGGGATATTTTATCCTTGTTTTCTAAAAGTGAGTTTGCAATACCAGCTGTGTAAGCAGAACAAACTGAGTGGAATATGTCCACAAAAATCTCCAGAGGTTCAATATGTTTACTATGGGCTCATTTGAATAAAGGCCGAGAGATCATATTGTCAAGCTAATGATGTGACTGCATTCAAATCCCATGTCAGATTATTTGAAGGAGGATTTAGGGATGTTATAAGAGCCATGTTTGTATTAAGCTGTGGTTTAAAATGGCAATTATCGAATGCATGTGCTGACCATCAGGTCCATTAATATTTAACTAATCAAGACCGTAAGCCTTTCATGATGAGAGCTGCGCTGGTGCAGCATTAGAAATCCTGTGCCAGTGCATTCTCTTATATATGCGAGTCTCCCATAGGGAGCCTCGCATATATAAGAGAATGCACTGGCTTACAAGGTCAAGGTAAATATTGTTAGGCCAATGTATTCTCTTATATATGCGAGGCTCCCTATGGGAGATTCACATACAGTATATAAGAGAATGCATTGGCATAGGGTTTTCGCAACATTTGAGGAAGCTCCAGTCATCAAAGGGTTAATACCTTCAATTAAATTTCTCATGCATAAATCATTGAAAGAAAAGTTGTTGTAACAATGTTTTTAAAGAGGACGGGTTTTCAGTATGGCATATAAGACATAAATTAATTATATTCTTGATTTTTATATTAAATCCATATTTAAAGTTGAAGCAACATTTGCATTCTCAGTACCATGAGTATCACAAATCGAACATCCAATAGTGAAGAAATCATGCCTTTGACAAAATTCCTGGATAAATTTGTTGGATGGATCTACTCAATAATAGCTTACAGTCATTATAAATTACTGGAAGCCACACCATCAACAAACAAGACCATTTGGGCTTGGTTTAGGGGGATATAAGACTCACATGTCTGTGGTTGATATATCCCTTGAATTGTCAATGAACCAGAAATATATTTTCAAGGAACCTGCCAACACATTCTTTTACCTTTATTAGAAATGAAGCCCTATGATGATAATATAGATAACATGATTATGGATTCTACATATTTTCTAGATTTTATTGCAGGCATAAGATGGAAAATGAAATGAATGCCACATCAATGTACTGATAACATGGAGTTTAGGACCATGAGCCAGGGTCATCAAAATAAGGCATAAGGATATGGCATCTTTCTCAAAATTAATGAGCAAATAATTATTTCATAAAATAACTGTTGAGCTGTAACCAATAACAATGCTTTTGCTATTATACCATTTCCATCATTCAATGAGCATATTCTCGCTATCAATAGCTACCCGGCTTCAAGTTACAAATTGCTCCAGATTACAATGGGGGTTGGGTAGGAATTAAAAGCATCAGTGGATGGGCATATGATTCAGTTACTCCAGATAATTTGTTGAGATTTTATGCCACATTTATTCTTTAGTTCATGTCTTGCTCCTAGATTAGTATCAACTTTGTTTATGGTCCCATTTCTATTCTACATGGAATAATGGGCGACTCGTAAAGGACGCCTCGTTTTAGTTGCCTGCAGGCATTTCAAGCTCGACCTTTATAAACCTTTGTCGCCGAACTCGGACTGAGAGGTTTCAATGTCATTGATATTTTTTGTTCGGACCACATACGAGCCCACACAAATGCTCAAGTTCAGTTAGGTGATACTTTGAAAATCTGGCTGTTTGGTGATAATGAAGGCTTTACCTGGAGCATTATAAATTATTTTGTTGGCCAAATATTTTGATACCTGGCCATCCCTGTTGTGTACAAAGACACATGTGTAATCAAAATATTGTTGCAGGGTACTGTTTCCTCTCATTTTCCTCACAATTCAAAACGGCTTGAGGGTTCAGTAATGGTATATTAGTCAACCAAATTATTCACATTTTATATGGAGAGATCTCACACAATCAAAGACAGTGACCTTCACTTTATTGACCTCTTGACTGCTATAGGTCTATTACCGTCTTGGCTGATAGTATGGACGTAACATGTCACACTGTGTGCTATATGTCGATACTGAGTACAGACCTACATGTACTACAGAACACTAGCATTTGGCCATTATTCATAACTGGAACTAAGGGATTGGTGCAGCAGACCCATTGTATCTCAAAGTTGTATGATGTTCCAGGATTGTGAATGATAATAGCCTTACAAAATGGTCAGTTTTATGGTTTTGCTGATATTCGTGTTATTTTTTCCACTGGAAAATTACCATGATGTCAACGGCCCAGCACACGATGCCATGACACCATTTAGCAGTGAAGAGGTTAAATTATTAACCATTCACTCCTGAATGCTGATTATGATCACATGATATACCATGTTCAACAAGTATAATCACAATTTGTTGCTTGAGTAGCCACATAGGCTGTGTTATTGAATGTTATAGGTTCTTATGCTTAAAATTTTAATTATATGAATGATATATATCAGCGGAATTTTTTTAATTCAGTCAGAAAAATTAAGCTTGTACTTAAAGATGAAAATAACAATTTTGATAGGTGATAAAGTGAATGCACAGTAATTAGCAGTTGAACAGATAACCACCAATATTGATAGCATATGATAAACATAGGATATGATCTGATATGATAAGGAAGAAAACTACTATAAAATGCAAAATAGAAGGAATTTTATCAAGTTACTACCTAATTTATATCACTACATTAGTATCCTCTTTAACATATTTCCTGGAGATAAGTCTACCAAGGTGCTACAGAAAGTAGGTGGTAGACAAAGAGATCAACAAAATCATAGTGGTTGATATATTGATCAACTCAAATCAGGAACCAGAAAATCAATTTGACTCATCTTCATTCCAACTACAAAAAGAAAAGACATAATTTTCATAATAAAAATTCCATTATTTTACACCGCTGATAATACATGCAGAATGTTATATAACAATAAATGATTGGGACTACATTTAGTTTTGAGTAGTATCATACTACTCAAATAATGATTAATCGAGCTAAATGTAATGAGAACTTGGAACAATATGAAAAACTACAATAACATGCAAAATAGAAGAAATTTTATCAAGATTTGTACTTACATAGTACAACATCGTCAGCTTTATCAACTGGAAATATGCTATAGACAGGTGTCACAAAACGTCGACAGCAGACAAAGAGCTCAACATTCAACATAACATAATGGTTGGTGTATTGATCAATGTAATCAGGAACATGAAAATCACCACAGTCTTGGAATCATCCACTTCAGAACGTCTTCAGTCTACAAAATGCAACAAGAGAACATGAAATTTTCAGGATAAAAATTCAATTATTTTCAGCATAAAAATTCCATTATTCTACCGCACTACTAATACATGCAGAACATTATATAACAACAAATGATTGAGCATACATTGAGTTTTGAGTAGTATTATTCGAGCTACATATAATGAAAACTAGGAACAATATGGCATACTTCAATGTAATAACAAAGAGTCATTGAACCACCTTTGTAATGCGATACGTTTTAACTCCACTTCTTACATTTTTAAAACAGGGCCAACCACTAATGATCAAAGTTTGACACACGCTCGAGTTGTGATTGATTTTTTCGCTAAGTATTTCACAGATATTGAGAGGCGTGAACATTGTCCCCAATCTATAAGAGGTTCAGCCTGCATAAGATCGCAGAATATTAAGCCGGCAGTACACAAAGACAACATCGTGTTTCTATACACAAGGACTTATTTCAGAGAATGAAAGCTTTTTAGGGGAGCATGTAACTTTTGTTTGTCCGGAATCGATATTTCTTTTTGCTCAGTCGTTGAAAATGATATCGCGCGACTAGATTCTCTCAG
The DNA here is from genome assembly GCA_032622095.1 of Siphonodentalium dalli. Classification (NCBI taxonomy): domain Eukaryota; kingdom Metazoa; phylum Mollusca; class Scaphopoda; order Gadilida; family Siphonodentaliidae; genus Siphonodentalium; species Siphonodentalium dalli. The sequence continues at coordinate 147,151,497 of CP136065.1, read as the reverse complement.
ACATAGAGGATCAATGTGGAGATTTTCTCGAGTGGAGAATAATTGAGCCTGGATAGTTTTTGAGGCTTTGCATCAGGCTCTATTAATATTTGCCTGTCGCTCAGAACAATTGTTAAACAACCACTCGTGTGTACAATAACATATATCTTGCTTGTGGATGTTATTTCAATAACATCGGCACAAATGAAATTCAAAGCAAAAAGGTGATGCAAAGAACATGCATTGATTGGCATATTACCACATAAGCATAATATTTCATACAACAACCAGGCTTGTGCTGCCACTTGCCAAATTTGCCAATGGCAAAACAAAATTTCGCAATTGGGTTTTTAATTCTGTGATATGAACAATCTAGTCAGAATACATCATCGAAGGCGATTTATCCGAAATGTGTCTCCAACACCAATACAGTTGAAATAATATGTATGCTTTAATGACAGATGGCTTGAGATTTATCACAACATTGCTAATTTTATATCATTTTATCACATAATTAACCCACAAAACCAGCTTCATAATTATTGGTAAGACACACGTGTAATATTAACATGAGGCATTATTTAAATGACTTGCGATTGCTGAAGTTTATGATTGTTATTTTCGATGAATACTTCGCGTTTATTTGATCATGTGATAAAAGGTATCTCAAACTCGTTCTATTTTATACGTAATTTCTCAACCTCGTCCATTAAATTCTATTTGAGCCTCGGTAAACCTCGGCTCAAATCGAATTTAGTGAACTCGGTTGATAAATTCCGTATAAAATAGAAACTCACGTGAGATCCTCTATATATTAATAATACTAGCCTCTCAAAATAATTCATTTTGTTTCAATATGCAGATACATTGTATAAGTTATTACTTTCTATATTTACCATACTGGGGATGGCAGGAAGACAGTCTTGCCAGATTATGCCTTCCCCCACAATATACGACAGAATTATCCATAATTTTCATCATTATTATGTAATATGTATGCGTATTGGAAATAAAATATCCTATCCTATCCTAAGTTATGCATCATATAATAAGGATGAAAAATTTGACTTTTTCCTCAATTTTCCCAAATTGGACTGAGGGTCTAATTTCTGTTCATCTTTATTATTTGAGACTTTTTGGAATATGGAGAAAAAAATTTGGCAAGAGAACATTTTAGAACAGCAACAACCCTGACAACAAAAGATGGAGCCCTCTCCCAATAAAAACTCACTATATAAATTTCATTCAGGAGGGGTGGGGGTGGGGGTGGGGGTCAATTGCCAAATGGATGGTCACACTGGTCCATATACCAAAGTCTGTGCAGGACTGAGGTGGGGAAAGGATTGCCCTCCCCCATTGGGTTATATCAGAGGTAATGAAAAAGTGATCAATTTGTGAAGCTTTTTGTGTGATTCCGAAATGCTTGAATCACAAAAAAAAAAAAAAAAAATTGAATATTTTCTAGAGGAACCCAAATAATCACCACTACTATGATCTCCACAAACATATTTATAATTTTTTTTACCATCTAATGGTACATACATGTACATAGTTACAAGAGGATATCTGACATGGGTGCAAGCAGTGACAGAAGAAGGGGAGCAATTAATGACAGTATAAATGCATCTTTTGGAGGAAGATAAGAGCCAACAAATGAGTAGACCATTGTTAAATTCTGACATATTTACTGAACCTCATTTCCATATGTGTTTTTTTATATCTTCACAAGATGTGCCTAAATGGTAACAATTTTAAGCATCATATTTATCATCAAATATAACTGTGTTGTCAAGTATTTTGCCACAAATGTCCCTATTAAAGCTCAACATTTCAGATGTGGTTACTTTTAATTAATCAATGGAATAGGAAAATTTGCTGCTCAGGATAGCCAGTGTGATATCATATGAGCATATGAATAATGCTGAATGGAAGAAATTCGAGATTTAAGTCTGGTAGCCTTGATCATTTGCACATGATGGCACTAGTATTGCTATCTTAATATCCGTTTAGCATTATCCGGATTGAGTTTGTATTGAGACCTAGCTCACAGGGTGAAATGATACAATAGGTTTCAATGCTTTGTCATAATCCTATTGTTCTGAAACAATGTTTTGCTCATTTCCACTTAGTAGATCTTTACTTGATTAACATATTGTTCTATAAGCGAATTCAAGTAATCGTCATCAATTTTGAAACCGAGTCATCTGATCAGATATAGAGGATCTCTAATGAGTCACAATTTTAAAGCGAGGCTCAAATTTAGTGCACTCGGTTAATAAATATCATATAGAATTGCAACAAATTTGAGATCCATTTCATCACATAATCACATTTTAGCAAGGAAAAACAAAGCTCGAAATGGCTGGGGTTTATATCAAATTAATATTGATTTCCTTATCACAACCAAAGAGGAAGTAAAGACACCTTCAAGAAAAAAATAATTCCATTTTAAATGTGTTTCTAATTAATATAATGCTAAAGTTCCGGCATTGACATTGATACCATTGGGCTAAGCTCTTACGTCACTGCGCATGCTGATAATACACATTTGTCTTACTAAAAAATATGAGGCCTGGCTTAATGGATAATTACACGGGGTAGGAACTGCTCCGCGAGGCTGATACCTCTTCCGATCTTCGGTCCAGTTCTTATCCGATCTGGTCAAGGTCACTGGAGATTTTCCCATGATAAATAACGCAAGTTTTACGCAACAGAGATATATATGCAGTTCATTTGTTGTATATACCTTACCAGCTACCTCAGCTATCAAGACATACTAGTTGGAAATTGTTAAGTAAATGTGGAATAGTAGAATTTATCCATTTTAAGAAATGTTCCAGTTCACTAGTGATGGGTCCCAGTTCACCATTGATAAGATCCGTTCACTACCCGAACATATCTATGCAACAGATTTTTGGTAAAATAGTGTGCACATATGTTTGAACTAAAACTTCACACTAGACTCACTTTTGTTTGAATTTAATCGCTAATGGTTATTGCGATACGGTAGTTTTGGTACATGATGTAAAGCACGTCTGTTTTGGACCAAGCACAAAAAACTCGCAAGTGAACTGGACCCGGATCGATATAGTGAACTGGACCGAAAATCACAAGAGGATCTTTTCTCATGGAGCAGTTCCTACCCATGTGAATTATGTGTTAAATATAAATATCATATTGGTACAATTATATGGCAGGATGTTTCCAGTGTTACCCGTGTAAAGTGTGATGACTGTATTGTTCACCCTGGATTGTCATGTGTATATGATCTTACCCAGGATAAGTGTGAAGAGTACCCTTAATTTACATAATTTAAATTAGCATTATGTAAAATTTAATATAGGATGTTTGAATTCAATTTAATGTGTTTTGTCTTTATTTAGTAAAACAGACATTATGGCTACGATAGCTTCTTGTGTGGGTAAAAGAGAATGACACTATTTGATGTTGTGCCTCAGAATTGTTAAAAGCGGATGGAGTCACATAACTTTCAGTTTGACAAGAAAAAAATCAACACCAAAGATATGAGTAAACAAACATGCTGCCCTTCTAAATAAATAACTTTAATCGTAAACAACATATCTGCTGGGAGTAGCCCACAAAAGGTCATGCTCCAAAATTTCTTACAAGGAAACGTAGTGAACACAAGTCTCTAATGTTCCGAAAAACCAATGTTTTACTCGACTTTGTGATAACTCACACTTTTGTGCTAACAGATCAAATCACAAACAACCGGACAAGCAAACAAGGTAGAAAAATTCAAAATCTTGGTAAATATCCTGATGCGGTTTGAATCTAACACTTGTTTAAATTGGCACATCTCATTATCGTTAACAAAAACAACCACTGAGCTCCAGATTATAGGTGTTTGAAGCTTATTCTTTGATTTTGTTAGTTCTAGGTGTCAAGATGAAAGAAAATGAACTAAGTAATCCAAAATGCTAAATTTCCCTGAAATTACATAGATATGGGAGATGTTAAAAGGCTCTTTGCTGATAAACATCCATCCAAGTGTAAATGGATTTTATTTAGTTGGGCTGATATGGGATAAATACACAGCAAAACATGTTATGTGTACGAATAGTAACAGTTACAGGAACTGGGCTCCAAGCCTGAGTTTAGTGTGCCAGTAGAATGAGGTCCCCAGAGGGTGAATTTAGTGACCCTATTAAATTAGCTGATCAAATAAGACTAAAAATTTGTAGGAATCATAACCCTATCAACATAACACTTAAATCTAGATCTGTATCCACATTTTACTCATTACAGTATATACCAGAACATTATGCATAGTGCTACAAGTGATGTTTTATTTTGTTTTAATGTGAAAAAAATAATTTGAGGCTACCTGAGTGCCGCCATTACTTTTGCAAATAATTTAGTGAGAAAACATGCAGTGCATCACAACTGATCATGATCAACGCAATATGTATTTTAGACAGCGATTTAGAGTTATTCTTCATTGCTGAAAGTGTACACATTGGATTATGTTACAGTAGATTGTTTATCAACAGCTGTTTTCAACATGCGGAATCTACAGTCACAAGAGGGTCACTGTTAAAGGTACTCAACCCGATAAAACTCCTCTCAATTACTATTTCAATGGCTTCGGGGGTCAAAAATATTTGATTCGAGTCGAGGAAGTCACCCATCAAAGCTCAGATTTGTTAGATATCGATTTTAGAAATCTATTATTTTTCATTATCGGGAATACTATCTGGCCCAGAACTCAGTCAAAATTGCCACTTGATTTTAGAGTTATTCATCCTTGTCTGTTTGAATAGATTTGGAGTACACATCCAGAGCAGATTACGGCAGTTATTGGTACTCATCTCGAGAACATAACAAATTTGAAAAATCAATATCTAATAACTCTGAGCTTTGTTTGATGGGTTCCTCGACTCGAATCAAATATTTTTTACCCCCAAAGCCAAAGAAATAGTAATATAGGACCCTCTGATCGGATTGTTGTTGTTGGAATCTGTTGAGATGGGGACCCTCTTTACGGGTTGAGTATCTTAATGGAAATAAAATAAATTCCTTCTATTTTTTCATGTCCTTCTCAGTAATAATGATTTAACAAACTTGTTATAAATTTCCAGCTGTACCCATCGCGAACCAGCAAGATGCATTAAGATTGAACAATGAAGAATAAATAATAAATCGGAGATCATGTAAGTACAAGAATAAAATGAAAAATTAAAATGATGTCATACACCGGTTCCAATAAAATGATTGCTGAGTTTCCAAAATAAATCATAGGTAACTGCTATTGAGCAGAAGTGGCATGAACTCAGTATAGAAACATAGTAGTACACTACATAACATGTTATATACATACTCAGTACGGACATTCACCAGTGAAGTGGCAAAAGGGTCAGTTCTTATTACCTACTTCATGGTAAACTATACTATACTTTTGGTGATAATAACATCTATGGATTATTATCTTCTTTTAATAATAAATAGAAGGAAAACAGGAACTCGTTCCTACAATTAGAAATCCCAAAACTAGAAAAAGTTGCCTTCTATCAACACAGACACTTCCCGTGAATAACATTACATTGCCTACCAAATCAAATTAGGTGATTTCAAATTAGTGGCACTATGCTTACTGAATAGCTATCACCAACTCCATTAGTGGGGGTTACTGGAAGGACAACTCTTCAGAGAAGTATTGTGGCGTAAGCTAAGGTAGTATAGTGACCGTGGTGATGCCAGTAATTCTTTAATTCCCAGCACTTGAATGGAGACTTGACCCATTACCCATTTACCCTTTGCTCATGAAACTCGCTGACACTCTCTGCCTGTTGTCTGCTCTGTCAATGTACAAAGAAAGAATGATATTTTTAATATATTACGTACGTTAACCCTTTCGTTACTAAATGGATTCTGCTGTCAGTTATAAAATAGGAATAGTCTATTATTAATTTGGAGGGATCTTAAACTAAAAACTAGCAGACAACAGTATGACGAAAAGATAATACACGGGCATATTCTAGGCTCCTGCGAATATTCGATATTCGATTCGATATTCGATTCGAAAGTCAAATTCGATTCGAATTCAAGTCGAAATTGCCAACTCGAAATTTCGAATATACTATGACGGAAAAGTAGGCTGTTTCAGGACAAGTACACATGTCGATCTTAGCTGTTTGTGGCATTTAATTCCAGAAAATTATGTATATATGCACATTATAATTCTTATTGTACATAGCCAACAATTAGCCACGATAGGACGACTAAATACGTCTGAATTATATAGCATTAAAATGGTAGCAAAAGCTAGCAGATAGCCAATGGACCGACGACGCGGTAAATTATAATAGCTATGAGACTGGGCTACCGATAGCGTTATCCATCGTCTATTCGATTCCGCGTTATGTAATATGGGTGAGAATGTAAACAACACATGTTCCTGGTGTCGAAAAGTGCATTTTGGCACTGTTCTCTTTTGAAGTTGACTTTCAGTTTCAGAGTTTTCTTTTACAATGGACAAAATGTCCTCCATCATTCATGTTTATTTTAAACATGATAAAGCTGCAGGCACGTGTGATGAATGCAACATGCATGGTGTATAAATCGCAAGCATCTGGGAAAATGACCCATCTATGGAATCATCTGTTCAAGAAGCATCAACCAATACATGAAGAGGCTACACTGCGACTGTTGTTGTGTCTTCAAGTTTATAACAACGGGTGTTTCCGAATGCCGATTTGCAATTTTGCATGTACATGCAAACTGTAGAAATTTCGTGTGATTTTAGTTTGATAATCTGTTTAGTGGTAATATATTAATCGTTGTGATGGCCGCATGGACGTTTTAATCTGCTTTGTTTTCTTGACAATTATAAATTGAATTTAGTAGTATATCAAACGACGGTTTATTGCCACATAAGTTCTGATGGAACTTCATGCATGTAGTTCATAGAACGTTTCACAAATAATCTAATCGTTGACAAAACATACCTAATTGAGAATGCAACACACAGATATGATTCGATTCGATATTCGATTCGATTTCGTGAATTCGATTCGATCAAAATATCCAATTCGCAGGACCCTAGCATATTCTTTGGTGGGAAATGTTCTGATAATAAGTTATGGTCATTTGTACGATGTATGGTCATTTGTTGGACTTATTATCTGAACATTTCCTAAGGAAACTACTCATCTATCAGAGGAGGATACCCCTGAACCCCGCTCTACAGGAAGGGGACACATCCTCCTCCTTCTGGGACCCCCCCTCAACTCAGTCTTATGCCCTTTGGGATATGCCGAAGGCATGTCATGCCGAGACCCACAAATGATAGTATAGGGGTGTCCCCAAATAAACCCTGGAACAGCCCTGCTTTTATAGTTAATGAATTTATATGAATTTTGAGCATGTTAGCTCAATAAATGGAACAGATATTGTTCATATTTGTTATATGAGACTTTCTCCATACACTGTCTTGTTTGAGTTTGAAAACAAACCCAATCCACTATATTAAGTTATGGCACTTAACTATGTTTAAATATTTTGGTGAATATTTACCACTCAGAAAGAAAACCCTCTTAGAAAGATAACTTGAACCAATATCAGTTGGATTTGTTAATTTTTAATTTTCATCTACCTTTCGTAATTCAAACCAAATTGTACCCATAGCATGGCTTGGATTCCAGTCTACTAGCTAATTAAACAAATAATTATAAATTAAATAAGTGAGTTAACTTTGTCATACAAGCAAAGAGATGGAAAACTAACACATGAAAAAGACAATTTCCTTCTATTTGGATTCGTCACCAGTATAATCTCTGTTGCTAAAGGAAATGGAATGGGATCGTTTCTAATAATAAGACGATCTCTAGAGATTCCAGATGGGTCTTGAGGGCTTGAGTGGGATAGGTGATTAAGTCTAATACCTCGAGTGTTGAGAATTGAATCATTTTAAAACCCAAAGCCTATTAAAATGGTAATGAGTTAACTCGCATTGACGATGACTCAAAATGATCACAGGATAGCAGTATTAAATCCATGTAGAAAACAAGGTATTTACTATTGGGAAGCTCTCTATCTATTCACTCGTGTCGTAATTATGAGGTCCAACCATTATACTACATTACCAGTTTCCTCCCACAAAAAGCAAGCTGAGTGACTGGCGACTGTCCCCTACATAATTACGGTGTAGATCAAATACCACTGACTGTCCCTATACCACCTGCTAGCACCTATTTGTTCCGAGGCAAGCCTGCAAATAGTGTGTCTGTCATTTGCAGAATGAGGTCACCATAGGGTGAATTTAGTGATGCTATCTCGCAAGGCGTGTTAGCATCACCAAATTCACCCTCTGGGAACCTCATTCTGCTTTATAGGCCTCAACTGCTATGGGAGAACTTAAGGATCATATTGAATTTCCCTAGTTGAAGTTGATGATGTTCACCCATTAGTCACCTCGATTATGCATTTTATCTTCTGCAAATTAGGGGATATAGAAACTTTCCAGAATAATAATATTAATAATATATAGCATTTATATAGCGCTTCATCCCTGGTGTAGCTCGAAGCGAAAAACTAACTAAAAACAATGTTAATTTGAGACTATAGATACTTTGGAGAAGATGGGGCCTAAGCAGAATGAGGTTCCCTGAGGGTGAATTTGGGGATTCTAGCCTGCTGTGCAGCTTAGCATCACTAAATTCACCCTCTGGGGACCTCATTCTGCAAATGAGAGACACACTATTTGCAGACTTGTTCCGAGGTTCACTGAGAACAGTCTGGGCTGATGAGGCTTGAAATCTTTTATACCTGGTAGCTATTGTGTTTGGTCATGCAGTGGAAGGCGATATTGGTAAATGTAAGAAAGCCCTCTTGTTTGAGAGAATTCTTCCCAGTCTCAGTTTCATCTATTAATTAGGAATTGAGTTCTAATCTTTGATATTTGTGGTCTTTCCCTCAGGTGGTGGTTGTCATTACAGGATTAAATTCCTAATTGGACAAGCTGAATTAGCTTTCTTTGTCCACTATCAATTCTTACTATATCTTTGGCTCACCTGAATTTGACTAATTTTAATTTGGAATGAAGAGTATGAAGCCACAAATGTTTTTAGTTTCTCCACTTACCAAATAGTTTCATAAAGTTTCTAAGCGCAATAAAGTTGCATTATATACATTCTTAGTTTGAGAGAGGGAGAGCAAGTATTGAAATTTAGCCTGGGTGAACGAAAGAGCGTGTCTGATCGAGATCATCTTGTTTGCTAATTATGCAACAATATATAGTGTATATTTAATTTTGATCAATAAAAACTTAAAAAAATGAAGAAAAAAAGTTTCACTTGTCAAAGTGTTTGATGCAAGTTATGCATGGCAGGGGCGCCGGAATCAACAGGGCAAGTGGGGCACAACTCCCAGAACTTCCGGAAAAGGGCACTTTTTTAGTAAGAGATATTGGCATAAATGTCGAAATGGCAAAATTTCGGCAACCATACCACATTTTAAATCACTTTCCATGACCAAGCTCATATTAAGCTACTAAAATGGAAATATTTTTCTCTTAGGACAATAGAATAATGCTGTTCTAGTCGATATCTGAGGTATTTCTTGCCATTCTATGAAGTTAAAATTACACTTTACACCCCCCCCCCCCCCCCCCCGTGACAGGAGAGTCATGTGCCCCCCCCCCTCTGCATGCATATTATCCACCTGTCCAAATGTGGATGCTACCAGTGGGATCTCAGACATCACTGGTTTAGAATCATATAATACATAATAGATTATTTTGAAATGATATACTGTAGGGACTACTATTAGATGCCACCGAAATTTTTTAACTTTTGTGTGTTTGCAGTGAGGACAGGGATGTGGCTACAGACGGTGAGGGTTTTTGGTGGGGATGTGTCTCGTGTGGTTCAAAATTTCCAACATTTAAGAATTTTCATGCCAGGTTCAACAACAAATGGAAATTGGAGATTGGAAAATAAGGTGAACTTGTTCTGTTAGATTGGTTTTTCAGCTAATATTTAGAGCAAAGAATGTTGATTTTAGGCCATGAGTTCAAGCTTTAGTGTGTCTGACATTTGTAGAATGAGGTCCCCAGAGGGAGAATTTAGTGACGCTATGCCGCACATTGGGCTAGCATCACCAAATTCACCCTCTGGGGACCTCAATCTGCTTAAGCCTCATCTTCTGGGAAGTATCTATAGTCTCAAATTAACATTGTTTTTAGTTACTTTTTCCCTTCTGAGCGTTACTATATCCGTTAATTTTCAGAAGACAAAATGTATAATCGAGGTGAATAATGGGTGAACATCACCAACTTCGACTGGGGAACTTCAATCTGATCCTAGGTCTCCCATAGCAGTTGAGGCCTAATCAGAATGAGGTTCCCAGAGGGTGAATTTGGTGATGCTAGCCTACCATGCAGTAATAGCGTCACTAAATTCACGCCCTGGGGACCTCATTCTGCAAATGACAGACACACTATATCCAGACTTGCAAGAGTTGAACATTTTTCTACATTCAATTACATTTCATTTTGGTGACTAAGCATTTTTTTTAGTACTCATTGGCATGATTTTCACATAAAGCTAAAGCCTTCTTGAACCAATAAGCTTAAAATTTAAATTGCAGATAATTGTAATAAATGGAATTTCCTAAGTATTAATAACCTTAAACAGTTGGAGCCTTTCTTCGGCACACCCAAGTGCAATTAACTCCGTTGGTTCTTCCATCAACAGCTATCTTCTGTGGCTTCCGTTCATTATCATCGTAATCAGAGGAAGACAGTCCAATTTTAGGGATCAGCTTACATCTCGCATCAAACACCCAGCCTCCTTGATTAAACATTCGGAACACATGCCCGTATGACCTGGTGTCAGCTGAAATTACAAGAATCCAAACGTTCCGTCATAAATATGAAGGACAATTTAAACGCGAATATTACATCACAGATAGCGATAATTTACGATGGGGGAGTTGATCATTATGTATGAGCTTTTGTGATTGGATTAGGCTGAAGTCTAATTTGTGTTTGCTTCAAAAACACGTAAGCTGACTTTAGAATAATTGGGGGCTCTGATATGTCATATGCTTGCAGATTTATAGAAACAATTTTTTCATCAGCAGACAGGAGAATTAATAGATACATGTAGTATGACACACGTAGGAATGAGTTGGCATTATTATATTTGTCATGACACAATAGTATTTATAGTAAGAGAAGGTCGGAGTTGAACTTTACATTATGATAAATACATGTAAGTGTAATGATGTCAAGGAATTCACACACCTGCAACTAAATTAGAAATCATCGATGGAAAAAAGTTCCACTTACCGTACTGACCCGGTTCAAAGCCCATGCCCGTGTTTAAGCCCACCCATATATTTTGGCCAAATTCCATGCACAGGGGTATATTCGTGTTTAAGCCCACCCCAAATTTTGTTCAATTTCAGCAGTGTTAAGTAAGTATTTGCTAATGATACTCCCCAAATAAATAATTCCAAGAAGTATATTCACAAACGATCGGTGACGGCGAGAATGCCACGAAAAATGGAAAGTTATAATTCGTAGGTAAGTGATAATATTAAATGAAATAAAATAAAGTGAATCTTAAATTCACATTTCTTTATTCAATTATACTTCCCTGGGGAAACCAAACGTTTAACAGACATAAAATACAATAGAACCCACTTGCTAACAGCGTATAGCTTTAAAAGCCATGTGCGGCTATATATATGCGCGTGCAATACTTTTAAGTTTAATCGGCGTTAGATCGGCTTTCATCAGTTTTACTGTCCCGATTTCTTAGGATTTTTGGTTTGCAAAGGGCCATATCCGAGTTTAAGCCCACTTGGATTTTTGAGCTCAAATAAAACAAAGGCCCCCTGGGCCTAAACGCGGGTCAGTAGGGTATTTCCATCGATGATTTCTAATTTAGGCGGTAAATATCTGTGATTTCAATTTTTTTTTAAATCCTACTGTTTGTGCTAGTCCAAATTTTGAGGCATCATATGGGAACAAGGGCTCCTTTTCCATTCCAAGGGGGAAAAATTTATGTGAATTCAATGTCTTTCCACAGTATATATTTTATAAAGTCCAAATAAAACAAAAGCTGGGCTATCGCCCGGTGCATACCCCATGTGGCATACCACCTAGGGTGGGCATTCTCTAAGGAGAAGTGTCAGGACTGTGACCATCTTCGATCACATCAAAGAATAAATTTTTTAAAGCTGTATTGAATATCTCCACCCATTCCATTGAGATCTGATGACCCACAGTTATACAAAACAACAACATTTCTATATAAACTAAGAGAAACAAGTGCAATGCCAAGCGTGGTAAATGCACCCCCCCCCCCCCCCCCCCCCCCCCCCCCCCGACACTCAGTTTAGAGAGAGGACAATACTAAATATTTGTATGGATGGAAAAGTTTTGTTATGTTCTAAATCCAAGAAGTGGGTATCCTTTACCCATAAACTCTGATAAACTGGGCTATCAATACACCAAAAACGTGTCAAACAAGGGCTGTAACTCTAGATGTGGCAAAAATGAATCGACAAACCTGTAGTAAGTTGGTATCCTTTCCCCAACCATGTGCTAGCCCCATACCAAAGCACAACTGAATCAGAAGATCCTTGCCCATTATACAAGCTGAATGTTCTTTCGGACAAAAGATTCCATGTCAAACAAGGGGCGTAACTTTGGTAACAATTAATGGACGAAACCTGTAGTAAGTCGGTATCCTTTCCCCCAACCTGTGCTATCACCATGCCAAAGAATAATGAATTCCAATAAAAAACACCCGAGTTACAAGGTGATATGTTTGGATGGATGTACACCCCAACGGACAGACGGAGCCCGCGGCTATATGCCCCGAACCTCCTACAAGGGAAACAAAACCAATTAAACTATTTTGGAAATCCTCAGGCTCATCGCGGTGAACCTTCGTACCAGATTTCCTTGAGATCTGATAACCCATGAAGGAGTGACCATGATCAAGATATATAGAACATCACAGTTATTACGGACAGACTCATGGACAGCTAGACAGACAGACACACAGACAGATGGAGCCATTTATATATCACCCTGCAAATTTGTTTACAGGGGATAAAAAAGAAGAACATGTCTAGAACAATGATGCGTCATTGAAAGCCCTTATGGTGATGAACATCAATACAAAATTTCATCAAGATCATATAACCCATGACTGAGATACAGACAGACAGACAAAAAATCAACACTTCTGGATATTAAAACAATGAATAATAATTCTAGAATGGAAAACCTAAACAAAACGATTGAACACTCCTTTGAATGTACTCATAGTAGTGAACTTCTATACCAAATCTCATTCAAATCTGACAACCTGTGATTGTGATCTGCTCGGCTGGACAGACGAATGACTAGATGGCGAGGGCGGACGGCCAGATGGATGGACAGACGGATGGATGACTGGACGCAAGTAATCCAGTATACCTACCATTTCATTCAGTAATGGGGGTATAAATATTCCATATATTTTGCAAAAGCTAAATCAGCAGGTATTATACTAAGCTCTTAACAAGCAATAAACCCAGCCACAGTTAATAATAAACTTCATATGTGACCCGCCATATCAAATCCAGTCGTAAGTCGGGATTTTTTTTACCCTGTGCCAATGCATTCTCTTATATATGCGAGTCGACCATAGGTCGCCTCGTATATATAAGAGAATGCATTGGCCTAACAATTTTTTATCATTTTTTTTAAATAAATGTTTCTGACAATTTTTAGGACATAAAATAAAAAACATCCATTACCCTGCAGGGAGCCCCACACATATATAGAAGCATATAGAAGAGTGTCGTCTGCTCATGTTTGTCTGGGGCTCTGTATGGGTGAAATTATAAAATTGTTAAAGAATACAAGAAAAAATTATTAAGATTGTAAAAAATTGTTAGGCCAATGCATTCTCTTATATATAAGAGAATGCATTGGCACAGGGTAAAAAAATCCCGACTTACGACTTGATTTGATATGGCGGGTCACATATCTGTTTTCCTTTCCCCGGCACATATCCAGCCTTAATGTTTGATTCCAATGGTCAATGATGAATCCCAATAAGTGTCTCAAAACAGATAATCGTCATTAATTCAGACCAATGTTGATCAACCACACACAGGATATTTTATTTTTATACGGACTATGGATTCCGTAAACAGGCAAACTTATATGGAATCAAATGATCAAACAACCCATATTTGTTATTGATATAAGAATTTAATCAGTGCATGTTTAATATTCAAACAGCATGCATTTGCAGGTCGGCTTTATCTAACTAGAACGGTCCAGAGTTTTAAACTTAACCCTTTATTTACTAAATACTCATTGATGAGTTGTTCCCTTAGGAATTGTTCAGAAAGTTCTTGAACTTATTATCTAAACATTTTCCCACCAATGAATATGAATCATTCTGCTCTTGTACTATTTGTTTTTCTGTCTGTTGTCTGCTTTGTTTTTTCAATGTTATAAACTTCCCTGTCAGAACATCAAAAAGTTCCCAGGTTTTGAACTTGTGGAGTATGATCTCTACGACGTAGCCAGAGTAGAGATTCATAACATGATCTCTTGAGAATGCAGAAGTGATTCGGACAAACCAGATTTAGGAACACATGATCTGAAATTAGAGTTAACTCATTAAATAATTAAAGGTTCCTCCCATTGAAGTAGTGTAGTGATATTCAGATCATATTACCAGAAGACAGACAGAGAACCCCTTTGACTTCATTTGTAGGGATGTTCAGCTGATACGTTCGAGGAACTATAGGCCTTTAGACTAAACTTCTCCTCAAATGAATCAATGGGAATCCAGTAGTTACATGTATCTGTCAGAAGGCATAAGTTTACTTATCAAATGGTTAACCCTTCCATGACTGGAGATTCCTGAAATTTTGCGAAAACCAATACATTCTCTTATATATGTGAGTCTCCCATAGGACGCCATGCATATATAAGAGACTAAATTGACCTAACAATATTGACATTGTAAGCCAGTGCATTATATGAGCGGCTCCCCATGGGAGACAAGCATATATAAGAGAATGCACTGGCACAGGATCTTTAATGCTGCACCAGTCAGCTCCCGTCACCAAAGGGTTAAAGCATGGGAAACGTTCCCGTCAATGGTTACACTATATGACATTGGTATGAAGCTCTCTGCAGTAACATTCTCAGATTGCCCACTAAACTGCTCATTACCACCACAGGTCCACAATAAAGATCGTAGGTCATGCTGTTAAGGAGTATGAATATCAATGGAGAAACTGTGACACAATTCAGAAGCAGAAAGCATCAAAGGAAGTTTTGAAGTACTCAAGAAAATAATGAGTGATGGGGAAACACCAACAAATTTTGTAAGCTTCAGTGTTGATTATACTTGGGTGTTTCATAGCAACAATCAAGAAAAAATTGCCAACTTGTAAAATGATCAGGGTTTTGTCCATCAAAAATTAAGGAAAAGGCATATTTCATCAATTTTGAAATAGATCATTACTCATTTAAATTTGACAACACCTGCAATTTGTTTTGAAGTTTTGGGACATGGAATGAATTTCAAAATGGGAATGTGATCAAATGTCATTGAATTTCAGAATTTACTTTCAAAATACTCTCAACAATGACAGAAATACAGATACTATGCAAAGATAAGTCTGACCAATCCGACAATCGGTCATAAGAGCTAGGACAAAATTATGTATACATGTTTTAAAAATGTATAGGTCAATAAGAAAGACAACTCTGCAGAAAAATATCACTTGCAAATGCACAGGTTCTCATGACCATAAATATATGTACCATGTTTCAAACATAGTGACCTGATAATGAGGGAATAAAAGCTCTGTTTAGAGCTATAAGATAAGATATAAGATACATTTTAACCCTTTACCCAACAGAAGGGCCCTGTGCCAATGCATTCTCTTATATATGCGAGTCGACCATAGGTCGCCTCGCATATATAAGAGAATGCATTGGCTTAACACATTAAAAATTATAAAATTGTTAAAGAATGTAAGAAAAATGGTAAAAAGTGTTAAAAAAAGATTTTTTTTAGGCCAATGCATTCTCTTATATATGCGAGGCGACCTATGGTCGACTCGCATATATAAGAGAATGCATTGGCACAGTGCATAACTGTAACTATCACAATGTGGTCAAGGAGCCGGTTCCAATGATATCCATATTTGTATGGTTCTATTGAGACAGATGGAAGATATTTTAGGCTGTTGAAGCTTTATTTGGCCGGTTTTGGCCGGTTTGTTGGGTAAAGGGTTAATGGTCTTTGGATAACCATGACAAGTAACAGACAAATAAAATGACAAGCACAAGAGATAGCTTTTAGAAACACTATAATATGTCGTGGATAATGTGCAGTGTAGTAAAGTTGAGTTACATGTAATAAACGTGTATATATGGCAATTTATCTGTAAGTATAAATATCATGGGTTTTACTATAGAATTAGCTCTGTAAAGAGGTTGTCCGATACTATTAGGTGACCAAAAACCATCGGAGATAGCATAAAAAACAGTTTAACGACCATTTATTTCCATTATGGTCCCTGTAGTGATCCAGACAGGACCGGACGCCCAAGTTGGGTCTAATCACGCCCAAGGCAGTCCAGTTCAACCGCCTAAAGAATATCCTTATTTCAGAACATGGTCATAGATTATCCGTATTGATTGTGGTGAATGCAAAAGATGTGTCAGTTGCAGTGTAGGTCTAATAAACATTCAAGCTCAAAGTTGAAAAACCTCCACCAACGATGATGAATAATGATTACCAACATTACATATATTTGGTCAGCACATTTGAATGGCAAAACTCATAAAATATGACAGAATTGTCTGAATATTGTCGTAATTACTTTATTACAATTAATCCCCAGAGCTTCATTTTATTTTGTAGAAAACTCTATACTTGGAAAAATTGCACCGGACAGGAAAGTACTAGACCAGGGTGGAGGCACCAATCCAAAGCTGTCCATTAACGGTGGTCCAGCCCTGGACTGTGGACCACAGGACGATTGCCCAGATGAAGGGACGGATGGACAGACAAGCAGATTTCAGTATTGCTGACATTTTGATTATCAGTGTTGGAAAAGCCACCTTTATACATGTGCATCTTAACCCTTTGGCAGGTGAGTACGTCATATGTGATGTCATATCCATGGCTGAATATATTTTTGCAAATAATCTGATTAATATTGTAACATTGGCCTATTGTAAAAAATAAATCATACAATTAACATTATTAATAGCACAATTAAAAATAAATAATAAAAATAATATCCATCCACATGATATATATGAAAGTTCCCATTTAGGAGACGATTTTTTAAAGTTATTTGCGCAATAACATATTATCCTAGAACTACAAAAAAAACCCATAAATTTTGTTTTGCCCACCAACCATACGGCGACATAAATGTTGCTATACCTGCCAAAGGGTTAAAACACAAAATATAACCCAATGTCATAAGGTGGCATCAAGCTGATCTTTTCACGGATAAGAAATGACTCTGAATGAGCCGTCTATCCAGGTTAACACGGGTGAACAAACTCACGATTTTCAAACCAATGTCTGTCAATGTGCTCTGAGCTCTCTACGTTAACAGACTGTAAATTTAATAAAACCTACAAAGACTGTCATATTACTGAAGAAATATAAGACATATGAGTGTAAGAGATCCCTTCTCTTTTTGTTAGTGTTAATTTGAGCAGAATTTCAATTAGGAGTTTACATATATTAGGTTCCCACTGAGATATGTCCGGGATATGAAAGGACTCTGTGATTAATGATGTATCTCAAGAATGATTTTGAAAGTTTACCCAATTTGCACATGTTGTAAAAACAGATGCTTCTAAATGCAGATAGGTAAACCATAGATTAATTATATGATATAAATCATCAGGGGCGCCGGAAGAGGGGGGGCAGAGGGGGGCAGCTGACCCCCCTGCCCTTGACCAAGGGGGCGAGCGGGGGCAGGACTTGTCCTATTTCTGGAGACAGAAAATGTTTTTTGTGTTTTTAATCTCGTGTTTTTATAGCAAAATGTGACTTTTTTGGTCCAAATACCACCAATTTCACAAGGAATATTAATTTTTTGTCAATTTTATCACAAAACGGCCATAAAAACAAATACCTTTAAAATAGGGATTTTTGCCACAATGAATTTATGGTTATTTTCCCGAGTTTGCGGAGAAAATGCCCTTTTTTGGGGAAAAGTGCCCTTTTTGTAGGCTCTGCCCCCCCTGCCCTTGGATGCTTCCGGCGCCCCTGTAAATCATGCCTTTAGAGCATGAGCTGACAAAGTTAAACCCAGTAATTCAAAACTGAAATATATTTTGCGTGTGGAAGTGTCAACCAAATGTCAATCAGACAGGCAGCCCAGGGGTTTCAAATTGGGAGAAGTCACTTCTCCCTATTTTATTATGAGAGAGAAGTGGACTATTAATTGTAAATTGAACTTCAACCATTATCACTTGATAAGTGATATCAAGTGATAACGGTTGAAGTTCAATTTACACACCAACATGGCCCTTCTTTGATCCAATAAGTTTTTTTAATACAAAAACTCATTTATAAAACCATTATAATGAGTAAACACACTGTTATAATCCGTAAGTACACTTAAAATATGCTGTTGGGACATACAGTATATGAGAGAAAAGTCACTTCTCCCTGGGACAAAAATAGGGAGAAGTGGCACATTTTAGGGAGAAGATGTCTCCCAAGTCGCCCTCTATTCTGGTCCCTGCTATCAGCACAAAACAGTATCCAGTCTGACTTACAGAGGTAAAGATGGAGTTTCTTAACCCTTCCATGACTGGAGCTTCCTAAAAAAAAATTCAAAACCCTATGCCAATGCATTCTCTTATATATGTAAGTCTCCCATAGAGCAATTATTCGATTCTGATAACTGAAGCGGCATTTCTAAAAATGTTGTTGTTGTTGGAATCTGATTATATGGGGACCATCGAATTGGATTGAGTACCTTTAACGTTCACACCTTCATCACATTGATTTGGTTCGCATTCGTAAAATATCTTCTAGATTTTCAATGACCTTCTATATTTACGTGATCGAGCAAGAATGATGCTGTCTTTCTTTTACTTACACTCTATTGTTGGCGGACTCTACTATTATAAATAAATATAGCTCAAATTTCAGTTGTTAATCCAACAGACCTAGATAAATTTTGAAATTTCGTACAAGACATCTTCAACCTCGTGTTCTCTTACAATGCTTCGCAGGGGCCCTAACTCAGATACACATTCTATATAGTTTTTTCACTAAAATATCAATAAAGTTACAAAAAGATCCTTTAATGTGGTAACTGTATCTTTGAACAAGAAAATTGCAATTAATCAAGAAAGTCTCTGTCCTGAGGGAATGATACCAAAGCAGATATCAAGAAACCTTTTCTTCTTGAAATTAGATAATTATTATACTATGGATTGCAGAATCTGTGAATGAAAAATTAATATGACCCTTGAGATTATTTTTTTGGGCTTCAGCACACTGCACCATCAGTGTGTGAGAGGTGCAGACTGAATCATTTATATGCTGCTTATTCTGGAACATGTGATCTACAGTAATGCCCTAAATAATCAACTCCTTAACCACAGCAGAATTATGGGTAACTTTTCAGAATTTAGTCGGAAACATGGCTTGTTGCCATTCATCGGAAAGCTCTAAGTGAGAGCTTTCCTATGAATGGCAACAAGCCATATTTCCGACTAAATCCTGAAAAGTTACCAATAATTATGCTGTGGTTAAGGAGTCGACTATTTAGGGAATTACAGTAATAATACAATATTCTCAGGGTGGTGCAAGACATCACTGATGTTTGACCAAGTCTTCTCAAATTTACTTATTGTCCTCAGAAAGTTAAGGGTTCCTAACACTCACACTCCATGTGAAGCGTACTCTTAACCCTTCCAAGACTGGAGCTTCCTGAAATTTTGTGAAAACCCTGTGCCATTGAATTTTTTATATATGCAAGTTTCACACAGGGAGCCTCGCATATATAAGAGAATACATTGCACTATCAATATTTAGCTTGACCTTGTAAGCCAGTGCATTCTCTTACATATGCGAAGCTCCATATGGGAGACTTGCATATATAAGAGAATGCTCTGGCACAGGATCTTTAATGTTAGACCAGCGCTGCTCCCGTCATAAAATGTAGATAAATAATTAAAACAGATGTGATGGGTTGATACTTCATTGCAGTGCATGTACTCAATGATGGTACAGTAATGCCCTAATTAATCGACTCTCTAACCACAGCAGAATTATGGGTAACTTTTCAGGATTTAGTCGGAAATATGGCTTGTTGCCATTCATCGGAAAGCTCTCGCCGAGAGCTTTCTGATGAATGGCAACAAGCCATATTTCCGACTAAATCCTGAAAAGTTACCCATAATTCTGCTGTAATTAAGAGGTCGATAAATTAGAGCATTACTGTATCTCGCTAGTTGTCACTTTTTCAGATGTGATACCAGTGTCACATTAAAATTTCATAACACATTCAAAACATTTGTAAAATTTTACATATGGCGGTGATGTTTTATCACGTTAAAGGGAATCAATGGCTGCGAGGATGATGTTGGGGGGGGGGGGGGGGGGGGGGGGGGGAGCACCTGAGAGCTAATAACATATTCACCTTTAGCTGTATGAATCATCACTAAAGATGTATTCAGGGTTCCAGTTCGATTTCTATGACACATATTTTACTATGGTACTTGTTACCAAGATTCTTGTGTATAAAATAAAACATTGATGGTATTTAACGTCCTGGAAAGACCCTATCTTGTTTGATATTGAATTTTTGTTATCCGTTTATTGCATATGGTTTCAATGTCTTAAGAGGAACAGCAATAATTATGTTCGTCAATTTTTCAATATCAAATTGACATTCTATGGTTTATATATAGTTGTAGTTTATATATATGTTACAATTTGTTTTCAACATTTTTTCAACAGAACAATGCAAAAACTGTTAAATTAAATTTTGTATATCATGGTTGCAACTGGAGGTCTGGAACCCAAATCGAAGGCGGGAGAAGATGAGGGGGGGGGGGGCAACAGAGTGCTAATAACATATTGACCTTTAGATGTACGAATCATCACAATAGATGTATTCAGGGTTTCAGTCCGATTTTTTATGAAACATATTTGATTCATACCAAGATTCTAGTGTATAAAATAACATGGATGGTATTTGACGTCCCGGAAAGACCCTATCTTGTTTGATATTGAATTTTTTTATCCATTATATTGCATATAGTTTCAATATCTTAGAGGGACAGCAATAATTATGTTCGCCAATTTTTCAATATCAAATTGACATTCTATGGTTTATATATATAGTTGTAGTTTAAGTTTATATGTATGTTACATTTGGTTTTCAACATTTTTTCAATGCAAAACCTGTGTTAAATTACATTTTAAAAATTGTGGTTGTAACTGGAGGTCTGGAAACCTGAATTTTCATAACATGCTCAAAACATTCCTAGAATTTCACATATGCCATTGCTGTTTTTTCGCGCTAAAGGGAATGGATGGCTGAGAGGATGATGGGGGGACCACCTGAGAGCTAATAACATATTGACCCTGCAGCTGTATGAATCATTCCTCTATGATCAGAATTAAAGACGATAGCTGAATAAACGTGAATTACCTTCCATTTTCTCCGTAATTACCCCATCTTCATTACACCCCTGCTGCAAGATACCAGTTCACAATAGGTACCCTGTTCACATTTCAAAATCTGAAAAATAAATTGAAAATTGAGTGCAATGAGGCATAAACATTAATTTTACACCGAACAAACTTCTTTTGTGAAGTTTGAAAGGATTGTCGCATATAATTTTCATAGCGGTTTGAGCTAAATTGCTCAACGAGATGCAAAACGTTTGATAGTTACAGTTTGAAAATACCTCTAACAAAGATAATTGGGCACTTAAATTAACAACCAACTGTTGCATATAATATCTGACCTAATGTTATTTTTTTACTCTACTAATATTTTGACGACTGCTTGCGCCTTTATTATTTTTTAATAACTTCAAACGACATATGGGTGAAATTGAGATTCCAAATCAAGTGATTACAACAGTAAGTTCAGGTAAATTAACAAAGCATAAAATTATATGGAGGTTGTAATTGCTAATATGTAATCCTCAACTTCCCCTTAACCTCATGAGTAGGTCACACTAGAGTCATCATATGGAGCATGATTTCTAACGGGTACTTCCTGAAAGTGAAAGTGTCATTTTGCTACAAACTATCAGAATTAGCAAATTATTCACAAAACATATTACAACACCTAAAACAGTTTGTATATACTGGTACTTTATAAATCAGGGTAGTATGAGACAAGACTAGATAATGTGACTTTAATACAGTAATGCTCTAAGTAATCGACTTCTTAACCACAGCAGAATTATGGGTAACTTTTCAGGATTTAGTCGGAAATATGGCTTGTTGCCATTCATCAGAAAGCTCTCGGGGAGAGCTTTCCGATGAATGCAACAAGCCATATTTCCGACTAAATCCTGAAAAGTTACCCACAATTCTGCTGTGGTTAAGAAGTCGATTACTTAGAGCATTACTGTATCTCCCAAAGCTGTGACCTTTATATACATTTTTTAATAATAAGACATTGTCTCTGATCCTACATGTTTTTATAAGCAAATATTATCTGTGCCTGTTTATATATAGAATATAGAAAGTTGAAACATACATATATATATTCATTTAACTTTGTTGTAATCTTATTTTGGAAGCCTTAACCCTTTCATGACTGGAGCTTCCTGAAATTTTGAGAAAACCCTGTTTTAACAATAATAAGCAGTCGCATACGACGGTATCCCCCTCCGAATTGTGCGAACTCATTTTAGATCTGACATTTGTGGAAATTAGCCATGTGACACAAAGTCCAATAACTCTGCTGAAAATATCCGGCCGGACCTGGTTTGCGAACTCGTTCTAGATACTGGTCATGTGAACTCATATACCAAAATTCTTTGAAATCTGTTGACATTTGTGGAAATGAGCCCGGTGACGTCGTCCATTTGCAAACAAAAAAATAAACAAAGTCCAATAAGTCCGCTTAAAAAATCCGGCTGGACCTGTTTTGCAAACTCGTTCTAGATACTAGTCAAGTGAACTCATATACCAAAATTCTTTGAAATCTGTTGACATTTGTGGAAATGAGCCCGGTGACGTCGTTCATTTGCAAACAAAAAAATAAACAAAGTCCAATAACTCTGCTGAAAATATCCGGCCGGACCTGGTTTGCGAAAACTCATTCTAGATACTGGTCACGTGAACTCATATACCAAATATCTTTGAAATCCGTTGAGATTTGTGGAAATGAGCCCTGTGACGTGATCTATTTGCTATTTGGTAAATTCGACAAAAATAATAAACAAAGTCCAATAATTCCGTTAAAAATAACCGGCCGGATCTGGCTTGCGAACCCATTCTAGGTAATGGTTAGGTAAACTCATATACCACAAATCTTTGAAATCCGTTGACATTTGTTCAAGTTATGACTCTTACAAATTCGGGACGGACGGACGGACAGACAGACGGACAGACGGAACCCATTCCTATATCCCCCCCAAATTTTCAATTTGGCGGGGGATAATTAACTTGACCTTGTGAGCCAGTGCACTGGCACAGGATCTTCAATGCTGCACCATTTAGGGTCAAGTGTCAGAACTAAACTACAAAAAGAGCACGAAAAAGTAAAGGATTTCTTCTAAGTGAATGTGTGGATTTCCTCTTTTGGTCATGACTTTTGTGTTCAGACATTCATATTATATGTCTCAGAATCAGTTTAGGAAAGCTAGTTTTAAATTATTTTTGTTTATCATGCTGTCCTTGGTTCTTTGTGAGAAATGTCAATGGCTGATATCTAGGCATTGGTTAGTTGAAGATATAATGATATTCAAGTGAAAATAGGTAGAACATAATTATTCACTGCACAAAATAGTTAAATAAATGAAAAGTTAAGATTTTCATTTGACCATTCCGGTAACTCAACCATACAACAATTTAGATTTGGCGGGAGTAATGAAAATATTTAATTTGCAGAACAATGGTCAAGCTCATATAGATATATTTTGCTCCTGTGGCAATATAAGACTCTACTTCTGCTGATGTTTCAACATTTACTTCTGCTGGAACCAGGGATTTTTCTACCCACGATGCAAATGGTTGGAGAGGAAAATCTTCATAAAATGAATCAGATCTCCTATTTTTGGTCAGAAAACAAGACACTTTCTGCGAAATAGGAATTTCGGGTCAGAAATTGGTAATTAATTTTAAACCTGACTACTAGCATTTCCCATTGAGAATGGGGCCTATTTTCAGCCACTGTCGAAAAGTGTAGTTCCCTAAAAAAGATCCCTGGGAACCCTGCCAATGATCATTACGACAAGACTCATTTTGGAAATTCACATCAATTTCAGAGCACTGAAAAATTGCTCTGCCAATATTCTGTCCATGGAAAAGACTAACGTGTTCACAACAAGGTTGCTGTACCACAGGAGCTTGGCTGCACATACTGGGAATTCCAATAGAGGCTGTACAACAGCACTGCCAAGCGTGGCACAATATATGGCCTGCTTCAAATTGAATTTCAGACAGTTCAGTTCAATTCAGTTGAAGTTACATCCGAAAACAAATAAAACAAAAGATTCTAAGTAAAAAAGGCTCATAACTCTGGCAAAAATTATTGGACAAAATCTCTGATCCCCCAGCTTGTATTTTGAGCATTTCAGCCACATACCAAGTTCGGTGGTGAAGTTATCACCCAACAACCAAGAAAACTCAAATTTCAGGATAAAAAGGGCCCATACATTAATGCCCTAAATAATCGACTCCTTAACCACAGCAGAATTATGGGTAAATTTTCAGAATTTAGTCGGAAATATGGCTTGTTGCCATTCATCTGAAATCTACAGAACAGTGGATAGAAGCCAAAATTGAACTTGTATTTTATAGTTGTAAACATGTATACGAAATTTCATTCCATTCAGTCAACATTAACTGAAGTTATCATCTGGAAACCAAGAAAATTTCCAAGTAGAAACATGGGCCTAACTCTTCAAGAATTGGGCACACGGAACTGAGAATTGAACTTGGAATGTATTTTATTATAGTAAACATGCATACAAAATTTCATTCCATTCAGATCACAGTAACTGAAATTATTATCCGGAAACAACAAAATTGAACAAAAATTCCAACAAAGGGACATAATTCTGGTAAAATTTGAACTTGAACTGTATTTTGTAATAGTAAACCTATGTATAGGTACCATAATTTCGTTCAAATCAGTTCAATAGGACTAAGGTAATAATCCAGAAATGAATAATGAACGGATGGACAGACAGATACAAATTATAATATCTTGTATTTTTAAAATGTGTGTATATTACTATATTAAGAAAATCTAATGATAATTGTCTGTTATAACATAACAGAGCAACATTTCGTTGAGATCCAATAACTCATTGCATTGCTTAAACACTGAATTACATAACTCAGATATAAAATTAAACATATGAGGATGATTAATGAAGGATAACTCTATCCTAGCTATAAAAGACAGGAAAGATTGTTCTCCTCCAGCATCTATTATACCTGATATTCTTATTCAGAAAATCAGGAAACTGAGACTTCATAAATCCTTTTGAATTTTTGATTGTGAAATATACTCAACAATCAACCAACAGACTAGTGGTCTGTGTTCCATGTTCCTACATCGCTCAGATAGTCATGATTTAGATGGAGCATATGTTTCGATTCACTTTTCCACTATAGTATGATAGTGATAACGCGGAATTTCAACAGGGAACAGCGTGATAAATATATCGGCAAAATGTATGCCTATTTTAATTGTAATTTGCCTGATTTGTCAAGGCCAGTAGCACCATTATGTGCCAATTTTATAACTCGGCATATTATACTCCACTTTAATGAGTATCCTGAGCCCGGAATTTATCGATTCCATCGTGCTGCTTATTTTATTAGAGCAGTCGATCGTATCATGCCCAAGTTTTGCACTCTGGGTCAGTGATGTGCAAACGAGTTAGTGATGTGACAGTCATAGTTTGAACCAGCATAGTTTATGCCTATATTTTGCATTTTAGATGCGGAATTATTCTGCATTTGCATATTATATGCAACCTAGAATTGCTTGACCTGTCTTTAAAACAGCGCTTTCTAGGGCCGATACTTTACTTGTGAATATAAGAGTTTACTTCAGGAATTTATATTAGACCTGTAAACTAGACAGAACCAGTTTAATCCGGCTTGTTAACAATCAATTCACACATGTGGCACATGCTGTTGTCAGTAGATTAATGATCCGCAGAACAAAAATTGACCCCATCCCCAATAATACTTAATCCTATAGAAAGGTATCCAACTTGGCCGGGCCTAATTTTTATAGGATTAAGTATTATTGGGGGTGGAGTGAATTTTTGTTCTGGGGACCTGTGAGATAATGGTGCAGTATGAAATGTTCTAAAGTGACACTGTTGGTATAAGGGATAGAAAAATGGGGAGGGCAACAAAATATATGACATGTTTTTGTCACTGATTTCCACCAAACTTATATATATATAATCATCTCCATGATATGAGGAGTCTAGTGGGCGGTTTAACCATTTCATGATGGGAGTTGCGCTGGTGCAGCATTAAAGAAAAATGCCAATGCATTCTCTTATATATGTGCGTCTCCAAATATGATACTCACATATATAAGAGAATGCATTGGGACAAGTTTTGTGCAAAATTTCAGGAATTTCCAGTCATGGAAGGGTTAAAGATTCCAAAAAGTGCCATTCGAGTCAGGGTTGTGGGAGAGGATGGGCACCAAAATGGATCAAAATATTTTTAGTGCCGATTCTACAATTTATACATCTGCTTCTCCATGATTCAAGAAATCTAATTG
The DNA here is from genome assembly GCA_032622095.1 of Siphonodentalium dalli. Lineage (NCBI taxonomy): Eukaryota > Metazoa > Mollusca > Scaphopoda > Gadilida > Siphonodentaliidae > Siphonodentalium > Siphonodentalium dalli. The sequence continues at coordinate 147,124,524 of CP136065.1, read as the reverse complement.
TGCGGTTTAAAGACACCAAATTGGTGCCATTTGAGTCAGAGATGGGGATGGCATACAAAACTTTATAAAAATGTGTTTAGTCGCCGATAACACCAACATATATACAGTAATCTCCATTATATGAGAAGTCTAATTGCGTGGTTTAAAGATGTCAAAGGTGGCACCGCTCGAGTATTAAAGGAAAGGGGGAGGGGATGGGCACCAAATTTAGTTTTAAAATATTAATACTATAGTGCCGATTTCAACCAAATTCACACATATTCTTCTCCATGATACACATAATCTAATCTAATCTTCGAGATGCCACACTGGTGCTGTTTGGGACAGGGATGAGGAGGGGAGGGGCACTAATATTGATAGGAATGTTTTAGAACTAAAATTGCATGAGCAAAGTTGTGTTGCCGATTTTCACCAAACTTATATAATCATCATGGTGGTTTGCCACTCTGAATTTACCTTTATATACACACAATCAACAATCATATGTTCTCAAGTTGAAATAATAATTGTGGATTTTGAAATAATTACAGAAACGAGAGGCCGATCATGATTGGCAGATGTTTGACCCATCCCTTGTCGATAGTAAATAGCTATGAACAGAATTATAATCTAGAGTTTTTATGTAGAATTATAGAGTATACTGTTATGTACTAGAGAAGTACATGCATAGACAAATGTACATAATAACACAAATTATCAAATTATGTAAATTTATGGGTCCTAGAGCCAATTTTCCACTAGTAGTGTCACTTTGACATCGGGTGGGCACATAATAACATTGGAATACCCTACGCCCCAAACCTAACATAAATATACAGTCTATACCCTGGTGGACGGTATACATGTACTAGTAGCTCTCAAGAAAATAGTTTAGACCATTCAAAAGTGTTATCTATATAATGTTTATACAGCCGTAATATGAGAATGCAGGCCCCTATGACCCCTAAAAGACAGTAAGTAGCCATCAAGAAAATGGTTTCACATATTACAATGTTTTACAAGTAGCTTGGACGCTAAAATCAATAACCTTCAATGTAATCTGCTAAGAGCTCTGTGGCCCATAAATTCAATCAAACATGACAATATGAACAAATTGGTTCCTGCCAATAACCCACACCAAGTACATGTATTAACATCTGCCATTTTGGACTGGAGAAAAAGCGTGTGCTGCCTTTTTTATGATTTAGGCCACACTTCCTGTTTCCCCACTCCCTATCTCCCCAAAAAAAAAACCCCTACTGAGCATTTTTTATCAGCCTCATAGAGATAAAAAAATGTTTAAATATAAAAACTTCCTATATTTCAGGGGGGGGGGGGGTGTCAAAAAGTTGCGAGACGTGGGGATGTTTTTTTAACATTGCCATGTTTTTACACCCACCCACCCTTTCTTGCATTTTTTTTTCATAATTTTTAGACACCCACCCCAAAACCCCAACACTTTATGTTGGTCCCCCTCTGTAAAAACGACCAACCGCTCTATATTGGTCCCTTCTTTGAAAGACCAAATTAAATGTTACTTCCTGTTTACAAACATGTACAAGACCTGACAAGACAAATATTTTCTTGGCTGATAATTATGCGATAATCAGCAGTAATCAGCGATAATCTCAACTAAATTGAACTCTAAGCAATCAACAAAGGTAGAATATGATGTGATTATATTGGTAAATTTATAACCCAGCCTATTCATCTGTGTGAGTAGATGAAAAATATGTTGAATCCCCTGGAATGACAACAAAAAATAACTAGGGCCAGTGTTAGGGCCTATAATAGAATAAAAAATTACACAAAATTAAATTTATCTTTTTTTCAGACATCAACCAGCATCAACTAGTAGGCCTAGAGCCTATAGTAATACCAAAAAGGAAAATGTGCATATGAATTAGCTTTTATGTATGCCTGCATGACCACCGACCCGACCTCGCATTACGACTTAGGACTATGCCTAAAATAATGTTTAACCCTTTGAGTTTGAACGCGGATGGTCAATTTAGTGCCAAATCCATATACACGGATGTGCACTTTAGTGACATGTGACTGTGGAGATGAGGTCACAGTAAGCGTAACTTCATTGTGTTGGTGTAGGGAAGATAACTCCAATTTGGTCTTCTGTTTACAGTATACCGGCTGTACTCTTGATTTACTATTATATGTCTACCTGTGTCTACTATATATTATTAACTATACATTATTCTGATACATTGAGAATACCGGCGATTGTTTGAACGAGTGGGAGCCCCGCGCCAGGGTGCTACTAATGCTCTGGGGCCATAGTGTTCGAAGGGTTAAAAATAAAATGAGTTGCCCTGCGTTGAGTGTCACATGGCCATAATTGTATCACATATGCTGATATGAAATCAATTTTAGTGTACAAACACTGATACAAATACTTATTTCATACATTACACTCATGCATCAACTAACTGTATGAATAAAGAGTATAAGAATTATTGTAATTAATATTCTGATATTGTCAGACTGCATTAAGTTCACCCTACCCTAGAGCTATCTGAAGTATTTTTTTATTGAACTACACCGTGAACTAGACAATTTTCATTATAAAGACTGCCAAGCAAGCTGAAACAGACACACAAAAAAAAAATTGCGCGCAAAAAAAATCAATGAAAATTTTGGGACCCACCCCCCACAATATTAACTATTTTTCCATTTTATATCAACATAATTATAACAATATTGAATGTATTAGTGCCAGTGTTCGTGCAGGACCGAAAAAAAACTTTAGCCAAAAGCCAAAAGTTTAGCCAAATAAAAATTATATTAGCCAAATGACAAAAACTTTAGCCAAATGTTTTTTGGTCAAATTAAAAAAAACTATGGCCAAATTAAATCATCGTTTTCTGGTCGGTTCACAATTGACACAGGTAAAATACACAATAATTTAACTGATCTTGATGAACTTAAAATATCTATATATATATATATATATAATTTATTAAACATTTATTAATTGATTTGGGGAGGGGGGGGGGGGGGGGGGGGGTAACCCGGGATTGTCCTTTTTAATGTCATTATTTTTTTGTTTTATATCAATATCTTTTTTTAAATCATTAAATATTAATTATCCTTGCGAAAATATCTAAGTGACATCTTGAAACTAATAACTGAATATTGTTACGCCATTATCAAATTACAATATGTCGTAAAAGCATGCATATTATTTTGAATGCATCGGTATTGACGACAAATAGCCACAAAATATCTGTCGTCATTCACATTTGGCTGATTAAGCTATTGTCTTACAATTGGTGCTCATAAACCTTCACCGTCATAAATACAATGTCACCATAAACATGCCTTGTGCAGGAGCACTGCCAGTGACCAGACAGACAATGGGGGGTTAGCGGATTAAATGTAAAACAATGACCTGTTGCTGTTTCGTGCAGAGTGACGGGTTTTCCTTTGTACTGTCCGCGATCGGGTTTCCCTTTGAACAGTCGGCGATATATTCCCACTTACGATGTTTTCGGACTAGATCGTTCACAACGAAAACCCACTTGCCAAAAAATAATGCTTTCAGTCTCCATTTGGGGTCAAAAAACAAAAAAAAGTTTAGCCAAATGAAATTTTTATTAGCCAAATTCGAAAAAGATTAGCCATTGGCTAATTTGGCTACCGACAGCGCGAACACTGATTAGTGCTTCTCATATTGCAACAAGCCACAACATATAAACAAATATGTTTAAAACAGTTGAAAATATGTCAATGAAAAAAAAATGGTCAAAAACTGTTTCCGGCCTCGGGTACCCACCCACCCACCCCCCCCACCTACATCACGTCTCGTAAAAATAATTCGCCCCCCCCCCCCCCCCCCCCCCCCCCCCCGTATATTTCACAAAATTTATATTATGTTTATCAATGTTATCTCAGTTTCTATGGAAAAATTTATAATTACTATTATAAATTGAGTTGCAAAATAACAATATGCATAAAATATTATTCAAGGGATATATCTTTTAGAATGGGTGGAGGCACTGGCTCAGTATTAGTGTTCATTGCTTCAATGTGCGTGAACAAACTCCTTTCTTATCAAAATGAAATGGCCATAATAAGGAACAAAATGAGTGGGGTAAAGTTAAGTCCCAGGGGGGTGCAAGGGTACCCCTATCAGCTCCAGGACTAATGACCCCCTAACAGATTACCAGAGTTCATATAAAAGACAATAAGTAGCTCTCAATAAAATGGTTTCACACATTACAATGTTTTACATGAGGTATTCCTCTGAGGTACCAGTATCTATGCAGTGGACATGTTGGACTAATTAATTATCTTGGCAGTAACATGACATTGTGTAAACAAGCTGGGTCTCCAAATTGTGCCTGTAAAAAGGTACAGATAATTCATATTGGCTAGCCAATATTTAAGTTTGATATTGATAACATGTGTTTACAGGGTGGGTGGGGAATTAAGAGTTAATATCTGAATACTTAGGCCCCTTCATACCATGTCAGATTAATCTTCCCGAGAATATGATTAAATGAGTCTAAGTAATTTAAATTATTTTTTATTATAAATAATAAAAAAAAATTATTATTATTTTTTGTTGTTAAATTGAGCAAGGAGTCGAATAAAAAAAAATTGTTTTTTTTGGAAAAAAGGCCATAACTCTGAAAAAATATTGGATCAAACTCATATTCGAGCTTGATCTGTATTTTGGGCTGAGAAACCCACGTACCAAATTTGGTTCAGATCAAAATTTTTTGAGTTATCGTAACATGCGTGAATTTAGGCTCCTGCGAATATTCGATATTCGATTCGAAAGTCAAATTCGAGTCGAAATTGCCAACTCGAAATTTCGAATATACTATGACGGAAAAGTAGGCTGTTTCAGGACAAGTACACATGTCGATCTTAGCTGTTTGTGGCATTTAATTCCAGAAAATTATGTATATATGCACATTATAATTCTTATTGTACATAGCCAACAATTAGCCACGATAGGACGACTAAATACGTCTGAATTATATAGCTTTAAAATGGTAGCAAATGCTAGCAGATAGCCAATGGACCGACGACGCGGTAAATTATAATAGCTATGAGACTGGGCTACCGATAGCGTTATCCATCGTCTATTCGATTCCGCATTATGTAATATGGGTGAGAATGTAAACAACACATGTTCCTGGTGTCGAAAAGTGCATGTTGGCACTGTTCTCTTTTGAAGTTGACTTTCAGTTTCGGAGTTTTCTTTTACAATGGACAAAATGTCGTCCATCATTCATGTTTATTTTAAACATGATAAAGCTGCAGGCACGTGTGATGAATGCAACATGCATGGTGTATAAATCGCAAGCATCTGGGACAATGACCCATCTATGGAATCATCTGTTCAAGAAACATCAACCAATACATGAAGAGGCTACACTGCGACTGTTGTTGCGTCTTCAAGTTTATAACAACGGGTGTTTCCGAATGCCGATTTGCAATTTTGCATGTACATGCAAACTGTAGAAATTTCGTGTGATTTTAGTTTGATAATCCGTTTAGTGGTAATATATTAATCGTTGTGATGGCCGCATGGACGTTTTAATCTGCTTTGTTTTCTTGACAATTATAAATTGAAGTTAATAGTATATCAAACGACGGTTTATCGCCACATAAGTTCTGATGGAACTTCATGCATGTAGTTCATAGAACGTTTCACAAATAATCTAATCGTTGACAAAACATACCTAATTGAGAATGCAACACACAGATATGATTCGATTCGATTTCGTGAATTTGATTCGATATTCGATTCGATAAAAATATCCAATTCGCAGGACCCTACGTGAATTATAAGTTGAAAAAGGGCCATAACTCCATAAAATAAACTCAGATCAAACCCATAATCGAACTAGAGAAACTCATATACAAAATTTGGTTCCGATGGGGATAGAATTTTGTTTATCACACCATTCGTAAATTGTCTATAGACAGACAGATGGACGGATGAACGAACGACGAGTGGTCAATCCGGACGTCGACACTACATGTATGTGTACCATACTATGGTATGAGTACACATAAAAACAGTGCGCTCGCATGCTTTTAAAAACTTTTTGGCCTGAGAAATTTACTTTGCATGGCCTTATATTAAGCAATATTTAATTAAATCTGCATTTCTCATGAAGTGTGATGTATAGGCATATGTAGTTGTTAAAAATAAAAAACAGTGGCCTCATTAAATAAATTTCTAGATTGTCATCCAACATTTAAAATATAAATTTCTTATAAATTATTTTTCTATTCTTGCCAATATAATTCCATCATTCTGGCAATTGCTATGTCATGATTGCATATAACTCACGAATTGTTTTAAAGCTACCACTAGTAATATTGATAAAATTTTAGTGACAGATGACTTAATGGTGCACTTTCTTCGTTTACAGTACACATTTTTTTTTTTTAGTGAACAAAAACTTTAATACAATAAAAGTTGAGGACAAGGCCGAAAAGAGTCAGGTACAAATAAGAAAATAGACTTGTGTTTATATTGGCTTGAAGTACATATTGAGCTTGTATATGACATACATAGGTTTTCATTCTATTGCCTTTGTTTCCGAATCTGCTTGAACAAGGGCAGATTCGCATTGGTAGATCAGTTGTATTAGTTCCCAATAAAATTCATGTTCTTTTCCATGTGTTAGCTTTATTATCTCCTCAGCCTCTTTCAAGTTTCTCCGGGCTGACTCAATCTGATCAAGATACAGCTGCAGCTTGCCTATTTTCATTAGTTGTACTGCTCTGTTGACACTCCGATCAGGCATTAGCTTCATATACGGGTCAATAGTTGCCTCTCCATAAGAAAGTGCTTGCTTCCAGTGCTGCAACTGAACACACGCATCAAATGCCTTGTCCAGTATCATCACTCTATGAACATTGAATGGTGACAAAACCTCTTCAATTTCACTTAAACATCTTTCACATCTTTTCAAGATCGCTTCTGATGGGCCAGATTCCTTTTTCAGCGATTCTATATCGGTCACAGATTCTTGACATTTATTTTCAAGTTGCTTTATCTTCGCTTTCACACTATCATTATTGTCAATCCACAGCATCCCACACTTGTCACAGGCACCAGTGTCATCAGGAAACCTTTTCACAAGACCTGGACATGCAGAATTTGAGCAGGCAACACTTTGCATCAGAGCCTCCAAATCTATATCCTGGCAGCGACTACAACTGCAATCAAAATAGTACTGCTCCATAAGTTGCTTCCTTCTTTGATCTTGAGGTGACATTTGATCAATGTAGCTCACATATACTTTGTCATGTGTAAAGCGAGATATATTTTTCAGGGCTCGGACAGTTAGGTCAGCTCCGCTGAATACTACCACAGCATTTGGGTCACAGTCATGATCAAATACTGAAGCACTAACATAGATCCCAGTTCCGATTTCATTCATTTCTCCATCACAAATTGTGAAAGTATTCACCATGATCTGTCCAAATATAGTCAGTAATTCATTGACAGGTGGCAAGTTAAATTTATCCTTTGCTAGTTGCTTCAATGTGCCAACCATCAGAGTAAATTCTGATGCTCGTTTTGAGTCTTCTTTTATTTCTTCAACATGGGTTTCCAAATCATTGAATGTTCGCCATCCAGGTTCGTTTTTGATACAGGTAGTGGAAATGTGATCACCTTTCTTGTATCTGATAATGACACGAAACATCAGTCTAACAGTACTGGTTGGAATATTAGGCTTCACCCGCTGCATTGCCTTGCACTCTTCTTTGTGAAGTAGCCAGTCTTTTCTCTGACAGCTCTTGTCACAATACCACACGACGCCACAACCTGTGCATTTTAGTAACTTATCATTTGTTTTTAGACAATTGTCACATCGCGAGCTTCGCTGGTGTTGTGATAAGACATGTGCATAAGGTGGACATGTTAGGATAACGTCTCCAGCATTTTTTTCTTCCATTTGAGTCAGAATCTTAGTAAAATTTACAAAAACTTCAGTGAGTCGAATCTTGACGAAAACGAAAGTAGATTTTTAAACCACGTGGTTTTCAACTTACTCATTTTCTGGAATGGAAGAAACGAAACGAAATATAAACTGGAATGCGGAAATGTCCGGCAAGTATCACATGGTGTGAATTACAGTGCGTATTGCCAGCACTGTCAGTGGTGTCAGCAGATACGGGAGGGGACTTAAACATTTGAAGGAAGATATACAGAGGTGGTGGGTGGTCGAAATTACCAAAAACATGCTTTTACAGAAATGTATGTATTCTAACATATACGAGTATTATTAGATTAGATTAGATTAGATTTTATTTTGATAGTTCAGGTTTACATGAATACATATTATGGGTATGTTTACAAGTTGAATTAATATAATACACAACAGTATATACATATTATAATTATAATAGTTTATATTAAATATAAATATGTTATATGTTGGGTTCTGATGAGACAGTTAGAGTTCAGACTGTGTAAATAATTGATATATACCGTAAGAGGATATATCAATTTTCTCAAGAATTAATTCATTTTATTTTATAGAGGTTGCCGTCACAATATAAGGTAAATTATGTGGCAGAAATCTGTATAAAAATAGAAATACTCATGTGACCTGAGACCATCAGGGATAACGCAAAAAGTTCTCTAAATGAGAACTTAATTCCATTGCGGTCCCTGGTGGCTTTCGGCACATGGGCAGTGAGTGAAGTTCGAAACTTCGGAGCACAATGTATAAAAGTATTAAAAATATAAATTAAATAAAAGCCATTTCCGAACGAGACTTATATGGAGAGGAAAAGCTAATAAAATAAGTCAATACGCAAGTAATGTAAATTCAACAGCCCTTCGCCACCTGCATATACGCACCACTGCCATGTATGGCCGGTTTTGGACTGGTCTGTCCATGACCGAAAGATGGGAACCCGAAATACAGGCAGCAGTAACAATATATGCAACTGGCCAAATACTGTCATCGTACATTACAATATAAATTGAACTGCTGTATTGAGGAAATTCTAGTTAAAAGATGATAAAATAGATTGTTCCTAGTAAAAGGCAAATGGATTTTCTTCTCTTTTCATCAATTTCTCTAGTAGGTGTTGTTTAATGCAAAATTTCCAGTGTTTGAGATCAAAAGGGGCACGAGTATGGTATACTTTATCTAGACCATTCCACAGTTTCGCTCCTGTATAATAGAAACTGTGGATGCCCTTGGATTTTACAGAGGGTAATGAGTATTTCAGGGTCCCTGATCGAGTTACATATGTACAATGAGTACTAGCTAATATGAAATTATTATCTAGATATGCTGGAGCTTTCTTTTCCGAGATTTTTAGTACCATCAGTATTTTTCTGAAGTCTACCCTATCACTCACTGGAAGCCATTTAACATGTTTAAATTCATTATAACCAATATGAGTCATGCGATCTAGTTTCATGATAAATCTGACAAGTCTGTTTTGAGATGCTTGAAGACGCTTTTTGGTTTTTACTGTCAGACTAGAGAACCAAAAACCACTTGAGTAGTCAAAATGACATTGAATAAGAGCATTAATTAGAAGTTTTCTGCATTTTTCATTCAGATAGTTTGCTTTTCTGTACAAAAATTTCAGTTTTGCATTTACCTTACTTAGAACATGCTCTGCCATCATTTCACCATTTAGCCTCTGATCGAGGAACACCCCCAGATATTTAACAGATTTAGTTGGTGCGATGTCAACGCCATCGCAGCAGGCCCTCAGTTCAGAGTGTTTTACAAGTTTCTTTCCAGACCCAAACAGAATTGATTCTGTTTTCCCTAAATGTAAGGACAATTTGTTGTCAACCAACCATAATTTCAGTTTATTCATTTCTGAACTGAGCCTCTGCTCAATAGCGCGGACATCACAACCTGAAACCAAAAGGGCAGAGTCATCCGCACATAGAAGGAGGTGACAATCCACAGCCTGGCTAGCATCGTTCACATAGAGTAGGAAAAGAAGGGGGCCTAAGATTTATCCTTGAGGGACTCCACAGGTGATACGTTCAAATTTGGATAGAGTACCATATATATCTACTGCTTGCATTCTATTTGCTAAATAAGACTCCATCCATGTCAGAGATATTTTATCAAATCCAATTGCACTAAGTTTTGACAGTAAAATTTCATGGTCGACGGTATCAAAAGCCTTCTGAAGATCAATTAGAACCATTCCTGTCATATTTCCTTTGTCCATTTCCTGACGGATGTGGTCAGTGAGATATAGGAGACAAGTATCTGTGGAGTAACCAGGTCTGAAGCCTGATTGATGGCCATATAGAAGTTCTGCATTTGTTAGATATGTTTCAATTTGTTTGTAAACGATTTTCTCTAGAACTTTGGATACTAAATTTAGCACTGATACGGGACGATAATTTCCGATAAACATGTCTTCCTTTTAATATCTCAGATCAATTAATTTCATCTTATAAAAACAGACATATATATCATGTTTATATACATAAATGAATAACCAATCATATGATTAGTTATTTGAGTTCCATGATTCTTTTGTATATTTGGTTCACAGTAGGGTGTTTCTATAAAGGGTGTCTCTGTCCACCATGATACTAAAATAGATATCAACGAAGAACAGTTAATTGTATAGGCTACTTTGAAACTGAGCGAGATAATCCATACAGTAATAAAATAGTTAATGATTTTGGTACAATTTGTAAAATATACTAGTAAGATAACATACTTATAGTCCATTTACATTGGAGAATTACAGTTACTGAAGCTGAATGGGATCATGCATGCTATTGGGAGCTAGAGGATACTTTTATCAGACTGGAGGGACACACAATCTGTAAATGAACCTGGGTGTTGCCTTAGTATGGATAAGTACCATGTGATGGAGAGATGTCCAATGTTTGAAATCTATAATTAATTTAATGATGAACTTATAGATGTGTATCATTTGTATCCTTGACAGTCAATGAGACATCAGCTACTTTTTATCCAGGATTTTCGCACAAGTATAGTTCAATTCCTTCTTTATCTTGAACACATCCTTGCATTCTGCATCTCATTCTGTCTCATCTGGATTATTTTCGGATCATGCATGTTGCACACATCACTTTGTGACCCACCAATATCATTAAAGGGGTACTGTACCCAAGATGTTGTTGTTGGTTTCTATAATCCCCGAGTCGGAGAATAAGGTAACAACTTTTCCATTTTTTGAAAGTCTGTTGAGTACGAAGTATTGTTACGGATGGCAAATTTACCGGAATGCAAAAATACAAATTGTCGTTGTCGAGTAATTTTTGTAAAGTTTTCAACCAAATGAATCAAATAAACATTATATTATATGCTTAGTAGTCCCATATACTCATTTAAGTTAGTGTACCGTCGCTAGTCAATGAGTGGCTTGGGTTTTCTCCCCGTATAAGCATAATGTTTCAAACGATCGTGTGTGCAATTGTTTTCCTAATCCAGTATCCCTCAATTATAATTTGATTACGTTTTGTACACGGAAATTCGAATTTTAAGAGACGCCATTTTATGGCTGGAGCCATAAAATCAATTTATATTAAATTATTAACTTTTAAATTATTAAATTTTAAGATAGCCTTAACAACCTGAGCGTTTACAGAATACATCTTCGACTCAAATTACTTATATTTCTATATAGTATCGATAATAGATCGTTGTTATCACCGGGAATTTATTGAAAATGGCGTACAGTACCCCTTTAAGGTGTTGCCATTGGCATACGGTATAGATATGTCCACTTCCTGAAATAATACAGAATTCGAAGCATTTAATTTTAATTTATAAATAATTTACAGGTTACAGGTATGAAATATGTTATATTCATAATATTTCCCATGCAGTACACACCACTCACCAGTGCCTACATTGGCAAACCATGTAATATTCAGTTGTTCACACCTCTTTATGATAGCAGTATAAATTATACAAAAATAATGCTATTGCTAATATAATAATAAAATAAGGCTAATGATATTATATTTCAACATAGCTGACCAGTACTTGTATACATTATAATTAATACGCACGCAGTCTCAATGTCATTTATTAACATTATCATTATGAATGTGAGTATACTATAGCTGAAGGGGTCACTCTCACCAAAAAAAGTGCTGAAGGGTACACAGGATTTGAAAATGTGCTGAAGGGTACACAGGGTTTGTGATCGCCACTAACATCGTTACTTAAACTGTGTTTCTTAAAGTCTGGTGCCCATTAGCAGTTTGTTTTCAGTTCAATTTAATGTTCATTGGAACGTAACCAATTGTCTCTAGCATAAATCATGGCAGATACGAAAACTAAACGTCATTTAGAACGACATTTTAAACCCTGTGTACCCTTCAGCACATTTTCAAATCCTGTGTACCCTTCAGCACTTTTTTTGGTGAGAGTGACCCCTTCAGCTATACTATATCATCTCATTATGATCAAAAGACTATATGAATTATGATTATGAAAAATATGTTTATCAACAAATGTTATATATTACATAAAGTGGACATGAAACAAGTCAAACTATGAATAGTATGATCACTACAATTAGAATCTAGGAGTAGGACATGTAAACTGCCAAATTGGCGAATTGTTTTGACTGTTCATTTCTAAATTATTACTGTAGACTGTAGTACATCTGATCACACATGGCAGTCGCATGGAATACTTTAAATCTGACAGCTGTCATTGAAATATTTCTTCCGTAAAACACGTTTGGATCGGTACCCCGGTATACAATGATATTCAAATTACCAATGCAATCATGAATGGTGAGATCTATTAAATTAATTTCATTTTGAAAGTCGTTACTAACATAACTTCAGCCTTCATCCAGGTGAAAATGACAAAAATAGAATACAGAATGTCGTGTTGTTTATTACAAAAATGGTCTCAAATGGCATAAAAACTCACCTTTCTGACCCCCCCCCAACGGACATCCTTGGAAACGTGAGATTCTGATAATTCATGACAGTTGGTGTACAATTAATTCAGCTGCAATAGAGGCCAGATTTTTCTCTTTTTATTGCGACGAGAAAGCACTGTTTTGATTAGAAGAATCGGAGTTGAACTACCTTTAGCAATGGCGGACAGAATCGGAGTGCGTTACCGATTGGCCCATCAAATGACGTTGAGTGACGTATCTATTCTTCCTTCATCTATGATAATGTCTTCAGTAAAAGTGTACACAGGTAAGTCATTTTCTTTTTCGTGTTTGTTGGAAAAGAATTCCGGTTTTGCGTTTGCTTCTTTTCGACATTTGATACTTCTTAATTTTTATAAAACAAATCCAGAACTTAAATAACCGGAAATAGCAACAGTTGTCAATGAAACAAATATGGCGGATATATTCGGGCGCAATTTCTCCATCTTTTGAAAGAAGCTTTCTGTTGTAATTTGCAACGATGTCGAATACCAGGTATTCGTTTTATCACAATAATACCTGGCCTACAGGCTACAGTTATTTTACATGTCACATTCACTGAATTTCAGTTATTGACTCTATGACTGATTCACAAATTACAATTATTCAATTTATTGAATTAATAAATAGTAAAATACAACATTGTCAACAACTTGAAGTTTGAAGTTGAACAAGAATCAAGACTGTTACTGTTACTAGTGTTACTTAGACACAAGTGTCAATGAAAATTGGAAAAAATTCAAAAAGACAAAACCGTGAAACGAACAAAAACCACAACCACGGTGGCTATATTATATAATCATAATGGGGTCGCTGTCGTAATGTTTTATACATACGTAAGTCGTAACATAGATGCACACTGTCACTGTGTGCATTTCTGTATACATAAATTTATGCACACAACTGTCACCAGTCTCGTGTAGTGTCACGTGACACCCAGATAGCATGACTACGTTGGGTTGGGTTGACATTGTTGGCCCAACGTATTTCTCCCAACCGTTGGAAATATAACGTTGGGCCAACGCGAACATGCCATCGGAATTATCTGCAGTAAATTGGTTGGGTTAGCGTGGTTGGCCCTTGGTTGGCCCAACGTATTCCTCCCAACCGTTGGAATTATAACATTGGGCCAACGCCAACATGAAAATGGAATTTACTGTGCACATCTCATTGGTTGGGTTTACGTTGTTGCCCCTTGGTTGACCCCAATTGAGGCATTCCTCCCATGCAACAGTTGGAATTATAACGTTGGTCTAATGTTGGGCCAACGCTATAAACAGCTTCATGGCAGTCCAATTACATATATATAGTGTACATGTGATACATTTCAACGATATGCCGATACTTTATGTTCCGTAAACACACGTACAATCATTGCTGACACAATATATGCAACGACATGTCATAAAATACTTTGGATGGTGTCGGTTGGTATATCGTTGGCCCAACGTTGTAATGCCAACGTAAATGAATTAGAAAGCTCTGACGTCAAACTCTACGCGCGTGCACAACGGATCAGGCGTCTGCTTTTTTTATTGCGCGCTTTGTTCTGGTTCTCGTTCAGTGTTGCTGCTGGTATTGATTTTAGCAAATAAAGATTCAGTTTGTTTAATTTGGAATTCAAGGATTTGTTCATTCTTTAGATCTATGCAATCATCGGTCATCGGGTCGCTATCCGAGGTAGGTATATGTTTGTGAGAAACTACTATTTTGTGTAACATTAATTAATTATTTTCCCAATATTTTTCTCGGAATCACAAAGTTCTGAATGTTTGCACGGCGTACATATAAGTTATAGCGGAGAATACTTACATCACTGACATGCATAGTAGTTTCTCACAAACTTGCATCAGATAGTGACATGGTGGCTGACGGTGGTAACTGAATTATGAACGGATTATATATATATTGGATGCCAAAAAAAATAAAAAATAGAATTCCCCAACGTTATGCCAACCAATTTAGTTTGAGGTTCCAACGTTGTCCCTCCGTTGGGTCAACCTTATGCCAACCAATGGGTTTAGTTTCCAACGTTGGGCCAACGTTATTCCAACCATGTGGTCCGGATATCAACGTTGGCCCAACGGCCAACACTCTGTAATCTGTATATGTCGTCCATTACTAGTACGTTGGCCCAAGTTGACCCAATGAGCAAAATTATGTTGGCCCAACTTTGGTTGCCAACGTTGGCCCAACCATTCAAAGGGTGGTTGTGCCAATGTTGGCCCAACCATGTCATGCTATCTGGGCAGTGTCATTTTCATAGTGTTTTCTACATAAATCATAAATGCACGTAACTTTTGATATTTTTTGTAAGTTCATTTTCTTCATTGACCAAACAACCATGCAGTTCTTTCGGTCCCTGTTTAATACCGGTACTAAGATCAATATGCGACCGATGATCAATTTTATTGCAGTTTCGTCATTGTGATAAAAGAATGCCTTTACCAGAACTGCGGAAGAAAAATAGTCTGAATTGAAGCAGACGACAATTATTTACGGCAACATTTCAATCTCGTGCCGACTGAGACTGGTGTGCAAAATGTGTGCATTTATGTATAAAACCATCAATCTATATATATATATACGTCGATGATAAAACGTTACGACAACGACCCCATACAAATAGCATCACGGTGTACTAGTACTACTACAAGCAGTACTAGTAGTATAACTAACAAAAGAAATAAATTGGAAGGAACGTCAACAAGTTCGATAGTCCATTTTGTTTTTACAGATACTGATTAGTGAGGATGATGTGCACACTATCATGGCATTTTAATTGTAATCATTCGCCGATTAGGGTTAGACCTATGCTGAGTATGCATTTATTTATCATATGGCATTATGTGAACGAAAGTATCCAAACATTACCACATCTTGGAAATCGTATGCATTTACTATGTCTATGGAAATTTAGAGTGGGTAATAGACAGAATGTGCCCACTAGACAAACGTACCAAGTCAGAATGTCCCACTTTGGACAGAACGTACCGGGCCAGATATCGGAAAGTCGAAATACCAAGCTGAACCTTGGAAGCAGAACCAAGCTGAGGAAAAATATGATGGAAAATTACATTTAAATCATGTTTTGTAGTGTATAATGGAGAAATAAAACAAAATAAGCATCATGGCGTGATTTTATTTGAGTTTTGATGACATAGCGAGCGTAAAACTAGAAATCAGTGCAGCGGCCATGAAAATTTCAGCTTGGTATTTCGTCATTTACAGGTACTGCTTGTAAGGTTGCCACGACTATTAGTTTTCAGAATTGACTAATCGACCAGCGTTATAGTCGACGGTTAGTCGATTAATCGTTCAGATATGCACCCTAAATTACATCCAGGTAAACAAGTGATGAATGCGAAATTACGATGACTACTTTACATCCACTTTGAATGGTGTGTTAAGGGGAAACCATGCTCTCATTCATCACAATGTAGTTATACACATGCCCTTACTATTTAATACTATCCAGAATTGCCAATGAGCCTGATGTGTCTGCAAACTGCACACACGCCATGACAGTAACTGCAAAATTGCATCAAGTAACGCAAATCTCTGCGAGACAACAAAGGACGTTTTGACTGTACTATATGTAATCGAGTTCAGTCATGAACGTAGTGCATACCCTAGTAGCAATCTGCGAAAGCGGTCATGTTGACCTATATGTAATCATGCAAGGTTTCATAAAAGAGTGTCCCGATGACAACATCGATGTGATAAAATCATGATCGGCCTTCAAAAAGGGCTATTAAATATACCAGAAGGTGTATATCTAGATGTAACACATGCAGCAGACAACATAATTGACATGCTTAACTCTTTTGCTGCCACATTGACATACGCCCCACGCGGCCCCAGTGCCAAGCATTCTGGATGTAAATACTGGTACAAGTGTTTTATGTATATATGGGTATTAAATGCAATGACTATCTGGTAATTATTGATGTAATTAGTTGAAACTTCACATGAGGTTATATATGGCAAAGACCTATCACCAGCTGCCGTGGAAACCCATTCAAGGTCATCATAGGGGTCACATGGTCACGTGACCTTGGCGGCCATCTTGGGTTTGCTTTAATTTATGTTTTTCGACTTGTTTTTTATCATAGTATTACTAAAGTATAACTATGGTAGATCATAGATGCATAGTATTTTATATTGTACTGTAGTAAAACCATAATATACTGCAGTATACTAGTAACATTGTACATGTATACTATAGTAATTAATACACTTGTATAGTTTAGTATTACTGCTGTACATAAAATTATTGTATTTTATCATATGGGAACAATTATGATGCTTATTTTCCACTCATCGATCGCATCCCACCAAAAGTCAATTCTGGCTTGAACTGTACTCATAGAACTTCAGGAGTAGCATGACCTTGACTGGTCTTTCTTCTAAATTGTCAGCGCACACCGCCGTACCGGCACTCTATAGAAAATAACCAAACCACCTTAGTAGTGCAACAAAACAATAGAAGTTTAGAACTACATCCCTTATACCAGATGCACCCCAGAATTCGCATAAATGCGCTATTGGCAGCGACTGGGTAACTCGCATTTATGCGAGATTGGCAGCGAAAAAGTTAATAAGGCCGTGGACAGCCCATTTATAAAGATAATTCTTATGATATTTTATTATGGTACAGTACCTTTACAGAACACAACTAACTTATAAATATGTTGTCACTAAAGGGTGTAAACAATTAAAGGTACTCAACCCGATAAAACTCCTCTCAATTACTATTTCAATGGCTTCGGGGGTCAAAAATATTTGATTCGAGTCGAGGAAGTCACCCATCAAAGCTCAGATTTGTTAGATATCGATTTTAGAAATCTATTATTTTTCATTATCGGGAAATGAAATTCGTTATTATTACCCACTTGATTATAGAGTTATCCATCCTTGTCTGTTTGAATAGAATTTTGGCGTAAAATCTCGAGCATGTTACCAAATTGACGGCAGTTATAAGTACTCATCTCGAGAACATAAGAATTTTCAAAAATCAATATCTAATGACTCTGAGCTTTGTTTGATGGGTTCCTCGACTCGAATCAAATATTTTTTACCCCCAAAGCCAAAGAAATAGTAATATAGGACCCTCTGATCGGATTGTTGTTGTTGGAATCTGTTGAGATGGGGACCCTCTTTACGGGTTGAGTACCTTTAACTTAAAAAGCATTCATGGTCTGTTAATATATAGGCCCATTGGATGCCATATTATATTGGAATAGATGAGCATCAATCAAAATATATATTTTTTTATCTTGATCCCCGATATATATTTGGTGCATATACCTGTTAATCATGCAAGAAATACAGAATTGACTCAGAAGTTAGACATAATCATCTGTATGTCTAATTGAACCACCCAATAGCCCACAGCGATGTCAAGGTCTCCATATTCAGCCAGCGTGTATCCTCATGATTAATGTGATGTATGACATTTCTTATTATTATCGGAACCAAAACCATAACAGTGATAGTGGTAGCTTATTATATGAAGAAAATATCCCATAAGAAGTTAAGAAGCAAAACTTCCTTTGTGATTCCAGCAAAACTTACATTGTTTTCCGTCATGGCACCTGTGCGATTCCGTCATGAAATACTAAATGTTGTAACGCTCTTGCCACACTGAATTTCACATATTGCTGTCATTTTATAAAGTTGAATATTTCTCCTGTCAGTTGAAGATCCCTATACTTCCATTTTAAAAGCCCGTTTGAAAAAATGGTCGTATTATGTAAATGGGTTGTCTGTCCATCCATCGTCCATCCGCTTTTGGTTTCCAGATGATAACTTTCGATTGAATCAAGTGAACTGAACCAAATTTAGTATGTTAGTAATTACCACACCAAAATACAGATCAAGTTCGAATATGGGTTTTGTCCGCATGATTTTGACTTGAGTTATGCCCCTTTTTCGACTTAGATTTTACCTGATTTGTGGTTTCCGGATGATAACTTTAATTGAATCAAGTGAACTGAACCAAATTTGATATATTAGTTTACCACCCCAAAATACAGATCAAGTTCGAATATGGGTTTCGTCCGCATGATTTTTACTGAATTATGCGGTTTCCAGAAAAATACCACACTTGAAGTTATTGTGTTTTATTTTTGTTATTATTTCATCTTAAGTCAAAGGTTTCAAACAACTGAATTAAACCTTGCCCCACTCTACTCCAGAAATGGGCGTATTATGATACGCCCCGACGGCGTGCTCTTGTTGTTTTTGTTCCAATGGCCCGTTGTCGCGAACAGGAATCAGCATTGGTATATGATCGGTCTTAAAGTCAATCAGTTCCCCGAAAATAATATCTGCCGGTCCAAAACCCGGATAAAGGATGATGGCAGTTTGCACAGTCAAAGTGGGCCAACATCAATTATCACCTATCGCCGATGTAGTACTAGTATGTATATCAAGCAGTATCTATAAATGACGAAATACCAAGTTGGTTTTCGTGATCGCCGCACTGTTTTCTATAGATTTATGCTTGTCATGTCATCAAAACTCAAATAGAATTACAACATGTTGGATTATTTATGTTTTCATCATACACCACAATACATGCTTTAAATGTCATGTTCCGCCTTATTTCCCCTTCCCCCCCCCCCCCCCCCCCCCCCCAACCCAGCTTATTGGGAAATTAATGTTGTGTCAGACATGGTTTTTCCGACTTTCAAATTTTGATCACACCCCCCCCCCCCCCCCCCTTGTTGCCACAACCCTGAATTTTTAGTTCTATTTTTAAACATTTTAATTTTATATGTTTTAATCATATTCACTTTATATTTCTTTGCAGTGTTGTACCATATAAGCCAAAGGATGTGCAGAGTGCTGCCACAGATAACACCAATGATATTGTTCCTCCGATGGATTTTTCGTTTTGTCGGATTACAAAGGTTGGAGGTAAGGACAACTCTTTTATGAATTAACACTGAAAACAGTTAACCCTTTCATGGCTCAATGACTTCAGTTACAAGAGTATACATTGGAATGTTCTTTTACAGGGTTTCCCCTAGAGGGGAAGTGGGTCCCTTTTAGGGCACTTTTCCCTTAGCACATATTTTCCCTCTGACACATTTCCCTACTATACCTGATCCACAGATTAATGCCTATGTCACAGTTTATGTCACCTGTTTATCTCCCACTAGACCAAGCCTGAGTTTAGTGTGCCTGTCATTTGCACATAATGGGGTCCCAAGAGGGTGAATTAAGTGATGCTATCCCACAAAATGGGCTATCATCTTTGGAAAGTTTCTTTATTATCAAATTTCTATAGAAACTTTTGCACACAGATTCTATTTTATTTTTAGTTTAGTTTCTCTATACCAAAAAATTGGCAGATGAAACATTGCATAATCGAGGTTCCCAATGGGTGTATGTCACAATATTCACCATTTGGGAACTTCAATCTGAGTCTATGTCTCTTTGAGGCCTAAGCAGAATGAGGTCCCCAGAGGGTGAATTTAGTTATGCTAGCCCGCTGAAGTTAGTTTGTTAAAAATAAATTCTGATTCCTTGAAATAATCTACTTACAGGTACATGTATATTAACATATATGTTCAGAATTTTTTTTAAGTTATGGATGATTTACCAATATTATTAGATACTTGCAGTTGGTTACATGGATTGAGATCTTCCCCGGCAGCTACAGGAGTCCCATTCAATTCCCTCAACCCCTAGCGGAAACCATATCTTTTATTCATGTGAAGAGATCTTACAATAACGCAATTATATACATCATAGGATTCCTACTTAGTGATATGTAGGGAATGTTTAGTCTTTAGATGATATTAAGTTGGAGTTCAACTTATTATTATTCTTATCAATGGATTATTTCTTCCAGAATTTCATAATAAAATAGGGTGAACCTGATGTGACTCAGTTACTAAGGATCTTAGCACATCACTGTGTCATTATATGTCCAGCGATAGCGAGCAAGTTCCTTTTCTAATGAGGGTGGTCATTCTGGTGGCATTAATTTAAATACAGATTGCATAGTGACAAAACGTTTCCAAGTCAAACAATCCAGTTCAAAGCTATTGCTGATGAAGTTCATCTTTGATGCCACTAATGCCTGATTGCAATAGTTCAAGATGACTTTTAATAATAAAAACGTATAATCTTCATTTCCTGATGTGATTGCGGTTTTTAAACATATTAAACATATAAGTGGCGGAACCAATGCAGCCCTTGAAATTGACATTTATCTTCTACGGCATTTCTTTAGAATTGCGGCTTTTTATACGGCATCGTATTCTGCCATAGCTAATTTTGAGGGCTGCCAATGTGTTTTTTATACTGTGTAATAATATTATTCCTTATAATTACATCTCAGTGAAAAATATCAATCTAAAATTCAGCCTGTTTGAGCTGGATTTTTTTTTTTAATATTTGTAACTTTATAGTGACGTTGCCACGATATTGTTTGTTTCCATGATGAAATTCATATGCTCAACATTCAGTATTCAGCATTTTGGAAACTATTTCAAAACTCTATGGAAAATGAATTGCATATATATACATGTAAATGTGATTTTTTTTCCCAGATATCAATGATGAGGAACCAAGGATAAGTTCTCCTAGGAAAATAAAACCTGTTAAAACTGAGAGCGGAAAATCAGCTAGCCGATGTCTGAGGTTGAACAACAACCAGTTACTGGATATGACAGGCCTGCCAGATGTGATAGAGAATCTGTTTGACAATCCATGTAATATTGCATGGATTGATCTGTCTTTTAATGAAATAAAGGAAATAGATGCTGTGAGTAGAAACTTTATCGAGATGGACATTTGTTTTTGTGTCATTATTTTGTTGTTGAGTCAGATGAGTAATACGATAATTAATGTAACATACAACTCATTTTATAGGCATTAGGTATCTGTGTGTTTGATCGCATGCATGTATGTGATTTAATTGTTAATATGACTCTCCTTGTAGCTTTATTCCTTGATGCAGTCATAGTATTATGAAAAAGAACAGCCTTGGATATAAAAAAAACATCTTTTGGGACCTTCATTTGTTGGCAAAAATTTATGTATTTTCATTATGTTTAGAAAAATATTTTTTTTAAATAATAGAAAAAAACAACTTGTAACCAGATTTATAAAAGAAAAAAAATCAACAAACCTTGAGTCCCAGGAAATGAGTTTGTTGAATATCTTATCTAACCTCAGGTTTACTTGCCAATCAATTCACTGTGTCATATTGAAGATTATACTGTAATTATCTTTCCACATACAGTTACCACCATACCTGTTAAGTTTTGAAAATAGCCATCCTGGAGATTTTTTTGCGGGAGGTATGCCCAAATATGCTCATGAGTGGCATGTTGAAAAAAACCCATTATTTTCATCTTTTTATTTATGGTGAAGATTATGTAATTTTATGAGCTTCTATTTGTGTTTATTTTATAAATATATATACCAAAATAAAACAGTGATGAAGACTAAGTTTTATACTGCTAATGTGAGTATATGCAGCATATAAAATAATACAACACTAATTTGAACAGCTGAAAAATAGTTTATTCGCGGGGCATACAAAGGTCAAGGGTACCTGCTGGTCCCCATCAAGGCTATACCTTTAGTGGTCTTCAAAATAGAAGAACACATTCTGTTAAAATAGAGTTCCCCCCCTTCTATTGTTTACAATGTCATGTCAGTTGAGGATCTAATATGGCCGTTAACGGTTATAGCATTTGGTTTGGTTCGTGGTCACAGTGAGATACTTCCGGTATTCACTCAAAACACGCAGGTATCCTCTATGTATAATAAGTTAAAAAAGCCATGATAAACTATGAGAAAAGATGAGAATGGATTTTTTTTTCATTGCAATTATTTTCCTCGACCAAAACCGGACCCACCCCATGGTTTCAACCGTTAAAGGGAGAAATTGTGGAAAATTTTTTTTAAATATAGAGCCCCACTCACTTGTATAAGGCTATAGCATGCACTACTATATGAATCTGATTGTTTCAATTCATTTTGAAGCTGTAATTTGTCATAGAAATGATTTTGGAAAAAAATTGCATGACATCAGAAAAAATCTGCATTCCGGGCTCGGGGACACCCACCCACCCGGTCCTTGTATCCTGTAATTTTTTTCATACCCCCCCCCGCTCCAGTTACCTTTTTCATGGTTTATTGAGATTGATCAACAGGCAAGCTACTATTCTGAGCTAGGACACAAATAATTATACCCACACTTTCGATGAGAATGGGGAACATATTGGATTGACCTCGTCCATCCATCATTCCGTCCGTCCGGACATCTATCACTTCATCCATCCATCCGGGCAGATATCTCAAACACCCGTTGTCGATCTGAATGAAATTTGGTATTGATGTTCACTACTATGAGGGTATTCAACAGTGTTCAATTGTTTTTTTCCGGATTTCCATTTTAGAGTTATTCATCTTTATTTATCTGGAAATGTTTTTTTTTTGTCTGTCCGAGCAGATATCTCCACCACTGTTTGACGAATCTCAATGAAATTTGGTATGGATGTTCACTGCTATGAGAGCATTCAATGGAGTGTTCAATCGTTTTTCCAGATTTTCCGTTCTAGAGTTGTTTATCTGGAAATATTTTTGTTTTTTGTTCTTCGTTAGAGCAGATATCTCCACTGCCAGTTGATGAATCTAATAAAATTTGGTATGGATGTTCACTAAAATGAGGGTTATCAATTGAGTATTCAATCCTTTTATTGAGTGTTCAATTGTGTTTTTCCTGTTTTCCGTTCTAGAGTTATTCATCTTTGTAGATTTGGAAAATATTGTTTTTTTGTCTGTATCTCCACCACCGGTTGACGGATATCACTGAAATTTGGTATGGATGTTCACTATTATCATTGCAATCAATTGAGTGTTAATTGCTTTGTTCATGTTTTCCATTCTACAGTTATTTATCTTTGTTTAAATGAATTGGGAGTTTTTTCCTGTCCAAGCAGATATCTCACCCATACTTTGTCAGTTCGAATTTGCCACGGTGGGGGTATGCCAGCATTGCTGGTGCAATCTCGGTTATAGGTCACATGACACTGTTGTCACCAGTGTTTGCATTGTCGGTGATGGCCAATTTTTTTTTAAATTGGCCGATAAAAATTTCATTTGGCCAAATGTTTTTTTTTTACCCCAAATGGAGACGGAAAGCTAATTCAAAAGTGCTGAATAGATCAACAGTGCCGGCGAACATGCAGGTTTCGTACTTTGGGAATATTGTACCATGAATACCCAAATTTATTTTGTAATGGAGCACTGATTGAATGGTGATGGCTCTACAAAGGGGACATTACACAACTCTTTGACATCTAAATACTGGTATGAAGTTTACAAACCGTTCTACTCTGTACTATTATCCCTATGGATATAAAGTGTTTTCATTGTCCCCCGAAAAAATAAATTTTCGGGGGCACTATAGAAACGGGCTCCGTCCGTCCGTTCGTCGTACCGTCCGTCCGTCTGTCACACTTTTGAGTACCTCAATGGTGTAATCATCTCCTCCTACAGATTTCATCCCAGAGATTTGAAACTTCAGAATATTGTTGCCCATATATTGATGTGCAACATGTATATAGATGACGGAAAAATTATTTTTTGACGGAGTTATTAACCCTTTTCGACATAGAAAATTTCAACATTTTTTATAATTTTCTGTATGAGGGTACCTTCATGGTGTAATCAACTCCTCCTACAGTTTTCATCCTAGAGATTGAAACTTCAGAGTCTTGTTACCCACATATTGGAGATGTGCAACATGTATATAGATGACGGACAAACTATTTTTTTTACGGAGTTATTAACCCTTTTCGACAATTTTTTTAATTTCTTTAACAAAGTGGCATCGACTTGCCACATTTTCAGGGGACACTGTGGTCGGCTGACCTTTTATTTTAGGCTCCATTTTTTTCACTCCCATTGAAGGTTGATAAATTGTTTCACAGATTTTAGCAGCCAAAAATTAATAAACTTACAGGGCCAAATAATGACCATACAGGTGGGACACTTATCCGGACAGTACATGTTTGCTTATTTGGCACTCAAGAGTATACTCTTAACTCTTTAATGACTAGAGCTGCGCTGGTGCAGCATTAATGATCCTGTGCCAGTGCATTGTCTTATATATGTGAGTCTCCCGTAGGGAGTCTCGCATATATAAGAGAATGCACTGGCTTACAAGGTCAAGGTAAATATTGTTAGGCCAATGTATTATCTTATATATGCGAGGTTCCCGTTCCCTATGGGAGACTCGCATATATGAGAATGCATTGGCACAGGGTTTTCACAAAATATTCAGGAAGATCCAGTCATCGAAGGGTTAAGGATTCATTTTTAAGGATATTAAGCTTTTAAGTAAAATAAACAGCAAGTTTTTGAACATGTCAGCTGAAAATAATTCCTTGTTTTCAGCATTCTCTTACCTTATTCCTGTTTGTTTTCAGACAATTTGCCAGTGTGAAAACCTACGAATGCTTTATCTTCATGGAAATGCCATCAGAAACTTGAAGGAAGTTGACAAGATTGCATCTTTGTCCGGCCTACGAAAATTGACATTGCATGGAAATCCAATAGAGAATGAGAAGGTATAATATATCTGGCAATATTAGGATATCACCCCAACCATGGAATATATGTTGTGACTACATACCCCCCCCCCCCCCCCCCCCCCCCCAGCAAAACTTGAAGGAAGCTGATGTAATTCATTGATAGGTACATGTATAATACCGGTACAGTTAACTGAGTCGGTATAATATAGCGGGTGATATGAGGGTGAACATAACATTATACTATATAATTACTTGCACCAGTCTATGCTGGACGCAAGTAATGTTTTCAATCTGTCCAGATCTCTGTTTGTTTGTCTGTTCAGATGTCTTCCGCAAATATGTTACGTCATACCGGAAGTACAGAATGTAAAGAATGCACATGCGCTAATAAGAAATTGTTGCACCAATTGTAATTTAAAACCACATATATACTTAATTTGCATTGTTATCTGGTTTTATTTTGGTGAAATCAACTAAAATTCATGAGTCTGTGCATCAATTGCTTACAGTAATGCCCTAAATAATCGACTCCTTAACCGAGTAATTTTTCAGGATTTAGTCGGAAATATGGCTTGTTACCATTCATCGGAAAGCTCTGAGTTTTCCGATGAATGGCAACAAACAATATTTCCGACTAAATCCTGAAAAATTACCCATAATTCTGCTGTGGTTAAGGAGTCGATAATTTAGGGCATTATTGTACCATACAGATATTAATATCATATGATGATTCATGGGGCTTATGCCAATTATAATGTCTAAGCAGTCAGTATAGATTTGAAGCACAATACCACAAAGATGAAGAAAAATTGGTCTAGACTATTGAATTTTAACTTGTTTCCCTTTCATTTTCAGGGATATCGACAGCATGTTCTGTCCTTACTTCAAGGTATTCAGGAACTCGACTTCAGCCCAGTGACGAAGGGTGATAAACAAACTGCTGCAACATGGAAACGAATGAATGTGTCGGGACGGAGGAAAAAAGAAAATAATGAAGACAAAGATTGAGATGATTGTGTGATTTTTTATTTAGATGCCAATGTGCATCAAACTATGAACAAAGAAAGCTCTAAATGCACACCATTCTAATCCAAGATTGAGATGATTGTGTGATTTTAATTTAGATGCCAATGTGCATCAATTTGACAAACTACGAACAAAGAAAACTCTAAATGCGCACCATTCTAATCTAATTACAAGTTGAACACTGCTTGTTTGATGAATAACATTAATAGATTTTTGTTTGAAATACCTGATAGTAGTTTAGGTTGAACAACTTTTATACAGATCATGCTATGAATCTCTACTCTGGCTACCTCTACAAACATAGCCAGAGTAGAGGTTCATGGAAAAGCAGTTGGTTCTCGTTGGTTCTCAAGAGCATGGTTCTCGCATATGGTCTTTTCACTATGGGTACCTTCTTGGAACAAGTTGAGTCATGTTTCATTTGTGATATTCTATGCGTCTTATTACATGTTATCAGGGAAAACCCTTGTATATATTTTATTTTAAGCATGCTACAAATTAGAATTTTATTAGAGAAATGTTTTTTTACTCCTATGTGAAAATTTTAGTGTGTACTGTTTCACATTTAAGATGAATGTTTCTTTTAATACAACTGAAGCAATTTGTTTTGTTGCTATTTTAAATTCTGTAATTCTGTAATTTCTATTGCCAATTACAGGCGTTCCTTAATTCTTTCATGACGGGAGCATCTCTGGTGCAACATTAAAGATCCTGTGGCAATGTGTTCTCTTATATATGCGAGTCTGCATAGGAAGCTTCACATATATATTTAAGATAATGCACTGGCTTACAAGGTCAATGTAAATAGAGTTACACTAATGTATTATCTTATATATGAGAGGCTCCTTGAGCAATATTTAAATAGAATTTCTTAATATTTAGTACATGATTCACTTAGTACATAGTTCACTCATGAGAAGGCACAGGTCACGTTTGAATTTGCTCATGGTCCGATTAATTTTGACAGAGTTATGCCCCTTTTCTGACTTAGAAATCGTTGTTTTCGGACAAGTAGATCTTATGGTTTTCTTTCATGTGATATACAAAATGGATCGGGCACAAGTTGTTTAAACTTTTCAGATGCCTCTGATCAAAAAAGACACATGTTGATTTCATGTTTTATTTTAATATATATATATCAGTACATGTGTACCATCTTCAGATATTTCTGGAATAAACACTCGTCAGCAATTAAAGATGGAGTGTCTCTTTCCATATACCAGTTACAACATTTTTTCATAAAATCTTATAATAGCAGTGGCTTCTTGACTCCAAAAAGCAATGGCAAAACATGAACATAATAAAAATAAAATTTAGTTTTTGTAGGAAGAAAAAATTGCTAGCTTATATCTAGTGATCTTTATATCTTCAAAACTGGCAAAACTGAACAGATAGAAGAATAGCTATTTAAAGTCATATTATGTTCTTAATTGAATTCAAGTCACATTATTCACTTTAGCAATGCAAAAAGTAGTTAAAATGAATGCGATATGCCAAACAAGAGCTACATGACAATGAGATTACAAAAACATACCATGTAATTATTTATTATTATTGGGCCGAATCATTCCTCTTATTCATTTTTGTCTGAGGTTTACATGACATTTATAATTGTTCCAGATTATTTCTAAAATTTTCCATCTTTGGTGGTGATATCTGCCCAACTGTGGTTTTTAATGAAGTTCAGTTGGCCACACTAAAGAAAATTGACATACCCGACAATAATTGGCCAATGTGAGTGTAAGCTATCACTTTAACAAAATTACATAACCTTTCAGTCTGTCAGACTTAATTTCAGAGACTTATTTATTTTTATTGAATTGTCTTTGCAACTGTACCCGGAAGAGATACACCATCTTTAAGAACTACATCCCTTTTTATTTGTTTTATTAAATAAAGCCTCGTTGAAGGGAAATAATTGGCATCAGACTGGACAGTAAATGTGCTCATAAAATATTGTCCCCTTTGTTTTTATATATCTCAATTATACATTGTTAATAGTGACATTAAAACGATATTTATAACAGATTCATTCTAAATATCTTGACTCAACTTTCCAGTGTTTTTTTGGGGGGGGGGGGGGGGGGGGTAATACAACATGCATTAATGGTGGAACAAAATTCCAATACGGTAGCAGTACACAATTTATCGGATTGTAGGGGGTCTGAAAAATAGGTACTAGTATCTGGTTGGGGGGGGGGGGGGGGCATATCAGCCAGTGTAGCCTGTGTTAATAGTGACATTACTGGTTTGAAGGTTTAATTATTTTACAGAACTGGGAAAGTTCGCAACAAAAGTGAAAAATTTGGATTCATAACATGATTTTCAAATTGAGGCCAACTCGGGTTATAGGCAAATAGCCCGATTTCTCTCCCCTGAATTCTGTCATCTGCACTGTTTTTATATGGGTTGTCCGTCCGTCCGCTTTTGGTTTCCGGATGATAACCTTAGATTGAATTGAGTGAACTGAACCAAATTTGGTATGTTAGTTTACCACACCAAAATACAGATCAAGTTCGAATATGGGTTTCGTCCGCATGATTTTGACTGAGTTATGCCCCTTTTCGACTTAGATTTTACCTGATTTGTGGTTTCCGGATGATAACTTTAGATTGAATCAAGTGAACTGAACCAAATTTGGTATATTAGTTTACCACCCCAAAATACAGATCAAGTTCGAATATGGATTTTGTCCACATGATTTTGACAGTTATGCCCCTTTTTCGACTTAGATTTTACCTGATATGCGGTTTCCAGATGATCACTTTAGATTGAATCAAGTGAACTGAACCAAATTTGGTATACAGATAAAGTTCAAATATGGGTTCTGTCTACATGTCCACTCTACTCCAGAAACAGGGATATTATGCCACGCCCTGACGGCGTGCTCTTGTTAGTCGAGTTTTTCAAAAACTCGACTTATGGTTTGGCGAGGGACGGTTGGCGGGCGGCCGGGCAGGCGGACCTAAAGAATGCCTTATAACTTTGACATTTGTGAACGGATTCAAAAAAAATTTGGGTATGGCAGTTGCTCCCAATGACTATTTACTTACTGCCTGTAGAAAATGGGTCATGTCCGAACTTTTTGCCAAGAGTTATCCATCTTAGATGGTTTTTAGTTAAGTTTTTCACCGATAGCGCGAGTTATATTAACCAATTTCAACAATATTTGGTATATGAGACTCTTGCAACAATATCTCGGACGAGTTCGAAAACCAGGTTTGTCCAAATTTTTTCCCGGAGTTATGGGTCTTAGTTTGTCTATTTTTAGCAATTTTATCACCGATAGCTCGATGAAATATTAACCAATTTCAACAATATTTGGTATATGAGTCTCCTGCAACAATATCTCGGACGAGTTCGAAAACCAGGTTTGTCCAAATTTTTTTCGCGGACTTATGGGTCTTAGTTTGTCTATTTTTAGCAATTTTATCACCGATAGCGCGATAACTCGATGAAATATTAACCGATTTCAACAATATTTGGTATATGAGTCTCCTGCAACAATATCTCGGATGAGTTTGAAAACCAGGTTTGTTCGAATTTTTTTCGCAGAGGTTATGGGTCTTAGTTTGTCTATTTTTAGCAATTTTATCACCGTTAGCGCGATAACTCGATGAAATATTAACTGATTTCAACAATATTTGGTATGTGAGTCTCCTGCAACAATATCTCGGACGAGTTCGAAAACCAGGTTTGTCCGAGTTGTTTTCGCGGAGTTATGGGTCTTAGTTTGTCTATTTTTAGCAATGTTATCACCGTTAGCGCGATAACTTGATGAAATATTAACCGATCTCAACAATATTTGGTGTATGACTGTCCTGCAACAATATCTCGGACGAGTTCGAAACCAGGTTTGTCCAAATTTTTTTCGCGGAGTTATTGGTCTTAGTTTGTCTATTTTTAGCAATTTTATCACTGTTAGCGCGATAACTCGATGAAATATTAACCGATTTAAACAATATTTGGTATATGAGTCTATTGCAACAATATCTTTGACGAGTTCGAAAACCTGGTTTGTCCGAAAAAAAATTCTGGAATTATGGGTCTTAGTTTGTCTAATTTAATCACAATTTTATCACCGTTCGTGCGATAACTCAATGAAATATTAACGGATTCAATTGATATTTGGTATATAGGTCTATTGCAATAATATACCACCGTCCAACTTTTTTTCCCGGGGGTTGTGCACCTTATTGGCAGAAGTTTGGTTCGACTGCCAAAAAACTCGACAAAAGCATCTTAGATGCGTACCCCTTGTTTTAAATTGCTATGATAACTTTTTTGTTCTATTTCAAATATTTCTAAGCTCTAACATACCTCTAACAGGTGGAAGAAGATTATTTTATGCTGACATTTGCTCTGTCATGGTCCTTTTTGTGTGTTGAAAATGGTCAATTTGAGTCAAAAATGGGTATAATTAAGTGTCTTGTGTGTGCAAACCAAGGCACAAAACTCTTGACAAATTGTACAAAGAAGCTAAAGTACAGACATTGGATATTTCCTAACATTTCTGTCGAAATAAAACATGCTTGATAGATCCTATGCCAAACATAATGGTTCAGCAAAATTTGAAGTACAGTACCACCTGCCAGGTTGGTCAAAATTGCTGGAAATTGTGTATTGCAACCTAATTGAATAACCAATAACTTACATAATTTTCAAGTTTCAAGGTAAGCCTAGTGATTAATTAGTTGATCAAATAGAAAAGTTCATGATAAACTAATACACAAATTTTATATATATGTAGCATGAAACGAGGTTTATATGACTTGTCAGTTTTATTCATCTTTCCACACAGATGACCTCACAATTTTTCTATTTAGGTAAGATACAACAACTACCTGTTTGACAATGATTCTAGAGTACTTTTGTCGGAATTCAGTGGTACCAGCCTATTTTTGATAAAAAGGGGGCCAAATTTCAATTTTTAAGGACCTGAACCTGCAAAATTGGGGTTCAGGCTTTTTTTTTCTTCAAAAAGCTGACCACCTAATTATAATTTTATGACACCTATATGTATAATTTAAGTATGTAACTCATAATAAACTGGACCATGGCAAAGGATTGCCGAAGTCTAACAATCTGAATTAAGAGGGCTGCGCTTACAATCAGGTTTGGTTATGGTCCATGTTCAGACTTGGAAACTTGTCCCTAAGAATGTTTACATTGTATCTTAAGCATTGGTTTTGGGACTACAATGTCAATGTTTATAGACCAGCAGGGGGCAAACATTGTCCACAGAGCTTGGGTTTTTTTTCTATTCATAACAGGAATGTCCCTTTATAAGTACATATTACTAAATAAATGCTTTATAAGTACATCAATCATTTGGTACTACACGCTCGGTATAATAAAGTAAGTTTATTCTACTTGTGAATGTTTGGCTGTACGTGTTCAGACCGACTCAGTTCATCATCATGCTGTGTTGATCCATTGCAGTGTCTGTGTTTTAATGTTTACAAACTTCAGCTACAGATTCAATGAACTACCCCTGTTGGGCAAATCTCGTCAGTAGTGCACACTACCGGTAGTCATTGAAATTTGTTTTAGTCTTGCATGAAGACTATCACAAACACCATTGACACGGCCTTTTCAAACTTAAGTCACACATTTTGCTGACGCTATTTGGTTAACCTGGGTAACTACGTACCAATTTCAGCAAGCTGGGTAGTTAGTTCATTTTTTCGAATCTGGATGAAGCTGGGCAGTTACTTACCAATTTCAGTGAAGCTGGGTAGTTCAATAAAAACAATTTAGTCTAGATAACTTAGTACCAAAAACTATACGATAACAACATAAAATTATGCAATGTCATTACGAGCCCACTGGAAAAAAGTCGGATGAATCACCCATGATAATATTCGAGTTTGCCATACAATGAACGGTTATGTAGGAACTTGATAGGTACGGTGGTGGGATAGTGATATGGCGAGTGTTTGTTACTGAGGCATGACTCCGCTACACATAATTAATGGCAATTTTAGTGCCAAAATTATAGAGCAAGGACAGTCAGAGAATTTATGACTCAAAGGCAGTGTGTAACATGGATGGACTGTCCTATAAAGAGTACTGATTGCAACCTTATCGAGCATGTGTAGGACATGCTTGGCAGGAGAATATAGTCAGCAGACAGTCACCACCATACAAGTGATGATCTGCAACATTTTCGGATGCAGGAATTTATAAATAAATGAGACAACATAGACATTTCAGAAATTTGAAAGGTGATGAACAGTATGCCATGCTTCATCAGAGAAGTTGCAGGTACAATGTACACAAGGTGGCCCACCAGATATTGACTATGTAATTATCTTTTCAAGCACACAAAAGGGCACTTTTAAGGATAAAATTCCACAATAAATTGATTAAATAAAGATCTGTCTTCCCTGGCTCGAATGATTTGCTTTACGTTTACATACAAAAGGGTAAGGGGTAGACCCCGAAGCCACGACAAATAGTTTTCATGGCTGGCTCAACCGATTTTCGTGGCTGGTTAGCTAGCTAAGCCGGCTTAGTCACGACGTTCGTGGCTGACGAAATATGGCGGCTCAGCCGGCTGAGATGTTCATTCAGCGTATTTTCGTTTCCGAAATGTTCCTAATCCCCTGTTACCGGTTATAGACGCCGTTTTTTAGCGTTTGTGGTGAACCCGTATAATTCCAGACCACACGTAATCTTTTGATGTTGGGCTTTTCCATTATGGCGAAATTTCACGAAGGACTGGCATGGATATACTATGTAGTTTCCCATCTAATCGGTATAAGTAGTTACATTGGGACTTCTGTCGACTTCAGACTGCTGTCATCACTGCCATCTTGCGATATATTCAAACTATTTTCTATTCTTATGTGTATATATTGACAAATGCCAGTGATGTCTGAGACTGGGTGTGGTCGATATAAACAATTTATATTTTAACCCTTTCAATACCGAATGGATGCGCCCATTCAGTTATATGAAAGCATGCATTGGGATAGTCTATTCCACATTAAGGGGCCATGTGTTCTGATAATATAACAACCATGCCGTGTCCATGCGAGTATGCCAATAGTAGGCAATGCGGTTTAGTTCTTTGCGATTCACAGTACAGTTGTGCTTGACATATAAGCCCATGCACACGGCTCAGCCATTTTACAATTCCGGCGGCGGAGATTTTTAAATGTGGCTGGCGTTAGATATAATAAGGCTGGCGGCGGCTTGTGGCCAATATGGCTGGTGGCGGCGGCGTGCGATGGCGGCTTCGGGCTCTAGTAAGGGGGGAAGGGGCTTAACTTTTTTGAATAGTATATGTGAGGACACTAGACATCAATGCAAAAGCTCAAACATTATCGGACCCATACACAGTGTTTTGACATGTAAAACAAAATTCTTTTGAAAAAAAATTGAGTAAAGTGGCGGATAAGAACCACCTGAAAAATGGGAATGTCCCATGTTAATGCAACATATTATTGTGATATTTAACTGTTCTTAAGAAATGAATGCGTTTTATTGATGTGTTGTGCCACTGGTGGTTCACACTAAACGGTGGGTCACATTAAACGGCCAGAGTGCTATATCCCCCAATAAAATGTATGTTAGCCCAGTATTCTGCCTGTTAATTATCAAGTAATTAGTCTACAGTATGGATACACATTTAAAATCAAGCCCAGTTATTATACCAACCCCTTGTGGTCATTTGTCGGTCAACGAGATGTGATGTTGGTGTTTACAGTGTTTTATTGGGGCATAAAATGCATAACCCAAAAGGCAATTGATATGCAACAGTATCTAGTGTTAAACACACTGATCATGTAAATACATTATATAAAATGTTCCGACTTTATATATAACTAGCCGATGAGCCCGACGTTGTCCGGGCTATTCAAAAACCAAATTTCAATTCGATAGCTCTACCCGTTTCCGAGATCTGGTCTGCGCATGCGCGAATATGGCGTCGCACGGGCTCGGCGACCCGATACAATTCGTATCCGGGGCAAGATACATTCACATACCAAATTTCAAGTCGATAGCTCCACCCGTTTCCGAGATCTCGTCTGCGCATGCGCGAAGCTGGCGTCGCACGGGCTCGGCGACCCGATAAAATTCGTATCCGGGGCAAGATACATTCACATAGCAAATTTCAAGTCGATAGCTCCACCCGTTTCTGAGATCTCGTATGCGCATGCGCGAAGTGGGCGCCGCACGGGCATGCCAATACGACAACGTTCATCGCCTGGTCAAACTACACACACATACCAAGTTTCGTCCCGATCGGTCGAGAATCGTAGATTTGTATTAATGACAAACATACAGACAGACAAACATACAGACAGAGGTCTTCAAAATATATATGAGACTAGCCGATGAGCCCGACGTTGTCCGGGCTATTCAAAAACCAAATTTCAAGTCGATAGCTCCACCCGTTTCAAAAACCAAATTTCAAGTCGATAGCTCTACCCGTTTCCGATATCTGGTCTGCGCATGCGCGAAGCTGGCGTCGCACGGGCTCGGCGACCCGATAAAATTCGTATCCGGGGCAAGATACATTCATATAGCAAATTTCAAGTCGATAGCTCGACCCGTTTCCGAGATCTCGTCTGCGCATGCGCGAAGCTGGTGTCGCACGGGCTCGGCGACCCGATAAAATTCGTATCCGGGGCAAGATACATTCACATAGCAAATTTCAAGTCGATAGCTCCACCCGTTTCCGAGATCTCGTCTGCGCATGCGCGAAGCGGGCGCCGCACGGGCTCGCCAATACGACAACGTTCCCCGCCTGGTCAAACTACACACACGTACCAAGTTTCGTCCCGATCGGTCGAGAATCGTAGATTTGTATAAATGACAGACAGACAGACAGACAGACAAACAAACATACAGACAGAGGTCTTCAAAATATATATGAGATTAGCATCATGCTAGATTCAGAATAGAAATTGCAATTTATCGAATAAACAACAGCACGTCGTCGGGGCATGGCATAATACGCTGTTCATGGAGTATAGTGGGGCATGTAGACAGAACCCATATTTGAACTTGATCTGTGTACCAAATTTGATTCAGTTCACTCGATTCAGTTTAAAGTTATCATCAGGAAACTGCATAACAGGTAAAATCTAAGTCGAAAAAGGGGCATAACTCAGTCAAAATCACGCGCACGAAACCCATATTCGAACTTGATCTGTATTTTGGGGTGGTAAACTAATATACCAAATTTGGTTCAGTTCACTTGATTCAATCTAAAGTTATCATCCGGAAACCGCAAATCAGGTCAAATCTAAGTCGAAAAAGGGACATAACTCAGTCAAAATCATGCGGACAAAACCCATATTCGAACCTGATCTGTATTTTGTGGTGGTAAACTAATATAACAAAGTTGGTTCAGTTCACTCGATTCAATCCAAAGTTATCATCCGGAAACCAAAAGCAGACGGACGACGGACGGACAACCCATTTACATAATACGACCGTTTTTTCAAACGGGCGTATAAAATAAAAATAAAAAGGGCTTGTTGCGGATACTATATGCCCACCAAGTAATATAATAAAATAACACCACAATTATGAAGTTCACAATCATATAATAATATCAATCATTTAATAATATCTAAATAGACAACTGTAGCTACAATATGTTCACAGGATACAGGTAATACAAATATATATAAAATAGACATAACTTATAAAACTCAACAAGATCCTGATGGTTCTACATATCTTCGAAACAAATTATAAAACTTGACTTCTCGTCCTTCGTAAGACTTGCACATAGGCATTGTACATTCTGGTTTGCTTTATTTTATCTTGGTATCATCTATTTAGTAACCCTTCCGCCCCCTGAATCTCTGTCTCATATCATACTGAAAAGAATTAAACAGGGTGTTTAAACATTTAGGGTACAGTACCCCTTTTAGTTATAAAACATAAGCAGATACAAAATAACAAATCCAGTTAATGCAGTACCATGTTGCATTATGAAGCTACGATAGGCCACTAAATTTGATTCGAGCCTTGCTATCAAATTTTGTGCACTCGAGCAATAAATTTTGTATCGAATTGCAACTCATTTAATAGAGATCCTCTATATAAATACAATCGACATATAAGTCTACGCACATGCATCTGAAGTCTGCAAGTATCCACATGTTTATAAGAGCGTTCACTTTTTCTTCTATGCAATTTCCACACAACAACATGTGTGTTAATTCACTGTCTAGCATACGGGTTTCATCGATGTGATGCTATACAATAACTGAGAAGGAAATGAAGATACAATGAAAAACACTCTTATTTCTTTATTTAAAGTGTTAATGTTGTGTCATTTCCTTGTTTAGAATATACACGCACCGATTTACTATGACTTATTTGGCATCTGATGTGCAGAAGCCGATCGTTTGGTCAAGATGTCACATTGCTCTCTGCAACCTATTTTCAGTGGACATCTATTCCCCGTTAGAAAGGATTTTTTCCATGACAGTCGCCAGTCTCAATCGATTTACATGTAGATTGAGTCTGGATTCATTTAGACTACATAAAGCTCAAACATGGACTTTGTTAAAATTAACTTACGAAAGCTCGTTTACATTCAAAGAATGTGAATTGCAGAGCGAAGCATTCCTCTGGAACAGATGATGCATGAGCATGGTTTACCAGACATTCTCTTGGTGAATTTCCTCCCTGTAACAAAATCAAGTACCATTCCTCATTAGGCAGTCACAATACCTCAACTCTATATATAACAATTTGAACTTTAAATATAAGGAAAAGTTATTTGAGTAATGGTTTGTGGTGGGGCCTGAATATCTTCACCGCCAACCCAAACTGTGACTCAAACAGATTGTTCTTGGAAGAAGTAAATTTATCGCCGTTTCATGACAAAATAAAGCAAAATGAGAGTGTCAATGACACTGCAGCTCAACTTAGAGAGGGGATACTGTCATACAATACAGACAATAGCAGGCCTTAAAATCCATCAAAATTTGCGAGAATCAATTTATAGCATTTCTATAGCAAATCAGCTTCTTTCACGAGAATCAAACTGAGAATCAAGATTCTGATTCTCGTCAGATTTTAAGCCATGCAATAGAGCGATAAGGAATGCTGAATGTTTAAATTTTAAGGATGTGTCATGTGAAGTGTGCCAAAGGATTTAGTCATATGCAGAGTAATATCCAAATTCGAACTTGGTCTGCATCTTCTCAAATGTGAACCACGTACCAAATATTAGAAATTCTCTTAAATATTGCTCAAGTTTGCATGTGCACAACATGAGAACAGCACTTTCTAAGTCGAAAAAGGGGCATAACTCCAACAAAATTCATTGGACCGTTACCAAATTTGAACTTTACCTGCGTCTTCTCAAATGTGAACCATGTAACAAATATCAAGAAATACAAAAAGGTCAAATTCTGGCAATTTGACTTCAGCTAGACGATGACCTGCGTGAGCTACACACCAAGTATCAGAGATTCTTTTGAAGATGGCTCAATCTATCATTTAGACAACACAATTATTATTATTTCTATAAAGTCAATTAAATCAAACTTGGCCTGCATCTTCTCAAATGTGAAGCATTTACCAAATATCAAGAAATTCCGTTGAATATTGCTCAAGTTACCATATGGACAACCCGAAAACAGCAATTTATAAGTTGAATAAAAAGTTGCAGACCCCACGTCCCCCGAATCAAGGTGGCTTTTTGAGACGTTGGCTTTTTTTAAGAACAAAGAATTCAAATTCTTGCAAAATTTGACTCAAACTAGATGATGACCTGCATGTTCTCAAAGGTGAGCCACTCACCAAGTATAAAGAAATTGTTTTGAAGAATGCTCAAGATACTATGCGAAAAACAGCGCTTTCTAATTAAAAAAGGTGACATAACTCCATCAAAAATCATCAGACCATGACCAAATTCGAACTTGGTCTGCATCTTCTCAAATGTGAACCACTTGAAAGGGTTTTAGTGAGAGATAGTAGCCAATTTCAGAGATGTAATTGTTGACTCTGTAGACTTAAAGCTTCAGCCCAAAAGTTTGACCAAAGCGGCCAAATACAGCGTGAATACTGCTGTACACAAAACTGGACATTGCGGTATACCTTTTTGACACAATCACTGTTTCGGAGACATTCGAGCAAGTCTTCTTTCAATCCAGAACATGATTCTCTAGTTTTCTTATCAATCTCTTCTTTTTCCTCATAGAATTTGGGCATATCTGCATCTGTAATACGATTATATCACATAATTAATTACCTTACAGTTTCTGTGATAATCCAGATTAAACTACAGTTCAATTTAATTTTGTTCTGCTCAAAATAAATCATGTCACCTTATTTCAGTTTGTAAAGTAGCTCCCATTAGTTAATTAAATACTGAGTTTATCATCCCCAGAATGAATAATATAAATTTTCTACTACTTATGCAAGGTATGTTTGGAGTAGTTGTGGCTCAGTTTGGGTCAAAGGGTGGTAAATATGCAAGTTATCTATACTATATATTTTGAGACTTCCGTATATATATATATACTAGAAGGTGACCCGACTTCGTCCGGGCTTTGACCTTGAATTGTCCATTTTGAAGGTCAAGGTCACTTCGTCCGGGCTTTGACCTTGAATTGAAGGTCAAGGTCAAGTGGGGTCACGATTTGACCAGTCCAAAAACACTGCCCGGACAAAAGTACCCGACAAACGTGCCCGTCGAAATCCATCCGGTTTTACCCGATTTGACCTTGAATTGATCATTTTGAAGGTCAAGGTCAGGTCGGGGTCACGATTTGACCCGTCCAAAACACCCAGTGGACAAAAGTAACCCCACGTATCAAATTTCGTCGAAATCCCATCAAAATTGGCGATTTGACCTTGAAGTTACCGGATTTCAAGGTCAAGGTCACGTCGCACGGGCAAATGAATATGCTTATGAGACTCGCCATAAGAAAGTACCCCCACATACCAAGTTTCATCGAAATCCCGTGATATTCGGGCGTTTGACCTCAGAAATCCCGGTTACAAACCAACACTCACAATTTCGTATTTACGCAAACGTATACGGGAACAAGTGCTTTCCTATTTTTAGAACGCAACACATGATACCAAACAAAATTACGTCGCGTTGGTGATGGCGTTCACGACGGGATTAATTGACTGTCCGCTCTTTGCGAGGATGGGGTTCACGACGGGATTAACTTTGCGGGGACTATTGACCATCTCGTAAGGGTGGACAACCTCCGTCAGGGGCTGCTCAATGGCCACGGGCAGGTTAAAAAAAATCATACCTCTTCTGGGTCTGGGCGTGTATAGACATGAGCGTGTTGTGTTCCTAAGAACGCGGAGTGTGTTGTGTTCCTAAGAACGCGGATCGGGTAAGTTTTTCCGCCCTAGGTGAGCTCAAACTTCGTATATAAGTGTAAAAACACACGGGGATCGTCGAAACATTCTTATGTCTGTCGTTCCATCGGGTCAGTCTTAACCTTCAAACGGGTACCCACAAATTATATATTGTGACCCGACATGACCTTGACCTTGAAAATGATCAATTCAAGGTCAAATCGGGTAAAATATTGAAAAACCCAATATTAACTCATTGAAAAACCCAAACAAAACATTGTCATGTTTCTGACTAAGCACGCCAGTGGCGGGCTAACCTGCTAGTTATTATATATTTTGATATGGTTTGCTATCTCTATGGTACTGGTATCATCATATTCTCATCCCTTTTCTTCCAGTTGTACTATGCACAGCTGCTCCTGACTTCTGTGTGGTGACTCGGGGTAACTCGGCAGATGGTATAATGGCGTTAAGTTTTTTAAACTTTGATTAAATAAGAATATACATTTTCATTAAATTGAGCAAGGAGTTCAATCTAAAAAAAAATGTTTAAATTAAATTCTTTGAAGTAAACCAGCTAGTGAAATTGGTTGGGATAATGCTTTTTTACATTGAAGCTCCCTGTATATTTCTTTTTATGGCAGACGCCCAGATTGTGTATATATTTATATATATATGGAGTTTTGAATATTCATGAGTTCTATATATGGAATTCATGAATATTCAAAAGCTCCATATATGGAAAGCTACTCCAGAACTTTTATCTGTATTACTGACTGCGTGAACGGGGTGGATGGATCCAATATGGTCAGGCCAGGCACAGGTGCGAAATTTTTAATGTGATTTAAGTCCAATTCCTCTGTTCCAACACATGCATCAAATTATTGCATTGCAAATTTACTTTTACTGGACCAACCTAATATTGAGCTTCACACAAATAACTCACAACAGTCTTGATATCTTGTATGCGACATTTGCTTAAGGATGTTTCCATTAAAACTTGTAAAAGAAAATAGTTTTAAATTGACTTTTCATTCGGCAAATCGTTCTGTGACAGCTTCGCTCTGCCATCTTTAAGCTTATGCCTTATACTAAGATAAAATGAAACAAATATTCTGATTGGCAGCTCAAATAGGCGCTGTCTATGTGTTTATAAGTATGATTCTTATTAATTTTCACTGGTTGGAACGTATGGAAATTGGAAAACCACATGCCTTTACCTACCGGCCGGAACGTCATGACGTCGCGGCCGGTTTCCTATTCTGGACTATAATCAATTCCCCTTGAGTTTATTTTTTATATCTCAATAAATACTCAATGACATGAAAAATGATTTAGTGATTAAAAAAATCCATCTGTTTTAGCTGTAAATTTTTTATCTAAATTAGGTTTGGCTCAATGGAGATCCAGCCGATTGAAAACAGGTTACAGTCTCCATTTTCTGCAATTATGCAATTTATGGGCGCCGCCATCTTGATTCTCGCAACCTCTTGTTTCGAGTTAGGTCATATAGCCTTACATGTATATGGCTCATAAGTGTAATAAAATGTAGAATTATGGGTAGAAATTTTTATGACGTATTCCGGTTGTATTAATAACTTCAATTGTGCAAAGAAATTCCCCCTAATTTACATAATTTGTGCAAGCGATCACCCGATGTTACACATGCTTTACAAGTTTTGTTATGAAAATTACACTTTAATCAAATTAATGAGCTGTAAAAAAATTCTATGCGACCCTACCATTTATTTTTGCACTTAAAATGAAGCTTGTGTGATCTTCTTTCTGGTGATATGGGCAGAGTAGCGGTCCAACTCGGCCCAATTTGAGTTATTTACTTTTTCCTAGAAAGCACATGGTGATATTTTGTGGTATTTGTACACAAAACGCCATGTGTTTACGTCAAAATAACATAACGTCATAGGCGTAGTGACTGGAGGCAAAAAATTTCAACTCCAGAAAATATGGGAAATTCCAAAATTTCAATCGCTCATAACTTTTTTTTTGCTCAATGTCATTTAAAAAGAATTCATGTTTTGGATTCAGAATGAGAACACCTTTAAAATGACACACACTATTATGGATAACATAACAGTAACAATTTTGGCCTCCGGTCAGGCCAAAAAAAAAAGATAGTATGTTTCCGATAACGAAGTGAAAAAATTAGGGTAGGTAGGTAGGGAATTTTTATTTTTTTATTTTATTTTGATATTTTTTATCCAGCTGCAGAAATATTGAATTACCTCGACCGAAAATGACATAAAATGCCAACTTGTGTTGTGGGAAAGTATTACTTGATAAACACAGCACTAGGAAATATACATGAAGATTGATGAAAGATCAAACTTACTTCATGCTTTAATAAGGATGTTATTTATTTTTCACATACCACATTTTATAAATTTGGCTATAAACTTGGTATGAGATTGATGTCACTAACTTTTATAATAATTTTACCCATAATACCGCCATTATACCATACTTGTATTGTGACAACAGCATCCCATTGTCTAGAGGTAGCCAGCGCACCCAACCTAGCATGCCTGGTTTTTGGAAACAGTAGCTGTACCCCTAACATATGTGGTCATAACCTATATACATGTATATATACAGATACACACACGTCTGTTTATAGTGTTCCTACCGGTACTCTCAGGCTCCAAATAAAAGTGCAGGCCCAAATAATAGTGCACAGGAAAAATTCCATTGAAAGTTAAAACAGTGCAGACCCAAAACATCAACTATAGTTAAAAATTGTATAGTACATGTAGGTCAAGCATAGGAATCAGCATAGTATGTGTCATGTAGAGTTTTATTCGATATTGACATGTTCACATGTATGCCATATACTTTTCATAGCCCCCATAGGGGGGGGGGGGGGGGGGGGGGGGGCGATTTCCCAAGAAAATAATAAATGGGCATGCATGTTTATTTGGAACTCATGAATATGTTCCATAAGTCCCAAACAAGGCATACTGGTAAAGCAGGCATGAGATCCACTCTCTTGAAATTAAAATTGCAAGATTCATGCCTATCAATCCACAACCCATCACACACCTGTGGCTTTTGAGACAACTGTCACACTTCATGTCACTTATCACAGGCTTATGTTAGAAACCATGTGTTTTGCACCTAATGATTATCAATATTTATGAGCATTAGCGGTAAAAACAGTCAAAAAAATAATTTAAAAAAAAAAAAAAAAATTTGACTTTTTCTCAAAATATCAATAAAAAGATTAGGGTCGGCGGGTTATTTTTAGGGTCGGTCGATGTACGGAAACATAGTATCTTTTTTATTTGGCCTCACTACAAGTTTACCATATTGACACAATAAGCTATGTGTAAAATATGAATGTATTGACCACTTGCGATTCCGTATTTCTTATTAGGACTCTTAAAGGGGTACTGTACACAAAGATAGGCGATATTTTTATTTACTCCCATTGAAATAACTTTCAAGTTAGATTGTGTTCGTGTTATATGAGTTTCGTATAAACCTAATTTAGCGAAGAAAATATTGATCTTGAAAACAAAAATATTAAGATTTCAAACTACGCGCCATGTTTTGACCTTCACCGGAGAAGACGCAGGTCGCAGGATGAACCGGAAGTTCATTGCTCACAGCTTCGATTGATGCATTCAATCTCTTCCATAGAACAATCTCACTCCCTATATAATACTTGACGCTTTATGACTCTTGTTTCTTTCTCCTTTTTTTCCGAATCGGTTATAGCGGGCCTTCTTTTGCAGGTAACATGTTTTGTTTGCAACTCAATAATGTTCGCGAACGGCCGTCGATAAAAGACACGCAACATATGCGATTTCAAGAACGGTAACTCGTAATGGCATAATTCTCCATTTTATGACTCCAGCCATAAATGAATTTATATTAAATAATTCAATTTTAATTTTACGATAGCCTGTTAACCGGAACGTTTCAGTGGACATCGTCGACTCAAATTAGTTATTTTATAATATAATATTCATATCAGATCGCTATTGTCACCGGGAATTTATTGAAATCGGGGTACAGTACCCCTTTAATGGAACATCAGTCACTTTTGACATACGATTTCTCGTTAATGGATCCCAGCAGTTTATCCAATTGGACAAGACGTAACCTAGTGTCTTTAATGGTGACCTTCAGAAAAACATTCCAGGTGAATTCATGTGCAGAAACTGCAGTTTTATGCACACAATTCGTAAGTTCGATAAGAAGTTTAATCAATCTAATAAAAGTATTAGTCAAATCGGCTGTTTTAATTTGTTGTAAGTTATGTAACTTGTAGTGGTACCGAAGGTGTTTCAGTGAATCTTGACGTGGGGTCTAACTAATGAAATGCGATAATTAGGTGCATGTGTTGAACTGAGGAAATGGACTTAAATCACATTAAAAATTAGCTCGATTTAGCTACGTGAGATCAAATGAACTATTTAGCACCTGTGGCTGTGCCCGACCACAGGCTTTGGTAGTTTTATATACCTTTTTCATGAAAATTTTATCCTATTTTACTTTATATAAAGAGTACAGCTATATAAGTAATTCTGTAGCAGAAATCACGAAATTTTAAAACATTGTTTTAGCCACTCACACATGTAAGTTGTCTATATGCATATATGCTAATATATACTTCAATACACCAATATATATATTACCTAATTCACCGTACACACACATTGTTCCTGAAAAACAATATTTGGAAGAAATAAAATTGTTGAAAAAGT
Organism: Siphonodentalium dalli; assembly: GCA_032622095.1. NCBI lineage: Eukaryota > Metazoa > Mollusca > Scaphopoda > Gadilida > Siphonodentaliidae > Siphonodentalium > Siphonodentalium dalli. The sequence goes on along the minus strand of CP136065.1, from coordinate 147,080,003 downwards.
ACATCTGTTACGGCAATTGCTGCTGTAGGGGTCTACTCGGTTGACTATCTGATTGATCCAGGTCTGTTCGATTGTCGACCGGCTGTTGCAGCCTTGGACAGAGTTTTGGATTTTGTACGCAAAACAACCCCAGCAGCCCTACTATTGCTGAAGTTCAAGGGCGTTTGGTATGGTGCAAGGAGACATTTTGCGTCCAGCATTTGGTTACATTAGACATGATAACATTCAACATATTCAGTTAGTCAACTGGCGTTTTTTTTGTTTCATTTTGATAAATAAATAAAATACTAGACACCCTATTATTTAAGTTCTGCTTAAATGTGTGACTAAGGCAATTGTTTTATTGGGGAGATATCTGGAACAATCCAATTTGAACACGCTTTTATTTAATATATATACCTGTACTCTTTATAAGTAAAATAGGATAAAATTTTCATGAAAAAGGTATATAAAACTACCAAAGCCTGTGGCCCGACCAGATGATGATCACAGGCTTTGGTAGTTTTATATACCTTTTTCATGAAAATTTTATCCTATCTTACTTATAAAGAGTCCAGGTATATAAGTAATTCTGTAGCAGAAATCACGAAATTTTAAAACATTGTTTTAACAACTCACACATGTAAGTTGTCTATATGCATATATGCAAATATATACTTCAATACACCAATATATATATTACCTAATTCACCGTACACACATTGTTCTTGAAAAACTGTTTTTGGAAGAAATAAAATTGTTGAAAACATACGTCTGTTACGGAAATTGCTGCTGTAGGGGTCTACTCGGTTGACTATCTGATTGATCCAGGTCTGTTCGATTGTCGACCTGCTGTTCCAGCCTTGGACAGAGTTTTGGATTTTGTACGCAAAACAACCCAGCGGCCCTACTGAAGATCAAGGGCGTTTGGTATGGTGCAAGGAGACATTTCGCGTCCAGCATTGATTACATTCAAAATATTCAGTTAGTCAACTGGCGTTTTTTTGGTTTCATTTTGATAAATAAATAAAATACTATACTGTAGACACCCTATTATTTAAGTTCTGCTTAAATGTGTGACTAAGGCAATTGTTTTATTGGGGAGATATCTGGAACAATCCAATTTGAACACGCTTTTATTTTCGTACCCGAGTACATTATCATTATGCCAATTTATGGTCTAGAATACTGGATGTTCTTAATCTTATGATAATCTGCCTTTACCAAACCGGAACTTGCGCCGAATATGGCATTTTAGGTATACAGTGGACATATCGCTACTTTCGTGGCTAGTTATTCACCTGGACTCTTTATAAGGAAGATAGGATAAAATTTTCATGAAAAAGGTATTATAAAACTACCAAAGCCTGTGATGATGATGATGGTTGGTAGCGAAATTCAGAAACTTGCAACTTTAAAACCAACATTTAGTCCATATTATTACACTGTAAATATTATTATATATTATACCGTCTACCAATAATGTAGTTTTAAGCATCAACATAAAAATATTAATATATTGGTCCGAAGTTACGTGTTTATTGGCGAAAACAACTTTTTTCTTTCGCTCATGAAATATTAGCAAATTGTTGAATCTTGAAATTCAGTCGGGATAACAATTTTCGTACTACAGATTGTTCGTACCGGTGATCTGTGATTGAAATCAACACCCAAACTCCAGGCAGAGTTATCGCTCATCGCTCATCGCTCCGCTGAGATACCACTGCCATAATGACATTAATTGGTAAGGAATTCTTACGTGTTTTTAGTTCTTAAAGGTACTCAACCCGTAAAGAGGGTCCCCATCTCAACAGATTCCAACAACAACAATCCGATCAGAGGATCCTATATTACTATTTCTTTGGCTTTGGGGGTAAAAAATATTTGATTCGAGTCGAGGAACCCATCAAACAAAGCTCAGAGTTATTAGATATTGATTTTTCAAATTTGTTATGTTCTCGAGATCAGTACTAATAACTGCCGTAATCTGCCCTGGATGTGTACTCTAAATCTATTCAAACAGACAAGGATGAATAACTCTAAAATCAAGTGGTAATTTTAACGTAATTTTGACTGAGTTCTGGGCCAGATAGTATTCCCGATAATGAAAAATAATAGATTTCTAAAATCGATATCTAACAAATCTGAGCTTTGATGGGTGACTTCCTCGACTCGAATCAAATATTTTTGACCCCCGAAGCCATTGAAATAGTAATTGAGAGGAGTTTTATCGGGTTGAGTACCTTTAAGTTTTAGGATTAAATTTGTCTATGTCTGGCTCAGTTCATATTGTTCTTATCAATACCGAAAGAATTACCATTATTGCAAACTTTAAAAAAAATTTGGTGGTCAAAACAAGATAATAGGTGACCAAATAGTAGTTCCGTGACGATATGTAAAAATAGATTTATCGTCTGCAAAGTACACTCATTGTGGCAGTGATATATCGCAGCGATAGCGCAGAGGGCGCTGTATGGAGTTTGATCAACACCAATACAAATTATATTTTGTTGTTCGTTTGTTTGTCCGCTTTTAGGCGACCAAACGGCTGGATCATGCATCGGAGCTGAAATTTGTATATAAGAGTAATTTGACATGGGGAGAGTTATCAGATAATTACAGATGTCTTAAAATTGCACTAATAATTATTGTCAGAGACGTGACGACAGGGATTAATTTAACTAAATAATTAATTATATATATACCCAAAATGGTTGCAATCTAGCTGGTCGGCGAAAATTGATCAGTACTTCGACTTAGCGTGTCACGAGATAGATGCCGTTGACCTCAGAATACTTAAAATGGCAAATATGAGCAATAAAGAGGGGTTGTCATGGGATATGCGCATTTGACCTCATATGACTAATAAATTATATGATCAATAAAGAACTTTTATTAATTAGATCGGACCAGACGATGTGTGGGGAACTTGGTGCTCAAAAGTAAAATAACGCGGGAATGTTACATGATAGACCTGTGTTGTTGACACCAAACGACTTAAAGAGGCACTAATAATTAGCAATAAAGAGCGTTTATAAATAATCAACTTATAAAAGACAGATGCAACCTTATTCGGAGAGTCATGCGCGATAGCTAGGTGCTGTTAATCCCAGATTACTAATAATTATATAAATGACTTGAAGGACCACTAATAAATTACGCATTCTTCCTTCACCCGAGCAACGTATTCCGATCTTGAAAGAAAATTAACCGTCCACGAGCTACAATGTATGTAAATTTTGTGCATGATACTATTAGTAGGGCCTATATAGAGCGGGCAAATGCCAAAACTGGTCGGATACCACTACCCTCGGTAGAACAATTTGTCGGGAAAAAAATAGAACTTTTTTTCTGAAAGGTAAATCTATATCATTTATGAAAATGGTTCTCGGCCTTGTCGGAATTGGTGGCATCTATGTATAATGGTAAGACTATTTGTGAAGGTACCCTATATATACCGAAACATTAGCATATTTTCAGTGGTTGACCAATGACCAGCAATGCACAATTGGTAAAAGATAATCAAATCACAATAAACAAAACGATCTATTTGTTATTATGGGGAACATCTTGATCCTAGATCCGATTATTCTTATTTTGTTCTGGTTTGTTTGAGATTTCGCGACGTCATGGTAGAGAATGTAATGTTCTGTGTGAAAAAAAACAACCATGACGATTCAGAGAAACTCTCACCCGTCAACTCTGTACAATACGACGTAGCCCAACATAACTACCATACATGTTTGGAAAGAGTGGAATATTTTCTACCAGATGATACAGGGGGGGGGGGGTAGTAAAAATTTTTTCAAGAAGGTATGCCGGGGTGGTGGGTAGCCCGAGGGACAAAACACGCGTTTTTTACACCCTCATGCAATTTTTTTACTAAAGACCTTTTGTGCTCTTATATGACATTTGTAACAGTTTAAAATATATTATTAGAATTTATAACTGCAAAAACACCATATTTATGTTACTGGGACCTCATATATGGGCCTTAGGAGATATGACATTAAGATATATGGCATGTTGCATATGGGGCGGTGGGGTGAAAAAAATCCAAAAAATTCCTTCCCGACACCCTTCGGAAAGAAGCTTCGAGAAATGTAAAACTGAAATATATAAACTTGTCTTGATGTAACTAAAGCCACAAACATTAATTGTGTGCATGGAAAAAGAGCAACTGCCTCAAACATTAATGTGACTATCAATGGCTAGAATATAACTGTCATCACATGCACTGTTCATCAGTGCATCAAGCCAATCAGTGAAATATTTGCATGTCTATATATCAACTCATCTGATCTATTCCTCTCACAACACCTAAAATATCCAAGTCTGGCATTGTGACTGTTTGTCATTTATTATAACAGAGGTTGCTCCAGTAGACTAACAAAAGTGTTAAGGCATAATGCTAGATACTGGGCTGGTTGACAGACTAATCAGGAAATGGTTAGAAATTATCACAGTGGTGCAAGATCGGTGGAGAAAACGATGGAGAAAATGGTGTAGATGATCCAATATGGCGGAAGATGTATGTTTTGATGAGTATGTGGGTTGTAAATCGTTGTATTAGTGGTATATTTCGGACAGTATAGTAACCGCACATTTCCTGGTTATAAATTGGCTGTTAGGGGGATGCAAAATAATTGACGTTTTTCTTCACTGTTAATGTTAGAAACAGGTTCGAATCCAACATTCATGAAATTGCTAAAAATTTGAGGTGGAATTAAATTGTTATTTTACCGTATTATTTGGTCAGGATGTTGTTAATGGGCATGAAACGTCAACGGAATGTATATTTGATGGTTCTAGATACACAGGAGTAAGTTACTTCGCATGGTCACCTTCAAAATCGGTTGAATTTACATCAATACAAACAACCATTTTTGGCGGTGCAGATGAATGTTTATGACGGTGCAGAATGTTGCCTGGTTACTGCGAATAACAATTAGTAATGATCACCCCCGTGTACGTGGTATCGCCAAAACCGAGGGTATCGCCAAAACCGAGAATATGGGAAAGTAATTTTTTACGTATATGATATGGGGATATGTTTGTTTCTCATCGTAATACAGACAGACATCGAGCATCGTATGTGTATGTCCACACGAAGCAGGAGTATTTATCCACTAGTTGTCATTTAGTTTTCCCAGATCAGACCATTAATTTTTGTTGGCGAATTTTTTCAATGGTGTTTTTGCTTTTGCTCACTCAAATTTTCGAGAACATCCATTCACTAGTATAGTTCAAGTCCTGGACTCCCACGCTTCCAAAACAAATGCCGGTATATAGTTGAATCTGTCAATGAAGCATATGATATGACAGAATTTAAAAAATCCGTGTCGTTCTCAATATCCGCGCGATATGAAGGGACCACTGTCGGTCCAGAAAGATGCTAACGGCACAGATGAAGATGCGACCAAACGCCGAGCTTCTGTGCAGTAAATATGGGTATCACCTAAGGATTTCTGATGAGTTTTCGAGTGTTTTATGTGTATCTGAGACTGATCAATTGGACTGCGAATGTCAACTGAAATATGAATCCATAACATATTCGAAATAATGTGTGCATATTATATTATGAATGTATTTCAATTGAAATTAATTGAACATCCATCTCAGCATTCAGATTTGCGATCTCAATAACGTGAATGAATGATAACTCGATGCCTTGATCACACGCACGTGAATGCTGCCGTTCGCATGCATGCAGCTAATCGGATATTCGTTTACTATTAACATGCTTGGGGTTTGTATATATACCACACATGCCGGACGACACGCTGCGGCGTATCAACGATTTGTTATAATCAGGTTTATTTTACAGACTTTATGACTCGTTCCCACTCGAGTAGTCCGTTACGCGACAATGAAACCGAATCATCTCATCGAATATATATATATATATCATATTGCTCCAAATTATGCAATTCTGGCTTTTTTGAGAGTCATCATATAAAATTGAAACGATTCTATGTTAACACACTAAACATCCGAACATATATGAACAAATATACAACAAAGTGACTGCTATTTATAATAAACATTTCACTGTGGAACATGTGTATACTGCCATGATTGTTATGTGCACATGTAAATTACACTATAGTTTTAACTTTTCTAATTTAGCCCATAGGACCACATATTGTGTGGGTATAATATTTACACAAGACTTCATTATGTTATCGTATAGGTTGCATATACTGTAATTGATATGTATTTTTAACCGAAATGAATCTTATCTTATCAGGGTCTCCGTCCTGAGTTTGGTTTATGGTTCTAACCAGAATTGTTATGGATGTTCAGCGTCACGATGACTTTCAATTCGTATTGTTCGCAGATTTAGTTTTCGGCTTGTTAAGTTCTAGAATTATTCTTTTTCTCTTATTTTGAAAAAAAGTAATATCGCTAAGATTTGCACACTACAATCTAAATGAAATTGTGCATAAATCTCCATCATCTTGGGAACTATTACATGAGGTCATCGTGTTGTTGTTTTGGGAGATTCAATATTTTAACGTTATCATTCTTAGTTTAACGAGGTCAGAAATGACTCTTGTTTCGATTAATGGTCTGCAGTTATAACCGAAAAGTTTGAAAACAAATTATACAACGCACAGCCGGTTATATGATCTTATATGGTAAATTTGTCTTATAACTGCATATATAGGCTTGATATGAATATTTATTTCTTATAATGCCACGCGTTATTTCACAAGAGAACACTTGGTAGACACTTCGCCAGATATATATATATAGCTTCATCTGAGGAAGATATACGTTATAATAATATGTCGTTATTTATCAAAACCGCATGGTCTGGTTTGATTTTGTTTAAACATGGTGTTGTAGATTGGTAAGCTGACTACATATGCTACATAGACACAATACAGAGGCCCATCGACATCCAGATAAGACGGCACACACGTGTGCCACACATTGTGATGATATGTGTTCGGATGTTACAAGAATCGTTACAATTTTATCTGATGACTCTTAAAAAAGCCAGAATTGCATAATTTGGAGCAATACGATATATGTATATTCGATAAGATGATTCGGTTTCATAACGGTCTACTCGAGTGGGAACGAGTTATAAAGTCTGTAAAATAAACATGATTATAACAAATCGTTAATACGCCGTAGCGTGTCGTCCGGCATGTGTGGTCTATATACAAACTCCAAGCAATGTTAATACTAAACGAATATCCGATTAGCTGCATGCATGCGAACGGCAGCATTCACGTGCGTGTGATCAAGGCATCGCGTTATCATTCATGAATTCACGTTATTGAGATCGCAAATATGAATGCTGAGATGGATGTTCAATTTATTTCAATTGAAATACATTCATAATATAATATGCACACATTATTTCGAATATGTTATGGATTCATATTTCAGTTGACATTCGCAGTCCAATTCAGTCTCAGATACACATAAAACACTCGAAAACTCATCAGAACTCCTTAGGTGATACGCATATGTACTGCACAGAAGCTCGGCGTTTGGTCGCATCTTCAATTTCTTCATCTGTGCTGTTAGCATCTTTCTGGACCGACAGTGCATGGTCCCTTCATATCGCGCGGATATTGAGAACGACACGGATTTTTTAAATTCTGTCAAATCATATGCTTCATTGACAGATTCAACTATATACCGGCATTTGTTTTGGAAGCGTGGGAGTCCAGGAACTATACTAGTGAATGGACGTTCTCGAAAATTTGAGTGAGCAAAAGCAAAAACACCATTGAAAAAATTCGCCAAATTTTTTTTAATGGTCTGATCTGGGAAAACTAAATGACAACTAGTGGATAAATACTCCTGCTTCGTGTGGACATACACATACGATGCTCGATGTCTGTATTACGATGAGAAACAAACATATCCCCATATCATATACGTGAAAATGACTTTCTCATATTCTCGGTTTTGGCGATACCCTCGGTTTTGGCGATACCACGTACACGGGGGTGATGATGGTGCAGATGAAATACACGATGATGGTGTAGATGATATTTAGACATGGTGCATGGCGTTGGGGAAAATCGTGATATACTAATACAAATGTCCATAATCGAAAGCTGTCATCTTCATCCAGTTCTCAAGACATAGCAGATGTGCTATATCTATAGATGTATCTGCGATCCGGCTATTATAAGTATTAAATGTACATGGATGTCGTGTCTTATCATAATTCTACACCCCAGTAGCTATTCCCGCCCGTCTAATATAAATGACGTGATGTCACTTGCCTAATAATGTCAATTAATTTCGAGAGCACGAAAAATCCCCTTTCTTCCATATTCTGGTGAATACATTGAGAGAGAAATTTGTTCATTGGGGTGGATACCAGTGTATCATGTTTCCGAAAACCAGACAACCCATAATATTTGTTTGACGACTGCTACGTTAGTATTGGAATAGGTTCGAAATTGAAATAGTTGAAAAAGCAGAAAACAAAATTATATAATTGCCTCATAAAAAGTAATATTTGACCCCGACATTGAAATAATCTACAGGGGAATGCGTGGTACCTATAGCTGGGACTAGTATATATGCTTTATATTAAACTAAAAACATTAAATTATGGACTGGTAGTGATCTTTATTCGATTTTTATCGTGATTAGTTGATAAAATTGTATACGACGCAAACGACCTATTGAGGAATTTTCCGATTTATGATTCATCAATTCTCTTTTATGCCAAGTTACTTCTTCAAATTATCTGTGTTAAATTGGACTAACCACGATCTTATTACTTTATAAGCTTCATATATAACCAAAGAATGGATCGGTGGCATTTTGATTATGATTTATAACCATATCTCTGAAAAACACATCAACAAAGTCTGGAAAAACGCGGATTGTGCCACATTTACTCAGAAAATACACAAATTTAATAGCTTATACATTTTTTAATCGTGCACCAAAGACCACCAAAATATGCTTTATATTAAACTAAAAACATTAAATTATGGACTGGTAGTGATCTTTATTCGATTTTTATCGTGATTAGTTGATAAAATTGTATACGACGCAAACGACCTATTGAGGAATTTTCCGATTTATGATTCATCAATTCTCTTTTATGCCAAGTTACTTCTTCAAATTATCTGTGTTAAATTGGACTAACCACGATCTTATTACTTTATAAGCTTCATATATAACCAAAGAATGGATTGGTGGCATTTTGATTATGATTTATAACCATATCTCTGAAAAACACATCAACAAAATCTGGAAAAACGCGGATTGTGCCACATTTACTCAGAAAATATACAAATAACAACTTATGTATGTGTGATATGTCTATAAAAGCTTCCAACAACCGTGTCGTCCTATTGCAGCATCCCACCACTTCGTTGAAAAGGTTGTTTGCTTATGCATATTCATATGTACATTAACAGCTCATGTAACCGATATACTCGTGTCAACACCTCGTGTACTTGTTCATCAAGTAAAAAAATATTTGTGTTGCTTGTGGTGTGAAATTACAATAATCCCCTTTGCGAATATGATCAGCTACTTATGAGTAGCTATTATGAACATTAAATGAAATGGCCAGGCTATCTAAATACACCATTTTCTCTCTTTCCAGGAAAACGCACATTTAGTGCTCATCTAACTAAATTTAAAATGAAGAGCGTTTCACCACATTACTGTCTTCTATTTGTGGGAACGCAATTTTGGTTTCCGTTCATATCTCGGACACCATGCACCCCTTACAATACAAGTTTTTGTCGCCAAGCACACCGAGTAGTTCTCGCAGTTAATTAGCATAACAATAACCGCCGCGATATGTACACGAGATTCGCTGTGTTGCCTATCCCTGTGTATAGTAGTCCCAGCCTATAGGTAGATATATTTCATGAAAAATGACCGGTGACGCTCGATTAGATATGCATAACGAATGCAACGCTTTCCCACCAATATATTTCTAAATTCTATTTATGTTTATCCAGAATGTATTTGTAATTGAATATCCAAACCACCTATGTCTAATTATGCTCGAACGCCTCTCCATAATTCTAGAATGTCACCAATTGGGCTTTAGTAATAACTCAAAAAAGGAAAACAATAAATATCATGATCGGTGAAATAAATCTTGGTGAACTCCAGGCTGGTAACAAATATGACTTCACAAACAGATATGGGAGAGATGACTGTGATGAAAAAATCGACCCATACGAACTCATGAATCACTCTTGTGATTATTATGCACCCACTCAATTCCGGGCCAATATAAAACAATCAAAGAAAGGCACCTCATTATTAGGCCTTAACTGCCGAAGTCTAAATGCGAACTGGGATTAATTTAAAGACTTATTATGTAATATCCAAAACAACGACAATATCTTCGACGTCATATATAGCCCTATCTGAAATATTCCGGATCAAGGAAATATATATATTACCCGGGTATCAACCTTTCGAATACGCAACGCGTCCAGATAACGACGATGGTAGAGGTGGGGTTGGATTATTTATAAAAAAAATGGCATAACATTTAGAAATAGACCTGACTTATCTATATTTATACCACACGTCGCAGAAACGCTATTTGTTGAAATTAATCCTAACAAAAAAAAACTCATATGTGGTAGGAGTAATATACAGACCTAACACAGCCCCAAGAGCAGATATCGATGAATTCATGACTTATATAGATGCCATAATGGTCAAACTCAATGAATCGCACACTAAAGCATATTTGATTGGGGACTTCAACATTGACCTACTAAACTCTGATAATCATACGAAAACCGGAGATTTTATAGATAACATATTTGAGCGGGGTTACCTCCCTGTGATTACAAAACCTACTCGGGTCACGGAATACTCAGCAACATTAATTGACCATATCCATACGAACTCGAAGTGGAAATATGACTGCGGAATTATATTATCAGATGTCTCTGACCATTTTGCAACGTACTACATTGAAAATGAATTACATCAAAATTATATTAACTCAGCACAACAATCCCTAGAACCCATTCGAATAATTAATGGAAAAAAATATAAATTCATTTAAAGAAATCCTAGGCAGTCTATCGTTTGACTCAGTTTTCGGCTGCAATTCAGCAGAACAAGCGTATGAAAAATTTATAGAACAGTATATATCAGCATATGAGCAAGCCTTCCCTCTCAGATACACCGAACAAAGGAAAAAATATATCAAAAGAGAACCTTGGATTACAAACGGCTTATTGCAATCATCATTGAATAAAAGTAAGCTATTCACTAAAAAAATAGCACAGCCATCGACAATCAATATAGATAAATATAAAGCATATTGTAAAATATTCAACCAACTGAAGAGGAAGAGCAAAAACCAGTACTATAACTCAATTCTCGAAGAAAATAAAAATAACATGAGACGAACATGAACCACATTAAAAGATGCTCTTAAATTATCAACATGTTCACATAGTCTTCCAAAAAATATAAAATTTCGAAACAGAACAATTTCAGATCCGGCAACTATTGCGCAATCATTTAACGAATATTTCGCAACAATAGGTCAGAATACAGCTAATAAAGTAGAGAAAATTCAGGATATACAACCTCTTGATTATATGTCTGAAAAAAACCAAAAGAACTTCTTTCTCTCAGAAACATCATTGTCGGAGATTGTAGATATATGCACCAAAATGTCCAATAAAAGCTGTGTAGATTTTTTAATATATCAACGAAGCTAATGAAAAGTACTATAAATGAAACAGCAAACGCGCTTTCGTACATAATAAATTTATCTTTCAAACAAGGCGTCGTTCCTAAAAAAATGAAAATCTCTAGAGTAGTACCAATATACAAAAATAGTGCCCGTGAAAATATTGAAAATTATAGACCAATCAGTATTCTTCCCGCTTTCTCTAAAATTATGGAAAAACTTATGCATAAACGTTTAAACTCGTTCTTAACAAAATTTGATATCCTCCACGAAAACCCATTTGGATTTAGAGCAAACCACTCAACCACCCACCCATTACTTCATTTATTACATCATATTGCCGAAAATAACGACAAAAAGACACGAGACTCTACATTAGCAATCTTTATTGACCTATCAAAGGCTTTTGACACAATCAGTCATGAAATACTCCTACAAAAGCTTGACCATTATGGTATCAGGGGCATAACCAAGAAATGGTTCACGAGTTACTTAGAGGGTAGACAGCAATATGTTGAAATCGAACATGAAAAATCAAATATGCTCAATATTAGCTGTGGGGTGCCTCAAGGATATATTTTAGGGCAGCTACTTTTTCTCATATACGTCAACGATATGCCCAATAGCACGTGTTTGAACATACTTTCATTTGCAGACGACACAACCCTCCATATTTCTGGAAATGACCACCGCCAAATTGAAAAACAAGTTAATTCAGAACTGAAAAAAGTTCACAATTGGTGCTGTAGCAATAAATTGGTTATTAATATAACAAAATGTAAGTACATGTTACTACATCCAACTAATAATGACTTTAAATGGAATATTCTTAAAATAAAACTGAACAACGAGCCACTAACACGAATTGGAAACGTTAGACCGGAACAATGTATGAAATTCCTCGGAATTAATATTGATGAAAATCTCACCTTCAAATATCACATATCATGCAATGGTAAAAACACGGATATCCAATGCAATGTACTGCATCAATAAGGTTAAACGTATACTTCCCAAAAACTGTTTGAAAACTTTATGCTTTTCTCTAATCCACAGTCATCTCAAATATGGGTTGCCAATTTGGGGTCATGCTGACACTGGAAATACTCTCTTCAAACAACAGAAAAAAGCCATCCGTATCATGGCAAACAGAACGTATAGAAGCCACACAGAGCCAATATTTCGCAAAGAAAAGATTCTAAAATTTTATGACATGTATCGGTTACAATCGGCCACTTTTGTATTTGATTGGACAAAAGGAAACCTTCCGAAATCATTTGATAATTCGTTTGAATATACAACTGCTAATACTCGACAAGCTGGCAATTTGAAAGCATTAACCCCGAGAACGACATTTACTTCTATACTACCCAAACACGCGTTTCCGTGCATATGGAACTTATTGGATAAAAATCTGAAAAATATCAGATTTCGAAATAGATTTAAAAAAGAATTGAAAAATAAATATTTATTGCAATATGCAACAAAAGTTAAATGCAACAACTCACTTTGTCAAGACTGTAAAGTGGCTTAATATAGCATTGACTCCTAATCCCCCCATCATTGTAGTAACTGTAGTGCAGTCTGGTATGTTCACCTTAACATTTTGGCGGGACGAAACGATAAACTGCTTCCTACATATCGATATATGAATTCCTCGATAACCTGAAACAAATACCTATTTCAGCAACAACGATCATTCAATGCATTTGATAATCGGAAGCCATTATTTTCTTAACCAATGAAGAATTAAAACAGCCCCGGCCATACCACATCATTAGTGACAGATTTATTATACGCCCATGAAAACAACCAATACATATGTATTAACACATACATGTAGATGCATCCCATAAGTGGTTTGGATACCTTGTTTGTCTATTATGAACTACATTCTATCATGTTCATTATCATTTCACTTCATTAGTTGCCACTTCATGTTTGTATACGTAGGGGCGACAGGAAGACGGCCCATCTGGGCCATGTCGCTCCTGTATAATATCATTTTTGTTTGTTTATTATCACCATTGTCATAAGCTTGTAAATATTATACAAATAAACAATCAATCAAAACTCCAAACACCACAAGGATGTGTGTCTTAATGTAAATATAAACTCCGCATTAAGATATTTTGGTCCCAAATTATAATGTTCCATGGTTGGTGAATCAACTGAAGCTCTAGTCGATTGTCACAAAGTCATGACATTCTTCGTAAAAATGATGCCATAGCTACAATTAATATACATACAATATAATTTACTCCATTGCAAGGATCATCAATTCGATTTAGAAGAGCTCACACATCTTAAACGATAGCTTAAAAGTGGGAAAGTGTCACAGCCAGAGGAACCATGCAGCGAGAAACCCCCATGTCCTGTGAGAGAATTTCACCGTGTCCATGCAGGAATAAAAAATATTTGCAGATATCAGGCGGGGATTAAACTTTCAGAATATATAAAGAATAAACACACGATATGTATAATGTCTGTTGCCCTTCCTGTTTACCCCCACTCATCGGAAAGAATGGTTACTCTGCAATTCGTGAATACTTATAAGGCTTATTTCGTTCCCCGTAGGGCATGATATATTTTCCAATGTATATTGACATATACAATAAGCCTTGGCACTGATTCGCTGCCATATTGGATCCATCCAGCCCCGTTCCGTTTAGTGCTACGTACAATGTCAAAGTTCTAGAGTAGCATTCTATATATTTAATCCACAGTCGCCATATTTTCTATTGTTCTCCCTTGCACAATATCCAGCCGATTGCCCACTGGTAACAATAGCTGTGGATTATTTAAACAATAAGTGTGCATTATTTTAACAATAACTGTGGAATATTAAAATATTCCCCAGGTATTGTCATAACAATCGCAAGTCATTGTTTGCTGTGTTCTCCACTTGCTGACACACCGGAATGTAAAATTGGTGTGACCAATCAATCAATCAAATAAGAAACTGAACAGTCTTAGGTGATTAGAATGATCATAGGGATACTAAGAAAGACGGTGGGTGGAATTTGTTTAATGTAATAACAACAATGTTAGACAATTCGGACTAGAAAAATATATATCACCCCTGGTCAAGTGGTCCAGCAATATACTGAATTATGATCTAGTTATGTGTTAATTTATTGTACTATTAATATGTGTATTATAAATAAAATTATCCTATCCTATCCTATCTGCTATGATGCGGTTGGGTCCTGCTGAATTGCTCTGATGATGGTAGGGCAAACTGATGCTGTTAACAAATAGTACCGTGAGTTCCACAACGAATTAAAACAATGTACAAGCTAAAATTGAAGTCTGCTCTTGTGTGAGTTTGGACAATATGCATAGCAAATGCATTGCTCAACGCCACATATGCTAAGTCAGTGTCGTAATTTGGTTGCGAACAAACAATATATTTATTATATTTATTATTTAAGTTACCAGTGTGATTATGGGAATAAGTGGTTTGAAGGTCTAAATTATGCTCGCGTTTGTTATATTCGTATAAGGCCTCTGTATGCCGCACATAGCCTAGTTCAAGAGATTGAATTGAGAAAGTTCGGTTCCCCAACTTCTTTGGCATTGAACAATAAAGAGCGTTCCTTGTTAATACATTCCTGGTGTGGTATGAATAAAGAGCGTTTTTCTCTCACTTGTGTGCGAAATATTTAAAACAGCTGAAAAATATATGTTATATTAACATTTATTTTCAGAGCACACAAAGCCGGTATATCACTGGGGCTCCACTCGCCTTTGTCGATTATGCAGAAGCTTGGAAGCTTCAAGTCAATACAAAAAAAAAAAATAATAATGATTTTCACGAAGAAATGGTCGAAAAATCTCCCCACATTCAAGTATGGAGGCTGTAGCCTAGAAATAGTTAAAGAATTCACTTATTTGGGGGGGGGGGGTAAATTATTTTACAATCGTCGATTCCGCCAGAACATAAAGAAAACAGTTACAAACCGGAATGTGAAATTGGTAATTTCGGAATTAGACAATTCGGACTAGAACAAATATATTCCACCCCGGTCAAGTGGTCCTGCTAATCTGCTATGATGCGGTTGGGTCCTACTGAATTTCTCTGAAAATGTTAGGGCAAACTGATGCTGATAACAAATACTACCATTATATATTTTTTAATTTGTCTTTTTCGCGGTGTTGTGTTAATCTGAACATATCCACGAAAAGCCATTATGCGTATCAAACATTCAAAACATATTTATTGCGAAATATGTTTAATACTGGTTGTATTAGTTGTTAAAATTCGACTATATTTTCGTACGATGGTGTACGTAAACACACACAAGTTGTGCTCTGCTTACATAACACAGAGCAATTCGATAGGTTATTCATACACAATGATATAAACGCTCTTTATTATTTCCATATCAGGAAAACAGTAATAAATAACGCTCTTTATGTTTATCATATCCGGATCTAAACAAAAGCCAGAAAACGTAACATGTTTTACTTTTGTTTACATGCCAAAGGGGAAGAAATCGACAATAACATACTGCTTATGTCATATTTCTGATTGCTATAAGAACAAGGTCTGTCTATATTTCACTATTTATTGGGGTTTTTGACGGATGTGAATATTTTAACAGCATACCCACCGCCAACGCCGCCCGTATCTTTAACGACACATTTGCATTGTATTTGAGACTTGTTCTAATAATGAAAAACTTACGAAGGTGGAGCCTTCTTACAACACGGAATCACTCGCACGATATAATTTTCTGGTAAATGCTAAATATTTAAATGTTGATAATCCAAATCAGTTCGTAGTGTCGGGTACACCACACTATAACTTAAGTGGATTAGTTACGTTGATTACATGGATTTTAATAAAATGTTAAGAATTTGATGTCAAAATGCTGAAATTGAAGATCGTTTTATACGGGTAACGACTACTATATATTTATAGTAAATAAACCTCATTCGATAACTTACGTTGGTCAAGAACTCCTTGTAAATCCAACTTCGAATTCATGGAAATAAATCAGATAAACAGTACAATACGAAAACGACTCATCGAAAGTTTTTTTTATTCCAATATTAACGGAAAACATCAGTTTGATCATCGGCTGGATTGTCATTTACCTCCGGGTGCTTGTGATGTTTATTTCGCTTATAAAATGAACGCCATGCTGATAACATATAACTATGTAATATCCATTTAGATAACGTCGACACAGAAAGTTTAGAAAATTACTTCATTGTCTGTTCGAATGCGGAGTTTGGTCACTTCACGTTTTACTGACAAAATTCACTCTTCTCACATTCAATTTACAAATGCGCCCGAGAACGACGTGTTAATTAATTAGATTAAAGCGTGGGGTAAGCTAATCGGCGACAAAGGCAATATCATGTTTGGGGCTACCTATAACTGATATCCCGATAACCACTCATCATAACTGGATTGTCAACGCGGCTCAGTGCATACCAACTCAATGCGACAATTTTGATTTGTGACAATGCAGCGAGGACGAGCAGTATCAGGCCAAGCAAATTAAATGTTTGTTGTAACTGGAAGGTGTCCATGCACATATGCACTGGTGTCAGTTAGACTTCCGCCCATGTGTTATCTGAGATATAACATAATGTGAGTCATAAATATTGTGTTCATATTGGTTTATAAATGCACAGCTAAGTAGGATATATAACAGGATTGGCCATATTTCATGGGGCGGGGGGGGGGGGGGGGGGCGATTGACACATTTTTAATGACAATTTTAATTCCAAATCTCCAGATCACTATTTAAAGTGGCAACTGAATTTGCGTACAAATCTTTATTTGTCTGACAGATTCGGAAATTGTTTAATGGTCATGTTCACATTTTTTGTTAAAACTTTTATTGACTTTTAGTTGAATATATCATACATTGTAATGTCATTGACAAATTTCAAAGTAATACTATAGGTAAAATTAAATTTCGTCTTGTTATTCGTTAAATACTGAGGATTAAGCCAGATATTCCCCTCGCTGTCGGCCATTCGTCCAAATAATCACCTCGGCTTCGCCTCGGTGAATTATTTCTCCGAATTCCCGACAGCTCGGGGAATATCCTATACGTAATTCATGAACATTCAGAAGCTCCATAAATTACTCTTAATAAAAATAATTTCTTATATTTGTCATATATGGAGCTTTTGTTAAGTTCTGAATGTTTATGAATTCCATATATGGAATGCTACTCCAGGACTTTGACCTGTATCACTAAAACAATAGAACAGGTCTGGATTGATGGTCTCGACTCAGTGACAAGGCTTATATAATTACAGGCTATGGTATTTTTGTGACAACTTCCCTTTTTTGAATAAAGACCATTCAAAGTATAAACAAAGTAGACCCTGCCTCTTTATTCAGTAACGCATAACATATATACATTACATATATATATATATATATATATATATTTACTCTCAAAAAGATCAATTCCAATCTTCAAAACATAATAACAACATAAATGTTTGTGGTTTTTTCATGCATAATAGTGTGTCTATAAATGTCCGTTGTCAGTAAGTGACACGTGTCAACATGTGTAGACAGGGCTGCGCGCCAGATATATTATCCCGCAGCTGCGGCATCGATGAAGAACGTCCTTGTCGTGTACAGCTTTCGTGTGATTTCTTAAGGTATCCTTCCTGGTAATACAGAACCGCATTTATCACAATGTGTACCACTTTCCAATTTGGTGACTTTCTATATGGTGAATCAAAGTGTACTTGCGAGAAAAAATTTTGGGCCATTTTGTCGCATTAAAATTTAGATCCACCACCGTGCTTTACACGATGTGCAAATGTTTCTCAATAAACTTTTGGCCCCCATCACCACACGGGAGTGGTTGTGAATTTGTGTGTGTATTCTCATGCTTTTTCATGTTGAAGGAATTTGCACAATATGCACAAACATGTCTGAATCGCTTGTCCGAGTCCGATTGACCACTCGTTATCTGAGACGTTGAGCCTGATTCTTCGTTGAAGGATTCTTCCATTGCTTCAACTCTGAAATAAAAAAAAACAATCACAAGTGAGGTTATGGAGAGAAAAGTTCAATATATTATGTATAGGACGTGGCGAAAAAGATTCGGTACCAAATTACTCTTAATACACATAATTTCTGATATTTGTCATCTCTATTAAGTAGGCATAATAATGGCTATTATAGTTATAAATTCCACTATAGAAGCAATGCATGGTCTTCATGACCTTCACCCATGATGACCGGACACCGTTACAATCCAATTGATCATATCTAGACCCTTTAATGTTTTAATTTTTTAAAATTCATTAGGTTTCATTGAAAAGACTCTTCGAGCATAAATGCAAATTGATGGTATATTTTTGCTCTGTGTGCTAGACAATATAATTATGGTATAAACGTCGTTTGCGATGTCATTTATGGAGAGGCCAAGTAGGTGCCAGACTCAGAGGCCGAAATTGCCGTACAAAATAGCCTATAATGTATGCCTATAATGTCTGACATTGATAATTAGGTCTACGCCCGAAATGACATCACAAACGACGTTGATTGCTTATAATTACATCCAGGTATTTGAATTATTTAGAAAATACTCTACACCATCATAAATATTGTACTCTACACCATCATCATTATTGTGTAAATTGTCTTCATCTGCACCGCCATTTTGACAATTTGGAAAATAATTTCAGTTTTACCAATTTAATTAGTCCTAAGTGTGATGTTAAGTATAAATACCATTACTCGTGTAACTTCATATCCTCTAGCAAACACATCCGTTAGGGTTACATCTGAATCCCGTCGGATTCACAATTTATGCACAAATCTCGCCACCTCAAAAAGTCAACAAAATATTTCACCACATGTTGACCTTTCTAGCACACTTAAAATACTTAATATCAATTGAACAATATACCGAATATATTCCACACACAATTCGACTGCCCGTGCAACTTTGTTGTAGTGAAATGAATTACTTAAATGAGAGAAAACATTCATTGAGTTGAACCACGTACCGTACGCTAAATTTGTCCGTCGCCATCTTGAAACTCCCCACCGTTTTCTCCGCCGATCTTGCACCACTGTGGGCCTAGCAAATATTCAACGAGCCGACTGAGTCGACTGACATAATCTTGATACCAAGTTGCGATGAACAAAATGTTGATTTATAACACGTTTTGGAAAATGTTACACTAGAGTTGACAGTAGTTAGCATTATGTTTTGGTAATTAATTGATTAAGAAATGTTGTTCTTGGAATCTTATGATATGGAGACCATCAAATCAGACTGTTTACCTTTAATTGTCCATGTTGAGAGAAATGAGAGAAAACATTCATTGAGTTGAACCACGTACCGTACGCTAAATTTGTCCGTCGCCATCTTGAAACTCTCCACCGTTTTCTCCGCCGATCTTGCACCATGCACTGTGGGCCTAGCAAATATTCAACGAGCCGACTGAGTCGACTGACATAATCTTGATACCAAGTTGCGATGAACAAAATGTTGATTTATAACACGTTTTGGAAAATGTTACACTTGAGTTGACAGTAGTTAGCATTATGTTTTGGTAATTAATTGATTAAGAAATGTTGTTCTTGGAATCTTATGATAATTATGGAGACCATCAAATCAGACTGTTTACCTTTAATTGTCCATGTTGACTTTAAAGCATAACATATGTTACATGTATGTTTATTTTTTGTATCCCTGCATAAAATGGGGTCATAAATTTATATTATACTCACATCTGGTCTTTCGATATTCTGTGAGTTAATTAATTTATACGAAAGAATGGCATTGCATGCTAGCAATTATGATAAACATCAATGTTACAGTGACATTACCAACCAATGTTGAATAAGTCCAATAAGATGCCAAAGTTTAATAAAAACTAAAACCTTCCATTACTGGAGATTCCTGAAATTTTGCTAAAAGCCAATGCATTCTCTTATATTTGCGAGTCTCCAAAATGGAGCCTCACATATATTAGAGAAAACATGGCCTAACAATATTTACCGTGACCCTGTAATCCAGTGCATTCTCTTATACATGTGAGGCTCGCTATGTGAGACTTGTATATACACATGTATACAAGAATTCACTGGTACATGATCTTTAATGCTGCACCAGCGCAGCTCCCATCATGAAAGGGTTAAACATTGCAATGCCATAGCATTGAAAAATATTCTGAAAATAATATTTAGACTACCGGTAATAAAAAAGTTTGACAAATCACTGTAACAGTTTTGTTTACATAGCAATGGTTCCAACAGGAGAAATTTCGTTATTGGAAAACTTTCAATAATTAATATATCAACCAGTAATTCATGTTTTTCTTAGTGGTGATGTTTTTACGAACTGTTCTATGTTATATGTTTTGGCATATTTACTCACTGTGGGTGCCTTGGGTCCCTTTAAAATGATTTGAAACACTCAATGAAATATCTGGGCACCATTAGATTATTTTGTAGGGATTTTAGTATGATGAGAGTCAGTATCATGATTCTTAGTTTGAGTCTGGTAAAAAGCAGCTGATTTGATGTAGAAATGCTTTTTTACAAACTTTTATGTTATTTTGCATGACCGCACTTCAAAGAACTCTAAAGCCGCTCATGCACTTAATGCATCAATTTAAAACAAGTATATGTACATGTAATTCTGCACTTTTATCTGCATTTATATCACAAACAGTCTGGAAATACTAGTGAGTACTAGTGCTATACTAACATGTAGTCTATACTGTGAAAAGACTTGATAAAGTCTTAATAAATTTAACAGTTGTTTCCAGTAGAAGATAGATCAAAGCTCTTTAAGTTCCATATTTGCAGTGTTTTACACTGAGCATTAAGAGCATCTCCTTTTATACACAGCAGAATATATGCAAACAACATGTATAAATTATAATGAAAATGAATTTATGACTCCAGCCAATAATTCATTTTCATTATAAATACCATGTTGTTTGCACTGTTCATATAACACACAAGTGTTGCACTTATCCATGGGCCAAATTCATTCATTTGTTGCATATATTCTGTTGAGTATAAAAGGAGATGGTCTCATAAATGGCTGGATTTAGTGTACCCTTTAATACTTGTAATACACGCATGCACTAGTACCTGTTTAGACCAAGTTTTCCCGGTCCACACCTTGTGGTATCGGTTGGGTTGATGCTGTTTTTGACCGAGTCCCACCCGATGCTCTTCTCTAATGGACTTTACGCCCAGAATTGTGGGCTGAAGTTATCTTGATTGTAGCTCTACCAGTATTTCTTCAGATTAGGTCAAATTGACGCTTTTTTATAAGAACATAGAGGGCAGCCTTTCCCAAGCATGATGATTTCAAACCTGCATATACTTAAAGTAATTGACCATCTCTAACGTGGTGTTACCCCGGTAATGCTGTGGTATTACACTGCAGTAATTTCCAACATCATGGTAAGGTTACCCCTTGAACACAAAACAGTTGCACCACGATGGATGCGGTATGCAATTAAAATGCAGTGATTCTCCTTATATCTTTGGAACTTAAAGGAATGGATGGCCTTCGTTATAGGTTATAATTTATAAATAACATTTACAAAAAGTTTCCCAAGAATATACTAATAGTACATGTATAGGATAATGTTCATATGAATGCGTTATTATCCACAAAACATACATTGTGAATCAATCGTTTGTTTATATATAGCACTAAAATAGTGAGCGATAAGCAAAACACTCAACACCGTTGCGATTGTTTAATTGAGTGATTCATGGTGACCCATTCAGCACTGAAATCTTGAGAGGTTATAGAAGAGTAGCCGGACAGGACTCGGTCCAAAACAGTTTCAACTACAGTAATGCTCGAAGTAATCGACTCCTTAACCACAGCAGAATTATGGGTAACTTTTCAGGATTTAGTCGGAAATATGGCTTGTTGCCATTCATCGGAAAGCTCTCAGGGAGAGCTTTCCGGTGAATGGCAACAAGCCATATTTCCGACTAAATACTGAAAAGTTACCCATAATTCTACTGTGTTTAAGGAGTCGATTATACTTAGGGCATTACTGAATTCGATATCCCAAGCTGTTGCACACCGAAAAGACTTGGGCTAGTACCTGATCAGTAAACATGCAATCTGCATGATTCATGAAACAGCTATTGAAAGCATGCTGTATATACACAGAATGACACAATTTTGTTTATGGGTATGTTGATATGACACGAGTGCTAGCGCACAGTGATAGAATGAACAGCACAGTCTAGAGTTCTATCTATCCTCAATGGAACAAGTGCCGTATCAACAAATCCATTTAATACAAGTGTCTTTCTGTGTTTATTACACATCACCTGTCCTAGAATCTGTGCATTTAAAAATACAGACTTACAATGTTTATTAAGGCACATACAGGGATTGTTTTGTCATGTGTGATGATTCTTTTTCCTATCGTTTGAACTGGATACTCAAATAACAGAAATTGTTATATTTTTTTTGCAACCGACAGATTTGAGATAACTCTTTCTATAAATATATTGAAAATCATGTGTCAGGGCGTAATTATTAGCAATCAATATATTTTTTGTTGCGTATATAGGTTTATACGATTTTAAGAGGCAGAACAAGATACAGGTACTTTGTATAGTTTCACTTCACGAATGTACACAGTATCTTGTTTGGCCACTTGCAATTTTAGAAACCCATAAATGTAACAAGAAATTGTTGATTGTATATTTAAAGGTACGGGAGGCCTTGGCAGTGGGTATGCTGTGAAAATATTTCCACCGGTCAAAAACCGCCACAAACAGAAAGAATATTAAAATGTAGACAGACTTTGTCCGTATACAAATAAGAAATATCGCATAAACAGTATGTTATTGTCATATGTTTGACCATTGTTATGTAAACAAAAGCATAAACAGTTATTTTCCTGGTGTTTGTTTATATTATGATGGTAAACATAAAGAGCGCTCTTTGTTGCTGAATTCCTGATATGGAACTAATAAAGAGCGTTTATATCATTTGTGTGTGATTAGCCAGTAACACTGTGCTGTCTTCTGTAACACAATCAGGTTCTTGCTTAGGACAAATATAGTAGGTCTTTATGATAGCATGCTGTTTGTGCGATGGTCATGGTATATATGAACGATACTGTATGCGTTTTAATGTTTTTCTGTTTACGGTGATTGAAACAAATATGAATATTTTCGACAACTAAGGCCTCCCGTGCCTTTAAGCCCCCTTATTGTCTCTATTATACATTTAACAATAATATTTACAAAGAAGTTTTTATATTCAGAATAAATGTCAATTGTATATCTTAAAACACAATAAAAATTCTATATTAATTTAAAATTAAATGTTTTTCTTAAAGGGGTACTGTACGCCATTTTCAATAAATTTCCGGTGATAACAACGATCTAATATCGATAATATATAGAAACATAAGTAATTTGAGTCGAAGATGTATTCTGTAAACGCTCAGGTTAATAGGCTATCTTAAAATCAAAGTTAATAATTTGATATAAATTTCATTTATGACTGGAGCCATAAAATGGCGTAAAGTAAATTACGAATTTCCGTGTGCAAGACGTAATCAAATTAATTGAGGGATAGCTGGATTGGTAAACGGATGGCACACGCGATCGTTTAAAACATTATGATGATACGGGGAGAAAGCCCAAGCCACTCACTGACTAGTGGCAATACAATAACTTAAATGTGTATATGGGACTAGTATGCATATAATATAACTTTTATTTGATACATTTGGTTGAAAAATGTACAAAAATTACTCGACAATGACAATTTGTATTTTTGCATTCCGGTAAATTTGTCATCCGTAACACTACTTCGTACTCAACAGACTTTCAAATAATGAAAAAATTGTTACCTTATTCTCCGACTCGGAGACTATAGAAACCCACAACAACATTTGGCGTACAGTACCCCTTTAATTAAGAATTGTTTTCTAATTATCTTTCCTAATTGGGGAAAATATTCCTACTTAAGAAAACTTGTTTTCCTTACTTAGATTTATTTTCTTGCTTGAGAAAATCTCATTCTAGAAAACATTGGCATCACTTAAGATAAAATATCTTACTTACGATACGATATTTCTTACTATAGAAAATATTATTTCTTGTTCTAGAATAATTTTGTAGCTTTCTTAAATTTCTAGCTATTCTCCCAAGATAATCGCAGTATCTTAAACTTATCTTATTTTAAGAAAAATAAACTTATGCGAGAAAAACAATCTTTCCTACATTAAGAAAAAAAATCTATACTAAGATTTTTTTACTAGGATTTTCTTACTAAGATTACTGTGTTTTCTTAAAGAAATTTTCTCAGAAAAGAAATTTTCCCACCCTTTCATTTCTTGACCAAGAAAATATGCTGTGCTTATTTTTCTAGCTATTCTCCCAAGATAATTTCTCATTTCAAGTGGTTTTTTTTCCTGAATTGAGAAAATATTTTTGGCAGTGTAGGTACCACTGAACAACAAGGACTAGGTTATTACCAGCAAATTGTCTGATTGGTAGTGTTTTGATCATTTATAATTTCGAGATGAACATTCTTAAAAAGTGTGGCGTATCCATCACCTTTTCTACAGGAAGTCAACAAATTTTATCATTAAGGTATCGGTAAGTGGTGATGGATACACCGCATCTATTTATAGGGTCGTATCATTCCCTGCTCGCTTCGCTCGCTCGCCCCTAATTCGACCCCTATTCTGTCTCAGGGTACATATACATGACCGTCGATGATGACGTTCCAAGCTCCCGTGGTACCGTGACTGCGTGAGTACGACAGTAAACAGTACTCACCGTGTAAGCTGTGGGTGGTCGGAGTGTTCGAAAGTAATCCCCGGACGTTGGTCCATTCCGTTTCCGTGTCGGCAAGAAGAAACAGACCACTGGGGTAATCTTCGTCTCTGGTTATAATCCTTCGCACAGCGACGTGCATTTGGTACAGGCTGACCCCCATGGCCTTCACCCAGGAGTCAATAGAATTATGTTGTTTTCGCGAGGTGGCTAAGGAAAATTTGCAAATTACGTAATTTTCCGACATTTCCCGAATGGCATAGCAACCCGAGTCCGGTCGACAATATTTATGATTTAAGTCATTATTATTCTTCAAAAAATATACCACGTAATGCCTTAACGCAATGAATAATGTTATGTTGGCTATATGAAAAGTAACATTTTGTAGTTTTAATTTTAATTGCAATGATGTTTCAAGATGGCGGCCCGTCAAATTCAAAATGGCGGCGCCCCTTTATTTGAATTCAAGATGGCGGCGCCCATGTTCGAAAGCGCAAACGAACAGCGCATAATGTTGCTGCGCAACATATGCGCGGCTGGTCGTCTTTAAAAAAATAAAATAAACCTTATTCAAAATTAAATTATTTAAGGACGACCAGCAACATATACGCAGGTCGTCCTTATACTAAGTTCGCTTTCGAACTTGGGCGCCGCCATCTTGAATTAGGGGCACCGCCATCTTGGATTTGAGGGGCCGCCATCTTGAAACGTCATTGCAATTAAATATATCAAGGCACTATAAAAAGAAAAAGCAGTGATGCCTTTAAGTGGGCCTTTAAAATCAATACAAAGTCACAATTGCATTTAACTTCATCTCTTACCCGTCTATTCTGCGATATTCTGCTACGCAGTAGGCCCTATATGTTATGGCGCTCCAGTATCCTAACTGAATCAGAATGTGAATAAATGAACACATTTTAGGATTTTTCGCAACAAACACTTTAAGCGTTATATCCCCACTGTTATAAACCGCCTTTAACTGTCATATTCTTGCCTGTAAGATTATTGAGATATAACGTCATGGAAACATAGCAATTGTGTGGGCTGCGTGACATTAAATTTCAAGGAAACCCGCGAAAAAAAAATCACATTTATTGTTTCAATGTTTTAAGTTATTTCCTTCATTAAAAGAGTCTTATGATAAAGAACCCCTCTCAATACTTTAGAATATAGAATTAAACTTCAAATTTCTTTTTATAGTGCCTTGATATACTGTTTTAATAACAATCTATGCCATAAAATATGATTAAAATAACAAAAACTTCGGAACAGTGAACCTTCGGAATAGCGAACCCTTCGGAATAGAGACATGTCGCCGTCTATACGTACTGGCTTGATCATATATCCCAAGTTGGCCGGAAATACAGGCACTCCCATGAAACATACATTAATCATTTTATAGATGGACGTACGTGTTTTTGGGTTGTCCATACGTACTGACGTAATCATATTAGGTATGTACTTAACTCTTGGTAGGGGGTTTGAGTTCACTATCAGTTAATAATGAGGGATGACACCAATGGGTAATAAAAAGGTCAGCTTGCTAATTGTTTTCATCAAGGATCTATCAATGCACATTGACATGGAAAGGCTCAGATTTAAATAGTAAAATGTAAACTCTTCAAATAATAAGAGACTATTAAAAAACCATAATAAAATAAAACAAAGGTGTTAAAACAAACTTTTTTCAGATTTTAACGATATTCGGTATATGAGTCTAGGATCTCCTCTAGATGGGAGCTGTCAAATTTGAACTATTTTCGATGAAAAACATGGCCGCCGGCAGCCATCTTGGATTTTACTCCTTGCATCACGAAATCCTTTAACGCACCCTATGTACAGAGCTTATCCCTCATCCGATCATTACCAAACTTCACATGGATGATCATTGTGACCTATCAATATGAATTATGTTGTTTTCGCGAGGTGGCTAAGGAAAATTTGCAGTTTTACGTAATTTTCCGACATTTCCCGAATAGCATAGCAACCCGAGTCCGGTCGACAATATTTATGATTTAAGTCATGATTATTCTTCAAAAAATATACCACGTAATGCCTTAACGCAATGAATAATGTTATGTTGGCTATATGAAAAGTAACATTTTGTAGTTTTAATTTTAATTGCAATGATGTTTCAAGATGGCGGCCCGTCAAATTCAAAATGGCGGCGCCCTTAATTCAAGATGGCGGCGCCCATGTTCGAAAGCGCAAACGACCAGCGCATATGTTGCTGCGCAACATATGCGCGGCTAGTCGTCCTTAAAAAAATAAAATAAACCTTATTCAAAATTAAATTATTTAAGGACGACCAGCTAGGCGCAGCCCAGTCGCGCATATTTTGCGCAGCAACATATACGCAGGTCGTCCTTATACTAAGTTCGCTTTCAAACATGGGCGCCGCCATCTTGAATTAGGGGCACCGCCATCTTGGATTTGAGGGGCCGCCATCTTGAAACGTCATTGCAATTAAATATATCAAGGCACTATAAAAAGAAAAAGCAGTGATGCCTTTAAGTGGGCCTTTAAAATCAATACAAAGTCACAATTGCATTTAACTTCATCTCTTACCCGTCTATTCTGCGATATTCTGCTACGCAGTATATGTTATGGCGCTCCAGTATCCTAACTGAATCAGAATGTGAATAAATGAACACATTTTAGGATTTTTCGCAACAAACACTTTAAGCGTTATATCCCCACTGTTATAAACCGCCTTTAGCTGTCATATTCTTGCCTGTAAGATTATTGAGATATAACGTCATGGAAACATAGCAATTGTGTGGGCTGCGTGACATTAAATTTCAAGGAAACCCGCGAAAAAAAAATCACATTTATTGTTTCAATGTTTTAAGTTATTTCCTTCATTAAAAGAGTCTTATGATAAAGAACCCCTCTCAATACTTTAGAATATAGAATTAAACTTCAAATTTCTTTTTATAGTGCCTTGATATACTGTTTTAATAACAATCTATGCCATAAAATATGATTAAAATAACAAAAACTTCGGAATAGTGAACCTTCGGAATAGCGAACCCTTCGGAATAGAGACATGTCGCCGTCCATACGTACTGACTTGATCATATATCCCAAGTTGGCCGGAAATACAGGCACTCCCATGAAACATACATTAATCATTTTATAGATGGACGTACGTGTTTTTGGGTTGTCCATACGTACTGACGTAATCATATTAGGTATGTACTTAACTCTTGGTAGGGGGTTTGAGTTCACTATCAGTTAATAATGAGGGATGACACCAATGGGTGATAAAAAGGTCAGCTTGCTAATTGTTTTCATCAAGGATCTATCAATGCACATTGACATGGAAAGGCTCAGATTTAAATAGTAAAATGTAAACTCTTCAAATAATAAGAGACTATTAAAAAACCATAATAAAATAAAACAAAGGTGTTAAAACAAACTTTTTTCAGATTTTAACGATATTCGGTATATGAGTCTAGGATCTCCTCTAGATGGGAGCTGTCAAATTTGAACTATTTTCGATGAAAAACATGGCCGCCGGCAGCCATCTTGGATTTTACTCCTTGCATCACGAAATCCTTTAACGCACCCTATGTACAGAGCTTATCCCTCATCCGATCATTACCAAACTTCACATGGATGATCATTGTGACCTATCAATATGAATTATGTTGTTTTCGCGAGGTGGCTAAGGAAAATTTGCAGTTTTACGTAATTTTCCGACATTTCCCGAATAGCATAGCAACCCGAGTCCGGTCGACAATATTTATGATTTAAGTCATGATTATTCTTCAAAAAATATACCACGTAATGCCTTAACGCAATGAATAATGTTATGTTGGCTATATGAAAAGTAACATTTTGTAGTTTTAATTTTAATTGCAATGATGTTTCAAGATGGCGGCCCGTCAAATTCAAAATGGCGGCGCCCCTAATTCAAGATGGCGGCGCCCATGTTCGAAAGCGCAAACGACCAGCGCATATGTTGCTGCGCAACATATGCGCGGCTGGTCGTCCTTAAAAAAATAAAATAAACCTTATTCAAAATTAAATTATTTAAGGACGACCAGCTAGGCGCAGCCCAGTCGCGCATATTTTGCGCAGCAACTTATACGCAGGTCGTCCTTATACTAAGTTCGCTTTCGAACATGGGCGCCGCTATCTTGAATTAGGGGCACCGCCATCTTGGATTTGAGGGGCCGCCATCTTGAAACGTCATTGCAATTAAATAAATCAAGGCACTATAAAAAGAAAAAAGCAGTGATGCCTTTAAAATCAATACAAAGTCACAATTGCATTTAACTTCATCTCTTACCCGTCTATTCTGCGATATTCTGCTACGCAGTATATGTTATGGCGCTCCAGTATCCTAACTGAATCAGAATGTGAATAAATTAACACATTTTAGGATTTTTCGCAACAAACACTTTAAGCGTTATATCCCCACTGTTATAAACCGCCTTTAGCTGTCATATTCTTGCCTGTAAGATTATTGAGATATAACGTCATGGAAACATAGCAATTGTGTGGGCTGCGTGACATTAAATTTCAAGGAAACCCGCGAAAAAAAAATCACATTTATTGTTTCAATGTTTTAAGTTATTTCCTTCATTAAAAGAGTCTTATGATAAAGAACCCCTCTCAATACTTTAGAATATAGAATTAAACTTCAAATTTCTTTTTATAGTGCCTTGATATACTGTTTTAATAACAATCTATGCCATAAAATATGATTAAAATAACAAAAACTTCGGAATAGCGAAACCTTCGGAATAGAGACATGTCGCCGTCCATACGTACTGACTTGATCATATATCCCAAGTTGGCCGGAAATACAGGCACTCCCATGAAACATACATTAATCATTTTATAGATGGACGTACGTGTTTTTGGGTTGTCCATACGTACTGACGTAATCATATTAGGTATGTACTTAACTCTTGGTAGGGGGTTTGAGTTCACTATCAGTTAATAATGAGGGATGACACCAATGGGTAATAAAAAGGTCAGCTTGCTAATTGTTTTCATCAAGGATCTATCAATGCACATTGACATGGAAAGGCTCAGATTTAAATAGTAAAATGTAAACTCTTCAAATAATAAGAGACTATTAAAAAACCATAATAAAATAAAACAAAGGTGTTAAAACAAACTTTTTTCAGATTTTAACGATATTCGGTATATGAGTCTAGGATCTCCTCTAGATGGGAGCTGTCAAATTTGAACTATTTTCGATGAAAAACATGGCCGCCGGCAGCCATCTTGGATTTTACTCCTTGCATCACGAAATCCTTTAACGCACCCTATGTACAGAGTTTATCCCTCATCCGATCATTACCAAACTTCACATGGATGATCATTGTGACCTATCAATTGGTGCCTACCATTTTGTCTCGAATTATGTTAAAAACATGGCTTCCAGGATCATCTTGAATTTTACTCTTTGTGTGACTAAATCCTTTAGCACACCTAACAGGTCACATTTCTCACCCAATCATCACCAAACTTTATATGGATCTTGCATGCTCGAACTATTTTTTTTGCCCGGCTATTGGATGCATTCTAAGCAGAAAACCCGAACTTTAAAGACGGAAATTATTAGGTTTAACTTGCGTTGCAGTGACCAACAAGTCCTTCAGATGGATATGTTTTATTGATATGTGTACCTTTAAAGATATTTAATGACATACTTGTAAATTACAAATACGAATTTTCACTTCTAGGTGGTTATCCAATGTTGCTTTCGTCGTAACATGGCTTGGAATTGCGGCCATTTTGACAGCCATTTCATGACCTCGATTGAATTATTTTCTGTCCTTGTCACTCTATTCGCTCCCTTACTGTAATTTCACGCAAATTGGTATATATCGTTTGGAGGAGTACGGCGTTCTGATGTCACCGATGATGGATATGGTAGAAAAACCGATTTTGGCGCTATCTCCAATTATCCTTGCCCCATGGGGGTTCCAAAACACTGAGGTATCCAGGGCGGAGCAGGTGGAAAATATATTTTTTTGACCTTTTTTTGTGTTTTTGACCTGCAAATTTCAGTATAATCAGGAAAACCAATAAAGTAAGACAAATGTTGAATAAAATATACTTGAATATCAGATACTTATTCTATCTGGGTTGCTTAACATTTATGATGTGCAAAAAGTTATATTATCCAACAATTTTTGTGAAAAATTCAAAAAAATGCATAAATTGCAGTGCTTTTTCAAAAAAGTTTTCCAGAAGATTTCCTATAAAATTTTCATTTTTTGGTATAAAGCTCTCATTGGTGCATCAAATTTTTCAGCATTATATACCTGATTTATTATTATCAACATCACAAGCAATGATATCCAACAAGCCGAGATATTTCCAAAACCTTAACCCACCCACCTAAAACTGATTTTCTATCTGAAAATACATATTAAGTCAGAATAGCCCATTTTCATTCCTTTTTTTAAACCAATTCAGAGTCTTATCATATATCATGGAATTAGTATGTATCTGATGAGGTTTATGTTATGGTAGAGTCTATTTTGTTTAAATATTTGATTTTTTTGGGGTAAATTGGCTAAAATTTAGATTATTTTTTAGTGAAAAATGTTTGAAAAATTCCCATGACTTTGTCAGCTTTATGGATACAGCTGCACAACATGCACCACAATAAGCATAAATTCTTCCCCAATATCAGACATGAAATGCTATAATCATGTACCAGACCAGAATTAAGAAATAAAGTAAAACTTATCCCTACCCCAAGATAGTATTCTCAAAGCTTTCAATTTTATGCTATACTAAACTCGAAAGGTCGTCATACTAGTTGATAGAATTCATATCATAAATTGCAATAGTTCTGCCCACGGATTATGTAATCTGATCTTCACTGTCACTGTCAATTTCATCAAATGTGATGGAATCAGTCAATAGAATTTCAGTGCAACATCTTACGGGAAAGAATGGTTCCAACAACTCAGACCAGGGTTGGGGTAATTGTAATTTGTAATTGTAATTGAATGTAATTAATTACATTTCCCCAAGTAATTGGATGTAATTTGTAATTGAAGTTTTTTTCAATTACATGTAATTGAATGTAATTAATTACATTGAGAAAAGGGGTGTAATTTCAATTACATTCCAAAAATACAGACCAATATAACAAGTTAACACATCAGCATTTGTATCTGAAATGTGACATGACTATGATATGTTAATAGTATCAGGTAAAACACTTGACTAGTGTTATACACATGGGGTCATTATCCTCATATTTTCCTTCTATGTTAGTAGTTTCATCGATACATGTTCTAAATTAAAACTTCAAAGATAGAGTCATGAAACCCTCTGACTATAGAAGTCACACAATGTTTTGATAGTCTAATTATCGGCCGTCCATCTATGAAGAGCTACACCGGGAGTGGTTGATTTAGTTTAAACATATTTTATTTTAACCAATATAATGTACAAAATTCACGGTATGATGATGAGAGATATTGATGGTTATAATGGGATTTGGCAGTAAGCATAATGCTTATCTTAAGCCATCTCCTACACGTATGAAATAATGAATGGTGACCGTTTCATACAGACAAAGACAAAACTAGAATGTACATTTCGATGTATATGAATGTATACAGCTCAAGAAATTACTTACTGTTATTGTTAATTATAATGTGCCTGATAGCCCCCCCCCCCTCAATCGTAGCAGGTTTTGGCAGGGTACTTTTGGGATTGATGTTACACTTAGTTTAATTTTGATTTTAATGCGTTTTTAATTTGTTCCATACGTAGCCTAAGGTCGTATACATCAGGTCTGTGCATAATATGGCTTGAATCTGCCAGTTAGTTCTATATATTTCTGAATGTTAGCGAATATCTCAATGTTTTTGGACAAGGGAAGTGATTTTGAACCTTCTAAAAGTGTTTTTGTTTCCAAATTATTAAGGTTGCTGAGACATATATCTCTCTCGGCTTCAAAGACTGGGCAATAGTGCAAGAAGTGTGATACTGTTTCAATTTCGCCACATATACAATATTGATTGTCTTGCAAATGATTGAGATACAAGTCGTAGTTCAGATTGCTACACCCTAGTCGTAGTCGACAATGAAAAATTTGACTTCGTCTTGTGTAAGCAAATTCCATGTAACGGGGGCTCACGACGAGGTTAGTATTAAGAAAAGATTTGAAGTCCGATATGATTTCACAATTTTTAGCCTCCGGTGGTAGATCATTCCATAGACTCACAGCTGCAGGTAAAAAGGATTTTGTATATGATTCAGTATTACAAAAAACCGGTTTCATGTCTTTAGGTCTGAAGTCGTAATGTGTTAGACTCCCTGATATAGGGGGAACATATATGTATAGGTAGGCGGGTGTTGACTTTTTCACCATTTTGAAAAATTGAGTTAGCTTGGTTTTTCGGCGTCTATTCGTAAGTGTCTCCCACCCAGTTTCGTGGAGCAAGCCCTCTT
This sequence comes from Siphonodentalium dalli, assembly GCA_032622095.1. NCBI lineage: Eukaryota > Metazoa > Mollusca > Scaphopoda > Gadilida > Siphonodentaliidae > Siphonodentalium > Siphonodentalium dalli. The sequence goes on along the minus strand of CP136065.1, from coordinate 147,046,116 downwards.
TACTACAGCTTCTTGTCGCGCCAGTTACGATTCTTGCGGCTTCGTATTGGATTTCTTCTAATTCATTAGCTTCTTCGTTGCTGCAGTTGTCCCAAACTGAGGAGGCATACTCCAGGACAGGACGGATAAATGATAAATATATTCTTTCTAGTGACCTCCTGTCAAGGTTAAATTTATGCCTCCTCAGCAGGGACAGCCTACTATAAGCTCGTTTTTCAATATCTGCGATATGGTATTTCCATTTACCATCGGAACTAAAGGTTAGACCTAGGTGTTTATGTGTCGCTACTTCGCATATTGGCTGATTTGCCATTTTGAGATGGGGTGGCTAGGTTTAATTTCTTTCCTGCTAACTAAGAGGGATTCAGTTTTGGATGGGTTAAATTTAACAAGCCATTTGTTAGACCAATCATGTATTTTCGATATATCTTTGTTTAGGACGTCAGCAGCCATTATGGGATCTTCTACTGCTAGAAAAAGGGAGGTATCGTCTGCAAAAAGTCGGATATTACTTGTTATATCGTCTGCTATATCATTGATGTATATCAAGAATAGTAGGGGACCCAGTATTGACCCTTGGGGGACACCAGATTCTACAGATTTCCAAGACGACTGGGTAGTTTCCAAAATGACTCTTTGTTGTCGATTTTCCAAATAATTTTTCAAAATGTCGTATGTGTTTTCACACACACCTAGGTTAATTAATTTGGACAATAATCCCGTATGCCAAACTTTATCAAAAGCTTTGCTGATGTCACAGAAAAGACACCTTATTCCTTTTCCTTCGTCTAAAGATGAAATAAGATAATTATATATGTCTGTTAGTTGGAATACAGTACTGTCATTTGGAGTGAAACCCGATTGTAAATCTGTTAGGAGCTTATTTTGATAAATGTCGAAAGATACATTTCTCAAATATTTTTGAGAGGCAACTTAGCAATGAAATCGGACGATAATTCGATGGCATACTTGGATCTCCTTTTTTAAAGATGGGACAAACGTTTGCTCTCTTCCACTCATCAGGGAAATAGGAATGTTTTAACAATTCGTTAAATATATAGCACATAGGACTTGCTAGGGCCGTTGTGCAATTCTTTAGAATGTTTGGGCTGATACCGTCATCGCCACTGGCCTTTGCTACTTTAACACTTGTCAGGGATTCCAATACATCTTTGTGTGTAATCTTAATAAGTTTCAATGTACAATTTTTAGATCTAGATAATAGCGGTGGTTCTTTTTTGTCAGATTCGGGCAGGGACGATGTAGAGCAAAAATAATTATTTAATATTTCCGATTTATAATTGTTATCTGTTTATACGTTGTTGTCCTCGCAAAGTGACGGAATAGGTTTGTGGTCTGGGGCCATGAGTCTATTAAGAGTTTTCCACCACACTGAGGAATCAGTAAAAGAACTGCCGAGGAGTTTTTGTTTTTTTTCCATTTCCAGTCGCTTGGCAGTTCTGATAGATGATATTACTTCATTTCGCTTGGTTTTATATTTAGCCCATGCATTCAATGTCGTATTTTTTTTTGCTTTGACATATAATCGTTTGCGTTGCCTCATACGGAGACGAATGTGGCCTGACATCCATTCGGGTTCATCTGTTCTAATTGCAACACATTTGTTTGGAATGTGTTTTATCGCGACTTCATTTATTTTGTTAGTTATCACCGTCGCAAGTTCTGTATAATTCACATGTTTCAACGGATTCTCGGAGCCCCACGTTTGCAATTCTTCATTCATTGCACTGAAATTTGCCTCGTTGTATTTCCATATTCTTCTTTTGATGAATCGGTTCGATGTCCCTTTAGAAATATTTAAAGTAAGTACGATTGGGCAGTGATATCGAACCAATTCTGCAAAAAAAGGATCTAAAATCTCACACGACTATACAAAATCCGGTTTATTTGAAGAAAAAAAACAGGTCTAAGAGTGATCGGGAATTTTCAGTGAAGTAGGTAGGTTGTTCTATAAGCTGTTTCATACCAAACTTCCCACATATATATCTTGTTTGTTTTGGTTCAGTGCACAGTTGGTTACAATTGAAATCTCCGGTAACAATTGTGTGATTTCTGGATTCTTTTGTATCCATCGCTCCATCAAGTGAAGTGTATATTTTATCCCAGAGTTCTACAGGTGAATTCGGAGGTCTATAGAATGTTCCAAAAAGGAAACTGTTCGTATGCGTGAAGATTTCTAACCACATGTGTTCAAGGCCGAGTATTTCGATATCTTTTCGCCTTTTGAAATGAAGTGAGTTGCGGACATAAATCGCAATACCTCCACCGAGAGTAGGACGATTAAGTCGTTCAGGGCTGTTGAATCCCGGTATAGTCAACTCCTCGTCCGAGGTTGAATCTGATAGCCAGGTCTCAGTAAATGCAAGTATATCATAATATTGACATTCGGCAATAATGGTATCAATCTTTGGCAATAGGCTTTGTACATTGAGGCACATAATCGATAGTGTATGTGCGTTTGGTCCAGGATTTGGGTGAACGCTCCCAGATTTCATTAATAAACTTTTCATTATTTCATAAATTGCACGACATAAGTGTGATAAAGTTACTAGTGATGATCGAGATATTGTGTTTATTGCAGCATTGAAGGAAAGTTTGCTAAAGTTTGCAGTGACTCTGAAATTATTCCTATCAAAAATATATTTGGGAAGAATACTATCGTTATTCAGCATATAATACTTCAGAACAATGAGGAAAGTCAAGTTTTGCGTTATACCAATGGAACGTAGTGCAAGGAATGACAGAAGGCTAAGTGAACACAACATATTTAGTTTCTTTCCCTTTGTACTTACTGCACGCGTATAGAACACACCAACTCTTGCCCGATAAGTCATAATATTAATCATTACAATAGGATTCGGCCACAAAGGGCCGATCCCAGTTATAGGCAAACCGGTGGGCAAGACTAGGTATGTGATCGTAGTGTTTTATTGGGGAGGGTTGGGCTATCAGGCAATAACAATATATATGATGGAGGCATAAATCAATTAGCAACGCAAGAATTAAAACAGGCATTGCGTACATTCTAGTTCATCCGGTTTTAGAACCCGGTTTTCGGCCAATTTTATATGCGTTCAACTGTTATATCTATACGGAAAGTAATAAAACTTGAGATAGAAATGTGATGTCATTCTGAAAAAGAACACCAATATACGGAGAGGTTATCTATGTGTCAGTATTTTCCATTCTAAATTACAGGACTATATACCGTTTTAACTGAGGTCCCATTTGGTGTTTAAGACTCGCACATCGTAATTTACGATTTTACAAGTGTTACAATGAACTGTTCAATTTCCAAATCGCGCTAATAAAACTTCGTTGCTATTGCACGCGAGACAATATGTATCGGGTTATGTTCGAGAATCGCGCAGGCTGATCGCCGCTGAGTACAAATATGTCGAATATCATGCATAAACTATGACCCGGAGGTAATTGATTTGGTGGTTGATTTGGCAATGGTTGCAAGTCTCCACTGTTTTGCTATCATGTTGGCTCGTTTTGAGTGTAGAATTAAAGATTCCTCACATGGTGGAAGTGCAGAAAGATCAACTACCTTTTGCTGATTCTCGAACTTCTGCTGGAACTTTACCCACCTAGCTTAATTAACTTTTCTCGAATTTGACCATACATGTATAAGGCACATGTTAACTCCTTGATTGTATTAAGCGTGTCACTGTCCAAATCCCAATTCGTTCCTAAATAAGCCATGACTTCCATATATCTTGATGGTCTTTCCAGCAACTTCCAGAAGTGTTTTTTCCTTTTCGGAACAAAGATGAAAGGTATTTATTATCTGTGAAGGAATGGAACCCAACAACTGCATTCTTCTGTATATTTGGCTGCCAAAATGTGGAAATGGTAGGTATTGATCCAGCGTGTCCCGCAATCGCTTAGAAGTTGTGGTTGATGTATAAAATTGGCTATTCTGCCTCCTATACATTGAACACTAACATGTCTGATGCACCTTAGTTAATTTTTTACTATTGTCACCACTGACATTACCAGAAATATTGGATTTTTTTTTCTCTCACAAACTTGATATAAATAATGGCAAAAAAATAGCTGTACATGGTTAGCTATATGGTCATGAATGTGGTGGCCATGGTGAGATGTATAGGTATGCAAGGAGTGAGTGTATGGTCATGTGTGAGGTGAATAGGTATACAGGGAGTGACTGTATGGTTGTATGGTTATGACTACCCAGTACAGGTGTACACAATGTGCCTCAATGGACATTGTTGTGGTTTATGTAAATAACGAGAGTACATGTACCTACATGGTCATATGTGTTTTTATGTATATATGGAGTGACTGTATGGTCATGGGTGGGATGTACAGGTGTACCTTGTGTGGCTGTATTGTCACAGGTATGTGTATATGTATACATGTGTTGTCTGTATGATCATGGTGGGGTGAATGGATAAATAGATGTGCAGCTATGTGCAATGTGTATACATGTAGGTGTACATGGAATGGCAGTAGTCATAATGTGTATATGTGTACCTGATATGTGCTGAATGGTCATTGGCGAGCGTGTGGATGGTCATGTGTGGATGTATATGTATATATTGAGTGGCTATATGGCTATTGACATGGCAAATATGTATAGTGAGTGACTCTATGACCAATAGTGAGGTGAATATGTTTTCAGGGAGTGACTGTATGGCCATTGGTGATGTGAACAGGTATACAAGGAGTGACTGTATGATCATGAATATGGTGAATAGGTATACAGGGAGTGACTATATGGTCATGGGTCAGGTGTAGGAGTTTACCTGGTGTGACTGTATGGTCATGTGTAGAGTATACGGGTATACACAAGAGTGGTTGTATGGTTATGGAGAGGTATGTGTATAAAGTGAGTGGCTATATCACCATTAGTCAGGTGCATATGTTTACCTGGAGTCATTCTATGGTCATGGTTGGGGGTATATGTATATCTTGCGTGGCTATTTTGCCATGGGTTTGGTGAACATGTATACAACGAGTGATGTATGACCTATGGTAAGGTGAATAGGTATACAATGAGTGACTGTATGATCATGAATGTGTTGAACAGGTACACATGGGGGTAGCTATATGGTCATGAGTCAGGTGTATGAGTATACCTAGTGTGCCTGCATGGGCATGTGTGGAGTGTACAGGTATACACAAGTATGGATCTATATGGTCATGGGTGAGGGATACGTATATAAAGCAAGTGGCTATATGGCCAATGGTGAGATGCATATGTATACATGGAGTTACTCTATGGTCATAGATGGGGTGTATATGTTTATCTTGAATGGCTATTTTGTCCATGGTGAATAGGTATACAGGAAGTGACCGTATGGCCAATGGTGAGATGCATAGGTATACAAGGATTGACTTATGATCAGGAAAGTGGTGAATAGGTATACAGGGAGTGACTATATTGTCATGGGTCAGGTGTATGTGTATAGAGTGAGTGACTATCTTGACATTTGTATTGTGTTTATGTATATATATGGAGTGACTGTATGTTACTGGGTTGGTTGTACATGTGTACCTTGGGTTGCTATTGCTTTCCACTATAACTCAAAGATATATTAATCGATAGAGAGGTCATGTCAGAGAGTTCTCCATCTTGATGGCGTTTATGCACGATGTTTATGTACGATGTTAAATGATAGAATTAAATGTTAAATGATGTTAAATGATTTCCCCCTGATAATAGTTAATCAATTTTTATGCTAATGGGCAGGTGATTCAAGTCAGTGATATCGAGATTTCAAATATTCAGGAGAATGCACTTATTGGGTTCCATTCCTTCACATTCCTTCGCTGGAAAGATTATCAAAATATATGGAAGTCATGGCTTATTTAGGAACGAATTGGATTTTGGACAGTGACACGCTTTAAATACTACATTCGATGAGTTAGCATGTGCCTTATGTTCAACGTTCGAGAAAAGTGAATCAAGCTAGGAGGATAATGTTCCAGCAGAAGTTCGAGAATCAGTAGAAGGTACTTGATCTTTCTGCACTTCCACCATGTGAGGAATCTTTAATTCTACACTCAAAACGAGCCAACATGATAGCAAAACAGTGGAGACTTGCAGCCTGAGTTGTAAGATGTTGAACAGAAATTCTATTGACTGTTACCATCACATTTGATGAAATTGACAGTGCCAGTGAAGATGAGATTGCATAATCCGTGGGCAGAACTATTGCAATTTATGATATGAATTCTATCAACTAGTATGAACGACCTTTCGAGTTTATTATAGCATAAAATTGAAAGCATTGAGAACACTATCTTGGGGTAGGTTTAAGTTTTACTTTATTTCTTAATTCTGGTCTGTTACATGATTATAGCATTTCATGTCTGATATTGGGGAAGAATTTATGCTCATTGTGGTGCATGTTGTGCAGCTGTATCCGTAAAACTGACAAAGTCATGGGAATTTTTCAGAAAATTTTCACTTAAAAATAATAAAAAAATTAGCTAATTTACCCCCAAAAAATCCAAATTTAAACAAAAATAGACTCTACCATAACATAAACCTCCTCAGATACATGCTAATTCCATGATATATGATAAGACTCTGAATTGGTTAACAAAATGGAACGAAAACGGGCTATTCTGACTTGACAGGTATTTCAGATAGAAAATCAGTTTTAGGGGGGTGGGTTAAGTTTTTGGAAATATCTCGGATTATTGGAAATCATTGCTGGTTAAGTTGATATTAATAAATCAGGTATATAACGCTGAAAATTTTGATACACCAATGAGAGCTTTATACCAAAAAATGAAAATTTTATAGGAAATCTTCTGGAAAACATTTTTGAAAAAGCACTGCAATTTATGCATTTTTTTGGCATTTTCGTGAATTTTTCACAAAATTGTTGGATAATATAACTTTTTGCACATTATAAATGTTAAGCAACCCAGATAGAATAAGTATATGATATTCAAGTATATTTAATTTAACATTTGTCTTATTTTATTGGTTTTCCTGATTATACTGAAATTTGCAAGTCAAAAACACCAAAAAAGTCAAAAAAATATATTTTCCACCTGCTCCGCCCTGGATACCTCAGTGTTTTGGAACCCCCATGGGCCAAGGATAATTGGAGATTGCGTCAAAATTTCTACCCTTTCGTGTGACACTACCCTCATCTGGGGGCCGGTCCAAAAGCCGGTAAATGGGCATTTTAAAAATCGCTGTAAAATAATTGCTGAAAGCGGACTGTGGCGGATTTTGGATATGTTATAGAGGATCTATTCCTCTTCAAATGGAATAAAAACCACCTTAATCCATGTGTTATCTAGGTCAAACCTGTTATTGACCAGACTATCTGCAATGTTAATGGCGTTTCATTCGTAACAACGGTGTCTATTTTTCAATATTTCCATTCTGTCTTTTTAGAATGTGCAACCGGATCATTTTGCACACGGTATTGATAATTTATGTGCGTGGGAAATTTAAACTTCAACCCGAAGGGGTACAAATGGAATTTCCCGACCTTGGGAAATGTGGGTCTAATTAAATGAAGGGCGCCCAGTTAGACATTCTAATTTGGACACCCATGCACCACACACTCTATAGCGGCTAGAGTCTAGTCATGCATGCACGTCCCTGCATTTGCTCTACGCGTCCAGGCAGTATAAGGGTCGATCCACACCGGGCGCGAGCGCACGATTATAATGGCCGTTTTCTGTCGTCCGTAGCGGTTCTAAGCGCGCGATTTTTATATTCACACCGAAAGCGACTGGATGGTTTTGGTAGATAATCGTTTGCCTGCATCATTAAAGTCCTCCGTCACCTTTGTTATCGCAACGATGAATGAATGTGTCGTCTTCAAATAGGAGGAGTACGACCGTATAAATATCCTATTTGACAGCGACCCAATTATACTGCTGGTTTGCCGCAAAGAGAGAAATCGACGAAGCATAAAATCACTGCTGTGATCGCCTTGCGGTGTGAATATAAAAATCGCGCGCTTTGAACTGCTGCGGACGACAGAAAACGGCCGTTATAATCGCGCGCTCGCGCCCGGTATGGATCGACCCTAAGTCCTAATAAAATTAACACTTGACCACATGTTCCTTAAGCAAACCTTTCATTTCCCTTTCAATATTGTCATTATTATCAATGACATTTTTGACAGGGTTGCGGTGGTGAATGACGTTTAAACAACAATGTTGTTGTTTCATAACCAATTAACTGACTAATATAGTTGGGGAGCCCGCATATGTTCTATTTACACTTTTGCGTACAAAAGGTTTGACCCCCTAAAGTTGGTACCAATAATGGAACATTCTGAAAAACCGATTTCTTAAGTTGCGCATTCCTGGGCTGCTGAACCCCAAAAAGTGCAAAAAATCACTTCTATTTACACTTCCGCGTACATCGATGAATTTTGGTATGATGATACTCCCAAGTGTACTGATTAAGAAAACACAACTTAAGAAAGAGATTTTCCTGGGGTTTTCAGATAAGAAAAGGGGTCCCATGCTGAACCCCAAAACGTGATTTTTCACTTTTTTTTACACTTTCGCGTACATCCACAATTTTTGGTCTCAAAGTACTTTGATATATACTAATTATAAAAACACAACTTAAGAAGGAACTTTTCCTGGGGTTTTAAGATAAGAAGGGGGTCATCAGGTCACCCCTCAAAACGTAAAAAATCACTTTTATTTATATTTCGTGAAGCTAAGACATAATGACACTTTTATGGGCCAAAATTAAAACTCACCATCCAAGATGGCCGCCAAAATGGCTGCCGGAAGTTGAAAATATTAATTTTTTTCACAAATATCTTCTAGATCAATTCATGCTGTTTGGAACTGGTTGAGTAATGCAACATTATTTTGTGTTTTTTATATTAACTGATCATTGGAGCAATTAAATATGCAATTATTGGGGTCCTAACTCCTTCCGATCCCTCAAAAATTCGATTTTACAGAACGCAGTACAAAAGTTTACAAAAAAATCACAATTTGGATTCTAGTCATATTTCAACAAGAAATGAAAAGAACATTGTAATGTAAATGAGGCATATCATTACCTATGAATATTCCAAATCTCTGGAACCATAAATCTTACCTTGGCTCAAAATGGCTGCGAAAATGGCCGCTAAAATATGGAAAATGGTAAATATTGCCCAGGGTGTCCTGCAATCGCTTACAAGTTGTGGTTGATGTACACAATTGGCTAATATGTTTTCTATACATTCCATACTAACATGTCTGATGCACCATGGATCATTTTTACTATTGTCACCACTGACATTTACCAGAAATATTGGACATAAATATCCGCAAGAATTCACTTTTCAGGGTTCGACCATTTGTTCAAGTAAAATGTAACTATCTTTGGATTGAAAGGTGTTTATTGTTTTGGTCTATCTTAAATGTGTCACACTACTGTGTTTATAGACTAAATTGCTCAAGATCGCTTCCAAAATGGCAACCAAATTTGTTAGAAGTTAAAAGTTAACATATCCCGAACATTGTTCTCTGCGTTATCCGAAAAAAGTTGCAAATTGTGACTCACTTGGTTATTGTACGTGTTAGTTACAATGTAATTAACTGACAACTACGTTCTATTATGTTTGTCCCAGTTCCGTATGGGACATGACAAATTCATTTTAAAGTTGCAGTATGGAATTTTGCGGAGAACCATATTATTGAACGGAAATGGGCAGAACTTTGAGACTGAACTGAGATGAACCATGATATGTGGGTATTCTGGCCCATTATGATAAACATTTATCAACTGGATACAGGGTGGAAGCCAAGATGGTAGCCAGGGAGTTATGATCATAGATGAGGATAATAGATATACAGGGAGTTATTGTATGGTCATGAATGATGTGTGTGTATATAGGGAGTGCCCTGTTGGTAACGGTGGGACGTATATTTATATATGTTGTTGATGTGTTATCATTGGTGGTGTATGGGGAGTAGATTTATTATCATGGATGGTGTGTATGAGTATGGCAAGTATGGAACTTATGAGTGGTCGTATGTGCGGATATTGGTATATCTGGAAGGGCTCACCATTGGTGATGTGCATATGTATACCTGGGTTGACTCCATGGTCATGGGTGTGGCGAATAGGTATACATGTAGTGGCTGTATGGTCCATGGTGAGGTGAATATGTATACAATGAGTGACTGTATGATCGTGAATGTAGTGAATATGTATACATAGAGTGACTATATGGTCGGGTGTAGGTGTATACTGGTGTTCATGCATGGTGACTCGTGGCTGTATCGTCATTTGTGGTATGTACGGGTATAACCAAGTATGGCTGTATGATCAGGTGTACTAGTACATGTACGTGTATAAAGTGGGTGACTATGTTGTCATTTTTGTGGTGTGTATGTACACATGGAGTGACTGGGGTAATGGGTGGGTAATACATGTGTACCTTGGGTGGCTATCGCTTTCCACGATAACTCAAGGATATGTTAATCAATAGAGAGGTCATGTCATGTCGTGGAAAGCGATAGCCACCCATTATCACACAGTCATTACATATATACATAAACACCACAGACATAACAATATAGTTACCCACTGTATACATGTACACCTGACCCATGACCACGGATGACCATACAGCCACGCGTCACAATACAGGCACACCGGGTATACTCCTAAACATGACCCATAACCATATAGTCACTCCATGTATACCCATTCATCTCACCATTGGCCATAAGGTCATCCCCTGTATACCTATTCTCCAAACGCATGGTCAAATGGACAATCAATATATACATTAACACCACAACAATGACCATAAAGTCATTCCGGTATACATATGCACATCACCAATGGCCATATAGCCACTCGCTTCATACACATACCCTCACCCATGTTACCTGGTATACTCCTTCACCTGACCTATGGCCATATAGTCACCCCGTGCGTACCCATTCAAAGCATTCATACACGATCATGGTCAATCCTTGTATTCATATTCACCCCAACATTGGCCATTTCAATCCCTGTATCCCTATTTGTCACACCATAGCCGAATAGCCACTCAAGATATACTAATACACCCCAGCCATGTCAGTATAGTCACTCCATGTATGCATATGCACATCATCCATGACCATATAGCCACTCGCTATATACACTTAAAACCCACCGGCGTGTTATCCCTTTGTCCTGACACGGCTCTTATCTGGCAGAAAGCTCAAGCGTTTTGATCGCATGAGCATTATTTTAACGCCAACAGTCATTCTTTTTTAAGAATGCCCGTGGGCATTATTTTTTAAGAATGCCCGTGGGCATTATTTTTTACGAATACGCGAGGGATTAAATCGACTGAGGGACGTCATAGAGTGGCTCCTCCCCCAATCATGTATGTTGAGTCAAGAGCCTATCGGCAAGCTTAAAGGTACTTAATCCGATCGGGCCCTCATAAGTTACTATTTCTTTGGCTTCGGGGATAAAATGGTTGATTCGAGACGAGTAAGCCTACCTATCAACGCTCATAGTGATCAGATTGTTTTTTGAAGTTTTGTTATTTCAATTGTTTCTGGCCCAGTACTTGATCGGATTACTTGATCGGATTGAATACCTCTAATTTGTCTGAGCTAATTAAAACTGACAATATTTAGCGATTTTGATTTTATATTGCCAAAAAATAAAATAAAACTTCTTCAAACTTTGATACAAAAACACCAACAGCTATTTGGACTTACTATTTAGAAAAGTCCACAGGCAGGCTAAAACACACATATATAACATCTAAATACGTCCCTAAGTCGGTCAAATAAACACAAAACCGTTTAACACAGATTTTAACTATATATACCCGTTCCGTAATAACATTGTATTTTATAGCAGGTAAAGGTCCCAACTCGAGTTTGCATGGTTTGGGGGACTTGAATTAATCGATTGTACTATAATGCGTCGCTTTGAATTTCATTGATGTTGCTCACAAAGCTACACAAATCTTGCAACCTCGAGCTGGGTAATTTATTTTCAAGGAACAGTATTAACACATAAATATATTCCCTGCGTGGTTTGTTCAATCTTCAACCCCGTCAGAAGATAATAGAAAAGGTTCACAGGGGTTGAACATATGGAAAATGATATATACAGGGGTATATAGCCAGAGTAAAGAATCATGGTATGATCAAACATGTGGGCCGAACTTGAACATTTTAGGGTGAACATACGTAAGGCGTTCGCATTGGTCTGTAAAATCATTATCACCAAGAGAAAATGTTGAACAATGGATTGGTTTTATTCTTGTGTTGATTGTCGATAAGACATGGATAAAGTGATCATGCGTTTTTTTTTACTTTTCTTGAAGCACGAGTCGTTTTACAATCGATACAATCTATTTGGTAAATGGTCAACAGAACCGAGATTAAGCAATATTTGGCGATAAAATGACTAGCAATGTTACAGTACTGTTCACATAAGTATGCAAAATGCATGGAAAGTGTCGTTGTTGAACATCAGCGATCCAGTTAAAACGAGGTTTTGGTGTTTGAAAAAAAATTGTGTGCACATTTACTCACTGCGAAAACCCCATGTTTAATGCTGGCATACAACATTCCATTATCAACTGAATTTAAAAACAAAACAAAACAAATCGAGGCCTGAGTTTTCATGGAGTTAGACTTTTTTGTATAGATGCTAGGATTTTACAGATTTCAGGCTCATGTGTCAAATTGTTTCATGATTCCTCCCCACAATTGGTACAGTTAATAAATTCCAAACCACGGGGTGGGAGCAAATGAAATTACACGACATTGCGAGCTCGGTCTGGTTAAAAGGGGCGGGATGCAGCCGAAAAATCACAGGAGCCCTCTAGCCACGTCGCTGATGACTAATCAACTATATATTGGAACGATATATAATCACTATTTACGCGATTGTATGCCGTTTCGAAGAAAAGATAATACATGCTATACATTTGCGCACTAACCATTTGTTAACTTCTGTGGGTGACACTTAAAGGTACATGTAAGGTCATCGTGGTGAGTGAATATTTGGAAATCACACGTTGGGAAATTGCTAACAACGGGGGTGGCCCATGTCGTGTAAGAATTGTCCAATAACTGGAAATGTTATGATACTTTTCAGGTTGAAACACCATGAAGGGGGTTGGTGTGCGAAATTAAATTGTCATGTTGTTCTGAGTCACGTCTAGCCACGCCCCTGTGTATAAACCATAGGATGATACTTAAAATTCAAGCAAGTACATCATGGATAAAGTGATCATGCGTTTTTTTTTACTTTTCTTGAAGCACGAGTCGTTTTACAATCGATACAATCTATTTGGTAAATGGTCAACAGAACCGAGATTAAGCAATATTTGGCGATAAAATGACTAGCAATGTTACAGTACTGTTCACATAAGTATGCAGAATGCATGGAAAGTGTCGTTGTTGAACATCAGCGATCCAGTTAAAACGAGGTTTTGGCGTTTGAAAAAAAATTGTGTGCACATTTACTCACTGCGAAAACCCCATGTTTAATGCTGGCATACAACATTCCATTATCAACTGAATTTAAAAACAAAACAAAACAAATCGAGGCCTGAGTTTTCATGGAGTTAGACTTTTTTTTATAGATGCTAGGATTTTACAGATTTCAGGCTCATGTCTCAAATTGTTTCATGATTCCTCCCCACAATTGGTACAGTTAATAAATTCCAAACCACGGGGTGTGAGCAAATGAAATTACACGACATTGCGAGCTCGGTCTGGTTAAAAGGGGCGGGATGCAGCCGAAAAATCACAGGAGCCCTCTAGCCACGTCGCTGATGACTAATCAACTATATATTGGAACGATATATAATCACTATTTACGCGATTGTATGCCGTTTCGAAGAAAAGATAATACATATTATACATTTGCGCACTAACCATTTGTTAACTTCTGTGGGTGATACTTAAAGGTACATGTAAGGTCATCGTGGTGAGTGAATATTTGGAAATCACACGTTGGGAAATTGCTAACAACGGGGGTGGCCCATGTCATGTAAGAATTGTCCAATAACTGGAAATGTTATGATACTTTTCAGGTTGAAACATCATGAAGGGGGTTGGTGTGCGAAATTAAATTGTCATGTTGTTCTGAGTCACGTCTAGCCACGCCCATGTGTATAAACCACAGGATGATACTTAAAATTCAAGCAAGTACATCATGTAGGTTTCTTTCTGATAATAATTGGAAATTCAAAATACCCCATACAATTGAACACTATAATACTTCTATGCATGCATATTCTACACAAGACAACAATGCTTTCGATTTATTAATAATGAGACAGTTTTACCAGGTATCGTGTTGTTGGCGCCAGGATATTCGAAAAATCACATTGTATAAAGAGCGTTTTTACATCATTACCATTATTTTTCGTTTTATTTCCTGATAAATTATTATGGAATGTTAACGTATTTGATGTCGAATTAGATGAGGCATCTTTAAATCAAGAAAGAAAAAAAATAAACAAACACAATTGGATAGTAATATATTGCTCACATATACAGTGTCCGAATCCATGGCGCAACGACAAACTTCGGAAGAAACGTCCCTCAACTGGCGAGTCCTAATTCGAATTAAATAATAATTGAAATGTGTTGCTTTTCGGCGTGGACAACACGGACATCACAAACTGTCCGTGCTGAACTGTAGGCGTGTACTCTGGTAATCAAGGCAGAGATGTGGGTCAGACAAAATGGATAGTTGGCTCCAATGACAATTCAATGAGTGGGTTTTAAGTCAGATAATATTCTCAGCGTCGGGAATTCGGTAAAGAATAGACTCGGGCAAGCCCTCGTCTATTCTTTTACCGAATTCCCTCTGCTTCGAACATTATCCTTTACATATCCCTCGCCCATGACAATAAAGCAGCACGTGTGTGTACTGGTATAACCTACACATGACGATACCGACACGAATCACCAAACATGAACACCAGGTACATGTATACTCATATGCCTGTCACCGCCTGTATAGATGTTCATTACATTTATGATCATAGTCACTACTTGTATACCTACATGTACCCATCTCACCATTAACCATACAGTCACTACCTATTCGACACACATAGTCATATAACCACTCGATATACATATGCAGCCCACCCTAGACCATAGATTCACTCCAGGTATACATGTAACCCTCAATAATGGCCATTCAGCCCTTCCAGATATACAAAAAACCCGCACATACGACCACTCAAACAATCCATACTTGCATATACACCTCACACATGACAATTCAGCAATTCACTGTATAATCATACACGCCATCCATGATAATACGGCTAAGCCCTATACACCCACCAATGATGATACATCAACGATATATATAAATATACATCCCACCCGTTACCACAAGGACACTCCCTATGTACCCACACGCTCGATAATGTCCACACAGCTTACTCCATGTATTCATATTCAATCATGACCGTACAGTCATTCCATGTATACCTATACACATTACCCGTAACCATAAAATCACTACCTATTTATCCACACACCCCATCCATGATCATGAACATCCCACCCATGACCTTACAGTCACTCCATATATACATAATCAACACATATGTGACCATGTAGCTATATCCATACACCACACCAATGACCATACAGGCACACCGGATGCACCCGTACTGGATATACACAATCATACACCATACAGTCACTCCATACATACCGATTCACCTCACATCTGACCATGACCTCTCCCTGTATACCATCTTACCATGGACAACCCACTTATAACCATATAGTCACTCATTGTATACCTACTCACATCAGTCATGACATACAATAACTCCCTGTATACCTGTATACCCATCCATGATCATGAACATCCCACCCATGACCTTACAGTCACTCCATATATACATAATCAACACATAGATGACCATGTAGCTATACCCACACACCACACCAATGACCATACAGGCACACCGGATGCACCCGTACTGGATATACACAATCATACACCATACAGTCACTCCATACATACCGATTCACCTCACACCTGACCATGACCTCTCCCTGTATACCATCTTACCTTGGACAACCCACTTATAACCATATAGTCACTCATTGTATACCTACTCACATCAGTCATGACATACAATAACTCCCTGTATACCTATTCGCCTCACATATGATCACAGAGTAACTCCCTGGCTACGATCTTGGCGATCATAATGGACCAGAATAGCCAAAGAATATGGTCCATCTCAGTTCTGTATCATTGTTCTGCCCATTTCCTTTCAATAAATATGGCAAAAATAACAAAAGAGGTTCTCGGTAAAATTACATACTTTAAAATGAATTTGTCATGCCCCATACGGAACTGGGACAACTGGGAATAGATATTAATTAATATTTTCAACTTCCGGCAGCCATTTTGGCGGCCATCTTGGATGGTGAGTTTTAATTTTGGCCCATAAAAGTGTCATTATGTCTTAGCTTCACGAAAATATATACATTTTACTAGATTTTCCCGCTATAATTTTCATAAAACTGGCTCACTTATAGTTCTAGAAAATGGATCGTGTTGTGGGGGGAGGGGGTAACAAGTCTCGTTCTTATCAGAAAACGACATGAATATATATTTCTTAAGTTGATCGTATCGATTTAGGGATGTATTGGTTGTAATAGTGCAACATTCCAGGGATGTACGCACACACACACTTGGGCGAATGCAATCATGTAAATAAAAGTGATTTTTTACGTTTTGAGGGGTGACCTGATGACCCCCTTCTTATCTTAAAACCCCAGGAAAAGTTCCTTCTTAAGTTGTGTTTTTATAATTAGTATATATCAAAGTACTTTGAGACCAAAAATTATGGATGTACGCGAAAGTGTAAACAAATGTGAAAAATCACGTTTTGGGGTTCAGCATGGGACCCCCTTTCTTATCTGAAAACCCCAGGAAAATCCATTTCTTAAGTTGTGTTTTATTAATCAGTACACTTGGGAGTATCATCAAACCAAAATTCATCGATGTACGCGGAAGTGTAAATAGAAGTGATTTTTGGCACTTTTTGGGGTTCAGCAGCCCCTAAACCCCAGGAATGCGCAACTTAAGAAATCGGTTTTTCAGAATGTTCCATTATTGGTACCAACTTTAGGGGGTCAAACCTTTTGTACGCAAAAGTGTAAATAGAACATATGCGGGCTCCCTAACTAATATATTTACTAGCCTCCTTGGCAGAAGAGAGTATATATTTTCATGTATATGTACATTCGTCATCTGGCCTTGTTCAACCTAACAATATTCCGATTAATGGCGCTTATACTTCGCAAATATGTCTAAGATATTATGCAGATAATTCATCGCAATTGTTAGCCGACAAGACGTTTGAATTGACAGCAGAGCTGTTATGGTTTGGACTTTCCCAGTGTATTCACACACAGGGGGTATAGAAAACGCTCTAGCGTCAAGGCTGTGAAGGCAATATCATTTTGTGGATCGAAGCTGTTTAGTTTTTCGTGGCTTTTCGTGGTTGTTTCGCCATGGAAATGGAAAAAGCCAAAAAGGAGTACGCGCAGACTATTTACAGGTGTTTAACTTAAGGTTTATCAATCGGATAGACAAGCCATATCTCCCAAACTCAGCATTTCATCTCATAAAATGTCAATAGTTGCATGTTCTATATGCTCATTATGCTGGTATATATGCTAGGAAGGAGACGAGTCCTTTTCTCGCTAAAACATTCACATTGTAATAGGAAATGCAGTTATCTCCGAGTTGTCGTTTATTACAGGGGGGGGGGGGGGCAGATTATACGGAGTAAGTTTGTATCATTACACCGACCTTTCTCTATTGGTAAGCGATGGTTACAAGTATACGACAAAAGGTTATTCTTTTCTTCGTATCGAAATTTAACAATCTAATGCTTGAAAATGTTATAGGTATATTGTCTCGGCTAGAGTTTACTAATTCAGATAACTATAGATGCCACGAAATTTGCTATTTAGGTTGCATTTGAAATTCAGTGCCATTTGTTCTTAACGTGTAATATAACCAACATATTAACAGATGAATCTGCCCAGAGTTTGTTAGGAAATATTTTACTTTCTCTATCCATTGAAACTTTGCTGGCCAGGCATCACATACTTTCAGCACCGTTTGATATATATAGAATCTTTCTTATCAGTTATCCAGTATGTCACAATACGCAAGTTGATGGCGTCTATATGGGTAGTCTACCACTCTCACCAGTATAACATATGATTAGGGATAGATTATTTATGATGGAGAACGTGTTTGGGACTTTTCTATGTGTATTTCCAAAAATTCTCATTATTTCCCGACCCCCATACTTCACAACAGTACAACATAATCGATAAGACTTGTTCAATCAAACAATTCGAACATGTTCTAACCAACAAATTTTCGGCTTATATAAATAATTTAATCCACAGTCGCCATATTTTCTATTGTTCTCCCTTGCACAATATCCAGCCGATTGCCCACTGGTAACAATAGCTGTGGATTATTTAAACAATAAGTGTGCATTATTTTAACAATAACTGTGGAATATTAAAATATTCCCCAGGTATTGTCATAACAATCGCAAGTCATTGTTTGCTGTGTTCTCCACTTGCTGACACACCGGAATGTAAAATTGGTGTGACCAATCAATCAATCAAATAAGAAACTGAACAGTCTTAGGTGATTAGAATGATCATAGGGATACTAAGAAAGACGGTGGGTGGAATTTGTTTAATGTAATAACAACAATGTTAGACAATTCGGACTAGAAAAATATATATCACCCCTGGTCAAGTGGTCCAGCAATATACTGAATTATGATCTAGTTATGTGTTAATTTATTGTACTATTAATATGTGTATTATAAATAAAATTATCCTATCCTATCCTATCTGCTATGATGCGGTTGGGTCCTGCTGAATTGCTCTGATGATGGTAGGGCAAACTGATGCTGTTAACAAATAGTACCGTGAGTTCCACAACGAATTAAAACAATGTACAAGCTAAAATTGAAGTCTGCTCTTGTGTGAGTTTGGACAATATGCATAGCAAATGCATTGCTCAACGCCACATATGCTAAGTCAGTGTCGTAATTTGGTTGCGAACAAACAATATATTTATTATATTTATTATTTAAGTTACCAGTGTGATTATGGGAATAAGTGGTTTGAAGGTCTAAATTATGCTCGCGTTTGTTATATTCGTATAAGGCCTCTGTATGCCGCACATAGCCTAGTTCAAGAGATTGAATTGAGAAAGTTCGGTTCCCCAACTTCTTTGGCATTGAACAATAAAGAGCGTTCCTTGTTAATACATTCCTGGTGTGGTATGAATAAAGAGCGTTTTTCTCTCACTTGTGTGCGAAATATTTAAAACAGCTGAAAAATATATGTTATATTAACATTTATTTTCAGAGCACACAAAGCCGGTATATCACTGGGGCTCCACTCGCCTTTGTCGATTATGCAGAAGCTTGGAAGCTTCAAGTCAATACAAAAAAAAAAAAAATAATGATTTTCACGAAGAAATGGTCGAAAAATCTCCCCACATTCAAGTATGGAGGCTGTAGCCTAGAAATAGTTAAAGAATTCACTTATTTGGGGGGGGGGGTAAATTATTTTACAATCGTCGATTCCGCCAGAACATAAAGAAAACAGTTACAAACCGGAATGTGAAATTGGTAATTTCGGAATTAGACAATTCGGACTAGAACAAATATATTCCACCCCGGTCAAGTGGTCCTGCTAATCTGCTATGATGCGGTTGGGTCCTACTGAATTTCTCTGAAAATGTTAGGGCAAACTGATGCTGATAACAAATACTACCATTATATATTTTTTAATTTGTCTTTTTCGCGGTGTTGTGTTAATCTGAACATATCCACGAAAAGCCATTATGCGTATCAAACATTCAAAACATATTTATTGCGAAATATGTTTAATACTGGTTGTATTAGTTGTTAAAATTCGACTATATTTTCGTACGATGGTGTACGTAAACACACACAAGTTGTGCTCTGCTTACATAACACAGAGCAATTCGATAGGTTATTCATACACAATGATATAAACGCTCTTTATTATTTCCATATCAGGAAAACAGTAATAAATAACGCTCTTTATGTTTATCATATCCGGATCTAAACAAAAGCCAGAAAACGTAACATGTTTTACTTTTGTTTACATGCCAAAGGGGAAGAAATCGACAATAACATACTGCTTATGTCATATTTCTGATTGCTATAAGAACAAGGTCTGTCTATATTTCACTATTTATTGGGGTTTTTGACGGATGTGAATATTTTAACAGCATACCCACCGCCAACGCCGCCCGTATCTTTAACGACACATTTGCATTGTATTTGAGACTTGTTCTAATAATGAAAAACTTACGAAGGTGGAGCCTTCTTACAACACGGAATCACTCGCACGATATAATTTTCTGGTAAATGCTAAATATTTAAATGTTGATAATCCAAATCAGTTCGTAGTGTCGGGTACACCACACTATAACTTAAGTGGATTAGTTACGTTGATTACATGGATTTTAATAAAATGTTAAGAATTTGATGTCAAAATGCTGAAATTGAAGATCGTTTTATACGGGTAACGACTACTATATATTTATAGTAAATAAACCTCATTCGATAACTTACGTTGGTCAAGAACTCCTTGTAAATCCAACTTCGAATTCATGGAAATAAATCAGATAAACAGTACAATACGAAAACGACTCATCGAAAGTTTTTTTTATTCCAATATTAACGGAAAACATCAGTTTGATCATCGGCTGGATTGTCATTTACCTCCGGGTGCTTGTGATGTTTATTTCGCTTATAAAATGAACGCCATGCTGATAACATATAACTATGTAATATCCATTTAGATAACGTCGACACAGAAAGTTTAGAAAATTACTTCATTGTCTGTTCGAATGCGGAGTTTGGTCACTTCACGTTTTACTGACAAAATTCACTCTTCTCACATTCAATTTACAAATGCGCCCGAGAACGACGTGTTAATTAATTAGATTAAAGCGTGGGGTAAGCTAATCGGCGACAAAGGCAATATCATGTTTGGGGCTACCTATAACTGATATCCCGATAACCACTCATCATAACTGGATTGTCAACGCGGCTCAGTGCATACCAACTCAATGCGACAATTTTGATTTGTGACAATGCAGCGAGGACGAGCAGTATCAGGCCAAGCAAATTAAATGTTTGTTGTAACTGGAAGGTGTCCATGCACATATGCACTGGTGTCAGTTAGACTTCCGCCCATGTGTTATCTGAGATATAACATAATGTGAGTCATAAATATTGTGTTCATATTGGTTTATAAATGCACAGCTAAGTAGGATATATAACAGGATTGGCCATATTTCATGGGGCGGGGGGGGGGGGGGGCGATTGACACATTTTTAATGACAATTTTAATTCCAAATCTCCAGATCACTATTTAAAGTGGCAACTGAATTTGCGTACAAATCTTTATTTGTCTGACAGATTCGGAAATTGTTTAATGGTCATGTTCACATTTTTTGTTAAAACTTTTATTGACTTTTAGTTGAATATATCATACATTGTAATGTCATTGACAAATTTCAAAGTAATACTATAGGTAAAATTAAATTTCGTCTTGTTATTCGTTAAATACTGAGGATTAAGCCAGATATTCCCCTCGCTGTCGGCCATTCGTCCAAATAATCACCTCGGCTTCGCCTCGGTGAATTATTTCTCCGAATTCCCGACAGCTCGGGGAATATCCTATACAGAATACAATGCTTCAGTTGCATTATTCACCAATGCCTTCTTTGCGGCGTCGTTGTGTGATCCTGATTTGGTGTGTATAATATACCAAGATAGCAACGAAGATAGTTAAAATTCTTTACTATAATTATATGCGGTATACTTCAATTTCCACACCTTTGTGTAAACAAATTCCATTCTGCGATATGCTTCTTTTTTATAACAACATCATTTTGGTTTTTTCGACGTTGACATACAATTTCCACTTCTCGCAATACCTTTGAAAAATGTTAAGTGCATGCCTTGTTAGTCGATAAACTAACATTTTAGGATCAACGTAGAATATGTTTTGACTAAGTTGGTTTTTATTCCATTTTGAACACGAATATATACTCTATAAACTATCCAAAATCCGCTTTGAGCATTTTTTGTAATCCAAGATGGCGTCCATGATGACAGATGGCATCGAAAAGTTAAACATTTCTGTGGTAGTTGCACCAACTAATACCACGTTAGTAATAAAATAAAATACACACAGACAATGCTTAGTCGTAAACCATATCGGTAGAATGAATGTCCCAAAATGGCAGCCAAAACGGACAAAATCGAATGAAATTTACAGTTTGTGGAACAGTCCTATAAGAGTGAACAAGCTTTCGAATTATGCGATGAAGAATGCTTTCATGGGATAAGGGAGATTATTTTTTATAAGATATGTATGAATTCTCTCAAATATATCGCAAGAGAGAGCAAGCGAAGTAAGGTATCATACAACGGTTTAATCTGGTCTTTTTGGGCGCCCAGAAACAGAGAAAATAGCGCAATTTTATCTGTAATGTTTATCTTTAATCGTGTGATATATGTGTAAATTAAACAGTTAAATGGGATTTAATAGGGATGTATTGATTCTGTGACTTTTTCTAGAAACAGACATATGTGTACTCAGAGCAGTCTCACGAATGTGACCGATCACCATTTATTTGTATATCTACAACATCAAATCTGTCAAAATTCCTTACTATAGAACAGTATGAGAGCTATTCACAGAGTACGTACTGGGTAAAATGTGCAGATCATATTGTCCGTGTTTAAAATAGTAGTCATGGTTGCCACCGGTCAAGTGATGAAACACGAATATTTCTATTTGGTTCACAACAATTATGGTGATATACTGTGAACGCAATTGATCAAAATACAAAGGAGTACCATAGACTCTCTTCAATAAATTCTCAACTTAACAAAAATTGTCTACATACTCTGTGTCAGGGACTGTCTTTATACCTGAAAATTATATTTGCTTATATTAACTAAGGCCTTCTCCCTAATGTTGTACATATATGCTGCACACAAAACCACAAATAGTAACATTAAATGAATGGTCAACGCAGAAACAATAGTTTAAACGCTGATATGTAGCCCAAGTATACGTGGGTGGCAGTCGTAAGATATTTTCAAACAACAAGATACTGAAAACTAATGTTGTGCATTGCGTGGTAACATATTCCCGTAGTAAAGTGCCGACTGTAGTAATTTGGACAAAATTGCCTAAGAAACTAAGAAACCCGTTTGGTAGCAGCATGGAAATTAGTCTTAAACAAAATGTACGATGATCGTCTCTTCGATCTGGTGAGAGTGGTTGCTAGTTTACTGAAGAGATAGGTGTTTATTTACAGTATAATTTACAGTATAATCAGCATTACGACATACGTGTATTATCACGGAGAGTGTTGAAAATTCAGGAAATGTAACTAGTATTTACACCGCAAGTGGGTGCACTTCAGTTTCTGCGTTACATTCAATGATTAATCATGTTCCAAATGAAACTGCCACGCACTGTCTGGCGAAACATTGCATCGTGTGTTGCATGTCCGAAATATTTTGGCCCGACTGTTGGATGCATTCTAAGCAGAAAATCCGAACGATAAAGACGTAACTCATGGGGGTTAACTTGCGTTGCGGTAGATCTGTTTTATTGATATGTGTACCTTTAAAGATAGCTAACGACATATTTGTAAATTACCAATACGTATTTCACTTCTAGGTGGTTATCCAAAATATGTTGCTTTCGTCGTAGCATTGAATGGAATTGCGGCCATTTTGACAGACATTTCATGGCAGCGATTGCATTATTTTCTGACCGTGTCACTCTATTCGCTACTGTATTCTAAGTTGGTATATATCGGATGGAGGAGTAAGCCGTTCTGGTGCCGCCGATGGGGGATATTGTAGAAAAACCTATTTCCCCAAGTCCGGAAAATCGGCAATTTTAAAATCGCTGTAAAAAAATTATATTGCGGATTTTGGATATGTTATAGAGAATATATTCCTCTTCTATATGGAATAAAAACCACTTTAATCCAAATGTTATCTATGTAAATCCTTTTATTGACCAGACTATCTGCAATTTTAATGCTATTTCAGTCGTAAGAACGGTGTCTATTTTTCCATATTTCCATTCTGTCTTTTTAGAATGTGTAACCGGATCATGTCGCACACGGTAATGGCTGCATGGTTGAGAGAATCCGTTAAAAGTTCGTTAGTCACACAATATATAACATATTGGCACAAACGAATAAATTATATGAGTAAATGTTCTTTATATAAGGTTTCCAAAACTGATTTAGAGCGGAACGTTATTTAAATGGCACGTCTATGAAGGACGTCAGAACTGTGGCTAGGTTCAGATGCAGAAGCCATCACTTACCTAGTGAAACTAGTACATGGAATGAATCCAGAAACACTAAATTCTGCAACTTGTGCAGTGGATATAGAGTTGGAGACGAATGCCATTATATCATGAATTGTGACGCTATATGTTCACTGAGACGATTCATACCTTTGTCGTTAACAAGTTCTCTTAACTTGGTACATTTTAAGATCATCATGGGAATACAATACGCTGTTTTAAATGTGTGATTTTATCAGAAATATAGAACAACTATAACGGGTTCACCGCCAAGACAAAGAAATACAATACAGCAATGTTTATATATTTAATGACCGTCATCGTCATATATTGTTTATGTTATATTATTTGTGACCTCTTCGACTTGTCAATTTTTTGACCTATTGAGAGTGAATAAAGAATTGAATTGGTATTGATTAAATCAATACCAATTCAATTCAATTCTTTATTAATATTTGTGTACGTTGGAAATTTAAACTTCAACCCGAAGGGGTACAAACGGAATTTCTTGACCTTGGGAAATGTGCATGGGTCTAATAAAAGGAAAGGCGCCCAGTTAGACATTATAACTTGGTCACCCAGTGTACCACACACGCTTGCCATGCATACATGCGTCCCTGCGTTTGCTCTACACGTGCATACAGTATAAGTCCCAGTTAAATTAACACTTGACCTCTTCCTTAAGCAAACCTTTCAATTCCCTTTCAATATTGTAATTTATTATCAATGACATTTTTGACAGGGTTGCGGTGGCGAAAGTCGTTTAAACAACAGTGTTGTTGTTTCAAGACCGATTAACGGACTGATATGTTTATTATAGCCTCCTTGACAGAAGAGAGTAGGTAAACACTCGCCACCTGGTCACGGTCAACCTAACAATATGTCGCTTATACTTCGCAAACCTGTATAAGATTTATGCAGGTAATTCATCGCAATTGTTAGCCGACAAGACTTTTGAATTTACGAGCATCGCTGTGACAGTTTGGATTTTCCCGGTGTATTCACGCACATGTTACCCCGGGGTATAGAAAACGCTCTAGCGTCAAGGCTGTGAATGCGATATCATTCCGCAGATCGTAGTTTTTACCTGTGCCTCTTTGTTTAGTTTTTCGTGGTTGTTTCGCCATGGAAATGGAAAAAGCTAAAAAGGAGTACGCGCACAGGAAGAAAAGAGAAACATGGAGTACCAAATTTGATTTTCTTCTGGCATGTATTGGATTTTCCGTGGGCCTGGGCAATGTATGGAGATTTCCTTTTCTATGTTATAAGAATGGAGGTGGTACGTATATATGTCACAAAATTAGATATAATATTCTATACCTCATCTTATACTATCGCGTACACGCATGGGCAGAAAAACTCCATACGTTAATTGCGCACAGAATTGCAAAACTAACGTACCATTCATGCACACTTCTTAGATGCTAAAATGGGAACACCGTTCGCGGGCCACTGCATGGCTTCAAGGGGTACTGTACGCCATTTTCAATAAATTCTCGGTAATAACAACGATCTAATATCGATAATATGTAGAAAAAAAAAATGGAATCGAAGATGTATCCTGTAAACGTTCAGGTTAATATGTTATCTTAAAATCAAAGTAAATAATTTGATCTAAATTTAATTTATGGCTGGAGCCATAAATTAAATTACGAATTCCGTGTATACAAGACGTAATCAAATTAATTGACGGATAGTCGATTGGGTGTTGATACGGGGCGTAAAACTCAAGCCATATATAGGACAAGTATGCATATAATATAACATTTATTTGATACATTTGCTTGAAAACTGTACAACAATTACTCGACAACGACAATTTTGTATTTTCGCATTCCGGCTATTCTGTCACCCGTACCATTACTTCGTACTCAACAGACTTTCAAATAATGGAAATCTGGTTACCTTATTCAACGACTCAGAGACTACAGCAACCAACAAAAAAAATTGAGTGCAGTATATCCCTTTAAAAAAGAAGAATTTCTCATCACTCAAAAAGGTTGCTTTCAACGAATTGAGTCTACCCACGACCGTATCCACCATGCAGTTGCAGTATACATCAGATACGCTGGTGGGTCGTGGATTCGGAAATTTAATTTTTTCTAAAACATGACGACAATCGGGGGAAATAGACACCATTTGCGAAGTTACTAGACGGGTTGTTTTATGCATTTAACATGCATGCAGATGGTCACATTGTCATTTGAAGATGTTCTATCTCTCCCCATCAACATGATGTGCACCACTTCCAAAAACAAAATATGTGTGAATCTTGTTTTGAAGGCATGTTTTCATTGAAGTCCCCACACAAACACAATAGAAACATCTTGTGTTACGGGTATTTCATTTAAAGGTCTTTAAAAAGGTAGATTTTCAATAAAAAATATATATATATCAATGTTCTAAAATAGCCACATTTTATGTCCCGATAAATTTATTATTACTAGGGGGTAATTGCCCGTCAAAAATGGTTGACAAACATGACATGCAGAAAAATCGTTAGAAGAATTAGTAAAGTATTAGTGTCCCTTCAAGTAATTTCATATAATTATTACTCACCCGAGGTAATCAGCGCCTATTGCATGACACTCTCTGGATAAAGTTACCATCTATCTTTTAAGCTGATCATGAACGCTCTGTATTGCTAATTATTAGTGCCACTTTAATTCATTTGAGGTCAACGGCACCTATTCCGTGACAACCCCCGTGTCATGTTACCTAAATATGTGCACCATGTTTCCTCACATATCTTCTGAGCTGATGATAAACGCTCTTTATTGATCATGCAATTTATTAGCCCCCCCCCTTTAAGTAGTCATCTGAGGTTAGATTCGCCTATACCATGATATTCCCTGGCCATGTGAACACAATTATGTGTACCAATTTTCCTTGTAATGAACGATGTGTATTGCTCACGCATATGCACTTTGAGGTTAAAATGATTGGTGAAAAACATGACTGTAGGAAAATATCGTCACCGCTGCGCCGCTGATAACGATTTAAAGAAAGCCGGCAAACGGTGCTCGGAGTTTGTCCGGAATATAGCTTTGGCACGGACCCCGCGCTGAAACCACAATCGCCCTAATCGTCGTGCACGCATTATATCAGTAAAAATGTCGCCTTGATAACCTTTTGGAAACGCGTTATATCTCAGGTTGTCTGGTACAGATTGACCCTCACACACACTCACACACGCACGCACTTGCCTTTTATAGACACTAGCTGGCTGACCCGACTTCGTCCGGGCTGTTTCCCCTCTACTTGGCGCGATTTGACCTTGAATTGACCATTTTGAAGGTCAAGGTAAGGTCGGGGTCACGATTTGACCCGTCCAAAACACTTCCCAGACAAAAGTATCACTAGCCGTTCGAAAGGTGCGATTTAATCTTGAATTGACCATTTTGTCAAGGTCAAGGTCGGGGTCACGATTTGACCCGTCCAAAACACTCCCGGACAAAAGTACCCCATAGGTCAGTGCATAGGTATCAAATTTCGTCGAAAGGCGCGATTTGACCTTGAATTGACAATTTTGAAGGTCAAGGTCAGGTCGGGGTCACGATTTGACCCGTCCAAAACACTCCCCGGACAAAATTATCCTAGGTATCAAATTTCGTCAAAATCCGTCCGGCAGTTTTCCCGGCCATTGCTAACAAACAGACAGACAGACAGACAGACAGATGTCCCAAAATATATATATATTTTTTTTAATTTTTTATTTAGCAGAAAGAATGACAAAGGAAGAAAGACACAAATTCACCGACATTCATTCTCTCAATCCAAGGCTTGGAAGAGTGAGACTCTACCATGCCCTGGCCTACTTTCTTACATATAATTCTAAAATATTTAAAGGCACACAGTGTGTTTGGATAATTTTAACAAAGAGTGTTCAGGTTAAAAGTGAATTTTAGGCTACGCTGGTATAATTTATTTTTTCTCCAGAAAATTGGCTACAACCATGCTGATAACATAATGTTTTGTTTTTTGTTTTGTTTTTCTTCAAAATATTAGGTTACATGTAGTATTTAAAGTTTGTATAATCAAAGTTCCAAACACTATGTGCAGTTTTAAATATTTTTACATTCTGAATTTACCAAAAAAAAACAATATAAATAGACAATCTAACATATTGCAACTGTATTGCAAATATTGTAGTTGTTGTAATTATTGGTTCGACAGCACTCGGGGAAAATACACAACGCTTTCTTGATGTTTCGGACTGTAGCTGAAGAAAAATTGTGGTATTGTTAAGCAAACCGGCATATCTATTGACGTTCTCGGGGGAATATGATTGGAAAGTAAAAATGATCGGTGTACTGAAATTGTACAGATATTGTATAAGTGTCTTCCGCTCGGGTACCAGGTAATTGATTTCTTTTGTGTGTTGTCCAGTCATTGTTAAGCTCGGGGTGTACTTTGTGCCTGAAAAATCTTGTTTTCAATTACACTATTATTTAATTTTTAAGGCATTTCGAAGTGTCAGCCATTGGTTATCGAATTCATAGTTCATGTTACATTTTGCGTTGTATCTCTCGCATTCATACCTAAATTTAAGATCACAAAGGAACGGTCGAAGTGATAGTTGTGAGGGCGTGAATTTTGTTCTATATATATATTGTTTCAGCACTAGTAGGAACAGATTACTTTTTGAATTGTTGTATTCATGATCTATGCCAATAATTATATTCTTTTTTGTTAGATCAATGGGAAATTGGTTGTTTCTTGCCCATGTTTCAATTTCTATCATAAAGGTTTTGACGTGGGGACAGTCCCAGAAAATGTGAGAAATGGTTTCCTGTACGCTATGACAACGATTGCAAAAATCGTCGACTCGAAGGTTAGCCACCTTCAGAAATTTATTGGTACTAATAATTCGTGTGTTTATTCTGAATTGGAGCCACTGTAATTTCGTATCCGTTGTCGTTTTAAAGGGCATGCTCAAATATTCTTCCCAATTTTCTATTTTCTCGCCAAATTTGGATTCCCATTTTTGACATGCATTCGGCATGGTTTTCTCATTTGATAGAATTTTATAAATAATTGACAGCCTTTTACACAACGGAGTATCGGAATGAGATTGTTTGGTATACATGGGTAGGGTATACGGATTAAGGGTTGGTTAAGAGAACTTGCCAATGACATAATCTGACGCTTCATGCTGTTGATTGTTATGAAATCAACGCGGATGTTGAAAGTTGCATAAAGTGTGCGTGGGGTATGGAATGTATTATCTGATTGGAATAGATCATTTATAAAATATATTCCGGCATCTCTCCACGATTTAAAGTTGATCGACGAACCTCCGATTTTTATTTTCGGATTATTCCATACAGTTGAGGCCATAATACTATTATTTGAATTATTTAATCGCATAAATTTACACCATGCTGAGAAAACATCTCTCCAGAATGGATTTGCGAACTTGTCTGTTTGCTTTACAATATAATTTGGGTGATAAGTGAGAAATAGTGGGTCTTTTAAAAAAGAATTGCCATTGCATAGTGAGGCCCATTTCGATTGTTTGCAAACCAAGCGTCTAATCCAGCTAATTTTCATGGCGCTATCAAAGTTTTCAACATTAATCATCTTCAAACCTCCGTACATATATTCGGTACATAATTGTTTTCTTTTTATTCTATCGCGTTTGGAATTCCAGATGAAATTATATAGAATGGTATTTATGGTCTTCAAAAATGCTTTATCTGGACTTGGGAGGGTTATAAATAGGTGTGTCAATTTTGGTAAGATAAGGGATTTGACAACTGTTATTCTACCTAACGGGGTCAGGAGTCTGTGTTTCCAAATTTTTGTGATCTTTTCTATATCTTCGAGTTTATAATTGTAGTTTATATTCATGTTTGTTAAATTAGTGTCGAAATGTATCCCTAGAAAATTAAAAGTGTTTACAGTAGACAGGTTTAATTCCTTAAGAACTTGTCTTATTTTGGTATGTGACCCTATCCCTATCCATGATGCTTGACACTTTTCAGGATTTATGCGCAGACCCGATACCCGAGCAAATTCGTCCAGTGTTAAGCAGTGTTCGCGCTGTCGGTAGCCAAATTAGCCAATGGCTAATCTTTTTCGAATTTGGCTAATAAAAATTTCATTTGGCTAAACTTTTGGCTAAACTTTTTTTTGACCCCAAATGGAGAATGAAAGCATGAATTTTTGGCAAGTGGGTTTTCAATTCTGTGATGTGAACGATCTAGTCCAAAAACATCGTAAGTGGGAATATATCGCCGACTGTACAAAGGGAAACCCGATCGCGGACAGTACAAAGGGAAACCACTAAATCTGCACGAAACAGCAAAAGTCTTTATTTTAAATTTAATCCGCTAATCCCCCATTGTCTGTCTGGTCACTCACGGGGCTCCTGCACAATGCATGTTTATGATGACATTGTATTTATGACGGTCAAGGTTTAGGAGCACCAAGTGTAAGACAATAGCTTAATCAGCCAAATGTGAATCACGACAGATATTTTGTGGCTATTTGTCAAAACCGATACATTCAAAATAATATGCATGCTTTTATGACAGATTGTAATTTGATAATGGCGTAACAAGTCAACATAATGACATTAAGAAGGACAATCCTATAAAAATATTTCTAGTTCATCAAAATTAGTTAAATTAATGTGTATTTTACCTGTGTCTGTTAGATTTGACGTTTTAGTCATTAATTGTGAACCGACCAGAAAACGATGATTTAATTTGGCCATAGTTTTTTTTAATTTGGCCAAAAAACATTTGGCTAAAGATTTTTTCATTTGGCTAATAAAATTTTCATTTGGCTAAACTTTTGGCTAAAGTTTTTTTCGGTCCAGCGCGAACACTGAGTGTTAAGTACAATTCGCGTAGACTATTTTCAGAACCATCAAGAATGAGCGTCGTGTCGTCCGCATATTGTGTTATTTTGTACTCTGAACCACCGAGTAATATCCCTTTAATTGTATTGTTTTGGCGTATCGATCATCAGCGCCAAAACTTCAGCACAGAGGAGAAAGATATACGGTGATATTGGGTCACCCTGGCGGCAGCCTCTACCTAGCATGAAGCTCTGAGAAATATGACCATTAATCAGAATAGATGAGCTGGCATTCTCATACAAAATTGATAGCCATTTCTTTACAGAATCTCCGAAATTAAAAAGGTCAAGACATTTTCTTATAAATGACCATGAAACAGTGTCAAATGCTTTTTCAAAATCGATAAGAAGTAGTAGGCCAGATTTATTTTCTTGTTTTGTCCTGTGAATTATGTCGTATATTAGTCGGGTGTTGTCACCTATATATCTACCAGATAAAAACCCGGTTTGATCAGGGTTGCTTATCGATGGGAGTACACGTTTTAGTCTGTCCGCTATACATGACGAGGCTAGTTTGTAAGATGTATTTATATATAAATATATATTAGATATAAGATTACTATAGGTTCATAAGCACCTGTTGATTGGTCTCTTTGAATCAAAACTATTATCATTCATCACTATTGTCATCATCACTATTGTCATCATCACTGTTGTCATCATCATCGACATCGTCGTCGTTCCCTCATAAATGTGTATATAATAATATGTCCTGAGAAATGTTAAACTGAAAATTACAGAGAAACTTTATTATATAATTTATTCTCCCAGCCAATGTACATGGTACGGAGACAACGGAATACATAAAACAATACCTACCCCGTGTCAAGTGCGGATGGTCGATGGTTAAGGTAATTAGTTAATTAATCATATTCAAGTTAATTTTGCCATCAGGACGTGACACGGGGTTTGACAAATAAGAATAGAAAATGTGTTATTGCAGTTTACAGGCTGCCGCCCTGTGAGGTGGAAGCTACCGGATTTAACCTGGGGAACCGGTAGCTACGGAAGTTTGAATATTTTTGATCATTTTGCACGTTTTCTTTAAAACAGATGATCGTGTGCTCCTTAAAAGCATTTTCAGTTTACCAAGACTGTATGTACTTTTCGAAAAGACAGGAAATATTGATTCCCTCAAATCGGATAAGATTGGGCAATCAATCAGGTAGTTTATTTCTTCGCCGATTGCATTCAAATTGCACAAGGTAACATGCACGCTGCTCTTTCGGAACGTTATTCCAACTTCCCGATTCTACTGGCAGTTTATGATTTCTGGTTCTGAATCTAGCCAAAGTGAATATGTTGTTTTGATTACTAGAATTTAGGTAGTTTTCGAAAGAGAATTCTGTCTTAATCAAGTGCCCTTTCTGGAAAGTGATATATCGATTTGCCACCCTTGTATAAACTGATCTCTTAAAATTCTTGTGACATCATTGAGAATGCACTTCGTGTCAATAAGTGAATATTGGTTCGCCCAAATATGAGACACCCCGCAATAATCAATTATTCCTTTAACTGCGTAAATCCACGGTGAAAAGAATATTCGGTTTGTGTAATGATTATACAGCAATTAACGTGTAGAGCGATTTCGACATTTTGCCATGTGTATTTGTGACAAGTGAAAACCAGAATTTTAGCAACCTATCTCACAGCCGTATGTATAAGTATTGGTACCACCATTTGATCAAACGACGTAAACATGCATTTAATAGAGAGGTTATTTAGTTTTCCGATCTTAATCAAATCATACATCGCGTTGGTGGCTTTTATTCAGGCGTTCGGTTCTGCATGGTTAACTTATGCCTTACACTATACAGGTATCATATTGTTTGCACCGGGGTAGCATGGTACTTGCATGCATGTTTTAACAAAAATGTGCATTTAACTATAGTCAATCCAGTGCCTCAAACAAACAATCTATATAGTTACCTTTATAAATGAAACTACCAAAAAAAAGAAGCATGATTACTCCCTGAACAGTATGACATGCATGATCGATGTCTGCATCCATTTTCTTTTTTTGTATAGGAATTTTTGCATGTAAACAGGACGGACTTTCAATTTTATCCATATTGAATACTGCTTATACATGTCATGGTTTCAACATTGATTGATGCCCACTCCTTTTGCGGACCATCTGATATATTTGCAGCACTTATCTGAAACGTGTAATAATTAAAGGCACGGATGGCCTTCGTTGCAGGTTGTAAGTTAGAAATAAAAGTTACCATGTTATGACAATTTCCTCAATAATATACCAATAGTGTAGTATAGTATAATGATAGTTTGTGTGCGATATAATCTACAAAACATAATTCGTGTGCGAAAAAATTCAGTTCGATTATGTTATGTTTTCGTGAAAAGCACGTTGTTTGATTTATCATCAGAGAGTCACGAAGTTACCCGTCGGCTATTATCGCGAAACTTCCACACAAACAACAACCATCTGTTCGCACACCACATTATCAGAAAACCTTCGACAATCTGGTTCGAGGCGCAAACTTCGCTATGTATGATTTCTCCTTCCTTCCACATGATGTATCATAGACCCAAAAGGCAATCGCCAAGTATAGTGACACAAATGTATTTTAAAAAACACGAATAAGCAAGAAAGTAATGATAACAAACACGCCATCTGCTTATAGTGTGGTATACTATTGCGTCATCTCTTTATTTAGACCACACAACTTACGATATACAAATAATCGTAAATGCCTCATTTAGCGTGTGACTTAATTATAACATATTGGGAGAAAATACTCACTGGATAAATAAAATTTGATCTATTTGCAAAAAACATTATATTAGGCACACATGTTCTGTCTGACCGTCACTCAATCATGAATAACGTACATTAGCTGTATTTTGTTCTGTCAACGGGTAATATGAGACATGTTATGATTTAAATGAGATTTCTGAACATATGAGGCCAATAATTTGAACTCCGCCTTCCACAGTACCCCCTATGAACAACGCAGTGAAAGTAGAAAGTCTTCGTCGGTCTGCAGCAATTTCCGAGTGTTTGTTTATATATATACAAAGTTTCTGTAACGTTTTCAGACGTTTTTGGCTTTTATTTACATAACACAGGTTACGAATTTGACAATAAAATACTATTTACGCGTTATCTATAGTTAGCACAAGAACAACATATAGAGGATCTCACATGAGTCTCTATTTTATACGGAATTTATCAACCGAGTTCACTAAATTCGATTTGAGCCGAGGTTTACCGAGGCTCAAATAGAATTTAGAGGACGAGGTTGATAAATAACGTATAAAATAGGACGAGTGTGAGATACCTTTTATCACATGATCAAATAAACTCGAAGCAAGCGAAATATTCATCGAAAACAACAATCATAAACTACAGCGATCGCAAGTTATTTGAAGAACGCCGTGACGTCATCGCACGCGCTGATATTAAACGTGTCTATTACCGATAATTATGAAACTGCTTTTATGGTCAAATTATGTGATAAATCTATATCTTAACCTCTTCGCTGTTAAATGACATTATGACGTTGTTTGTTGGACTGTTGACGTTATTGTCATTTTCCAGTGGAAAAATATAATGGGAATATCACAAGAACCATAAAACTGACTCGGTTGAAAGGCTATTATCGTTCCGAATCGTGGAGAACCATACACTGTTTGAAAATTCGAGATACAGTTAATTCGATGCACCAATCTCTGAGTTCCAGTTAAGAATAATCGCCTATTATATACTGCTAGAGTGCTGAAGTATTGGTCCGTATGTGCTATACGGACCATATAGCACACGACGTGCACTTTTACGTCCGTAATAGTTACGCACGTCATATAGCACATGTAGCAGCAAAGAGGTTAATATTATTTCTGTTTATGGTGAAATTAACGGATGTGACTATTCTAACAGCGATACCCATCTTTACTATATTGGCGCAGTGCGTAATTAATACTTCGCAGATCCATGACCCTTTTAATTTTTCACTCTATATCAGTTGAATGTATTCATAACTTGAATAACTGGTAAAGGCAATGCATGTACCGTGACTTGACGTTGACAGTTCAAAGCACGAGACAGGCAATCATGAGACATGGGACGATGAACACAATTGTGCGCCATCGTAATGTGTAATTTGATCTCAAAGGAATACTCTATAGTGGATCTGTGGATGTCGATTATCATCCCTTGTCATGTATATGCGTCCCTACTTAATAATATTTCAGACGTCCGATGTCCACCTGATACAGACCAATGTTACTCTGTAGTAATACAAAACTATTAGTTAAAATTCCTCAGTGATATAGGGTATGTAGCATGCCACGCCAGCCGTTGAGGCATGCCACATGTTCTTTGACAAGCTAAAATCGTAACATTGCCACAGGGTAATAACTCTATAAAGAATGTATATTTACGAAATAACGGCGATTTGTATTAGAAATAACAACACCACAATAGATCAACTGTGGTGAAATATAAGTAAAATTATTCTCTTGGGTGGGTGGGCTTGGGGGATGTTTGAGGTACGCTCTTTAAAAAACTTCTCCAAATATGCCCGTTATTTCGTCAAAAACACTTCTTCAAATATCTCCGTTATTTAGTTAATAAAAATAATTTCTTATTTCATAATTCGCGCTATTTCGTCATTTCGATGCATTTTTTATTCCGCAATTTCGCTGTATTTTCCTATTTCGCTTTTTCGTGGTATTTCATATTTCGATAATTCGCTATATTTGACATATTATGGGATATTGGCATGCCCCAACGGCTGGCGTGGCATGCCACATACCCTTTATCACTGAGGAATTTTAACTAATAGTTTTGTATTACTACAGAGTAACATTGGTCTGTATCAGGTGCGATGTCAGACAGGTGGAAATTTAACATACTCCCACGCACGTGTATATGAAAACAAATTATGGCGACAGTTAACCGTTAACCAACGTAACGATATCACTTCAAATTGGTTAAGATGCAAGTTATTGACCGTATAATTGAAATTGAAATTGAAATTTCTTCCTGCAAACAATGACCTTGTGTTGAATTATTCTTCTTTGCTAAAGATACCCAATTCAACAACAACAACAACAACACCACCAACAACAACAACAGCAGCAATAACAGCAACAACAACGACGATGACGACATCGTCACCATCATCATCATCACAACAATACCCACATTTTATGTCCCAATTCATGGGGGGGGGGGGGGATGTACTTGTTACAGAAGCTCACGTTCAAAACATGGTCTCTCTGTTCCAAAATGATTTGTATCCACCCCCGAATCTATGTCTATAATCTATATAAATGATCTACCGAGAGATGTTGGATGTCTTTGCGAAATATTTGCGGATGATACCCAACTGCAAATCCGTGCCAAGAAAACAATCAAAGTTATGTTGACAGTATGTGTGCTTGGTCACAGAAATGGCAACTATGTTTTAACTCTTCAAAAACACACGTGTTACACTTTGGTTATAATAATCCATCATTCAATTACATAATGTCGGACACTGAAACGAAACCGGAAATTATTATACCATCCATCCAGGAAAGAGATCTAGGAGTGATCGTGGACAATAAACAGAACATTCACGGAAATCGACTGCAACATTTTCAGGGCACTTTACACATCTATGGTTCGCCAAATCCTAGAATACTGTTGCAATGTTTGGAATCCACGTTTTCTTGGAATGTCACAGAAACTGAAAAAAAATTAAACGGAGAGCAACACATATGGTTCCAAGCTTACTTAAGTCTAGTTATAATAAGAGATTGTTAGTTTTGAACCTCCCATCTGTCAAATATAGACTGATTATAGCTGACTTGATCGAGACATACAAATTTCTTCGAGGGCACTACAACATAGACACTATACAAGATTCTTACAAATAAATAAATAAAACAGTACCACAAGAGGGCACGCATGGAAACTGAAATTACAGCCGCAGTCAAAGGATGTTAGAACGTATTACTTCTCACATAGAGTTTGTCACGGATGGAACAGTTTACCGGAATATGTGGTTGAAACCCCAACACTTCTCCATTTTACCGAAATGTTGGACAATCACATCAGACACAGAAGATATCTTACCGCTTTCCATAACTGAAGACGATCCTTATATAGTAGCAAATAAAAGTTTATAGTAGACTTTTAGTGATGTATTGTGATATAACATGTACATTGTACTCGCAATTGGAACCAAAAGTCCAGTTGGATATGTTCCCTTTAATTAAATATATATTTGCATGCGGGAAGTTTATGGAAGAGATACGTCATCTTTAACGAGTTAACCACGTGTTTGTATTTTAACATTTTTTTTCTTCCACAGGAGCCTTCTTAATACCCTATTTCCTGTGCGTAATATTTGGAGGTATCCCGCTCTTCTACCTGGAAGTTGCTGTCGGGCAGTTTATGGGAGTTGGTGGTTATAAAGCTTGGGCCATTTGTCCAATCTTGCAAGGTAAATAGTTTTGTATTAATATCTGTGGGGCAGTATATTTTGAGCCTCAAATCATGCCCATAGTATCATTCTTTGTTTTGCTACATTTTTCCCAATCGTGGAAATTAAAATTGGAGGTTAACCCCTTAGATTAAAAAAAGTTCTAACTTCGCCGCCAGGTATATCATTATATAATTATCTGTGCCTTCGATGTGGGAAAGTATTATCCATTAGTCAGCCAGCTATGTTCTATTTCCAAACGAAGTCCACACAACAGAACACAGCGATTGGGCTGTACATGTAGTTGTAAATGATGGACATATTAATCTAAAGACACTATATCAAATAAGGTGGCTACTCGTGCAAAATTGATCATCGGTGTTGTACGGAGTTTAGGAACAGATTATAGATCATTATAGCTGTTATACGATTGGCCACGATCTCCCGCCACACCTAGATCATGCGACGAATCTCGACTCCCACTGACATCCGTAGAGATCATAATCCACCAGTTCAAAACCTGGGAACTTTTTGAAGTTTTGACAGGGAAACTTGTATTGTCGAAAAAATAACGCGGGAAACATCAAATAGTTCCAACTTTTTGTACTGGTAGAACATGATCTACATGTATACGGGCGTTAGTCAGAGTAGAGATACATGGCATAATCTACCGCACCACCGTGACAAAATTTATAGTAAAGTCTGATATTTCTTGTCGCCCGAAGTTAAAAGTGTTCAATCTAAAGCTCCCCATATGTCCATAATGAAATAGTTTATACAGACCTTATTAGTCTCAGTAAAGTTAGACCCACATATATTAATATTATGTTTCCCAATAAAACACAGATTGTAACACGAACACGTGTTACAAATGTTGATCTAATCACTAAAATTGGTCAGCAGAATAATTTGACGTGCTTTTAAAGTTCACCTGAATTGCATTGAAGCCAGTTATTTATGTCGATCACGTGGGCATTACCAAGTGCATGATGTAGCAGTCGCAATTGTTATCGAAATCACCGTTCTCAAATTTCCACCCAATAAACTAAATGTCGGTTATCGAGAGAGGAGAAAAACATAAATATATCATTACTATTAAAACATAGTTGGGTTACTATGAACTTCTCATATCACTTAAAGATATATTATGCACTTGTTCGGTGCGTGAAACTGATTAGTCAGTAGCCATGTGCTATGCCAACTAGAGGAATGTAGCATTCTACTAACATTGCCGAAAAGCTCAAGCAAATCGACCGTATCACTCCATATAAATATCGTCTGAACTATACGCTCAATTGTAAATATTTACTTTTCGATTCGGGACGCAACTATTCGCGATAAACAAACGAAAACGATTTCAGCATCGAGAGTCACTGCATTTAATTAATAGATAAAAATGGCGGTGTGTGTTGTCAATTTGGATATAATATTTGTAAAAATAACTATTTTGAGCAAGATTATTCTCCATTTATATTTTATCACCCTATCGGAGTGTTCCACATCACTTCAATGCGTAGCAATTTCTCTTTTATAATACTCATCACATAAAACAAAATGGCCAATATCATTTCCACCTCACAATTCAAATGCATCGCCCATGGCGTCACGTGACCATAACACGACAATCGATTACGAAAATAAATAAGAATACTTTCAGCTTTTTTTATGAGAATAAATAATCAAAAAGCTATATAAATATAAAAAAGACTAGCTGAAACAGGTAGGTTCCCTTCTATTCTGGACCCTTTATTAGGCATCGCAGG
This sequence comes from Siphonodentalium dalli, assembly GCA_032622095.1. NCBI lineage: Eukaryota > Metazoa > Mollusca > Scaphopoda > Gadilida > Siphonodentaliidae > Siphonodentalium > Siphonodentalium dalli. The sequence continues at coordinate 147,006,614 of CP136065.1, read as the reverse complement.
GGACTCCATGCCTCTTTGATCGTTAGGGGCCTACGGCCCCTGAGTGCTCTTCGCTCACATTTGGATGGTTTATATATTTGGATAAAAACTATTTTTTTTAGATTGAGCTCCGTGCTCAATTTAAATTTATTTATTTAATTAAAAAAAAAATTTCAATCAAAATTTTGAAAAGCTAACGCCGTTATAAACTACACCAGGGTACTCCGATTCACCACATCGTATTTGCTTTAAATCGGAGCAGGGGTCTGGGAGAAATCTCCGAACAGGCAGACAAACAGTCAGACAGATCCTACTCTTTTTTTATATATATAAACGCGGTTTTTACAATGTGCTACTATGACCACAGCGTCGTATCTCTCAATACCACAACCCTACATTCATTTCTTAAACAATAATAACGCTCTGTATATCGCTTGACAATAACCGGGTTAAGTCGTACGTACTTGTAAATTGTAACGTGTGTTTACCGTTGCCATATAAGTCACCTGACCACAGGTTGAACTGTTGTATAATATGAGGTTGAATTGCAGTATAATATGACCTCTTCGGTCGTACATAGCCAGAGATATATTCAGGATCCAGTATAGAAATTCGTGTCCTTCATGATCTTGGGATGCACATGGGACAGGGATATATTTACACACCATCGGCGAGATGTACGAAGCTTGTGTATTATTACGCGCGCCGCGTGTATACTGTCCGGCGCGCGTATTACTGTCCTACATATTCTAGATATCTATGGGTCTGTGGGCGTTTTATTTATAGATAATGGGTTTTTCCGATTTTGACAATTTGCAGTAGGTCCCTATTTGCGGAAGTCTATTTGCGGAGTTCCCTGAATTCGCGGAGGTCCCCTAAAATGGCCGAAATATATTGATTTTAATGAGGGAACGGGTGCGTATATGTCAATTGATACGTATTTTAAACAAATAACGACACGATCATCATAATAGTGGTTTGTTCTATCAATCATATCATCATCATCATCATAATACAGAACAAGTCTTGCGACTTTTCGTCCCAATAACATTATTTGCAATGTTTGTTTACAAATATATGTATCGTCATTCGATATTTACTTGTTACGAATGGCTGACGACCTTACGTTTATTGCGCGCGCCGCGTGTTTACTACTGTACAAATTCTTGCTTCGCCTGGGCGCTGGGGGTTCTATTTATAGAATGCTAATTATTGGAACACATTAAAAGTTGTAGTGCGACCCCGAGGCCGAGCTGTAATGCGACCCCGAGGTCGAGCCCGGTAAAAGGTGTAGTTTATTGGCGCTTACATTATGTCAATAATGTTGAATTTTGGTTTGTGATAAGCTATGCTAATTACAAATAACAGAAATGAAAAAGATTCTATAATTACAATCATGGGTATATAATACATGATCTTGAGCGCGTTACCATTTATGACTATGGTTTTCTTGTACACATGTGTTTCCAGGGAATACACACAAACAAAGATAGTCAGTTCTTTTGTAACGAGTCTAACGACAAGACATGACCAGTGTATCCCCATGTCGCATTTTCAGGCGATCGTGGCTATCAGTTGATAACACAATCATCGTCTTATATAATCATGAGCCAGCACGCCGTGACTTTGTTATTTTAATGCATGGGGCGTTTTCATGGAATATATGATGTATATATTATACATGTCCATATATGACATCTTCGGTCGTATATATAGCCAGAGATAAACGAATAGAGATTCGTGACCTTCATGATCTATATAACAGAAATCAAACTGCTGAAAGCAAAAAATAATAATTATGCAAAAATTGAAAATTATTCATCTCAATGTCAATCTAATTAACTAAAGTGACATTGGTTACTTATTCCCAGTTCCTTATTCCTTTATTAATAATATGGAGAGGGCTACATAGCGCACCGTTTATTTGGTCAAAATCGGTTCATAAATACCAAAACGGCAATGGTTGTACTCTTTGCCCCCTATGGCAACGGCACAGGCTAGAGTTGTGCGGTTTTCGGTTTTTATAGTATAATTTGGGGGAGCCACCCTACCCCACCGTTTATTTGGTCAAAATCGATTCATAAATAGCAAAAACGGCAATGGTTTCACTTTTGCCACCTCATGTGGCAACCACACGGACTGGAGGGTGCGGTTTTCGGTTTTATATTATAATTTGGGGTGAGCCACCTCGGTTTTCGGCTTTTATAGTATAATTTGGGGTGGGCAACGTTTATTTTGTCAAATCATAAATACCAAAAACGGCAATGGTTGCACTTTTTGCTACCTCCCATGGCAACCATACTGGCTAGATGGATGCGTTTTTCGTTTTTATAGTATAATTTGGGGTGGGACACCCTACCGCACCGTTTATTTGGTCAAGTTTGAATGTTTCCGAATATAAGGTATAAGGAACTGGGAATAAGTAACCAATGTCACTGACACTGTATAGTTCTAACTCCCTAGGTTAGCAAATGATTATCCTATCAAACAATCACGCCGTGCAGCGTGCAATGGGATGCATTGGATACATGCACAATGGCGCACAATACACAGTCAATACTTCACATGTGTAGTGCTCGAGAATATGTCGTGAATGCACGCGTGAGTTTAATACACAAGCTTCGTACATCTCGCCGCATGTTTCTATAAAGTTTGCTTGCATGCTTTCGCATTACACTAACCGATGCGTGATGCATAGAATAATTTCTAAAGCTATATAGGTCTTGAACTTCAAGCAAATACGATTGAAGAATGCCATGCCCTCAAGCTTAAGCACAGGCTTCATAATGGCATAATTGTGATTATAGAGATAAGCGAATATACCGCAATGTTGAGTATACAAGTCATGGTTAATGAACGAGCTACCGGAAACTAGATGAACTAGAAGTTAGTTTCGAATATCAAGTCCATTATAACCGACTTAAAACACAGTTTTCTAATATACAAGGGAAATTTACTTTATACCGATCGAAAATTGCGATAAATCTCGATAAATGAGACGTATACCAGCGTATATACCAACGTTTTTCTGTATAAACAAACAATAGTCCTCGACTGCACGACAACAAAACCACGCCCCTTGACACGGTTCGAGTATAGTGCATGGAGGTTGCATGTGCTCTTTGCCGCTCAGTGAGCATGAACAAATTCTCGTTTCTTAATTTCTATTAGCCATATTAAAGCGACCGCGAACCGCGAACGTGAACCGCGCACTTATATATACTTAAAACATATATCATAAAAATATATATAATTTGTATCATAAACTTGAATTTTGTCATTGTACCCGTGACTTCATCGCCACGGTAGGGTTCTTTAAAGACATATTATGGACTTGTTCGGTGCGTAAAATTGATTAGTCAGTTCTCAGGTTTTATGCCAACCTGGGGCATGTAGCATTCTACTAGCATCGCCGAAATTTTCAAAGAAATCGACCATACCACTCCATAGAAAACATCGTCTAAACTACACCTAATTGTAAATATTTACATCTCGAATCGGGACGCAACTATCGGCGATAATCTAACACTTGTAAATGATTTCGACATCGAGAGTCATTGCATGCATGCAGTTAATTAATATATAAGAATGACGGTGTGTATAGTCAATTTGGATTAATATTCGTAACAAATAACTAACTTTGAGCAAGATTATTCTTAATTTCTGTTTGATCACACTTCCAGGGGGTTTCACATCACTTTAACATGCGCACGTTGTTGCACACGGGACAGTCATTAACGTCGGCTCCCGATCCGACGGTGTGCCCAGAACAGTGTCACCTCTAGACATGAGACCGTAGAGGAGCGGAGGTACGAAATTCACTCAGTAAATGTTCTCAAAAGCATTGTGTGCACACACACATTTGGGGTCGGTGACTCAATTGTTGAGGTACATTGCGCTCTATAGTTTATCTGATTCGTATATCTAGGCAAGTTTGGTAGAGCATTGCGCATTGTAGGTCAACATAAGCCGCTCAGAGCACCGGCGATGCTTATGTATACCAATCCCGACAGATGCTATTTTCTAGATATCGCATTCGATGTCAATCTAATTCGTGTATCTGGGCAAGTTTGTCCGAGCATTGCTCTCTATGAAAACATGCATGTAGGCAATTAAGCGATGCGGGTGTAATCTCGACAGGTGCGGATTTGAACAACTGTTCGGCTGACGACCCGATTTGTGAGGTACATTGTAATTAGTCTGGACAACGTAGGCAGAGGGATTGCAATCTGATTCGTGTATCTGCGCAAGTTCACCAGAGCATTGCGCATTAGTTCAACATAAGTCGTCCATAGCAGACGAGGCTTGTACGTGTACAAATCCCGACAGGTGGTATGTTGTGGATAACGCAAGGGATGGCAATTGTACATTAGCCAACATAAGTATATACGCAGACGGATTGCAGTCTGATGCGTGTATCTGGGCAAATTTATCATAGCATTACGCTTTAGGAAAACATAGACCTATAAGCGCAGGCAAGTTTGATCGCGACAGTTGCGGATTGCACAACTTTGGAGTGACGGCCCCAGTGGTTAGGTACATTGCACATCAGTCCAACGTAAATGCGGACATGGGGTTGCAATCTGCTTCGTGTATGTGAGCAAGTTCATCAGATAATTGCGTACATAAGCCGTCCATCGTAGGCGGGGCTTATTCCAGTCAGGTAGGCAGGTGCTCATTTGAGGATCATGCAAGGGGTGGCAACGTGTATCTGGATCAGTTTGCCAGAGCGTTATACGCTTGATGACCATACAGCCCGTCCAGTATTGGCGGGTCTAATTGCGATAGTTGCGGATTGCACAACATTCTGAGGAACGGTCCAGTCTGTGAGGTGCACAGCGTATATATATTAGTCCAACATAAGCACGTAGATTTATCGCAATCTGATCTTGTATCTGGGCAAGTTCATTAGAGCATTGCGAATTAGGCCAACGTAAGCCGGCAACACCTATAAATCTGACCACATTGTGAAATGCCCTATTGCTAAAACGAAGATAAACATTCAAGTGACGAATAAAGTGCCGATTGTATTATATTATAGCGGACGATCACCAAACATTACCATATCGGGTCATTTTTATCCAAAGACAACATGCCATACTTTAGTCTATAAATAAGACCACGTTTCATACTATCAATCATTCCCCTTGCAGGGATGTGGCTAGAGGGTCTCCGTTGGGGGGTGTCCACCTTGGGAAATGTCAACTGCACCCCCCCCCCCCCCCCCATTGAGTCGGAATCACACCAACACAACTTTTTGCATAATTCCATTTGCATCCCCACCCCCTTGAATCAGAATTAGTGACACACCGAGCCGACCATGGTTCGGCCCGGTGTTCGAAAATTTTGAAATCTGAACAAGAAAATCGCAAAATCCTAGCATCTAGACTAGCCTCAAGTCTTCTTAGAGTTGGAAATTTCAAACCTGACACCCCCACTTAGGTTGGAAAATTTCCAAATGATGACAATATTGTTTTCTTAAATTTAGTAGCAGTTTTGACTAGCCACGGGGGAGGACCAGGACACAAGCTTTCCAAGTGTTGGAAATTTCCAACCTGTCACCCCCCTATAAGGTTGGAAAATTTCCAACTGATGACCATTTCAGTCAAAAAATTTGACAAAAAATAGGAAAATATGCAAATATTGGTCCAAAAACAATTAATACCCCCCAATAAATTGTTTGAAAATCAAACGACAAGAACATTTTCAACCCATTGTTGGTGTGAAATGAAATTTCCAACTGTTGAAAATTTTGACCAAAGTTGGGGGGTGAGACACCACGCCCCCCCCCCCACACCCCCTCTCTAGCCACATCCCTGATTGTATGGTATTACCTCACCATGTCCAGATGTACGTGTGTGGTCCTTTACCTGTATATACATGTATATGGGACAGTCATCTCAGTGGAGCCCAACTATGCCCCAATATGTCCCACATGGGCTTGTTTTGACCTTGTCTCATACCATTGGGTAAATATCCAATAGCATCTACTTTGCCTATCTCAGGGTTACCCGATGACCTAGTTTATCATAAGCCTAGCTGCATGTTGCCCTTTCTGGTTTATATATAGAGGACAGTTATCTCAGTATAGCCTAAATATGCCCCAATATGTCCCCCACGGGGCCTGTGAAATGGCCTTGTCTCATACCCTTGGGTAAATATCCAAAATCACGGCATCTACTTTCCCTATTTCATGCAGGGCCCCGTGATGACCTAGCTATATCAAGAACATAGAGCTCTGCATGTGGTCATTTTCCAGTATGTATAGGACAGTTATATCTCAGTAGAGCGTAACTATATATACCCTGATATAGTATAACATCGGGTATGGGTGCACTCTGGGTTTATCTTGGACTGTCATTAATTATGTATAAGAGTGTTCTCTGTAAGGATATACATGTATGTACTTTATTACAAAATTAAAATAAGATATCGATTATGACGCCATTTCAGTCCGAATGGCCACCCTGTTGAATCTCAAACCGGTCAGACTGACCGACAACATTAAAAAATATAGATAAAATATAGTATAACCCTTATATTCGTTCCTTGAAAGTTTATCTTCGGTTCAGCAACAATATGGCATGTCACGATGTTGTCAGTTTTAAAGGTAGATTCAGCGTCGCAGCGGTGCTTGGTTCCTTACTTTTGCTTAATTCGCAAAGCCCTGATATAAAACTTGCCCGAATACACTAATCAGAAAATCTTGCGATCTATCTACGTGCTTAGGTTGGAATAATGCGGTGTATGCACCACACACTATTCCCTCTGGAATGTTGTGCAATCCGCACCTATCGCAATTTGAGCCGCATACGCTGACAAACTTGCCCAGATACACGAATCAGATTACCACCCGTTGCATGATCCACAAATTATGACCTGTCGCGTTTGGAATTGGCCCCGTCTGCGATTGGTGGTAATGTTGACCTAATTCACAATGGTCTGGTGAACTTGCCCAGATACACGAACCTGGTTGGAATCTCTCTACATCCTGACATCGGACCAATGCCCAATACACGTCACCATTTGGGCCGTCGCACAGCTCAGTGTGCATCAATTGGGAGACATGAACATTCTAGATTACGAATGTCGACTATCGGAAGATATATACATGTAGAAGATCGAGGTAAATCAAAGGAGCTGAGTTTTCAATATGAATAATAAACGACGCATTTTCGAGTAAATATATTATGGAATACTATTAGGCCACTTCCTAATGTCGCTTCTGGCGCGCGCCAAAAAGTGCCAGAAACGACAAGATTAGTCGTGCGCCGAAATGTCGCATGTTTTGGCATTACGCTTGTTTTTGCGCGCGCCAAAAGCGACGCAAGCGCCAAAAATATGTGACATTATGATGCATTGTGGCGTACATTTTGTCGCTTATGTCGCTTTCGGATGCGCGACTATTGCATTGCGTACATTTTGTCGCTTTCGACGTGCATCAGAATCGCCATTAGGAAGAGACCCTAATATATATATAGCATTCCACATTATGTTCGTGAACTCTGCATGCACTGTAAAAAGGACTGTGTGGCAGCTTCCACACAATGACTGTGTGGAGGCATTATCTGAACATAAATGTGTACATAATACACACATATGTGTGTATCACCCAATATCCCAACATATATGTGTACATCACCACACATATTTGTGTGTGACGTCGGTTTTTTAAATTTCACGTGGTGGTCACGCGCGCGTCGTTGTTTCGTTCAGGCTCACAGGCTGCCGTAAAGTGTACACATGGAGTCTTGTTGATTGTGGTGGATCTCGAAATTCTATATATTGGGCGGTCTCTTCGATTATTTCTATAGTTAAGGTAAGATTATATTTAAATTGGCAAGATATTCACCTTTGTGAGAATGTCCGTATCTATTTTGTATAACATGATTGAACGAAAAAATAAACTTGATTTGGATTTTCTGATTCAACAATTCCCTATCGCATAGTCATATATTTAAATTTTAGAGTTGTGCGTTTATCTGGGTTTATCTGTTGTTTCTGTAGTCTATATGATACGCATCGTTCCGAAGCATAAAACCTATTTCTGCTCGAAAATTGACTTTATGTAAAATGACAAATTCAACTGTGTGGTGAAGACATTTACTGAACAAATGTGTTTACATCACATACACACTATATATTATACAGCGTGCTTTAAACCAGAACCACAATTTTATTATTTTGCACGGTAAGGTTCTCATGTTGATAAAGTAACGAGGTTTTTTGTGTTTATATGGAATGCAGATGAGAGGAAATATCTACTGAGACCAGTGACGTGGCGACAGGGCGGATATTGGGAAGGGTGTGTATATAACCCTATCCCAAAACTTCGGTAAAATTTACTAAAAATTCCAACAGTTGGAAATTTCATGCCTGACGCAAAGTTGCAAATTTTACACCACATGCATTATAATAGGTTGAAATTGTTCTCTTTGTTTGATTTTTCAACCAGTAATTAGTGGGAAATTTATTGTTTTTTAGACAAACAGTAGCATATTTTTCTACTTTTGGTAAAACAAAAATGGCCTCAAATGGCCATCGGGTGGAAGACTTCCATTTGGTTGGAAATTCTAATAGTTGGAAAGCTTGAGGTACCAATTGGAAAATTCAGAACGAGAGGGTGTGTGCAAATATAATTCTACAAATATGGTTCAAGGGGAGGGTGGGGTGCACTTCGACATTTGAAAGTGGACACCCCCGCCAACGGCGACCATTGAGCCGCGTCCCTGAATGCGACTTGTGGATGCCACTGGAATGCCCTAGTCGTATACTACGAAGTTCTATATGTGGCACCCGGAATCACACAAAATGTGTGAAATTGGTGTTTTAAATTAATTTCATTTGAATATGATGATCATGAGCATCACTGTTGCAATAAACCTTGAAATAGCACAATGGACGATCAATGTACCAAGTGATATAAATTGTTGGGTGGATGGGGTATTTATTTGTCCATTATATTGGTGGTTTACCAAGACGATGTGAAAAATTAACATGCATATTTTGGCTCGTCTGCTATGTATAACTTGCGTAAATTCGGTTACCGATGGAGGGACCGGGGTGGGGGTGATGTCGTGTATCTAATATATACATATGTAGCCACCGTTTGTGTCCAAAACTTTAAATTGTGAAGAATATTACGTCATTCAATAAATGTCATAATAGCAAATAATGAAATTATAAATAATCTAAAATTATAAATACTGCAGAATAGTGAAAATTGCAAATTTCCCGTGTCAAGATTGTGCTTAATGGGGCATCGATCTGGCCATATAGATAAAGTAAAATATATTTATAAAATGTCCGAACATTCATTATGTGAAGCTATAATAATGAGTAGTACATGTATATATTTAGCATGTTTCAAAAACTATATTCCTTTCTGAAAATGCGCTCTTTAATGTATGAATTATAATACTGTTATAGATGTACATACACTGTAAATAATATTCCCACAAAGGCATAGTATAAACAAAATAACTTCTCTGCTTACAGGTTCAGTGGTGAAATCATGGCGGTGCGACGTCGATGTAAATAACAAGATATGGACATGACTGCCTTGGCAACGACGCAGATAAATTCTAGTCAACCAACCAAGAACCACGGTGGAATGTATGAGTTAGACACAAATTCCACAATCAATGATTTTGGTATACATATGATGATGTCATGTGCTGTAATTTGGTTTCTGTGCAAGAGGCGATGACTTCTATATATTCTTCGTGAACTCGAGATTTCTCCCCAGAAATTGTACCGATATATATACATTCAAAAAGACTATCCTCTTTGGATTCCTTAATTTTCTTGTATAGTTCAAGGGATCTCAAAAAGCTTCAGTTAGTTTTAGAGCTTGTTCTTCTACACACGTGAGGGTGAGTCTGATGTAAGACAGCCAACCAGTATAGCAATATACATATATATATATGTATATATAGCAGAGACTGACTTTCGAATTGTTCCAATACATTCAAGTTGGAGGAAAATTCTAGTTATTGATGTGAAACCCATTGATGGAACTGAAACATGCACGCTTATAGTTTAAAATTTCTTTGAAATCTCGTCGGATGACCAAAATATTATGTGAATGTGTTAAACGGCTGTTTTGTTTTGTGTCGTTGTATTATTGAAATTAAAGACTATAGCTATACTATATCATTCGACAATCACGATTTCTGCTGTGTACACAAAAGAAGGCCGCGGACCCCCGGGATATGCATGTTTGCTGTTAATATTCGAAAACGCCCAGCGCCGCACGTCAAGCATCAGTAGACTATAACATTTCATATGTATGGCAGGAAAAAAAACGTCCAACGATAGCCGAACTATATGTATGGCCAATAAATATCGGTGTAAACAGTCTTCGTTGAATATGATTTGTTTTTTTGCAGGATTAGCAGCCTATTGTTTGGATCGACCATACAAATTTGTACACATGTTATTAACACATATGTGTTGTCTTGCCCAAGAGCATTGTGTACAAGAACAATACAAATAGTGTAATGGCGGTGAACAATATTGTTTGTATCAACCACACAAATGTGTACGCATGTGATTAACACATATGTGTAGTCTGGCCCAACAAAATTGTGTACAATAACAATACAAATAGTGTAATGGCGGTGAACACTATTGTTTGGATAAACCACACAAATGTGTACGCGTGTGATTAGCACATATGTGTAGTCTCGCCCAACAACATTGTGTACAATAACAATACAATCTTGTGTGGTAGTGGTGAACATATTGTTTCCTTAGTGCAAACATATTTGTGTCCATTCAACGAACAAATAAATGTGCTGGACCCAAACATCTTTGTGTGTGTCAACTACACAACTATGTAGGTCAGTTACCACACATAAACTGTTCATCTGCATCCACACAATCTTGTGCGCAACTTAGCACACATTTAATGTGTGCCGACAAAGAACAAGTTGTTTGGTCGATCCATACAGTTTGTTCGCCACCGCCACACAACAGATGTGTGATCATTTGCCACACAATTCACCACACAATGTTGTGCTCGATCAAGTGGCTACATAAACTGTGTGGTAACTGTGTGGTTCTACCACACAGTCGTTTTAAGAGTGTGACCTCGATAAAAACACACCAGACATTCTTTGCATGAACTATTTCACTTGGCCACATTATTATGCCGCGCTGTTTAGCTCATGCTGATTCAGCAATCAACTGGAAACATGTTTTCCAGAATTATATAATTGTACAGAAAAGAGATTCTGCGTGTAGCACAATTGGTTCAGTAACCCGTATTTCAACAAAGTACATTCTCAGCCACATATTACAGCTAAATATAATTATTACAATTGGCTATAACCTATATGGTATTTACATATTGACTGCCTTGTGTGTATAACCACCAGCGCTATTTCCCCGATATGATGTCTTTTGAACAGCATGCAAGCTGTTGGTTATTTTAATACGTTTGGAAGTGACTAGCCAATTCATTTGTGAATAATTGCACTAAAGCACAGTTGTATTGAAATGCATATATTTTTTAATTGTGCTGAACTGCAATTCACTTGTGATAAAGGGCAATTTGACAATGCTTCAGTTCAAATGAACTGAGCTTCAGTCAAATTATGAAAATGAATAAACCCCATACAAGTTGGCAATCGCACTGTGGAGTATAATGTACAATTTTTAGATGTGAAAATAGACGAAAACTTGAAATTCAAAGCAGACTTTGAAACAATTTTTTCCAAAATGTCCAAGGCTATATGCTGTTTGAATAGGGTGAAACATCTACTAATAACTACAGCTTTAAACTCGTTGTACTTCGCGCTAATTTGAAGCCACTTGTTATTTGCAATCCAAATATGGGGGCATTCAAAAAGCACAGGCAGAATAATCACCTTACAAAATCAGGCAATGAGGGTCATATGTAGGAAAGGATATAATAGTCACACAGACCCAATTTTTTTTTCTTTTTTTTTTCGATTTTGGTGGTTGTTTCGTTATGTTTTGTTGCGGAAGTTTCTGTTGAATTTTCGACTGTTGAAATTATGACGACATCGGTGAGTGGGGGTGAAGCACCATAACAACGTTTCATCAACGTTTTACAAAAACATCTCGAATATTGAAATACAATCGATTTGGCATGAATGGTTCACAGCGGGCTGTTTGTCTTTTCCCACATGTTTTTATTAATGGACATTTTTAAATTGCAGGTTTGGGAGTAGCCATGGTGATAGTTGTCTTCTTTCTCAACTGTTACTACAATGTTATCTTAGCGTGGGCGTTCTACTATTTCTTTGCATCATTTACAACCGAGCTGCCTTGGGAGAACTGTGGACATGATTGGAACAAAAATTGCACTACTAACTTCACACTCGCTGGAACCATAGACAACACAACTCAAGAGAAAGTATTACGACTGGATCCTGTTACAGAATTTTGGGAGTGAGTTGCATTTCAAAATATGTATGCTGCAGTATGAAATATGTATGCTGCAGTATGAAATATGTATGCTGCAGTATGAAATATGTATGCTGTTACGGAATTTTGCCCTGTGACATTTTATCTCATATAGTCAGTCGACCTAATTTTTTAGAAATCATATTGCAAATTGAATCTGTATACTATTTGCATTTGACGGGTGATAGTGATTGTGCAAATACCCAATATCAGTGTATAAGGACTACTTTTAAGAGTAGAGGGTCTGAGGGAGGAGGGTGATAAGTCTTAATATTGTAGTACATGGAAATTTGGATGGAGACTCGGTCCCCGGGAACCAGATCCCTAGTTGTCAGGCTCTAAAATTAGAGGGAGTATGGAACATGTGTAGGTGGTACTTGTACTGTTTACTGCACATACATGCATCTCCCTATGTGTCTGAGGGGGTGTTTGTTCCCAGTTTCTAGATTTAGGGTGGGAGATACCGGATACAGGGGATGTCACTTTAGAATAAGCTCCCAGATTCTGGTCAGCAGGCTGCCATTGAATCCCTAACCTGTAGTTTGTTGGCATTATACTGGGCCTATTGAACATTTTTGCTTTTTGGCGTTATGTGCCGGTATCTCCTGCTGAACCGCGGTTAGAAGTTATATCACCCGCTATAATCAATGACATCAATATGGAGACCCGGATTTGTATATGTATGCATTCTACATTTTAGAGATGGTAACTCGGTCCCCAGTTAGCATTAATTTGACCATATTTTGTTGGGCATTCGCCCAGAACTAATATTCAAGTATTGTAGTTGGCTGAAAAACTAAAATCCCAGCCATCTATTGCTCCGTGGAATAATTCTAACTTTAGCAAGATGCGGATCCCTTGCCCATGGGACAGGTGGTCCGAATGTAAATTGGTTGTTTGATGAATATTACATGTGGATTATGGACCATGAGTAGGTATAGTTCCGTGTGTGAGTACTAAATTTCACTCTGGCATTTATTACAAGGCTCATTTGGGAGGGGTTAGAGTTATTCTAACAAAGATGTCAAATACACTCAAAGGTGGGCAGAGGGGCAGCCCCACGAAATAAGGTCCCATGGGATGTCTAAATATGTCTATGGCACGGGGCCTGCATAGCAGTGGCGTGGTGGGGATAGTTGGTTATGGCCCGAGCCTATTTTTGTTAACATATATTGCCGAATGTACATGTCCGTACCTGCTAGTTTATATGCATATGTTTAGTTTATACTTTATATATCGATACATTTTAGCGATCATGGAGTACACCATATATACCCGTTGTTATACCAATTTGGTGGTTTGTTGGTCCATGTTTTGTGGATTCAGCATAACGGTATGTCCTGTAAATAGGAGGGTTGTGTTTTTTGAATAATTGATATAACTAGTTTTTGACATCTGTCTGAAATACTCACTCTACTTGTATATATGCAAGCCAACATAAGTCTGTCCAATATCTCTATAAACGATTTTGATACTCGACATTTTGGCGCACCTATTTTCTTGAATGAGCCCGAATCAGTTTTATATCTTGGACCATAGCCATCTTTTTGGGTATATACTTTGTAAATTTATCCTACTTGTCTTAGCTAAGTCGAGAAACTTCTGAAATGCTAAGGGCTTCTTTCTCAGAGGGAGGGGATCGTTTATAAAACGGGGAGGATTGTAGTGTCTTTATGATTAATATAATTATATAAGTTACGTCTGTCACGGTGGGTGTAACGTCTTTCACTCAAATCACTGTTTCAGTTTGAGTTTCACTGTTCAACTTCACCGAAATCTAGTACTAGAGCCTAGATAGCTAGCTAGGATTCCCATGTATGCTCGATCGAGTGACTTATACCAATCGAATTCAGTCCGATCAAGAACAATAACGGATAAGCTAGCATGGTATTCGCAAGGAACTAGATTGTTCTTCCGTAAACATAGCCATTTTTTAGCAGTATTTAGCTATTGCTTGCTTTCAATTTAAAACATGTTAAAATCGAACTTAGCTGGAAGCCGCCATTTTGTGACGGAAATCACATCACAAACTCATCGTTGCTAACGGCCGGTGCCTATTTGTATTAAATCAACATTCATTTAGTCATTCAGTTTTCAATAAGGCTCATTATATTTTTCAAATTTAATAGTGTTGCTATGGGGAGGCTGGTCGAAGAAGAAAAATAAATTGTTTTGTTACTTTGTCCATTCATTTGACAGGCTGGTTCAAGATTATTCGCCCGTGTACAAATATTTGTTTCAGGTTGAAGGACTACAGCAATTAGTGACGTCACAACTATACGTGCGTCGCTTTTGAACCGTAAAACAATATGTGGGTTGTTATTACTGCATAACCTTTATCGAAACAAGAGTTATTTTATATATTACTAGCAGGTTAGCCCGCCACTGGCGGCATTCGTCCCATGACTTTGTTCGAAAAGGCAATTGCAACAGCTTCCGAGACACTTTGCACAAATTTCGTCGAAATCAGCAAGTTTTACCCGATTTGACATTGAATTGACCATTGTGTAGGTCAAGGTCAGGTCCTGGTCATGATTTGACCCGTCCAAAACACTCCCCGGACAAAAGTACAGATATCCGTCATATACAAACGCTCATTAAATTATCGCGTAATTAACCCCCGCAGTGCCGTTTTTTGTGACTGAGAGTGGAGAACGGGTGATCTGAGCTTCTCCGCGACGACAATTCCCGTGGTTTTTTACACTTATATGGGAAGTTTGAACCCAATCGGTCCAGCCGTTGTTGAGTCTATAAAGGACACATATACGGAAGTATCAAAATATATATGAGATTTATTACAAAAAGGGTTCACGATTTCTGCGAAGAAACAGGTTCATGTTTCGAATTAATTTCTTCAAATAAAATAAGTCACTGTTTTATGGCTTACCATTTTCTTATAAAAACTGTCGACACAGACATAAACAATAGATCGTATACTGGAAACTGTCGACACAGACATAAAAAATAGATCGTATACTGGGAAAGTATGTTATTTTTTGTGGGAGGTGGTCTCGCGTTGGCATTATATAACTATTTTGTTATATGTAGTCTCAAACATTGCTTGTGCGAAAAAAGTAACGTTCTATAAGTACAATGTATTCTGCTAATGTAGATATGCATGTCTTCTCTATAGCTGCATGTACATGTACAAATCGACTTTCAGAACTGCGCATGCTCGAAATTAAATCGCTATTTTCATTGTTGTAACATATTACAGGAACAAAGTGCTTGGTATTTCCGACGGAGTCGACCAGATTGGAGTAATCAAGTGGGATTTGGCCTTGTGTCTTCTACTTGCGTGGATAGTCGTGTATTGTTGTATATGCAAGGGCATTAAATCATCAGGCAAGGTATGTATTTCGAACAAATTCATAAAATAATCCATGTGTTTATCAATCGATAGGGGTGGGTTGGCATACACGATTTGTTTCCAAGCAAGTATGAGGATGTGTGTAGTTGCTCCAGGGGACAGATAAAAAAAAACATTCGGCAACTCCTTTTTTTATTCTTCAACTTCAGAGGTATAATATATCCACTGAACTCAAATAGCATATGACTTTGTGCAAGCAACTACAATTGACTGCATAGAAGCACGCATATAACGATTTCTGCGAAGAAACAGGTTCATGTTTCGAATTAATTTCTCAAAATCAAATAAGTTCACACCTATCAACAAATGTCGTGCAATGTTAAATATACACAATCCGAATTAAAGCTCCTAAATTACTATTTCTTTGGCTTCTGGTGTAAAAAATATTTGACTCGAGTCGAGGAACCCACCCATTGAAGTTCAGTGTGATCAGATATCGAATTTTGAAATCAGTTATTTTCACCACCTGGAATATATATACGGAATATATGGCAGCCTAGAAAATATTCGACTAGCCGACCGACATACTCTCCATACCAAATTGCGTTGAAACAAATGTTGACATATAAGACGTTTTGAAAAATGTTATACTAAAGTTGACAATGTGATGATACAAGACCATCGAATGTGATGATACGGGGACAATCGAATCGGAATGTGTACATTTAATTGCATGATAACTGCATCCTCGTGTCTCTTACAATAAGTTTGAAGTGGATTGAAGTTTCACAGCCCAAAATATTAATGACAATGGAGATTATGTTAGCTCATTATAATGTGATCATTGATTCATATGCATGGGCGTGCAAAATCGAAATGGCAATGGCAAAATCGAAATGGCAATGCATGCATACGATCGGAAATTCTGAATGACATAATAAGTTGTCCCTCGACTCAGATCAGGGGCCTCGGTGGCTCAGTCGGTAAGGGGTACAACACCAAGCCGTCTCGTCCTCCGCTGCTGCATGGCGATAATCATTTAGGGTTCAAATCCACATGTTTCCATCGTGGACTTCCTAACTCTAAATCTTTATCTGGTGGAGCTGGCAATATCGTGATATGGCCATAGTTGCTAAAAGCGACATTAAACCCCAATCAATCAATCAATCAATCAGATCAACTTTAAAATAGGCAGTCACGATTTTCGCCCATGCATGTTCGAGTTCGAATCCACGACCCCCTTGTGTATATATTAGACTACGATTATGGTATCCGTCACCTAACATCAGCAAAACTCACGATGTCATTATGCTTACAGGTTATGTATGTGACTGCAACGTCTCCATATCTCTTCATGATAATACTGCTTGTTCGGGGAGCAACGTTAGAGGGAGCCAAGGAAGGCGTTGAATTCTACTTGAAACCGAACATAACTAAACTCGGCGAGATGCAGGTTTGTTATTAATAAATATTGTTCGCTGAGTTTGGAAAAATGCATTCATGACAAATCCATTTCACTCATGCAACGGGTATATTAACGGAAAGAACATCGAGACACTCAAGATGTTATGAAACATCTTTGAAACATCTTTTGACGCGGGATGATACTAATCGTTCAAATAATTGTTTCCGGACGTGTGGAACGTTGCGCATTATAACATATAGCAACATGATGGTATATTAAAAAAAATTCCATATTTAAAAACATTCTAGTCTTCCAGTATAGCCGTGCCAGTTAACGCTATACCACTCAGGGGGGTGTTGTAAAAAAAAAATCCTATGTTTTATTGAAAAATGAAATTTTGCCAATACTGGCTGACTGCAATAAAATAAATGAACTTGAGTGAGGGATGGATAACCGGTGAGTGCAAACTACACTATTGTACTCCATGAACTATGTAAAACAACATGGTAATTATAATTAAAATGAATAATTGGTTTAAGCCTTTTACACATTTCGTTATAATTACCAGGTTTTTATACGTGTTTTTTTTGTGTGTACGTGAGTGTGTTTAACTCTCATTCTTGACTCATATTAATTCTTTTATTGCATATTTCTGTTGAGTAAAGTAGGAGATTGCCTCATAAATGGCTGTATAGATTACCTCATAAATGGCTGTATAGATTGCCTCATAAATGGATGTATAATATTGCCTTATAAATGGATGTATAAGATTGCCTCATAAATGGCTGTATAGATTGCCTCATAAATGGCTGTATAAATTGCCTTATAAATGGCTGTATAGATTGCCTCATAAATGGCTGTATAATATTGCCTCATAAATGGCTGTATAGATTGCCGCATAAATGGTTGTATAGATTGCCTCATAAATGGCTGTATAGATTGCCTCACAAATGGATGTATAAGATTGCCTCATAAATGGCTGTATAAGATTGCCTCATAAATGGCTGTATAGATTGCCTCATAAATGGTTGTATAGATTGCCTCATAAATGGCTGTATAGATTGCTTCATAAATGTCTGTATAGATTGCATCATAAATGGCTGTATAGATTGCCTCATAAATGGCTGTATAGATTGCCTCATAAATGGCTGTATAGATTGCATCATAAATGGCTGTATAGATTGCCTCATAAATGGCTGTATAGATTGCCCCATAAATGGCTGTATAGATTGCCTCATAAATGGCTGTATAGATAATTCAGTCTCCCTTGAATCGAAACAAGAGTTATTTCTTAATTCGTAATTTCACAGGACGACCACCATAAATAGAAGGTAGATGTAAAATGAGCGTAAATCTTTGAGATTATTTCCGACGAAAAAGACACGAAGTTGAAACTGACACGATATAAATCAAACATCCAATTATCGATGAATCAAGTGGCATCATAAATCCGTCATTGTTGGTAGGCTAGTGAACAGTGTATGAGCACTGCTCAGTCTGTCCAGTGTAAGCATCACCGGATCACGTGTTCCAGATATATTTCGTCTGTGACACGAGTTGATGGTTTCTGAGTTTTGTTAATTTAGCTAGGTACGTAGGCACTGAAATACTGACGGTTAATTAGCTATAAGGTTGTTGACAGGGCATTCCTACCTGAAGGAATTTATGCAACACCGTAAGCACGTTTATATTGCAGGACGTGTCGAATAGTTTCCATGTACATTTTAGGCACGGGGTATAGGCGTGGTCATATCACACGATGATGCAGTCATTTTATAGCAGAAAGTAACTATAAGAGATTTAGGTTATAGAGAACAAACTTTAATTGCTTAATGTGCGACATATGGTTTTATTATAGTATTGAATGAATGATGCTTTAATCTCAGCCCTTTACATGGAACGTGAGCAATGAGTTAAAGGTACTCAACCCGATAAAACTCCTCTCAATTACTATTTCAATGGCTTTGGGGGTCAAAAATATTTGATTCGAGTCGAGGAAGTCACCCATCAAAGCTCAGATTTGTTAGATATCGATTTTAGAAATCTATTATTTTTCATTATCGGGAATTCTTTCTGGCCCAGTACGTAGTCAATTATTACCACTTGATTATAGAGTTATCCATCCTTGTCTGTTTGAATAGAATTTTGGCGTAAAATCTCGAGCATGTTACCAAATTGACGGCAGTTATAAGTACTCATCTCGAGAACATAAGAATTTTCAAAAATCAATATCTAATAACTCTGAGCTTTGTTTGATGGGTTCCTCGACTCGAATCAAATATTTTTTACCCCCAAAGCCAAAGAAATAGTAATATAGGACCCTCTGATCGGATTGTTGTTGTTGGAATCTGTTGAGATGGGGACCCTCTTTACGGGTTGAGTACCTTTAAGTATTTACACTATTAAAACAAATTGTAACATTATATGAATGTTCATAATAAACTAGAGGTTGTAAACATACCAGGAACACGTAACACATTGAATTAAACAATCATGCAGCATTAACATACATTAACCCTTTACCCAACAAACCGGCCAACACCGGCCAAATAAAGCTTCAACAGCCTAAAATATCTTCGGTCTGTCTCAATAGAACCATACAAATATGGGTATCATTGGAACCGGCTCATTGACCACATTGTGATAGTTACAGTTATGCCCTGTGCCAATGCATTCTCTTATATATGCGAGTCGACCATAGGTCGCCTCGCATATATAAGAGAATGCATTGGCCTAAAAAAAATCTTTTTTTAACACTTTATACCATTTTTTCTTACATTCTTTAACAATTTTATAATTTTTAATGTGTTAAGCCAATGCATTCTCTTATATATGCGAGGCGACCTATGGTCGACTCGCATATATAAGAGAATGCATTGGCACAGGGCCCTTCTGTTGGGTAAAGGGTTAAACATTTACAAAACACACACAATATAGCTACAAACAAACACTCTTTGCATTTTATTACGTACGTAATTCATCATGCATGAGTTCGTGGATTGACAGCTTGTTATTAAAGTATATACATATCCAATGATATAGAACTTTCCCCTCCAAGCTATTACATGAACCGAACATGTGTTTTTGTTATTTGGCCGCAATACATTTTAAGCTGACAGCAGACCAAGAATCTCTTATTAAGGGCGCGTACGCATGAAGCTGCAAGAAAATATCTGCAAGAAAATATCAGGTACAATTGTACTCTGATATTTTCTTGCTGCAAAGATTACGCCCGTGAGAAAGCGACGGATTATATGGCGTTGATTGAGCTCAATGTGACTAGCGTTAGTCGTGTTTGTTGAAGTGAATTACTGCGGACAAACAACCTATAGTCCATATCGAATATTCATAGAGTTATAAAGTGTTATGGAAAATTTTAAATGCCACCTATTTTAACGAGAAAGGAACGCGCACTCGTCGTTGGAGTAGGGATGTATGTTCTTCATGAACACACGAAAGGACATCAAAACAGACGTTGGTGGGTTCGGCCCTGGGCCACATCCCACATGCGAGAAGAGCGAGGAGCCGCCAACAATTTCTTATTCGAAACGTACATACAGTCCAAATTAAAGTAAAACAACTAAATCAAGGCATGTGAGGTACCAAATATAAAGCATCCCCATACGCGCAGGAACGTGGCTAGAGGGTTTCCGTTGGGGGGGGGGGTGTCCACCTTGGGAAATTCCAACTGCACCCCCCCCCCTTTGAATCAGAATCAGACCAAACACAAGTTTTCCATAATTCCATTTGCACCCCCTTGCACCTCAGTGCTCTTAGACCTAATATTAGACCATGGTTCGGCCCGGTGTGCGAAAATTTTGTAATCTTAACAAGAAAATAGCAAAATCCTACCATCTAGACTATCCTCAAGCATTCCTAGAGTTGGAAATTTCAAACCTGACACCCCACTTAGGTTGGAAAATTTACAACTGATGATAATTCCAATGATAATGTTGACCAAATGTATGACAATATTGTTTTCTTAAATTAACTAGCAGTTTTTTACTTTTTACTGGCCACGGAGGAGGGACCAGGACACAAGCTTTCCAAGTGTTGGAAATTTCCAACCTGTCACCCCCCCCCCCCTGAGGTTGGAAAGTTTCCAACTGATAATCATTTCAGACCATATTTTTTTTAACAAAAATAGGAAAATATGCAAATATTGGTTCAAAAACAATTAATTCCACCCAAGAATTTTTTGGAATATCAAACTACAAGAACATTTTCAAACTATTGTTGGTGTGAAATTTCCAACTAATGTTTTGGCAGGTATGAAATTTCCATCTGTTGAAAAATTTGACCAAAGTTGGGGGGTTAGACACCCCAACACCACCACCCTGTCGCCACGTCTCTGCACGCATGTATATATATATATATAATACATCAGCGGTTCTGACAACCAATATAACATGGACATACGTAGTATGTTGAAACAGAAGATACTATTGATGGATCATAACTCGAGCGTTTGAATTGTTACGATCGTATCCCCGCGAGATTAGTTAACGGATACCGATGGCCACCTATCAAGGTGAACACATATCACATAAAATGTTTTATACTTGTTTTTTTCAGGTGTGGGTCGATGCTGGGACTCAGATATTTTTTTCGTATTCTATAGCTCTTGGTACACTCACAGCCCTGGGCAGTTACAACAAATTCAACCACAATTCGTACAGGTAAATAAAATGCTGGTTAATTCATGCGTATGTGTGTATCAAGGAATGCATGGCGACCTTTAACCCTTACACGAAATGAGTAGTTGGGTGCGTGCGAACCTAAGCTTACATTACTCCAATTCAGATTATAAGTATATATATTTTGGAATGTTCTATTATTCAGTTGCAGAGATACTGTCGTTGAGTACAAATAGTTTACTCACCGTTTAGTAGGCGTTTACTCAACGTTTCTATAGGGGCCATAACTGCGCATGCTGTTGAGTACTTGATTTACAGTGTACGTTTATTCTCGTATCAAAATTATATTGAGAGGTATAAATATAAGCTATATAACATATCACGGAATATTTTCAAGGAATGATACGATAAACCAAAAAGAAAGACCACGCAGGTTCAAATTCCAGGATGTAGCCGCAGCATGCTTTTACAATGGTGGGGCTAGGAGGGGTGCAAACGGTTCTTGGAACATATATACATGTGCCAACAAATAATAGCGTTAACGAATGACATTTTCGACGTTTGGTTGTCGGACGGGACCTCATGGCCGCCAATGAAATTTTGTCATGCCTTATATATAGGCACTGCCATGTTCGAGTCTATGACACCGACTTTCTGCTATCCGAGTACATGCACGTACACGGTATCTGGACTACAATTATTCAGTTTGTCTTATATGAAATATATTTCAACGAGTTGGATCGACATACTTACGAATGGATTTCAGTTGACTTAATTACGTAGTCCTTATTTTCTTAACATATTTTCTCCAATGGTATATTAACCTAAATTTATTTACATTCTTTGACAGTGATGCTCTGTATAACATATTCTTGAACATTAGTATATCTTGGTATGTTTTGTAAAATGAATTTACCGCGACCTATGGCGCGGTGGAGAATATCACAGCGGATATAATATATTTTCGCGGCATCTCGGACAGTATATATAGTAATAATCATGTTTCGCGGCATCTCGGACAGTATAGCAATAATCATGTTTCGCGGCATCTCGGACAGTATAGTGGTAATCATGTTTCGCGGCATCTCGGACAGTATAGTAGTAATCATGTTTCGTGGCATCTCGGACAGTATAGCAATAATCATGTTTCGCGGCATCTCGGACAGTATAGTGGTAATCCTGTTTCGCGGCATCGGGTAGGGTTCTCTATTCCGAAGGTTCGCTATTCCGAAGGTTCACTAATCCGAAGGTTCACTAATCCGAAGGTTCACCAATCCGAAGGTTCACTATTCCGAAGGTTCGCTATTCCGAAGGTTTTCTATTATGGGAGTTTTTAGCCAGAAATGAATCAAAATTTGCCCCCCCCCCCGTACATTTATACACCCCAATCTAATATCTAATTTGTCCCAGATGTCGGTTATTAATAGCAAGAAGACAGCATCAGTTTATCATTTTAATATTATAGAAAGTTGAAAACACAATGACTGAAATAAACTACAAGTTAGAGATGCATTCTACCCGAACTGGCAATCTGTACTTGAAAGAAACATCAACATTAAAATCAAAACAAAGTCAGAATTGCAGTTAGGTCCATTCAGCGGTATTCTGCTATACAGTAAGTTATAGCGCTCCAGTATTGATTGACCGTAAGAGCCCCACTGTTATAGTCCGCCTTTAGCATTTGGGACATTATATTAATCAAAATAACTCATATGTAAATCATTTATAAATCAGATGATTTATTGAAGTTATGTCTACGTAAAATAACACTTCCTAAAACGACATATATGTCGTTTTAGTCTTCAGCCGATAGACGACATATATGTCGTTCTACTCGTCAAATATAAAAGGGTTAAATCTCAAGGAAACCCACGAAAACAAAAATCACATTAATTTTTTTAATGTTTTAAGTTATTTCCTTCATAAAAAGAGTCTTCGTACTAAAGAACCCTCTCAATACTTTAGAATATAGAATTAACTTTTAAAATAACAAAAACCTTCGGAATAGCGAACCTTCGGAATAGTGAACCTTCGGAATAGTGAACCTTCAGATTAGTGAACCTTCGGATTAGTGAACCTTCGGAATAGCGAACCTTCGGAATAGAGACATGTTCCCTGCGGCATCTCGTGCAGTATAGTAGTAATCGTGTTTCGCGGCATCTCGGACAGTATAGTAGTAATCATCTTTTGCGGCATCTCGGTCAGTATAGTAGTAATCATGTTTCGCGGCATCTCGGACAGTATAGTAGTAATCATGTTTCGCGGCATCTCGGACAGTATAGTAGTAATCATGTTTCGCAGCACCTCGGACAGTATAGTAGTACTCATGTTTCGTGGCATCTCGGACAGTATAGTAGTAATCATGTTTCGTGGCATCTCGGACAGTATAGTAGTAATCATGTTTCGCGGCACCTCGGACAGTATAGTAGTACTCATGTTTCGTGGCATCTCGGACAGTATAGTAGTAATCATGTTTCGCGGCACCTCGGACAGTATAGTAGTACTCATGTTTCGTGGCATCTCGGACAGTATAGTAGTACTCATGTTTCGTGGCATCTCGGACAGTATAGTAGTAATCATGTTTTGCGGCATCTCGGTCAGTATAGTAGTACTCATGTTTCGCGGCATCTCGGACAGTATAGTAGTAATCATGTTTCGCGGCATCTCGGACAGTATAGTAGTAATCATGTTTCGCAGCACCTCGGACAGTATAGTAGTACTCATGTTTCGTGGCATCTCGGACAGTATAGTAGTAATCATGTTTCGTGGCATCTCGGACAGTATAGTAGTAATCATGTTTCGCGGCACCTCGGACAGTATAGTAGTACTCATGTTTCGTGGCATCTCGGACAGTATAGTAGTAATCATGTTTCGCGGCACCTCGGACAGTATAGTAGTAATCATGTTTCGCGGCACCTCGGACAGTATAGTAGTAATCATGTTTCGTGGCATCTCGGACAGTATAGTAGTACTCATGTTTCGTGGCATCTCGGACAGTATAGTAGTACTCATGTTTCGTGGCATCTCGGACAGTATAGTAGTAATCATGTTTCGTGGCATCTCGGACAGTATAGTAGTAATCATGTTTCGCGGCATCTCGGACAGTATAGTAGTACTCATGTTTCGTGGCATCTCGGACAGTATAGTAGTACTCATGTTTCGTGGCATCTCGGACAGTATAGTAGTAATCATGTTTCGCGGCACCTCGGACAGTATAGTAGTACTCATGTTTCGTGGCATCTCGGACAGTATAGTAGTAATCATGTTTCGCGGCACCTCGGAAAGTATAGTAGTAATCATGTTTCGCGGCATCTCGGACAGTATATTAGTAATCATGTTTCGTGGCATCTCGGACAGTATAGTAGTAATCATGTTTCGTGGCATCTCGGACAGTATAGTAGTAATCATGTTTCGCGGCACCTCGGGCAGTATAGTAGTACTCATGTTTCGTGGCATCTCGGACAGTATAGTAGTACTCATGTTTCGTGGCATCTCGGACAGTATAGTAGTAATCATGTTTCGTGGCATCTCGGACAGTATAGTAGTAATCATGTTTCGTGGCATCTCGGACAGTATAGTAGTAATCATGTTTCGCGGCACCTCGGACAGTATAGTAGTACTCATGTTTCGTGGCATCTCGGACAGTATAGTAGTACTCATGTTTCGTGGCATCTCGGACAGTATAGTAGTACTCATGTTTCGTGGCATCTCGGACAGCATAGTAGTACTCATGTTTCGTGGCATCTCGGACAGTATAGTAGTAATCATGTTTCGTGGCATCTCGGACAGTATAGTAGTACTCATGTTTCGTGGCATCTCGGACAGTATAGTAGTAATCATGTTTCGTGGCATCTCGGACAGTATAGTAGTAATCATGTTTCGTGGCATCTCGGGCAGTATAGTAGTACTCATGTTTCGTGGCATCTCGGGCAGTATAGTAGTACTCATGTTTCGTGGCATCTCGGACAGTATAGTAGTAATCATGTTTCGTGGCATCTCGGACAGTATAGTAGTAATCATGTTTCGTGGCATCTCGGACAGTATAGTAGTACTCATGTTTCGCGGCATCTCGGACAGTATAGTAGTAATCATGTTTCGTGGCATCTCGGACAGTATAGTAGTAATCATGTTTCGCGGCATCTCGGACAGTATAGTAGTAATCATGTTTCGTGGCATCTCGGACAGTATAGTAGTAATCATGTTTCGCGGCATCTCGGACAGTATAGTAGTAATCATGTTTCGTGGCATTTCGGACAGTATAGTAGTACTCATGTTTCGCGGCATCTCGGACAGTATAGTAGTAATCATGTTTCGTGGCATCTCGGACAGTATAGTAGTAATCATGTTTCGCGGCATTTCGGACAGTATAGTAGTACTCATGTTTCGTGGCATCTCGGACAGCATAGTAGTACTCATGTTTCGTGGCATCTCGGACAGTATAGTAGTACTCATGTTTCGTGGCATCTCGGACAGTATAGTAGTAATCATGTTTCGCGGCATCTCGGACAGTATAGTAGTAATCATGTTTCGCGGCATCTCGGACAGTATAGTAGTAATCATGTTTCGTGGCATCTCGGACAGCATAGTAGTAATCATGTTTCGCGGCATCTCGGACAGTATAGTAGTAATCATGTTTCGCGGCACCTCGGACAGTATAGTAGTACTCATGTTTCGTGGCATCTCGGACAGCATAGTAGTAATCATGTTTCGCGGCATCTCGGACAGTATAGTAGTAATCATGTTTCGCGGCACCTCGGACAGTATAGTAGTACTCATGTTTCGTGGCATCTCGGACAGCATAGTAGTAATCATGTTTCGCGGCATCTCGGACAGTATAGTAGTAATCATGTTTCGCGGCACCTCGGACAGTATAGTAGTACTCATGTTTCGTGGCATCTCGGACAGCATAGTAGTAATCATGTTTCGCGGCATCTCGGACAGCATAGTAGTAATCATGTTTCGCGGCATCTCGGACAGTATAGTAGTAATCATGTTTCGCGGCACCTCGGACAGTATAGTAGTACTCATGTTTCGTGGCATCTCGGACAGCATAGTAGTACTCATGTTTCGTGGCATCTCGGACAGCATAGTAGTACTCATGTTTCGCGGCATCTCGGACAGTATAGTAGTAATCATGTTTCGCGGCACCTCGGACAGTATAGTAGTACTCATGTTTCGTGGCATCTCGGACAGTATAGTAGTACTCATGTTTCGCGGCACCTCGGACAGTATAGTAGTACTCATGTTTCGTGGCATCTCGGACAGTATAGTAGTACTCATGTTTCGTGGCATCTCGGACAGTATAGTAGTACTCATGTTTCGTGGCATCTCGGACAGTATAGTAGTAATCATGTTTCGCGGCACCTCGGACAGTATAGTAGTACTCATGTTTCGTGGCATCTCGGACAGTATAGTAGTACTCATGTTTCGCGGCACCTCGGACAGTATAGTAGTACTCATGTTTCGTGGCATCTCGGACAGTATAGTAGTAATCATGTTTCGCGGCACCTCGGACAGTATAGTAGTACTCATGTTTCGTGGCATCTCGGACAGTATAGTAGTACTCATGTTTCGTGGCATCTCGGACAGTATAGTAGTACTCATGTTTCGCGGCACCTCGGACAGTATAGTAGTAATCATGTTTCGTGGCATCTCGGACAGTATAGTAGTAATCATGTTTCGTGGCATCTCGGACAGTATAGTAGTACTCATGTTTCGTGGCATCTCGGACAGTATAGTAGTAATCATGTTTCGCGGCACCTCGGGCAGTATAGTAGTAATCATGTTTCGTGGCATCTCGGACAGTATAGTAGTAATCATGTTTCGTGGCATCTCGGACAGTATAGTAGTAATCATGTTTCGCGGCATTTCGGACAGTATAGTAGTACTCATGTTTCGTGGCATCTCGGACAGTATAGTAGTAATCATGTTTCGTGGCATCTCGGACAGTATAGTAGTAATCATGTTTCGCGGCATTTCGGACAGTATAGTAGTACTCATGTTTCGTGGCATCTCGGACAGTATAGTAGTAATCATGTTTCGTGGCATCTCGGACAGTATAGTAGTAATCATGTTTCGCGGCACCTCGGACAGTATAGTAGTACTCATGTTTCGCGGCACCTCGGACAGTATAGTAGTACTCATGTTTCGCGGCACCTCGGACAGTATAGTAGTACTCATGTTTCGCGGCACCTCGGACAGTATAGTAGTACTCATGTTTCGCGGCACCTCGGACAGTATAGTAGTACTCATGTTTCGCGGCACCTCGGACAGTATAGTAGTACTCATGTTTCGCGGCACCTCGGACAGTATAGTAGTACTCATGTTTCGTGGCATCTCGGACAGTATAGTAGTAATCATGTTTCGCGGCATCTCGGACAGTATAGTAGTAATCATGTTTCGCGGCATCTCGGACAGTATAGTAGTACTCATGTTTCGTGGCATCTCGGACAGTATAGTAGTACTCATGTTTCGCGGCATCTCGGACAGTATAGTAGTTATCATGTTTCGCGGCACCTCGGACAGTATAGTAGTAATCATGTTTCGTGCCATCTCGGACAGTATAGTAGTACTCATGTTTCGCGGCACCTCGGACAGTATAGTAGTAATCATGTTTCGCGGCACCTCGGACAGTATAGTAGTACTCATGTTTCGCGGCACCTCGGACAGTATAGTAGTACTCATGTTTCGTGGCATCTCGGACAGTATAGTAGTAATCATGTTTCGCAGCACCTCGGACAGTATAGTAGTACTCATGTTTCGTGGCATCTCGGACAGTATAGTAGTACTCATGTTTCGCGGCACCTCGGACAGTATAGTAGTACTCATGTTTCGTGGCATCTCGGACAGTATAGTAGTAATCATGTTTCGCGGCATCTCGGACAGTATAGTAGTAATCATGTTTCGCGGCATCTCGGACAGTATAGTAGTACTCATGTTTCGTGGCATCTCGGACAGTATAGTAGTACTCATGTTTCGCGGCATCTCGGACAGTATAGTAGTTATCATGTTTCGCGGCACCTCGGACAGTATAGTAGTAATCATGTTTCGTGCCATCTCGGACAGTATAGTAGTACTCATGTTTCGCGGCACCTCGGACAGTATAGTAGTAATCATGTTTCGCGGCACCTCGGACAGTATAGTAGTAATCATGTTTCGCGGCACCTCGGACAGTATAGTGGTAATCATGTTTCGCGGCATCTCGGACAGTATAGTAGTACTCATGTTTCGTGGCATCTCGGACAGTATAGTAGTACTCATGTTTCGTGGCATCTCGGACAGTATAGTAGTACTCATGTTTCGTGGCATCTCGGACAGTATAGTAGTACTCATGTTTCGTGGCATCTCGGACAGTATAGTAGTAATCATGTTTCGTGGCATCTCGGACAGTATAGTAGTAATCATGTTTCGTGGCATCTCGGACAGTATAGTAGTACTCATGTTTCGTGGCATCTCGGACAGTATAGTAGTAATCATGTTTCGCGGCACCTCGGACAGTATAGTAGTAATCATGTTTCGCGGCATCTCGGACAGTATAGTAGTAATCATGTTTCGCGGCATCTCGGACAGTATAGTAGTAATCATGTTTCGTGGCATCTCGGACAGTATAGTAGTACTCATGTTTCGTGGCATCTCGGATGGTATAGTAGTAATCATGTTTCGCGCTGAATGGGATGCCACATAGAAAAAAACTGACAAACGTGATGTCACTGATCTGGAATAGCTAGCGTGAAACATGCCATTTCTCGAACAATATCCTACACGAAGAGCTCATTTTGGTGTAGAACACAAGCTTGGTATTTACGCCAACTCATTAACCAAATTGAAGACCATGTTCAATTACAGGGGCGTACTTGCAAGTTTAAGGAGTAAGTCTATAGGAGGGGTGGAACCGGTTATTGCATACTATTTCAAGATATATAGATCCAGTGATATGAATTTCTCATTACATGGCATGATTCAATAATCAAGAGAAAGATTATGTTCAAATTTCAGTAGTTACTTGGTTCAAGATATTGTATGTCTCCCTAACAAGTTGTATATAGTTCTGCGATATACAATACAATATGCCTCTATCAATTAATATCGATCTTATTTCGATTTGTCTGACATAATATACGCACAAACTTTCGGTACAGTTTTACGGGCTATTTTTAGAACATAAACTTAAGGCGGTCTCACAGAAACGTTCGGAGTTTTAGCAAGAGGGTTTGCTAGCCCTCCATGAAGGCAGAATGTCATGCATTTCGATTAAGATATTTTGCTTTTAGTTATCTCAAGATATAAAGGTCTAGAGAGTTAATTCATATCTTCCAAAAAATAAACATATACAGACCATTCCCATGTGTTATTTTTATAACCAATGGGAGAATGCATTTAGTAAAGAAAGGGTTACTATAAAGATCAGTGTACCATATGCACACACATGCACATTGTAATGTCTTGAAGAGTTTTCTTTTCTAATATGATTAGCCATATTGTGCACATATATTTTGTGCTCTCTATATATTATTATATATATATGAAATGTGCTGACTATGCAAGTTAGGTTTGACATACATATACTGTCGACGATTGAAGTTAATTGAAGCAACTAAACAGCATATTTCCAATTTAGATTATAACTGGCCCATGAAGCAATTTGGTTAAGTAATTACATATATACCACTTCAGTCACGGAATAATTAAGCTATCGTGTATTTTTGATACTCATTGATGCATTATTACACTGTAGAAAATGAAATTTGAGTACTCAATAGTCGCTCTTGCAATCCTGGTGTTCATATATCTGACATATCATCTATACTACTATATATATTCTATATCATGTGGAGCTCTGTTGTCCAGTGGTTAGCGCGTCGGACTTGTCTTCGCTGTCAACACATCGAGACGAGTTCGCAGCCCGCTGCGAGGGTCTAATGTTCTGCCTAATGTTCACACAACTGTGGCTTGTCGGAATTTATCAGCGTGCAATTGTGAAATCGTACGCTGAACTCGAATTTCACGCCAACTTGTGAACCCTTCGAACCACCCATGCGTTAAACAGAGTACCTGATTATGAGCAGTGAAAGATCTTGTCAGTATGCTTGTCAGTTCCCCCTGTCCCATGGGAGCAGTTGATGGTTACTGAGTCTTCAGGCCCATCAGGGTAATAATTGTCCCTCACGCATTAACCCTTTACCCAACAAACCGGCCAAAACCGGCCAAATAAAGCTTCAACAGCCTAAATTATCTTCGGTCTGTCTCAATAGAACCATACAAATATGGATATCATTGGAACCGGCTCCTTGACCACATTGTGATAGTTACAGTTAGCCCTGTGCCAATGCATTCTCTTATATATGCGAGTCGACCATAGGTCGCCTCGCATATATAAGAGAATGCATTGGCCTAAAAAAAAATCTTTTTTTAACACTTTTTACCATTTTTTCTTACATTCTTTAACAATTTTATAATTGTTAATGTGTTAAGCCAATGCATTCTCTTATATATGCGAGGCGACCTATGGTCGACTCGCATATATAAGAGAATGCATTGGCACAGGGCCCTTCTGTTGGGTAAAGGGTTAAAACTAATTCATACCTGTATACCTGCGTGTAATTGAGTATGTTTTATTATTATACTATACGTTACACCAATAAACACTTTACCACTTGTATTCATTTTGTGTTGGTATTAGTACATGTATATATTATACGGCAGCGTAGAGCCACGAAAACTTGTTTAACCCCACCATAACTGGAGCTGCAGTGGTGCAGCATTAAAGATACTGTGCCAGTGCTTTCTCTTATATATGCGAATCTCCCTTATAGGGAGTCTCGCATATATAAGACAAAGCACTGGCTTACACGGTCAAGGTAAATATTGTTATAGGCCGATGTATTCTCTTATATATGCGAGGCTACCTATATGGGGGGCTCGCATATATAAGAGAATTCATTAGCACAGGGTTTTTGCAAAATTTCAGGAAGCTCCAGTAAGCAAGTCAGTAAAGTGTTTAAACGAGTTTAAACTTGTTTAATCAAGTTAACTAACTTAAACAAGTTAGTTAATTTATCCAATGTCAACCCAGGGCATCAAAGTTTAAGTCTCGTGATTGATTTGGTCTAATCAATTTACGGGCATTGAGAGGGGCGGGCATCTAATATATATTTTGGGACTTCTGTTTGTCTGTTTGTTTGTTGTTTGTCTGTTAGTTATGGCCGGGGAAACTGCCGGGCGGAGTTTGACAAAATTTGATACCTAGGGTTACTTTTGTCCATGGGGTGTTTTGGACGGGTCAAATCGTGACTCCGACCTGACCTTCAAAAAGATCAATTCAAGGTCAAATCGGGTAAAAGGTACGGATTTCGACAAAATTTGATACCCATGGGTACTTTTGTCCGGGGAGTGTTTTGGACGGATCAAATCGTAACCCCGACCTGACCTCGACCGTCAAAATTGTCAATTCAAGGTCAAATCGCGAATTTTGACGGGATTTCGACAACATTTCATACTTAGGGTTACTTTTGTCCGAGGAGTGTTTTGGACGGGTCAAATCGTGACCCCAACCTGACCTTGACGTTCAAAAAAGTCATTCAAAGTCAAATCGGGTAATACCTGACGGATTTCGACGGGTACTTTTGTCGGGTACTTTTGTCCGGGAAGTGTTCTGGGCGGGTCAAATCGTGACCTCGACCTGACCTTGACCTTCAAAATGGTCAATTCAAGGTCAAATTGCGCAATTCACCGAAAAGAAGAGGGGAAACAGCCCGGACGAAGTCGGGTCCACCAGCTAGTAAATATATAAATTGAAATAGGCCTACCCTCACCCGTGATCCAAGATGACCATGCACCGTCCCGTGCATGTCAAAGACAACACACGTGATCTATTTATGCATGGGTGCCCCAATATGTTTTCTCAAAACACTCCAAATCGTATCTATGTTAAAGATACTCTGTCGCATTTAACACCCCTAAATTATTATTTCTTCGGCTGCGGCTTCGGGTGAAAAATATTTTATTTGAGTCGAGGAAACCACCATTCAAAGCTCAGAGCTATTATAGTTTGATTGTTTAAATCTAATTTTGTTCTACACCTCGAATCCATATATGATGATGCCTGGTTCCAACTGGAATTCCACAGCGCGTGTTATCACAAATGTAAACAAACATATATACACACACCACTGACTATGTGATCTTAGTGACCTGATACAATTAAGTACAAACTAATCGCAGCAAACATCATATATCATTCTTCTAAAAGGATTTGGGAAGTACGAACAATTTTACGACTACTATATTAAAGGAGGACTGTACCATAAATCCTGTAATTTATGGGACCATCTCCTTTTATACTTAACAGAATATATGCAAAACTTGAAATAGTTTGAGCCATGGATGAGTGCAAAATACACTCATGTGCTCTATGAACGATGCAAAAAACATGGTATTTATAATGAAAATGATTGTCATTGTAATTACCATGTTGTTCATCGACCACATGAGTGTATTTTGCAATAACCCATGACTCAAATTCATTCTTTTATTGCATATATGCTGTTGAGTATAAACTGAGATGGTCCCATAAATACCCCATTAATATACCATTGGGGAAAATATGTGAAGAAAATGAGGACAGCGTAATTAAGTCACCTGATATCCACCCGTAAGTATGACGATCCACTTTGTTGAAATATATTTCACCCCTTCACCCCTTTAAGATATCAATGTTTATCAGTAGTAGTTAAAATACCAAGACGAGCTGATTTCTCTTCGTAGTTGTCGTCAAAATTGTGCAGTTACATAAACATTCCGGAGCGACGACAGCTCTAGATTTTCTTCCCATGGTCGACAGAAAATGTTGTAATATTTACGCGACCGCTGACTAACAATAGATTTTCTCCCCATGTTCGACAGTTGTAATATTTACGCGACCGCTGACTAACAATAGATTTTCTTCCCATGGTCTACAGTTGTAATATTTACCCGACCGCTGACTAACAATAGATTTTCTTCCCATGGTAGACAGTTGTAATATTTACGCGACCGCTGACTAACAATAGATTTTCTTCCCATGGTCGACATGCAGTTGTAATATTTACGCGACCGCTGACTAACAATAGATTTTCTTCCCATGGTATACAGTTGTAATATTTACGCGACCGCTGACTAACAATAGATTTTCTTCCCATGGTCGACAGTTGCAATATTTACACGACCGCTGACTAACAATAGATTTTCTTCCCATGGTCGACAGTTGCAATATTTACGCGACGACTGACTGACAAATGATCTCAAATATATCGAAAAAATATAAGAAAAAAAACACAAGTATTTTCAGCGCTATATTGACAAATTTGTTCGGAAATTTTTCTCGCAGGTATGTTTTGAGTTACCGCTTACCAAATTATGTATACATACTTTGTGTTTGAACGAGCCATGATGTCCTTTATTAAGTTGTTTAAACAAGTTACTAAACCATGTTAACAACTTACTTGTATTTAATTAGTCTGCTTGTAACATGTTCATGACGTTATCTATATATATATACTAGAAGGTGACCCGACTTCGTCCGGGCTATGACCTTGAATTGACCATTTTGAAGGTCAAGGTCAGGTGGGGTCAAACAAACACCAACACCCCAAAAAATGGTGGAAATCGGCCCAGCGGATACAGGGAAATCGGCCCAGCGGATACCGAGATACCCTATGCATCAAATTTCGTCCGTAAAATCCGCCAGTTTAACCCGATTTGATTTCCACTCAAGTATATAAACGCGCCTCATATTTCAACGTAAAGATAAATTACCATCGGTGCCCGAGATATCGGTTAAGCGTTAACGTGATCTAACGTTATGACCTCTAACGACGTCATAGAAGTTACGCATTGTTTTTATCCTGATGGAAGATAGTACCACTTATTCTTGATAATTGAGGCAGATAACTAAAACGGATACATACGCATTATATATCGTTGGAAAGAGGAAACACGAAAGATTCTCACAGTGTCATTATTATGACTGGCATTTTATTATTCGCGCTGTTTCGAATCGATTTGTAAGCACCGAACTCAAATGAAAGTCCCCAGCGTAAAAACAGATTTGACCTCGGCACGTGAAAAGTTGACCTCGGATCTGAAAATTAATATGCCTATATATGCCACTTCCCGACCGATAGTATCCTCACATACGAAGTTTCGTCGAAATCGGGTCGGCCGTTTTCGAGTTCATCGCGAACACACAGACAGACAGGACAGATCTTCCAAAATATATAATAGATATATATATATAAGAGTAGGATCTATATGTCTGTCCGTCTGACTGTTCGGTTTTTTTCTCCAAGACCCAAATTTGATGTGGTGACTCTGAGTACCTTGGCGTTAGTTTTTCAAAATTTTGATTTAAATTTTTTTAGTTAAATAAATATAAATAAATAAATAAATAAGCCAGAAGGGAGCCTGTTTCAGCTAGTTATACATATTCTGCTTGTGATCAGAAAGATAGGGTATGCACGAGATGTATCACTGGATTAGCCTATACTAGGAGATAAATACCATTGTATTTTACAATGCTCTTCGCTTGATTCACTAAGAAAACAAATATTCCCAAATACTTTCGAAATTATCCGAATTTAGTTAATTTTACGAAACTGCTTAACTCCAAAAATAAGAAATACTAATTAACTCTCCAAATTTGTTCAGAACACGAGAGTTAATAACGAATAATGCATGATATCTGCACTCAGTCGCGATCGATGATATCTCCAACATTTTCGAGGAGATGGCGCGATTTAGTGATGCATGTCATCAAACACTATTGTGTTGCCCCATAATACAAATATTGAATAGCTGCACCCCCCCCCATTCACACTGAAAAACCCATTTCCACTTTTGCACACCATATCTTGTATTTGTATATGTTTTATTTTCTCACATATCATATGAAATGATTTATTTGAGAATAGACACTTGAACTTGAGCTTGCGGGGAGTCGAGGTTCGTCTAAGTTTCAAGAACTTGTCCTCCGATCCCCCAGTCTCTGTGTCCAGTTATACTAATAAAATAGGTGCAGTGACGATTTATATCTCATATGGGTAATACTATATACTGTATCATATCGAGCTCACATACATTGTGATCAAATACACTATTATGTTCAGAATGAAAACATGTTGTTATGGTGCAACTCGAATATCCTATTAGATATAGGTTGACGTTGAAAATTTCAAACTTCGCCCATCAAGCGCTATCCGAATATGATATTCCAAAGGTCGTGTCCACAATGGTAGCTCAACTACAGTATGTTGATAATTCCACATAACACCGAATGCGAATTGCAACGCATGCACGAGTATGAAACGGTGTCATTTATTACTGACCATAGCAGCACACATCTAACAGATGTTGAATTTTTCACGGATTTCGTCTTGAAATAAATACCTGTCTGACCATGCACTGGATAATATTTCCTCGCCTTCGGCAACTCTAATTATAGTCTGTTGTGTTCGGCGGGCGAAGTTTGAAGTATTTCAATCTAAACCTCTCCATTGTTTCATTCTATAGAGACTCCATAATTTTCGCAATCACCAACAGTGGAACTAGTTTCCTTGCTGGATTCATCATATTCACAGTGCTGGGGCACATGGCGTTTCTGCAGAACAAAGAGGTCAAAGATGTCGCTGAATCAGGTCAGAAAGTTGTTTGCTCCGTAAATCTTATCTCCAGTTCCCGATCTCGAATTTGAATACTCGATTTAGTGACCTCGAGTGAGATAAGTCTTATTAAATTAAAATTCGAAATTTGATCCGATGAACTGTCAACAATAGCCTACATTGGACCCGACCCCACATGTAGTCGGTGACTAACGTGTTGTTCTTGGTACATGTAGCAGGTTATCACTTTATTTTCTAACTGGATGCTCTGATTCAGTTACACAAGTATTCATTGGAATAGTCCATGATTTATTTAGAGCGATGTTCAGTGAAAATGAACAGACGACAGTATGACGAAAAGTTGATACAAGTGCAGAAGGGTTCATGTTCTTTGGTGGGAGATGTTCAGATAATAAGATAAAAAAAAACCCACCATATGTGACCCGCCATATCAAATCCAGTCGTAAGTCGGGATTTTTTTTACCCTGTGCCAATGCATTCTCTTATATATGCGAGTCGACCATAGGTCGCCTCGCATATATAAGAGAATGCATTGGCCTAACAATTTTTTATAAATTTTTTTAAAATAAATGTTTCTTACAATTTTTAGGACATAAAATAAAAAACATCCATTACCCTGCATGAAGCCCACACATATATAGAAGTGTCGTCTGCTCATGTTTGTCTGTGACTCTGTATGGGTGAAACTATAAAATTGTTAAAGAATACAAGAAAGAATTATTAAAATTGTAAAAAATTGTTAGGCCAATGCATTCTCTTATATATGCGAGGCGACCTATGGTCGACTCGCATATATAAGAGAATGCATTGGCACAGGGTAAAAATAATCCCGACTTTCGACTGGATTTGATATGGCGGGTCACATGTGTTTGTTGAACTTTTAATATCTAAACATTTCCTAAGGGAACTACTCGTCAATGAGTATTTAGTAAATAAAGGGTTAACACTTGAGCTATTACAATGAGCTATTGCCGTGCGTCTGTTCGCCAATAATTTCATTCGGCACACCATACAGGCCATATCCATCATCCGATCATCATCAAACTTCATATGGATCTTCTTCGGGTGACCTCTAAATGGGAGAAATCGTATTTTCCCCCGAATTTCATTGAAAAGCATGGCCGCTAGCAACCATCTTGAATTTCAAATTTGAATCCATCGGCAACCCCCCCCCCCCCCCCCCCCACAGCCCGCATTTATTAAAGAAATGTTTTGAAAATTTACAGGCATGTTTAGGATCATGCACCTCTAGATGGGAGCTATCGAATTTGAACGATTTTGGATTTAAAAAAAACATGGCTGCCGGCAGCCGTCTCTAATTTTTATCTTTGCATGACTAAATCCTTTGGCACACACGACCGACCACATCCATCATCCGTTCACCACCAGGTGGGTCTTCGGAGTGACATCCAGATGGGAGCCATCGATTTTTCCAGAAATTCGTTGAAAAACGTGTATGGCTGCCAGGGGCCATCTTGGAATTTACTCTTTGCGTTACTAAATCTTTCGGCACACCTACAGGCCACAGCATTAATCAGATCGTCACCAAACTTCATACGGATCTTCGGGGTGACCTCTAGATTGGAGCCATCGATTATTTCCTAAATTTGTTTTAAATAAACATGGTCGCCAGCAGCTATCTTGGATTTCAATTTGAATCCATCGGCATGCACAACCTGCAGCCCGCATTCATCAGATAATTTTGTTTTTTAAATTACGCTAACTTCTCGTCAACCATCACGGTGTTGCTATATAATTATATAGACATGATTTTGTTCGCTTGTTGGATTATTTATTATCGCTTTATCCAGCCCCTTATTTTAAGCATTGTCATCTTTATATACGGTATTTTTCAGGTCCTGGTCTGGCTTTCATTGCTTACCCGATGGCGCTGGCTCAAATGCCAGGAGCGCCGGTATGGTCTGTGATATTCTTTTTAATGATCATTCTGCTAGGATTGGATAGTCAGGTATTTGAAAAAAAACATTCACACAGTGCGATCGGCACCCAAGGAAATCCGGATCATATATACAAGAAACTCGGGTCGTGCATGTCTACAATTAAGAAACTCAGACGAACGAGAAACCCCACAACAAATGTTAATATAAATCAGGTTTCTTGTGGACAATGTTTCCGGTGTCCTTCTGTGTTCCCAAGTTTCTTGTATGAACATGACCCTGGTCTCTTCGGGTGCCGTTCGCCTATAGCATATATTATAGCTCTTGTGTGTGGAAAATCCATCTATGGTGCATGCGATCCCCATATGATATCGCCCTTAACTCGTTTGGGACGTGATTCTTTTGAGAAAACATTACTCACAGACGAGATTGTTTGCAGAAATGCTTACTTTTATATAATTTTATAGCAATTTATGCGTTTATTCAATGTTGGGTCAGACCATTTGCCATGGCAGAATTCTCTGCGTGAAAATACATACTATATGGGTGATCATCCGTAGTCTATAAATCTTCTAGAAATTTTGGGTAGATACCACCAAATTGCGACCGGTTGCCATAGCAACCTATTTTCGGAAATTTATTATTTTGGGGGCTGTAATTTCGCTATATGACGATATGTTTGCGACATTTTGAATCAAATATAAATGGTTTCCAAAGTTAAATGATCCAGGAATATTTTGCCAACATCTGGAACTAACCTTGATCGAAAATCACTCATCACCGACAGAGGGCGCCATTCAAAATGGCCACCAAACCCCCATTTTCTAACGTTAAAATGCTTACTTTTATATCATTTTATAGCAATGTATGCGTTAATTTAATGCTGGGTCAGACTATTTGTCATGACAGAATTCTCCACGTGACAACTCATAATATACGGGTGATCATCCGTGGTCTATGAATCTTCCAAAAAATTTGGGTAGATACCACCAAATTGTGACCGGTTGACATGGCAACCGATTTTCGGAAAATTATGCGTTTGGGGGCTGTAATTTCGCTAGACGAGATGTCTGCATGCGACATTTTGAATCAAATGTAATTAATTTCCAAAAAATATGGTCCAGGAATATACTTAAATTGCTCTCGCTTCTTTGTCCTTCCGCTGAAGTGGTCAAGATTCACCTGCCATGGTGATTACGTTGGACTAGGTGATTACCAACCGAAAACTTGTCTACGCGTCTACGGCTTATAGGCTACTAGGCGCCGACATTTTGAAACAATGACGTCACGAATCACGTAACGCGACCCACACATGGCGCCAGAAATAGATTACACCTTCATGGACCCCTCACTGAGTGATCGGCCTATATATTGAATACATGATACTATGCGCAAACATTTAATTATAAAAGATTCATTCGCTGATAACAAGTGCATGAAGTGGGAAACGGATATATCCGTTTCCCGTCCTGTGGGTAATGTTTTGGGAAACGGATCCGTTTCCCGTCCTAAACGAGTTAAATTACCTCACTCTCTCTATATTGTCAGGGTATGATATGCAAACATGTATCTCTTCAAGTGCTACTATTGTGTCTTATAAATGAGGAACAAAATAACATGTTTTATTACACTCCTGTGCGCGATTTCCTTTGAAAACGCTGTTAATTAAAAATGGTAATGTCACCAGGGGGGGGGGGGGGGGGGGGGGGGGGTCGCGGAAAATGTTTACATATATAGGGCGAAAAAAATGGTTTTGCCCCTTTCGGGGACCCACCACCCCTCTACCTGCAATTTTTTTCTTTTTTTTCCGCCCAATTTTTGGGACCCACCCCCCAAAATCTTACAAAAAACATAAAATATAAACCAAATCAAAGCCTAGCAAAGAATTGTTCCATTTCTTATTATTTAATACTATTCCCAGCATTTTAGTAAACCTCTAAACTGCTCTAAAGGGAGATAATTCTATTAGTATAAAATGTGGAAATGCTG
Source organism: Siphonodentalium dalli (assembly GCA_032622095.1). Classification (NCBI taxonomy): domain Eukaryota; kingdom Metazoa; phylum Mollusca; class Scaphopoda; order Gadilida; family Siphonodentaliidae; genus Siphonodentalium; species Siphonodentalium dalli. The sequence continues at coordinate 146,966,307 of CP136065.1, read as the reverse complement.
AACGCATGCACTTAAAAACATTGGGCATAATGCCATAAAACATAATAATTACGAGGTAATACATTTCCTGATATCCTCAATAACTCCATATTCTTTTATATAACAATAGTATAAGATGTTTTAGTTTCAACTTTCAAGGCCCAATAGTAATACTGTAGTAATAGGGGTAGAACAAATTTTATCTGGGACCCAAGCCAAGGAAAGTCACACTCACAGCAGCTCAGTCTAAATACATGTATGTATGTCATGTTGGTTTGCAGATTGACATATACCAATATTAGCGAAAAATTGGTAGTATTATTAACTTATTATCAGAGTATAAAGTTTAGTTTAAAGCCAGCAGAGATATCCAAGCCACGGTCACCTTGTACAAACCGTCTGTATACATGTAGGTTCCCCCTGTGCAATGTGGTTTACTGGACGTATCACATGGAAACCCATTATAAGAACAAGCATCCTGGATCAGACTGTTCAGTTGAGATATGTGACTCTGAGAAAGTTCACATGAAGAGAGTTGCATAGATTACCTGTGCAGTTTGATCCAGGTTAGTATGATTTATAATTAGTTTCAAGAACAAAGTTCATATTAGTCATGTTTATATTCTAGCTTTATGTTGCATATGGAATAAGTTGAGACTTTAATACCAAAAGCTACTTTTATAGTTACATTGCTCTATCCTGCTATATCCTAAATTGAATATCAAAGCAACCAATAATGAACAAACAACTAATAATTACAATACCATATGTATTGGCAGTCAAATAACTGGAACTCCAAGATATACTACCTTATTACATGTATATGTACAGTACCTAACTGCTTAGACTTGTGAATAATAACTGTGGTTGATTTAATATCACAAAAGGCTAAGTTTTCATATTGTTATCCAAATAGTATGAACTTTTTGTATGAGTTATTTTGTTTTATAGTTTTAAACCAGTGGAATATAGTGGAACTGTTATTTTTGTTTGTATCATCAAGTTTACCTTGATAACAAATAATATCCATTATGTGGATTAAGAACAGAAGATGGTAATCATTTAATAATTATGCTTATATAATATATCTTTCATCCGTCGAAATCTGGTACATTAATTTTGGCATACATCAGCATACATACACCCCTAAATGGTAGTTAGTTCTGGTTAGTATGTTTTAAATAGCATAGTGTGTCATATGGTTGATATTAACAGATTACATGAGCACAAAAACAGTGATTTTAAGTGGAGGAAAAAATTTGCATTTTTTGTCATTTACGCATTTTTTCCGGGTGAAATGACCCACCCACCCCCGCCTCATATATGGAATTTTTGTGCGCGACCCCCCCTGATGTCACTAGTGAATTATGTCATTTTCCGTGACGTCATTGACGTTACGTCGCTTACTGATCTAGACTGAATTTTCGATGGTTGATCTTTCTCCACATCGGGACATTCATTATGTGTGTTTTAATCATATTTGGCGAACCAAATTGATGCAGAAGTGTAATAAATAGAGTAATCAATTAGTTCCGAAAATTACGTTCAATAATTCACTCGAGGCGAGAGACGTTTGGGTAAGAAACTCGTGCGCTAACGCGCACTCATTTCTTACCAACGTCTCTCGCCTCTCGTGAATTATTTAACGTAATTATTGGAACCAATTGATTACTCTCTATATAATCACACGAACACAACTAATAATAGCGATGCTTGTTATGACATGGTTTTCATATTTTATGTTCACATGCATGTGTCTGGTCTCTCTCTTGTGTCTTGAAAGACCCGACAAGTAAGCATAAGTTTTGCCACGTGCGCAGACAAAATCAAGACCACGGTTATTGTTGGCTTTAATGTGATCTATCAGACTTTGATTGTTATTGCACTTAAAAATTAAAAGGTATTATTTGTCTCAGGAAGGTATCATTTGACTCGAAAAGAAATTTATCAGTTGACTCGATATTAGGTATCACTTTTTTCGTTAAGTATCAGTTGGTATGGGTATCAATTGTCCTGCACCCCTTCAAAGTCATCGTTGACGAAAGATGGATGAGGAAAAAACTTCATCGATATGTATACTTTTATAACAATAGAATCTTTAACCCTCTGAGGTATAATGTTAGCACTCCTGACGGGGAACTATTTCACCTGCTCGTCGACGTACCAAATTGTCCCCGTCTATGAAATAACTCCGGAGGAACATCTCCCATGCGTGAATTAACTGAGGCGTAAAGTGAATCCCTGGTTTTAAATTAATTAAAATCTCTCTATTGAACAATTGAGAATTTCCCCGGTGTGAAATTAAAGGTACTCAATCCGATTAAACACCCATAAGCTACTATTTCTTTGGCTTCGGGGGTAAAAAATATATTCGAGTCGAGAAACCTGCCCATCAAAGCTCAGAGTGATCAGATATAGATTTTTGAAGTTTGTTATTTCAATTGTTTGTGGCCCAGAAACACGCCGTCAAAATGATGGTTTCGGTCAAAATTGCGGATGAAGATGGATAACTCTAAAAACAAGTGGTAATACGGCCACATTTCGTGAAAACTCAAATGATAATACGGTCATTTTCATTGAACAAAATGTTGATAAATAACACGTTTTTGGAAATTTGATACCACAGTTGACAGTGGTTAGCATTATTTTGTTGCATTCTGCATTCTGATAACTAAAGCGTATTTTGAAGATATCGGATCGGATTGAGTACCTTTAATTAAAATCTCTATTTAGAACTCCATGGGATGTGACGAGCTCCCCCTGCATGTGATGACGTGCATCTCCAGAGTGTCAAGCTAAATTTCATTCTGTGTATTGGAATACACTAGCACCCTCGAGAAACAGAAATTGTCCATTCCGAGTACATGCTCTATATAGTTAAATATAGCGCGTATCCTATATATAGCGTAGCGCGATACACGGTGCCTCTTTAAAAACACTTCTTCGAATATTTCCGTTGTTTCGTCAAAAATTCTTCTTCAAATATCTCCGTTATTTCGTCAAAAACACTTCTTCTCATACAAATCGCCGTTATTTAGTAAATTAACATTATTTATAGAGTTATTGCCCTTCATATTAAATATTAACCTCTTCGCTGCTATGACGTCTGTATCTATTACGGACGTAAAAGTGCACGCCGTGTGCTATATGGTCCGTAGGTACTACGGACCTACTTCAGCACACTAGAAGTAGGTCATTATACATAACTGGAACTCCGATATTAGTGCATCGGAATAACTGTATCTCGACGTTTCAAACAGTGTATGATGTTCCACGATTGTGAACAATAATAGCCTTTCAGCTGAGTCACTTTTATGGTTCTTTTGACATTCCCGCTATATTTTCCCATTGGAAAATGCCAATAACGTCAACAGCCCAGCACACGACGTTATAACGTCATTTAGCAGCGAAGAGGTTAAGCTAACGTTGCAGGATTAGCTATACATGTCGTCATTTAGTGGATAATCCGTAGATCGCGTGCCACGCGTGGTCGGATTGTCCATTAATTAACGAACATTTTAGGTACGGATTGTCCGTTTATAATGGCCAATCCTTGAAGAATTGCCTGCAATTTTAACGAACCAAACCTTTGAGTCGTATATAGACTGTAACTGATTTTGTGACGTCAGCAATTATTATTTAATACGACGCTGTTGTTTTGAATTTATGCGACCACTTTTGTCGCACAGTAGATCGGTGGCCTAAACCATTATAATGTCGTAATCGGAAATTTTTGTTACTGTGTCTATCGATTACTACAGTAGTATTTCAAAATAAGCGGACAGTTATGACGTCATTTGTCTTGGCGGGCCAGAATCCAAACAAGGCTATAATTGTCATGTCGTACGCGTGTCCGGATAACTGATGTTTTCGGTGAGCCCTTGTGTCCGAGGAGTGTTATTAATAATAATCACCCAACGAAGGAAGGCCACAGCTAATCTTAAGGTGCCATAACACAACTAAGCTTGCTGTATTAAGCTCCAAATGGTAACCACAGGGGGTGATGCTGGATGTTCACATTACACCACACATGAAACTTTAAAAGCACTTTTTTATCATGAAATCTTTCACAAAATGTCAATTATAATTAAATAAATTCCATTATATTTACTAACTCGACTCCAGTAGTAAGAACTACACATGTGTTTTTGTCAGATATCAGGAGTATTTAACTGCTACTTGACATTAATGGGGGATCCGTGCTGTATGCAAAAACGGCTCGGTCCCTTTCCATACAGCTCGCTCTATGGGTAATAAAAAGTGCTGAGCTGTATGAAATGGCATGGTATTACTCGATGCAGCTCGCCTCTTGAGCTTGCTTAATTAAGCAAGCTTAATCGTGTAATGGCACCTTTATTTGATAGGAATACATATCGATGAACTTATTTTTATAACATTAAAAAAGCCACATATATACCTTGTATGTGATTTAGCTGTGGTTCGTCAATTACGCTAGTCCAAGTCTTCTCGTACTAAAACTAGCTAATATTTTGGGATGGAGAACACTAGCATCTCCATCCCAAAATCTTAGCTAGTTTTAGTACGAGAAGACTTGGACTACAATTACGCTAGCGTATATGGTCATATTATTGTATAATCGGTTGGATGGACAATATGAACTTCTAGTATTAGAACTTCTTTGCAACAAAACGACGCTGTTATATATTCAGATGGTTAACTTTATGGATAATGACGCTGATAGACTCAGGTCACTACACGTTTTCATATTTTCGCAGTTTTTGACCAGGAACCAGTATATTCAATACATTGCGTACGCGACAATAAAGAGACATGGGAGTCACAAAACAATGGCAGACTTAGTTAGAAATGTTCATCCACTGAGCATGTTTATCTAATTTGAGATGAATTTGTTTTATTAAAAAGTACTTTTACTTTCGTGAAGTAGACATTTATACTTATGGGGCGCCATTCTTCTATTTATTACCCATTTTGTGATATCAGTAATTCATTTTTTTATGTCAAAAATTGGATATATCACTAATTCCAATTTGTGATATCATAAATTAATTTGTTGATATCACAAAATCGAATTATTTGTATCACAAAATAGTAAGAATTTAGCATGTCACTAATTTGATTTTGTGATATCATAAATTCATTTTGTGTTATCCTAAAATTGAATTTGTGATATCACTTAACTCATTTTGTGATATCAATAAATAGAAAATGGCATAGCTGGACTACTAGTCCTTCAACATTTTGTGATATTATTAAATCATTTTATGATATCATAAAATCGAATTATTTATATCACTTGATGCTTACTTGTTCTGTGATATCATATATTCGATTTTATATAAATGAATTTATGATATCACTCATTTTGTGATATATTAAAATCATTTTGTGATATCACTGATTCCCCAACAGTTTATGATATCACAAAATCGAATCATTGATATCAAATACTTACTATTTTGTGATATTAATAATTCGATTTTGTGGTATCCAAAAATTAATTTATGATATCACAAATTGGAATTAGTGATATCTTAAAAATCATATTGTGATATCATAAATTTAATGAAAACATATATTCGATTTTGTTATATCATATATTCATTTAGTGATATCATAAAATAAATTATTGATATCACTAAATAGGTAATGAATAGAAGAACGGCGCCCGGGAGTCCTTGAATTACTGATATCTAGTATGTATTGATATCACGAAATGAATATATGATATCACTAATTTGAATTAGTGATATCCTCAAATGAATTTGAGATATCATAAAATCGAATATATGATATCACAAAATAGAAAGCATTTAGTCATATCGATTTTATTGTATCATAAATTCATGTTATGATATATAAAGGATCTCCAGCGAGTTATGTTGGGATATAAGATTTTATGAAACGAATTTGATAAATTTTATTCACAACGAGACGTAGACGAGTTGTGCATCAACTTTATGTAACGAGTTTCTTAAAATCTTACATCCCAACATAACGAGTTGAAGATCTTGTATTTCAAATGGAAAAATAGAGCTTTATGCCTTTTTAACAAATCATAATCTTTAAAAGAAGCTGTAAAATGCATACATGCACGGCGTTGGGTGAGACTATTCACAACCGTATACAAGTGTATTGCGCGCTCTGGCTTGCGACGAAAAATATAGTCCCCCGATGTGCCTCTTTGTCTTCGTGCCTATTTTCGTTAGTGCAACGAAGTTGGACAATAATTGAACATTAATGAACAAAGTAACCATTTTGCAATCAGGTTTTGGTGTCAGGTGCGGCTTTTCGAAATAGTATTAATCCGCGTGGTAAATTTGTTGGCGCGATGCCGAGTATCCCGGGAAGCACGTACGCGACCATTCGTCACCAGTGAGATATAAGGAAATATGTAATGACTTTTTTAATGATATGATAGAGGTTTCATGTGATATAAATAAATATTTTATGATGTCACTAAATGCATTTAGTGATATCAATAAATATATAGTCTTTTCATCCGAATTATTGATATCACAAAAGAATATATGATATCCAAAATTCGAATAAGTGATATCACCAAATGAATGTATGATATTAAAAAGTCGAATATGTGATATCACTAAATGCTTACAATTTTATGATATCATATATTCGGTGTTGTGATATCATATTTTCGTTTTGATACAAAATAGCTGATAAATAGCTCGTCCCATTTAAACCAGCATAAAGACATGTGTGTGGTTTCCATGTTGCTGTAGTTGTAATTGGGGGTCTGGAGCAATGGGTGCATTTGTATCTTCCCTCTGTCATGCAAGCCAAAAAATTACAACAACAACCTTATTTTCCAGTTTGTGGGAGTCGAGGGAGTTATAACGGCAGTGGTGGACCAGTGGCCGGGTTATCTCAGAAAAGGATACAGGAAAGAAATATTCATTGGAGTAGTTTGTATTATAACCTTCCTGGTTGGTTTGCCAATGGTGTCAGAGGTATGTATAACACGCAGAGTGAATAGGTTTTATTTATAAAGCCTTTTCGCAGCGAATGTTGTGCGCAAAAAACGGTAGAAATTTAGAAATAAAAACACAATTGTTTTCAGAATATACTTCTAGCTTTCTATTGATAAAAGGTAAATTGAATTGAGAATTTGACGATACATATTCAATATAAATGTGACATTTCGAGCTTCTATAATGTGCCGTGCGTTTTAGCTCAACTTTACAAAGTAAAGTTTGAGCTATTGCCATGGGTTGGAGTCCGTCGTCCATGTGCGTGTGTGTGTGTTTGTGGGGGGGGGGGGTCCGTCCGTGCGTCAACAATTTCCACGCCATACAGGCCGCATTCCTCATCAGATCTTCATCAAACTCCATATGTAGCTTCAGGGTGACCTATAGTTGGAAGCTATCGGGTTTTTCGATGAAAAACATGGCCACCAGCAGCCATCTTGGATTTCGAATTTGAATCCATCAGTACACCCTACAGCCCGTATTTATGGCCGGATAAAAATTTTTAATTTGCAGGCCCGATTGTGATCACCTGTAGATGGGAGCTATTGAATTTGATCTATTTTGGATAAAAAAAAACATGGCCGCCGGCATCCATCTTGGGTTTTACTCTTTGGCACACCCTACGGCCATCTTGGAATTTACTTTTTGTATGACTAAATCCTTCGGCACATCCTACATCCTACGATCGTCACCAAACTTCATATGGATATTCAAGGTGACCTCTAGATGGGAGCCTCCTATTTTGACCATAATTTGTTAAAAACAAAACATGGCCGCAAGCAGCCATCTTGGATTTCAAATTTTAATCAATCGGCACACCCCGCGGGCCGCATTTATTGTAGAATTGATTTGAAATTTTACAGGCATGTTTAAAATCACCTCTAGAACAATTTTCGATGAAAAACGTGGCCGACGGCAGCCATCGTGGATTTTACTCTTTGCATGGCTAAATCCTTTGGCACACCCTACAGACCACATCCCTCATCTGATGATCACCAAACTTCACACGGATTTTCGGGGTGACTTCTAGATGGGAGCCTCCTATTTTGACCGAAATTCGTTGAAAAAGATAGCCGCCATTGGACATCTTGAAATTTACTCTTTGTATGACTAAATCCTTTGGCGCACCGTTCAAACCACACCCATCATTCGATCATCTCCAAACCTCATATGACCTCTAGATGGGAGCCTCCTATCTTGACCTAAATTAGTTGAACTTAGGGGCCATCTTGGAATTAAAAAATTTGTATGACTAAATCATTTGGCGCACCCTACATACCACATCCCGCATCATGATCAAACTGTGTATGGATCTTCAACGTGAGCCCTTCCTTATCATTCTTTTCATTGCTCAGCAAATAATAACTCCTCTCCAAGTTTAGCTACATTGTCATTGACACTTTCATTTTATCGCAGATGATGCATGTACGCCAACACAAATTTTAATGTTATCAATAGGAACCTATCCTCTGTGAAAATTGTAATGGATCTCTGAAGTTCACAATGAAAAGAATTCCATATTTTTGGTATCACATAACAGTGACCGCTATTGGTGCATGGGCAAGCAATAGACACACATCATATTCAGAAAAGAGTCATTTTGACAAGTCACGTGGCGGTGGTGGAGTAAAGCTGAAGGGGTCACTCTCATAAAAAAAATGCTGAAGTGTACACTGGTTTTCAAAATGTGCTGAAGGGTACATAGGGATTCTGATCCGCACCAATGCACTTATTTTAACTGTATTCGTGAAAGCCTGGCACCCATCAGCAGTTCGTTTTCAGTTCATTTTAATTTGCCTTGGAACATATATTATTATTATTCTCTAACAGAAATCATGACAGACACGGGAACTAAAAGTAATTTAGAACGAAATTCAAAATCTGCATCTGCACATGTGTTACCTTCAGCATATTTTGATAGTGTACTCTTCGGCACTTTTTTGGTGAGAGTGATCCCTTCAGTTAAAGGTACTCAATCCGAGTAGATGCTCCTAAATTACTATTTCTTTGGCTTTCGGGGTAAAAAGTATTTGATTCGAGTCGAGGAACCCACACATCAAAGCTCAGAGGGATCATATATCGATTTCTGAAATGTGTTAATGTTTGGAGATGTGGGCCACTTCCACGTCTCAAACGGACAAATTACGGACAAATTGCAATGGATAACTCTAAAATCAAGTGGTTAACAATAACCACTTGATTTTAGAGTTGTCCATCTTACACCCACAATTTGTCCGTAGTTTGTCCGTTTGAGACGTGGAGGTGGCCCACATCTCCAAAAATTTACACATTTCAAAAATTGATATCTGATGACTCTGAGCTTTGAATGGTGGGTTCCTCGACTCGAATCAAATATTTTTTACACCGAAGTCAAAGAAATAGTAATTTAGGGTGCTTAATCGGATTGAGTACCTTTAAATAAATCCACAAGCTTGACTGAAGTACGTAACAAATGATTGATTATTTTGCAGGGTGGGATGTATATATTCCAACTGTTTGATTACTACACTGGAAGTAAAATTATCCTGATTATTGCCTTCTTTGAATTGATGGCTGTTGCTTGGATATATGGTATGTATCAAATGTAGTGCATTAAAATATCAAAAATTACTACTGTTGTAGTATAAATTAGCACCTCTCCTTGGTTCAGTCGAATATATGCCTGTATTCTATTGGGGGTAATTATGGTCACAATTCCAAGAATTTACTTATATATTGTAGAATGTGAAATGCTATTCCCAATTTGTCAAATGCCAGAATTTAGTGCTAACTTGTATATCGTAAAATGTGAAAAGCTATTCAATTGTCAAATTGTCAAATGGCAGAATTTAGTGCTAACTTGTATATTGTAGAATGTAAGATGCTATTTTCAAATGTAAAATTCCCGAATTTATTTTGTATTTCTTAATTGTAAATGTCAAAATTAAAATTATATTGCAACTTTAAAAAATTAAAACTTAGATATAATAGCTTATATAAACAGTATCATGTGTCTATCAACTTCATTGGTGAAACTTGTAACTAACATTTTAAATTCTGAAAACCAGGTTTTAATGGTACTCAATCCGATTAAGCACCCCTAAATTACTATTTCTTTGACTTCGGGTGTAAAAAATATTTGATTCGAGTCGAGGAACACATCCTTCAAAGTTCAGAGTAATAAGATATCAATTTTTTAAATGTGTTAATTTTTGGAGATGTGGGCCATTTCCACGTCTCAAACGGAAAAATTACGGACAAATTGCTGGTGTAAGATGGACAACTTTAAAATCAAGTGGTTATTGTTAACCACTTGATTTTAGAGTTATCCATCTCACACCCGATATATTTCCGTAATTTGTTCGTTTGAGACGTGGAAGTGGCCCACATCTCCAAAAATTAACACATTTCAAAAATCGATATCTGATCCCTCTGAGCTTTGATGGGTGGGTTCCTCGACTCGAATCAAATATTTTTTACCCCCAAAGCCAAAGAAATAGTAATTTAGGAGCGTCTAATCGGATTGAGTACCTTTAAAATTTAATAACTAGAAGTAAGAAATTAAAAAGTAAAAACTAGTTGATGAAATATGAAAGTCTACAATTTACAAATGTATTTATGACCCTTACAACTGATTACGCTGAAGCTTGGAAACTTGAGGTGAACATTAATAAGACCAAAACAATCATCTTCGCGAACAAGTTACCAAGAAATTTTCCTGTGTTCACATACAGAGGGCAGGAAATACAAATTTTAAAAGAATTCAGATATCTTGGGATTCAATTTTTCTACAATGGGAGATTTTGTCAGTCCATAAAGAGTACCACAAATACTGCGACAAAGGCAATGTATGGTTTATTGAACAAAATTCGCAAACTCAAGTTACCTATCGATATTTCGCTGAAACTATTCGATTGTATGATTCTGCCAATTATGCTATACGGAAGTGAGGTCTGGTGTTTCGAAAGAATACAGGCCCTAGAGACGCTCCACCTTAAGTTTTGTAAAATTATAACGTCAATGAAATCGAGTACACCTAACTATATGGTATATGCAGAACTTGGAAGGCACCCGATATCAATAGAAATAAAATATAGAGCACTATCGTATTGGTCAAAGCTAGTGAGTCATGATGGGTCAGAACTAGCAAAGAACATATTTCTTTTATTGAGGTATGTACATGAAGACAATATCGTATTAAAAGACAAGATCAAATGGATTAGCTTTGTGGAAGGGATTCTTCGCGAAGTAAACATGGACCACATTTGGTCAAGTCAGTCATTGCTAAGCAGAACAGCGTTAAGATACATAAAAAGTCAACTGATTGAAAATTATGAACGTAATCTTTTTGACAGTCTGAAGTCGTCCTCATCTACCAGAGCAATATTCTACAGCAACATTAAGGACTCGATGAAAATTAATCGATATCTAGTATATTTGCCAGCCCATTTATCTAACTTCTAACTGAAAATACGAACATCAAACCATAAATTACCAGTTGAAAAGAATAGATGGACGAAAGGAAAAGATAATAATGATTTAAACTGTGTTTTGTGCAGCAATAGCCCATGTGATGAATACCATTTTATGATCATATGCCAAGAGCTAAAAAACTTACGTGAATTATATATTCCAAAATATTATTGGGATAAACCAAACCGAAATAAATTCCATGGACTACTTTCTCTTGAAAACATGAGCGTTCTGAAAAGACTGAGCATATTTATTAAATTGGCATTGAAAAAGATTTCTTAAATATAATATTATATACACAGATGAAATATATATACATGTATGTTTGTATATGTGTATATATATATGTGTGTGTGTAATGCGACACATCCATAAATTGGGAATTGCATACTTATGCAAGGTAATTGTTAATGAATCTTATGTATAAGTGATGTGTACAGTTATTGTATTATGGTGGATTTGTTACGAAAATATGATAATGATAATTGTTAACGTATAAATTGTTTGTATAAACTGTTTCTGTGTATATATGTATATATATGTTTTGGCTATGTTCCAACTTAAATGTTGGCTTTGCAAATAAACAATCAACAATCAACAACGCACTTTCAAATTATGACGACAGAGGGTGCCGCCAAAGGGACTGACTATAACGGAGAATGGGACGATGGGATGGGACGGTATCGCCCGGTATTAGAAAACGCAGAACAATGTCTAAAACGCAGAACAACATTGGGAAATTGCAGAACGAACATCAACATGTAAACAACAAAATCACTCAATGCATAATGATAAGTTTGGTGTTCGAATGAGCATGTCCGTTTAATAACATCCTCGCATTCATAATGACTAGTAGCAATATATTTTGAAGCAATGTTAGATATTTAAGCCAATGCTTTTGGTCGACTTTGTTAACATTTGCATGAACCAATTTACTATACAATCGAATGTGGTGAATCGTCAAAGATAGGTCCTGGAAATCTGTTGTTTGATGTTTCGCACATTGCATTGTATAGCTTTAAATTCGCGGATACATCTATTTTTACTATTTATGAACTGTATTATTAATTTTTATTCCAGGTATAAACCGGTTTTATGACAACCTAAAAATGATGTTGGGGTGGAAGATATTACCTTTTATGTGGATATGTTGGACTGTGATATCTCCAATCTTCTGCCTGGTGAGTTTATACCGATACATATAAGTTTATTGCTAGCCACTAATTGACATGGAACATGCACAAATATATACATATATATATATACAAAATCACCAAAGTATATCAATGCACAGTATAGGGAACATCAGCATATAAATACACATATATGTATCTTATATATAAATTCAAGATAAATATATACTGGTAACCCATCACTGCTACTCACAATTGTAAGCAGATCTTTATCTTGTGCCGGTCATACATCACACCCACATCGAAATTCAAAGGAGAATAAATTGTGCCTCTCTGTGCAAACTTGAACAAACATGTCAGTGAATTGAATTGAATTATCAAATGATTTATTCAAGAAAATCGATACGGATTTCAAATGCTCACATTCTGTGTGGAGAGAAGTCTGTGAAACTTTCCCCTGTCTAAAGTAAGCATGCAGTTCGTTATATTACCAATCAGTTTATAATTCGAATCTCGTCAGTCGTGGATTTGTAAGATTGCCACTCAATTGGAGGAAATTTCAACGGCTCGCGGCCAATTCCAGTTTCGCATGGAAATAACATCTCCCATAAATTGAACCTCTCCCATGAATTGAACCTCACCCATAAATTGAACCTCTAACTCCCATACATAAATAACACATATCAGCTGGACTATTTCTATCACGCGATTTGTTATGTCCTTCTTATTAAAGGTACTCAATCCGATTCGATGGTCCCATATCATCAGATTCCAACAACAACAAATTTTTTTTTTGAAATGCCGCTTCAGTTATCAGAATCGAGTAATTGCCCAAAAAATAATGCTGACCACAGTAAACTATAGTATAAAATTGTCAAAAACCTGTTATTTATCAACATTTTGTTCAGCGAAATTTTTCTGGTTGAACAATTATCTGACACAAGAAAGCCACTTGATTTTAGAGTTATCCATCTTCATCCGCAATTTGGCAGAGACCGTCTTCTCGTCGACTGTTTACTGGGCCACTAAATTATTGGTGGTGAAAAATAATAGATTTCAAAAACCAATAGCAGATCCCTCAGCTTTGATGGGTGGGTTCCTCGACTCGAATCAAATACCCCCCCCCCCCCCCAAGCCAAGGAAACAGTAATTTGCGAGCGTTAATTCGGGTTGTGCACCTTTAAAAGATCAGCTTGCGGTCATTCACTGTGCGTAAAACCGGGGGCTCGCCTCAAGCCTTGAAATAGTGTGTCTGTCATTCGCAGAATGAGGTCCCCAGAGGGTGAATTTAGTCATGCTACCCCGCATAGTGGGCTAACATCACCAAATTCACCCTCTGGGAACCTCATTCTGCTAAGGTGTAAGCAGAATGAGGTCCCCAGATGGTGAATTTTGTGATGCTAGCCCGCTATGCGGGGTAGCATCGCTAAATTCACCCTCTGGGGACCTCATTCTGCGAATTACAGACACACTATTTCAAGGCTTGGCTCGTCTGCATGTTGAACTTGAACTAACTATTTCTATTTGTTAGATTTATCACTATATAGTTATTGCTAATTATTGTTGATTTATTTGTCTGTTGATGTACTCTGTGTTCTCACAAATTGCGCTACATAATAATAAGAAGAAAACCATAGTCAGAAATGGTAACGCCCCCAAGATCATACTATTAGGCATATATAAAATATATTCCAGCTTTAATTGTGAAAATCTGTCTATATGTAACGGCTATGTAGTTGATTATATGTGATATTTTTTGTATGTGTGTGTACTGTATACTTGGTGAGAATGGATGTGAAAACATTTTTTAAATCGGACGTTCCAAACTGAAGTTTAATTTCAAATATTTAAACACCATGTGTGTGTTCACAAAGGGCGCATAGGTTCCAATTAGTTGAAATGTTCATCGCCAAACACGTAACGACCATTGCATTGATACACCAATAACCACACGCCAATTGCCAAAACAGTGACGACGCCTTGACGATTGGCACGTTATTATGTTAACATGCTGCCAGCTTGCGCAAATACACTAAACTGTCGGTTTCTTGGTTCTCTTATGTGACATTTGAATTGTTTTCGGCTGTTTTCGCCTTTACTTGACCTAAATATAACAATTTTCGAATAAGGAATGGAAGTCACCTTCGTCATTTTGTTGCAATGCTGTTCATGGAAATTACAATATTCTTTATCCATGGGAATCATGGAATTTGCATGTATAAAATGCGGACTGTAGACATTTAGGAATTGTGATAATGGAAACACGCCAATATTTTTGCTATCATTATTTTTCATTAAGTGGTGGAATTTCATTGAAAATAGCAATATAAATCCTGGCTACTTTATAAGCGAGATCACTGAGTCGCTACCATATTGGATCCATCCAGACCCATTCCGCGGTTTAAGTGCTACCTGTATTGCACTGAATGAGCGGAACCGGGCTGTATGCATGTATCCAAAATGGTAACGACTCAATGATCTCGCTTATTTTATTAGGATTTGGAATATTTACATTATCATCGATGTAAGATTAATAAATGTATTTCGTGATCCGTGAAGGAACGCAGCTACATGGCCTTCATTTTGGCGGGTAGGGGTCGAATTTCCACCATCACCATCAAATTCGTCATCATCGCCGTGCGTCGTCGTCACAATCAACACCACCCCTCACCATCCTCACCTACCCATCCGTCCATCCATCCATCCATCATCCATCATTCATCGTCACATAATTCATACTTATCATCACACATTATCATTAAGTGTATAGATATTTGATCTACACAATTTCAGCACATTAAAGAATTGGATAAACTTTGACCCTTTAAAGAGTAGAATTGCTACTCTTTTGTGTAGATCATGCTATGAATCTCTACTATGGCTAACGGTCGTATAGAGATCATATTCCACCAGTACAAAACCTGGGAACGTTTTGAAGTTTTGACAGGGAATAAGGCGTGGGAAACTATTTATTAGTTACTGTAGTAGACATGTTCCTTAATAATGTAATTCACTGTAGGTGGGTGGGGAACTTCTCGAAATTGCACAATTTAAGTGACTTTGTAAGTGATTTCTCTTTGCATCGCTTATAAATATGAGATTTCTCCCGGATAATTATTTAAATGTTTATTGCAATATCGCAAACACCATGCAATCTCAAACTGGGGCCACCCCCCCCCCCCCCTAATGTGAAGTAGGTCATTCAGCAACAAATAATTAACGCAGAAATATATTCCCTGTCTTGTTTATTCAATGTTATGAAGTTCCATGTCAGAACGGGTCCCAGAAAAGTTCCAATGTGTTGTACTGGTGAAATATGATATATACGGCTGTTTGCCATATAGTAGAGAATCATGACAGAATATACTCTTTTGTGTAGCTTCATCCACTTGTAGTATCAGTTATACAACTCTCTCTTCAAGTTTCTCTTTTTTTACTTATTCAGGCTATCTTCGTTTTGAGTGTGATAACATACTCTGAGCTGGACTATAACAGACCAAAGGGTAAATACTCCTATCCACCATGGTCCGTGGGCCTGGGATGGGGTCTGGCCGCTCTGAGTGCAATCTGGGTGCCAATCATTGCTGTTTACAAGTGCGTGCACTATACTACAAAATATGGCTGCAAATGGGAGGTTAGTTTATACATTTTTAATTTATTGCTTAGAAGTAAGGTGGCTAATTTCAACATTATAATGCGTGGTTATAATATAGCAATTTTTTTCAGAAACTATATTTTCCAGAATTGAAGCTACATCTTCAAAAATTTGAAATCATAGGAAAACTAAAGCTCGCGTGTTTGGTCGGTTCAAGAGGAGGGGTGCAATTTGAAATTCCTATTTGCCACCCCCAACATAAACCCTATAGGCATGTCCCTGCTGGTGGTGGTGGCATCTGTAGCAGGCCGGTCTTCTGGCCCGGAGTCCAAGTGGGAGGGAACTGGGCGTCTCTCAGTCCCCCGTTTCCACTTGGCCCTTCTGATGGCATCCCTGTGGCGTCTTGAGGGGGTCTTCTTTCTCTTCCCGGCGATCTTGGTAGCCCCAGACCGGTGGAGTCCGATCGGTCAATCCAGGCCACGACCGGTAAATGGTTCCACCGGAGTGACCTGGAACTTAAAAACCACGTCCAGTCTGCCCGTATTAGCATGGAGAGACCAGCTAACACAATGGGCAGACTGGAAACCGCTCAGCACGCTGTGGACTTGGCTGGGGATTAAATCCATAGTCAGCCAAGTCGAACACAAAAATCAACGGCCACTCAAAGGATTAGCGAAGAGCTATCGCTGGCACGTCCATCCCCTGAGTGACCGGAAGCGTGAATGAGCATGGACATGCAGTTAACACTCTCCCTGTGCACATGGTACCCCCTCTACGTGGGTGGGGCTTGTCTATGAGGCGTTATAGGCTGGGAGTGTCAAATTCTCCAGATCTCAAAATTCTAATTGATTTCCACGTAGTTGTATGCCGTAGTTGGCACCAGGACGAAGCTATCCCATGAGAAGCCGTGTATAACAGAACGTCAAACTGATAAATGAGAATGGTTAATTAATGTACCGGTATATAGTGAATCAAAATGAAACCGTATTTTAAAGGTTCTACGATATGGACTTGACATTTGACAATTCATTTTCAGGTTATCAAAATGCTCGGGCGTCCTTATAACTTACAAGCTCATCAGATGAGACCACAGGACTACAATCAACGGACGTTAGCTGACCTTGACGGATGCAGAAATCCACATCTGGCTGATGAAATGGAGGATTCTGACGATTCAATGAAGAAAGAGGGCAATGTTAATCCTGCATATGTGGTGGACAGCAGCCAGATCGTCACAAAATTATAAATTCAACAACACATACAGTAATGCCCTAAATAATCGACTCCTTAACCACAGAATAATTATGGGTAATTTTTGAGGATTTAGTCGGAAATATGGCTTGTTGCCATTTATCTGAAAGCTCTCACTGAGAGCTTTCCGATGAATGGCAACAAGCCATATTTTCCGACTAAATACTGAAAATTTACCAATAATTCTGCTGTGGTTATTTAGGGCATTACTGTAGAACTCCACATTTTGTTCCTGGTCGTCAGTATATGACACTCTTGCGATGGCGTAAAGAACACACAAGAGGCCATACACCTAGAGTTTATTATTCCACGATTGCAGCAGTCATAAACTATCGACCATTTACATTGATCATTTCCGATGTTTCTCGACGAGTTAATCCATGATAGACAGTCCCTGGTGTCAGCTGTGATGGTGATGATACCGTGATACCTTCATTTTAAAGTTCCGGATTTATTGTCGAGGCGAACATTGGCGTCGTTTCATTCCATGCACGCGTGGGTGTGGAATGGCTTGAACAATATGATACGGACTGACATGGAATTATGAATATGCGAAACGTTATTTTTCAGTAACAGCTGTAATACAATCTATTCCTGCACTATACATCTGCACATGCATGCTATACGAGGTGGTTCTTCGCTTTTTATTGAGATGCGGCGCCACTCTCGAAAACGTCAGCGGAATAACACGACGTTAGGCAATAAATGAAGTTTGTAAATTACCGCATATTTAGCACCATGCACCTTTTGTGATAATGTAGTTGTCACACCATGGCGTGGAGACCCCATGCATTCTAAACCCGCTCTCTGCCATTGTAATTCAATGTGTCTGTTGCTTCGGCAACCTACCTCACACTACATCTGTCGCAGGGGACTCGCTCTTTAACCAGGTACCCGATCCAGGGAGAATGGATATTGTCATGCGGCAAGATACTCTTGACGGTGATTTGCTTTCCAGAAAGCCAAGATGGATAATAACTCACATCATGCATCATGACAGTTGTAATACCGATGGAAATTAATTTGAAATTAATTTAATGTGCAATATACATTATAATCCAATCTATCCCTGCACTATATATCTGCACATGCATGCTATCCGATGTGGTTCTTCGATTTTTATTGAGATGCGGAGCCACTCTCGAAAACGTCAGCGGAATAACACTACGTTAGGCAATAAATGACGTTTGTAAATTACCGCATATTTACCATCATGCACCTTTCTCCAAGTGAACATGATTAAGCGACTAATAACGCGTACATAAATTATAGTATATGTCTGAGATTTTCAACGGTGCAGTTTATCCTTGTAATTACTCGAAAGGTACTGAAGAGAAAGCTTGAACTTAAGTTTTCGCCAAGTAAAATACTAACAGTATCCACAGGATGTTGCTCAATTTAGACTTGCTGACTGTTGTATAACAACAAGCAGGCATCCACGAAGACACATGTACAGTAATTCCCTAAGTAATCGACTCCTTTAACCACAGCAGAATTATGGGTAACTTTTCATGAGAGTTTTCCGATGAATGGCAACAAGCCATATTTCCGACTAAATCCTGAAAAGTTACCCATAATTCTGCTGTGGTTAAAGGGGTACTGTACCCCAATTTCAATACATTCCCGGTGACAATAGCGATCTAATATGAATATTATATTATAAAATAACTAATTCGAGTCGACGATGTCTACTGAAAAAGTTCCGGTTAACAGGCTATCGTAAAAGTAACATTGAAATATTTAATATAAAATAATTTATGGCTGGAGTCATAAAATGGAGAATTATGCCATTACGAGTTACCGTTCTTGAAATCGCATCTGTTGTGTGCCTTTTATCGACGGCCGTTCGCGAACATTATTGAGTGCAAACAAAACATGTTACCTGCAAAAGGAAGGCCCGTTATAACCGATTCGAAAAAAGGAGAAAGAAACAAGAGTCATAAAGCGTCAAGTATTTTTATAGGTAGTGAGATTGTTCGATGGAAGAGATTGAAGGCATCAATCGAAACTGTGAGCAATGAACTTCCGGTTCTTTCTGCGACATGCGTCTTCTCCGGTGAAGGTCAAACCATGGCGCGTAGTTTGAAATCGTAATATTTTTGTTTCCAAGATCAAGATTTTCATCGCTAAATTAGGTTTATACGAAACTCATATAACACGAAAACAATCTAACTTGAAAGTTATTTAAATGGAATAAATCAAAAAAAATCGCCTATCTCTGTGTACAGTACCCCTTTAAAGGAGTCGATTAATTAGGGCATTACTGTATGTAGTCCGAACCCATGATATTGTCGTTAAAATATTTATGTGCAAATGAAAGAGAGTGCTCTACGTCATCTACGTTGTATTTGTTAAAATGTTAATGGGAGAGGGGCGGATATAAGTTGTTAAAACTTGTGCCCCGAACCCTCTTGTAATATTATATTTTAAACAAAAAAAGTGAGTGCTCAATTTAATGCAAACCTATACAAAGGAATAGGATAATTATTCAACCAGCAAAATTAGAAGTAACTTGTGAGCACCATGTACGGATCCGTTACTTTCATTTGTTGGACTTTATCGGGATTTTCGTGTAACTTATATAATTTTAGACTAGTCTACTAAATATAAATCTAACCATATATACAATAATAGTTGGAGTTATGTTCTGGTGATGTTCTCAAATGGACCCAATACCTTCAAAATGAGCGCATACGAAATAACATAACAATCCGTAAAATCATCATTATCAAGAATAACGGGAAAAGTAGATAATAATCTTCTAATAACGAGATAACGTATATTGAAACCATTGTAATGTAACCAACAACTGTTACAGTATAAGCTGATGCTGTTTGTCACTATAAGTATACCACAAAGAGCACTAGCGTTTTCAGAAAAGTCAATTAAATCATGAAATAAACATTACGAAAGGTCAAAGTATCGAAAAATATTTTCAACTAAATATTTGGCTCATAATTGCCATTGGTTGTGTTTGTCGACAAAACTGTAACATTTGAATTGAATAGTCATATGTATGTTGTTAATGATTATTCTTTAAACCTTTCAGTGCCAGGGGCCGATCTCATCGGCCCTAATTTACGATATGAAGAGTGCCAGGGCCGATTTTCGGCCCTGAAAAAATACAAAAATAAAAACAAAATTGAATTTTTGTTGGGTATGCTTTTTCATGCTATAGCGAATTTAAAAACAAACTGGATAAAAACGTAGGGGCATGTTATAACTCAAAACTATCACCAAGTATTCATAGTAATAATTGTGATGCCCATGAAAAACGTAAGATTCCCTGGCACTAAACCTACAAAATAAGTCTGTTAAAGAATATAAGAAAAAATTATTAAAATTGTAAAAAATTGTAAAAAATAATAACAAATGATGAAAAATTGTTAGGCCAATGCATTCTCTTATATATGCGAGGCGACCTATGGTCGACTCGCATATATAAGAGAATGCATTGGCACAGGGTATATCGGTTGATACCTGGCACTAAAAGGGTAAACAGCGAGGAAGGCACTTGAACAGAAAGTCGTTATTTATACAGAGCAGATTAAATATCATTTACATGATTTTAATACCTCTTATTTGCTGAACCCTTATTTTCTGTATTCCCGGTAATTGTAAAAGTTAATGTTTACAACACAATGGATTCAGTATGCAAAATCTCGTTATTGGGTAATTATTAATGATGAAAGAACAAAGTCTACCTACTTTCAATGCGCTTAATTTATATAAGGATAAATTTATAGAGTTTTATTTATTGCCTACATGTGCTCAAGGCGAAGGCCTCAAGTCACGTAGAATGACCCCCCCCCCCCCCCCGAAGTTATAATTATTAATTATGTTGCACCGTATAACCGTATTATAAATCTATGAACACGAACCTGGGTCCTCTTTTTTTTTCAGAAATGCTATCATCCATGTTCTCATGTCGTATATTATGTTAACGATTCGCTACCTGTGATGCTCCAAAAATACCAGGTTTATATCGGTCATCAATCCCATATATGATAGTTATAATATCAATGGAGGCCATACTCAAGGATTGAACATATCAGACACATGGGTATGGAATAAAGACAGAACACAACTCGCATCATAATATAAACTCTTTTATCGAACTCGTTGTGGATGGTTCGTGGAGTTACCGTTCACTTGAGCTGAAATATATCCTTGCGTCTTCCGCTGCTCAATCGTTAGTATTTTATCCTAGATGTCATGTGTATTCCATTTATGTTCCATTTATATTCCACATAGATATCTACCACTGTT
Organism: Siphonodentalium dalli; assembly: GCA_032622095.1. Taxonomy (NCBI): domain Eukaryota; kingdom Metazoa; phylum Mollusca; class Scaphopoda; order Gadilida; family Siphonodentaliidae; genus Siphonodentalium; species Siphonodentalium dalli. Next base: position 146,944,660 of record CP136065.1, on the reverse strand, counting down.
GAAATTGTATTGGTTCCATATACGTGTTGTCAATCATGATTCTTAATTGTTTTATACTTTAACCTATATATTATTATTCTTTGATACAAATTCTATACTTTCGATTTGTTGTATTGCATTACTAGAAAACAATAGGTTAACTATAAAACAAGCCTCTTGGTAGGTCACTGTCTCAGTTGCAGATATATGTCATCCAGAAAGGGCGCATATGTAGCATCGTGCTGATGGAATCGGCCCAAAATATAAAAACAAATCGCTGTATTCTTGCAAGAACCTAGAACTTCTGTGAAGTAGCAGTTTAAATATACACGATATCATACATGATGATCATGAGAGGAAACATAATTTTCCTGTCATAATTATAGTTATTCAGAAAGACAACCGCTCATTAATAATGTTCTATATTTGAGAATGTTAATGTCATGGATCCTGATCAATGAACATTTATGTGAGAAGAGTTTTAGGTCACACGTCAATAGCCAAATCCCCAGCTGACTAGTATATCTAATTGTGTGGCCTATTTCCAGTTGATTGCTCCCTACTTGTGTAGATTATCCTGTATACCAACATATCTATTTTATTGAGCCGAAATACTAAATTGTATTGTAACCGATTCCATTCAAAAGTATATTATATTTAAGTTACGGGGCGCTTAGTGGTCGGATATGGTGTCATGTGAGGCGAAGTGAGATCAATATTAGGCGACGCCATAGGCCGAGCCTGATATTGATATCGCCAAATAATGTTCTATATTTGAGAATGGTAATGTCATGCCTGCTGATCAATGAACATTGATCTCAGATGAGTTTTAGGTCATACGTCTATAGCCAAATCCCCAGCTGACTAGTAAATACAGGAGAAAGGCGGGAAAGCACAGTGACCAATATTCAAACATATTTTCAATTATATTGTCCATCGTTCTTAGAAAAGTAGGTCTTTTGGAGGCTTTAGCTCCATCGTTTTACAGAAGGCGGTGTGATTTTTACTTTACAACAATAAATTTATCGCTTGAATATATAGGAGCAGACATAAAATCATATTTTCGTTTGGTCCAAAACGAACGCCACCGTTGGCATCTTCCTGACACAAACGAGGCAAATGTTTGTAACTTTGTCTTCTGGTGTAAACAAGACACCTGTCTGCATTATAATTGTAACCGGTATCCACTTGCAAAGACAATTTTATTACGCGCGCCGCGTGTATACTATTGTACAAATTCTTTTGATGCCATAGCGCATGGGGGTTATATTTATAGAATGTTAATTATTGGGACACATTAAAAGTTGTAGTGCGACCCTGAGGCCGAGCTGTAGTGCGACCCCGAGGCCGAGCCCGCGGTAACAGGTGTAGTTGAGAATTTCAATTTCGTTTATTGGCGTTTACATTAGGTCAGTAATGTTGATTTTTGGTTTGTGATAAGCTTTGCCAATTACAAATAACAGAAATGAAAAATATTCTATATTAAACTTCAATCATGGTTATATAATATATGATTTGAGCGCGTTACCATTTCTGACTATGGCTTTCTTGTATCTTCGTGGTGTCGAAGAGACAACGACTACCAGAGCCCAAAACCACACTAAACGCAAAAGAAAATATTTCACCGGGACAAGCCACGATTCAAAAGACTTATGAAATGGTGTGAATTATACGGATTAGTACGGCAGCGTAGAACCGCCACCTCCTCTTTTGTTACTAACTTGTTTAAACAAGTTACTAACTTGTTTAAACAATTAAACAAGTTAACTAACTTGTTTAATCCAGTTAGCTAACTTGTTTAATCAAGTTAGCCAACTTGTTTAAACAAGTTACTAACTTGTTTAATCAAGTTAGCTAACTTGTTTAACTCATTAAGTGCCGGCGACGAGATATCTCGTCGCCCAAAAGACACCATCTGAGCGCCGGCGACGAGATAACTCGTCGCGGCCCAACACGCACCGTCTGTAACATTCTGCCTTCTGATCTAATCTCACAATTTCAATCTGTTTGCACATGAGAACCCTGCATACTACAAGTCACATTTTGGGAGAAACGTTTGTTTAATTTTCAGGGGGGGGGGGGTCTGTATATACGCGCATGCGCAGATTCAACTTGTACATCATGTTATAGCCCAGCATGTCTCCGTTCAAATGACGCATCAGGCAGCACCGCGGGTCGAGGCGTTTAGAGGATACAGTCGTATGAAAACAGGTGGTGAAAATTGATGTGATCTGTGGGCGTGATTAAGACTTGCGGAGTTCAAACTCTCTAAGAGGTCAACGCATACAGCGTTCATATCTGTTAATTGGAAACCGATTTTAACTGCGTAAAGGTCGATTCCTATCAAGTGGGGCATGCCCTGATCCATCGTAAACTTGGTTTGACACCAAACGACACAGGAACCTTGATGTCGACAACGTACACAATATGTCAATCAAACTCTGTACCTTAATGGGTTCGCCAAATTACAATGAGAATTTACTATAGAAAAAAATTGTCAGTATATTGCTCTTACATTGTTTACGATATCGAACTGAAATTTGGTATGGGGGGGGGGGGGGGGGTCGATGCGCTGAATCGGATATAATCGTCACCGGGTTAATCCGATGTACCGATTACCCCCCCCCCCCCCCGGAATCCTAATGGCAATACTAAAATGCTATGTTATTCCAGCAGCAAAATTAATGTATAAAGCTACACTGAATAAATTATTTAGATGGCAACACAAAACAACAACTTTGTGATTTCAGTGAATCGGTGTCAATTTCAAGTCCTCGTTGCCATGGCAACGTGAATTTTTTTTACCTTTGATGACCCCCGAGTACCGGACATGGAGTTTAAAAGCAGGTCATGGATAGGGCCTATACTAGCAATGCCTGCTGTCAATTCGATTCTGTCCAATATATTCTGTTAGTAACTTGTTTAAACAAGTTAGCTAACTTGATTAAACAAGTTAGTTAACTTGTTTAAACAAGTTAGTAACTTGTTTAAACAAGTTATTAACAAAAGAGGAGGTGGCGTTTCTACGCTGCCGTAGCTACTGTTAGAATTTCTATCTTTATTTTTGATAGAAATTATTCAGTGTTGAAATTTCGGGCTCCCAAAACTTGGCACCGGACGAGATATTTTCCGATACAAAATGTCGCAGAAATTGTTTGCTCTGCATGGCGAAAAATATAGTCTCGGGATGTCGGATTCGTCACTTGCATGGCCATATCTGCATATTACATGCATGTAATACCAAATTGAAGTAATGTCAACCCACACACAGTTAAAATAACTGTAAATATATGTTTGATTAATGTAAAACATGTAAACTGCTGTATTTACATGCATGTTAACAATATTCAGTGCGGAATCTTTCGGCGCCCCGAGACAAATGGCGCCAGGATATATCCCAAAAATTCCTTGATCTGGCGAAAATAGGGGAGCGCGCCGGATGCGCCCCCATTGGATCATCCCTTGGTATACATACACTATCACACACAATGTCATGCAAAGTCTTGAGTTCCTGATCAAGAATCAACATTGATATTACTGCCAGTCAAACATATTGAATTATTTCAGACTTTATACTTCCCCGGGCTGTTTATACAGGAGAAAGGAGAGAAAGCACAGTGACCACAATTTAAACATATTTTCAAGTATTGTCCCTCTTTCTTAGAAAAGTAGTGTGATTTTACAGCAATAAATCTATCACTTGAATAGGAGCAGACATAAAACACATATATTTGTTTTGGTCCATTTTCCTCACTTAATCCCAGAGTGACTTTTTCTGGTGAGATTGTAGAGTTAATCCGTTTGGCACAGAGAGCTGGCTTCTGTTTCAGACATTTTGCATTAATAACTTAGAGTTAGTATGCAGAATATTATGATATATTTTGAATTTAAGTGAAAGTAGATACCATTTGTGATGTTACTTGTTTGCCTATTAATTAATTTCCAATCATTTGGTGAAAATGTTCTGACGAGCCTGTCCTCCCATTTCTTTTGTGACAGGTGAGGAATTGAAGCAAAGATTAATTGGGTAAAGGCTTTGCAAGTTCTGCCTGGCATATAATCTCCAGGTTTGTGGAAGAGCAGTCAACATACCTTATAAGTTGTAAATGGAGTGTATATGTTGTAACTTATAGGCAAAACTCATTATAGTGTATCATAACAGTTCCATGTAGAAGGTCGTTAAGAAAGTAAATTGCCTTTCTAATACAGGGTTTAGTAAACAACATATGTCGATTTACCAGGATGTTTTTATTGAAAAATAGTAGTTCACACAGTATATCTGATGAGGTTTGTGTAGTACCCTGATCTAAGCAAGCCCATGTATTGAAAACATATTTCAAGATGTAATTCACTTGACTTTGTCGCTAATAAATGTTATACCATCTTGGTTTAAATAATGTTCATTTCCCATCATATTAATAATTACATGAACAGTTTATACATGTATGTATTGACAGTGTTGTGATCAACAACCAGTCGCCAGTTTATAGCGGAATTTGCCAAAAGAGTCCAGTTGCCTATCTCTAAAATACCTTTGCGGTTGTAATGTTTAAAAAAAAAAATACTCTATAGTGGACAGTATATCATCACGTCAAGAAAAACCCATATGACACAGAGCTGTAAACGCCGAAAGCATATGCACCAAATGTTACCGAGAGATCATTGTGCGTCAACATATGCGCCCCAGGTGTGACGTCTGCTTCCATGACAACCATGCCTCCAGAACCTTCTATTGGTGCGATTTTCGTTGTCACGAGAACAGTTCCGTCCAATCTTATCCCGCCTTGATCGGCATCTCTGACGACGACGGCGATGTAGTTTGTGTAATCGAGAGTGTCCATTTTCGGCGTCAGGTATGAGAAGGTGGTGGCGAAATGAGCTGTCGATGTGAGTATGACCATATGAGGATCTCCTCCAGCGGATGTATGGCCTGGGCTGTACATTGTGACCATTGTTGGCTTTGATGTCGTGATGGTCTTGTATTCCGTCAGCAAAAATATTTTCACGACATTCCCTCCTGCTAAGGCGATAGTAGTATCGTAAACGCCATTGACAAAGATTGCTGTGTTGGACTGGCTTGCCACTATCTGATATTGGTTAGCCTGAGTGCTTGACGGCATTTGTATCGTGAAATACTCTGTCCCCCATTTTTGCACAGGAAGGATGTGCTGGATCAGAACGTCACACCCGCCACTCCCTACGTCATCACACTGACTTCCACTGAGGACGCTCACTGGCTTATTAGCGACGATGTGAGTTCCAGTGAGTAGTAAAGTTCCACTATAGACGTTGAAGGTTTGGAATTTGTCCAGAGTGAGAGAAAGCGTATCCCCGGCAGCATAAACCACCGCGTTATAGGTCACGGTACCTGCGCCCATGGCTGGGGGAAATGTTATATCAATATTCGTCCCATCTGCAGTCGAGACCACGAGAATGTCTGACCTAGATTTCCATGTTGTTGCATAATACTCCATCCCAAGAGACTTTGTGGGGATAACAGTGAATCCATCCGATGTACTATCTTCGTTAATCAAACCATACACCGATATCACTTCTGTGGATTCCACAAGGATCCCCTTGGATTCGATTCTAACAGCACTGACAGCCAAGCTATGTGTGGTATCCAATATAATTCTGACAGCTTGGTCTTGCGCAACGTTTACTGTTTTTATGAACGATGCGTCATATAGTGGAGTTGTTATGGTAACAGACGCCCCTGTCGGCGATTCTGTCGCTATCATCAGGTCGTAAGAAATGAGTGTCGAGCCGAACACATTCAGGAAGAAACCGAGAATGAATGTTTTCCCGCTTGCCACTTTTGGTGTGGGTGCTGAAACAGAAAGTGGGCATTTTGGTTACCATGGTGCGTCCGCCAGCTATAACAAGCAAATAGGACTACACTAATTGTGTCGAAACCATGAAGACTGGAAGAGAATTTGAAGCGGCTCCGCACAACAGACACTGAAATACATATAAGTGGATATTGACTATTTCGTGTAACATGTGATTTTTCCGGGTAACGGGAACAGGAACAGAGATCTAAACTCAATATTCTCGCGTTTTACGCAAAGAAACACAAATACAAATTATAGGGGGGCGTCATCATCAAATACAAATTATAGGGGTCGTACCACTTACCTTAGGTGGTAAAATACGGAATACCAGTTAATATGGAGTTCAACACACAAACTAAACCCACAACATTATCATGCACAAGATATCATAAATACACCGTCCGTGTAGTAAAACTCGATAAATAAAGTGAGAATGACTATACATAGTGAGTATGTGGTACTCAAATCAGATGGGTTGGTGTATCAACTGCCAACAGTGGCTTTGGCGTCCCAGACTACTACCACTTATAGCACACCTCTATATTGTTAAAATCGTACGTATATTTTCCATATGTTCACCTTTCTTTGGATCATAGATATGGGTTCGTATATTTTGATCTGGGCCCAGTTTCATGAAAGCTTGTGACAAAGGTGGAACTTAATATGGTCTTAAGTTCAAACTTCAGTCATAAGTGCGTTTCACGAATAATGTCCTAACTTAAGATGGTCTTAACACTTTTCTTAACTGTAAGTCTGTAGTCCAGCTATGCCATTTTCCATTTATTGATATCATAAAATGAATTAAGCGAAATCACAAATTCAGTTTTATGATATCAAATGAATATACGGTATCACAAAATCGAATTTAGTGATATCACTAAATGTTTATTATTTTGTGATAACAATAATTCGATTTTGTTATTTCAAAAAATGAATTTATGATATCACAAATTGGAATTAGTGATATCTGAAATCAATTTGTGATATCACAAAATATGTAATAATATCATTAATCATATTTTCGATTTTGTGATATCACATTCATCACAAAATAGGTAATAAATTGAATGAACGGCGCCCCATAGTTTATATGTGCATACAAATGGTTCCTAATTAATCTTTGATAAATATGTTGATGGTACCTCGAACAACCCGCCACCCCACCCCATGTGCCTGGACTTGTGCTTCACATCTGCTTTAAATACAAATAGTATTCCAATCTTTAGTTTTATCTGTATATTATATTTGTAGTCTTGAAATGTTTTTTTTTTAAATATGTTGTTGTTTTTGAACTTGTGGCCCGTAACAGATACACTATCGTTAATGTGGCGTTGAGATGACCAATTTTCCCACCCTAACTTAAACCACTGTGTAGGAACTGTTACATCGGAAGTCGTTCTATCGCCGGTATTGTGATGGTTCTTGCCTGATTTGTTACGGTTCCTTCTGATTGATAATATTCATTTATGTGACAAAATCAGGCATAATTATAGATATCTTGAATATATTATACTTTCCTGAATGAAGAGAGGCGGCAGAAGTGCCGTGTTATCGAAACCTGAACTCTATATATATAGACCACAATTAACTCGGTATTAGCGAGTTAACTCGTAAATATATAGAGAATATCAACACTTTTTGGTTGGATATGGGAATTATCTCATGAGTGATGCCCAAAAAAAATAATTTCCACGAGTGGCTATGTCACGAGTGGAAATTCATTTTTTGTTCTGTCATCACGAATGAGATAAGAAAATACGAGATCGAAAGCCCAAACGCCGTATTTGCATTCAAGTAGACACTATTTCTTATGACGCTTGTCGAACTGACGTCATATGACGTCGGGCACAACCCCACACTTGCTTTGTTATTGTATAGACGAAACTTCCATGCGTTCCGACATAACATTGGAAAAGGGCGCAAAATTAATTAGTCATCAGGTTGAGTGTGAATATAAGTAAGGGTGTTTATTTTGTCGTGGAAATGAGTGCTATTTGAAATATTAATGTTGTGACCCGAATACCATCGAACTGAAAAATTGGTAGGCGTCCAGAGGACCAGAACCTTTCGTACTAAGGGTGCGTTTACACTGTGTATATATCTGTATACAGATCTGTATGAAGTCACGTGTCGTGCATTACTGTCATCACAACATGATGACTAATAGAGAACGCGCGATGACCAGTACTCTGGTAATTGACAACTCACTACGAGTCGTTTCAGTTTAGGCCAGACATAAAAATAGATCAACTATCAGCAGACAACAGCGATTTGGTATGTGCCGTGTCAGCATATATCAGCATATATATATATATATATATATATATATATATATATATATATATATATATATATACATAATATATATATATATATATATATACATATATATATATATATATATATATATAGGTTTCCTGTTTGACACCATCTGGGAGGCAGCCATTTTGGATTGGTATGGAGTGGGTATCCATGCTACAACACCCTGTATTTGACCAAATGTAGCAAAATTTCCAACGGATGACAATTCTAATGACAATGTTGACCAAATGTAGGACAATATTGCTTTTCTTAAATTAACTAGCAGTTTTGACTGGCCACGGGGAGGCCGGGACCAGGGCACAATCTTTCCATATAAGGTATGAATATTATGCAAATATTGGTCAGAAAACAATACTCCAAAATGTTTGAAAATCAAACTACAATATCATTTTCAACCTATTGTTGGTTTGGAAATTACAACTAATGTTTTGTCAGGTGTGAAATTTCCAACTGTTGAAACTTTTGACCAAAGACACCCCTCACCCCCGGTTGACACGTCCCTGTCCATCTTGAATATACGAAATACATACGAAAACTGTAACACATTCGCCAAGTCCGAGTAACAATTAATCAAAACAGATTTGCCTGTCGCAATGCTTCGGCGTTGACCCTGACGTATAGCGGACACGATTTTTGCTCACACGAAAGAATACCGTTTTCTTTCTGTGTGCATTTCTATATCAACCCGTTCGCACTAGTCTGCGTGTAGATCTGTGTACAGTTCTATAGCAGTGTAAATGCACCCTAAACTATTCTTAGTGAAATAAAGTGTTCGGGGACCACGCCGCCGTGGCAAGAGAAGCATACTATTAGCCATTCCATTTCTAATATAAATAAGAATTTGATCATGCACGCGAACACCAGAAAGTAACAAAGGACATTTATTTACCCGTCATTTTTGACGGGCAATCTCTTATTTTAACATTTATTTGTTCAGTTATTTTAACTGATTAGCAATTCGTACTGAAAATTCGCGGTGCCCACTATGGACTTCTCTTTGTGCGGGCATGATGAGGTGGAGCTGTGGCTGATAACCATTCATCGTTTGGTTTCCTGTATGTTTCGATGAACAAAACAATTGAGAGGAGAACCTACTGATTCTGGTTTGGTTCTGAGATTTGGTTCTAAATGAAGAATCATTTAAAGGCACGGACGGCGTTCGTTGAAGAAATATTCAGATTTGTTCAAATCGCCATCAACAGAAGGAATATTAAAATATATATAGTTTTGTTCATATGCTAAACATAATCAGCGCGTAAATAGTATATTGTCGTCAAGACGTACGATGGTGTACGTAAACAAGAGCCTGCTCGTGTTACAGAAGCTGTTCTTCTGTTTACATAACATAGCGCAATTATATTGGTCAATCACACACAAATGATATAAACACTCTTTATTATTTCCATATCAGGAAAACAGTAACAAATAACGCGCTTTTTGTTTACCATATCCGGATCTAAACAAAAGCCAGGAAACGTAACGTTTTTTTGCTTTTGTTTACATAACAAAGGGGGGAAATTACAATAAAATACTGTTTATCCATGTTTCTGATTGGAATAAGAACAAAGTCTGTCTATATCTTACTATTCCTTCTGTTTATGGCGGCTTTTGATGGAGGTGAATATTTTAACAGCATATATACCCACCGCCAACGCCACCCGTATCTTTAAGCTTACATAATTGGTATTTCATTGTTCAAAACGTTTCACACCCTTTGCCTGCCGCCGTATCCTGCTATTTTCAACGTTTTCCAATAAACTGTGGGGTGGATCCACAACCTTCCCGGGGGTCGTGGGTCCCAAATATTAAAACACCAATAAATTCAACCCTTTTCCCTGACCCCCCCCCCCCACCGATGTGAAAAGGAGCTATTGTGTCAACAAAAAATATAAATATTTCGGCTCCAAATGGCAGGAAAATCCAAATTAACTAACATGTTTTGTTCCTTTCAGGTAAAAAATATGATACGATGTAGTAATTGTAACACCAAAAACTGTTGACAATTAAGTTATATAGGACTTAGCCATGCATGTGGGTGATTCTATGGTAACTGAACAAAACACTGTCCAATGGGCATAATTCACCACAAGACAAGCACTGCTCATCACGATCAAGTAATATGGCCATCATTTTAAAACTGAGAATCCAGGCATTAATTAGATACCAAAATTAAGTGATTACCATACTACGGTATGGGTCTTAGACATGACGATAACCGGCAATGTACCACGAAACTGCATGTCCCAGAGCAGACACGCCCAATTTCTCCTACAAAAGGCTATTTATTTGTCCCAAAAACGTTGTCCGTGATCCAGAATCATTACACTAACGCGAGCCTGAAATGTGTTGCCACGTTTTCCTTTGGTGTCAGTTATATATCACATCTGTCGCAACGTGAACGGAAACTTCCATGTTAACAATAAAAAAATATGTTTCCTGTGTATTCGCGAAATTATCACGGACATTAACATTTGAATCGCCGGATTTTGTACCGTATATTTATTCACCGTCATTACACTAACGCGGAACACTAAAACACTATATGCATTGACTGAACATTAAACAGCTTTGATAAAAGCATTTGAGGTAATAAGTGTGTTCATAAACTAGTTGATTGGTTTGGTGTCGATATTCAAAAATTTTATCACATGATGAACGCGAAATCGTCATTACACTAACGCGTCATTACACTAACGTAGTTTGCGTTAATGTAATGACGCTGCGTTCGTGTAATAACGTGTTTTCATTATAGTCTAGGCTCATGGTGTAACAATTGTGCAAAATGTGATACAATCATGAAACTTGGCATATATGTTCCGCGTGCACTATTCATCATTTTCAGATATGGAGGCGATGGCGGCAGGTCCTTCCTTGGCAACTGTTGCTAGGCAACTGACCAACATCGAATAAAAGCACATGTGACTGATATTATGGCAGTTTTAACAAACTAAAATAGGCCATGTGTCATTTTTATGGTGAAAATAGTTATAATAGTTGTTGTCAGTGTGGATCTGACAGGAAAATTACCATATTTCTTACTTTCAAGGTTGATAACGGTGCTATGGACAAACCCGAAATCGAAAAACGTACATATGACTGCTATTATGGCAATTTTAACAAACTAAACTGCACCATGTAGCATTTTGTCGATGAAAACAATTATTTTTCTTTCCACAAATGCATCGTCAACATACATTTCTAGGTCCATGACGTAGATATATCATGTATACGGGACTGGGTCCATAAATGTCCTACGTATAGACACCTGCTCATTCTTGGGTACAATGTCATACCATACCTTTATCGACCTGTGTCCCATGACCTACATATATGACCCTCGGTCCGTGGCCAGTCAGCAGCATGGTGGCATTGGTGCGTGGAATATTCAAAGGGACCACCACCCATGATCTTTATATAGGGCATTGGTCCAATATATATATGTGTAGGAGGATACGTGGCATAACTGTCCGATGTGTCCATAGCCTAAAGTACATATGGACATCCTATTAATCCATGATATACTACAGACAATGTGCATGATATAGATATAGGCAGCTGAGTCCACGGCCTAACTATGGGCACATGGGTATTTACACCATGTAACAGCGCCATGGTCCTTCTGCGGTCAGAAACAATTCGGGTTAGTTGCTAATATACCTAGTTCCAAGTTGTCATTTAAAATTCGAAAAAAGAGAAGAGTGTTGTCATTTTCATATAACACACTAATAATTCGATTGTATCTTCATACGGTTTCTTGGACCAAAATATCCTGAGCTGTATCTGATTTCACCCATCACTGTTTACGTGTGGAGAAGGCGAGCAAATGTTATGGCAACCTATAATCGGGAAAATTATCCCCACCCTCGAAGATACATACATGTAACAATTAACTTGTGTTTGACGGGCAGGGATGGTAATAAATTGTGGGAAGGTTGGGTGTCTCCGCAATTATGTATCCAGTTCCCTTTCATCACCAGATTTTTGTTGGAGAGGGGAGGGTGGAAGCTCAAAGGATTTTTCAGCACTTTAAGGGAGAAGGCAATCCACATGAAGTAACTCTCGCGAACACTCATAAGTCTAGAACGTGAAACCCTTGTCTCCTTTAAACTTCTATATTTTTGCTAGAAGTTAGAAACTCGAAGTTGACGTTTCATAGGGGGTTCGGAATCGCTGTGAGAGCATTGACATTTACAACAAAAATTCCAGGGAAGGCCCACACCTGGCCCCTTATTTCGCCCCATGCACTGACGCAATTTGGCTTCATTGACATCTTTAATTGATTGCATTTTCAATGAACTATAGAAAATCGAAATTGACACTGATGGGCTCCAGAATCATATCAAAGCAGTGACTTTTCACAAAGTTCCCCGATAGAGGCCGCCCAGGAATTTAGCTTCTATATTGGCAACTTAAACTGATCGCTGTTTTTCTCAATTAGAGATTCGAAATTGAGTCACAGAATCGCTCTCGGTGCACTGAGTATACGCATATTTCCCCAAGGGGCGCTGGGTGAGGATCACCGGGCCCAATCCGCAGGATGGGGCCACACGCACAACCTCTTACTCTACACTACGCGCATTCGGCATCAGATTCGTAACCGCCCACCATAAAAGCGGGCTACGGGATAATCCAAATAAAGCCTTCTACTGATGGTCAATAGCGACCACTGACCATCAGTAGAAGGATCGGATTAGCTACGGGCTTGTTACACACCTGACAGCAATATACCTCTCTGTTCAGCATAATGTCCGCAATTACCCCAAAAACATATATCTAAGGTTATAATATGTATCGTATAATATGTACATGCACCACTGGTGTCGCATGGTCATTTCATCAGCCATCTACTGTCCAACAGGAGGATATAACGTCATTACACTAACGGTGCGTCATTACACTAACAAAATCGTCATTACACTAACGCTAAGGATTATCAGATGAGCTATCCGAAAGATATAACACCATGAATCTCCCATTCCATCGATTTATTCTTCGTGGGTGTTTAATATAATATGAATCATTATTCCCCATGAAAGTGGTTACGTCCGAGAATATTCAAGAAGTGTTCCGAAGAATGGGCGAAAAAATACTCATGTTTGTGCCTCTAAAATTCAGATGAAGCTTTTATTTTCAGAACTATGGAACCTCCCCGGCACTCCGAAAATTGCGAAGTTGCCAAGGAACGCGAATAACCATAATAAATGGTCATATAAGAAATGAACGGCGGTTTCAATGTGGTCATGGGATTTTGACCGCGAGAAAAAATCAGCAAACTGTATGAACCCCGAAGTGGTTCATGCGGAGTTTGCTGATTTTTTAACGCGGTCAAAACCCATGACCACGTTGAATCCGCCGTTTATTATTTATATTTATATACTTAAATTCATTATAAATTAGGATTGTATGTCTTTCCCACTATTTATTCATCTATTTAAACGAACGCATGGAGTTCAGTTCAGACAGTTCGAATCCTTGTTTTTTGGAAAACCAAACATTTTGAGAATCCATTCATGCAGGAGAACGGAAAAAACGCAATTTAACAGTAAAGTATACACATATGACAAGATGTCTTGTTTAGATAGTACCGGTAACTAATGTAGACGTGTTGATTTCAAGAATGATTAATATCTGAAACTAACAATTAAGTTTCGGCTGCGGATAAGAAATCGACAACACGCCGTTCTACCATAATGATATATTTGTGAGGTTCGGGGGAATATTTGTAGCGGCAAGGAAAATGATAAAACCCTATTGAGTAGCGCGGTTTTTTTTAACATCAACGCTCAGTAACACAGAGTAATGTCCGACAATCCCCGGTGATTTCCGGGACCAATGTGTTCATAAACCTATGAACGACATTGGAAGTGACGTCACGTTACGTTAATATATTTATGAACGCATTGAATAAGGGGGCGTGTCTACCGTAACGCTATGGGGAAATCGGAAGAGATATCAGGTGTATGTAAATATATCTTCGTAACTATACATGTGGTGCCTGCTTGAAATAATGATAAAGTGCGTTAGTGTAATGACGTTTCTGGTTTACACTAACGGTCTAAAACAGACAAAATGAGAAAATAATCTGCAAATAATTTTTACCAACCACATTTCTCGAATATTTCTGACTAACTACACATAAATGTGCCCTATCAAAAACCACAGAACGAAGTTTGTATTTCTGATGTACCGGGATACTCAAATTGCTCAGTTACCGTAGAATCACCCATGCACATGCAGGGCTCAATTCACCAAAATCGCGAATTTCTGGAAAGGGTCACTGGTGAGTCCAGTTGTCGTCGATCTTACTTTAGCCACCAGTGATTCCATTATTTTATACTGTCATTTATGTGAACAATATAATTTTGTCTAAACATCGATATAAACATCGATAAACGATAATCGCCTTCTCTTTGGATTACCAAATTCCCCAGAATACTTTATATATGAGAGTTATGCATGCGCCAATAAGAAGACGGCAGAAATTCGTTTATTCCCGGACACTGTGCATTGTACAATGGAAGCGTGAGTCGTGCGCTTCAGAACATGAATACGAATCGTCTCAAATGTATAAACCGAATATATATCATTATGGCAAATCGAAATTCTCCACCGCAGCCTATATGGTATATGTTTTGCTTATCAGTCTCCCAAATCAAGCCGCCAAGTGGCATATATATTGTACAATTTTCAACCGATATGTCTCCAATGTATAGATTAGGCACCCCCTCCCCGTGACTCATTCGATATAATGTATATTGGTTACATTCAACCGCCAATGACTTGCCCATTGAATCGATTCCCGATACAGGCGCGTATTTGTTAAGCATGCATCGGCATGCAAATGGGGGGGGGGGATTAGTTCGTCTATGTGGGCAAGTCAGTCCGTTGCTTGCCCTGGATCGGTGGTTTCTATGTTCTGTGGGTGGGAGTTAATCCTCCATGCGGACTTTCTTTCGACAATAAAACTGACAAAGTTATGTTATATACACGTCCTTGTGCCTAAAACAGCGATGTAACCCAATAAATAAATTCAATGTATATAATTATATATATGATACCTTCTGCCGTCTCTGCGAAGTTTGTTCCCTGTTTCCGATAGACTGTGGATCTGCTGGTCGCCGCGTTGAGATTACTTGACGAGAGTAAGCACACCTGAGACGTCTCATTGTAAGAGAAAATGTCACACCAAGGGCGCTGATCACAGGCTCCCGCGCATTCTATCGTCGAATGACATGGTTTAACAGTTTCATTAACAACGTGTGATCCACCAGTGTCACTAAGAAAATAGTAGGTCCCGTTTGGAACATGGTGGCCTTCGGTGAATACCGGGATAGCAAGAACCAGAAATGACAACGCCATTGTTGGCAATGTGTTTCCTTCCATCTTGATCCGACGTCAATAAAATGCAATAGGAACGTATTGCAACAGAATGTAATATACTGTTTATACCGTACGTTTACTTGCAAACAATTAAAAGATGGACCTATATTATCCGCATGCTTGTCAATTATAGTCTAACACGTCGTAAAGTCACTCCCACACAAATACCATACCCAATACCATTCCTTAGCCGCGAAAACTGCATAGATCAGACATTCAATGATTATGTTCATCAATATATCTCCGGGTATATACCCATCCCTTTATTGATTACTCGTGACACTCAAGGCACAGTGAGATCTAAGTTGACTTCATGTTGTTCATGACAAACTTTAAATTGGAACTATACATACCCCGTTGGACACTATTATATAGATAATGCATGTCTTGTCGTTGAGTATTTCAAAAAGTGGTCCGACAGGAGGAATAGTCCTCGAGCATGGACTTTTCTTCACCGAAGACCTCTATTTTGTCAACGACAAGACATGCAGTATCTGTTATATTATATCGAACATTGGTGTCAATTCTCACACAATTTCTGTGTCTGATTTTGTCACATTTTATTTATCGTGAATTTTGGAAAGCCCTGCACAACCTCTCATAACGGCGTCCGCGCATGTCTGTACTATTTCTGAAAGAGAAGCAGCGGAATTTTTGCCAGGCCACCAAATATTCCAGGTGGTGAAAAATAACAGATTTCAAAAACGAAATCTAAGAAATCTGAGCATATTTGTAAGAAATCTGAGCATATTTGTAAGAAATCTGAGCATATTTGTGTCCATCGACTCAATTCAACTTTTTTTACCCCCGAAGCCGAATAAATACTAATTTAGGGGTGTTACATCGGAGTATGTGTCTTTAACTCCTGAAATTTCACCAAAATGTCTTTGTTAATGATGTATTCATAGAAGCAAATACATGAACCACTAAGGGATGATGTTAGTTGTAACCATGCAATAACATATTATGCTCCCCTTCCATCGTCAAAATATTGCAGTAAATTGTAAAATCTGAGACCGGTCAGGGCTCGACGTATACGATCAGCGCATCATGCAGTGCCGATCGAAAATTAATTCAGAATGAAAAGACGATGAAAAGTATCGCCATCAGCACAAATACGGTATGTTGTGATAGTTGATGTACGTATACATACATAATACATATTTACGATTATTTCGCCCAAGAGGGTGATATTAATATTGAAACTATTCGTTTACACTGTATCAATAAATTTCACCTGAGTTTCGCGGTTTACCAGCACGAGTATAGATTTAGCCCGAAATTACCATTGCTTTTCTATGTTATCGTATGGAACCGTATTAAACCAGCCCGAATCACATAATTAATACCAGCCCAAATATATTGACAGGGTACCAATTACCTTTTGAAAAAAAGAATCTGACCAAAGAAATGTTTTCTTAAATAAGAAAATGGTTTCTTATTGTTTGTTTTACAAAGAAAATATTGTTTTCTTAACTAAGAACATTTTTTTCTCCACTGATATTGTTTTTTCAAGGCTAAG
Source organism: Siphonodentalium dalli (assembly GCA_032622095.1). Taxonomy (NCBI): domain Eukaryota; kingdom Metazoa; phylum Mollusca; class Scaphopoda; order Gadilida; family Siphonodentaliidae; genus Siphonodentalium; species Siphonodentalium dalli. The sequence goes on along the minus strand of CP136065.1, from coordinate 146,927,623 downwards.
AAAAATAAAAAAAAAAAAAATACTTCAAGAAAAATTATCTTGTGTCACCACCTAGAATTTTTTTCTTATTTTAAGTTTATTTTTCTCAAAATAAGAAAATCTTTTTTGACACAGTGCATGTACCTGTATAGTCTTCGTGCGCAACGCTGTTTACTCAATATTTCTCCGCAGCGCTGCGCAGCGGGGATTATAGGCTGACGAAAAGTTCTCAAAGACATCTTTTCGATTGAGAAGAGGCAAAAATCTATCCCAAGTTCGAAACAGTTGGATATTATACACGCTTGCGCTCGATCAGCGGGGACTCGCGCACAATTTTAAATATTAACGATGTGACCCGAATAATTAACCTCGATTCTCGAACTGCAGATCGAAGCGGTATATATAGGCGTTCAGAACTTTTCCTAAACATTTGGTATTCATCCACTAAGGGACGTGGCTAGAGGGTTTCCAGTTGGGGTGTCCACCTTAAACTCTCAACCGGCACCCCGTTCTATTTTGCCCCCCCCCCCCCCACACCTTGCGTTGGAACTTTCCAACTGGTACAACTGTTGGAAATATCGAACCTGACACCTCTAAGGTTGGACAATTTCCAACTGGTGGCCATGGCAAACCGAAAGTAAACAAAATATGCTATACTGTCGGTGTAAACACAAGAAATTCCCCACTAATCATCACTGGTTGGAAAATAAAGAAAATAAAACAATTTCAACCCATATGTGGTGTAAAATGTCCATTTGCGGTCAGATGCTCGTAGCCCGTTTATATATAACCATGGGTATATGCCAGATATAATCTTACAAAAACGGCTGTGCTTTTGACCGTGTATTTATCCATGGTGTGTATGCCTGTGGTTGTCCGTAACCTGATACTCGGTGTTATTGCTTTGAAAGGTAATCACGTTCGCCTGGTGTTGTTAGATTGGTAATTAGATTAGCGGTTTCTATGTCTTGTCTGGTCATATTTACTGTTTGAACTTTGTCAGAAATAGACGCACTTTTTATACTAGAATTTGCGCAACAGGAGCGCAGTGAAATCGCACGTCGAGTTGGTTTAAGGTTTTTTTTAGTGTAGTTTTGTGGTTATGAGAGCTCACACCCCCCCCCCCCCTGATTTCTGCTCCATATGTGGTCTTCTCCTTTAAAATATTTATATGATTTCAAACAGGGGTGGCACCAGAATATCCCCGACGCGGGGACTATACGATTCCCGACAGGGGGCCGGGCTTTGGCTACCGGGTTGACCATTGCAGATCTCACCGAAGGGGTGGCTATCCCTCCCCTACAGGGGTGGGTATGTAGCCCCCTGCCCCCTCACCGGGTGCCACCCAACATAATTTAGTATCGATGATTTCTCGTCTTCAGTGAATGCAAGACCGCGCTCTTAGCATGGGGTGCCAAGCAGGGACGTGCCGACAGGGGTGGTTATGCAGGGGTCTTACCCCCAAACTGTAGTCAAACCTAATGCAACATTAGTTGGAAAATTCACACCAAAATTAGGTTGAAATTGTTCTCGTAGTTTAATTTTCCAATAATTTCTTAGTGACGAATTTGTTGTTTTTAGACCAACATTTACATATTTCCCTTTCAATTGCAACATCAGTTGGCAATTTTCAAACCTAAGGGTGAGTGTCAGGTTGCTAATTTCCCAGAATTGGAAAGCTTGAGGCCAATCTAGATGTTAGGATTGTCAAATTTTCATGCTCAGGTTTTCAAAATGTTCTTACATCGGGCCGAACCACCGTCCGACCAACGTACAACGTATCCTGTGCCCTTGCCAGTAACTACTTGCTAATTGCTAAGAAAAAATAAATCGGGTGTAAATTTGTCGGGCGTTATACCACTAGATGTTAGGATTTTTTAATCTCGTACTGGGTCGAACCATCCTTTTCATCCCCATGCATGGCTAGTGGCCACAAGACTACTGGTCCATTTATAATAGGCTACCATCTAATAATTGGTGAGGGAACATTTGGGAAAATTCAAAGCCCGGGGGGGGGTGTAAATTGAATTACGCAAATTTGTGACTTTGGTGTGGTTCAATTGGGTAGGGTGCAGTTGGAAATTCCAAGGTGGAGACCCCCCCCCCCCCCACCCAACGAAAACCCTCTAGCCAAGTCCCGGGTGCCACATATCCCAGACTCAACCAGGGGTGCCCCTCACGACTTAGTTTCTGCTTTCGGCATAGGCCTATTTGTTTTCTATCCGAGAATAAGCAATATATTGACCAGACTCTAAATGAAAACGATTCAGAGGCGATCAAGGGTAATGTCGTGCTGCAAGTAAGACGATAATTGTGTTGTAGAAATGATACGGAAGACCATTGTCAGAAAACGCAACATCAAAATACACAGGGCAAGGTTTGTCGATCCAAACAGAGGAGTGTGTTTTCATTGCGTATTTCTCGCATATACCCATGCATATATATGTGGTTATATATAAACGGGCTACGAGCATCTGACCGTTGATGTGTATTTAGTAGAGTCTCTTGTGTACTTCCGTGGGATTTTTTGTATCAAACGCAGACTATGGTATTATAATAGGGTGTCACTTACTTTGTAAGAAAAAGTTTGTTAGACTTCATGGGTCCCCGACTGGAGGGAATTATGACGTCACAACAATGACGTCATTGTCAGTTCAGATGTAGAGTTGTCCTTAGAATGGACTGATTCTGTGCATATTTCTTAAAGGTCATAATATTTTTTTTCAGTTGGGGCATTTATTAAATCAATAGTATTTCTCAGAGTACAGTACCAAAATTCACGGTCAATTTTAATCTCAGTCAAAGATGGCTGTCAAAATGGCACAAAAAAGTCAACAATTTTGCGATTTTCAAATATATCTTGTAAATGACCATCCATAATTTTGCCAGAGACTGCCTAATTGTGACCATTCAGCGTTAACTGATTGCTTCAGTGATGTGGTGCAACACTTGTATTATACACAACCTGTTCTATGTGTCAAAAATCCAATTTAGACAATCGAGTTATAGCCTTTTGTCCAAAATCAATTCCGATATTCCAACAATAGTTTTAAAGAAATCGGCGAATTCAGTGAGGGGGAAATGTTCTGTATCTTTATCTGTAGACGTTTCATTGCATGAACCATTTCTGGTTACAGGCGCACTGGTCCAGGTGCTGTCAGGACCGAGTATATAACTTTATAACCATGTGTTTACTCCATTTGCGTTCTTTAACGTGCACACACCGAGGCGTGTACACGGGTCAGCCATTAAATGCCCCTAAATTACTCTTTCGTTGGCTTCGGAGATAACAAAACAATATTTGATTCGAGTCGAGGAACACAGTCATCAAAGCTCAGACTGAGCAGATCGATATCGATTATTGGAATCGGTTATTTCTCGAGATTACCGTCTGTCCTTTTTTCCGCCTGAAAAATATTCGTCAAGGCCACCAAATTGCGGGTGAAGATGGGCAACTCTCAAATCAAGTGGTAATACGGCCAGATTTCTTGATAATCAAGTGATAATACATGTACGGCCTTATTTCGCTAAACAACATGTTGATAATTAAATAGCACGTTTTTAGAATTTTTATAACATAGTTGACAGTGGTTAGCATTATTGTGTTGCATTTAATCGATTCTGATAACTAAAGCGTATTTTGAAGAAATGTTGTTGTTGTTGGTGGTGGTGGTGGTGGTGGTGGTGGTGGTGGTGGTGGTTGTTGTGGTGTTGTTGTTGATATGGGGACCGTTTGATCGGTTTGAGTACCTTTAAAGTCTGCGTCCGACCGGACAGCGTACTGCAATCACGACGACATGATTACCTGGACAAATGCTGTATTGGGGAAGTCGGCATTTTGCATTCGGATCTTTATTCAGTAATCTCGAGTGAGACTTTTCAGCCTGGCAAACTTGGTATCTGACTGAGTTCTGACTTTTGTTCGTACTACATATTAATTTATGATCAAACTTCAATAAAACTGTTCAGTTTAATCCAAGATGCACATGGGTGTATTTTGCACTAATCCATGGCTCAAATTCATTCATTTGTTGCAAATATTCTATTGAGTATAAAATGAGATGGTCCCATAAATGGCCGGAGTTAGGATACATTCCCCCTTTAATCAATTAAATATTTTTAATGGCAATAAAACGAAAACCGTCTCATCGTATATAGCAATTTACCAACGAACTTTTTTACTTTTGAATGCTATAATAGCGTACCATTGAACATATTTCTTCAATATGGTCTTTTCTGTAAATTTAGACCATCGTGGAAATAAGAGAGTTCCCATATACATGGAACTTCCTTTCTGATGTGCATGATCCTATTTGCAATGAATACAAATCACATAACAGAAACATTTTATCATCATCATCATCATCAAGTATTAGGGGGAATAAGCCGCAATCATAGATTTCCCATAGACATGGAACTTCCTTTCTGATGTACATGATCCTATAAGTCCGGCAGCCAGGGCACTGAACCTGTTTTTGGCGTATATAGTTTTTTTCTCAGCGGATTCTTGTAGTCTATGGTATATTTATCAATAATTTTACGAGTGGACATCTGACACCTTTGAGCAATTTTAAATATTGCCACAAATCCAAGATGGCCGCCACGAAAAAACGATTTTTTTCGATATAGCTTCCATAAATTGTGAAAAAGGAGTAAGGGAACTATGTTGATGCGATGTAACACACCAGTTTGAGTCAATAGCGACGACGACATTGTTTGAATTGTTAACTGTATTTGTTATTGTTATATTGTCATTATATTATCAGTTTCATATTTCATTTCATATCATAAAATAAATAAAGATTGATTTTAGACAATAGTTCTGTTATAAATGGGGCCGACTTCTCTGGGGCCGACTTCGCGCGGGGCCGTCTTCGTATGGGGCCGAATTCGCGCGGGGCCGACTTCTCCTGTATTCGAATAGAGATCAAGAAAACATAAGGATTTCGGTAAAAAAAATTCTTTTTCGAAAATTGATTTCTTTTCAGTTGATTCATGTAGTCAATAGTGTCTATAGTCTGTTGAGTGTAAATAATCGTACTGAACTTCAAACATATTTGTATAACTTAAAATATTCCTCAAAATCGAAAATGGCCGCCTTCTTCAAAACAAGCTATTTTCGACACAATAGCGCCCAATTGCTCTGGAAAAAGTTTTTGGAACACTTTTAAGATGATTCAGATCACAGATGGACTTTTGTATGTCGTTCATCAAAATAAGATTCGGACGAAATGATTTTCCAGTTGAAAATATAGCAGTAAAATATTACAAATGGATTTGACAACAGACAGACTCGTAAATGTTTAAATATATACATCGAAAGTTATGTGACATTCTTCGTTTTCAGTTTGTTTCGTTATTTTATTTTACCGAACTGTCATCTGATCGATAACTCATTCATCAACATCTGAATTTTGGTCAAACGTTTCAGCTAATTTCGTCTGTTCATTACAGCATGCAACAGTTAGTGTAAACATATTTTTATTTCCAAATCCAAACATAATACACATAATACACAAGTGACATAAGTATATAACATATAAGAGATAAATGTATGGAAATGAGGATCAGACAACAAGCCCGAGGGCTTATATGAAGTCTTCTCCTCTTTGGCGACATGCCCCTTCCTCAATAAGTGAGGGAGGGGTATCGATCAGACGGGAAAGGATATAAATAATGTTTTTAAAGGAGAAGTAACTAAGTTTGAGTTGGGGTGGAAACAGCGGGAAGATAGTGTTAGGGATAGCAGGAGGCAGAGAGAGAGATAGAGAGAGAGAGAGAGAGAGAGGGAGAGAGAGAGAGAGAGAGAGAGAGAGAGAGAGAGAGAGAGAGAGAGAGAGAGAGAGAATGAGAGAGAGAGTGAGAAAGTGGAGGGGCAGAGTTTTCAATAATTTAGTTGCTGCGTGATGAAAATTATGCTCGTAGTAATATGCATGCGTCAGGCTCCATGGGAGGGGGTCAATCGCAATGGCCAATTCCTATTTCAATGGGGTTCACTGTGAATATCGCTGCATTCTTCATGTAGAATCATATCACGTATATATATACAGGATAGTGACAAGTAAGTAACTTACAAAATAATCGTTATCGGAAGACATTTAGTACTACATATATAATGGGGAACATCGTGCTGCCGCATAACGCGGCCGGAATCCAAAGCAATTTGTTACCCATACAGATCATGGAAATCTTTTTGTTTTCATAATATATGTCTGTACTGCATTAAATATTTGTTTGTTTTCGCGAAGACTAAGCTCCCTTGACCCCTGCAACAGTTACCTTACAGGAGCAGAAAACAGTACATGCTAACCTAGACCCATTACAGCTGCACCTCGAAGATTTGCAAGGCGTGCGAGTGGAACACGAACATCTAATTAGTTTTATGATCGCGTCGGGTGCCAGTGTCACATTTGCCGGGACGGTTACCAGTTGCATTTCATTTGCTCGTCTCTATCGAACCCATAGTCTGTTGGAACTAATTGTGGTGGATTTGGGCTGAGAGCATTTCTCCAGGTACAAGTCTGCAAATAGCCCCTTTTGACATTTAGCTCAAATGATTCGGTTGTTGGTGGTAGAGTGCACAGCTTCGGTGCACTAGTTGCGCCAGACTTCCCTGTCTTTGTAATCCACATATTAATGCGGGCATCTATCATCGATGAGTACACAGAAGACCCATAACACAAGGCTATAAATTGTGTTGCTTCTGCCAAAACATCTGCCCAAATGGCCGATTCGTCGCCCAAATATATTAAGTTGGTGTCATATACCTTTGTATCCCCAACTTTTATCACTTTCTTCATGATGGCCATAGTCTGCACAGGCATAGATATGGTATGATAGAAGCCACCAGGTAGCTTTTGTTCAAATGTTGACATATTCTCATTTCCGAGCAGTAACACTTTGTCAACATTTACAGATATAGGGCCAATCCGACCTGTTGCAATGTTGATAATTGCTTCCGGATGATCGACTGGGTTCATTGGATCAATGCAGTTTTGCAGCTTGATTCGTAATCCTTCCCTGTCCATTTTATCGCGACTTACTCTGGACTTGCCTTCCTCTTTATGGTTACACAGAGGTGTATCGCCGGTTATCTCTTAAATTAGATATACCGTCACTCAGGTATCCACAAGCATGCAGGCTAAGTGCCCACGTCTTCAGAGTTTCAGGTTTTAACGTTATGCCAATGATACCTGATTTGCAATGTCCATATATCATGAAAGTTGTCTCTATATACCATTCCAAAAACCATTCAAATGCCTCATCACATGCTCTCCCTTCATGAAATGGGCCAGAATATTCGACGGCAATGATTCCATCTGCCTTAGATAATACAGACCATACCGCGAATAATTTCTATGTCCAGATGCGAAAAAGTAAGGCAACATTTCATTTACTGCCACAAGATAAAGAGGCCAGTCACCTTCCCTTTCGGCTCGAACATAAAGCATCATGATGAACACGGGTTTCAGAAAAGCATCAACCCTCATCTTGGTTGTGCGACTCTGTTCTGAAAGTTCATCCAACATGTCAGTCAAATCTTCTGTACACTTGAAGTCGTTGTTCTCGATCGGTTTCCGCATCAACTCTTCTGCCAATAAACGCATAGCCCTTATATTCATTGGAAATTTCTTCCCAACAAGCATCTTTGCGACACCACCAAAGACTGATTCTAATATCTCAGACAGTCCGGTATTTACCATTAGTGTTCCAACTGAACCAAGAAAACTCATCAATAAATGCATGCCATCCAATCGAGGTACTAAGAAAGGGAAAGAGTCAGGATAAGACCACAGCACTTGAACCACTATTGTATATAGTTGTTGGTCAGCCGTAAATAAAGTGTATGGTCAGGGCCTGATCCAGGTTTTATTTGGGGACACCTCCCGATGACCAAAGGTCATCGCCGACTGCCAAAGGCAGGAGCCGGGGAGAGTATGAGAGGGGTGGCCCCTCTCAATTGGGGCGGTCCGGGGGAGGCCTCCCCCGGGAATTTTTTTTGAAATTTCAATGCTCTGAGAGTGATCTTGGGCATATCTGAAGGATGATTTTTATTTTTTAACCAAAGAGAATTTTATACTTTCAGTAGCTATTAATATGACCATAGTCACTTAAGCTAGAAAACAAATTCATTTAATACATGAATTCAATTTATATTTATACACAAAAGAAAAGACACAATGAACCAACATATTTATTTCAACTTACAAGATAACATTGTTTTTAACAGAATTAAACAAACACAGATAATGATAACAGATTAATATATTATCATAATAATGCATAATATAATCTAATAATGTATAATATGCCCCACTGTATGACTGAGATGAAAAACATAGAATGAACAGTCCTGCAACATTTTTCATTATTTCTTATTTCTAGGTTTGTAGTTAAACACTCTCAAAATTATGTTGTGTTGTTCTATTTGTTTCCAATTGATATACCGGTATATGTTAGGGCCCTAGTAATTATAACTAATCTCTACGTTAATTATTCATTTGGTATTATGAGATCGCACCTGATAACCAGGTTGATTTGATCAAATTGTCACTGTTCCTATACTGTATTGTGTAATTTCGCTTTAATTTGATTGAAATACTAAAGTCTGAAGGCTGAATGGTAACAAACCTGAACTATTTGAAGTTTTCACAGATGAAAGCTAGATAGAACCAAACATACTTTACAGTATGATTCCAACTGTTAAACTTAAATGTTTTTGTAAACTTAAATGTTTTATGTCAATATATATAAATAAATAAATGCTGTGTATCTTGTTATAATATGAATTGGGACCTGATTTTTTATTTTTTTTATTTATTTTTTTTATTTATTTTTTTGCCTTCAATTTGTTTGGGCGCCCAAACTCAATGTCCCCAAACCCGGTATATTGGAGTCGAAAACGGGCTGGGTCAGGCCCTGATGGTTGTCCCGCTTTTCCTATCAACTGTTGTGCCTTCGTCATTGCAGTTATAATAGTCTGCTGAGGGCATATCAATTAAGGGGAGATACACAGCTTTTGTTTTAGGTTGAGCTGATTCTCCAGATTCTAGTGTTGTATCCGTTAAACTCAGGACAATTGTCTGAAACCACAACATCCTTCAAAAATGCGAAGTCAATTGCCCTACGTTCAGACATTACCATCCGACAGAGCATTTTGAGAGATGATATGTGCCTCTTCTTATACATATCTGGCATTTCTGGTTTATGTGGACCATCAAAACTAACGACATCCAATTCATATTCGATCGGAGTTGCCATTTCACCCTTTTTAATCCGTGGTATAGTTTGGTGGCCAACGTCGGAGGAAGTTCCATCTGGTTGTGTCAGCAAAACTGTCAGGGAATGATGGGTGGTTAGCTTGCCATTTTGTGACGAGATGTCCGCATCAAAATTATCAGCTATTACTTGAATCAGCCCGTCTTTTGAATCGGATGTTGAGGTGAGATCAGTATTTTCAGATACCATTATCGCTGCAGATTATTTGAATCTGAGCAACTCGTCATATGTACATGTCACGCCAAAGTCCTGCATCGTGTTTATCAGCTCTTTTGAATCTCGAAGAGCAACAGCCAAGCCCACTTGGAGGGATCGAGTCGGTATATTTCGTATTGCCGACGTTATAATATTGCCTATGAGAAGAGCTGGGAGTGTATGATTCAATTTTGGTAATAAACTTCCAAGAAATTCTAGAATGCTTCCACTTACATAGTTAGAAGTCTTTTCCAAATATATGTCAATGTCATATACGTTTTTGTTATGATCAATTTCTTGGACTTCCTTACAAACAACCTTTTTCATAGTTCTTATTGCTGATTATATATCCCCACCATCGGTGTCTTTGACAATTCGGAGTACACTGTTCGCCCTACTCCTATATGATAGTATAGTAGCTATTCCGGGGGAAGAGAGAACAAGGAGTTCATCGCCAAAGTACTCGACGATCTCCTTAACAAAAGAGTTAACGGGAAGGATTTGTTCCACCAAATTCTACATACATGCTATACAAATCTGCAGAACTCCACGTGAGAGACTGGTCGTTTGTCATAAATTTGATAACATGTTTCATGGCTTCGGAATGCGGACCACAATCCGCAGACGTAATAGGTTTGTCTTGTTTCGATGCGGTCTCAATGTTTCTAGGAGACATAAACATGGAACGGCAGTCAGAGCGGTAGCGGGCATCTGCCGCATGCAGATCACTTACAGCACCACATATCCTAACGCTGACTTCATCTGACCATTTGTCTTGTCTGCGATCGCAAACTGATAAGATATGATCTTTAAACGATAAGGCTGACTTAAAGTGGTAGATTTGGCGACATATATATGCTGGCCTCCATATTGATGGGTTTTTCGGATCAGTATTCACATTGCACAGGTCATCACAAAAAAAGGCAGTTCTGTCTGAAATTGAAAGCAACGTTCTGTGACCGCTTATACTTTTTTTCTGGCGGAGCGTCCACCTCGGTGCCAACATCTTGTCTACCGAGAGCCCTTTTGACCTCTTTTTGGTGTACATATTTATTTAAGCAATATATGTGGCAAGTTATATATATGGCTTGTTCACAAGCATAGCGCTGCTGAAGATTTATGTGAAGATCATCATTGTAGATCTTGCTGCATCTTATAATATTTTCTATGCGCTGTGGGCCAATTCTGATATTTATTAATGGATCTTTGCGACTGGAATCCTCACAGTTAAGCACGCCACCAAAGTAACAAATATTCGTCATAATGCCACAGAGTGTAATGCGAACAAAATGATCGAAGTAAGAAAGAGCGATTTATATACAAGTAAAACGTATAGGATCTACTAGATCGAATAGAAGTCAATCGAAGATAAATGCGAATTAGCGAGAGCAAAGTAAAAACACGTGCTCATTCGATGGCGGCTAAAGAGTAAGCCGCTTATGATAAAGAGCGTTGTCGCGTCTTCGTGTCAACTGCAACAATTTGAAAACGCTCTTTATTTATAATGTTAACATGCTACCACGGAGTCTGTCATGCGGTGTTAGAAAACCTCTTTTTCTGCAGTAAAATGAAATGTCATATAGATAACAAATATCATCGAGTAAATGGGTCTATCACAATAGTCACATTGGCTGACGGGCTATATAGAAAATATACAGGCGCAGTACGTGAAAAGGGACAAACGCTCTTCATTTCGAGTACATCGCAAACTCAACTGACCACTTAGTTGTCGAGTTGATGCCCGCAATATAAAATATACATTAAGTATTCGGATTCCTATATGTTAGGCCGCTTATTTAATGTATTTGCGCATGTATATATATTCTCAGTCGACATTTTGCGCTTTTTGGTGGGTATTTTTAAGGCTCCATAAAAAAAGTTGCTGAAGGCTGACAGCAGTCCACTCGTTTCTATCGTCTTATACAAGGACTGAACTGATAAAAACCGCTGAGAAATGAACTATATACGCGAAAAACAGGTTGAGGGCAAATACTATAGCTGCAATGAATAAAATTCACAGAACAGAAACATTTCATAATCATCATCATCATCATCATCAAGTATTAGGGGGAATAAGTCGCAATCATAGATTTAACATCATAGATTTATCATCATCTATTTCAACATTTTGCAAACTTGAAAACAGCACATTTCATGGCAACTATCCATCATGTAACAATAGTTCTATCCAATATACAGTAATTGTGAGTATAATGTAATCAAATTTGTTACATACATATTTACTATTTCATTGCCAATAAAAAAATCAAATCAAATCAAATCATGCAAGTACCGTACGTAATTATCGAATTTATAATACTGAACATTTAAGGACTATAGATACCGGTACTCAAATTATAGAACACGAAATAGTAGCATGCCTTGAACTGACAACACAAAGTTATTTACTGCAACACTGCAAAGTCACTTCTTAAAGAAACAAACACTAAATGTTTCACTTACCATACTTAGTTCATAATAACTGATGATTTACAGCTAGTATTGGTAAAATATTCCTCTGTAGAAAAACAAATTTGTTATTTAAAACATGTTCACCTGAGCACATGTTTACCTCAGAAATAGCAAACTTGAGATTGGAGACTGCTAAGTTGGGCATAAAGTTTCAGTTTTCTTCAGAAAAATTATCTAATTTGATATTATTTAGCCAAAAGGCACATATTGGTGATGGTTATTTAAATTTTTCTTTACATTGACATGTTTCCAGCATTTCACAAAACTTGAGTATCTATAGTCATTAAATTCATCTTGGTAGCCACTGACGCATTATACGCGAATTGAAGGACCTACGCCAGGAGGGGTCTGGGAAAAAAATTGCAGACACGAGACTCAAAAAACTTATTTCTGACATCGATGTACCCCCCCCCCCCCTCCTACTTTCAAAAAAAATATTTTTTTCCTTGCCAAAATTTGGGACCCACCCCCTATCTTATCCCATATTTGACACTTTTAAATGCTTTTTTACTAAAAAAATTTATTGGGAATACCATCCCAAATATATTCCTTGTTCACTCTTGTTTCCAATCCTGTTCCACTACCTAGTTTACAGGTCACTAAAATTGACTAAATATATGTGCCATCCTACCATACCATTAATCTTCACCATTACTATTGCTGAAGGGGTCACTCTCACCAAAAAAAGTGCTGGAGGGTACACAGGTTTTGAAAATGTGCTGAAGCGTGTACACATGTTTTTAAATCTCGTTCTAATGACGTTCAGTCTTCGTGTCTGTCATGAGTTCTGTTAGAGAATAATTGTTTATGTTCCAATGAACATCAAAATCAATTGAAAACAAACCGCTGATGGGCGCCAGACTTTCAGAAACGCAATTTAATGAACGGTGTTAGTGCTGATCAGAAACCCTGTGTACCCTTCATCTAATTTTCAAACCCCGTGTACCCTTCAGCACTTTTTTTGGTGAGAGTGACCCCTTCAGCATTACTATTGACTATTGATAAAAATAAATGGCGTGAAACAATGCTATCCCAATCTGCTTCAATTATATGAATATAGGTATAAGGTACTTTATTCTCTGAAACAAATTATGCATAACCCCGCCTAAACACCAAATCTAAACCCATGCAACATAATTTTGAGCATATGTAGCCCAATGTGGTGACTGGTCGGGGGTCCAGAGCCAGTCGGTGTGCTAGAAACTATGGCTTGATGTCTGGGGTAGCGCTACATGGGTTCTAACTGTTTATGTGGTATACGCATGTCGCTCTCACATGCAGGGCTAATCGTTCTGCGGGGCTAAAGCCATATATTATACCAATATGGCATTCCACGACAATGACAACTGAGTCAGGCATGTGCCTTTATTATTAATTTAAAAGAAAAATTATATCGCTACTTAAAAATATAAAAGAAAACGTTAGGAAACCTTATGAAACCTATCAATTATACAGACCTGTATCACTTCGAATCATGCATCTTTCGCAGCCAAATATAACTTTCTCAATAAAACCTTTGCTGTTATCGGCTGATTTTTGAATTTCCATCTGCCCGACAATCTTCCCATGAATGCTGACCACGATATTGAGTTCTAATGAGGTAAATTGTCCAATTAACCACGAAACAGGTTTGACGCGTTGTCATGGCATGAGCTCCATGAATATAAAGGTACATCATGGCCTGGCTGTAATCTTATTATTATAATTTGGGTATAAAAAAAATAAAAAAAATTGTTGTAATCATTGAGTCCAACGAATGATAACAACATACCTACCATATTGACACGATCATGCCGACATAATATTGTTTTAGTCCCATATAACAATTAGACCGTGTTCTAAATAGTTGTAGAAGACACTAACAAAATAATGCAAAAAATATAAGTTGTTTTTGTTTCGGGAGATTTGTATTCAGTTTTATAGGCAAACATACTTTATCATGTGATTTAGCAAACACAAACTTGGCGACTTCGAGATAATTATGTCTGCAAAAAAACCTGCATTTGAACCGGTATTGGAACCTCAAATCGGGAACGGGACTACCCGCCCCTGAGACAACCCGCCCGCCCTTCATTCCGTTTTTAAATCTTTTTTTTAAACTTCGTTCAATAAACTTGAAAATATATATTATCGTTGATCAATACATTTTTGTGTTCATAAGTTATATTATATTACATGTGTATTTATAGTAACATCAAATAAAAATCTATAAAGAACAACCCAGTTTCGTTAAACAAACATCTCATAATCCCCTCACACCTAATTAGCCACTAATTACCGCTAATTAATTTTAGGCGGGCGGGTTGTCCCGGGGCGGGTTGTCTCAGAGTGAAAGGGGGCGGGTCGTCTCAGGGGCGGGTAGTCACGGACCCCTCAAATCATATAGGCCTATAGACCCATACAGGGATCAAAATGTGTTCTAAATGATATACATGTATGTATTTAATTATAGTCTATATAAGGTTAATATTGGTGAACAAACATTCATGAGTAAATATCAGTGTAGGAAAAAAATTGCGTGACTAAGAATTACTCATTGTTTCCAGCCCCGACATACCCACCCACCCCCGCCTTGTGTCTGAAAAAATATGCAGACCCACGGGACCCCTGCCTACATATACGCAGGGATTTGCGCGAAGGATTGCCGGGTATTCACTCATAATTTGACTTAAAAATTGATCTTGAAACAAATTACACGAAAGGGGGATGCTTCTGGGGACTCCGACACGACACCACTCTCTTTATTCGATATACAAAGATAATTACTGGCAATATTGCTTGATGTAATCTCGCACGAAGTATTTACAGTATGAAAATATCGATATTCATTTCAAGATGCCACGAATTGAATTTTTTAGTCATGTGACTTTGTATTATGATCATGTGATAGTCGGCAAAACATGGAATTTCTGTTACCTGGGGATTTAATCTAATGTCTCAAAAATGCCGGGCATTATATTATTCAATCGCCGATGGGGTATTGCGAGTGATGACTTAGTCTTTCCTGGCATCGCAGAAATAATATTTCGCATTATTTGGTGAGTGTTTAGTCATAATTCGGGACATGACAAACTCTTGAAACTGTGCGATGGAATTTAAATTTTAATGCGGAACAGAATGACATTGACAATCTTATTCTTAATCTACGTAAAATAATTTGAAATTGCCTGGGACGGCCGATATCTCGAAGAATATTGAATGCAGAAGGTACATTTGGTGTCTAATGAAAAGCCGATATTCACCCACTGACAAATCTATTAACGTTGCTACTAGGGCTGCAACAATACACTTTGTCACGATACGTATCACGATACATGACCAACGATACGATACGTATCACGATACTCAAAAACCATTTTTTGCGAGGATTTTCTACCTAAATTGCTAAAAAAACACAGTAAATATGGGTTATTTTCGCATTCGATGACCTAAAATTGTGATATTTGTGTATCACGATACACTTCACACGTCTTCGTATCGTGTGAAAGCGTATCGTGATACATCGAAATCACAATGAATCGTTGCAGCTCTAGTTGCTAGCTACTGACCTAATACCAGAAGTTTCATTAATGTAATAGGTCGAAAACTTACGCTAATGGGGTCGTTGTCGTAACGTTGTATACATAAATACACACACCAGTCTCAGTCGGCGCGAGATTGAAATGTTGCCGTAAATACCTAATACCAGAAGTTTCATTAATGTTAGGTCGAAAACTGACGCTAATATGGGGTCGTTGTCGTAACGTTGTATATACATAAATGCACACCAGTCTCAGTCGGCGCGAGATTGAATGTTGCTGTAAATAATTGCCGTCTGCTTCAATTCAGACTATTTTTCTTCCGTAGTTCTGATAAAGGCATTCTTTTATCACAATAACGAAACTGCAATAAAATTGATCGGTCGCATATTGACATTAGTACCTGTATTAAACAGGGGCCGAAATTACTGCATTGTTGTTTGGTCGATGAACGGAAGAAAATCAACTTACAAAAAATATCAACCCTGTGCTTTTATGTAGAACATACTATGACAATGCATGACCCTGTCACGTGAAACTAAGTGAGACTGATGTGCATTTATGTATAAAACATTACGACAACGACCCCATTAGCAAAACTGACCTACCCTAAAATTGTCGAAATCAAGGCTGCGGAACAGATGTAGTCAAATTTTTACAGCGATAAAGAAATGCCCACAAGAAAACTTTGTATTAAAATTAAGTTTAGCATCTACCATACAACAGAAATGTATTAATTCGAGCAAAGCGGTTGTTTTTGTAAGTAGCAGGGTATCCGCCATACAGGCACAGGCTCCGTAAAACTTTATTCAATATATGAAGATTTTGTATTATGGGATACCACTTTTGATGACGTAACACAAATTTTAATCAGTATTTCCTAGTAGTACCGTACCGGTAAATTAGCAATGCTGACAGACCTGTTTAATCTCCCAATTTGCACATTAGTCTGCCGATTTGATCCTCGGCACCCAACTATATCCCACAATTTAACCCTCATCTAATCTAACGGTTTGGGCAAATACATGTACCGGTACACATAATGATAAACATTTATTTCATAAGTTTGCCATTGGTAACACACCCGGTACTAACAAGGAAGTCATTACAATTTGTAAGTCTCGTTTTCGTCGCGGCCAAGATTTTGTCTATGTCGGTGTAATCTATATTGTCTATCCTGATTTGGCACCTCAATATATGTGTCTTAATTAATTACCTCCATAGGTGTTTATTACCTGTGATTCTTGCGCCTATGATTAGCTTGCGCTTGTAGTGGCCAATTGCAATTTCAATTAAGTACATATGTGCTCTGAAAATTTGTTAAATGATTATTCTGGTCCATATTTTTTTTTCAATATCGATTGGAGCTAATCCGCTGATCATGGTGCCGAAAAGATTTTTGTGATAGGCCGCCCGTAACTGAAGTTTTTGCCGATTTAATGTTCCATCATGGATTATGCAGGCTGAATAGTTAATGTTCCCTCGTGTGATGTCACATGAGGGATTGCTAGCAACACGCAGTGTCAAACTTGAAAGGCTCAGGCCATTGGCTTTTATCTACCGACGCGCACTGATCGTTTGTACAGAAACGGCTGAACTATCGGAGCTGAAAATTTGTATATAGAGGAAATTTGACCAGGAAAATCTTATTAGATAGGCCCTGTTGGCACCAGTTGTCTTAACCCTTTACCCAACAAAACGGCCAAAAACGCCCATATAAAGCTTCAACAGCCTAAAATATCTTCAGTCTGTCTCAATAACACCATACAAATATGGATATCATTGGAACCGGTTCATTGACCACATTGTTATGGTTACAGTTATGCCATAGGTCGCCTCGCATATATACGAGAATGCATTGGCCTAAAAAAAATCTTTTTACCATTTTTTCTTACATTCTTTAACAATTTTATCATTTTTTCTTACATTTTTTAACAATTTTTATAATATTTTTCTACATTCTTTGACAATTTTATCATTCTTAATATGTTTTAAGCCAATGCATTCTCTTATATATGCGAGGCGACCTATGGTCGGCTCGCATATATAAGAGAATGCATTGGCACAGGGCCGTTCTGTTGGGTAAAGGGTTAAAAGGGCACTCATTATTGATTAAATAAAATAATTAATTATATAACCAAAATGGTTGCAATCTGGTCGGTGAAAATTGAAACATGGGGGTAAATTGAATCATAAGAGTGTCAAGAGTTAGATGCCGTCGACTGCAGACAACTTAAAGGGGCAAATATGAGCATTAAAGAGCGTTCCTTGTCAACTTCGAACATATGTAGGAAAATTGGTACATATGGGTCACCACTCACCTGACCAGGGGAATGCCATGGTAAAATATGATTCAGACTTAACTTAGACTAATTGACAATTTCTGTTTTTCAGGTTAATATGCATATCAATAATCTATGGTTTGCATGAAAAAGAAGCATTTGCTTGTGATGGCGGTGACTTGCTGGAAACTTTTTTCATTGGTGCCATTGTTTTGTTGGTATTGACTCTGATCATTTTAGCATGGATGGTACATCTTAGTTGCAGAGGGACCATAGTCTTCCATCAACCAAGAAATCATTTGGATAAAGTGATATATTTACGCTTAGCTCTCGCACTTCCTGAAGCTGCTTGGAACATTCTTGGTGCTATTTGGGCATTTGATGATTCAAACGGATGTGATATTAGTGTTGTTTACACTGTCAAGGCTGCTGTTATTACTGGATGGGTTATTTTCCTGGTGGTTATAGTTGTTTTTTTAATAGTCTTTGATCCGCTGGGTGGTTACCACAAACACAATGTTAGTACGAGCAGAAGTAGTGTGGGTATTCAACTCGCTGAGAGAGCAAGATCAGCTACAAAGAAAATGTGGGAGGCTAGGTGAGTAAGAATGTTTGTAAATGTGAATTGGGTGCCGATACCTGTCACAGGAGCTTGAAATTAAGAAGCATGACCAAATTTGTGTACTTGAGTATGTTTAGCATACATGTGTATACGGTACCCTTTATTCAAATTGGATAATTTGCCATACATTTCCCTTTAAATATAGATCTATAGAAGATGGTACGGTATAGAAATGGCTATATAGACATCCACTATTGTGTCTCTTTAACTCTTTCGATGCCAAGCTCGCATAAATGCAAGTTACCCAGTCGCTGCCAAATACGCATTTATGCGAGTTCAGGGGTGCACCTGGTTTATGGTTCGTAATTATATTGTTTTGTTGCATTACAACGGGGGTTCATTTATTTTATGTAGAGTGCTGGTGTGCGCTGACAATTTAGAAGAAAGGTCAGTCAAAGTCATGCTACTCCTGAAGTTCTATGAGTACAGTCTGAGCCAGAATATACCATTGACAAATTAACTTTTGGTGGGATGCGATATATGAGTGGAAAATAAACATAATTGACGGCCTCCTTTCTGCTGATCAGTTTAGCGTCCAAAAATTCTGTCGGAATGAGGTCGGTGAAAAATATGGAATAGTAGCCGGAATATGGTCAACTGGTGAAGCATTAATTAATGGGATAGAACACGAGAACAAAAAACAAACATTTAATCATATATGAATTGAAAAAAAGTAACGAAAAACATAAATTAAAGCAAATCCAAGATGGCCACCAATGGCACGTGATCCCTATGACCTTGAATGGGTCTCCACGTCGGGGCAGGTGATAGGTCATTGTCATATATACCCACATGTGAAGTTTCAACTAAATACACCGATAATTACCCGATAGTCATTGCATTACCCACATATACATAAAATACTTGTATTTACACCCAGAATGCTTGGCACTGGGGAGTATTTCCGTGTGGCGGGATGGCAGCGAAAGAGTTAATACGTGTAGCGGTATGTGCTGGTTTCTATCCATTTATTATTGTTGCATATTTTGTTTTTGGCACTGTTCACACATGTTATGCCATTCCCGGCTTGCAATACTATTTAATGTTTTGTTTTTATTGTCACACAGCGAGCGAGACAATTTATGGCCGCAGGTGGTCTTAATCCTATAGTTTTTGCACATGCTTTCGAATAGGTTTCCAATTGAGCTGAACTTTACTCAAACAGAGAATGAGCAGACCAGACCATTTACTCTGTTAACCAGTTGTTATATTGACTCATCTGTTGACAGCGTCTGTGGGGGGTGCAGTGCAAGAACCAATTCTGCTACAATCAAAACAAACTGCTGATCTGACCTAAATATAGTCATTAGGCAGGGCACAGCATAGCCCATGTGAACAGTACCGTAGGTATCGGCATCTGTGTCTAAAGGCATATTCACCTAATTTGATAATTTAGGTGCCAGTATATGATGACAGTATCAGTTCTTGCATAGATGTATACTAATTTCTTATATACCAATAGGTGCTGGATAGTTTCTCTCTGGGTATACAGTAATGCTCTAAATAATCAAGTCATTACCCATAATTCTGCTGTGATTAAGGAGTCGATTATTTAGAGCATTACTGTATTTACTTGGATCATTTATATGCCAGTATCTATCATTGCATATGATGCTGTATAAGTTATTCATGTTTACTGATTTAGGTGCCAGTATCTGTCCTTGTTACAAGTATAATTTATTCTTGTTTTTTTAGGTGCCGATGTTTATGCTGCTGTGCTGGTTTTGATGATGAACACAACAATGCATTTAGTGATATTGCTCAACTGTTCACCGACTTTTTTGAGGTTTGTTTATATTCTAAAATGTTGGTCCCAAAGCAATTCTCTGATATGATAAAATGTATAAACAAAACCAGATGTTTGGTGATTAGGTAGCTATACATGTGCCATATACAGAATGGATAGGATAGGATACACACACACAGCTATACATTACACAATAATGTGTTCTAAATTCTGTCACATAGTGTGGTGGATGGCATAATCTGGCAAGACTATCTTCATGCTGCTATTCCCTCTGCGGTAAATTTAAATTAATTCGTAAGATGGCCACGAGTGAGCCGCATACATATTTGATATGTGTTCTATGAGTTAAGGGCTTCAAAAGTGTGTGAAAAGGGATATACATGAGAGTTGACAGCCTTTGTCCATATAAGTTAACAATATGAGCACATGTTGTCTCAAATAGATGCAATTTGTGTTTACAGATAGCATGCAAGTGGAAAGCAGTCAATAAAAGTAAAACAATATTAAAGTGACTTCTTTGCAAGTCTTCCCTGTGAAAAAGTTATATAATTTGTGACATTGATGTGGTTGAAAAGCAGGAAGTTTAATGCACTGGAAACTACACAAAAAGTGCACACATTTTCTCCAAAATGTTGATTCAGAGAAGAAGGAATTTTTTTTATTTGTTTAAAAGCATATAAATTTGATAAATATATTCACAAATACATATGGAATTGAGGCACAAGTTTTTAAAAATTACATGGAGCCTCGCTCCTGATACATCTAAAACAAATACATGAAATGGAAATTGGTTGTGTATTGCTGATACTCGATAAGGACAAAACAGTTTTGTTGTGTTCTGTTTAGTTTTACTTAACATTCCTGACAAATAATTGGTCTAAGAAATAATTCTAAAATGGCCAAAAAAATATGAGAATGGCCCAAATATTTTGCAAAATTTAACCAAATTTCTTTAGTTTTACATTGTGGCAAGTCTGCAAACAACATGAATTGATTGTTGAATGTCTAGTTGAAAACAAGGTCCAGATAACAAAGAATATTTTATATTGGAAATGAACTATTTTAAACATGACCTGTTTGTAATAATAATTGGCCAAGCTCTTAAAACTATAATCTTAACTTCAAGTCTCCCTGTTCTGAACCCCTAGGCTGAGGCCTGATCTTAAGTATTAATACAATTTATACATAGAGCACGCCACTATTAAAGCAAATCCTACCCTTTTAGCCAATGCAAAATTTCTGACCTAGGCCTTGGAAAATTCCTGCTAATTAATAGGGCTGGACATCCGATTATCTATTTAATAGGATATAGATGCTGTGCCAACAGATGTCGCTGCTGGACTAATTCTGGTGCGTGAAATCCAAATAAAGAAACAGACCCAACTAGCATCAGTAACAGTTGATTCTTCCATTCCTAATGGTGCAACAGGTGGTGCATCTACCTCAGGCGCTCAGCCTGATGCCACACCTCCAGACATCAAGGACTGGATGACATTACACAACATGAACCATTACATGAAGTTCGCCATGGCTAGTTATGGCTGGCCGCTCTTCATGATGATGAATCTCTCTACTGGACTCTGTCGACTCTGGTCTAATCTCAGGTATGTCATCAAATTTCTTTCAACATTAAAATATTTTCCCTGAATTATCCATTTAAGAATTATGCTGGAATTTTGTTGTTATGTGTTCATGAAACTAACTTTTGTAGGTTGCAAATTTTGCCTCCCTCTAAGGGTGATATGTTAACTCAATCTTCCCATTATTATATGTGACAAGTTGAAAGTCCCAAATAAGATTTCCAATATATAGACTATACTTAATATGATTGATTACTGATTCTCGTGACTATAGAAGGTCATCTGTTACCGATGTTGCTAAATTGCACAAAGTCTATTATTTTCAATGGAAGGGGAATAACACTATATATTTAGATATACAGTTATTCCCCTTCCATTGAAAATAAAACTATAGTGTGAATTCTGTTGCATTCTGGGAGGCATAACGGGGGGATTTATTTTATGATGTCAGCTATTTTCTATTACTCTATGGGCACCTTCTGAGACACAGATGTTCCAAATGGTGATGAATTAAAGTATTTTAATCATATCTTATGGCATAGATTGTTATTAATACCGTATATCAAGGCACTATAAAAAAATTATTCGGTGACTCCAAAATTAAGTGGGCCATTAAGTCTATCAATTGACTGAAGTTCAGGAAGCTTCATATTCCTAAACGTTAAGATCTATAACTCATTTAGTTACACTATCATTAAGTTATGCTATTCAATTGAGGAATGTACCATATACTTTTGTAGATGCTGTGGATGTAAATCATTGGGGGCACATATAATAAGGGATAATTGCTGTTTCTGTAACATAGCTGCAATTAAAAAGTTTACTGGATTGGCCGATGAGGATCTCATATATACAAGCTTCCATAATAAAGTAAGTTGAGGACTTTATTTAATAAATGGTTTCTCCCATATGTTATAAAAATGTACACTGGAATGGTCTATTATTCCTTAGGGAACTACTTGTCAATGAGTAAATTTAGTAAAGCAAGTGTTAGTGGGGAAGTTGATTACATTGACAGATATTTTTTACACGCCTGTTCCTGAAAAAAACACTGCTCCGTCATCTCAGGCCGTCATCTTTTTCAAGCGATTCCATACATGTGTGTGGAATCGGACGATGGTGCAGCCTGCTTTTGAAAATTATGATTATTCTGTTCTTTTCAGTGAATGGTTGTTTTGTTTTTAATTCTCATTTACATTAACAATTACAGATTTATGAAGTGCCATTCTATGTAGCCATTGATAGAAAAAGAGAGGCAATTGTAGTTTCCATTCGAGGAACATTATCCTTAAAGGTTTGTTTTAATGCTTTAGATCAGTATATTTTATTGACGATAGATTGTTGTCCTCCATATGACAAATGATACTTATAAGATAGTGTATTAGATTACTTTCTTTATTTTAAAGGCAAGGAAAACTTTTATTTTCCTGATGTTCATCACATGGTCCAAGAAATGAAGTTGATCCAAAGTTACACATCTATCCTCTCAACAAAATGGAGCTTGAAATAAATTTTAAGTTAAACTAATCGGCAATGTTTGCCGGATCTTCAACTTTGGAAAACCCACCTGCGCTGAACAGCCGAGCGTAATTTAAACATTTCCTGAACAAGCATTTACTTCAGATACGTTTTTCTTGTGGACATGTTGAAATTGTGATAAAAATTTAACTTTTTCACCAAGAATAGATTCATATAAAGTTAAGAAACTTTAAACTGAATGTGAGAAAGCAGTCATTGGCCATGCAAGTTTTAGGACAGTGAAAACAAATATTAAAACTCTCAGCTTGCAATTCATTCCTTCTTCAATTATTGTAAGTACTTCAAAAGTCACTGCTTTGTCAGTGCATCAGTTTCAATGCATTCTGAACTCGACATTATGGCAAGTTTATTTGCGTAACTACTACCGAGACATGCGAGGTTTGCGGAATGGATAGTTCAATTAACTATTGTGGTAGATTTAGTACTTCTCATTGTTGCACACGACGTGCACCTTTACGTCCATATTAGTTATATACGGATGTCATAGCAGCGAAGAGGTTAACTTTATTGCACAAATTTGTTGTGATCCGATGGTAAAATGAGAACCGTTCGGCATCACACAACTGTGTTGCTCTATGTTTATGGCACACTCTGAATAGAGGTGCCATGATTATTGATTTTGATAATCGATAATCGGTCATCAATAATCGACTATAATAGATTAATCGTACCTATAATAACATCAGTGGAAGTATTTCATAATATGGCCTATTGGCTGGGTGCTGGTTAACTGCACTGTCGCTGGTTGTTTGAGGCATTGATGTAATTTTTACGTTAATAAAGTGCATGATAAACCACTGTTAATGACCAAAGGACACAATGAATTCAATACAGCACAGTTCTCGGCGACAGGGTCCGCGCTGGACCGAAAATTACTTTTGCCAAATGAAAATATTTTTTGCCAAATTCGTTTAGAAGTTTCCAAATGCTATCACCGATAGAATTAATTTATACAACACAGAGTCTTATATTTTGGTAATCGCTATTTGAACGACTTACGATATCAATAGGAAAGCCGTTAAAGTTACTCAATCTGATCAGACGCTCCTAAATTACTATTCCTTTTTTCCGGGGTAACAAATATTTGATTCGAGTCGAGGAACCCACCCATCAAAGCTCGGAGTGATTAGATATTGATGTTTGAAATGTGCTGTTTCTATTGTTTGTGGCCCAATCTTTTCGAGGACCACGTTCTAAAAACGGACAAATTGCGGTTGTAAGATGGATAACTCTACAATTAAGTGGTTATTATTATTAATGTTGATAACTTTTCCAAAACACCACTAATATACAACTATAGTGTAATCCTGAAATGATTGACCAATTATTTTCAACTATCTTGATAAATTAATAACAGACTTGCCAACACTTTTGCCAAATGACAATTTTTTTTCCAAATGTAAATTATTTTTGCCAATGGCAAATTTGGCAAGTGGCAGCGCGAACCCTGCTCGGCAAGTTTATGGTTATAATATTTGTGAGTTCATTAAAACGAATGTAACGATTAATTTCAGTGTTAGATCCAAACAATATAAAAGTAGGAATGCAAACAATATAAAAGTAGGAATGCACAATGGATAGCTAGTGGTTCCTAAAACAAGGAAACTATAAGTTTCATCAAACTTCCAGAGCGTGGATAACAATCACAAAGGTGTGCCCCCACCCGCAAATTGCAGGACTCAGAACAAGTTAAGTATTCGATAATATCAAGTTTCATTCAGCATTCACCACATGATACGTGTTAGCCTGTACTAGTAACATATGAGTATACTTATGCAAACAAAGTATACTCACAAGTGACATTGTGGAGAACATCGCTGACTAAAATGCCGTAGGTTCCCTGGTTTCCAGAGAATGTTAATCAACTCCTCACTGGTCCAATCAGATTGAAGGGTGAGTGCATTCAGTTCATTGAACACGGTGACAGTCGGCACACTTTGTAGAATATACAACGACCCGAAGAGTAACCATGTCGCATCATCAAATGAACTGCCTACTGTTTGCAACATAAGTTAGTACTACTCATGTTTTCGGAATCTCATTGATACGCGATCAAAGGTTGTTAACCCTTCGGTTGTAGATTAAACTGTGTAAAACAAACACGGTATTCAATAATACCTGGCATTTTCCGACATCGAAATAAATAATGCAGATTAATCGATGATGGAAATGATAATCGATTATCGGCTTTATCAACGGTTCATCGATTATACGATTAATCGTGGCACCCCTAACTCTGAAGACAGTAGCTTGTAGTATATGGAAATGTAGGTTGATATTGCTTTATTAAATTGAACAGACTTGTGATATTAGATTATACATCATAATTTATAGAAGACATTTTCTGTTACAGTTGACATCATCGATGAGGATTGTCAACATAATCGGTTTGTATTGTCCAAGGGCAAGACAAACATTTTCATTGAACGTTTTGAAATCTTCTGTATTTTGCTGTATTTCGCAAAAATAAACCAATGGATATGCAATAAATAGAGAGTAATCAATTGGTTCCGAGAATTATGTTAAATAATTCTCGAGAGACGTCGGTAAGAAACGAGTTTCTCGCCTCAAGTGAATTATTCAACGTAATTCTCGGAACTAATTGATTACTCTATATATTACACTTCTGCATCAATTTGGTTTGCGAAATATGATTAAAGCACCAGAATTAATGCATAAAAGTCCCGATGCAGAGAAAGATCAACCATCGAAAATTCAGTCTAGATCGGTAAGCGACGTATTAAACGTCAATGACGTTACGAGAAATGACATAATTCTCTAGTGACATTACCATTTTTAATTAATGGCATTTTCAATGGAAATCGTGCATAGGAGTGTAATAAATATATTTTCATTCAGGATGCTCTCACAGATCTGACTGCTGACT
This sequence comes from Siphonodentalium dalli, assembly GCA_032622095.1. Taxonomy (NCBI): domain Eukaryota; kingdom Metazoa; phylum Mollusca; class Scaphopoda; order Gadilida; family Siphonodentaliidae; genus Siphonodentalium; species Siphonodentalium dalli. The sequence continues at coordinate 146,901,523 of CP136065.1, read as the reverse complement.
GTTGTACAATGGACATCGGTAGCAGCCAGTCATGTTTGTCACATAAAGGTATTCACTGTGCTGCCATGTTTGTCAAGCAAAAGCTTGAGGAACTAGAACTGTTAGAGCAAGCCTTCCAACATGCTCCGGTAAGTTCATTATTTATATGCAATCTTCATGAGACTCTATGTGCGCTCGTGGTTTAAGCTAGCTAAATATATTTTATTAAAGATATTTCCTGTATCCTCAATCATGTCACAGAGTTAACAAATATTTCTTGGTTTCCTAACGTAATTACAAAGCTTAATTAAAGGCATTTCACCAAATCACAAACAGTTTGTGATTCAGTACGGTTCCTTTAAACTGTGTAAGTATATTAGTAACTGAGATTATTACTCATGATGACAAGGCAGTGAATAATATAAATTTGAAAATTCATTTTGAGTTGGAAATATCGTTAAATATTGGGAACTTTATAGTTACATTGATGCGACGTCGCTTGTTGCTGTCAATAAATTCCTACACTCGACTTTCACTTCCACCCTAATGTAATTATCCTATTTAAATGCATTAGCATTTTGGAAACCAATGGGAAAATATTATAGAAAATGAAGTCGATGTAATTATAACATAAATTATAAACATAAAATTAAAATTTTAGCAATTGGATTTACTATTAATTTATTTAGTTTGCAATTTCTGAGGGAAGCACCACAGTCATTTGATTATTCTCATTATGTTTTTCTTGATTAACCCCTTCATGATGGGAGCAGTGCTGGTGCAGCATTAATGATCCTGTGCCAGTGCATTCTCTTATATATGCGAGTCTCCCATGGGGAGCCTCACATATTATTAGAGAATACACTGGCTTACAAAGTCAAGGTAAATATTATTAGGCTAATGCATTCTTTTACATATTCGAGGCTCCCTATGGGAGACTCGCATATATAAGAGAATGCATTGGCACAGGATTTTCGCAAAAATTAAAGAAGCTCCAGTCATGGAAGGGTTACCGGTAGTATTTGATACCTCTGAATTAAAGACGAAAGTTCAGGAAAGAGATACACCATCTTCAAACTATTTCCTATTTTCTCTCTCCTTGTAGAACTGTCGTCTTGTGATAACCGGACACAGTCTGGGAGCTGGTGCTGCAGCCCTTCTTGCCATGGCTCTTAAACCAAAATACCCTGATCTGATATGTTTTGCCTTTTCTCCACCAGGTGGCCTCACATGGTATGTACACAATATACATTATTATATTGGTTGTTTATAAAAACCAATTAGACATACCAGGAGATTCAAGCAATAGATAGTTCAGTGCGAAAAGATCAACATTTAAAGTGATGTGAAACACTGCAGTAGGGTGATCAAATAGAAATTGAGAATAATCTTGCTCAAAGTAGTTATTTTTTTTACAAATATTAATCCAAATTGATAACACACACCATCATTTTTATTTATTAATTAAATGCATTGACTCTCAGTGGCAACATCATTTGTGTTAGTTTATCACTAATTGTGTTCTGAATCGAGAAGTAAATATTTTCAATTGAGCATAGTTCAGATGATGTTTTCTATGGAGTGGTATGGTCGATTTCTTGATTCGGCGATGTTGGTAGAATTCCCCAGATTGGCATAGCGCATGAGTACTAACTTATTAATTTCACGCACCTGACCAAGTCCATAAAATGTCTTTAAAGAATTTCATTTCATTTTGATACTGAAATGCGCCTGTAGCTGGATGTGGAGGTCAAATAACAAAATCAAACCTTTCCAAATGGTCAAAGCAATGAATTCATTGTTAATTTTGCAGTAATTTTTGAAATTTTACACAAAAGTATATAATTCAATTCTAGTTATTAATATACTCTGATTTCAGCTCATCTGCCAGTAAATATATGCAGGATTTTGTGTGTTCAGTTATCCTTGGGAAGGATATTATTCCTCGGCTTAGCATAGCTACAATGGAAGACTTGAAGATTAAAATGCTGAGAAGTATAAGAGACAGCAATCTTCCTAAGGTTGGTGCAGCGTTTCAGATTAAAATAGGTCTAAAGTACAACATGATAAGGCTTTGTGAAATTCATCCTTTTTCAGGGTTGTGCCATAGCCATGTGATCTATGCTGTTGGAAATTGCAGACAACATCATCGCAATTAGATCTAGCTGAAGTGGGCGTAGGTTCGACTACTGTTACAGGTCAGCCCGAGAATTCACTTGTACACAAATATTCGGCAGTGAGTTTTAGGGCTAATTTCATCATGAAGGATATATATACATGTACAGTTATTCTGATGCACCCATCTCTAAGTTCCAGTTATGAATTATGACCTACTGCCAAGGCTTGAAATAAGTGGTCGGTCACGGTCAATGACAGTCACCAAAACAGCTTTGACCGACACAATTTGCGTCTGGTCGGACATTTTGTCTGACAGCATATTTATACTCCCATCAGATAAAATATAACTGGATAAGACATTTCAGTCAAGTTATTTTTCCTTCTTTGCAAATCTAGATCGAACAAAACCATTAGATATGTGAATGTATAATGTAGTTTCATATGACTATATCAGATATCGCGTTGTTCTTTAATCGCGTAAGCAACTCAGAAGTTTCGTTTCGTTTAAAGTTCGGTTCGTAATTATTGGCTTACCATTCACCTTTTAACACTTCCGTTTTAAATCAAGATCATTTATACGATTTTTTAAATAAGAATTAATAAACAAAAAATGCCTATACTCCTTATCTAGCAGTAGGATAGATGTACGACAGTTTAAAGCAGTATTTAATGAAATGAATAATGAAATGTGGGATCACTGGTCGAACAGTTCACAAATGAATTTCTGAATTGGCGGAGCACAATCTTGTTCGGTGGTTGCAATTCGAGGCAGACAAGAAGGGGTTGTTAGTTGTTACCCACTTTAAAATGAAAATACTGCATCTCCGAAGTCAAGGAAAAAACAAAATTTTAAAGGACTTTAATAGATCTTGGGTTGATGGATCGACAATCTCTGTCTGAGGAAGGGCTTTTGATTTCACTACACCACATTGTTTTGAATGGTATTGTAAACACAATACCACTGAACTTGCTGAAGGAAAGCAATCATGCATAACAGCATGTGACATGATGTAACACTGCATTGGTTTACTGCTAGATTAAAGTACATTGACACTGATTGTGAAAAGTGTTTTTTTGCCGACAGAGGTAATCTCTTTGATGTCGGCTGATTGATACAATGTCATTGAAGCCAGTGGCTGAACTGGAATCAAGGGGTTTCAATGACAATGTGAATACTAGTGAATAGCGAATGGTCATTACGTTGAATAGTGGTTGTTGATTAATGAACAATGGGGATGTTGTAAACCCATTGTATGCTATATATAATTTACATAATCATTTCATTCGATATCAGTATAATAACTGTTACTTGATATTCTTAAGACTTCAAATAGATCCGGCCGGTATTGGAGAGATAGAACAACATTATGACAGATATATTTTAAACTATTTGTTTGCAAAACAATTCAAATATCCACCGGTAAATCCCAGGCAAGTTTGGTCAAATTTGGAAGGCGACTTCGTTTTTACCTTTCGGACATTCGAGGGCGAAGTCGCTGACTTGAAGGCGAGATCTTTGCCCCAGTCGCCTCCTAGCTTGGGGCCTGACTCTTATGATTTATTTGTTGCGATCTCACATTGTGTTTAAATTTTTCCGCCAAGGAGAAGCCCTCAACTGAACTATATGGATTATTTTCCTCGGCCTTGTGTTATCAGGAGGGTTAAAATTTATTGTCCGTTTATTGCCTACTCGGGTCAGTCAGTGCTCGGGATTAGCTACGCATGAATGCGTCTCGTGTAACTCTCGCGTGAGTCTCGCTTCTAACAATCCATCTAGTCAGTTTTTAATTCCTCCTCCAGCTATCGGACGTGGTTAATTTTAAGGAAGTATTATTCTGTATTGCGCGTTATCAACTCAATATTTATTGTTGATAACAACTTGCAATTTATCCGTTGCTTACCCAGTCTTTTAATACAAAATTTACGAACTCGCAGAAACTCTTCGTTTCATTGTATGCGCGAATTCCGTGTTTTTTATCGACACATTTCGTCTACGAATTTGTGATTGAATTTGACAAAAACACTGTTGGAATCACGTTGGCATATTCGCCATTGACGGCCATTTTGACTCAGATGCACATCGTTTACTTATGGCCAACCTATATTGCATTATTGTGCAACATATACGGTGGCATGACTCGTCAAATTTCGGAATCCACGTGGTGCGGTATGCGGAGTAGCCTAATTTCGCGCTACACATTCTATTTCCTGCGAATCTTCGCCCCGTTCAGGTTATGAATACTGCCATATCATATATGCAACAGCTATGTTAGTGCGCAGAACGTTGTCCAGGACAGAAATATCTCCTTTGGCACTAATTTACATGAATATATAACAAAGATAGAACTTGTTACCTGATGTAATTTCTTTTGCCTCAACTAATTGTATTTTGTAAGTTGACGTTGAGCAACTGGAACTTCATCGACGTTTGGGAAATGATTATCGAAGAACATCATTGTACATATACATTATGTCATTATCATTAATTGTGCTTAAGCGATTAATATTTGCAAATCTTAGCTAGCCCGAATGTCTTAACATGAGGGCTTGTATTTGGATACTTGGAACGTTGGCGCGGATGTTAGTGACTTCACAATATTTATTTGACAATCCTGACTCTGTTCTTGCGATTCCATTCACTTTCCATCATTGTATCAATGGAATAATAGTTAGAAACAAGGCGATTCTGTTCGTTATACATCTAGTATTATATGACCTGTGTCAAATAATGCTGTAATACTATAATAGTCTCTTTCTTTACGTACATGTATAGTATGAGTTGACAGTGTCCGTTGCTACGACTCGTGCAACTGGTTTGATTGTGGAATAGGATTATCAGACACACGATTTGAGAACAAGGATTTCGTTTCTAGTTTACATTATCGAATGGCGATCTCCATCAAATCATAATCTGACTTTCTCTCGGCGACAATTGTGTCCGTTTCTTTGCAATTACTTACTGTATTTTGCTGAATGGGTTCCCCTGTTCCAAGACTGCACAGCCATGCAAGCGCAGTAGCCTGAACATTCAGCTATAGTTTGCTTACCTATACAATGTTCATTCCGTCCGTGGTCAGAACTCTTTGGTGACATTTTGGATGAGATCCTTGTTGCGAGCCTACTGGCCTACTTGTGGCAAGTCGCCTTATCCGATGTGACCTGGCATGAACTGTTATCCTCAGACATTAGTGTTTATCGATACATTCAACATTCATTGGTCCATTAATCAGGACCAATATGGTATCAGTGTCTCATCGCCACAAAACCGGTCAAATGGTGAGCATGACACATGTATGGCCAGCCGTAATAGTTCCATACCAATGGTATCAGTGCCTTAAATGCTCAATGACATAAGAACTGACTATAGCCTTCACTCACGTATAAAGCACAGTTCCATAACATTCATTTATATTGCGCAGGGCCGCTGCCACTATAATTTTCAACAGAGACCAACGCATGGCTTTTTTCTTTCTATTGCCTCATATCCAATTGATTATCGGGCAAATAACAAAAAGGACAGCATTTGTATTGTCACACAAATTAAGTGCGTTTACATGAACAGCATTTAGATTTATATTGCGCATGACCACGGCAGGCCTGCGTATTGGAGGCACACGACGGTTCGGTTCACATGACGGTTGCGAAATCTAGGTTGCGCCAAGGTTATGTGAGCCTCTCGCGATACTGATTATAACTGTTTGTGTAACTTATGGGTACCTAAGGACAACCAGACAGCCGACTAGTATGTTACGGCTTGCGTATATTTTGCATTCCGCAGACCTGCCAGTGCCGATTTCAGAAGAGTCCAAAACATATCTCTTCTCCTTCTATTACTAAATATCCATATGATTATCTGGTGAATAGAATACCTAAATGACTAACACAAATGACAGCTTTTGTATCATCATACATATACAGCGCCGTTCCGCAAGAAGCCTCTATATCGTGTATGACCACTGCCCAGTACCAGTGACTGGCAGGGTTCTACTATCGTTGATTCGGAAAACCAATCTTCATGGGCGCATGCCTCAGCACCTGAGCCTTAGGGTGGGGAAGACTCGTCATGTGCCGCTGACAGCGCACCAGCCAACCAGCCTTCAGTTCTTCCCAGATGAAAATGCAGCTCAAGCTCTCATTTTCTCTCACAATTCAGAAGACGGATGTAATTGCATCCGTAATATAATCGTTCGTTGTGTTTCTCTCAAATTAAATGTCTTTGTGGGATAGACCTCGATACATGCATGTTTAGTTGCACTTTCACATTCCCATACTTTAACTGCGATGGGACCGGTTTTTAAATATACCTCCAATAGTTTAAAATTGAATCAACGGTTACTGTAACCATGCACATTCTGTCAAGAGGGAAGAGGGCAAAGTTTAATGCTCGTGAATTAGAGAATTACAAGTGCATACGGGTGCGAGTACAATTGCTCCTGTCATCTGGGAAGGACTGAGACTTCTGACTCTTCCCCACGGTCCATGGCCCGCTCCATTACGAGAGTGGGTCTTGTCCCCCTGGAATCATTCTCCCTCGGGATATCTCCAGGCCTGCTCTACCTTCGGAGGACTTTCCGTACGCGTATAAAACATTCTCCTCACCATAAGCAAGGGCACCGCAAAAACTGTTCTTGCACAGGAGAAATCGGTTCTCATCGTCCTCTTCGCCGAGAAGTGACAGTATCTTACCTGCAGTTTAATTTCTAGCAGGTAAGACCACGTGGCCACATAATGAACGGAATTTACCTTATTAACATTATTTTGCATTAACTAACAAAATGTTTTGTGTATTACGCTTGCTAATAACTAACAGAATGTCTTGTCTCGCTTATAGTCGACGAGATTCGACTTTGATGGCCACACACCGTGCGGGTTGCTCAAGAAATAAACGCGGCAATATGCGGTATTGTCATTGTTGGATGAGGGCCCGTTGGTCCATGGTTAAACAATTTGAGCAAACGTACCAGTCTTACCTCGGGCAGGACCAGTTCGGCCCCCCCTGGTCATGCATCAGCAGACTTTGGGTGGCAGCGTGCAGTTCTCGGAGATTCGGGCAACCAATCCTCCAGAACACCCGCACACTCGCCTTTGGAGGCTGTTCTGGGTGGGGAAGTCTCGATGTCCGGTGCCGCTCAATGCGCTCCAGCCAAAAGGCCTTCTGACGCTTCCCCACGGCGCTGTGGCCCACCCCATTACGAGGGTCGGTCTTGTCCCCCTGGAAACGTCATCCCACGTGATACGTCCAGGCCTGCTCCTCTGCCGTCATGGGATCCTAGTGGTATGTCATCAACGTTTATTCCAGCTTGTCTGGACCACCTGCATTCGGGAGATTCGGTGGGGGGGTTTTCTCTGGTCAAATGGATCCTTCTAATTTTATCTTTTTGCTGACCTTCTGGCATTGGGGTGGGCCAAAGGACCTTAACTTCAACTGCAAGAGCATTTATACCTCGTTCGAGCCATTCCCCAAGTGGGCTTCCCTATAGTACCTTATCTCAACCTGATTCAGGGTGTTCTGTTGCTGTGGTCGATACTGACATGCTTCCTATACTTCTCATGGCGTCTGATGGCTTTGACGATGGGCAAGAATCACGGAAAAGAGAAATAAGAAGAAAAAAGAAGCCGATGGTGGTTCCCACTGTCGGTTGAGGATTCTGTCGTTCCTAAAGAACTCGCTTTGCGTATGGAAACGACATGGGTCGATCTCTTGTACAATACTTCATCACAGGATATGTGTCAACTGACTTACACAAACTTTGCACAACTGTACCAGTCTTTACCTCGGGATGAACCAGTTCGAGCCCCATGGTCCTGCACCAGCAGTCTGTGGCAGGCGGGGTGCCGTTCTCGGAGATTCGGGCAACCAATCCTCCAGGACAATCGCACCCGAGCCTTTGGAGGCTGTTCTGTGTGGGGACGACTCGATGTCGCATACTGTCAATAGCGCTTTCTATTTTGGAAGATATCTACAGAAATCACTCTCATCACATGAAAAGGAGAAGAAGATGCAGTGAAGTCAGCAGCAGAAGAAGAAGTCTCTACTTGCTCGGTTTCTAGCTGGCGCGTATGGTGTGGCACTGCCTGGGACGTTTCTTCCTAAAACCAGGGGGGGGGGCAGGTACAAGCTTGAGCAATACTGGAATCTGAATTTATGAGCTCTTTCACATAACATATCAAGGCTGATTCATGACTAAATCACATTTACATGAAATCTGCTTTCGGAAGAGTACATTCCCGTCAAACTGGGATATTAAATTTATTGCTCGTTGCCTCCTCCTGGGCTTGCATTCTAATCCATATAGTTCAGTTGAGGGCTTCTCCTTGGCGGAAAAATATAATTTTTTAAAGTAAAATTACTTTTTCCTTAAGGGAAGCCCGAAACTGAACTATCAGAGATCCCTTCCATGGCGGTGCCGTTCCCAACCCCGCGACTCGCAAATCCTATGATTCGGTCGGAAAATTAAAAACTGACTAGATGGATTGTTAGAAGCGAGACTCACGCGAGAGTTACACAAGACGCATTCATGCGTAGCTAATCCCAAGCACTGACTGTCCCGAGTAGGCAATAAACGGACAATAAATTTTAACCCTCCTGATAACACAAGGCCGAGGATAATAATCCATATAGTTCAGTTTTGGGCTTCCCTTTAAGGAAAAAGTTAATTATATAAATTTTTATTGTTGTTCCTCCATTATAACCAAGTCTGAGTTTTGTGTGCCTGTCGTTTGCAGAATGAGATCCCCAGAGGGTGCATTTAGTAATGCTATCCCGCATGGTGGGCTAGCATCACTAAATTCACCCTCTGGGGACCTCATTCTGCTTAGGCCTCATCTTCTCTAGAAAGTTTCTTTATTATCAAATTTCTAAACTTCTTCACATAGTTTCTATTTCATTTTTAGTTTAGTTTCTCTATGTCCCCAAATTGGCAGATGATGCATAATCGAGGTTCCCAATGGTTGTACATTACAATATTCACCATTTGGAACTTCAATCTGAGTCTATGTCTCCCATAGCAGATGAGGCCATGTGGAATGAGGTCCCCAGAGGGTGAATGTGGTGATGCTAACCTGCTGTGCAGGATAGCGTCACTAAATTCACCCTTTGTGGACCTCATTCTGCAAATGACAGGCACACTAAACTCAGGCTTATTATAACCCGATGAAGGTTAGCTCTGAGAAGCTTTACACTTCTTAAATAAAACTCCAGGTCTTAAATGGTGTTTAATTCAAACCTCTGTAGTATAATCTACATTGATAGAATAAAACAATGATTTTAGTTTAAAGTGGGCACAATTAAATTTGAATGCAATTTGCAGTGTATTATTAAGGGATGTAAGTTTTCAGGGTTTTTTCTTTCTTTTATTCTTTTGAGCTTATTCTTTGTTTTTTCTATATATAGATTAAAATTTTCAATGAAAATCTCAAATAACTGGCTGTTCCCGTGACAACCTGTTCTATTGCGGACAAAAATACCATAAGAGTATCATGTCCCATCCCAGCATTTCGGATGACATATAAAGCCTAAACGTTGTAGTTTATGATCTATGAATATTATTTTGTTTGCAGTATAAGATATTGATGGGGGGTTGCTGTGAAAGACTACAGTTATTTAGCAGTGGTGATCAAACTAATCAGAGGTTGATAGATGGAACTAGTCCATCATTCTACACTATCACTCAGTCAGGACTAGATGTAAGTAGGCCACTTTTTTTTATTTATCGGTATTTCGATAATTAATTAACAAAAAAAATAAACAAAAATTGCCTTAGTTCTGTATTGATGAGTTGCCTGTGCCAAAACATTTTTGAATAATTCTTGACAGATGTAGTCTTGCCAATCACATGATGCAACAACATTGTCTTCTATCTTTTCATTGTGACTTTGAAAGTCTTTAATATTTGCTCAAAAGATTGATTAACCAAATGGTGTGTTTTGATCGTTGCAGATTTCAGCTCCAAACGAATTCATTCTTCTCTGTCAATAATTGACTGCTAATGTCTGAATTGGACTGTGTCATGCCTCTTAACCCTTCCATGACTGGAGCTTTCAGAAATTATTTGAATACCCTATGCCAATGCATTCTCTTAATATATATGCAAGTATCCCATAGGGAGCCTCGCATATATAATAGAATACATTGACTTAACAATATTTACCTTGACCTTATAAGCGAGTGTATTCTCTTATTATATGTGATGCTCCCTATGGGAGACTCCCATATATAAGAGAATGCTGTGGCACATGATCTTTATTGTTGCACCAGCGCAGCTTCCGTCATGAAAAGGTTAATTGGTATAATTTTCAGGCCTTATTTTCACTGTTATTTTCCCAAAACGATCCAAGGAGCATTGAGTAGAAAGAACTATAATTAACATAGAATTTGGCAACGCAAAGTCAATTGCACATTTCTAAGGCCAGCGTCCCAAAACACCTTTTATTCATGTTTGATTTGTCGAAAAAATTATAATCGGTACAGAATAACTTCAGTATGTTTTTATACAACTGGAACTGGGGCTCGTTTCCCGATTAAAATTTCCGTTTCGTTACTGTAATTGTGGTAAACACATGACGTTTTGTGTCTGCAAACTCAATAAAAAATGTGTCAATGATATTGAGTGATTTTTGCCGAAATGAATCACATTGAATTTAGCAACTAACTTATTATGGACATATGTTCGGTAAATAATAACTGCGGGCAACTGAAATTAAACCCAGAGCTACAGTAATGCCCTAAGTAATCGACTCTTTAACTACAGCAGAATTATGGGTAACTGAAAAGTTACCCATAATTCTGGTGTAGTTAAAGAGTCGATTACTTAGGGCATTACTGTATCTTATACAGAGGTGTAATGCTTCATTGGCATGTTCCTCAGAAATAATAAAATAATTAAAATCCATGCTTTTCAAACTTTTTTGCCCTGAGAAATGGGAAATTGACTTTTAATACGCTGCCTTATATGGATTAACTGTTTTTAAGAAGTATATCCCGCATCGCTTTTGGATGCTACAAACACTCCCCATAGCAAATCAGTCCTCAAAGCTCTAATTTATTGATCTACATAGCATCATGAGGCTTGAAATTGATAACTCCAAGATATAAATCCATCCTCATTAGATCTATTATTAAAATGCTATACATGTATAGCTATAATTTGAATTTTCCTGCCATTTGGAGCCGAAAAATTATTTGCTGAAAAATCGCTCTTTTTCACAGATATATTTTATTTCAAACATCATCATTGAAGCGAATATCGTTATAATGCCTAAATATTTATCCCATATGGTGTAGTAGTTATCTGACAATCATATGTAGAAAGAAGTTGACAGTAATTTTGAATGGTTTGCGATATATTTACAAAATTTCCTAATTTTAATGGGACCCAACATGACTTGTGTGCTGATAAGTTGGTCCGGAGACACTGTTTATATATTTAAAGATGTGTTCAGGCTTCCAGAACCCCAACTACAACATATTTTATTGATTGCAACTAGTATTGGGGATATGGAAGCCTGAACACAATGCCAATGCATTTTGTTATATATGCGAGTCTACCATAGGTAGCATCGCATATATAAGAGAATACATTGATATAACAATATTTACCTTGACCGTGTAAGCCAGTGCATTCTCTTAAATATGCGAGGCTCCCTATGGGAGACTGGCATATATAAGAGAATGCACTGGCACAGGATCTTTAATGCTACACAAGCGCAGCTCCTGTAATGAAAGGGTTAAATGGTGTCACCAGACCCACTATTCAGTGCAAGAGTCATGTTGGGTTCCATTAAGATCAATTAGGAAATTTTGCAAATTCTTTATAAAAATGTGTAATATTTTTTACCAAAAACTTGTTTGGGAAAGGGTAGCTAAAAAGCAATATCTTGCAAAATTTCTCTCAATTTCTTTCTACATATGATTTTCAAATAACTACTGCACCATATGGATTAGGCCTGTTTTATACGACGTGTAATACACGTGTAACGTTAACTCGTCGTCAACGCGAGTTAACTTTACACGTATAATCTAGACTGGTGTCAAGGGACGTACTGATTATTCTTTCGCATCTAATTGTATTTATAACTATTTCTAAACACACTACGATTCTCACACACATTTACTACGCCAATCCGACTAACTCAAAAGGGAGTTAACCCATCGTAAACAAATAAAGTCATGTCGTCCGCTATAAATCTACGACATCTTGTCCTTCTAAAACTGTTACGGATGCGCGCTGAGCGTATTTTTTTATACAAAACACAATGGAATTCTTCTCATGCTTTTGCGTCAAAGGGAGTTAATGTTGAGAACATTATTGTTGTCAGTATCTCAACTGAATATGCAATTGTGTGCCCCTAGGGAGCAACATCGGTCATGCCGACGCCTTCTTCGAAACCAGGGTTGGATCGAAACAGTCAATGCCTATGGGGACAGACACTTCAAAAAAACATTCCGAATTAGTCGGGGGACTTTTAACCATATCCTTGACAATATTCGTCAATAATGAGCTCGTAGAAGACAAGTGATATCGATTTCAGTACAGCCCGACCAAAAGAAGTTGTCATAACTCTTCTGCGCATGTGCGATCGCCCTGGGGCACAAAATGGGGTGAAATATTATGCCATATTGTGTTCCGTTACTCGAGTCATACCCGTCGTATAAATCAGCGACGCGTAATTGACGAACAAGTGATGAGTTACGCGTCCAGGCCAGTCGTGTAATACGTTGACACGTGTGAGGACGAATTTCGACGAGTATTGTGGTTTTATACGACGTGTAATACACGATCAATTGCCGACTCTCTTATTTCACCAGGAAAATAGCCAGTTATACACGTGTATCACACATCGTATAAAACAGGCCCCAAATGGTTTTGTATTATTGCGATATTACTATTAGTTTGAATGATAATATTTGAAAATAAATATTTCTGTTAAAAAGAGTGATTTTTCAGTAAAAATACATTTTTCATCACCAAACTGCAGGAAAATCTAACTAACCAACACTTTTTTCCTTTCAAGTAGAGCTATGGTATGATGTAGTAATTTTACTGCCAAAACTGTTGACAAATAAGTTAGGACTTAGCCACAGGGCTCGATTTACAATAGCAAATTTCTGGAAAAAGTCACTGGTGGGTATCATTCATCATTGATTTGACCATAGACATCAGTGATTCCATTATTTTTTACTATCATTTTCGTGAACAATATATATTTCTTCTTTAAAAAAACTGGTTTCAACTTGTTCTGCTGTGGGTAGGGATATCTCGAGAACCAGAGCTCTTTTTCGATTTGGCCACTGCTCTACACTTTATCAAAAAGTGAAGTGAGACCCAATCCGATAGCCTTTGGTTATTTATCAAGTTTGAGTTAGTTGTTATTCATATGTTTCTTCAACAGGTAAATTGGCTCAGTATACCCTAAATTTAAATTTGATATCTTAATAGTTTATAATCTAAACAAAATCTATTTTTATTACGGCATGTATTTTATGCAGGATTCAAATGACTTCATGGTAAATATATTATATTATTAGACAAAATGTGTAGTTTTAATATTTTCAATGTTTTAATTTGATCTCTAATCTGCTTTAGTAATTCATTATTTTATGTATACTAGTTATTTCATCTTAATCTTGTAACTGCATGTAAATAACCTGTTTTAGAACTACAGGTTTTAATTTGATCTATAATCTGCTTTAGTAATTCATTCTTTATCTGTATACTAGTTATTTCATCATAATCTTGTAACTGCATGTAAATAACCTGTTTTATAACTACAGAGACGATATCCCGTCAGTATGGTTACTAGTTACAAGCACACATATATATCATAATCATATTACATGTAATTAAATTGATTCTTCCTTGCATGTGCTCATATCCTCATGTCTGTTTGCACATTGTAAATTGATAGGTCACTTTGATTGATTAGTTGTAAAATTATAGAGAATCGATACTAGAGGAGAGAATGAAAAAAAAAATATATATATAAGGTCATTAACCCTTCTGTGAATGGAGCTTCCTGAATTTTTGCGAAAACCCAATGCCAATGTATTCTTTTATATATGCGAGTCTCCCATAGGGCACCTCGCATATATCAGAGAATACATTGGCTAACAATATTTACCTTGACCTTGTAAGCCAGTGCATTCTCTTATATATCAAAGGCTTTCTATAGGAGATTCACATATATAAGAGAATGCACTGGCACAGGATCTTTTATGCTGCTCCAGTCATGAAAGGTTTAATACAAAATATCTGGGCCTTCATGAAATTTTATATGGAAATTAGATGAGGGAGGGAGTTATAGAAATGTATATGTATTTATAGATCATTTTATAGTCGGGTGGTTATTGTGATTTATTTTTAATTTCTTTTGAGAACTTTTAACTTCATTTTTATGTGTACCCATACCATAGTATGGTACACATAGTGTCAACATCTGGATTGACCACTTGTTTTTCGTTTGTCCATCTGTCTGTCCATAGACACTTTAGGCATGGTGTGATAACTCAGACATGTTCTATTCGATCGGAACCAAATTTTATATATGTTTATCTCAGCCCAAAATACAGATTGAGTTAGAATGTGGGTTTGATAAAATATTTTTTAACGGAGTTATCAGGAGTTATGGCTCTTTTAAAAAAAAAAAAATTTTAATCTTTGAAGATTAACATTGTATGTTATGGATTTTAGTGTCCAAGCTGAAAATAGAAAATTACTATTGCCAATGTGTGGGTTAAAATTGGTTACAATTTTTCCATTTGTCATGTTATGGATTTTAGTGTCCAAGCTGAAAATAGAAAATTACTATTGCCAATGTGTGGGTTAAAATTGGTTACAATTTTTCCATTTGTCAGCCTAATTATCATGGTCATACTACAAGATGTGGATCATATTCATTGCTTGGGCGGCCTCGGTGGCTCATTCGGTTATGGGTACAACTCCAAGCTGCCTCCCCCTCCAGCCTTGCCATTTAGGGTTCAAACCCACAATTTTCCATCATGGACTTTGTAACGCAAAATCTTTATATGCTGGAGTTGCCAGTTCCATGCCGATGGCTTGTGGTTTGCTGCACATGGTCAATGAGTTTATCAGCCATTGATAGATTAGCCATAAGTGTGTGGATTTCCTCCACCACTAAAACTGGCAATATTGTGATATGGCCTTAGCTGCTGAAAGCGACATTAAACCCCAATCAATCATGTTCATTGCTTGGTGCATGTTATTTAAATTTATCATTTTATTGCATGGTTATATGGTCACTATCCATTCTCACAGTCTACCATATCTCACTATACTAATAATATCAGGGATACCTATAGGTTATCACATCAACCAACTAATACTAACTTTGGATGGGTTACTAGCCAAACTAGAGTGGAATTGTCTCAACAGCTTGCATGAGTGACTAAGTAGATGAAGTGAGACATGAATTCCAATGGTATGGCTACTCAGTGAGGATAGTAGCCATGCAGTTGAGATTTCATTTCATTTTGAACCTTCTCAATTCAGTTTGAAATTTGCCAAATTTGAGATTCCAGAATTATTCAAATCTCTATGACATTAAAATAGTCTTCATTCTTTATTTCTGTGCAGAAAATTGTACCGTTATCAAACTCATCAGTGATAATCATCATAAAGTTCTTATTTTCTGATCGAGTTATCATCATTGCTACTTGAAAAAATATTTTGAGCTATATGTATTATTAATGAGAAATTTGGTATATGGTGATTATGGTCACCGTCTTCATTTCAGATTATGCCACTTTTTTTATCTCATAATGTTAGGATTTAGATTGTCCGGATGATGACTCAAATAATATTTAATGTGCTGTTATAAAATTTTGTCTGATCACCTTGTTCGTCCATCCGTCCGGCCAATGGATGGACATTTATCTGTCATACCGGGGCATCCGTTCATCCAGGCAGATATCTCAAACAACTATTATGAGGGCATTCAACGGATAATTCAATCATTTTTTGTTGACGATTTTCTGTTCTAGTGTTATTCATCTTGGTTTATCTGGAAATGATTTTTTTTTTCTCCATCTGAGCAGATATCTCCACCATCAGTTGACGAATCTCAATGAAATTGATATGAATGTTAACCCATGAGGGCATTCAATTAAGTGTTTAATAGTTTTTTCTGGTTTTCTGTTCTAGAGTTATTCATCTTTGTTTATTTGGAGGTGCTGGTTCTTTTGTACGTATCTCCACCACCAGTTGACGGTTATCACTATGATGGCAATCAATTGAGTGTTTTGTTCACGTTTTCCGACTAGAGTTATTCATCTTTGTTTATATGAAAATGTTAGGGTTGTTTTTTGTCCGAGCAGATATCTCAACCATACTTTGTCGGTTTGTATTTATCCCTGTGGGGGTATGCCAACACCGCCAGTGCATCCTCTTGTTCCTTTTAAAACAATGCAAAATTTCCAAATATTTTCAGATAAAAAAAATATTTCAGGGTGTCAAGAGCCAAAAAACATATATAATATTAGTTCTTGAATTTGCGAACAATTACACACAGCATTCCTGTAAATATACTTCAACTTCAGCCAATTGTAGTCACCGCTGAGCTTCTATCTCCATATTTTCATTTTTGCGGGAAATCGATTTAAAAAATTTGACCCCCCCCCCCCGGTTCACATGTTCCCATTCTGTTTTGGAAGATAGTACAGAGCAGGGTAATATATCTGGTGTAAAAATATTGTTATATTACAAGTTTCGAGACAAAACGTACATGTATGATATCTTGGGGGTATCATGAAAAAACACTTTGGAGATAGAACAATTTGCGTAAAATTTCTTTTCTTATTCTGTGCTATGGTGGTTTTTCAATCGTATATATGTGCAAAAATTCCAAATCACTCCATTTTCTGTGTTATTTTGACCAAATAATTATCCTAGAAATAAGATGTTCACCCCTAGGAGTGAGAAAGCATTATTTCCAACAAGTCAGTTCGCTGGCTCTCGCATTGCTTTCTATTGAAGATCGGAGATACAACATTTTGGCACTGAAATTTATTTAATCACGTTGTACAAAATAAATAGATCCATTGGTCCACAGTGGAGGTAGAACAATATAGCACTGTCAAAAAAGTAATTTACACAGGCTCTCATTCAAATTTGGTATATGTTAGACACAATATCTGGTGATTTTTGGACAGGAAATACCTCACCGAATAGAAAGATACCAATATCTTATTTTCCCACCAAAATGGAGATAGAACAGTTTAGTTCTGAAACTACGAATTGCTTAATGCCATAGTATAAGTTGTCATGGTGGATTGACTTTAACATGAATTGACATGCAACACGTTTGAACACAGCGACCGAGCCATCTATCTCACACCATGTTACAGTCGATCATCCACAATAAAGTACATGTTCTGTGGAGTCTGCCGTGCGACAGTCTTGGTCATTCGTAGCAACTGCATATTTATTCCAGAAGAATAATCAGCACATACTGTGAAAATCTCTGATTGGTCTCTCCATAGCATTGTTCAGTGTAAATAACGTAACAAAGAAGCAGTCTCGTGAAATGGAATCATTGTCTTGGTTTTCCTTAAAGATACAGATGGCCTTGGTGAATGGTATTGCTGTTAAAAAGTCACATCCGTTAAAACCACCATAAACAGAAAGAATACTAAAATATAGACAGTTTTTGTTCTTATACAAATCATAAATATCACATATATAGCATGTTGTTGTCAAGATAATGTGCCTTGCTAGTAAACAAAAGCCATATTATGATAGTGTACAGTGCGTAAAGTGTGAGCGATACACAAAACACTCAACACCGGGGATACCCCACCAAAGAACTTTGGTAAAAATTTACTCCATATTGTTTACAACATAATGATATAGGGCTCGCTAATCCTCTCCACTCAAGATTTCGGTGTTGAATGAGTCATCATGAATCACTCTCCCAAAAAAAAAACATTGCCATGGTGTTGAGTGTTTTGCTTATCACACACTCTTTACATGCTGTATAAAAACAAATGCTCAGTTCACACTAAGTGTGTTTTGTGGGTAATATCACATTCATACTATCACTATGCTATAACATTAGTATAGTCTTAAAGAAATTCATAATTTGGTTACAGTAATGCCCTAAATAATTACTTACTGAGAGCTTTCCGATGAATGGCAACAAGCCATATTTCTGACTAAATCCTGAAAAGTTACCCATAATTCTGCTGTAGTTAAGGGCATTACTGTACTTCTATTTCTAAATTATAACCTACAACCAAGGCCATCATTGTCTTTAACTTTTGACGGTGAATACGTCATGTATGTCATATCCTTGGGTGAATATACTATTGAGTAATAGTGTAACAATCGCATATTGTAACAAATAAATCAAACAGACAACATTATTAAAAACATGAATCAAAATAAATAATAAAAATAACATATACCCACATTATATGCATTAACCCTTTACCCAACAAACCGGCCAAAAACGCCTAAATAAAGCTTCAACAGCCTAAAATATCTTGGGTCTGTCTCAATAACACCATACAAATATGGATATCATTGGAACCGGTTCATTGACCACATTGTGATGGTTACAGTTATGCCCTGTGCCAATGCATTCTCTTATATATGCGAGTCGACCATAGGTCGCCTCGCATATATAAGAGAATGCATTGGCCTAAAAAAATTCTTTTTTTAACACTTTTTACCATTTTTTCTTACATTCTTTAACAATTTTATAATTTGTTCTTACATTTTTAAAAATATTTTTCTACATTCTTTGACAATTTTATCATTTTTAATATGTGTTAAGCCAATACATTCTCTTATATATGCGAGGCGACCTATGGTCGACTCGCATATATAAGAGAATGCATTGGCACAGGGCCGTTCTGTTGGGTAAAGGGTTAAAAGTTTCCTTTGGGATTTATTATATTTTCAGCAATGTTTTACGTTAAAATATAAAATATATCCCCTTTTCTAGAAGCCCAAACACTGTCAGGATGTTATTCCACTCTCAGAACTGTGTCATGACGTCATCTGTTTGCATTGTTCGGAATCATTGCGCATTGTATGTCAAAGGAAAAGTTGGTCACTTTGTTGTTTCAGGAAAGTGATTGGAAAAATCATATGCTCTTAGAAACAGTTAACCCTTTTATAACAGGAGCTGCGCTGGCGCAGTATTAAAGATTCGGTGCCAGTGTATTCTCTTATATGTGCAAGTTTCCCCATAGGGATCCTATTATATATAAGAGAATGCTCTAGCATATAAGGTCAAGGTAAATATTGTTAGGCCAATGTATTCTCTTATATATGCGAGGTTCCCTATGGGAGACTCGCATATATAAGAGAATGCATTGGTACAGGGTTTTCATAAAATATCAGGAAGCTCCAGTCATGGAAGTGTTAAGTATTGTCTGTTTGTTACTTGACTTTCTGACCAACCAAAGATGTTGTTTTTTACTGGAAGCAGAATAGTTATAATATATTCAATCACTATTTTGAGAATATGTTAGTTTTAAAATTGTTTTCAGTTGATGTGAACTGTTTCTCTCCCTTTATACCAGAGTACCCTGCTAGCTGTCATACAGAAGGTGGAGGAATCTCGAAGCTCTCATACTCAACTCTATCCACCGGGACTCATTCTACACATCCGAGAATCAAATTCAGACAGGTAGGTTATATGTAAAATCTCATTTAACTTTGACAGACCATTTTACAGTGCTGGTGATGACTTCTAGATCTTAAAGATGCATAATCCGAATTAACACTCACAAATTATTATTTCCTTGGCTTCTGGGGTAAAAAATATTTGATTGGATTCGAGGAACCCACCCATCAAAGCTCAGAGTGATCAGATATTGATGTTTGAAATCTATTATTTTTCACCACCGACAATTTTAAGCGCCCCAATAAACAGTCGAGGAGAAGACTTTCTCTGACCAAATTGCGGATGAAGATTGATAACTCTAAAATCAAGTGGCTTTTTTGTGTCAGATATTTGACTAACGGGCAAAATTTCGTTGAACAAAATGTTGATAAATAACAGGTTTTGGGCAATTTTATACTATAGTTAACTGTGGTTTTCTGGGCAATTACTCGATTCTGAGAACTGAAGCGGCATTTCAAAAAATGTTGTTGTTGGAATCTGATGATATGGGGACCATCGAATGGGATTGAGTACCTTTAACAGTAAATAAGGCCAGTCGCCAGACCTTAATTTTTGTCTGTCGAGGGCTGATTGAGATGTGATAATTAGAATTAACCACTGCCTTTCTTCCACAGATCCTGTATGACCACAGCAGATTATTACTCAGAGTGGAGCAGCGTCGATAATTTCCAAGAAATTCTCGTAGATACTCAGATGTTAACAGAGCACATGCCCCACACAGTCTCTGCTGCTCTACAACAACTCTGTGACAAGGATGCTCATCCACAACGACTCTCCTACTGAAGAGACTCGTTTGTTGCAAATTGTTTGTTATTGAGATATTAAGCATTATACATCATTGTTTCTGTGCATCAGTGAGTATGTACAACTCTCTTTGCCTCACTGTTTGAGTGAGTTTATTCAGCCCAAAGACCAGGATATCGCAGTAAAGGCTCATTCTAGTGCCATTAATATTTGAATGCTGAATGCTTTAATTGTCAACACTGCAAATTAATGCAGAACATTAATATATACATATATACAATGGGGTCAATTACATCATCATCATGATCATCCTCACCATCATCAACATCCTCATCGTCATCATCGTCATCATCATCATCATTATCATCATCAGCATTATCGTCACTATCATAGTCACCATCAACACCATCATCATCAACACCATCTTCATCACCATCCTCATCATCATCATAATAATAATAATAATAAGGTTTATAGTCACGACTCCACAAATGTGCTCTCGGACTTAACAATATACACATAAAACATATACAACACAATACAATACAGATATACAACATAAACTGTGGCTATTTCTTAACTTTACGCAATGTGGGCCGAGGACCAAATGCCACTTCAAACAGGTGGGTTTTAAGTGCGGATTTGAAATCATTTATGGTTTGTGGAATCCTTAAGTGATCAGGAAGTAGATTCCACAGCTTTGGGCCAGCCACAGAAAAAGCGCGATCGCCGCATGTAGCCAGATCCCCAGGTTTATAGACAAGTTGATTTGCCTTGGCGGACCTGAGGGGTCTGATGGGTTGATAGCGCTGAATGAGATCCGACAAGTACGATGGTGCCAGATTATTTGAACACTTATAAGTGAAAAGCAAGACCTTAAAATGGATCCTCTGCTCAACGGGAAGCCAGTGTAATTTAGCTAGTGATGTTATCAAATTTCTTTGTTTTGGTAACAATCCTAGCAGCACAGTTTTGTACAAGCTGATGTTTCCGAATAAGGTATGTGTTGCAACCAAATAAAAGTGGAGTTACAGTAGTCTATACGGCTTGTGATAAATGCATGTACGAGTTGTTTGGCTGTCTCTTTGTCGACCACATTTTGCACCCTGCTGATATTTCTCAGGTGACAATATGCCAATCTGCAAACTTGCATTACATGTGCCTCCGCAGATAGATTTTCATCCATCATATACCCCAGGTTGCGGACCATAGTCATCTTAGAGACTACACTATCTCCAAGCACAATATCGTGGGTAGTTGCTTTCTGCAACTGATGCGGTAACCCGATATATATCAGTTCAGTTTTGTCAGGATTCAACTTAAGGAAATTATCAGTCATCCAGATTTTAATATCGGATACACAGTGCTCTAGGGATTCTCTGGCTGGAATCTCACAGCCAGGGTTGAAATGAACATAGAGTTGGGAATCATCCGCGTAAAAGTGAAAATTCAGTCCATGATGACGGATTATGTCCCCCAGCGGTAGGACATAGATCACATAGAGCATGGGTCCAAGCACAGACCCCTGTGGCACACCGTACTTAAGTGCAAAAACATCCGAGTGAACGTTGTTCACTGTGATACTCAATGTACGGCCGTTCAGATATGACCTAAACCAATCTAAGGCTACACCAGTCACACCGGCATCTTAAACACCCCTCAAAGGAGTAATAGACCATTCCATTGTATACTTTTATAACTGAATGGAATAATCCATTTATTATAGAAAGGGTTAACTGATGTTTATATTAGCAACCTACAGTAATGCCCTAAGTAATCGACTCCTTAACCACAGCAGAATTATGGGTAACTTTTCAGGATTTAGTCGGAAATATGGCTTTCCGATGAATGGCAACAAGCCATATTTCCGACTAAATCCTGAAAAGTTACCCATAATTCTGCTGTGGTTAAGGGGTCGATTACTTAGGGCATTACTGTATTAGGTACAAACATGTTAACCCCTTGGAGAGTATCTGTAACGTCATATACATGACGTCATGAGTAAATTTAACGTCAACTTCATAGCAATAATTATTAAAAAGTTCGGGTCAAAAGGGTCCAATAATTTGGTTTATTTATGTGCATTTTTTATTAACGTGTATTATCATAATCGATTGCACTTATACATTTGGAACATTATATTAATCAAAATAACTCCTATACAAATCATTTATAAATCAGATGATTTATTGAAGTTATGTCTACATAAAATAACATATATATATGAAACGACATTTATGTCGTTCAACTCCTCAACCGATAGACGACATATATGTCATTCTACTCGCCACAGGGTTAAGACTGCATGTATCTGTTGTGAAATGTGCCAAATAGTGTTATATGTTTAACCCTTTCTATACTAAATGGATTCTGCCATTCAGTTATAAAAGTATACATTGGAATGATGTATTATTCTTCCTGAGGGGTGTTCAGGAAAAATAAGCAGATGCCAGATAATAAATCTGCGGAAGGAGTCACATATTTATTGGAAGAAAATGTTCAGATAATGGTCGTTTGTTGAACTTATTATCTGAACATTTTCTATGAGAACTACTTGTCAATGAGTATTTAGTAGAGAAAGGTTTAAAGTGCATTATGATGTCTCTTTACCCCACATCTACGATATATGTTGCTGACCTTCAATTTATGGCATTGATATAATTATGTAAGGATAGCATGAGAAGCCAGTGCCCTTTGTGTTATCCTTCCATGATCACAAGAGCACTGTACTTTCATGGCTAGTCCAATATACGTGAATCTGCATTTGTTTCATGCTGAAATCTCCAATCTGATTCTATCAAAGGTTTGATACTTGATTCAATGGTCCCCATATCATCAGATTCCAACAACTACAAAATTTTTTTTAATGCCGCTTCAGTTATCAGAATCGATTAATTGCCCAACAATAATGCTAACCACAGTCAACTGTAGTATAAAATTGCCTAAAACCTGTTATTTATCAACACAAAGCTACTTGATTTTAGAGTTATGCATCTTCATCCGCAATTTGATCCGAGACCGTTGGCTCGTCAACTTTTTGCCAGGCCATCAAAAAGTACTGGTGGTGAAAAATAATAGATATCAAAAATCGATATCTGATCACTCTGAGAATTGATGGGTGGTCTCCTCTACTCGAATCAAATATTTTTTACTCCCGAAGCCAAAGAAATAGTAATTTGGGAGCGTTAATTCGGATTATTCATCTTTAACCCGTTCATGATGGGAGCTGCCCTGGCTTACAAGGTCAAGGTAAATATTGTTGGGCTAATGTATTCTCTTATATATGCGAGGCTCCCTATGTCAGCTCTAGTCACCGAAGGGTTAAGATTCTATTTAATTTAATGGTACAATAGCCTTGTCGATTCAAAAGTCATCTATTTTATGTATGTGCAATATGTCTCATCATTCCACTCATGTCTGCAAAATAACTTAAACAACTTTTAACCCATATTGTTTAGAAAACTTAAATGGTCTAGGCCTTCGAAATGGGTTCATGCGAAATAACATAAAACTCTGTAAAAAAAAACTTTCCAATCATCAAGAAGCACATGGAACAAATAGATTGATTTTGTTCTTAATAACTCTTCAATAATGAGATTTCACAAATCCAAGCCTTGAAATAGTGTGTCTGTCATTTGCAGAATGAGGTCCCCAGCTGGGGACCTCATTCTGCTTACACCTCAGCAGAATTAGGTTCCCAGAGGGTGAATTTGGTGATGCTAGACTGCTATGCGGGGTAGCATCACTAAATTCACCCTCTGGGAACCTCATTCTGCAAATGACAGACACACTATTTCAAGGCTTGCACAAATCTATACAAAGATTACTGTTATAGTAGAATTACAAAGTCCAATAACATTCGAAAGTTTATCAAAACTTGACGATAAATATTCGAAATGTCAAAGCATTGAAAAATATTCTAAAGATCATATTCAGACTAAATTTTTTAACATACTACAGTAATGCCCTAAATAATCGACTCCTTAACCACAGCAGAATTATGGGTAACTTTTCAGGATTTAGTTGGTAATATGGCTTGTTGCCATCGGAAAGTTCTCACTGCTGTGGTTAAGGAGTCAATTATTTAGGGCATTACTGTACATGTTTAGTGATGTATGTTGACAAAACACTGTTACAGTTTTATTTACACAAGAATGGTTTCTACATGCAAATTGTTTTTTATTGGAGAACTATCAATATAAACCTAGGTTTGTTCTATTTCTCCATGTTCTTCTTCGTGGTGATGTTTTTACAGACTTTAATATTTTTTGTACATTTACCCTGTGAGTGCCCTGGGTCCCTTTAATTTTGAAAACAAATATATTCTTCAGCAATATGTGTAGTTTTGTTTGTCTAGAAAATGTACCGGTATGCATCAGAACTAACATGAGCCGTATAAATTTTAATTAAAAATTTGTGTGAAGTATCTAAATTTAGCCACAATCAAAGTCTCTATGGATTCCCAGAACTAATACATGAATGTCTTGAATTATTTTATGTCTAAATTTAACCCAACTCTCGTTCCATCAAATTTCATCCACAGCATTTGTTCTACAAGTTTCAAAGATGAATTTGTCTGATTAAGCTCAAAATCTCCACATCAATATCATCTTTCATTAACAATTGCTTCCAGGGTAACCACATCACATATTTCTATGCTTTGGTCTCATTTTGAAGCCTTACTGTTATATTTCAGAAAATTATTTCTTAGATTACGAGAACAATTTTATTTCAAATAGCCTTTTATACATGTGACTACAGTTATAACCAAAGCTATCCCTAAAAAGTTTTGGATGGCTTCACATTCTAAAATGCTGGAAATGCTTTGTGATAAATATCTGAGTGCAATTCCACATTATTTTTAATCACAATTTTGATCTGATTAGAAATTTTTTAATATACATTCTCCGAAGAAAAAAACAAATATTAGATTAGAAATTTTAAATCTGTCAAAATATTGATCTGTTCTTGTCAGACAGAACCAGTCTGACCCAAGCACATACCTTGAAATAGGGTGTCTGTCATTTGCAGAATGAGGTCCCCAGAGGGTGAATTTAGTGATGCTATCCCACATAGCGGGCTGGCATCACCAAATTCACCCTCTGGGGACCTCATTCTGCTTATACCTCAGCAGAATGAGGTTCCCAGAGGGTAAATTTGGTGATGCTAGCCCGCTATGCGGGGTAGCATCACTAAATTCACCCTCTGGGGACCTCATTCTGCAAATGACAGACACCCTATTTCAAGGCTTGCCCAAGCACATACCCAGTCGTGGAATAAATCTTTTCAAAGGGAAGGTAATGTTCCAATGAAATTGATTGAAGAGAGCATTCACAGAGATGAATGCAATTGATAGCGTCCAGCAAAAGGCAATTAATATTCATACATGCTTGGTACCAGGAAATATGAGCATAGCTCTTATGTATAGAAGCTTTATGAAAACAATCAAACTTATATATAGCATATGTGATTTCATAATGAATACCTGTAATGATATACTTCAAGTTGCTCGCTTGAAGAAACTTTATATACGTATCATGCCTATTGTTTATACTTGACTATTTAGCTAAACTGGACAAAGTCAGGATTGAGCTATTGCGATGGGTTGGCATTCATTGTCCGTCTGAGTGTGTGCATCCATGATCTGTCAACAATTTACTTTAACATACCAGACAGGCCACATCTCTCATTCGATCATCGCCAAACTTCATATGGATCTAGATGGAAGCCTCCCATTTTGCCGAAATTCGTTCAAAAAAAAGGCTGCCAGCAGCCATTTTGGATTTCAAATTTGAATCCATCAGCACACCCTGCAGCACACATTTATTGGAGAATTTTTTTTTTAATTTACATGGCCACCCGCAGCCATCTTGGATTTTACTCTTTACATGATTATTTCCTCGGCACACCCTACAGATCACATCCCTCATCCGATCGTCACCAAACTTCATATGGATCTTTTCGGTTACCACTAGATGGGAGCCATAAAAATTTTATTGAATATTTTTGAAAAAACATTGCCGCAAGCAGCAATCTTGGATTTTACTCTTTTCATGACTAAATACTAAATGACTAAATGACTCAGCACGCCCTACAGCCAACATTTTTAAACCAATTGATCCCAAACTTCACTCTCTCCAAGTTGAGTTACAGTGTCATTGACACTTTCATTCAATGACATAATATTTTTAATATTTTCATATTCAAATACCTCACTGCTTTCATTATGATATGACATGTATATCTCACATACCAAATATTGTTTACTTTCATTAATTCCTACCAAAGATATCATCTGTAAACCATCTGCCACAGATGGATGCATGGGTGGACAGACAAAAAAGTTTCTTATTTTAAATAATGTGAATGTTTAATGTTTCAAAAGATAGTGAAGTTCTTGTTGAATCCATTTGATTGGTGGTTCTTATAATTTGTTGCAAGTTTCTCATGTATACCAAGATCCACGACTTTATACAAATTGTTTGTGAGAAATTTCATTTTGACATGTTTAAAATTTAAGCATAACATCATATAGTTTAAAACCCTGCATTTGCAATGTCAAGATAAAACTATTGGAATTTCGCCGCTCAAATAACAACTTCTACAAATGATAATCGTATTGGTCTATCACCTAAAATCATATCTATTTCTTGAGGTGTCAAAATTTAACTCATTAAAGTATTTACCAGAATATTTATGCTAAGTGCTACAACTTATGTTTTCTTGTGTTTTAATACCAAGCAATTAAAATAAGATGATTTATTTGCTGCCACTGCTGCTGAAGGTAATGTAATAAGGAAATATGCAGTACATCGCAACTGATTGTTATCTACACTACTTGTATTTTAGAGTTACTGTTCGTTGCTGAAAACACAACACTGGCTTCCCTGTCAGAGTACATGTCAATGGCTTCAACATGTGAAATATCATGACTGGATGATTATTGTTAACGAAAATAAGAACAAATTCCTTCTATTTTTTATCTTCTTGATTATACTGGTTTAACAAACTTTATATAATTTTCCAGCTGTACTGACCACGAACGTCTTCCATATCTTTAAAACCTCATCACAAATCATGACAAGGTTTAGTGAGTCATTTAGGACTCATTTTATACTTTGACTCTTCACTGTTGCAGATTACATCCTTTTGAAATGATCCATCATTTATTTCATATTTTAATGAGCTCACAAGTGATATTATTTCAACAACGATATATGTTTATGCACAGGTGATTTTATTTCAAAATTGATTGATAATCATGGTAACTTTTTTTCAAAATTTAGATCTGATTACAGAATCATTGCAAAGTTAGAGCAGTAAACTAATAGTTTATTTTCTCACAAAAGAAAAATTTTGAATCAATTTTCTGCACTTTGTGGAAGATTTCCTGGTTTTGGAAATAAAAGTTATCTTTATAACAAGAAGGTTATATGTTCCTTTACACGTCATTGAGTACACTAAATCACAATACCGTCTTATTATTACATTTTTTCTAATGATTCAAAGTTGATTCATTTTTCTTTCAGGCATATTCATTTTTCTGCTCAGAAATGAGTCTTCTGATTTCATAAAGTACCCATAGTTTAGAAATGAAGGCCAGATTACCATGAAATAAATTAAATGGCATCAAAAAGTTTCTTTCATTGTCATTATGCACGAGAAACAAAGTTTTTTATGAGGGTAGGAAATTGAGCATCGGTTTTTTTTATCTGTGCACCTCTGGATATGTGTAGAAAATATAAATATACGGAACTATACCTAGGCAGATCCAGTCCCATGTTAAAGAATTGTTAATGTTTTCTTGGGCTGGATTTGCTGATAGTCTTAAGGTATCACCTAACAGATTTCTCTTGTGATAACCCAGCGAGTTGAACCAGGTTACACGAATGTTATGTTTGAATAAATATTATTCACAATTGTTTGAGAGATATTTCTATTTTTGTACTGTGATATCATTGGATTAAATTATTGTTTTGCTATGTGTGATTTTTCATGTGTTTCTGTTTCTGACCGAAAACTCCCGTTTGGATTATTTGGTCTGAACCAAAGGTGGTATGTGTGTTTCCCCGCTAAAAATACAGGCCAATTTTTAATATGGGTTCTGTCCAATTATTTTCACATGAGTTACAACCCTTTTTCGACTTCGAATTTGACCACATTTTGGCATTTAAATTAGGGGTATATCATATACTAACAGGGGTACCCGGCATTGCTAGGATGAAGAATGCATAATTTATTAGTGACCCTTCAAGTCATTTAAAATAATTATTCGTCATCTGGGGTGAACAGCACCTATTGCATGACTCTCCAGATAAAGTTACATCTATATTCTAAGTTGATAGCAAATGTTCTTTATTGCTAATTATTAGTGCCTCCTTAAGTAACTTGAGATCAACAGCACCTATCCCGTGACATTACGTGAGTCATTTTACTTGTGTGCACCAATGTTCCCACATAGCATCTGGGCTAATAATAAAATTTAATGCTCCTTATTGATCATATAATTTATTACCCCCCCCCCCCCCCCATTTAAGTCATTTGGGGTCAAAGGCGTCTATCCCATGACAATCCCCTGGTCAGGTAAGCCATCTGTACAAATGTTCCTGCATATACATGCTGATACTTACAAGCTGACAATACATGCTCTTTATTGCTCATATTTTCCTCTTTAAGTCGTCTTAGGTCAACAGCATCTATCTCATGACACTCAGTATGGGTCAATTTATCCCCGTTTTTCAATTTTCACCAACCGATTGCAACCATTTTGGGTATATAGTTAATTATTTAGTTAAATTACTTATTAGTGCCCTTTTAAGACATCGGAGGTCAACAGGGCCTATCTAATAAGATTCACAGGTTCAAAATACCCATATACAAATTTTCAGCTCCGAGGGTCCAACCGTTTCATTGCCTCTAGCCAAAACATATATAAAATAATATTTAGTG
The DNA here is from genome assembly GCA_032622095.1 of Siphonodentalium dalli. Classification (NCBI taxonomy): domain Eukaryota; kingdom Metazoa; phylum Mollusca; class Scaphopoda; order Gadilida; family Siphonodentaliidae; genus Siphonodentalium; species Siphonodentalium dalli. The sequence continues at coordinate 146,872,084 of CP136065.1, read as the reverse complement.
CCCTGTTAAGACATCTGAGGTGAACAGGACCTATCTAATAATGCTCCCCGGGCCAAATTACGCCTATATGCAAATTTTCAGCTATCGTCCAGCCGTTTGGTCACCAAAAGCGGACAAAACAAAATTGAATTTTATTAGTATAGATTCTTTGTAAGCTCAAATTGTTATTGTATGGAAATGGAAAAAGAGTTCATAACTATTAGATTCATTTTGAAACTAGTTAAGCTATTCTAAGCCATAGTTTTTTTATATTTCCAAATAGCACACTAAAGATACCAGGCAGGCAATGGGCAGCTCAATGATCCATGGTACCATGTGGGCAACAAGGTTATTCATGAGTACACATACAAGGTGTTATTGAATGAAATCATATAGTGTATGGGTTAATAGTACCAATACCCAAACTCTTGTCAGGCATAGATTTATTAAGATATCACTCAATAGGGTTGTCACACCCAGCAGATTTAATTTCAATTATAACTGATACATTGCTTTGTTTACACTAGCGAATCATCAACATTGATATCTCTATAATGACTTTATAATCACCTGAGGCCAGCAGAGTTCAACATGGCATATGTGACTATTATACTGTTTTTTATGATGATTTCTCATGAGATAGCTCTGGTTATCTGGTGTTTGCGTAAGGTATTGGCATAGGAGACATAAACATTCCCAAAGAAAGAATATATAGATTAGATTTAACAAGCTGTTAGAACAATATTTTTTGGGTGGGGGGGGGGGGGGGGGGGGGGAGGTAGTAGGATGGGGGAAGAGTAGGGAGGGAGGGGTAGAAGGTGGGAGGGTCATTTGGAAAGTGTGACACCAACTCTGGCTGTTTTTGACAATCATAATACCCAAGATCCATGGCCCCTTCACACCACATGTCATTCCTAGCATGTAAACTCGGTTGCATATGTTGGTGGCCTGGCACATGGGTTGAATTGGGTTCGGTAGGGTGGGAGGACTGCTAACCAGAGGAGAGGCATTTGTTTCAGTTGGTTGCAGGATAGGTTTAACTATATGTCTGAATTCTCCATAGAAATCAAAGATACTTCCACTCCAGAGTAATTTCATTCTGAAAAGAGGATAAATAAAAGTTTCGGTCAAGATAAACTCTTAAATTGAAATGGAATTTATCATGAGTAATCAGTGATATGTGGTGTTATTGGCACCGTACAACAACTAGCAATTGGAAATGTTTCGAAATGACTGCAAAGAATGTGCTTACTGATGCAAAATCTGCGGAACTTGGGCCATTCCACGCAAAGTGGTTCACAAAACCAAAAAATTCAAATTGGACTCAGGGTCACAATTTAGACTTTTTCTCCATAATGTTGATCCAATTTATCAGGAAAAAATATTTGTATGTGGAATGTACATGTGTATGCCTTGCGCATCAGTGGTAAAATTTATGGCTACTATAGCCAAACAATTGATCCTATATGTTTTTAAATGCTGACGCTGTCTAGAAAAAAATGTTACGATTAACAAACTGATTCACATGTCATTTTACAAACAATGACAACCTTATTCTGTAGGCATGCCTGTTACATGGATATATGATGCATATCAAGAACACAAATAGTCATGAAATTCACCTTTGGCTTGCAACACACGTGACAGAATTAACATTATTTTTTACTTAGATCTGGAAATACTGCACAATGTTTTACATTATTACATATTCAAAGGTAGAAACATTCTTGGACAATTTCGGGAAAAACTTGTTGAACTTGATCACCACCTGATGCCCAGATGCATGGTTTAATTTCTGTAACACACATGACGTCACGTGTGTTACAAAAACAGATCTGCAGCCTCCTCTATGCCAAAACACATCTGAAACATGATCCTTTATATTGGCTGCGGACACATGTACCACAGTAGCGATGGCATAGTAGGTGTGACAATTAATTATGGTAGAGTTTGGTGACAATTGGTGAACATAATTTATATGCCATAGGGAGTCGTGTCGCGCGTCACATATTCGCACAGTGAGTCGACTGACCAATTAACCCATTGAGTTTCACCAAGGTTGATCTCTATTCATTACGTTTAGCCACAATGTATTCTCTACGATACATAAAATTGCACGACTGATCGTCCAGAATTGTCTTGTGTGTTAGCATTAAAAATATAACATTGCGTGTTGAGTAACGATCAACAGCGACAAGACATTCGGTTTGATAAATCATGGAGATGTCGATCTCGACGCTGATAGAGCTTGGAAAAGACCCATTGTGTGAATGTGCGGCGGGCGACATGTCTCGCTATGGCACAGGAATATGACGACCAATTGTCACCAAAATTGCACCATATTTAATTGTCACACCTACTATGCCATCGCTACTGTGATACGTGTGTCCGCAGCCATAGGTCTGACTATAAGTGGACTGTCGCATCTTTTCAATGATAGATCTTAGTAATCCAAAATACAATAATTTGTCAATATTAATTAGAAAATGGATTAAAATTGCACTGATGAGGTGTATGCAACTATGCATCAGGTCTTAAGTTTGTATTGACACATGGTTGACTCATTTTATCTGGTAAAATGGCAAATTGACAAATAATCTTTAACAAAAGTTACAAAACCCACTATTTCTGGCCCCCAGTCATGCTCAAATACATAAAATCTACACTTGTACATGGCTCCAGAATATTTACTAAAGTAGGAATTATTGCATCTGAACAAATAAAGTGCCTATTTTTCTGCAGCATCTAGTGTACATGTAGCAGTGAAGAGTGTTCTGTTAGTTTCTTCTTGAAACAGTAAGAACGGATGCTCATCTCAATTCTCTACAGAACATTTTTGTTGGCAATGAAATAAGTATGACAGTGAATATTATACCTTCACAATATCTAGAGGGATTGGTGTCATACGTTGTAAGTCATTTGTGCATTCATAATCAAGCTGATTCTGGAACACGACAATGGTGTGCACCCACAGCGTTCAATTTGAAGTTTGAAGCTTTTAATACCCCTTAAGCTGGGCACATGTGTTCATTTCAGTCATATACCATACATCAGATACATGTATATACCAGTAATATGGTCTCACATTTTAGTGGTTTAAGAAAACTTAACCGAAGTATTCTCTGAAGCTAGCTTTGCTGAAACAGTTAAATGGATTGTGAACAAATACTTTCTATCTAATGATGTTGTTTACCAACAATGGGCTTTGTTTATGTCTAGTAATGTCATGTTCCCTTGTACCTCTTATGAATTGATATTAAATTTTGTTATGTTCTGCTGTAATATGCATAAAATCAACTTTTGAAACAAAACTAGTGCATAAAATTGACAATCGGTTATGAACTGATTGAAAATATCACCAAAATTTTGTGCAAAATGTAACACACGTGACATGGAATGGCCCGGTTAAATAAGGTAATGACTCGGAACTGGGGCATTTGATCGGATGCGAACAAAATTAACATAAGATAAGAGGGGTACCATAGCATTTTCATTTCACTTCTCTTGTGACTTAGGCATGAAATGTGATGAAGACCGGTTGTCTGCGAGTGAAGAATTATAAGAAACTCGACGTACGCCCAAAATAAACACACGCAATTAATGTGTTTTCATTGTAATTAGTCGGACAAATTCCCATTGAAAATGCATTGAGTAATCGCTGTTTTTAAAATATGACAAGTACACAGTTTTAAGTTAAAACCTCATTTTGGCTATTGGTTTCATAGTATTGAGTCATTTGGAAAATAACTGTGGAATCAAATGTAGATTAATCTCACCTTCGTCCAAAATGCCGCTTATTGTCCTTTATTATTTTCTCGATCTGAAACGAACCGTGACATTGCCGAATGTGCACCGTTTCCAAAACTGAATGCCAACCAGTTCTCATGGGGCAGATGCGACCCTGTGATCATGTCATCTTCTAAACATCAAAATTATGTAAGTCCAGGTATTTAACACATAGTGTTTTGATAACAGTCAGCACAGGTGTGAATTAGCATCTGGTCATTAAACAGATTAGTTGCCTTCAGACCACATTTACTGACAATGAGAATTATTAACTGGACTGAAGATTATGATATAGCAGTACATGTATGTGACTCAATTTACCAGCCAACAAATCCTGCATATTTATTAATTTATCCATTACTTGAAAACCAACTAATTAGAATAGATTTGATATCATTAATATGCAGTTAATCAGATACCATATTTAGAGAGCTGGTAGATAACAAGGCAATTGTGCTGAATATTTACAACCTATATATTGAACACATAACAGAGCCTGTGTCCTGGTTTGGTCGCATCTGGTCCATGTTATTTTAATTGACTATATTTTAACTATATAGCACACTATGGTATAGACATAAAATATGGATTTCTTGAAAGTAATCTGATGTAATCAAAATGTATTTCATTACTTTTAGAAAAGTATTGTACTTATAATCAAACACATCAACTGGGAAAAGTATTAGTATTGTATTTGTAATCATCAAATTTAAAAGTACATGTATTTGTATTTTAATCAAATAAATTAGCCATGTAATTGCCCCATCACTGGGGGTGGATGGTGTTTAATTGAGCACCAACTGGTTGAGTCATTAGACCATCAAACACTGCAATAGTTACCTTTGACAAGCTACCAACCTTACCTCGTTCATGTCACAACAGAGGATGTAATGTGTATTTGCACTTACACAACAACATATTTCATATGATGAAGTGCTTGAGGCTAATAATTTGAAATAACTAGCGGCCCAGGATTCCACTGACATGTGCAAGTCATTGTGCTAACAGCAACAGTAACCATATGATCTAACAACTGGACCAATGGATCTTGGTAAAGTGATCTTATTAGAATAAAAGCATTATGTCAACACTCCCCATTCTCTATTAGTAGAATAGAATATTCCAAAAACAAACTAGAATTTTAGTAAATACAGATTTAATCAACAAAATGTATATTTTATCTCATATATACAGGACTTGTACACAGACATAACTCATACCACAAGTTACAAACTATTTCTTATTTGATTTTGTTTTGTCTTATACAATTCCTGGCCTACTGGTCTTGAATCAAGTGAATGAGCACCTGTTCTGAAACAAACTATGGCGAGATGTACGAAGCTTGTGTATTATACCCACGCATGTATCCACAGCATATACTCAAGCAATGCACACGTGAAGTATTGTTTTTATGTTATTATTTTGCATGTAGCACAACATCTGTGCAAAACTAATAAAAGTCTATACGTATAATCATGAACACCAAGATATTTATGGAAAAATATATTATGATAAAATTTGTTCTTATGTTTAATATCGATAACTGTCCACTAACGAAATGTTGCATGTTGAAATCATTATTATGTAAACATTACTGTTAGTGTCAGTAATTTTATTAACAGAATTCACCAATGGTAATTGAAAATAAATTGTATGGGCTGAAAATCAGTGTTTTGCAAACATATTTAAATGATCTGACCTTTTCTGATATATACTTCTAGATTTTATTTAGATATATAAAGATTTTCACGACAGTGAAGTGATACGAGTCTCCTTTCACGCCGAGTTGAGATCCTGGATCAGATGAGCTGCCGCAGGCTGCAAGTCTGATCCGGGATCTCACATTCTCAATGAGACATGATGTGGTGACTCAGATCACTTCACTGTTGTGATAATGTTTATTATATGATCAATTGAACTTAAATATTACAACCAACCTTTGAAATTTATTGAGAAAAAGGTGATCAGTTGAATACCAATTTACTGAACTAATCGCAACAATTTAATCAAGTTATCAACAACCATTTCAAGAAGAAAATACTCAATTGAAAATAGTTCTGGAGCCTCGTTCTGATTCAGACACGCATGGTATGGAATCAGATCTTGATACTATCATGATCCGATTTATCGGAAAAGCATCACCAAACAATAGTGGTATTTGGTGAAAATAATGAGTCATATAATAAAATCAAATAGTAGTAGATAAAACGACTCACGCTGTACCGTAACAGTAATTTTTACTCAATAATCATTTCAACATGGGAATCTCATATTCCAAAATTTACGTACTGTGAACATACTAGTAAGAACAAATTCAATATATTTTTCAATGTTTTTCTTGGTGACAATGGTTTAAAAGACATTTATCATTTTTCACATGTACCCACAGCAAAGGGCTTATGTGACTTTAAATAGACTCAATTGTCATTGTAAGCAACACAATCTAGAGCAGGTAAATATTTTAAATCAACTTTTTTGTTAGAAATCAGAGCATCAGAATAGAGCATATCTCTTCAAAGAAGACCAGTTTGTCAAGGAAAATGACATACATGTGATACAATAATGTCCACTATTCACCTATCATAGCAATAAATCTCATTAAAATAAATAGGTCAATCACATTGGAATAGGTAACGAAGATGAAAATTAAATATACTTTGGTAAGTGAATAGCACAAGTACATAATTGATGAACACAGTGTAACAATGTATATCCCCCTCCCCAAATCTGCAGAAAAATGACTAAGCATTGTTTAATCCTTTCCCAGCACTTCTTTACTTGCATAGAAAGATTCAACACTAGCTGTCATATTTATCAGGCAGACTATTTTATAAACCGCTTAGTTTATACAGGACGAGACTCACTACCCAGGGTATCTGCAGTCCTTGACATCGCCGTTGTGCACTATCCTACATTGGGGATTTGACCACGTGTGACACTTTAAGCACTAGCAAAGATTGCAAATATCCTGTGCATTTACGAAATAAAGCACTTGGTTTCTAATATGTCTCATCTGCCGAATATGCTCTAAAAATTAATCAAGTACATGTACATTTCTAAATACAGACTATGCTAGGCCCTGGCTAGCAACTGTATTTGGGTCATATCAGCGAGCGAGACGACTCACGCCCACAATTGGCATTAATCCTATCTATTTGACACATGCTTGAGCTGAATTTGACTAACACAGCGAGCAAGCAGAGGTTTACTCTGCTGACATGTTGTTATATCGTTTCGCCGGTTGTGTGACAATACAAATAAACTGACGATACAACCTAAATACAGTTGCTAGCCGGGGCACAGCGTAGAGTGTGTGAACAGTACTTGGCTTGAGACTAAACCACAGAACAGATGAAATTTTACAGCATTCCTGTAAACAATGATAATGTTAAAGATAAGGCCAAACAAGCAAAAACTCTGTGTTTTCAGGCACCTCCCTTTGTGAAAATTTCTAAAAAAAATTTATTAGAAATATTGGATTTGAACAATGAAAGTGAATTTTGTTTGGTTTCTGGAGTATATTTTCCATATTTTGAAGAAAAAAATATATAAATAAAGAGGCTCCCTCATCTCAAAATTGAGATCTAATTGCCTGAGAGCATAGATATTTTATTTTAATGGCTTATAGATGTGGTCTCAATTCCCAAATAACACTTGTGAAACTTATATTGAAATTTTCATAAAATTTGTTTTGTATTAGTATTCTTGAACAGCACATTAGAAACATTTGGTATTAAACTTGTTAACTGAACATTACCCCAAGTGAACTACTCATCAGAGTATCCAATCATTAAAATGGTTAATTTCTATTTTTGATAAATGTCTAAAAGTATGAAGGTACATGTAACTTCTTATACAAAATAATGTGATGACAATTAAGTGCACATACATGTAGCACATTCGCATTCATACAAGTAAATGATATGATCTATTGTTACTCAATTACAATTATGATTGATTAAAGATGAGCAAATGAAACATGATGGATGCATTAATACTCTGTTGAGTTAATGAAAATAATCCTAAAATGAATGCCTTTTTACATTTAGAATGACTGCGAAGTAATTTTTCTATGCGTTTTCTTAGTACTGGAATTTGAGGCAGAGATTGAGAAGATAAGTCGGCAGTGAATTGGGTTATTTTCTGGCCAAACCCAAAAAATAACCACTGAAAGTTTCTTTCCTTGAATCGGTGGTACGGTAAGCTCTAATTCTAAGCCAAATTTGTCCCAGAAACAGTCCAATGACCAACATTCTAATTTTGAGTAATTGAGTACATGGTAGCAAGATTTGTTTCAAACAGCCATTCTCAGCATAAAATCACACAAAAACTGGGCGCTAATATCTTCAGTTATCACTGGTGACGCATGGATTGAAATCATAGTTGAAATCTGAATGGCTTTGTTTTTATCTGTACTAATAAAACTAATTTTTATTGTTTGTTTGTGGGGCTACAGGTGACCAAACCTCTGGACTATCGGAGCTGAAAATTTGAACACAGGGGTCAATTGACCCGGGGAGTGTCATGGGATTGGTGCTGTTGATGTATTGATGTCTTAAAAGGCACTAATAATTAATTTAACTAAATAATTAATTATATACCAAAAATGGTTGGAATCTGTTCATTGAAAATTTATTCACAGGGGTAAATTGACCAGAGGAGTGTCATGGGATAGGTGCTATTGACCTCAGATGACTTAAAGTGTCACTAATAAACAATACTAATTGAATAATTAGTCATATATCCAAAATGGTTGGCCCTAGTAGCTGGCAATTGGCATGGAGGGGTATGCAAGGTGCCATTGACACTAAAGAGGGGGGGGGTGAACTTAAAAATGTTATTATATATGAGCAATACAGAGCGTTTCTTATCAACTTAAACGATATGTAGGAGAACAAGGTATAAAATAGGTCACCTGACCAGGGGAATATCATGGGATAGGCACCTTTGACCTCAGATGACTTAAAGGTGGACTAATAAATAATATTAACATAGATGATCAATGAAGAGCATTTATTATCAGCTCAGATGATATGTTGCAAAATTGGCAGGCAGAGGTAATTTGACACGGGGAGTATCATGGGAGAGTTGCTGTTGATCTCAGATGACTTAATTAGCAATAAAGAGAATTTATTATCAACATAAAAGGTAGAGGTAACTTTACCCAGAGTGTGTCATGCAATAGGTGATGCTTACCTCGGGTGACTAATAATTAATGTAAATGAGTTGAAGGAGCATTAATAATATATTCATTCTTCACCTGACCAATGCCGGGTACCCCGGCTGGTAACTTCATAAAATTGTTTTTCAGTGACTGGATGTTATCGCCCACAGTACTGAACAAACAGTATAATAACACTACGCCTCGAATTACAGTACTACGAACAAAGGAACAAATAATTACTTCTGTTCATCCAATGAGAATGAGTGTTTTGATAGTGTCATTGTCATAGTGTCGTTGATATTTTAGCACAATAAAAGAGACAAATGGGCTCCAATGTGCAATTACATAGAGGATAACTACATGTTTGGTCTAAATATGAAAATTATCTCTTACTTGACATATATTAGTGAGGTTCTGCTTGTAGCTTATGACTTGTAGCTTGTAAGGCAAATGATAGCATATCATAGTAACAATGAGTACAAAGGAACACATTTTGTGATTACGGAACATCCTGGAACACCGAATTCGAACACTTTGGCAGTATAGAATGAGCGGTTGCAGAAGGGATAAGTCTGTAGAATTTGAAGTTGAACCCTTTCATGACAAGAGCTGCTCTGGTGCAGCATTAGAGATCATGTGCCAGTGCATTCTCTTATATATGCAAGTCTCCCATATATAAGAGAATGCACTGGCTTACAAGGTCAATGCAAATAATGTGTCTGACATTTAAGAATTAGGTCCCAAGAGGGTGTATTTAGTGATGTTTTCCCGCACAGCAGGCTAGCATCACCAAGTTCACCCTCCAGGTATCTTCTGAAGTTTAAGGGATATAGAAGGGATAAAGTATCTAAAACAATGTTAATTTCAAGAAGACGAGGCCTAAGCAGAATGAGGTCATCAGAGGGTGAATTTAGTGATTGACCTATCACTAAATTCACCCTCTGGGGACCTCATTCTGCAATTGTCAGACAATCCCTACAAGCTACATCTCTCGATTATTTCCACTAATGGCTTGTAGATACTGAGGAGATAGTTCTTACATTTAGATAAACATGTAGACAAATATAGGTTAACTTATCATTATATTTGTAATGTTAAATTATAATTGTTTAATAGAGCATACCCTTTGCGTTGTTAGGAGAGATATACACAAAACGACACAAGTGTGTTAATGGGTTTATCAACAAGCCAGCGCGGAAACATAGAACAAGAAGCACAGCCTCGTGTTCTATCCTTCTATGATGGCACATGTGCCGTGTGGACAAACCCATTAACACATGTGTCATTCTGTGTTTATTACAAACCAACCGTCCTAGAATCATCCATTAATATATCAGCGCACTACAGAATCGTCCTGCTGTGTAGCTGCTGCCAACTGTTTATTGTAGTGACAATGGTGATTAACCCTTCCATGATGGGAGCTGCGCTGGTGCAGCATTAAAGATCATGTACCAGTGCAATCTCATATATGCGAATAGAGCCTCGCATATATAAGAGAATGTACTGGTTTAAAAGGTCAAGGTAAATATTGTTAGGCCAATGTATTCTCTTATATATGCGAGGCTCTCCCTACAGGAGACTCGCACATATAAGAGAATGCATTGGCACAGGATTTTAGCAAAATTTCGCAAGTTCCATTCATGGAAGGCTCTGTATTTATGAATGCTTTTATAGGGTAGTTGTAAAAAAGTGAGTATATCCCCGACCTGCGAGAAGCATAGTACTATTTTTCATGGTGCAACCAGGTACATGTAGATATATAACATATCCCTTTGATGCCGGTAGCTGTGCTGGTGCAGCATTAAATATACTTTGCCAGTTCATTCTCTTATATATGCAAGTTTCCCACATGGAGCATCATATAGACAAGAGAATGCATTGGCTGTCAAGGTAAATATTGTTAGGCCAATGTATTCTCTTACATATGTGAGGCCTATGCATTCTCTTACATATGTGACGCCTAACAATATTTACCTTGACCTTGTATGCCAGTGCATTCGCTTATATACGCGAGGCTCCCTATGGGAGACTCGCATATATAAGAGAATGCACTGACAGTCCTAGGGAGACTTGCATATATAAGAGAATGCACACAGTCCTCTGATCATTAATGCTGCACCAGCACTGCCCCCATCATGAAAGTGATAATTACGCAGATAAACATTGTCACTATAATAAACGCAGTTGCTACAAAATAGATTCCGTTGACAGCAGCCACGCGCAGGATGATTGTGTGGTGTAATCAGAATATTAAGAGATAAGACACATACAAACTGTCCTGGAGGGGTTGTTCATGAAGGGACTGTCAATTATGCATGTTAAATTCTAAATCAGTGTGAACAATTATGCATTTTTTTATTTGTCAGATCACAAGAAAACTTAAAACTCTTATGGCTGTAGTTCCAATGTAGTTATCCAAAATTCACAGTGTAAAAGATTAAATGTACAAACAGGCTTGAAAATATAGTGCTCGATATTTGCAGAATGAGGTCCCCAAAGGGGTGAATTTAGTGATACTACCCTGCACAATGGGCTAGCATCACGAAATTCATCCTCTGGGGACCTCAATCTGGATGGCCGCATCTGCTATGGGAGACAAAGACTAAGATGTAAGTTTCCAAACGGTGAAGATGGTGATGTGCACACACTGGGTACCTTCATTATGCATTGTGACATCTGCCAATTTGGGGATATAGAGAAACTAAACTAACAAAGAAAAAGAAAGAAACTTGCTAAAGAAGTTTCTAAAGAAACTACAAAACTTGTTAATTTGATAATAAAGATACTTTCCATAGAAGATGAAGTCTAAGCAGAATGAGGTTCCCAGAAGGTGAATTTAGTAAAGCCAGCCCACTGTGTGGTGCAGCATCAATATATTCACCCTCTGGGAATCTCATTCTGCAAATATCTGGCACCATATTTTCAGGCCTGGGAATACACAACTGATTTATAGTTATACCATTATTACGTGCATAAACCAAAATTCTCAACCGAGACAAACATGGGTTTTAATCTCGATGTTGAAACACACATACAGTACGGAATTGGTAACATATCTAGATCAAGAACGTGCTAACCATGCAGTTTGGTCTTTATTACTAATCTTCTGACTTAAAATGAGGTTGTGTATCAAGAATAAATGAGGTATGTTGCCTAAACGATCTCATTAAAACCATCAGATAAAGATTAGTTAAATCAAATTCAAAGCCATTTCTCAGCAAATTTCATGGCCCTCAGTTCGAAAATTCAAGGCCAATTCTCACCATTTTTTGTTTATGATTTTCTCCCTTTAAGACTCTCTACAATATATGGTAAAGAGCGAGCAGAAGCAATCACAAGAACAGCAAGTGGTGTAAATATTGCTGAATTAAAAGGCTATTCACCCAGATTCACCCCCCCATCCTTTCCCCTTGCAAATTTTAGCATTGTCCAGACCTTGAATGGTCATTGCTCGATTCAGGTCTATTTAAGTTTACAAGAACCCTGTGTATAAACTGCTTCATTGGTGGGATTAGCCTTTTGTTAACCCTTTCATGATGGGAGCATTGCTGGTGCAGCATTAATGACCATGTGCCAGTGCATTCTCTTAATGTGATCATGTTAATGCCATTTAGAATGACACCCTTGTGTCATTATTAACTAAAATAAGCCAGTGCAACAGGTTGCAAAACACATTTTATCGGGATACTGAAAATTTGCTGTACTATTGCTACGAGCGCAATTTGACTGTACACTGGGATGCGCAATCCAATAGTTTCCACAAACGGGGAAATTGTGGATTTAGTACTGTCAAATTCAACTATAATAGTTAAATATAATTATAATAGTTGAATTCAGGATCAAGCCTTGAAATAGTGTGTCTGTCATTTGCAGAATGAGGTGTAAGCATAATGAGGTCCCCAGAGGGTGAATTTGATGCTAGCCCACTATGCCGGGTAGCATCACTAAATTCACTCTCTGGGGACCTCATTCTGCAAATGACAGACACACTATTTCAAGACTTGTTCAGGATGTGCCCGACCTGATAAAAGAGAATGCACTGGCTTGTAATGTCGAGGTAAATATTGTTAGGCCAATGTATTCTCTCATATATGCAAGGCTCCCTATGGGAGACTCACATATATAAGAGAATGCATTGGCGCATGTTTTTTTTCTCCAAAATTTCAGGAAGCTCCAGTTATGGAAGGGTTAATTGACACATGATAATTGTAAATACCCAAGCATTTATAATCCTAATTCTATTAATTTTGTATCATTTTCAAAAATAGGAGAAATTCTGCAAACAGCAGTCTGAAGACAGACGTCAACACAACAGCCCTGTGTAAATAAGCACTCCAGTCAACCACTCCCCAGGTATTCTTACTATGCACTCTTTCACAATTAGCTATTTATGTAACATAACTATTCCCATCTACAAGTAATAAAAACATACCTACCAGCATAGTAAACCTGAATCGTTCCTTACAAAAGTAATTCACTCCATTTCTTGCAGAGCATCATATGTCACAACATACTGGTACTATATATAACAAGCATCTCACATTAAACACCCTATTCGTTGCTATCCTGATCAGATCACAAGAAATGAATTCAACAGAGAAGCAAGAATTCTTATAATGCAAGGCAATGCATGGCGCCCCGTAGAATAACAGATATCATGAGGTTTGGATATCAACGTATTACCCAGAAAGACACACCTGACATCACAAGTTCAGATCCAACTATACCTATTAAAAAAGAGATTAAGTTAATCCATTCTGCCCATTGATGAGTAGTTCGCATAGGAAATGTTCAGACAATAAGTTCAACAAACAAACTTAGGTTGTTTGTTGAACTTATTATCTGAACATTTCCCACCAACTGATAGAAATCCTCCATCTGTCTGTCATCTGCTTTTATCACCTGAACACCCCTCCAAATGAATAATAGACCATTCCCATGTAGACATTTATAACTGAATGGGAGAATCCATTCAGTGGAGAGGGTTTGAACCCTTTCTTTACAAAATCGATTCTCCCATTCAGTTATCAATGTATATTAAAAGTATATATTGGAATGTTCGATCATTAATTTGCAGTGGTGTCCAGGAAAATTAAGCAGACAACATATGTACTAAATGAAATAAGTCAGACAGAATTTTCTAAGTCAAAATAAGTCGAAAATGAGATGTAATATTACGAAAAACAGTCTGAGCCAATCCCTAGCCACATCATGTAGAGAGGGTATTGTGAGAAGCATGTATACCAAAAATTATTAAAATCTGTTCATACTTGTTAAAGTTATTAAGTCGGACAGAATTTTCTAAGTCAAAATAAATCGAAAAAGAGGCGTAACTTAAAAAAAAAAAGTCCGACCGAACCGCAATTAGCATCATGCGGAGAGACCATCCTAAGGAGATTGCATAAACAAAATTATTGAAATCGGTTCATAGTTGTTCGAGTTATGAGGTCGGACGGACGGACGGACGAACGGACGGAGAAAGCGTGACGGACGGACGCAGTCAATCCAGTATACCCCCCATTTTCTTCGAAAGTGGGGGTATAAATACAAGTGCAGAAGAATTCATATTCATTGGTGGGAAACGTTTAGATAATAAGTTCAACAACAGCCTATTATCTAAACATTTCCTAAGGGAACAACTCATCAATGAGTATTTAGTATAGAAAATTAGAAATGGTTTAACAACATTAAATTCAGATGAGAATACTATTAAGTAGCAGGTTAGATACTACTCTCTGAAGACTTTTCAGATACAGTAATGCTCTAAGTAATCGACTTCTTAACCACAGCAGAATTATGGGTAACTTTTCAGGATTTAGTCGAAAATATGGCTTGTTGCCATTCATCGGAAAGCTCTCGGGAAGAGATTTCCGATGAACGGCAACAAGCCATATTTCCAACTAAATCCTGAAAAGTTACCCATAATTCTGCTGTGGTTAAGAAGTCGATTACTTAGAGCATTACTGTACTTCATACAGGTTGTCTCATTTTTTAAATCTATAGTTACGAATGTGTCTTTCTGAGTGAACGCAAAAATAAATTAACCATTCTTGTATCACCATTTTCGAGTTAACAATGCCCAACTGTGGGGATAACATCCCAACTGTGGAGATAACAGAATAGAAGGCAACAATAAATTATCACAGCTGTGAGCAGAAGCATAGTCAAGAGTTCAAACATCCAGCCAGCATTGATAGAGCACAGCAAGTCTGAATTTAGTGTCTGAATTTGCAGAATAAGGTCCCCAGAGGGTGAATTTCCCGACGGTATCCCTGTACAGCAGGTTAGCATCACCAAATTCACTATATAGGGACCTAATTCTGCTTAGGCCTCAATTGCTATGGGAGACCTATGATCAGATTGAAGTTCCACAGTTGAAGTTGGTGATGTTCAACCATTATTTACCTCGATTATGCAATTTATTTTCTGCAAATTAGGGGATATAGAAACTGAACAGAAGGGAAAAAGATACTTCCCAGAAGATGAGTCCTAAGTAGAATGAGGTCCCAAGAGGGTTAATTTGGTGATTCTAGTCTGCTGTGCAGGGTAGCATCATTAAATTCACCTAATTCTGCAAATTGTCAAACACACTAAATTCAGACTTGGAGCACAGGGTTGGGGGCTTTGATAAGTTTTCAAGACTTGGAAATGTTTTGCCTGCCACAACATCAGCTGGAAATTTCACACAAACAAATGGGTTGAAATTGTTCTCAGTTATATTTTTCAACCACTTTTCGGTGCGAAGTTTGTTGTTTTTAGACTAACTGTCGCATACATTCAAACTTTCAGTCAAACTTTTGAACTGAAATGGCCATCATTTGGATGTTTTCCAACTTAGGAGGGGTGTCAGAGGGTGTCAGGTTGTAAATTTGCAAACAGATGAGATGGGTGCAAATTGAATTTCTTAAGAGTTTGGTCTGCTTCAAGGGGGTAAGTTGGTAATTTTAAGGATATATTTTCATCAAGGAGCGATTGTGTTGTCATGTTAATGTTAATTAAAGAGGCATACTTGTGCCATCATTAAATTAAATAAGCTAGTGCAAAAGGTTGCAAAACTAATTTTATCTGGACTGTATATTTACTTCAATATTGTAATGAGTGTAATTTGGCTGTGTGCATTGGGATGGTACAAAGTTTCCATAATAAAAGTAAAATAGTGGATTTGTCACTGTCAAATTCAACTATAATAGTTCAATATAACTACACAGTAATAGTTAAATTTAGGAAGTGCCTAACCTCATTAATGTAGTTGTTTATTTTTATAAATGTAGCATTAGATGCTGACTCCATCACTATGCTTCCAAGTTCTCAACTCTGGATGACAATCATATTTGTTAAATAATGCCAACTAAAGTTAGCTAGCTGATTCTCAGAAACTCACCTTTTATTTAATCTTTTGGGGGTACTCATGGTGCACTTTCCTCAAAACAAAATATTCAAATGGAGTCCAAGAAGACACAAAACAGTTTTTTAATATTTTTATACTGGCATATTAATCATTTTCAAGAGTAATAAATAAAACTATCACAGGTCGCAGCAGGAACTATTTAAGCTTTTGTGATTAAATTTTATAATGATGATACTTTCAAAAGGGAATAAAGATATTTTTAACTCTCATTTTACTAAATTTACACTCCTATTCAGTTCTGAACATTATACAGTGGCATGGTCCATCTAGGGTATACACATGCTGTATGGCGATTTTGGGACGTTTATTGGTGGGTTTTACAATGGAAAACGGATATTTTTCATCGGAAAACCCAATGATAAACGTCCCAAAATTACACCAGACAACATGTTTATCCCTATTCTTACTCACACCAACCGAAAAATTGTGCTACAGGCACGAGAATCTGCCAACGAGTTGCTGAACTGGAAATGGTGGACACTTTATAAACAATCCATATCGCTTCCTCCTAGAAATTGAGCTGCACTCCATGAAGATATAGTACCATATTTCGAATAGAAATAAACCGAGCAATCCGAAGGAATCCACAAAATCCATCATGCTAATTTTACATAGAATATGTATAAATTACAATAATAAATGAAAATTTCTGGGCCAAGTTGCGCCAAGGTACTGACATGCTGTTGACATTGCAATGCAATGCATCAATTACTGTAGTCAAGGCTTCAAACTAAATAGTGCTCGCTATTTGCAACGTCATGTTTGCTGTCAATTATGTCATAATTCTGACATCCTTCGAAAGACTCCTTTCAGTTAATGTGATTTGTCTGAATAACTTGAATTTTCCCAACATTAATTGAATCAAGCCTATGTGCGATTCAATCATAACTCTACTCAAATTTCCCACTGATTACATCGTTGTCCCTAGGAATGAAGGTAACTTCCGATCAGAACCATGTAATTGCTAGGCAATTTTTAGACTATAAAAATAAATATAGTGTCTGAAAAATGGTAATTAATTTTGGAAGGCCTTACTTAGCAGACAAAAATTCAATTTAAGTTCAACAAACGGCTCATACAATGAATAGGAATCAAATAACTACTCATCAGCACACATTTAGTTATCAAAGAATCTGAAAAGAATATTTCCAGAGAATCTACTACGTAACTTTAGGTGGCATAACCTGAAAGGAAATAGAACATTAGTTTGAGAATAGAATATGACAGGTAGTACGCTGATCACATGTACTTTATCAGTAATTAACCAATGACAATTTTTGAGAGGTATGTGTACATTCAGACCTGCATAAGAAAACTATTAGGAAAAATGTCACAACTTGGTGCATACATTAGCTCCTGAAACATTCGCACTATTTTTAGAAACACAAACAATGTGTCACAGCACTAAGAAATAACATTTCACCACAATACACAATATTTGGATTGAGACAATAAAGTGACCATTACTGTTCAAGCCTATATTATATTATTCACACCACTTGAAATGGGGAGCTCCAAAACGACAGGTACTGTAATGCCCTAAATAATTGACTCTTTAACCACAGCAGAATTATGGGTAATTATGGGTAATTTTTAGTTGGAAATATGGCTTGTTGCCATTCATCGGAAAGCTCTCACTTGGAGCTATCGGAAAGCTCTCACTTGGAGCTTTCTGATGAATGGCAACAAGCCATATTTCCGACTAAATCCTGAAATATTACCCGTAATTCTGCTATGGTTAAGCAGTCGATTATTTAGGGCATTACATAATCTTTTGATTTGCGGTATTTGGGGATTCGAGCATGAAAAGAGATTTGCTTTCCGGGAAGATTACAAACAGTTCACATGCTCAAATCTCAGAAAATGCAATGAATCAAGGTATGTTAATCTCCATTGTAATTCAGTCACCAAAACCATTTTAAAGAAACTGCACGAAAGCACTTTTAACCAACATTACATGCTACAAAGTCAGATCTACTTTTCCGGTGATCAAAGTTCTCAGTAAGTTTTGTGGTGTTATTCGGAATAACGACCCAAACAACTTCCTGTACTTCCTGTTAATTGAGGACACCTGTTGACATTCGTCATCAAATTTGTTTACCCAACAGTGCGAAAACTAAAGTTAGCAGCTCTCGACCAATCAGAATGCATGTTATAGCATGCTATAAATATTCAACTTGAATTAAAATATCAGACAGATGAGAGATATCGAGCTGCACTTGTGTTGGTATAAGTTAGCGATTATCACATGCGAGTGGTTGGTGTAAGCATACCACGAGATCTGAATGATGATATTTTATAATTGAGACATTAACATAAATCTAAGTTTTGTTTTGAGCAAGACTGTATATGCATGTCTTCTAATTGTTCAGCAGCGATCTGAACAATCATTATATTTTATAATTATGATGCAAATTGTCCATTGCATCTAGAATCCATGGACGTCAGGTAAATATATTATGAAAACAATGCTCTTATAAAGAAGCTTTTGGCCGGCCGTTGCCCATCTTTAGCAAGTATACATTCCAGGATAATTAGATCTGGTATAGGTAATACACATAAACGATAACTATATCAGTTCACTCAACTGTTTATGTGTATATGCCTAAAAAAGATATAATTATCCAGGAATGAATACTCGCTGAAGAAGGCCAGCAGTCGAAAGTTTCTTTAAAAGAGAGTTGTTTTCATAATACATTTATATTTTATCGTTGCATAAAACAGTAATATTCAGGACTCTTAATTGTGGTATAAACAACTAGGCTAGATCGTTATGGGGCTGTTTAATTGTCCAATCAGAACTGAGAATGACAGTACATGTGTTAATATGATAATCTGAATTCATTCTAACGTATATCAAATATTGTCAAATATTCAGAATGAAAGACTGCCTAAAAATCACAACAATCACAAGCAGATAAAGGATATTCATCAATAATATTCCTGAACTGCAGCTTATATTTTCTTTTAAAGAAACAAGACTCGTTACAAGAGGTCATCAATATTTTTTTTTAAATTCTTCAAACACCAACATTGCTTTATTTACCATAATATTGCTAATGGTAACTTGTCAAGTAAACTTAAATTGTTTAGAAAAAGGTAGACTAGAGCTGAGGGAAAACTTAACCCTTTGGCTTGTAGAACGACATTTATGTCATCACATGGTTGACGGGTGGAACATTTATATTTATGCTATATTGGGTACACATAACATTTTATATCAACTTTGACTGATTCTGAAACTGCCTATACAGCAGGGTGGTCTGCCTGACATTAGCTTATGTCACCTTCCAATGGGCAAGACATGGTACCTCTTGTCGTGGACCTAAGTATCACTGGGCATCCCACATTTACTCGCACATGTGGACCACACAAAGCAAAATCAGCCGACAAAATGAAAATCATCTCTAGATATGTGTAGACTAAGGTTTATAATGTTAAAATGTTACGCAATACTGCTTTCAGCTGCTATTTAAAAAAAAAACATAAATCAATTGGGAAGAATTAGTGTGGTGTGTGTAAACACTTTTTAATGATGTCATTATAAACTGACCAAAATGGACACAGCCATTTAAATAGCGCAGCATGGTGTAATTGCCAAAGAATATGAGAAATTGTTTAATTTGCACCTATGGAAACCACGTGATGATGGGATATCCAAAATAATTTAATTTTTACAAGGGTACTTAACATAATAATATTCAGAATATTTGCATATATACTCGCTGATGTTGTATATGGGATGGGACACCAACACGCCAAAGGGTTAATCTTTAAAGGGGCAGACCAGCTTTGAAAGTCTGAAATGGGTCAAAATGAATATGTGTCATCAATGATTATGGGTATATTTTGACTCTATTAATAAGAATTAAAATACCAATTTGACCTACTTTTAAACAAATTTGGTAACCACATCAAAAGAATATGGTTTCAAGCCATCTATGCTGTTTTCAAGCTGGAACAATATTCCAGAATATTTAGTGAAAATTAGATACCATATTAATATAAGCACAGAACATAGACCTACGGACGCAGATAATATGGCATTTGGGGCATGCTACTACGATATGTTTCTTACATTCAGACCTGCTCCATTCATTTAATTACATTTAACTATTGCATTGAATTCGGAAAAATTATTCTCCTATAGATTTAATATCATTCAAACTGATATCAAATTGATAAGCACAAAATGATGGGATCATGATGATGACAAAGATATTCTTCCTAAACTCAAGGTCATGTATGTATTACTGATAACAATGATATTATGTGGAAGTATCAACAAAAGGGGGAATTGAAGAAAAAGATGAGAGATAGCAAAGTCTCATTTAAAGGTGACCTTTAGAAACTGATACCAAAAATTACATGATGCTGAAATTTGAATATAATCCTTTCAAATACTGAATGGATTTATAAAAGTATACATTGGAATTGTCTATTATTCATTTGGATGGGTGTTCAGGAAAAATAAGCAGACAACAGTATAATATAATAAGAGATAATAAGTGCAGAAGGATGTTGTGGGAAGTTGTAAGAATGAATCGCATTATTGGAGTCATCACATTTTAAAATATAAGTATCAATTTCTGCTGGCCCCCTAAGAACTGGCCTGGTAATTGGGCCTTAAAAAAATAGGTTTGTTTTCACTAACAAAGTCCAAAAAAAAAAATAAGGTTGATTGGTAGTTAGATTTTTATTTATTTTATCATTTTGTTTTAATGAACAGCTATAGGGTCCTCAATTAAGGGTTTCACCCCACTTTTGTGATTGACGAAAGAGTAAACAATGGTTTAACCATTTCATGATGGGAGCTGCATTGCTGCAGCATTAAAGATCCTGTGTCAATGCATTCTCTTATATATGCAAGTCTCCTAAGGGACCTCACACATATAAGAGAATGCACTGGCTTACTAGGTCAAGGTAAATATTAGGCCAATGTATTCTCTTATATTTGCGAGGCTCCTTATAAGGAAATGCATAGGCACAGGGTTTTCACAAAATTTCAGAAGCTCCAGTCGTGAAAGGATTAATTAAAATATCATCCTTCATCTCCAACATATTTGGGCTCAGTCTATGAGTTTTGTAACACTCTCTCCACCACGAAATTGTGGCAGATGCTTTTAATTCCATGCAACATTTCAAATAGAGCCTCGCATATATAAGAGAATGCACTGACTTACAATGTCAAGGTAAACATTATTAGGCTAATGTATTCTCTTATATTTGCGAGGCTCCCTATTGGAGACTCGCATATATAAGAGAATACATTGGCACAGGGTTTTCGCAACATTTCAGGAAGCTCCAGTCATGGACGGGGGTTAATCACTTTGATTGGACACCTTTATCTTGGTGCTACTAATAGTGAGTTCTGATTGCGGTTACCGACGTGGAATCCCACAGTATGGGAAACAGAAAGTCTAAATCAAGTAATAAGACTCACTATATGTGGGTCTATAGTTAACTTAGACTGACTTGAGCCATGATTTAATCATTTGAGTCGACCACGAATTTTGTGAGTGCTATAATGTTTTAAGCTATTCTGAATTCTTTGACCCTTGACTATATGTATATGGCAATTACGAAGACTGACGTGGTTTTCCAAATGGTTCTACATGCAAATGAAAGCAGAAGTCTAAAATTTATGAATACTGGAATGGCGCTAGTCTTCACACAAACAGCAGACATATTACATTTTTTGGATGGAGAGGCAACAAAATTAGGTGAGTAAGTCCTGTTTTTGGAAGATGATTGGGTTAGGGAAAACAAACATATTTTTTTAGGACCAACTAAAATGAGAAATCAGTAATAGGTATAAAATGTTTAAAGTAGAATAGAAAAAGTAATTCTCCATTCTACTTTATTAGAAATGATAAAGTGAGTTTTGTTAACAGAAACATAAATAAATAATACACTGAAACTCACTAAAAGATGGAAAGTTGCTTAGTCATCAACAGATGTATTCATAGATGAGAGTGACCAATAATTATAATATTTTCCTCAGGCAGAACATTGTAAAGGGACTCAAGGCTTTCAAAGTGGGTTCATGTCAAATAACATAAAAGTCTGTAAATAACAAGTCCATTAAAAAATAGTTTGCCTTTGTTCTTTATTTTCATTATTAATAACTCTCCAATAATTAGATTTCACATGTCAAAACCATTGTTTTGTAATCTTACTGTTACAAATACCGATAAAAGTCCAATTAGTCCAATAAGATGCCTACGTTTAATAAAAACTGGATGGTAACTGTTGGAAAATGTAAAAGCATTGAAACATATTTTGAAAATCATATTCAGACTAACATATTTGAACTTAAAGATGGATTATCTCTTCATTTAACATTTTTGAAATAGTTACGTGGGTATTTAAATAATAAATATGAATTGAAGACCCCTGTCCAGAAACACTTCTTTAGTGATGGTTTAACAAATTTTGATATTTCTTGCACATTTACCCATAGCGAGTGCCTTTGGTCTCTTTAAAACCTATGTGGAATATTGTCTAGAGGGACATCATGCTACTGGTTCAATTGAAAACACTCTTGTTTTTGGCCTTCAATTGATCCAGAACATTTAAGTGATCAAGTACAACGATCATCTAAAATGATCTAAGAGAATACCCGACTATTCACCATATTTTCAGGTGGAATATTTTCATAGTAAAAGGAATCCTGGTTGATAACAGTATTGGGTTCTTAACCCTTTACCCAAAAAAACGTCCAAAACGTCCAAATAAAGCTTCAACAGCCTAAAATATCTTCGGTCTGTCTAAATAACACCATACAAATATGGATATCATTGGAACCGGTTCATCGACCACATTGTGATGGTTACAGTTATGCCATGTGCCAATGCATTCTCTTATATATGCGAGACAACCATAGGTCGCCTCGCATATATAAGAGAATGCATTGGCCTAAAAAAAATTATAATATTTTTCTACATTCTTTGACAATTTTATCATTTTTAATATGTTAAGCCAATGCATTCTCTTATATATGCGAATGCATTGGCACAGGGCCGTTCTGTTGGGTAAAGGGTTAATTGAATTTTCAGACCACCAAATGATTTATTTCTGTTATCCAATGTATTTGAAGTGCTAAATTCTTTCATCTGAAGCCCAGGATTGCCAACTAATTTTGGTCACTATAGTACTTAAATTGCACTTTAAAATCCTTGAGTTAGGATCCAATAGATAAAACTTCAGCCATAATGTGTATCTGCCTATACACAAGTTGTTAAAAGCAGAATTCACCACATTCAAGAAATGCCCGGCCAACTAAGACCCCAAAGAGATTTGTTTTGGACACAAATATTCTTGCAAGTTCTTTGGAAAACTTTCTGGGCGTATCTCTTCTCATATCTTAACAGTTCTCCAATGATGTGGGGAGCTGGTGATTGCTTTTCATCCTCACTGTTAAGGAGATGAAATTGGATAGACACACTGACAACTGACATAACACTGACAAGACTAAGGATGAGTGATCCTTGTGCTCATGCTCACAACAATTGGCAACCTTTGGTTGATAGCTGCATTTTGTGAGGACAGCAGTGTTTAACTGGAAGATAAATGCAAGGCACTGATCATGACTGCTTCATTCCACAGCGAATCCGCATGTCTCTTCCACTGCACAGGTGAGCTTTGATATGAACTTTTCATACGTCTCATACGAAGGGATGTCTATCCTGTTGAAGCTGTAAACAAATAATGATACTATTAACACTTTTATTACTGAATTACTCTCTGATTCTAGTGTGACGTAAGATTGGATATCTAGAGGTGAAACTGTTCCAGTGGGACTAAGAATACACCCCCACCCATCAACCCACAACCCCACAGTGAAATTGGGTCACATTCAAGTTGATTCTGATTAATCTCACAATTACAGGTGCAAAACTTAAATATGAAGATTTTCCCATGCATTATTTTGTTCAAGCATATGGGTAGAATTTGGAACTAAAGAAAACTGAAAATAAAATTTCAGCTTATTTCTTCTTAATTATCAACTTTTCTGGCTTGTTGCATACCAGTTGTTTATTTTGAAATACCATAATTATTAGTGTATTAGGTGTGAACTATCCCTATCTAAATTTAAAACTGAGCAAAAAATATTAATGTGCGAATTTAAATACGAGCAATGTATGTATTCTGTGATTGGTGCATGTATCCCAGAAATGTTACTGATATTCAAAGCTTCATTTGACAATATAAAGATACATAATCAGAATTAACATTCCTAAATTACTATTTCTTTGGCTTCGGGGTAAACAAAAAATACTTAATTTGAGTCGAGGAACCCACCCATCAAAGATCAAGAGTTATCTGATATTAATTTTTTAAATCTGTTATTTTTCACCACCTAGAATATTTGTCCAACAGGATATATGTTGATATATAACATGTTTTGGAATTTTTTTTTATAGTAGAGTCGACAGTGGTTAGCATTATTTTTTGGTAATCGAATCTGATAACTAAAGCAGAAGAAATGTTGTTGTTGGAATCTGATGATACGGGGACCATCTAGTTAGATTGTGTACCTTTAAGCACTCTCCTAGCCTTGGGTGCTCATTTGATGATTAGTGTAAACATATTTATTCCCATCATAATAACATTTATATACATTTGACAAAAGTTTTGACAATAAAATAGAATAGTATAGATGATCGATTGATTGGAAAGGGGATTAAACAACAAGCCCAAGGGCTTTTGTTAATTTTGCTCCCCTTTTGTTTCGCGCCCACTCTTCCTTAATGATTCAAGGCTATTCCAGGCTTTCAGGGGGATCCTGCTGAATCGTGCCTAGAGAATTTCACAAAAATAACTATTTTTATGATTGAAGATCTGATTATGTTACTCACCAAGTGTGGGCCTTTGGTAGATTTGTTGTGTTACTGCTGTCCACCAGATGTATGGTGAAGAGCCGAGGACCAGCTGCACCTGTGGAACCTGAGAATAGAAATATATCTGTTGCAATAGACCTCTTGAGATTTACAGCCCTTATCCATTCTGGATGAAAAGACTAATAGTTTATTAATTATTCTTATTGATTGTGAGAACATTGCTGACTTCTGAACGAAGACAAAACTGTTTGAGTTTGTCTGGATAACGACGACAAAATACATTAATTTTGCACTGTTTCAAGTATACCAAAGTGGCTTTCACAAATATAAAATGAGAAACCTGCACAGTGACACAGTGGCGAATTGATATATTTGAGTATGCTAAATCTGAGCTAATGGGTGTATTCAAATCTGCATTCTTGGTTGTTTTATTTCTTGATGTTTCACTACACCAGATGTTCGCCCATTTAATATTTATACTGAATAGGGAGTTAGTATCTAAACCTGCAAACATGACATCATTGTTCAAAGCCTATTCTTGGTCTGTTTTCGGTATTCAAATCATCAAGTGCAGATCACAGGTGGTCCATTCACGAACAATTAGGAAAGCAGATTTGAATAAAACCAACAATTAAGAGAACAAACCTTGCAAGGCTTTGAATCCTTGCAGTGGTACCCTTGAGCTGCCTGTCACAAACTGCAAGAGTCTGGCTTTCATTTCATCATCAAAATCCTCAGCAGCTTTCCAGAACCATTTGACAATATTATGATCGGGTGTACAGTGCTTTAATCTTGTGTGGAGCTTCCAATCTTCGACATCTATCTTACCTAGACCCCCAATCATTAGCTGTAAACAAACAGGACGCGAGGATTGTAGTTCAAGAATATACATCAAGAAAAACTTTATTGCTGGTGTATCTCTTCCCCTAACTTTCTGTATATATTTGGGAGTATAAAATATAAATTTTGAGTCAAAGAAAAGGACTTCTGCCACTAGGAAATAATTGTTTTCCTCTAATTATTTTCTATGAATTGGAACAGAAAATATGGTTATATTTAGAATATAAGGCCAAATAAAAAAATATGTTCGGTTCTCAGTGACCGCCGCGTCCCAAAAATATGGGCGCATTGAAGCTTTTTATTGTCATTCCAAAATAAATATATATAAACATGTATCCCTCATTCGAAATGACATATATTGAAAATATTGTGAAACGCGCAACAGTCTTGTTCAAATTGTTGTAAGAAAACGTCAATCGAACGTTGTACTCTGCGAATCTAATGTTTGCGGAATGTAATTTCCGGCTTCCATTTCCGCAAACGCCAGAAATTCTATTCCGTTTACACGCGAAAACTGCCAATAGAGTACACCCTACTCCGAATTGCAAATAGAGTGTGCTGTGATTTCACATCTCTATTTTTAGAACAAAAAAAATGTCAAAGTCAAGTGATCCACGTGCATGTTCCTCCAGTACTAATGACAATGTGCCTCTTTTAATATGTATGTGTTATTATTTTTATTTTTAAGTATTGAACAGGGGATGTTCAGTACATGTTTTCTGATGACAGATGTTCTATAATAAAACATGTATTAAATAATAATTTGTCTTGTTCTATCCTTCACATCCCTGCCACAGAGATGTATAAAACTGTTAAATACCATGCCCTTCCTGTATTTTAACAAATATTTTTAGGAAATAATTTAAACCAAAAACAACCTGCCTCCCGCATGGTTAAAATGTATAATAAAAAAATAAATATAAAAACCTGCCTCCCTCATGGCTTAAAGTTGTAATAAATACTAAAAATAAATACCGCCCTCCCTCATCACTTTGAAAAAAAATATGCTTGAGAACCAAACATATTTTTTTATTTGGCCTAAATAGCACTTTTTTATTGAAAATCTATATTTTAAAACACTTTTATGTGGAAAAATTGCAACTCCAGGGCTCGTATTCAACAACTGTGTTTATTTTATAAACAGGGTAGTTTATTTGGCAGTTGCTGAATGCACATGGTACCTTTGCTATACCATTCACAATACACATTATTGTCAATATGATTGACCCAATATTTGCCATTTATCAATTGATACCGCCTCATAACTAAATCGCGAGAACTCACCAAATAAAATAAGAAAATAGAGGGTACTCAGACTGAACATTTCTGCGGAATGAGTGTTGAATCCGTTAAATCCCCTTGATTGGATAATTCTATACCGCCGGCATGAGCCTTAACGTCAATCCTATCGACAGCCACAGATAGCTTCGCATTGAGCCTCGTCAGGTATAAACTATCGGAACTATATATAAACCCAGTTGGAGAATAAGAGTCCAGATGTTTCTTGTTTGTTTTTGGTAATAATATAATTGAAACATAAAAAAAAGTTGTTGGAAGTGCGGCCGGATTCCTGGGAATCCAGAAACAGCGAGAAATTGATGTAAATTTTTAGTTCTACACTGGAACCATGTAAAGTCTGAAGAAATATATTTCTGTAACTTTTTATTACTCTCCCATCCAACAAAAGAGGAAACAAATTTCAACAAGAGATTGCACTGGCGGTGATGGCACATGGTGGCAAATTCGAACCAACAATGTATGGGTGAGATATCGGCTTGGACAGGAAAAAAACCCAACATTTTCATATAAACAAAGATAAATAACTGCAGAATGGAAAATATGAACAAATCGATTGAACCCTCAATTGATTGCCATAATAATAGTGAACATCCATATCAAATTTCATTGATATCCCTCAATCGTCGGTGTAGATAAGGACAATAACCAACAATTCCAAATTTACAAAGATGAATTGGTATTCAAAGTTCTTCCACCAAACTCCATAGAGGGAGCAGGGTTGTCAAAGTACCGACGGTACCACAACTTTCGGTACCGGTTCCGTACTGATGTTCAGTACCGCAAACCGGGTCGGTATCGGTACTCCTTGAGTGGACTTTTATACAGCAAACAACTTTTGTTTCGTGAGGTTCCATCATCAATTATTCGTTAAGTTCAAGGTTTAGTCAAAGAACGAAAATGAAAATCTCAACAACATTTACGATTAAGTTGTTGTCTGCGGCGGTTTTCGGCAAGTCGCAATGGGAGGATATTTTAAAAGACGGAATACAGAGTGGAACGAATGTAGACATGTATGTTTGACTACTGGGTCGGCTAACATTGTAGACTTATCTGGATACACGGTACACCACTTTATTTGTGTGGAAATTAATTAGAGAACTCACTAATCGGCCATATTACTCGCATGTTGTAATTTCATAAATGATGTCACCCAATGAAACCAAAGTCGTCTCCAGTAAGCATAGTTGTAGTTGGCTAGTTCGAAAATTTGAAATAGATTTAGAGAGAAAATAGTCAAATACTCTCTGTGTCTGTGACATTAACTTTATAGCACAATAAAAGTTAAAACAAGGGAAAACGAGAGGCCGATCACGATCGGCAGATGTTTAACCCATACCTTGGCGATAGCGATTAGCTATTTTTATAAATTTTATAAATCCTTACACCAACCTTTTCATGAGTGCAAAAGTTTCAACAATTCACACTTTATATAGTGATCGTGTGAAAAATATTTAGTTATCACATTGTGTCAACAGGATTGGTGGAGGATGTTAATATTTTTAAGCAAATAAACCAAATGACCCTCACTATGCAGGTTAGGGGTGTGTTATCGTCAACTATGCCAAGAACTATAAACATAATCAATGGAAATATTTGAGTTATCAAATCGGATAGAATGGGGTTAATCTTACCCAAACTAATGAACTGATAAACACAAAATAGTCTATGAAAAGCATGTCATTGGATTTAGAACCCCATACAATAAGTCAGTCTCAAGAATACCAGCACCATTAATATTATCCTGGAGCCCAAATGCAATTGAGGGAATTTCAAAATAAGACATTTCCTCTAATGATGAATATTCAATTGGTGATGTATTGAAACCCTTACTGAACCTGGCTCAAAGTGAAAGGGATAATATTATATCTGTCTATCGCATAATATGTGTCTATGGAATGGTTTAATTTTAATCCCAAATCCATGCAAATCAAAAGTGGATCACCATCAACCTGGACATAACATAGGAGAATGATTAAATGAAAAGCATCAAAACAAAATGATGTGTGGAGAGGGTTAATCATTTTCAACGACATCATTAAACAATACCAAAAACCATACAGATGAAGAACGTGCTAAGAAAAACCTAGGTAAGAAATATGAGGCAGATCAGAAGAAATATGTTCAACTTATTGCATTGGATAGCATGTGTGTAAAGGGTTAATTATTTTCTAAACTGATCAACCAATCAATACCAAAAACTATACAGGTGAGGGGTGTGTCATCATAAACCTACATATCAAATATGAACACAATCGGACAAAAAAATATTTCGGATAGAGCATCGGATTTTTTTAAAATTTATTTTATTTTCGAAAAAAGGGTCATAACTCCTTTAAAATAAATCGGATCAAACCCATATTCGAACTCGATCTTTTTGGCTGTGAAAATCACATACCAAATTTGGTTCCAATCAGATAAAAAATGTTTGAGTTATGGCAGAATGCGTGAATTCTAAGTTGAAAAAGGGCCATAACTCTGTAACAAAATCTCGGATCAAACCCAAATTCGAACTCGATCTGTATTTTGGGCTGAGAAACCCATATACAAAATTTGGTTTCGATTGGATAGAAAATGTTTGAGTTATCGCATTACTCGTAAAGTGTCTACGGACAGACAGACAGACAGACAGACGGACAGACAGACAGACGGACGGACGACGAGTGGTCAATCCGGGCAACGACACTATGTTTACCATACTATGGTATGGGTAAACATAATAAAACTCAATAGATGTCACCCATGTGATCATAAGCATCATTACGTCAAAATACTCTGGTAACTCTGCCCTGGTTGCCCATGCCTCCATGTCACGACTCACAAGTCACAAATATCCCGTCATTTGAGTTATACAGTGTCAACATCCATGTCATCATATATATCCATCGATGGTAATTTGGGTGT
Organism: Siphonodentalium dalli; assembly: GCA_032622095.1. Taxonomy (NCBI): domain Eukaryota; kingdom Metazoa; phylum Mollusca; class Scaphopoda; order Gadilida; family Siphonodentaliidae; genus Siphonodentalium; species Siphonodentalium dalli. Next base: position 146,841,864 of record CP136065.1, on the reverse strand, counting down.
TTGGTAAATTGGCACTTTTGCGCCTTGTGAACTTGTCGATGCCCAAGCAGCCCAACAGACTCCTCTCAAATGATGCACGTGTCATAAATTTATACAGCGAAACGGCACGTGCATAATTGCATCCGGCCGCATCCAAGAAATGCAGTTATCACAAGCGCCTACACAATGCATGCATTCTGTCAATTTAGTGACAAGTTGTCATAGTGCGGCATACGTGCCTTTGATGGTTGAATGTGCTAATGATATCACGATGACCGATCGCAGTTTTGTTTGGCGCGATGTTGAGCTGCTTAATTAACCCTTTATATTTGTTAAGATGTATATTAATAGAAATCAATAATCAGTACAGAGAGCCGTCGGTACTCGACATCAGAACCGGTACCGGTTTAATTCCTGATTACCGCCGGTTCCGGTACCGGTACCAGTACCTATTGACAACCCTGAGAGGGAGTGATGAACTAACACATTGTGAGACCTAGTAGTTGTAATCTTTGTTGTAAGATGTGGTAATCTCACAATCACAACAACCAGTTTAACACTTGAGGACCAGACACCTGACAATGTTTCCACAGCTGCCCGTAATCACTCAGTTGTCAACATGCTTCCAGATCTGATCAGTACAGGTGTTAATTGTTTTTATACCACCGTAATAGAGGAGTATTGTGTGCAAACAACAGTTGACAGACAATTCTAAACCAAATAATTATTATGAATTATTTGGAGCCTTTTGCCAATTTTCGTCAGTATACTTTGCAATTTTCAGAGCAACTTGCACTTCACCCGACTGCGAAAATAAAGTGAAATGGACGGCGCTAGGGCGACTTCTTCGCGCATGTTGCCCACTCGACTGGTCCCTGACTAGCTTGGCATTTAAACTAACCTCAAGTTCTCTTTCATCAAAAGGCCGGAGTAAATGTTGTGGAATGAGTTCGTTGAAACCTTTCTGTAAAGATAGGAACTGAGCTTCTATACCTCTCATGAACCGCCATTGTACATACAATCTGCAATAGAGGACAAGAATATATCATGTTCTGAAGACAATTGTTAAAGGTACTCAATCCGAACAGATGCTCCTAAATTACTATTTCTTTGGCTTCGGGGGTAAAAAATATTTGATTCAAGTCGAGGAACCCACCCATAAAACCTCAGAATGATCAGATATTCATTTTTGAAGTTTGTTATTTCTCGAGATGTGTACAAATAATTGGCATAGAAACATGTGGTCAAATGGACAAATTGCGGATGAAGATGGATAACTCTAAAATCAAGTGGTAATAACAGCTTGATTTTAGAGTTATCCATCTTCAGCCGCAATTTTGACCTGAGACCATCCTTTTGACGGCGTGTTTCTGGGCCACACACAATAGAAATAACAAACTTTAAAAACTGATATCTGATCACTGAGCGTTGATGGGTAGATTCCTCGACTCGAATCAATTATTTGTTTACCCCCAAAGCCAAAGAAATAGTAATTTAGGAGCGTCTGATCGGATTGAGTACCTTTAAAGGATCATAAGGCTCTTGCAGTGAGTATATCAAGTGAAAAACAATAAAAGTTTGTACAACCACTAAGAAAAACATGGAAAACTACATTTATTATATGCTTGCCCATAAACTAGCGGAAATTTACTGAAAAGTAGATCGTTGTATTTATCTCTAAGAAGCCACAGTGAAATATGATGTCATTATTTCACTCTAGATAGCGTTATTTCACTCTAGCTTATGGACATTCTATTATCGATTGATCATACAAGTGTCGTCAGCAGGTCTGTGTTTTTGATTGGCTAGCCGCAACTTATCATGCACCATGCAACTATGACCCGGCGGTGACATTTCATCTGTGATTGGCACGGAGACTTGTTAGTTTCAATTCCGTGTTTCATTGTACAAGTTTTGTTGATTTATCTAGGTAATTGTGCACTTATGATTTGTAGGAAGTATTCTTCCTAGTATTGTTCAAATTGCTGTACTATTGAAAGTAAAAATGCTGCATAACTTAGCAAGTTTGAGCTTTAATAACGTGCATATAATAAAAAGAATACCTAGTTTTTGTTTGAATACCTGAAACATCTGTCTGGAAAGAAATATCAAATTTTCACTCACAGCTTGCAGCCGGTCGTGAAAATTTGATGTTCCTCTCCAGACACTCATGAGATATTTTGGTATTAAAAAAAAAACAGTAGATATTCTCTATAGACTTTCTTCTTATTTTTATTATTGATAACTCCTCAAAGACGAGACATTGTATGTGATGATGTGATGGTAATGATCGGATGAGGGATGTCATCTGCAGGGTGCCAAAGAATTAGTCATGCAAAGAGTAAAATCCAAGATGGCCACTGGTGGCAATTTTTTCCAATAAAATGAAAAAAATTTGATTGGTGGAAACCCCAAAGATCAAAATGAATTTGGTGACGATCGGATGAGGGATGTGGTCTGTATTGTGTGCCAATGATTTAGTCTTGCAAAGAGTAAAATCCAAGATGGCAGGCATGTTTTTCAACTTTCGAAATAATTGATGACTACCATCTAGTGGTCAACCCGATGATCTATATGAAGTTTGGCGACGATCAGATGAGGGATGTGGTCTGTAATATTTCAGTGGTGAGGGAAGTGCATGAGAACATGAAATTTTTAATTATTTGGCCTCAGTTCAGTGATGTTTTTAAGATTATTTTATCAACAAGACCATCGCTAGGGCATGGCAAAATATGCCCTTTAGCCATTTTGTACTACCGCAAAATAAAATAATAATTTGAGGTTACAAAGAATATCTGATATACCCCTAATTCCAATGCCAAAATGTGGTCAAATTCTAAGTCGTAAAATGACTAACTCATGTGAAAATATCTATAATTAAATAATAATAGCTGGGAAACACACATACCAACATTGGTTAAAATCAAATAATCCAGACAGAAGTTATAGCCCAGAAACTGAAATGTTATGAAATCGGTCAAATTCAAAGTCGAAAAAGGGTTGTAATTAATGAAAAAATAATTGGACGGAAACCATATTCGAACTTGGCCTGTATTTTTAGCTAGGAATACACACACCCACTTTGGTTCAGACCAAACAATCCAAACTGGAGTTATCGATCAGAGACCAAAAATATTAACAGACATACCATATGTGGCTATTGAGTTATGTGGCTAAAATATTTGTGTCAACAAAATTTATGTGGCTATCAAGTAGTTGATCAAATTTTATGTAGCTATCAAGTAGTTTATAGTGATAAAATTTCAGATTATGGAATCAGAATATGTAGGAATTATAGCAGAAGTAGCTGATTGAAACTCAAAAACTTGCATACAGCATCTAGGACAGTGGAACAGGAGAAAATGACAGGTCCGTGATTGGGTGACTAGCCACATAACTGTCCGAACACCTCCTATTGAGAGATCATGGATGTCCAAATCTATGGACTTTTTGTTTCTAACTTTTGAGTGACTACAAAATTAAATATGATTGTGCCAAATAGATCATTTGAGGGTTCGTCTCAATGCTGTTAAGTGGCTAGCCACTTAACAGAAATTAGACACATAACTATCACAGGTTATCTGCAATTATTGCTAGCATTAGCAGTGATGCATATTTTCCTTGGTTGCTCATAATTGAAATGCACAGAGCATGTACTGGTTTTTTTTTATAAACCACTTGGTTTATAAAAATAAACCTGATTGGTAAATATGACTGCAGGATTGATTTAAATGCATGACCTAGAATTTCTTCATACTTACTTGACATATTCGCTCTTATTATCTTCAGTAGTTAGAAGATCTTTGCCGCCAGGTTTCAGTTCATGTTCAGTCAGGTGACCAAACGAATTGTGCTCAACACAAAATGTCTGGTCAATTATACCATCAATATCATTTTCACTGGAATAAGAACAAATATCAAATTTTAGGAAGACCTATCTAAATATCATAAAACCACAGATAATCGGCATTGTAATGTAATGTGACATAAATATAGAACTTGCATATCCATTTGAAAATATTGCGTTGAGTTTCATGTTTAATTTTCATTCACCAAGTTTGAACCCAATTTACATAATACCACTTGGTCTAAGGCCCATGAAACTATACCTTTAATATTTCTGAATAGGTCATCACCCTGTGGTTTTGGGTACTAAGTTTACCAATTTTCTAAAAGCTGGTACCTTATGACCCAGCCTTAGGCCACACAAAGTTTACAACCTGTTTCTCAAACACTTTTTTTCAAAATTGGCAGGCAGATTTTTATATTTATTTTTTGCCAACAAGATTACCCAGCAGGCAGGTTTTTATTTTAACTTTTTCTGACCAATATTTCTCAGCAGGCATGTTTTTTATATGTTTACTCTCTAATTATCAAATACATCGTTGGTTGTAAGAAATGACTTTCATGATTAAGTGTTAATGCAATTTCAATGTAACAGTCTGTGGTATGACCCAAATACATAGTTTAAAAACGAGAGGCCGATCACGATCGGCAGATGTTAACCCATCCCTTAGCGATAGTAAATTACTATGATCGGAATCATAAATGAGAGTTTTGGTGTTGAATTATAGAGTATACTGTTATGTACTATTACAGACAAATGTATACAACACAAATTATTGGAATTTATGGGTCACTCGCATTTATATAAGAGAATGCACTGGTACATGATCTGTAATGCTGCACCACCACAGTCTTGGGTTAAATGTGAAAGGTGACCTGGACATGGAATACTTGGGTTAAGAGAGTCCAATTTAAGTTTACAATGATAATGTATCAAATTCTACCAACAAATAGATCAAGATAAGCCACCTCACTGCTGACCCATTAATATCAATTATATAGCAGAGCTGTCAACAAATCACAGGAATTGTTTATGTTGAAAGCTGACATCTCTATTAAACCAATAACATTTATAATGACCTCAGACAATCTGTAGAGTGATATCTTCAGCTGTGCAAGGCAGCACAGATGTCCAAGTCTACTGTTAATATCATGTGATGTGTATTGTTGCATCTTTATTTTAAATTAGATACCATAGCTTTCTTTATCAGATTAATTGCACATTGGCATAAGAGACATCAGAAAATAATATAGCCTTATCAATAGCTAAGTAGTCCAAAGGCATGGGATGGAATTAGTGAATTGGATTTAATGTCGCTCCAAATATTTTAACCAGTACATAACACAAGATGTTGGACCGAATTAAACCAAATTTGGTGTGGTGACTCGGGGTACCCTTGGCAGAGTTATAATGGTGTTAGTTTTTCAAATTTTACTAACTTAAAAAATAAAAAAAAAATCAATTTTTTTTTTGGTTAAATTGAGCAAGGAATTCAATCTAACAATTTTTTTTTTTTTAAGAGTGAATATATTTTCGAAAAAGGGCCATAACTCTGTTAAAAATAGTCGGATCAAACACCATATTCGAACTCGATCTGTCTTTTGTGCTGAGAAATTCATAAAAAAAATTTGGTTTTGATCAGATAGAAAATATTTGAGTTATCGCACCATGCGTAAAGTGTCTACGGACGGACAGACAGACGGACGGATGAACGACGAGTGGTCAATCCGGACAACGACACTATGTTTACCATACTATGGTATGGGTAAACATAATAACCGAAAAGAAAACTTTAATATTATCAGAAAAAGCAAAGGGAAATATCAAATACAATTATAAATGTGTCTAGATAGCTTTATGGACTGTAGTGGACAGAATTATGGATATCGCGTTATGAAGTCGAACGGCAGTACTATTTATAATTTTTATTTTTAGTGGGCCAATAAAAGCATCTAGTTATAAAATCCAGCAAAAAATTAATAGATTTCCAAAATCAAAATCTACTAGCACTGAGCATTGAATGGTAATTTCCCAGACTCAAAACAGATATTTTTAACTCCCACAGCCGTCGGAATAGTAATTTAAGAAAGTCAAGCCGGACAGTGGATCTTTAAAATTTTGACTTACAGTAATGCCCTAAATAATCGACTCCTTAACCACAGCAGAATTATGGGCAACTTTTCAGGATTTAGTCGGAAATATGGCTTGTTGCCATTCATCGGAAAGCTCTCAGCAATCCTGAAAAGTTACCCATAATTCTGCTGTGGTAAGGAATCGATTATTTAGGGTATTACTGAATAAACTTACAGCATCCATTTCAGACTGCTAAACAACTCAGGATCCACACTCTCGAGATCATCAAGTGTGACTGGTTTTCCTAACAGCTGTTTGTAGAATGGCATCGTAAATCCACCATCAAGATAGTGTCCATGGAATATAGCCATCCCAATCACACGACCAACAAAATGGAAGTACGACAAATGCTCCTGAAACAAAAACATTAGTCTGTATGTTAGGAATTAGTTTATTATAAAGCAAATCAAAATAAATAGCTATGTTTTCAGACAATTATGAATGAAAAAATTTATGAGTGACAGAAGATTCAATGTTGGCAGATAGGATTTTTTATTTATTATTTTCCCATCGGACATACCATTTATATACCATCAAATGCCTGCAGTGCTAGTTGGCAAAATTCTACAACTAGTATATTTGAGCCTATTTCCAAAGAAACTTTCTTTGTTAATCAAGTTGAGTCGGCATCTATGTTAAGCTCAACCATTGTCCCAAAGATCCATTTTAATCAAATATTAATTTTCACCGATACAAGCATGATTGCATATTAATCCATAATTGAAAGACCAGCTGTTTGGTATTTCCCTTAACCAATCAATCTAAATATAAACTCAGAACTGGAAAATTTCCTTTAATTTTTTCTTAAAAATCAATTGATTCTTATAAATTTTTGTAAAAGTTACTCTTGAAACTTGCAAGTTCAAATAGAAATGGTTCAAAGGGATATATGTTCATACATTTGAATTATGCAGTTTAAATCATCCTGTACACTAGCACGTGTTCCTTTACAGATATGTCCACATTAGGATTCTGAGTTTTTAATTCATTGATTTTTATCCAACCAAATAACCAGGTTAAATAATACTGATGTTTGGCAGTGAGCTCACCGAGAGCTTTCCAATGAATGGCAACAAGCCATATTTCTGACTAAATCCCGAAAATTACCCATAATTCTGCTGTGGTTAAGGAGTCGATTATTTAGGGCATTTACTGTACATGTATTGGTGATAAATATTTCCTTACCGGGTTAACTCCTGAGTCTCCATTGATTTGTAAAGTATAAATATCATCTCTCGAGTACTGGAACAGACCATAGTATGGATTGAGCATCTCATGTGATAATAAATAAAACCATTCTCTGAAAAATAACGAGAAATAGAATTATAAGGATTATAATCTAGCAGCAATTTATAAATTATATTCCTGGGTGTTTTCAGTCCCTCAACCTGTGAATTGTAATAACCTCTGGTGGAGCCCCTAATGGCTCAGTTAGCAAGATGCAATGTACATCAAGCCATGAGAATTGTCCAGCACAGGAATGCAATAACTGGGTGCACTTACTATTAAAGTTTTATTCAAGTTTGAAATTATAATGCCACTTTTAACATCCTGAAAATTGATTTCTACTTTGTTCTAGGTATTGAAACCAGGGACATGCAATGGGGGGGTATTGGTTTCGTCTCAACCTCCACCCCCCATGTTTGGTCAAAATTTGTGTTAAAGTTGGAAATTATAAGCTTGAGTCAACAGTATACGAGTAGGAAATTTCAGCTTGAAAACAGATTGAATTTATTCCTATAATGTGTGTTTCCAACAAATATCTAGGGGGTGTTAGATTGGAAATTTCTAACCAGTTGGAATGTTTGAGATATTAGTTTAAAAATTCCAAATCAAGAGGGCGTTGGAATTTCTAAGTTGGACACCCCCCACCAATAAAGACACTCTAGCCACATCCCTGTTGGCAGCTATTGTATTCAAATAAAAATCTTAGCAAAAACAACAAACCTCGCAACCCCTCCATAGTCTAAGCCTTCTTCTCCAGTAAACTTCACCATGAGCCGTTTCCTTAGATCCTTGGAGCGCATCTTCATCACTTGCCTATATGACTCCTGTAAAATGATTTTTTTTTTTAATTCAATACTAAGGAATATTCCTGAAAGATTGAAGATGTTCTAAGAGACTACTGAGAGATATCCATTAAGTTAAATGTAAAAAAAAGAAAAACGGCCTCTTCTTTGCCATTAGTTTACCAGATTATGACACTAGTCCAATAAAATGGAGAAAACCATAGGGCTTTATCACCAATACCATCCATGAATGTGTAAAGCTGGTGGTTATTATTAAGCTATTTCTTTGAGTTTTTTAAATGGCGAGTCCTAAAATATATCTTACCTCAAATATTTCCTCTCTCGAAACTTCAACTCTGCAGTGACCAGCCTGAGGTTGAAGTGATGAGAGTTCGCTTTTTAAGAGTTTCATTTTTTGAACCAAGTCTCTTTTGTATTTTGGAAGAGGAATTTCATTCTCCTTTTCCATAGGCTTCGTCCGTCTGTAACAGAAATTCCCAAAATTATAGAGTACAAAATTTGAAGGCAACAAATTATACATTCAAGACAACTAACCACTTATCCAGAATAAATCTTAAATGGTTCACCATTGTTCATCAGGGAAAACAGTATCGCTACACCTAGCAGTGATAAGCTGATAATCAGAATTAGAATTTACTGAAAATAGCCATCGATTAATAATCGTAAGTAAGTTGGGGTTGAACATGGATATTAAAAAAAAAAGAATCACATAACAGATGCGAGGTCGCGTTGTGGTAAGCAATGCCATGGGTTTGGATTGAAATTTCATTAATTGTAACTACATATCATACAAAAAACACTTTTGAGAAAGTCTGATAAACAGAATATTCCCCAGTGAACCAACCTCACCAGTTATTGTGCTATCGTGATCAAAATTCACAAAAATGAACTAATTCAGGGCTGTAACTCTGCCCAAAATATGTGGATCTGGCCGGTTTTCGAACTCAATCAAGACATTGATGAACAAGTCTCATATACTGACTATCAGCAAAATCAGTTGATATTTATACAAGTTATCGCGATCAAAATTCACGAAAATCAACTAATTAACAGCCGTAACTCTGCCCATAGTAGGCAGACGTAGCCAGTTTTCGAACTCGATCAAGACATCGTTGAACAAGTCTCATATACCAAATATCAACAATATCAGTTGAAAGTTATTGTGCTATCGCCAATCTGTAGACACTCACTAACAGAGAAGTCAATCATAAATTCAAAGACCTATTACAATGCAGTGAATGTTTCACGCGTGAGTATAACTAACATTTGTACATGACTTCAGTCTCCACTCAATTACCAAAGGCAGCCGCAGCAGCTGACAACAGGGGAAACTGTTTCATGACAGTGTGTGTATGTTTCTTTGATATAAATGAAAATTGAAAGTGTACCAAAACACATAATACAGAGTATGATAACACATAAATGCAAACTGCAAACAGGATTCATGATGTCAATAGTGGCCAAATTTTGTCTAAAATGGCCCAAGAATTTTTTTTGCTAAACTTAAAGCCAAAAATATTTCAAGCCTATATTCTGTAATCACAAGGGTTCGCACGCTGGCTAAAAATTTCAAGTTTCCAACACTTTTGCAATTGCATTATTTTTTAAGACACTTTATATTTTCTTTGACCACTTTTTTCAGACCCATACTTTTTGGTGGCACTTTTGATTTAACAAGAGATGGACTGTCGTCCGGTGCATACCCCCTCGTGGCATACCGCCTAGTGTGGGCACATCTATAACTTATGATGGCTATACTCAGACATATGGACCCAGAAATCAGCATTTTCATATAAACAAAGATGAATAACTATAGAACAAAAAACCAAAACAAACATTTGAATGTGCCATTAAATGTCCTCATAGTGGTGAACATCCATACAAAATTTCATTGAGATCCGAGCATTACTGTTCAAGTTATGAGCTGAACAGACATCGGATGGACCAAACAGCCAACATTTCCAGATAAACAGATGAATAACTCTAGAATGGAAAAGCGGAACAGAACAATGGAACCCCCTATTGAATGTCCTCATAGTAGTGAACATTCATACCAAATTCCATTGAGATCCCAGCACAACTGTTGAAGTTACGACATGAACAGACACCAGACGGACCAAAAAGCCAACATTTCCAGATGAACAAAGATGAATAACTCTAGAATGGAAAAGCGGAACAAAACGATGGAACCCTCTTTTCAATGTCCTCATAGTAGTGAACATCCATACCAAATCCCATTGAGATCCCAGTACAACTGTTGAAGTTACGACATGAACAGACACAAGACGAACCAAAAAGCCAACATTTCCAGATGAACAAAGATGTATAACTCTAGAATGGAAAATCCAAACAAAACGATGGAACCCTCTTTTTAATGTCCTCATAGTAGTGAACATCCATACCAAATTTCATTGAGATCCCAGCACAACTGTTGAAATTACGACATGAACAGACACCAGACATACCAAATAGCCAACATTTCGAGATAAACAAAGATGAATAACTCTAGAATTGAAAATCCAAACAAAACGATGGAACCCTCTATTGAATGCCCTCATAGTAGTGAACATCCATACAAAATTTCATTGAGATCCGAGCACTACTGTTCAAGTTATGACATGAACAGACATCGGACGGACGTACGGACGCATGGACGGACAGGTGCAAACAGTATACCCACCTTTTAGAAAAAAAGGGGGTATAATTATTTACAAAAAGAAAACAAGGAAATTACCTCAATATATATATTTTATATTATCAAATATGTGCAACAAGAAATACAGAGTGGCTATGAAAACTAGTATGTTACTCAATATAATACCAGGCAGTTTATCACAAGATGTCAAATCAACCACTTTACTCGGGTTATATCGGTAATGTCTGAACTTTTATTTATCGCGAATCCTTTGAACCGATGGCTTTCCAAAAAATCAATTGAATCAGTAACTTTCTTCAGTTTAGAAGACTGTTGTGTGTCTGAAGCATTGTTGCCGATTTCTAACTTACAGTTACGTTTCATATTTGCTGTTAGTCAGTTTGTGAAAGCTGAGTTATGGGCACATATTTATGATAATTTATTAATATTGTTTGACTGTAAGCTTTTTTATATGCCCAGTGGGTATCAGTATCCAAAAGACAAAACGCTAGTTGCCAATTTATTTTGCAAATCGTATTTGTTTTTATAGCAAATTGCTAAAATGGCAATCAGTAGCGCGAAACCCTGCCAATCACCTCTCTGAAATCGTCAACAATTAAACAGCACCTGCTTGGACTTGTTTGTCTGGATAACAGTTTTAGAAGGCACATGCTTACTTAACAAAACAATGATGATTAGCCACTAGTATACGGTGTCTTTCTTAATCAATAGACAATATTTTATGGCTTTAACAATGGGCAAATCTTTACTCCAGATTTTGTGGCTCTCACAGGCCTACAAATTTGAAGCGAATGACAGTTGAGTTCGCCTGGAGGTTATCTAAAATAAAAATGCTGTGAACGAAAACTAGGTCGCGCCAAAGTTTTATGTGGTTCTCGCGATAAATGATTCTCACCTTAATTATTGCTCAATCAAGTCCCGAAATGAGACATTCAAAATCATGACATTAGTTCAATGAGCTGCCCATCTGTAGTTAATAATGCCAGTTGTACCACAGTCCCTAGGAATCACTGTTAGTTGAATAAAATATTATTTAATAATATTAAATCAATATATTATATTATGTTATTATATTAATATAAAGACCAGTTTGGCAAGTAAAAATTTTGTGATCTGCATTTTCATTGGCAGATGATTTGAGCGAAATTACAGAGTACAAATTTTACACACAAACATTCGCGAATTCTGAGTTTATATCATCATATTCCATATTTGTTCTTGAAACGCTGGTGTATTCAGATTTTTAGTATCTTTCCCCACTTACGAGAAAATAGCTGTTAGTTACCCGAATATTCTTTCAGGTGAAAACTGTGTGGAATTCTTTGATTTTGGAGAAACACATCCATTTTATAAATACCTGTTTACTTATTCGCCAACCGGTAATTATCCGAATAATAGGGATTACGGATGCGAGTAAACAGACATCGGATGTGTTAAAACTGGCTCTGCCATTACGCTACTAACTACAAATTTTAACTCATTCTCATTACTAGAGAAATGTAGAAATGACCATCTCAAACTAATATATCTATATATTTTCAAGTAGGGCCCTAGGGGTGGTTGATACCTTGAGATGTGAAAGCAAAATTTATATTCCATTCTCCGCACCTCAAGAGGAGCAATGGGAGATAACTCGCGCTGGAGTTTGGCTGCGAATTTTAAATAAGGAATGTGTAATAGGGAACTGAAGAGATACACTTCCTGTTGCGTCATAAATGTTTTTCAACAATTCAATAAATGTGAATTTATGCTGATATTTGGATGGAAAATTACGATTTATGTACAACTCAGACAAGGTAGAGTTGATATGACCCAATGAGCGCATTAAGAACAATTAACTTAATTGTCACATGTCAAATGTTGGGAGATAAATGCATTTTTTTCAAACGAAAAATCGAATTGTTCGTTTTAGTGATAGATCACAGTGGGTGGTCTCAGCCAATCAGATGATGGTTTACATAATAACAAAATCTGATGTTGCCTAACTGGTAGTTATATCTATATAGTAGAGGTAATATATTTATTTATTATATTTTAATCAAGTTGAATATTACATGGACAGTGATTCCTAGGACTGTGGTTGTACTGATTATAACAGTTTGTGTAACCTGTGGGTTATCTAAGCACAAACCAGGCAAACGAAAAATAGGTTACACATAATTTTGAAATCTGCATGCCTGCTCTCATCATTGCACACTTGCAATATCTATTTTCTCATTTAACTCGATCTTTAAAAAAAAATTTGTGAGGATTTTTCATTTGCATTACTTTTTGTTATTTTTTTTATGTCATTATGATTTGGTTTTAGTTTTGGTTTTCTCAATGATCCTATATTTAATAGTGGTTCTTATATTTGCCCAAAGTTTCTGGCAAGTGTCCAAAAAATATCAGAAATGGCCAAACAATTGGTCAAAAGGTCAAAAAAATCAGAAATGGCCCAACAATTGGTCAAAAGGTCCAAACAAATCAGAAATGGCCAAATAATTGGTCAAAAGAATATTTTTCTGGATAGCGCAACCCTGCATGAATATTGGATTGAGAATTGACTACCAGCCGATTGTACCTTCAGATAAATCAGGTATCGGCGAAAGATGCTGTTTTAATATTGGCCCCATCATATACCCATTTAAACAAGTATTGCAAAAATAGTGGAAAAAATAAGAGAATCCAATTTGAATACAGTTTAAATGGTGCCTGTCGGTAATGTTGAACATCTTCTATCAATTAAAACTGGGTTTACCCCTATAATGATACCAGGAAAGAGTACCCAAAGTCATACACCCAATAATCTGGAAAATTCATTACCAAAGCAATCTTTGAATTAACCCTTCCATGACTGGAGCTTCGTGAAATTTTGCGAAAACCCTGTGCCAATGCTCATATATGGAGCATCGCATATATAAGAGAATACATTGGCCTAACAATATTTACCTTGAACTGTAAGCGAGTGCACTCTTTTATGGGAGACTCGCATATATAAAATAATGCACTGGCACAGGATCATTAATGCTGCACCAGTGCAGCTCCCGTCATTAAACAACTTACATTTTATCTTGTATCAGATGTAGATTATGTGGAAGTCGTGGATCTGTAAACTGTGTTGTTTTGTTATTATGATCAACAAAGTAGACTCTGCCACTGGGTGTCTCTCGAACCTCCCAGCCAGCTGGCAATGTCCCTAGCTCCTCCTCTCGAATATTCAAATTCGTTAAATCTCTGTAAAAAAAAATATATATATCGTCAGCCATCTCGACACTTCCTAACAAAGTGTCCTTCGCTTTTGAAAACCAATGATATCAGGCGACGCAAATAATTCTTTTCTCTACTACTTCCGTCCCGTGCTACACAAATGGTTTTATATGTAAAACATAGCTAATATATTTTATTATATGCTTGACTATAAAACAGCGAAAATTACCAAAACGCAGATATGATTCGTTGTATTTCACTGCAGCCTGCGGATTGTTTACGCGAGCGAAAAATTTAAAGACAAATTCTATAACCGCGCGTTATAGTAAATTGTCAGCAAACTTATCGGTTATAAACCATAACCTTATTCGAAACAAGAGTTATTTCTTATAATTTAATTCGTCAGTTCACAGGGGAACCACCATAAGTAGAAGGGAGAAGTAAAACAAGCGATAAACTTTCCGAAGAAATCACATGCACGTAAAGTTGAAACAGACACTCCGGACACTCAAGTGTCGTCAACAATTTGGCGTTTTTGATTGTCTAGCAAGTACTTATTATGCACCATGCAGCTGTGACCCGTGCACATGGGATTTATATATTTTTTCGACTGTGGTGACAAGGAGACTTGATAGTTTTGATTCAGTTTTTCATTTCTTTGCATAAGTCTTGTTGCTTTATCTAGGTAATTGTGCACTTACGATTAGTATGAAGTATTCTTCCAGAGTATTGTTCAAATTCAAAAAGTAAAAATGCCACATAGCTTAGCAACTTTGAGCTTTAATAAAGAATACCTACGTATTCTCTATTTCTTTACTCTGCTAATGTATATACACATACACATTACTGTCCTGTTTTTCAATGTTTATATATTGCCACATATTGTACGATTGTTATTTTATTGAAGTGGGGCAAGCCTAGTGGATATCCCTGTTGTCACATTTATCTGGCATTTATATGTTTAACCTAAAAAAAACCTAAATACATTCCTAGCCATTTCTCTGCTATAGCAAACTTTACAAAAATAGTATAAAATAGATTATTTCCCAGTTTAGCATTCCTTGGAACATTTTCCACTAGTTTAATTGCAGGCCTGCAGGATTCAAAATTATGTGTAACCTATTTTTCGTTCGCATGGTTTGTGCTTAGGTAACCCATACCATAGGTTAGCGGAGAGTTACACAAACTGTTATAATCACTACAACTCGTATTATTAACTACAGATGGGCAAGCTCATTGAACTACCGTAATAAATTTGAATGTCTCATTTTGGGACTTGATTGGGCAAAAATTAAGGTGAGAATTAGTTATCGCGAGACCTGCATTTATAAAACTTAAGCACGACCTGTTATTTGTTCAAGGCATTATCATTTTAGATAACCTTCAGGCAAACTGAATGGTCGTTCACCTCAAATTTGCAGGCCTGAATTGAGAAATAACTTTGTTTTGAAAAAGTTTATGTTGTTACTATACCTGAGAATATGGATAGGTATGTGGATAAGTCACATCATTTTTCCCTATTAAAATTTTCCTGCGACTTATACATCAGTAAATCAATGAGGGGTATATTTTCAGCAGAATTTTGAGGACTAAACAGCGACAACAGGTAAGCCAACGATACAACAGAGAATCTTCAAATATGCTGGTGCAAAATAATTCCCAACATGATAAGATAATGATATCTGGTATAAAGTTATAAACACAACTATCCTCACTGTGTGTCTTTATTTTATTCCTTGTCCAACATGTTTAAAAAAAATATTTATCATAAAATATTTATTAGTATCTGAGAATTCAACATCCATGAGAATAGTAGGTCACGAACAACTGCAAAGAGAAGCCAATTCACAAACAGTGCATGTCCTTGGCCTGACTGTGTAACAATTCTGGGTATGTGCATGATTGACCCCCATTCAATGACTCCGTTATAATCCCTTTGATGTCTCTATTGTTTTGACATAGATAACTGCACGTGTCTACTACTGGTAACTTTATACTTTAAGTCACATCGAAATGATGTTTATTTAAAGCCCTGGAATAAGCATTAGAGATACGAACTCGGACTCCAAATGTATGGGGCAGCATGTTTTCATGTTTTAATGATGCATTAGCATGAACCTGTGTGTATATTACACAAAGATTCTTCGATGCTGTATGCTTTGGGTGCATACATTTAAATCACCATGGGGTGCATACATTTAATCACCATTTTGAGCAAGGTTGACACTTAATATTGAAGAATACATCGCTATTAGCCTGAACGGTTTCATGAAAAAGTGGCGACTTATACAATAGAAAGAGCCAAAAGTAGAGATGGGCGGTTGTGAAATTTTGCCTCGGTTTCGGTTTCGGAAAAAGAGTTGAGCCTCGGTTTCGGTTTTTATTAATAAAAATTACTAATGTGAACAAAATCTAATTATGCTTCATCATATTACAAAGAAAACACACCAATTGTATCACCATAACTTGTGAGGTACATGTCCTTTTATAATATTAAATTATGTATCATATTGTTACTATTACATGTATATTGTTAATGTCCATGTCGAGTGGCAGTGCTAGAATGCAAGTGAGTCTGTGTATTGTGTATGACTGCAATTCAGCATCATATGATCATAAGTGTGAAATAATATAATGATCATTTATATTGGCATAAAACTAATGTGTGTGACTAGATATATGTGTATAGTTATGATTTGAAAAATAAAATTGGAAATAAATAACAAAATGAAAATAAAACATGACTAGAATCTCTCAATCACATTATCTGGCTATATGCCTATTACCATATTTAGGGAACATAATATTGTACACACTATACAGTATACATGCATCCAATACAAGTCACCTGAATGAGTGCTATTTCTCAACAGTTTACCGACAAACGGTATAATTCATTCCGACTCCGATTCCGGCATAACATTTTTAATCAACGGCGCACAAATATATTTGACGATTTAACATCCAAACAGTGATAAAAACTAATAGGGAATGCGGGTAACAATCATTGATACCTTTTGATATCGTATCCTCGTTATCAAATTCACCTTTCAGAGTATTTGTACGGCCTTAATGATTAAAATAACATGAGAAATAAACTGACTTGTGTTTACTACGGCGAAAATAGGTGTACACGGAAGCAACGTAATTAATTCGTCGCGCGATTTCACCGTGCGAACTCCTTTCTGCATATATTACAGGTGGCACACTTAGATTTCTTATCTTTCTTTGAAAAATATTTCCACACAGGACTCGTTTGTTCGTCGTGTTCTGCCATGATTACAGGAAGTTGTGACAACCGAAATTACGGGTTTTCCCAACTTACCACGGTTGCCATTTCCGGTTTTTCCCGACAACCGAAACCGAACTGATTCCACGGTTAACCGCCCATCTCTAGCCAAAAGGCAGCATTTTAAACTCCAAAATTCAATGCAACTTATCCAACATGGCGACTTATCCACCAGCCGGTCTGGTATTACAGAAAAGTTTGAAGACAAATTCTATAATGCGTGTACTGTCTTATAGTAAATTTGTCTTTCTAGCTATCTTGCTACTTGATTCTCTCAATATGTTTCAAAGTTTGAATATACAAGGTCTCAAAAGTGATTTATAAATTTGGGATGTTGTTGTAACTTTGGAACCATTTATAGCTGACACTATCTTCAAATTAAAACTTCTCTTCAGTTAACCAGAAATAAGAACCATAAATTGTTTAGTAAATGCCGATGTATCTAATAAAATTCCTGCCTGGATGAAAAATAAAATTAATGTAGCTGTGTCGCCTGCAAAGTTATCCACATACCTAGGAACTCTTGGATCATGCCACGTGCTAACTCCACTTCTTGTATGGAAGAAATAAACCTGACCTTGTTGTGTCGTCCTTTGTTCTGTCAAAAGAAGTGACAACAAGTTTGAATATACAGTAATGCCCTAAATAATCGACTCCTTAACCACAGCAAGATTATGGGTAATTTTTCAGGATTTAGTCGGAAATATGGCTTGTTGCCATTCATCGGAAAGCCATATTTCCGACTAAATCCTGAAATATTACCCATAATTCTGCTGTGGTTAAGGAGTCGATTATTTAGGGCATTACTGTAGGTGGGGTCCACCTATTTTTACCTGAGGTAAGGCCCTTATACTTGTCAAGTTCAAGTCCAGTTTCAGTCTGACAATTTAGTCAGACTTAAGACATTTTTCAGCTTGTAATATGGATTACTCATGACAGAGATACAGATTAAGTTCAAATCTTGTTTCCATCAAATAAGTCTGGTCAGTTATTCCCATATCAACTAATTTGCTAATAATATTGGCAGCTGGATCACAACTTTATGGTTGACTGACCACTCACATGAAGAATATACAGGTCAAACCCAAATTATGGTTTGGACGGATGTACAGTAATGCTCTAAGTAATCGACTTATAATATTTACCATTGTGAATTTACTAAATGTTTTGGTTTGAGGAACATAATTAATTAATTTATATTTAGAAAATTCAGTTTTCTCTTTCTATAAATCAATGTATGTGACTGTCCTACAACAACCTTTTTAGAGAACAAGTGGCCAAGTGACATTTTATTTCAATTCAATGCCCAAGATAAAATTATGTCATAGTTGTCTCAGAACACTTATCATTTTAATAGCATTATTGAACGAGAGGCCGATCACGATCGGCAGATGTTAACCCATCCCTTGGCGATAAAAATTGAATATGATCGGATAAATGAGAGTTTTGGTGTTGAATTATAGAGTATACTGTTATGTACTATTATAGACAAATGTACATAACACAAATTATTGGAATTTATGGGTCACTGGCATTTATATAAGAGAATGCACTGGTACAGGATCTGTAATGCTAAACCGCCACAGCCAGCAAGTCCGTGGGTTAAATGTGTAGGTGTGCCCTGGACATGGAATACTTGGGTTAAGAGAGTCCAATTTAAGTTTACAATAATAATGTGTCCTAGTATACAGATAAGCAACCTCACCACTGACCCATTAATATCAATTATATAGCACAGCTGTCAAAAAATCACAGGAATTGTTTATGTTGAACACTGACCTCTATTAAACCAATAACAATTATAATGATATCAGACCATCTGAAGATATAACTCTGCAGCACAGATGTCCAAGTCTACTGTTAATATCATGTGATGTTTATTGTTGAATCTTTATTTTAAATTAGATACCACAGGCTTCTTTATCAGATTATTTGCACATTGGCATAAGAGACATCAGAAAATAATATAGCTTTATCAATAGCTACTAGTAAGTAGTCCAAATAACCGATTTAATCAAATTTGGTGTGGTGATTCGGGGGTACCCTTGGCATAGTTATAATGGTTATAATTGTTTTTAATTATTTAAAAAAATTAAAGGGACACATTGGAAATCTTTTTATCAACTTGTATCATAATCATCAATATCTAAATGAAAACAAATGACAATGTCAATGACATTTTTTTTATTATTATTATAAAAGTTAAAAATATTTTTTTGTTTAAATCGATTTTTTTTTCAATTTTTTTCTTCGAAAAAGGGTCATAACTCCTTTAAAATAAATCGGATCAAACCCATATTCGAACTAGATCTGTATTTTGGGCTGTGAAACTCAAATACCAAATTTGGTTCCAATCAGATAAAAAATGTTTGAGTTATGGCAGAATGTGTGAATTTTAAGTAGAAAAAGGGCCATAACTCTGTAACAAAAACTCGGATCAAACCCAAATTCGAACTCGATCTGTATTTTGGGTTGATATACCCATATACAAAATTTGCTTCTGATTGGATAGAAAATATTTGAGTTATCGCATTACACGTGAAGTGTCTACAGACGGACAGACGGACGGACGGCTCGACAGACGGACGGACGGACGGACGGACGAACGACGAGTAGTCAATCCGGACAACGACACTATGTTTACCATACATGGTATGGGTAAACATAAAAACATAGCAGAGGAAATGCTTACCATAACCTTCCGGCAACTCTATTAGATTATGTAACTGAGCTCTGCTCAAATAATTCCGATGCCTTGTAGATCTTCGCCGGGAATTGTTTCGACTAGATGAAGATATACTACTGTGGCTATTATTGTTGCTGTTGCTTGCATTGTTGGAATTTGATTGGCTGGGAGTGCTAGTGTTTAACGAAGAACTTGATGTGTTGTTGTTGCTTGTACTGCTGCTATTGTTAGTGTTTGGAGATCTCCTTGTATGACCACTGGTGTGATTAGGAAGAGCAGAAACTGAGCTGTTCCGGACAAACTCGTGGGCTGGCCTGTAAAAGAAGATACAATTTTTAATGGGCATGAATTCAAGACAATAGCAAATCTACATCAAGTTTATTAAACCTTTCTTTACTAAACTGATTCTTCCATTAGTTTTAAAAGTATTCACATGAATAGTCTATTATTTATAACGAGGGATGTTCAGGTAAAATGACAGACAACAGTATGTCTATGTTAACTATTTCTTATTCACACAACAGAGGATGCAAATTTCATAGGATGTATTCTCAAATTATAAGATGACACCCAAATTCATTGGATGTAGCCCAGATTCGAACTGGGCCCAGATTCTCAAATTAGTTGACAAGGACCGTAACTGCGGTAAAAATAGGCAGACCAACCCTAAATTCGAACTTGATCTGTATTTTAATATGAGTAATCCATATACCATTTGAAAACAATCAGACAACTAGAAAAGCTTTCACCCAGAAACCAAAATAATTGGCAAATTCTAAGTCGACAAGGACCATCACTCTGGAAAAAATTGGCAGACCGAATCCAAATTCGAACTTGACCTGTATTTTCATGCGGCTAATAAACATTAAAAATTTGAGAACAATCAGATAACTAAAACTAAAGTTATCACACCAAAACCAAAATAATCGGCAAACTCTAAGTTGAAAAGGACCATAACACCTGCACGAATGGGTTGAAATTGGTCGACCGTACAAAAATAGTTATTTATAAGTTGATATATACACCAAAATATCACTAACAAACTATTACAAAAACAATTGCCAAGTAAAAAATAAGAGTCACTTTTAACGCGGTCCTCAGCCGTTAACAACGCTGTCATAATGTCAACGCAACACGGTAGTGGCATTGATAACGCATTGAGTGTACATTAATATTAGGACCGCGTTGGAAGTTTACGCGGACCCCGTTGAGGTTAAACACATTACTCGGGAGTCAACAAGGTCACGTAATGTCCGAGATGAATTGCGTAAGCCTATTTTGTAGTATCTTTTAATTTTGTTATATTAACGTTCACATTTGAATAATTCAGTGTTATTTTCCAACTCCTGGTCTCCATTCGGATGCCGTTCAAATTTATGTTGGATAAATATCAAAGTCGACACAATAAATAAGCCCTTTAAAGGAAATAAGTCGTCCTGTTCCGGGTTGATGATATATAAATACTTATGAGGAAACATTGGAATGCCCAGACATGACAGAGAATCGACAACGTATTAGCATCAGCGGTCTAATTAAATGTTTAGCATCAGCGGTCTAATTAAATGTCTGACACACTATCAAAGGAAGACACACCTGTGCATTGTTGGGAAGAAATTCGGAACGTCAATCTATTTTCAAGACACTCACGTGTGCGCAGTACGCAAAAGAGATTGAACATTGAAACCAAATTGGCTATACTGTCAATCAATACAGAAGACAAGCTGGGAGGAGGAGCCATCTTCATCAAATCGCTACACTGTAATATAATATCTTGCCACAGAAAGCTGCGGATGCAGAACAGATTTTGACATAAATTTAATAATATCTTCAAAAGACGAGACAATGTCGCAATGCATGGTCAAACGGAGGATGTCATAATTGCAGGTGCACCTTCCTACTATTTGGTTCAGAATTCTGCACTGTATTCAACTATTCCAATTATGTTTTGTGCTTTTGGAAATGGCAAATTGTGCTACCATTCATTTTCATCACAGAATGTGCAGTGGCCTACATGTATGTGAACAAAGAACACTGTCGTATTGTCATATCCATGCATTTACACTCTAAAAATAGCCATGATTTTTGTATTTTACGACAGTGGTGTTTGTATGTACCGTAATTTGTTTCCCATTCCAATTTTTGTTTATGTTTGGAGGTTGCAGAGATATTTTGTAACAATATCACATGAGTTGCTCACTATTAAAAATTGAGCTTTGAATGTGCATTGAAAGTAGTTAATTAGATGTTCTTGCTTAAAACAAAGATTTTGTCAGAAACTAATACTATCCATACTCAAAAAGGCTCTATCAGTGTCAAAAGATATGCATTGTTGTTGGACTACCGGGTGTCATATGCTCTTACGCCCAACTTCCTTTGTACTAATTAACACCAGCTACAGCCAATTTGAACATTTGTGTTCCGCATTATAATTAAATTTCAGACGACAGGTACCTTGTAGGGCGTTCCCACTGGGTTGTACGCGTCACGTGATTAACATAGTGTATTCTTCCTGAAGCTGATCTCCTCTCCTCCCATCTGCAATATAGCAATAAGCAGAATGACTTTCAGTCAATCAGCCATTTTGTATAGATCACTTCGGACAAGTTAAATATTCTTCATTTATCAGTTTCAAAGCTGGTAATTTGGTATGCTGTATCTTGCTGTTAAATTAGTTTATAAAGAAGACCAGATTGAATTATCTCATTCATTAAGTATACAAACTACAACTAATGAACTATGTGCAACTTGTCCCAAATGACCTTTCTCCAAAAATTACTATGGTGTTGTGCATTAACCCTTTGCTAACTGAATACTCATTGATGAGTAGTTGCTTGATTCCCATTAATTCATTTGTAGGAACGTTAAGTGAATAATTTCAACAAGCAGCCTTGACTCTTGACAAGAGTTTCCCTACATCCAGACTGTTGAATGCAAAAATGGGTTATAACAGTGTAAAATGAAATTATTGTCGTAGTCAGATATGCTTAGAGTTGAGCATGTCAAGGCATATACGTCATCGAATATAAAGTTATTAGTTAAATCTGATAGGGCCACGACAGGGACTTCGAGAAATCTAGAATCAACTTTAGCAAGCTATGACATAATTACTAGTGTGTAGGTTAGTAACGAGCGTGTGACATCAAGTGATGTTTCAACTCTTTCAGAAAAATAGTTTAGCACAAGGAATTAGGACAGTCACGATCATAACTATCTGCCATTGATAAGTCATTGTGAGGTGACATTGCATAATATGAGGACAGTTAGGGAATCTGCGTTATTATAAATACCGATACCCAGACTTGTACAGCCTTTCAAATATCTGTTAATTCTCGCAACTTACACGTAGTCAAACATAATTCAAAGACTTTTTACACCACATGCACGTGCTTCACACATTATTATAATGCTACTTGGGAGTAATCAGTCCAATCGGCACCTGTGATATCTTTGTTAGGACTGCCACGATTAATCAGATAATCGATTAACTGTTGATAAAGTGGATAATCGATTACCATTTTGGTAATCGACTAATCAGTATTATTGTATGACAGTATATTGTGCTTTTAGGCGCTGTTTTATTTTCCGGTCGCGCTGTCGAAGATTAACATGCATTGGTACTTGCTTGGCATAAATAAACAGTATTTCATGTATTTTAACAAAACAGACATTTCCCACCCGGATAATTCACCGCCGGACATTTCCCCAACTTCAATTTGTTGATCAACATGTTGGTCACCTCGGAAGCCGATTATTATGACATCCAATTTGTCTCAAGTGTGCTCGATTTAGCTGGCGGCGTAAACATGTTGTCACATGCTGTTCTTAAATTCATGCGCTTATTGTTAATATCACCACACAAAATATAGTGGTCTCAGCACAAGCTAAGTGTCATATTTTTTTATAAACATCAAACGTCGCCTCGTGAAGCATCCTCACGGTCGGTGATATATGCGGTCATGTGTTTTTACAAACACCGCCATCTTGACACGTGTCACTGCAAGGAGCAGTAGTAACTTATTCTCACCTATACTATACCTGTATTAATTGACCTGAGTGTGGACTATTGCTGATGTGATTGAGCTGTATATACAGCCCCGTGGCCCCCGGCCCATTTGTGTTGATCTCACTGTCCCCGCAGGTTGTCGGTGTGAAAGTTCGATCCAGCAGATTAACGTGGGAGTCCAGCAAAGGGTTAGCTCAATTATACCATAAATGGTCCAATTGCATCTGTACCTTACTAGTATTAACAAATCATTACACTATACTTCATTTTATTATTTTCCCACTGGTCGCCATCTGTGTATTCTGATTTCCAACATCTTATTCCTAACTAAAAGTAACCATTTTCCATTGTGAATTTATTGTCCTGACAATAATAGACCCCCGAAACAAACAGCAGTCAGTTGTTGAATTATAACTAACCTTACAAGATACATTTTGAAAAGTCTTATATTGCAGTTTTTATATGTTCGATTAATCAATAATCGTCGATTATTGTTGGCCGATAATCGATCATACAAATCAATAATTGTGGAGCCCTACTCGTTGTCACAATTATCAAAGGTAGAGTACAGATGACTTCAGCGGAAAGACTTTCACAACAGTGTGTACGTGTTTCTGCTGTGATACAGTGTTTAATGAAAGTACCATTATAGTTTCAAACTCCCATCATACATGTATATCAGTTTTGGTATCAAACTGTCCATATCATCTGCTAATGAATCTGAACATCGCTATAAATAAAGAAGGGACCATTCCAATGTTTACTTTTAGAAACGACAATATGGAAAAATACATTCAGGGTTTCCACAGGTCAGAATAAATATAATTCAAGGCTTTCTCTCAACAACCGGAATTTCAAGGTCGCAACTTGGAAATTGTAATGTTTGTTTTTGAAGACCCTTCAATTGAATATGGTAAAATACAATTAGAATCATTACAAGTTCAGCAAGAGGTAAAAATATCTCCGAAATTCCAAGGTTATTCTAGATGCCCTATGGCAATTCAAACACATTCCAGGCCTTGTAGGGTCATCTGTCAAATTTAGGAACAGTTCAGATTTTCAAGGCCCCACAGGAACCTTGCCATCATTATTTACAATTTTAAGCCTGGAAATGAAACTCACCCTTCAGGAAGCTCATCTGGATCACAGGGTATAGCTGGCGGCGAGACTTGAGGCTCAGCAACAGATGGCCCCGAGCCGCCACTCCGATCTCTCGATATCAAACTAATGACAATCTGACCTCTCACTGTTTCTGTATCATCAGCACTACTTTTTTGGAGATCAAGACGCTGGACTAAAAGAAAAGACGCAATGTCAAATTATTACCAAATGGTCCATATCTGACCTGATATTTGAAAACCGCTTAACTGATCGATACAAAAACATATAGATGAGATGTTTGCCACATTAAACCTGCACATCAAATATGAATATTTGTCAGAAATTAATTGAATTATCACATCTAATAGCATGTGTCTACAGACAGAAATACGAACAAACACCAATAAAGATGGACAAATGACTCATCCAGATGTAGACATTATGCGTGCCATACATGAGTGCACTTTAAATTGGGTACATTTGAAGGGATGGTACTATGGTAATACCATATCATCTCAGTCGTCACATAAAGTGGTCAATTAATTAGAGCATAGTTATATACACCGAGTATGGTTAGGCCACGCATTGCCAATCTCCCATTTCTCAGGCCTACATGCATGGCCTCAAAACCCGTGTGACACGTATCCAACATTTTTATTTGCTCTTAATATGTCAGGAAAAATTTAATTGGTATGAAATAACTGCAGTATGTTTTTTAAACAAACATGCGCGAAAGTGAGATCGAACAGACCAGACCAATTCATCACTGTAAATGGTAACTACAGTAATGCTCTACGATAAGTAATCGACTCCTTAACCACAGCAGAATTATGGGCAACTTTTCAGGATTTCGTCGGAAATATGGCTTGTTGCCATTCATCGGAAAGCTCAGCCCGAGAGCTTTCCGATGAATGGCAACAAGCCATATTTCCGACTAAATCCAGAAAAGTTACCCATAATTCTGCTGTGGTTAAAGAGTCGATTACTTAGAGCATTACTGTATGTTAAAATGTGTTTCAAAAGTTTTGGACTGAGAGATGAGAAACTCACTTTGTGTGGCCTTATATAAATTTTCAAGAATACATACATCCAGTGTCTTTAAGTTGTTGTATGGCATTTGACATAATCCGAACACATCCGAGGAATCCAGCTCCTTGTTTCTTGTGTATCTTCTTATGATTCCATACACTTATCGTAATACAGTCCTTGTGACCAATATATCTACAAAGTACCAAGAAACATAAACTGTTTGCTTTATACAGTAATGCCCTAAGTAATCGACTTCTTAACCACAGCAGAATTATGGGTAACTTTTCAGGATTTAGTCGGAAATATGGCTTGTTGCCATTCATCGGAAAGCTCTCCCTGAGAGCTTTCCGATGAATGGCAACAAGCCCCAAGAGCTTTCCGATGAATAGCAACAAGCCATATTTCCGACTAAATCCTGAAAAGTTACCCATAATTCTGCTGTGGTTAAGAAGTCGATTACTTAGGACATTACTGTACTTACATGGTAAATTAACTTTTCAAAATAACCAATTCTTTGGCTCTGTCGGTTTCAGAACATCTTGGTCTTACGTAACTCTAATCACACTAAGCTATTGAAAAGGCCAAGAAATCGGTATAGCTCTGTACATAATCTGTGCTAGACGAGGTTGGCGTGAGTTCGAACCCCGACATGGATGAAAATGGGGACTGATTTTCAAGCTTGATTTGGTTTGAGGGACATTTCAATGTACTATTCCAATCGACACATGGCCATTTCGTTACAAATGAGAATTTGTTCATGCTCACTGAGTTAAGCAAATATAAAGCAATGAACACTCGTACTGAGTCCGTGCCTCTAACATATATATATAAACAATGAATTATAGGTGTTTGATTCTATTGTAAAGTGGTTTAGATATCATGTTAAACATCCCAATATTGTCCTTCAACCCAAGATGGGGCATCCAGGGTTCAAATAGCTGGATGAGCAATTCTTTGGTTCCATAAACTTATTGTTATACAGTCCTTATGGCCAATATATCTACAAAGAAGCTTTGCTTATCTGTACATGGTAAACTGAGAATTAACATTTTTTGCTGTAAACATATTTAATTAAGAAATAACTCTTGTTTAGATGAAAGTTATGCAGATTTAACCAAATAGTTTGAAGACAAATTGTATAATTCGCGTTATAGTAAATTTTTCATAAACTTTTAAGTTATAACTCATTAACTTAATATAAAGAAGATTTATTCCTTATAATTTAATCCCAGTTTTGTCAAAAAACGTCTAATTTTCACCAATATATTTCCATAAATCTTAGATATTCCTAGCCATCAATAATTATGTATTGGGAACAAACACCTGTCAGTCACGCATATGAGAAGAGAAACTTCATTTTCATTGGTCGATCAATTTCAGATATCATTCTAAACATTGATTTATCATTGATAAATAACCATAAAGTGATGTGAAACACTCCAATAGGGGGGTCAAATAGAAATGGAGGATAATCTTGCTCAAAGTAATTATTTCTACAAATATTAAATCTAAACTGACAACACATACTGTCATTATTATATATTAATTAAATTAAGTGACTCTCGATGGCAAAATCATTTTCATTACTTTAATATTGCCGATAGTTGCATCCCAAATCGAGAAGTAAATATTTACACTTGAGCATAGTTCAGATGTTTTCTATGGCGTGGTACGGTCGATTTGCTTCAGATTTTCGCCGTTGAAGAATGCTACATTCATCCAGTTGGCATAGCGCCTGAATACTAACTTAACAGTTTATCGCACCCGAACAAGTCCATAATATGTTTTTAATGGCTGATTAAGTGACAACCAGTTGTTTTACAGTACTCCATGAATTAACAGCTTCTAATTAAATTATTTCACAATATAAGACAACACAATTTTGATTATCTGTTTCTCTGGCACTATTTTTTCAAAATGTGCAAGTAGATTGTTATATTTAATTTTACCAGAAAATTTACCCCAACAGACAGGCTTTTATTGCCACTTTATACAACAAAAATTTCCAAGAAGACAGGTTTTGTACGTTTACTCAGGTTTACTGCCGAATTTAAAAAAAACATTGTTGGTTGTGAAATATAAATTCTCACAATTAAGCATCAATTAAATTTTAATGTAACATTATGCTGTACAAAGGTTTGTTTAAACTGTATATCCAAAAAGGATAGTTTAATATTATGAGTAATAACAATGGAAATATCAAATACAAGTTGAAATGTGTCTAGCTAAATTTATGTCAGTAGTTTGCCCATTGTCAAGCGGCGGGATGATGTATAATTTTTAATTTCAGGGGGGCTATAAAAACACACACAGCAAGCCATATTTTTGTGAGGGTACAGGTGTCTGAGAAACAAAACATAAATTTGGTTTGGCCTAACATATAAACATTATAGACTTACAGGTCATAATGCTGATTCCATTTGGGATCCAACGTGTTTTTACAAGTATCTGTCGAATGGCACTGTCCCGATCCATCAACGCTAATTTTAGCAAAGGCATCAGGAATACCTATTAAAAGAGAAAATTCTGCACTATATATGACGTCAGATCTGTGGGTGAATATAATTTGGAAACAAACTGAGTATTATGTAAAAAATAAGTCAAACAATA
Organism: Siphonodentalium dalli; assembly: GCA_032622095.1. NCBI lineage: Eukaryota > Metazoa > Mollusca > Scaphopoda > Gadilida > Siphonodentaliidae > Siphonodentalium > Siphonodentalium dalli. The sequence continues at coordinate 146,813,312 of CP136065.1, read as the reverse complement.
TCATTATCAAGCACAAATCAATGTAAATGTTCTTTGTATGTTGGATCATCTCCTTATTTAGACATGTTTGTGAAAAATACACCCAATATGAATGGTATTTGTTCAAGTTATAGTGCTAACGGTTATAAAATTGCTAAAAAATAGATAAACTAAGGGCCGTAACTCAGCTAAAATAAATCGGACAAGCCTGGTTTTCGAACTCGTTCCAAGATATTGTTGGAAAAGATCCATATACCAAATAATATGATTATGTCAGTACGTATGGACAACCCACGACATGTCCATCTATAAAATGATAAATGTATGTTTCATGGGAGTGCCTATACATCTACATATAAGAATAGAGTAAAGTTGTGATAAACATGTCTTTGTTAATTTTGGTGCCCCTACTTGATCTGATGGTGCTTTGGAGACTTCGTAAAAAAATATTATATTCCTCACGACACGAAGATGCCTGTCTATATACCACTTTGGACAACATAATTATAGTTCTCACATTAACCCTTTACCCAACAGAAGGGCCCTGTGCCAATGCATTCTCTTATATATGCGAGTCGACCATAGGTCGCCTCGCATATATAAGAGAATGCATTGGCTTAACACATTAAAAATTATAAAATTGTTAAAGAATGTAAGAAAAAATGGTAAAAAGTGTTAAAAAAAGATTTTTTTTAGGCCAATGCATTCTCTTATATATGCGAGGCGACCTATGGTCGACTCGCATATATAAGAGAATGCATTGGCACAGGGCATAACTGTAACTATCACAATGTGGTCAAGGAGCCGGTTCCAATGATATCCATATTTGTATGGTTCTATTGAGACAGACCGAAGATATTTTAGGCTGTTGAAGCTTTATTTGGCCGGTTTTGGCCGGTTTGTTGGGTAAAGGGTTAAGGAGATTCCAGTCTATTGCACAAAAATATTTTCATAAAAAATTCCCCGGTTGAGTCGATTCTTGATCTCTTACAACAGAATTACAGTGACAGCATTAACTTACATTAAAGGCGGGTTATCTCTTCCAAAACATGATTATATAGTTTCCTGAGTATGAAATAGTAAATATGAAACAAAAACCCCTGTCCGGAAATGCGTTTATCTGACTATCAATTAATATTGATTCAAGTTGGAATATTTTTCAATCTACGCCATTCATTAATAGATAATGTTGGCGGCCCGCACTCTTACAGAGCACCATGGTGGAGTCCTCTATCTAAAAGTTCTAAATATAGTAACAAGTATATTCCCATTAATTCTTACTATATGTCACATTATAAAAAAATAATATCAAAATAAAATCGATACTAATTGATAGAATCATTTCTGGGCAAGGATTTCGAACTCATTCGTATTATTTCATATCCAGAAAAGTATCTAAAATTTGTTATATGGCTTACAAGGTCAAGGTAAATATTGACTTGCATATATAACAGAATGCATTGGCACAGATGTTCCTTGTTGCAAATCTCTTTGTCTCAGTCAAAATTATTATTATATACCTTTGAATCAATAAAAAAAAAGTTGTGAGAACAGACAAATCATCTTTAAAATAAAGCAAGCTGTTTATATCCACTATCAGGAATTCTTTAGACTGGAGGACCCCACTACTAAAATATATGTAAGACCCTATGTACTAGACCTCACACAATATATTGATAAGAAACCAATAACAGTAATGAGTCTAATTATGGTGGATGGATATATCAGAACCCAGAGGTTAAAAACCACAAGTGTGCTAATTATAGCATTACTATCAGCAGGCACTGGTGAAGTGATATACTAACTTAATTCAATGAAAGGAACTGTGCTGTATTAAACCAATAATGTTGCAGAGAAAATGTTCAATCAACTAGGCATTCATTGATAAGTAGATATTACGAAAATAAGATGCCAGGTAAATTTACACTGGCATGCCTTTAGGGCTGCAATCAGGTTTCATGGTGGGGAATCACGTGATTTTGAGGTTGGTGAGTGCCACGCAATCAAAATGGCCAAGGCGAGTGCAAACTCACAAAAACATAATGTATGAGGAACTGACACAAAACATAGCATTTTGACTGTTACGAGTATAATCAGTATATGCTAGTTTATTTTTTGAACAAGTTGATACCTTAAATTTGTTTGGAAATACTCAGTAGTTTTCTATAACATTCTGACAAAAATTGCCAGTGGGTGTTTCGTGGAATACACCAGTCCATACATTCTGGTCGCGTTTGCGATCACCTCAGGCATATTGAATGCGTGATACTCATCAACACGAAACCACGTGATTCCCCACCGTGGGTTATTATCTTTTGCAGAATTCAATGAGAGACCGATCGTGCTTGGCAGATGTTTAACCCATCCCTTGGCAATAGTAAATTACTATGATCAGAATCATAAATTAAATTTTGATGTTGAATTATATTGTATACTGTTATGTCAGGGTTTCCGCTAGGGGGTAGGGGAATGGGGCCGGTAGCCGTCAAGGGGAAAAATCCAGGTAAAAGTAGCCTGTTTTAGCACTGGTTGAACTACTTTCGTTATATCGGCCAATAGAATCGTGTGAGAGTAGAAATGGCAGATTGTTTTGTTCCATTTCTGCCCAAGTGCCAAGCTATCAAACCTTATACATGTACATGTAACTTTAAAACTAGTAAATTTATTAGATATAAATTAATTTACGAAGTACAAAACACCAGTAATTTGGATCCCTTGTTAAACGTGCTCGTTAATGTTAAAAGACTCACTGTAGAAGACCCAGCAGATATTTCGGATGCATAACGTAATCGGAATATATTTTAGCAGCTGCAGTGTAAATATAGAAGGCTGATTACATATCTGGCCGATGAGTATTCTTTGTGGGCAGTGGTAAGATGCCTTGATGCCCGGTGCGGCTACTCCCACATTTCTCTCTCACTCTATTACAAAGTGAACAGTATATTTTGCGGTATAAAACATGACAGGTATGATTAAAATACTGCTCTTTTGCATAACATAACCGGGTACTAACCGCAACGTAACTAACCAGCCTCAAAGGCATAGCTTCTAGCGATGTCAGTTCCGATCACTTGATGTTTCAATTTTCTGTATAACAACGTGTTTAGAGTGTGTATACTCACAAGATATAAAATAAATTCACCTTTTAAAATTCCTTAGTACTATTCCAACAAAATTCGGAAGTTTTAAACATCTTTATACCTTTATAGACATGCAGTATGTCCTGGGGTATGGCAGGAGGTGAAAACTTTGCTTAAATTGAGCAAGGAATTCAATCTAAAAGAAATTTTTTTTAAGAGTAAATATTTTTTCGAAAAAGAGCTATAACTCCGGATCAAACCCATATTCGAACTCAATCAGTACTTTGGGCTGAGAAACAATTTGGTTCCAATCGGACAGAAAATGCTTGAGTTATCGCATTATGCGTAAAGTGTCTACGGATGGACAGACGACGACTAGACAGACGAATGACGAGTGGTCAATCTGGACATATTATGGTATGGATACACATAAAAAGAGATAAAAAATTAAAATCATGCTGAATATGTCTTTCGTGTATTTCTGCTACGGGGTAGTTCTGGTAAAGTATACTTACGGAAGAAGTCTTTCTTTGCCAAGTTTTTGGCACAGAGAACTGGAAAAGATAAAATAAAAATTTGGCTTAGTCAAGCTTAGTAAACACAAATAGTTTGCTAGGTCCTTGTATCAACCAGTTGAACTTTTACATGTATATTTAAGTGCAAGCACAAACAAAGGAAGTTCAAAGATATATACATGAGATAGAGATGAAAATGGCAAGTACCGTATATGTAATTTTTTTCATTGTGATTTAACTTTATTTTGCATCATCATGTATATATGTTGACCGATTTGTGTCCATGTTTCTTGTGTGTATGCTATGTATTCAACAACTCTTCACATCTGGAGAACAATTAAAAATATACATGTAAATATATTTACACTCAAACATGCATTCGCGTTGTGGAACATGAATGCAGGACGTTGGTTGGTCGAAATTACGTCACATGACGTCGCGCGCTGACTCCAACTTGCATCCATTTTAGTGTAGATGCAACTTGCATCACGACACGAGAACAACGTTGGGAATGGGCTCCTAATGCTCTTCTAATCTGCCAGTTGACTCGGTGGAGTGGAAATATAAGTAATGGATGTTGATTTTGTTGCGTTCTATAGAGTATGGATGCAAGTTGGTCTGACATTTGTATGTGTGGAACGCTTTCGCGTTCCACACAAAATGTCAGACCAACTTGCATCCATACTCTATGGAACGCAAGCAAATCAACATCCATTTCTTAAATAAATACAACCAACCGATTTGACACCATAAAACTACCATTGGTACATACTGTACTAGAATATAATTAGATTACACACATAACCAATTAACCCTTTAATGACGGGAGCTGTGCTGGTGCAGCATTAAAGACCATGTGCCAGTGCATTCTCTTATATATGCGTTATATACATTAGGGAGCCTCGGATATATAAGAGAAGTACTGGCTTCAATACAAGGTCAAGGTAAATATTGTTAGGCCATACCGTTGTATGTGAGGCTCCCTATGGAAGACTCGCATATATAGGAGAATGCATTGGCACAGGGTTTTTGCAAAATTTCAGGAAGCTCCAGTCACGGAAGGGTTAATAAGTTTTGAGGGCGAGATATTGAATTTCAAAAGTAGTTTTATCAGTTTAATATTTCATTTTTACAGACGAGCAAAAATTCCAACAGTGAGCAGTTGTGGGTGGGTGGTGGGGATTTTTATAGCAGGTTGTATATTGTTCAAATACAGGAAACTCATGTTTTAACACAGCATGCTATTATGGGATAGCCACTGCAATGCAGTTAAGTCTAAATACATGTACTCACTTTATAATTACCGGTACCGGGTATCATTATTTATATCTAGTTTTGGGTATATTGTCAGATATAAAGCTAGTTTTCTGTCAGATACTTCAGCAACTAGATACTGATATTGAGAATAGCAACTGTTATCTTGTTTGTTTAGAATATGGTGCATTATAGATGCTACAAATTTTTTATTTAGATGGATTTGAAAAAAAAAAGAAAAAAAAAAAAAAATTCCTACCTGCCTACCTGGATTTTTTGGCTCAAAAAATCGGAAACAGACAAGTTTTTTTTTTGGGCCTAATTGTCTTGGATAAAGAGCATCCTTGTTTTCACTTCACAAAAAAAAAGTAGATGATAAAGAGGGTTCTCAGTTGTAAGATCTTTTTAAATTGTTGTCAACGTTATGGTTTTTACACGTTTGCCTGTGTCATACAATGGTGATGTTGCCATTCATTGGAAAGCTCTCACCGAGAGCTTTCCGATGAATGGCAACAATCCATATTTCCGACTAAATCCTGAAAAATTACCCATAATTCTGCCGTGGTTAAGGAGTCGATTATTTAGGGCATTACTGTAGCTGATTGGTGAAATACACATGTAAAGTAAAATACACATAATAGACCATTGAGAGAACATTCCAGGTTTTGTTCTTTTGCACATGCCCATCTTCATAAATTACTTGAAATCCTGTATCACAATACACACACTACGATAGGTGTATTGTTTTATAGTGTATCATAATACATTGAATTCACAATGAACCTTTACAGACCTAGCTACTACAATAATATTTTACAGCTACATGTATATATGTACTCTAAACTGGACCAGGGCTGGTATGACCCCAACCATAGGAGTTTTATGACACCCACTTAAAACTTGAAGATTTTAGTCTATTTTGAATCTATATACATTGATATGTCAACACTGTGGATGTTTTCATATTCTAAATGTATTACTAACAGCCTAACAGGATTTGATTATTAAATTTTCCAGCCATATAACTGGTTGCATTTGCAATAATGTGGCAGTATACATGTAGAAGAGGGCAGAATGGGCGCTGTTTCTTGTTTGGAAGATCAGAGGGACAAAATAAGTATGCTGTCAAACTCAGCAGAAATCCGTCATATATAGAGGATCTCACATGAGTTTCTATTTTATACGGAATTTATCAACCGAGTTCACTAAATTTGATTTGAGCCGAGGTTTACCGAGGCTCAAATAGAATTTAGTGGACGAGGTTGATAAATTACGTATAAAATAGGACGAGTGTGAGATACTTTTTATCACATGATCAAATAAACGCGAAGCAATGCGAAATATCCATCGAAAACAATGATAAAAAACGCAGCGATCGCAAGTTATTTGAAGAACGATGTGACGTCATCGCACGCGCTGATATTAAACGTGTCTCTTATCGATAATTATGAAACTGCTTTTATGGGCAAATTATGTGATAAACATGTATATCATATATTAGATACCGGTATAGCATGTATACTCTCGGCTTCCAAATAAATGTGCACCTGTCAAAATAATTACATAAATATGGTGCTTATATGGACCCCTACATTTTATAATTTCTGGAAGTCACAAATGCATAAATGATTCCATTTTCTGTTAGTGTCAGCCACTGATAAAATCTAATGAATCACTAGGCTAATTAATTGGCAATATTTCTGATGAGTTAAATATTGGGACTTGATTTCTTCTAAAGTGTATGCTACATGTTGTACCATATATTCCTGCCATAAAATATTTAACACAGTTGTTTAAGATTATGATCTTCCAAACATTCAAGTTCCAATTGGATTACTGGCCGAAGAGGATTATCGATTCACCTACATGTATAATCCCCACTGAGGTCAGGCTCATACCAACATGTAACTCACTGCAGCCACATGCAGCTGTTTTTGAACTTCCAGTTTACAAAAGCATGGTCCTCCTTGGAACCCTCTGCTAGCCATAACCTGGATGCTGGAGCCCTCAAGCGACCCACCACCAGTTTAGGGGATACCAAGAAGAGAAGGAAGAAGACCCCCCTCTCAGCGACAGAGACTCAGCTACAGTAATGTCCTAAATAATCGACTCCTTAACCACAGCAAAATTATGGGTAATTTTTCAGGATTTAGTCAGAAATATGGCTTGTTGCCATTCATCGGAAAGCTCTCAGTGAGCAGTAACCTTACTGCAGTGTTGGATGGTACCACGGTATAATACCGCTATATTACCATGGTGACACCACGTTAGAGGTGGTCAATTACTTACAAAATACTTAACTACATATGTACATGTATGCAGGTACATGAACAGAAATGACACAGTTCACTATCCTACAAGTTTGAGAAGGGCAAACTACGGTGTAAGTATCTAACCAGTGTGCTAACTTCAGTAGAAAACCAGTATACATATTAGATTTATATCCAGCTCTTCACTGGAATTATTACATGTTATGCATGCAAACATGTTGTGCATTATATCTCCACTATACCAGGTTACCCATTTTGTCTGATCTTCAATTTATAACATGAACCAGACACACTCTCACTTAGGCCTACTGAACTGCCCTAAGTAAATGACTCATCAGATTCCGGGCGGCACTTCGGGTTGCACTTCGGTTAGACTTTATACATTTGTACCTTGGTTTAAAATTGCTGATATCAAGATAATTCTTGTTATCTCAGTAGTCCTTGTTATTAGTATAATTTTTGCTGTCTGCAGACTTCCACAGTGCAGCATTAAGACAATGTCTTCAGCAATTTGTTTAAATTTTTCATAAAACATCAACAGACTCTTGCCCTTGGCTAAATAATAGCCATTAAAATTAATTTTTGCCTAGGCATTTGCCTCGGCTCAGCCAATAGCCAACGCTAATTGATAGGGCTGATTGTCATGATAGCAGTCGTTGACAACTTGAGTGAACTCAGACTATTGAACAGCTACAGAACACATTGAGTGTCTCTTTTAATGTGGTCCTCCTGGGTCCTCAGCCATTTACAAAGAAGTCGTAACGTCATCGAAACTCGGTTGTTGGGTTTATAATGCATTGAGTGTTGAAACAACTAGTGAATTTCAGAGTCGACTAGTCGAGTCCCAAAAGTCGCGTTGCGTTGACTAGTCGGTACCCGATATCAAAACTTTCAAAAATAACATGGTACGGAAAATTCATCGTACATGGCGTACACTGATGACTGATGCAATGGCTGTCTATTGCGTAGCGCATTTCCCTGCATAGACACCAATTTATTTGGGAAATAATACAGTAAACATCTTGATATTTATCCAACGCACTGAATGTAATTATATAATTAGACATTTGGTGGATAATGATTAGAAACACAATCATTTATACAGGTTTTAAATTTAATATCAGCATTCGAGATTTTGGTCGCTGGGCATCTGGATGTTTTGCATAGTATTATGTGTTGTTGACCACTTGAATCACTTAATTAGTTTGTATTCATATGTTTACTCCAGTCCTATTGTTTGATACCGTAGTATGTGACCAGCACACACATGTGAATTAACTTTGAGGAGTGGTGGGATTACGCATCAGAGAGAAATGTTTTGCGTGGTGGTGGGTGACCGGGATGGTTTTTCTGGTATACCGTAAGATATACCACCTCCCTCACCTGTATTAAATATACAAAATTGACTGGTGCCCAATGACAGAAATCCACATAACAACAGGTTTACCAAGCAATGAGAAGATTTGTGAGCTTGATAATGCAGTAACAACTTAATTTTCACCAGTCATGGCTGAATAAAAGCTACGATTCTAAAATGGTACAAGTACATGTATTCTATTGGTTCGAAACGGTGTGCCTTCAATGGTAAAAATATCCATCTATAGGCTTTTTGCAGTTTTTATGCGATATATAGCATGCTAAATTTTTATACATGAAGATGCAAGTTTTCATACTAATAACAGTATTAATTGAAATACAGTGATAGATTCTATATAAATATATGTGGCTTGTAAATTTTTCTGTTCTAATTTAATGCGGGGTTACTTTGCCACTATGGCAAAGTGACCCCGAGCGATTTCAATTCTCACATGGAAATTTAGTTTTTTCCAAATTACAATTAAATAATCTAATACCAGGAAAAAGTTAATATATTCATGGAAACATGACCAAATAGCAATAAATATGAACTTTCCCTCAGGTGTGTATCATTGCTGGTGCCGAAGAAACCCTACAAATTTTGAGTTATGTAGAAAATTTGCCAAAATGTTCTATAAAGGTCGTGTGGTGACCTTGACCTTCATAATTTGTATACATCAATTATTGTGGCACATGTGATACAATCTGAACTTGTAAAAATCATTAGCACAAAAGAAAAATTTTGCTATCTAGTTTGGCCTAAAAAAAAGAATACCCGTGTTTCCACTAACCCGACCGACCCACGAAAAAATCGCCGACTGCAACCATTTTATTGCGATTTTTGAAAAAAATAAAAAATGAACTGTTTCCACTAACCCGACCGACCCATTGGAAAAGTCGCAGAGTCCACATTTTTTTCGGGGATGACACATGTTATGATGGCGACTCTTCCACTTTATATACTTGGGAATTAATACAATGCATGGACATAATATTATTACCTCGATTAGTGGACTTAGTTGGCGAAAAACAGTGACAAAAACGCAATACCTCGAAAATAGGCAACTTGAAACCCGTATAAAAGTCTTTTACACATTTTAGGCCTAGTTATGGGGTAATTTATTGACCAATATATGTTTATTAACTAAATTTGATATGTGTATGATGTTGCTTAATAGAAATTAGATGACTTTGGACATATATGACAAGAAATTCAAAGAAATTCTCAAAAGTAAATTCTCAAAATTTAGTTCACATGCTCTGATAGGTAGGTCGTAAAAAGGTGTAACCTCAGTATGAAAACTGATGCAAATTGGACAAGGTGTAATTTTAGGTGCAGGAAGGTAGGGATTGTTTTCTTAGCTGCCGGTTGAATATTAATCACAAGCACAGAAATCATGCTTTAACACATGTTAAATATTATGGGATATCTACTGCAGGGGAGTGAACTCTAAATACTCACTTAAATATATCAAGAATTATTCATACATCAGGACTATCTAAGCTTTTATTATTTATTGAAGTTAAAAAATAGAAGGTCTACATTTATAGCAGATCAATACTAGTACTATGCAATTTTCGCCAAGATTTAAATCATTCCACTATTAAAACAGTTATAACATGCAACTGAGTGAACTGACATTGAAGTAGAAGAGGTATTAAAAAAGTATCCATTGCATGATATACTGGTAAATTCATTATCCATATATTTCCCTGACCTACGGTATGAAAATGACTTTAAAATTGAAAAAGACTAACAAACATGCTAGTATATGAGCATATTCCATTTTTAAATTTCCAACCCAACCAATCTTTAATATGGAACACCAATGACCATGCCTTGTCATTATGTAGCTAGTTCACATGTGTATGCTATAAAGCTATTGTATAGAAATTGAATTCGAAGATCTCCATTCAGCATTTATCACTCTTGTTAAGTCAGTTTGAGTTATATATTTTGAGATCTGAAATATACGAGATAGAGGAAGAAAAAGAACATTATCTCTGTATACATTGAAGTTAAATCTATTTGTTTTAATTAGATAATACAATATAAAACACCTCTTGCAAAAAGAGGTTAAAAAAATAATAATAAAAAAAAAAAAAACCCTACCGACCGACCCATCATTTTTGAGACCCCATTAGCGGAAACACAGATATTCTTTTTTTAGGCCTTATTGGTGCTGAGCTGTTAATTCATATATTTTTCTCAGTGACATGGCAAAGTCACCCCGTTGGTGGCAAAGTCACCCCATTTTACGGTACGTTTTAATTATGTTTCATTTACGTTCATGTAAATAATTTTGTGTTATTTTCCCACTACTAGTGTCCGATCAGACGTGTCATGTACATGTAGTTTTCCATTCAAAATGATGTATAATAAAAGGTCGCAGACCACATGTCCCCCGACTCGAGTGGTAAACTTCATGATTGGAATTGTTAGAAGGATACTATTTGCAACAATGTTATACAGTATATAGATGTTGCAAACCACCGCAAAATTTCTTGGACAAAACAACCCGATGAACAAACGCATGCAAACGCGAAAAAATGATATTTTTGTATTAGCTATATAGATGTTGCAAATCACCAACATGTTAGGAACAATATCCCAGAGTTTCAAATCTCTACATTTAAAACTGTAGGAGGAGTTGATTACACCATGAAGGTACCCAATCTCATCCAAAAGGCAAAAATGTTCAAAATTTTCTAAGTCGAAAACCCCCCCAAAAATATGGAAAATATTATATTTTTGATTAGCTATATAGATGTTGCAAATCACCAACATGTTAGGAACAATATCCCAGAGTTTCAAATCTCTACGTTTAAAACTGTAGGAGGAGTTGATTACACCATGAAGGTACCCAATCTCGGACGCACGGACGGACGAGGGTCATTTCTATAGTCCTCCGACGGAAACGTCGGGGGACAAATAAATCACTGTTTAATTGTTGTGTGTTTTTTATGTCTTGTTGGATTATACAACGCATCAGTTTATTAAGAAACAGGCCATAGTTTCCATTTTATTTTTTAGTAAGATCGTCCTCAATTGGTTGAGGTCCTCCTGTAATTTCAATTTGGTCAAGTAGCTTAGGTACAGTGTGCTAAAAATTCCCAGAAAAGGCGACCACATGCTCTATATTGTACTTCACGATTTTTGAGCTACTGTATACATGTACGCGTCCATAAATATACATCAATATTTAACATATTTGTGTTGTTTTATTCACAAACAAATGTCATTGTGATTATAAAACAATTAAACAGTGATTTATTCATGACCTATATTCTGTAACATTGCGAGTCACGCAGAGCTACATGTACCTCATAGGATCCCAGAATCTTACTATAATTTTCACTTTCAGTTCCAATCGGATCTGTTAAGTTTTTAAAATGTCAATCCGGGACATTTTTGCGGGAGGTATGCCCAAATATGTTCCAAAAATCTTTTTTATGAAGATTATAATTTTTATGAGTTTTTATTTGTGTTTATTTTATAAATATATAGACCTACATAAAATGGTAATGAACGTCCTGTTGGCAATTGTAATAGAGCTGCTGTAAGTGAGAGATACCACCATTTATTGAAGCAAAGAAGCAGACACTTCGTATAAACTAAGTGAAAATTCCACCGGATACAGCCAAATATTTGTGAAATCGAAAGTACAAAATCGGAATAAACTACAAAATGGACTCGTCTTACTGTTTAACCCCCAAAAGAAATGCACACATTCCACAAATTATTAAAAAAATTTAAGAAGCAGAAACTTCGTTTAAAAGGGATCGCAACCTGGTCAGGGTATTCTGACTAAAATCAGAACTCGGTCAGATACCAAGTTTGTCAGGCTGAATAAGTCTGGAGATCACTGAAAAAAGATCCGAATGCAAAATTTTGCCTTCCCCATTAAAACATTTGTCCAGGTATATTGTCATGGGTGCAATCATTAATGGCTGACCCGTGTATACATATACATCTCGGTGTGTGCACGTTAAAGAACGCTACTAGAGTCACCACAGGGTTATAAAGTTACTCGGCCATGGTAGCACCTGGACCAGTGCGTCTATAACCAGAATTGGTTCCTGCACTGAAAACAAACAAAAAGTTTACAACCGGACATGTATGAGTGAAAACAAAAGTAGAATATGACCCGTCTTACAGTTTTACCCGCAAACGAAATGCATACCACTAATCCATTACTAAGAAATGTTCATCAATGAGTCCTACCAATACAGCTGCACACTTGTGATTATACGTATTTTGTATACTATAACAACACCCTTTATACGTGTGGCTTCACCAGGGTGTGAATATCAATTAATATCAGCCACAGTTCACCACTAATCAGTCCTCTGTTCAATTAGAGGGAACATCAACAGTAAATGTTGATGTGTGGGTATTTACAGTACCAGAAATAAGGAAATCCTGTCATTTGGGAAATCCCCACAATTTCGTGAACTCGAAAAATAAAAAATAATTTATTTTTTTTATCTCGATTGCGGGGTTTGCTGAATCCATATATTTGCGGAATTGCCGTGGCAATCTGGGAGTCTCACGGACAATCCGTGAAACTTAACAGCTCTGGTTCCAAAGTAAATTTTCAGCGTTTACATGTTTTGTGTACAATTTGTATTTCTGCTGAATTATATGGTAATAAAATTACATTTCCGTTAGTTACAAGAACGATGCTCAGATATCAGTAGTTATGTTATAAAATCAACACACTTTATGCTAGCAGTATACTACTACTATGCAATTGCCGACATACCAAGCTACCTGGAGTTTTAGGTCAACAAATCGGAAACACATGTAATTTTGTTTACCTAATCTTGTCAAATAATTTATATTACCTATTATTAAACAATTGCATTTATATGTAACAATTTATAACATATTATTTCCGACTCATATCCTGACATCGTTGTTATTCTGTGCTTTACACAAAATATCCCATCGAGAGCCACCGGCCCTTTTATATGAACAAGCACGTGTTCATTGTCACGGAGTCAAAGGCCATGAAATATGCGGAAAGGAAGATTACCAATAATTGTCAATAGTACTCACCCACGTATAAACGCACGTCAATTAAAATAGTACACATCAGGCTACTTTCGTCTCCATGTATAAACTAACATTCTGGGGCTGGGGGTAGAATACACAAACCGACAAACAGAGCTGCAGATTACTCTCAGATTAGAATTTTCACAGTTTGAAACACATACATGTATACGTAATCGCACATGCATGTGATCTTTCTTTTCAGTTTTGCATGTTCTGTCATGTACTGTAGGTACAAATTGAGTAATTGTTTCCTTTTATCGTGTTCCGGTGTTGGCCAAAACTGTTTTCTACAACATGTAACAATAAAGAGCGTTCATAGACTTTAGGAACAAACGTCATAAAAAACTGAAATTTTCCAGACGTTTTAAAGTTTCGCACACACACTCATTATTCATACCATATATTAAATAAACCAACAACAATTATAAAATAAACACTATTTGTTGTTCATGCTGAAGAATACTAGGACTTTATTATTCTGACTTTAATTAGCCTTTCATCCGCATAATTATATACATGCATAAAGTTTGTACAAATATTACTCAGAGATCGGTGCAAGCCTTGACGCATGAAAAACCATAACTTCCCCATCGTGAACCTCTATTTGACCATGCGCTTGCATTGCTACATTGTCTCAACTTTTGAAGTTATTAAATTTAGGTCAAAGGCCGTTCTGTATCCGTTGCTTTCTGGGGCAAGATATTATATTACAATGTAGAAATTTGATGAAGATGGCTCCTCCTACCGGCTTATCTTCTATATTGATTAACAGCATGGCCAATTTGGAGTGTGGGGTTGAAATGTTCAATCTCTGTTGCATACTGTGGGCATTCCAAATTTCTTCCTACTAGTAACAATGCACAGGTGTGTCTTCCTTTGATAAGAGTGTCAGGCATTTAATTAGGGTGGTGATACAAGTATGTTGTTTGAATGGCGTCTGAACGGAGACTAGGATTATACTTGACCACGTTGACGCCCAAAGCCCGTTGCTTCAACGTGATCCGTGTTGAACTTCAACGTGGTCCGCTGAATTTCAACGGGGTCCTAATGTTAGTGATGTAACGATACGGGGGTTATCGGTAAAAGCCGATAGCCGATATTTTCAGTAGAATTATCGGCCGATCCGATACAGATAAGTCTTGTATGTGAACAAAACTCCATATCAATTTGTCTTTTAAATTGCAAAGTATTGTCTGCAAAGAACCGATAATCTGGTCGCAAAAAAATTTAGTTTACGTTCCCCAAAAACCCTGGCAAAACGATTTAATATTTCGTTGCATTCAAAAGATTTCCTCAATATTTGTTTGATTCCGTTACTGTGCCTTACGGAATCAGTCCATAATCCATTTGAGTCAATGACTCAATTTCAATTTGCCAAACTCAATCTTTTTCAGAAGTTGAACTGGCGTTTAATAACACCTGCAATGTTGCAATTGTTGACATTTTCTCTGCCCATGACAACAGATACAAATCCCGCCCATAGAGCAATCTGATTGGTTCGGATGGTTCCATCAAACAAGTTAGTCACCTCCTCCATCTTCAGTCATCGTATACCAAATCAAATCAAATACTTTATTGAGATGAGAGCTATACCAGAACGTCAATCAATTTGAATCAAAAGCACTTTAAACACAGACAGTTAAATATTGTTAACACGTGATCTTTCTATATATTTGAGAATAGCGAGTCACAACTGCGGCTGAATTCTGCTTAATAAGCTAAGTTCAGCTTATTAAGCTAAATATCCAGTTGTGTCGGACCTGGTTCTGTGACATACCTGCTTTGGTTTCCACTCCCAGACAACTGCTTCATAGATCACTTTTGCTCTGGAGATTTGCATGGAAATCCCCATTCAAAATTTGTCACTTGACCTCCCCCTTAACCAATTAGTCAATATGTGGGAAATGTGTGACAACATGTGGAATTTAACATGCCACAGCATATTTTTTGTGTGCTAATTTCAAGGGCTGCCTGTTCCCAGGGTCACCCTATTACCGAGAACAACCGAGAACAACCGAGAACAAGGTTTAAAATGCCGTATATACATTAAATATAGTGTTTTATTTGAAATATCTGCAGTAGACATCAATATTTTCATTAAAATGTTTACTTTTATGCATTTAACCAACATATTGTTAACAAATTGTAAGCGCCACCGAGCGACGATCTCGTTTAACACACAGCGTATCGGCTTAATTAATTAAGCTTGTTCTCGGCTGGTAGTGTCTTCTCGGTTTGATAATTAAGCTTGTTCTCTGTTTGTAGTGTCTTCAAGGTTTGACACGAATTTATTTTTTATTTATTATGGGTTTTGGGAATAAGCCCAGGGGGAAGATTTGAAAGGGGCGGAACCCCTCTCCTACAACCCACTTGTGAATGATGTAAGGTTTTTTTTTGCATCCGTTGTAATTATTTCTTTAATATATTTCTCACCTACCCCGCTGGACAAAACAAGTGTCCATTGGCACCGCGGTGTATTTGCCGTTCGGTCGCGGTGTCAGAGTTTGTAACTGCAGTTGAGCACTGCGGCCGAACGGCAAGTACACTGCAGCCGAGCGGCAAGTACACCATGGCCGAAAGGCAACTACAACGCGGCCGAATGGCATGTACATCGTGGTTAGATTTCGGGTTTGTATCATCTTTTTTCAGTTTAATGAACGTACATCGCGGCAACTACACCATGGCCGAATGGCAAGTACACCGCAGCCCAACTGTTGTTAGCCGGTGGAGCCGCAGTGTAGTTGCATTTCGGTCGCGGTGGCAACGCTAACCGCACCGCGGTTAAGTGGACACTTGTTTTGTCCAGCAGGGTACAATGTTATGCACTCACACATCGCAGTGATTAACAAACAGTAACACATATTAGTGTACACAACTCAATTAATTATAATCACCAAACAGACCCAGGTCCCGTTAATTAACACTTAGGCACGACTCATGCCTTTGTGTTACCGCCAGCCTAGAACATGGCGGCGACGTTTCAAGTTCTCGGTATACGCAAAATAACTACATATATGTCATTTAAATGGTCAAATATGGTACAATATCTACTTAAGAGTGATATATACACTATACTTGGACATTATTATGACTTATTTATTAATTTTGGACTTGTTCTCGGTTGTTCTCGGTAAATAGAAGGTCCGCTATTCCCATTAAGGCATTTTCTTCATTTGTGATGCGGACCGGACCGCTTTGGACCGGTCCGGTCCGGACCGGGTGTCACCGGACCAGACCGCTTTTTGCCGGCGGTCGGGTACTCTCCGGTCCACTATTTTACTTCAGTTATAATAAACTATCGCGAATATTATTGCATATGTGCCGTCATAGCAACGATGTATTGACGCATTCAAGTGGTTAATATCTATTAAACGTTTGATGCCACGAAAACAATGTATAGATGTACTTTGTACATGTCACTTTCCTTATTATGAAAGTGCCAATGTGGGTGGCCTTGGTATTAAAAAAGTTGAACATTCTGAAAACATTTAAAATTTGTTAGTATAAACCAAATGTTAATTTGTTGAACATTCTGAAAAAAGTTAAAATTTGTTAGAATAAACCTAATTTGTCAATCATTCTGAAAACATTTTTCAAATTTGTTACTGTAAACCAAATGTTAAAATGTTAACCATTCTGAAAACATTTTCAAAATATAAAACTTGCATGTTTCGTTCTTGATTGTTTTTAATAACTACTATCCTACACTGGCCAACACTATGTAATACCCTATCAATGCGACAAACATACAACTGAATGAGTCATTTGTCATAAACAGTGTAACATGGCATGAACTAATCAATTTGTATGGATATCGAATCGAGTAAATATTGATTATTCTATTGTTTTTCAGTAAATTTCAGTTATAATTATCGAAGAAACATGCAAACCACATTACACAGTACATAAACAAGACAGTCACATTAATCCAATAGTATTATAGTAGTTGTACTTAGGTACATAACTGTAATTGTCAGGACTATATACAATCAGCCATCACAATCTCCAAGACTCCAATATTAATGTAGTAGTCATATTAGTACACATTTGTATACTTGTCATCAGTATAGTTATTTCGTTTAAATTTCCATTTAATGAAAATAAGTGTGATACGAATCATGCATACGATCAGTTGAGTGCCATATGTTAGATTGGTTATAACACATTCTGGCCCTATATAGCTATATATCTGTCAAATAGATTTAATTGGTGCATGTTCGCATTACTAGAAATACTATTATCGTGCATTGCTCTCAACATATCCCACCAGAGACAGACAATGATGCATACAATCGGCAAGCAATGTAAGTTTTAACATATATGGACTCATTGCAATGCACTTAACTCAGTAACTTTATAGTTTTTACTATACAGAGTAAAAACTTTAAGAAAACAGAGAATTCATTAACATATAGCGTATTATATCACAGTCCCTAGGAATCACTGTTAGTTGAATAAAATATTATTTAATAACATTAAATCAATATTTTATATTTAGTTATTATATATATATTAAGTACAGTTTGGAAAGTAAAAAGTTTGTATACTGCATTTTCATTGGCAGATGATTTGCACGAAAATACAGAGTACACATTTTTATGCCACACAAACATTCGCTAATTCTGAGTTTATATCATCATATTCCGTAATTTTTTCTTGAAACGATGGTGTATTCAGATTGTTAGTATCTTTCCCAACTTACGAGAAAATAGCTGTTAGTTACTCGAATATTCTTTCAGGTGCAAACTCGGTGGAATTCTTTACGATTTGGGAACACATGTCCATTCTCTAAATAGCAAATTACTTATTCGCAACCGGTATTTGTTAAAACACGTGTGACATGCAGCCAGTGCTCTGAGTACGAAATCGGCTTTGATTACCGGATTAATGGCTACAATGCTCAATTCTCATTCAGATAATTGGAATAGTACGGATTATGGTGCCCCCCCGCCTTCCAGTTCTCTTGATTGAGAACATTAATACACGTGTGGTAACTTTGTGGTGTGAAAAAGAAGATCTTTTCGAAAATCATGGGCGGATCACGCCCATAAACTCTCTACATTGCATTTTACATGGCTTGTGAATGTCACATTTCGGGGAGAAGATCACTCGATCTTTTCGACCATCCCAGGTGCGCACAAATATGTCAGGTGGAGTAACAGATAAAATTTAAAACGACTTAGTGTACGTTCACAAAATGGAAAATGTGGATGTTATGTATTGCGGACATCCATGCAATCATATAATTAAACTACATGTACATGTATAAGATTTTAGATTGCGAAAGTATACACAACGCATATGTGCCACATCTCTCTTGTCCCCTAAAGTGATGTGAAACACTCCGATTGAGTGATAAAATAGAACTGGGGATAATCTTGCTGAATGTAGTTATTGTATAAACAAATTATATCCAGACTAACAACACAACACAACACACACCGTTAAATAAAATGCAGTGACTCTCGATGTCGAAATCGTTTTCGTTTCATAATGGCGGAAACTGTTGCGTCCCGGATCGAATTGTAAATATTTGTAATTGAACGTATATATTTCAGATGATGTTTTCTATGGAGACTTTCCGTGATGTTAGCAGAATGACACATTCATCTAGTTGACATAATGCCTGAGTACTAACTGATCAGTGTTTCGCACCGAATAAGTGCATTATGTCTTTAATTCAGGTCGTTTGGTTGATGGTGTATTAATGTTATATTAATAAATGTGATATTAAATGTTATATTAAAGTTTTCATCATGAATGTTATATTAATTGTTATATTGTTTATATCAACGCGCGAAATATGGGCCGTGAATTTGGCTCTGTGTGCCCCTCCCCGCGATGTGTTGACCATAGGTGCCAAATTGTACTCGCGAACAGTCTAGATAGGAGGCATTAAAGCACAGATGACTTTCCCGGTGGGTATGCTGCTAAAATAGTCAGAAGCCTCCCATAAACAGAAAGGATATTAAAATATAGACATATAAAATATTAAAGCTCGTTGGCTCTTCCCCATACAGCAACCAATTCAACTCAACTTTTGCCGTGTTCAGACATGATGTTTTCTATGTTCAATATCCTCAAACAACCGTGGGGTGAAGGAGAAGATCTCTCGATCTTTTCGACCAATCCGGGCGCTTCGCACCCTCCTACTCTCTTCTCTCTTCACAACTGGAAACAATATATATACCAACGGCAGTGTTCGCGCTGTCGGTAGCCAAATTAGCCAATGGCTAATCTTTTTCGAATTTGGCTAATAAAAATTTCATTTGGCTAAACTTTTGGCTAAACTTTTTGTTTACCCCAAATGGAGAATGAAAGCATGAATTTTTGGCAAGTGGGTTTTCAATTCTGTGATGTGAACGAGCTAGTCCGAAAACATCGTAAGTGGGAATATATCGCCGACTGTACAAAGGGAAACCCGATCGCGGACAGTACAAAGGGAAACCCGTCACTCTGCACGAAACAGCAAAAGTCATTATTTTACATTTAATCCGCTAACCCCCCATTGTCTGTCTGGTCACTCACGGGGCTCCTGCACAATGCATGTTTATGATGACATTGTATTTATTACGGTCAAGGCTTATGAGCACCAAGTGTAAGACATTAGCTTAATCAGCCAAATGTGAATCACGACAGATATTTTGTGGCTATTTGTCAATACCGATACATTCAAAATAATATGCATGCTTTTATGACAGATTGTAATTTGATAACGGCGTAACAATATTAAGTTATTAGTTTCCAGATGTCACTTAGATATTTTCGCAAGGATAATTTATATTTAATGATTTAATCAATTAAAAGATATTGATATAAAACAAAAAAATAATGACATTAAGAAGGACAATCCCGGGTCAATACCCCCCCCCCCCCCCCCAAATCACTCTTTCACATAAAGATTAATAAATTTTTAATATATATATAAATATTTCTAGTTCATCAAAATTAGTTAAATTATTGTGTATATTACCTGTGTCTGTTAGATTTGACGTTTTAGTCATTAATTGTGAACCGACCAGAAAACGATGATTTAATTTGGCCATAGTTTTTTTAATTTGGCCAAAAAACATTTGGCTAAAGTTTTTTTCATTTGGCTAATAAAAGTTTCATTTGGCTAAACTTTTGGCTAAAGTTTTTTTCGGTCCAGCGCGAACACTGACCAACGGACAAAACTCACACGGATTAATCAAGGTTTTATCCGCCGGTCGTGGTTCTAAATGGACGTGGGGCATTGCTTCTTGCTTTGGTGGCATCCGTCTCATTCGCAGTATAGGCTAACACATACTGTGCATGGGTATATATGTATCAATCTCACAAACAATACAAGCGCTCTTCATCGGAATTATATAAGGCATTCAAAAGTGGGTTGTATGGGAGGGCCAAGGGCCCTTTCAAATCTTCCCGGGTATCATTACAAACTCCAAATTTGTGGTGACGGTCTCGATCTGTTCGACCATCTCGGGCGCGAAACAAACTACTCTCATTATGTATCGCATGGGAAAGCAGGGTATTCTACGCGTTGTGCATACGCCACAAGCACACACGCGACCTGTCTGCATCCTACCCTATTACCGACCAACTAGTTTTGCGATAGTAAAGAGTGATGTAATAATAAATAAGCAAATTTTAACTTACCTAAGCAAAAACGTCTTTCCTGTCCCACATTGGCCCGTAACAATTATGTTATGCCCATTTAGCACTTGGTGTAAACAATACGCCTGTTGTTTGTTGAGATTCATTTCAACTTGAGAGCATATCGGAGAGAAATGGTGATGTGGCGAAGAAACACGCGCCCAAATGGTCAATCATGTCACGTGGAATGAGGTAATTAGTGTTAATGCACGCTTGTGTAATCATAGGGTCAATGAACAACTTTCATACCGGGGTGTACTAAAAAAAGAAAGAAGACACGAATAAGGCAAATAAAAAAAATCGAGATTAACATACCATGCCGACCCTATTTTAGTACCCTCCTAAATGGTTTTTTATTTGCATATCTTTTATGTAAATTTCTCTCTTATGCCCGAAATTTATGTTTGGAAGAATAATATAAATAAAACTAATAAAATACTCGCCCTTCCGCCCCATTTGAAAATAAAGTTGAATGTAAGTCCAGCAATTTATTGTCATCAAAAGACCGCTCCCAAATCAAAGGCAATTAACATGCCGTCCAATTAACACCCACACTACCTAATTACCCGAATTGAATAGGGGCCGAACAAGCCCGGCCGAACAAGCCAGGCCGAAAAGTCCAAGGCTGAAAGAGCCCTGGACCGAATCGACCCGCTCCCCTCTGTATCTGTGATTGTTATGTGCTAGGAACCAAGACTGGATTTTACAGGACTTGGCAAATAAGAACATCGCGATGGTCGGATAAACAAATTTATATGTTTTGAATTGAATAAAAAACACCATTTGAATTTTAATTATCAACCCGATATCACCATTTCAACATTAGATGTCCGGGATCCGTTTCGTATTTTAGTCAAAAATTGCGAATTCGCTTTAAGGAAGTGGCAATAAGGAACTGAAGAGAGACACTACCGCGTCAGCAAAAAATGATTTTCACCAATTCCATAAATGTGAATTTATGCTGATATTTGGATGGAAAATCACGATTTATGTACAACTCAGACCAGGTAGAGTTGATATGACCCAACGAGCGCATTAAGAACAATTAACTTAATTGTCACATGTCAATTGTGGGGAGATAAATGCAATTTTTTCGAACGAAAAATCCAATTGTTCGTTTTAGTGATAGAGCACAGGGGGTGGTCTCTAGCCAATGAGATGATTGTTTACATAATAACAAAATCTGAAGTTGCCTAACTGCACCTGTATAGTAGAGGTAATGTATCTACATCTATTTGTTATATTTTAATCAAATTTAATATTACATGGACAGTGATTCCTAGGACTGTGATTATATGTGGACCGGACCGTTTTGGACCGGTCCAGGCATGTGTACCGGACCGGAATGGCCTGGACCGGAATGGCCTGGACCGCCTTGGCAGTGGACCGGTGGTCCGGTCCGGTCCGCATCACTAATCTTCATGCAGAAATTCTCATAACAATAAATATTATGAGAAATTATGAGAATGTGATCGAGAATGTGGGTGACATAATTTCAGAAAAAGACTATCAATGGAAACTGAAGTCACCTGGATAAACAACACCAATTTCTGATAGAGTAACCACATTCTTATAACAAGAATGTGTATTTGACACAAATCAACGAGTTCCAATTATGCAAGTACTTTTACTTCTCAATGACGAATGAATCATGAATGCGAGTACGAACTGGCAGCCATGTTTCTTTTTCGACAAAGCGCTGTCGCGATACACGGTGAACTTATACCATTATTTTGACTACAAATTGTGCGTAATATTTACCTGTAAGTCGGACTTTCATAGGTCCACTCTTCCTTGACCCGTTGGCCGTCATATCTGTAGCAAATGTCAAGAAACCATAATTTCTCAGTGTCCTAAAATGACAACATAATTTACAAAGGATGCGAGCACTTGCCTTATGCAAATCAGATTTCAAGTTCGACAATTTGCATTTTACTTCCGCTCTATATTTGTGAATGACGCAAGCTACTAAAAATAACTGGGGAATTCCGCACCTATTGAACTCATTCTGAGAGTTAATTAAAGAGACACATCGTGTTTATATTACATGTATATATAATAATGATTAATCCCGATACAGATGTAACAGATCACAGGTCTGAGGTCCCCAGCACAGAAATTGACAGTAATATATGGGAGGCCGTTTTTTACATTTATTCCTTTGCGCTTAAATTAAGCGTAAATATTTGCACTTAATACGGTACCGTACTTAATTAAAATTAAAAAATATTTATGTTACTAAAATAAATACAAATAAAAAATGGCCTATTCCCAATAATTGATGCAAAAAGTTCTGCATGATGAAACTTCACCAATAAATGTTAAAAAGCTTATTATGATAATCAGTCTGTCAAATTAAAAGCTCTTCAGAGCTTGTGTTTGTATAACGTTTTTACCTCCGACAAATTTATCTAATTATCTATATATGAATATTTTGGAAAGTAATTGACAACGTAATTAATTACAGTCAATTACAAGCACCCGATCTCTGGATCTCTGAGCATCATTAATACAATCATTAATGAGCTCATATATAAGTTGGATCTTATTATCTTGTGGTATATGCCTAATGCAATAGCTGTATTAAGAGCCGAGTTGACATTCGACCTGTTATATGGGTGGCCTATCTTTCACTCAATTTGAGAAAAATTATATCTAAATTCAATATAAAGTTATTATACAATGTAATTGTGTACAGTATAGGCCCTATGTGTTTAATTTGTTGTACGATTCCAGTTTGTGGTGAAAAGTCATACAAGTCGAATAAAACTTTTCACCACAACGTGGACGAGTACAAGAAAACACATAGCCTAGCTACTATACACAACATGGCATAATGACATTTTTTATTAGGCCTATCCATCTGTATGTTTATCCAAATTTTGGGAATAAAATTATTGTATAATTACAAAATATACCTACATGTACTGTTCACAGGGACGTGGGGACCGGGTTGGGTGTCTCACGTTTGTCCAAAGTTCAATAGTGGGAAAATCGTAGCATCAAGTTGGAAATTCCAGTATAATCACCTGGTATAAGAGCGTGTTGTGTCTGCATGTGTACAGACATGAGCGTGTTGTGTGATTCTGTGTTCGTACTTAGGGGTTCCTGGGAATGGGGGAGATTTTCATCGGGTCAGTTTTTCCGCCCGAGGTGAACTTCACCTTGAAACGGGTACCCGCAAATGATCTAATATATATTTTGGGACTTCTGTCTGTTTGTTTGTCTGTTAGCTATGGTCGGGAAAACTGCTGGACCGATTTCGACGAAATTTGATACCTACGGGTGATTTTGTCCGGGGAGTGTTTTGGAAGGGTCAAATCGTGACTCCGATCTGACTTTGACCTTCAAAATGGTCAATTCAAAGTCAAAGCCCGGACGAAGTCGGGTCACCTGCTAGTTTGATATATAAAAACCTTTGTTGGAGGGGGGGGGGGGGTTGCAGCCAACTTCTAAACTAGAGGCTTTATGAGAATTGGCACACGGACTAAAACGGCTGTACCATCGGAGCTGAACATTTGTACAGAGGCCAATTGGCCCGGGGAGTGTTATGGTATATAGGTGCCGTTGACCTCAGTCAACATAAATGGGCACTAATTATACACAATTTTAATTAAATAATAAGCATATATATAGAGTATATATACCCAAAATGGTTGGACCCTGGTCACTGGAAATTGGTATTCAGTGGATAAATTAACCAGGGGGTTTGTGCCGTTGATCCTTAAGGGGACTTACAAATTAAAGTATCATATATGAGCAATGAAGAGCGTTTCTTATCTTTTTAGACGATATGTAGGAAAATTGGTACACCATGGGTCACCTGACCAGAGGGATATCACGAGACTACTAAATTATATTAACATAGATGATCAACGAAGAGAGTTTATTATCAGGTCAGAAGATATGTGTGCAAATTGGCACATTGGGGTAAGTTGACACGGGGAGTGTTATATTATGTGATAGGTGTCGTTGGGCGCTGTTGACCTCATATAACTTGAAGAATAAAGCGGTACTAATAATAAGCCATTTAATAAGAGCGTTTGTTATCAACTTAAAATATAGAGGTAACTTAGTAGTGTCATGCAATAGGCGATGTTGACCTCAGGTGATCAACAATTAATTTAAATATTTATAGAGAGTGGATGGGAGGGAGGGATAGAGGGCGACGCAGATATTGATAAACAGTTATTTGCGTTGTTCGAAAGTGCGCAATTACACGGTTTTTAAAGATGCATTATCCGAATTAACTCTCCCAAATTACTAATTGTTTGGCTTCGGGGGTAAACAATATTTGAATCCATCAAAGCTCAGATCTCGATATTTTAGAAGTTTGTTATTTCTCGAGATGTGCAATTATTTGTGGCCCAGAAAAGCGTCGTCAAACGGACGATCTCGGAAAAATTGCGGATGAAGATGGATAACTCTTAAATCGAGTGTCTGATCGGATTGAGTACCTTTAAACGCCGAGTCGCACATATACCATATATGTTGCATACACTCAAAATGAAGTGCATTTGTGCTGTGGCGCAGAATATAATGACAGCGCTGAGTTTGAAATTATTTGCAAACAACTTCCACCAAATTACATTTCCACCTTTCCATTGAATAAGAAACGTTAGTCACTGTGACTCAATCCTGATAATTTTGACCAACACAATTATAGTCTATAATTAGCTGAAACAGGCTCCCGAAGGGAGTCTTTAAATATTCAGCGTCGGAGGACAATGCGGCCCCTGTGTGCATGCGCTGCGCGCTCATGGCAGACAGATCCAACTCTTTTATATATAGTATGCTACTTCAATATATCCTCGTACACATAGGTTCACATTGAACATAATTATTGACATTGGTTCATATTGGACTTATTTGGTTCTGGAATAAACCCATAGTGGACTTACACTCGTTATTATGTTTGATGGCGTGACCCACAATGAAAACACATAATATAAAGAGCGTAAATCTGGTCTGCAAATAGGTTCATATTGATCCTAAATATTCACAACTATTTTGTTCTGAGATTGACCCATAGTAACCTTATTTTAGTTGTGTGTTTTTTTATTTATTTAATTAATTTAGTTTTTAATCAAAATTTTGAAAAGCTATAATGCCGTTATAACTTCCACCATATGCATGCAGGGTACCCCGAGCCACCACACCAAATTTGGTTGAAATCGGTCTAGGGGTCTGCGCGAAAAATCCGAACAGACAGACCCTACTCTTTTATATATAAAGAAGACCAATTCTTAGTCGTCGCGACTGATATCATGCACCCTGGTCAATATGACTAAATTTCTGCCGTAGTCATTTTGACTAAGCTAAGTAAGTCACCATGATGACAAACGTTTGACTAACCTATATATGTTATAGTCATATTGACTAACTTCTTTCTTCAATGAGCATGAATCCGAACCGTGCATGATTCGACAGTGCAACTTATAATCTATTTCATTCGTTCGTCGAAGTTTTAGAGTTATATATATATAGAGTTATAGTTTATAGTTTTACCGATATGTATACATTATAATTATATATTATTTATATATATATGCTATAATCGATTGTTTGAAACGGGTAGTGATTCATGAAAGACACTATTTTGTTTTATAATTAATTTTCTATATGTCATGCATTTATTTCATATCATTTCGATATTTTACAGAGACAAAACAAATTACGCTGTTGATTATTCAATTTTATAACAAAATTATATGCTTTGGTATTTGTATGTTTTAATTAATCTTTTGAATATATTTGGTTTTCAACATTTTTTTCAACTGCATGGACAAAGCAGATTGAGAACGATCTTATAAGTTAGATGTGCTATATGTCATTGTTGTATATAACTAAAACTTAAATCATAATGTATTCCTGCATGTGTTCCTTTTATTACAATTCGTTGTTGTAACCGTCAGCTTTATAACTGAACCATGAATTCACCTTTAACTGCATATATTATACATAAAAGAACAACTTCGCGAAGGCACTCACCTATAAAATTGTACGATCCAAGCGTCACACTCCATTACAACCGACATCTAGAAACTAACATACAGTTCGGTTATAGTTTTAGGTATGCGGATAAAATCTGACTTGTTGAAGTTTTATATCTCACACGTTATTGATCTGGGATCAGAGGGTGTCGCGACAGTTAACAGAAAAAGACTATTTTCGATAGACACGAAATTACAGCGACTAGACCCGGGGGTATCTCCCATGATCCCTGGCGCTATAGGCCCCGCCATATGTATCATCATTTGTCTGCTTATGGGAGTCTCTCGATCTCGTTAGAAACGATGTTCCGCAGATTTTTATGCTTCCATTCCGTTCATATAAACTCTATCCTGTCGGATGCGAATACACGACGCGCTAGACCTGTTTCATGTCTTCGGAATTCGGATACTCAGTTTTCCGGATTCAAATTGTTTCTGAGAATAACATAAATGTCAATGACACTGAATTTTCAGCTTGGCATCACACACTGCTATATATATAATATATACATGGATCGCCAATTAAAGGGACCCAATCCATTCGCAGTGAGTAAATGTGACAACATGGGTTGCTCATCAAAGAGATGGCTATGGTCGAGTTTTTCGCCCATATTAGTGAATATGTCTACCGAGAATCACAAAAAATGGACGAACTAAAGAACCATATAACTCAATCAGAACCAATGGCCATAATTCTGGTAAAACAAATCAGACAGACCTGGTTGTTGAACTCAATCAAGATATTGTTGTGAAAGATCCATATATAACCAAGTTATCGCGCTGACGATAATAACATTGCTAAATAGGACAAACTAAGAGCCGTAACTCAGGTAAAAAATCGAACAAACCTGTTTTTCGAACACGAACGAGAGAGTATATGGTAAAAGATCCACACATTCAAAATGAATGGAATCGGTTGAAGTTTGTTCCTGTTGTAACGCTAATAAGGTCATGTAATTGGTTTTAAATATAGACAAACTATATAAGGGTCGTAACTCAGGTAAAATAAAAGGCCGTCCGGTCACAGTGTCCCCCGAAAAAGTGGCTTCATTGGGGGCATCAGCTTTTCTGAAAAAAATAACAAGGACCCTAAATCCGAAGCAACCAGACAAAAATGGGTGGATCGTATATACCCATTTTCGAACTTGATCTATATTTCGAGCTGATAAACTCATATACCAAATTTGATTCAGATATGATCACACAAACTAAAGTTATCATCCGGAAACCAGAAATTGACAGA
Source organism: Siphonodentalium dalli (assembly GCA_032622095.1). Lineage (NCBI taxonomy): Eukaryota > Metazoa > Mollusca > Scaphopoda > Gadilida > Siphonodentaliidae > Siphonodentalium > Siphonodentalium dalli. Next base: position 146,784,928 of record CP136065.1, on the reverse strand, counting down.
ATTCTAAGTCGTAAAAGGGCCATAAATCTCCCAAAAATTCGCAGAACAAACCCATATTCGAACCTGACCTGTATTTTGGGCTGATAAACTATACTAAATTTGATTCAGATATATGATCACACAAACTAAAGTTATCACCCGGAAACCAGAAAATGACAGGATTCTAAGTAGAAAAAGGGCCATAACTCTAGCAAAAATGGGCGGATTGTACCCATATTCAAACCTGACCTGTATTTCGAGCACATTCCAAATTTGGTTCAGATATGATCACAGAAACTGAAGTTATCATCCGGAAACCAGAAATTGACAGGATTCCAAGTCGAAAAAGGACCACAACTCTCGCAAAAATGGGCGGAGCAAACCCATATTCGAACTTGACCTGTATATAGTGCTGATAAACTCACATACCAAATTTGGTTGAGATAAGATTACACAAACTGAAGTTATCATCTGGAAACCAGAAAATTACAATATTCTAAGTAAAAAAGGGCCATAACTCTCGCAAAAATGGGCGGAGCAAACCCATATTCGAACTTGACCTGTATTATGGTCTGATAAACTCATCTATGAAATTTGCTTTTGATCAAATAAACGAAACTAAAGCTATCATCCGGAAACCATTTCCGGACGCACATGCACACACACGGACGGACGGACACTGGCTACTTTAATAGCCCCCCTGAATTTTTTTTTTTCGGGGGACAATAAATCGGACAAACCTGGTTTTCGAACTCGATCGATATATTGTTGTGACAGATCAATATACCAAATATGAATGAAATAGGTTGACGTTTGTTCAGGCTATCGGACATAAATTTTCCTAAAACTGCTAAAAAAAATCGACAAACTAATTTAAGGACCGTAACTAAGGTAAAAAAAAAAATCAGACAAACCTGGTTTTTTGAACTCGATCAAGATATTGTTGTGAAAGATCGATATACCAATTATAAATGCAATTGGTTGACGTTTGTTCAAGTTATGGCGCTATATATAACGGACAATTTTTATGCTATAAATAACAACAAACTGCATAACTCTGTATGGTTAGAAAGTCGGGGCGGGCCTGATTTTCTGTATACTGTTAATTCATTTCCTGATATGGCAACAAATTAACGGAATATTTTTCTCAAATTCTGTCCGGAAACGTGATCAATTTCAATTACTACGTTATAATCTAAGTCTTTCCATAGTGTATGAACTCTTGTATTATATGTTTTGTGTATGTTCCACCTTATACTAGTGGCTTAATTGTGCATAAAGCAATTTAATTAATTTGTTTGTCCACTTGGTTATTTTATAGTTCCCTTATATACGGTTATAATAACAATCTATCACATAAATTATATTAAAATACTATAATTCATCACCATTTGGAACGTCTGAGTCTCAGAAGGTGCCCATATATAGAGTAATATAAAAGAGCTGAAATCATAGAAACATTTCCCCCAATCTCGCCCCCAGAATGCAACAGAATTCAAACTAAGATATAAGTTATTCCCTTTCCATTGAAAATTATAGAATTTCCAGTACAATCCAGTTGAAACGTTCAAACGTAAGCACAGAAAACACGTCGGTACCTCAACAAAAACAACATGTTCACAGTTTATTATACACCGGATAAGTTGATAATACAACGATTTTGGGGCTTCCTCTTTCAAATGGTACATAATATGGCATATATTTATAATATAATGTGATTTGGGGATTCGAAAATTAAGTGGGCCTTTAAAGATGTTCATGGTTCCAGACTAATTTTTTCTAATTATATTTTACTTGTAATTAAAGGGAGACTGTACGCCAATTTCAATAAATTCTCGATAACAACAACGATCTAATATATCGATACTAAATCTATACATAATTAATTTGAGTCGAAGATGTTTTCTGTAAATTTTCAGGTTAACATAAAATAAATTTTAATAATTTAAAATAAATTTCGTTTAAACTAAGCTACGAATTTCCGTGTAATCCTGTGTAAACGACGTAATCAAACTACTTACATGGATTGAACAACATTTGGCACACATCGGTCGATACGGGACTGGGGACGTCAACTCAAGACTCCCACTGACTATGCTATAAAATTAACAAATTTCTGGGACAAGTATATATGGATATCAAGTAACATTTTATTTCAGACATTTACCTGAAAATTGTACGAGAATATCTCGATGACGAGCATTCTATTCATTGCATTCCGGTTTTGCTGCCATCCATAATATATTTTTATTCCCGTCGAGTCGTTTTCCCGTCGTACTCATGCAGCAGACATGTGAAAGTTCGTCGATTTTGGTCGACAAACATGTTTTATTCCATTTAAATTGGTGCTCACACTTGTCATATTGGTAACGTTCTTAAAATTGTTATTACTTCAGGCTAAACAAATCCCTAAAATACAGTCCCCTTTAACGTGATGTGAAACACTCCGGTATATAGGGTGATCAAATAGAAATGGAGAATATCTTGGTCAAAGTCGTTATATTTACAATTATCATATCCAAATTGACAATACAAACCGTAATTCTTATATATTAATTAATGCAGTGACTCTTGGTGGCGAAATCTTTTTCGTTAGTTTATCACGAATAGTTGTGTCCCGAATCGAGAAGTAAATATTTATAATTGAGCGTAGTTCGGACGAAGTTTTTTATGGAGTGCATGGCACGGTCAATTTGCTTGAAATTTTCGGTAATGTTAGTAGAATGCTACATTCATTCAGTTGGCATATATAGCTCCTGAATACTAACTGATCGGTTTCACGCACCCGAACAAGTCCATAATAGATATTGGTCTACCTCTGCACCCCCAGGACTCAACTTCACACCACTAATATTTTTTCTTAATGTCTCCTCTAATTTTTTTCGGTTGTTAACAAGAGAAAAAAAGTGGCCGCAGAGACTCCAGACAAGATGGCGTCCATCATGGCGGCCAAATTTTGATTCATTTCTGGTTAAATACGCCCAGAATAGAAAACCTTCGGAATAGCAAACCTTCGGAATAATGAACCTTCGGAATACGGAACCTTCGGAATAATGAACCTTCGGAATAGCGAACCTTCGGAATAATGAACCTTCGGAATAGAGAACCTAACATAATGCCGAAATTCCAATATTTTCCCACAGAGACAAACAAAAGGTGGTGAAATGTCAGAAAAATAGCAAATTTTCACATTTCGGCGGCCATCTTGGATTCTGGTGTCGGATATTTGGCTAATTTGTAAGGGTTGTATATTAGCATAACGAATCGAGCGGAAAAGAAGACCGCATGTGATAGCATCTTTACTATAACGGCGATCAAAGAGACCTGGTGCATATACAAAAATGGCGGCCATGATGGACGCCATCTTGTCTGGATCGAGTCTCTGCGGCCACTTTTTTTCTTGTTAACACAGGGGGGGGGGGTCTGGAAAAAAATTGCACATATAGGGCCCAAAAAGTTTTTTTCAGACCTTGAGGGACCCACCACCCCATTTTTGCAAAAAAAATATTTTTTTCCTCCAAAATTTTGGGGACCCACCCCCCGTTTCTCATGTTTTTATCAAAATTTCAGAGTTTTTTTTTTAGCCGTTCTTCAATAACTGTGTTAACTGCCTTACTAATTGGTAAACACAGATCAGAAAAACGAAAAATATACTGTATTTCCATGTGTTTCCTGGTGTTTTCAGTATCTAACAACAATATTAATTAAGCATTGTGTTGGTACACTATATGTCACAAATTGCCCTAGACCCCATTATAGCCTTAATATATCGAGTGTGTTGTGTCTGACAGAGAACACTGGCCAGTGTAAATAGTGGTAAACAGGTCAGGGGTTCCACAATTATATGTGCATGATCAAAGAACTCTTTAGTCTTATCCAACGGGATGGGGTGGGGAGAGGAATTGTTTTTTGGTTATGTATACACATAGATATATGGTTATTATACTGCCCGATATTAGTCGGCGGGTATATAGTTGACGTCTCGACATTTTGAATTTTAACTCAAGTGTCAGTGCATGTACCTTTATAGTTTTTTAGTTTCGTCTTATTGAGCAGTAAAGCTCCCAGATGAAGTTCGGAAATTCAATGAGAATAGCGTCACCTTCATTTGGGATTGTCTGAGCAGTAAACAGTAATGTCATTCATCATAACCAATTCAGTTTTATTTGGATAATTGTTGCAAATTAACATTACTTGCAATCATTCAAGATGAGAAATAACCAGAAGGAATGAATTTGATTACATGCCAGAACAAGACAGTATTTAAGACATTAGAAATTTATGAGATACCCTTTTCAATTTCATGTTATGCAACAATCAGGTTAATGATATCTACTAGTAGTCATCATTGAGTATTCACCATGTAGTATCCAATTTGTGATAGAGTTTTTTTTTTGTTTACTTTTATTCAGATAATACAACTGGGTAATATATTAATTTTGTTACTAAATATTTCTTCCGTTGATCATAAGTTTCCTGAACGTTAATACGGTGGTCCACTGTGAAGTGGTCCGGGATACTGTGAAATCCAGAATGTTGCTAAATCTGAGGCTAAAGAGTCACTTTAGCTGCCTATATAGCCCTATACCAACAAGCATGGTACTAACATGCTTACAAACAACATTACATGGTCAGTACTTGTAAATTGTTTGAAAAAAACCCATTTTGGAAAAAAATTACAAGCACCATTTTTTTCGCCTCTAAACCACCCACCCACCCCGGCCCTATATACGGAATTTTTTGCAGACCCCCCCCCCCCCCCCTGGTTAACAACCGAAAAAAATTAGAAGAGACATTAAGAAAAAATATTAGTGGGGTGAAGTAGAGTCCTAGCTGGGGGCGGGGGGGGGGGGTGCAGAGGTCGACCAATATCTCCTGGACTATAATATGTCTTTAAGATTATATATACTTTTATATGGTGTGTAAAACAACTTGTTTAAGATGAGAATTGAAACATGAAAGACGCATTTTGTTTTGCAACGGATTTTCATACACTATTAAGATTAAGACTCATCAGCCATTGTTCACAACTAAATATCGAAAGCAATTAAAGCGGTCATAAAATTAACATATAGTGCAACAATGAGACATCCGCGAAGATACATCCGCGTGCGAAATTTAACTGGTACGCATTTTGCGAGTACGTTCCTTGATACTAAAGTAAAATAATAATACCGATTTGTGTTGGGGTTGTATTCCAAAGTGGCATCATTGCACTACATGCCATGCACTGAATAATGCATGAAAATTTGATGAAATAGCATGCATAATAATAATAATCAGACCACGATTTACGATCTTCGTTACATAGTTCACTCTTAGAACAAATGTGTATAAAAACTACACAATATGTGTTACATTTGATCTTAAACAAAATTGTGTAGAAATGCAACATGACATAATGTGTCGGTGGAATTTTCTCAACATTGAATATGAGTGAATATGTGAGTATATTATATTTAATAGATGAGATATGTTCTATTTGAGACATAAACCTCGTAAAAGCTGCCATAATAAAAAATTGGCAGCTGCTTTTAAACTTTGTGCTACACAATTATGTGTTATTCAGTTTTTACACAAACATAGTGTATAACAAAGTTTAAAGCTGCTGCCAATTGTTTGTTCTGTTGTAGCCTTTACGAGTTTTGTGTCTCCAATAGAACACATTTCATCTAATAACTGTGATACACTCACATATTCAATCATATTCAACGTTGATGATATTCCACCGACACATTTAATAATTATATGTCATGTGTCATTTCTACACAATTTTGTTTAAGATCAAATGTAACACATTTTGTGTAGTATTTATACACATTTGTTCTAAGAGTGTTCGAGTACGAAAATGCCCAAGTAAATTTCTGATTATATTTGCCCACAGCTCCTACAGTTATGTCCTATCACACGCCAAAAACACCATCACAGAATACACACAGAGGGGGTAATGATTCCCCCAATGAGCATCACTGCATATAATATGAGCTTAATCGGCCTGTTGGTTTCAGAGGTATTTTATGAGTAAACTCATGGAAAGTAATTAAATGGCTAAAGATGCCCTATCTCTTCCCGGCAGCACTTCCCTGAAACAACACAATTTCTATGCATGGAATTCCTGTTCCGACCGTCTGGTATAACTGCTATTATGATATTTTACATCCAGTTGTAAAATATCTTACCATATTTTTGTGTATTTGTTTGAGAGTTTCCAAAGCTTCAAATCTAAGGTTTGGTTTTCCTTTGGATTTTGTCACCTACTATCACGGTTGGAGCAAAGAGCGGAAATCGGCACAATTAATGTAGTCGAACGAACGAACCCGGAAAACAACTCACAAACTTTCCGACATACACGAATCAGACTATCTAATTCCCTTTTGACCCGCGCTGATTGGGACTCGGAACTATAGCTTCGCCGTTGCATTTGGGACAGGACGGCTTACGTTGTCCTAATATATATATATATATAGACTACCATGCAACTCACCAACTGAGACATGTACAGCGGGCGGGGGGGGGGGGGTGGGCAACCCAAAGGGGGAGTGCAAATGTAATCAGGGAATGAAAATAGCTGCTTGTATATAGCTAGCTAATACTCAGCCCCCAATTAGCCTTTTTATGATTCATTTTATCACAAAAGGCCAACTGGAGGCTGAGTATAAGCTACTATGTAACCACATTCACCATATTAGATTATTAATATCGTGAGGAATATTCGCATCGCCAGTTGTGTACCAAGCAGTGCCAGCATTATGATATGGTTCAAAAGCTTCGCCGATTGCATATAATTTGATCAATTATGTTCTGAGCGATTGTACGCTGATTCGGGGCGCCTGCGATTACATCGGCGCCGAAGATTGCTGGCTGGAGACTAGCCTCAGCAGCCTTCCTGCAGCCAAACTGGACACGTATTCACAGACATAAACATCTGGAATTTTATGTGTCTCCCTCGGAATAGGACCTTGGTCGGCAATCTGCTTCCAATTTCTATTAAATGCGAGGAACTGGCGTCACAATGCAACCCAATTGATGATCAATAATCGAGTTTTTCTACAGTTATTGTAAACGATGGAAATAATTACAATGGTGTTCAGCCATCGTGGATATGGAAGTACCACTGTGTTCGTTTTTACGTCTAGACACCCTGCTGTGTCGCGGATTGTGGGATTCTGTGAATTCATGGAACAAATATACCCTGAACCAAGCTAGACCTGTATATATGAAACATAACATGATGCACATCTCAAATGATGATCGATTGGTTTCTGTAGTCCATTATGTCTCCCCAGCGCTCTCAAACGCAGATGTGCTGTGGGATTCCGCTACCTCAATTTAAGGAACACGTGCAAACAGAACGAGTTAAAGATGCCCCATCCGATTTGACACTAAATGATTCCAAATTTCCCAATTTTCAACTCACCAGGGAATGGCCACACGGGCATCGCGAAAATCGAGAAAAGCATCCATAAGTTTTACGTTGAAAATCAGTGTGAATTAATTATCACACTCTTTATTATCTACCGCTTTTATGAAACGAAAGAATGGACGCTCTTTATCAGAGACGATCATTGTAACTTTCGACAAAACAAGACAGTCAATGACTATTGAGAAGCCACTTGACAGTAAAGGTTGAGAAGACTGGTATCATGGAGACAAGTCAGTCTTTGTCAAAATCACTTAATACAAGTAGTTGTAAACAGGGACCAAAGCCCCAACATAACAATGACCATTGTTTTACTGGCCGACCCCATTTAAACATATTTGAATCCCATTTGAATATCCATGGATATGTCAGATTAGTCAGTCAATTGGTTCCAGAGAAGATTTTATGAGATTTATATATCAGAGATTTCATTGGAAAAGTCCCCAAAGCCCCGCTATTTCTTGATTTGACGAATCCTTTTTAAAGTGACGTGAAACACTCCGAATAGGTGTTACGAACGAAACAACAGATACTCATGCCAAAATAATTTAAGTCATTTTCATAAATTTGATATCCAAATAATCAGTCAACAGCATCATTGCTATTTATAAACGAATTATACACGCAGTGACTATTTGCTCAATCATTGTCGTAATGGTTTATGCCTAATAATGCGTCCCGAATAAAGTAGTAAATATATACGTTGGCACTTAGTTCAAATGTTGTGTTCTCTGAAATGGTACAGTCGACATGGTTGGAATTTTAGACAATCTTAGTTGATTGATATATTCACACGGATATAGTGTTTAGATACTAACATTGGTTGTTTCGCAGCAATAGACGAGTATATAACCGATTTCCATAGAATTACAAGACAATAAATTTAATGTTATAATGGAAAAGAGGCACATTATCACCACAAATATCATATGCGACATGATCCGGTGCTTCTTTGAAAAACGCCAGAGTTCATCAAGTGCATAATAATTATAAGAACAACTTATAAGTGAGTATACAGAATATAAATTTTGACTGAGTCGGGTTTTTGTTTAATTCATGCTATTATTGTACATGTATGTTTTAAATTATATGTTCTATTTTTGCAACTACCCATTTAGGTGTTATTGCAATAAAATATTGTATCTTATATCGGGTTCATACACTGAAATAAGTCAATAATGACTTTAAATTGCCCTGGCCAACACTACCTAACGCACAACTTGTGTGTACACCCACCTGTCGAGGGGTGGTGCGCATTTAGTCTGACAATTAAGAATCTAGTATTATCTTTTCGTTCATGAACATCATATCACATAATTATACAAAATAAATGTGATTAATAAGACGTCAGAGTGGACATTATTTTCTATATATTGTTCAGTTATATATCCACGCGAATCCAACTCCCCTCTGTGTGTTTCTTATACAGACGAGGTTTGTTACCAAGAAACAGTGATGTCATGGGGTTTGGATGTTGTTGCATCATCTTTAAACTTTCCCGTGTATTCTGAACAAAATTGTCAGGTTCCTGTTCGGGGGATGTAGATAAGTTACTTCTTATAAAAGAGTCTGACTGTTCTAGCCACATTGACATGTTCTGAATTGGCCTGAATCTATATGGTCCAATTGCTAAACGTTGAGTTCGACTGTCATAAATATGTGCAATTTGATGTGGTCCAGTAAAATTCCGTGCTCCTCTTATAGGTTTGTCGGGTCCAACATCTGGAAACTTAGCAGGGCATATATCACCTGTCTTAACATTAACGGCAAGCCCATATATAACAGGCCAAGGAAATCCATTCTTCTTGATTGTGTTCAGTTCTGTTATACAAGCAGTCACTAAGTGAATGTTGTTATCCACTCCATTAAACGCCTTCAGCAGTTCTACAGATACTTCCTCTGATAAATTTCTCGAATCTGTGAAACCTCCTGCTAAGTGGAGTTCAAGGCGGCCATTCTGTTTGCCACCACTCAACTCTTCAACAGATTTTATCATATCCATCACCCCGCCGTCTGTCCCACAGCCATCAAAATGACACAGCGACGTGACACCACTGTCAACATTCCGTAATATAGCGATGTGACAGGTAGTGGCTTCGTCGGTTCCTATTACGTCTATAGCATCGTCGTCAGGAGCAACAGTAGCAAATTCCCTCTGGGCTACATAAACCAAGCGCTGAGGGTGCACCTCTTTTATTTCGCATTCGAGTAAAGCCTTTGCTGATACCTTCAAGCATGGGTAATCCTTGATGAATGTTGTCACAGATGATATATTTGAAGGACATTTCTCTTCATTCACAAACAGCGGCATCCTCAGTATTTATCGGCCTCGGCCCCCTGGAATTCAAAAGATATAACTTAGGGTCTATTCCCATCTGAAGTCGTTTCATACTTGAGTGACAATATGTTGAGCTGTTTATATTCAGCGGTTCAGTAACGAGTACCCAACAATGACAAATCACGATATCTGTTTCGGATTTAATCAACACGATGATTAAAGGTACGGTTGGCCTTGGCGGTGGGTATCCTGTGAAAATATTTCCACCCATCAAAAACCGCCACAAACAGAAAGAACAACAAAATGTAGACAGACTTTGTCCGTATACAAATAAGAAATATCGCATAAACAGTATGTTATTGTCAAATTTTTTACCATTGTTATGTAAACAAAAGCATAAAAAGTTAATTTTCTGGTGTTTGTTTATATTATGATGGTAAACATAAAGGGCGTTCTTTGTGGGTGAATTCCTGATATGGAACGAATAAAGAGCGTTTATGCCATTTGTGTGTGATTAGCCAGCAGCATTGTGTTGTCTTCTGTAACACAATCAGGCTCTTGCTTAGGTAAAATATAGTAAATCTTTATGATAACATGCTGTTTACGCGATGGTCATGGTATATACATGTATGAACGAAACTGTATGCGTTTTAATGTTTTTCTGTTTACGGTGATTGCAACAAATATGAATATTTTCGACAACTAAGGCCTCACGTGCCTTTAAACGTTCTAGGAACAGCAACTCAATTTAAAACACTGTGCATCTATAATGGTAGTCATTTCGAGATGTTTAATCTACGTTTCAACATTATTTTTGGATATATAAATGCAACAATTAGATGGGAGAGATGGCCGATAGGTATATATGCCAAAACTTCATAAGTCCATCATCTTTCGAAGACGAGGTTCTAATTTCACGGACACCACAGAAAATCCAGACATATGAACCATATGAATCAAATTATACCACATAATAATCTATTATCTTCCAACAGACCATTATCGGATACTATATCTGGAATTTCATAAATTTCCCTATATATCCAATTCTGCATGTTTCGGTCGCCGATTCTGGATATATCATCCAGATCAGTTTCGGGAATTCTTCCCAGGGACGCCGGAAGCACCGAAGGGCAAGGGGCAAACCACTCAGGAGGTAACTTTTCGCCTACCCACTGGACTCCCCTGGCCCAGGGCATGTGCCCCCGCATGGTCCCCTTCTCCGGCGTCCCTGATTCTTCCAACAAATATTCTTAATATTCCAGCGAACTCCTTTTCTTACCTACCGGTAAGAGAGCTACATTTTTCAGTCAACTGTTGAGCAGAATCAATCGGTTGTTAAGCAATTTCACTTTCAGTGTTGAGTAACATTTTACTCAACTCGTTGAGTAGAAATAGTTTACTCAACACTTAATAGACAACGTTGCTTGGTGGTATACCTACACTACGGTTGAGTAAAATTTTAGTCAACAAGATTTTCAGTGTGCGTTTCGATCTGTGACTTTTGTGAGCCGATATCCAAATAAACATTGAATTAATTACCCGGGAGAAATTCCACAATTGTAAGCGACGAAAAGCAAAATCGCCCACAAATCCGGTGCGTATAAAAGCCGAACACAACCGAACATAACCGAACACAAGTCCAAATAATGGGAAATTACACGAATAATGTTCATAGGCGTGTGTATTCATGTTCACACTATACTTTGGTGGAGTTCGGGCCAATAATAAGTGTTTTATTCGATATTTTGTAAAACGCGTTTAGTGTTCGGCATAGAAAAGCCGAACACAAGCTTCTCTCGTGGATTAGTCTATAACGGCTGTCTAGCTAGGTGATAATTAATATCAGACTGATATATGGTCACTAAGCCGAAAGGCTTTAATTGTTGTTGGTGGCGGTCTCTCACCTATTGTAGTTCAGTGTTTTGACAGTTAGTTGCAATCAGTATTTGATGCCGCCTACTATTATAGAAACAAAATGCTTTTGGTGGGCCCCGCCATGAAAGACAACGTACGATTGTAAAAACAATAGTTGAGTGACAAGAAAGTGAGTTCATGGTGCAATATCCGAGAAGTTCTATATAAGAATGTGGTATGATATTATTTGGCAAATCACAATCTCAGCAGTATTTGGCATTCTGATCACAGGTCTGAAAATTCTACAATGCCTAATTCCAAATTGATTTACCCATGCGAAAAATAATTATTCCTTTCATATCACATTCCTGTCATATCAGGCACATTTTTGAAAACGATCTTAAATTCCTGCATATCAGACTTTTAAAAAGATACAATACGAAACGCTCTTTATTCGTATTCAGACAATTCATTTCAATTCAATCGGTATTCGATGCATGACATTGTGTTTCTACGATAAGTTGAACACTGGCTTTATATCGGCTTCCACCATACAGCATGATATACACAAAAGTTAGGCACGCATCAGAGCCATTTCCATCCACTGACTTCAAGGAGAACAAACTCTGCCCAAATCAGTTCCGCCGAGGACAGAATTTGCCTACCTCTAATATCGGATATTCTTGAATGGCATGCATTGCATATAAGTATATATAGTATATTGTATATTATTGCGAACAAAGCGTACATTTGGCCAGGAACGGCGAGCGTTGAATAAGAAATTAGCTAAAAACTGGAAAATATCCGACTAACAGGAATCAAGAACTCGCCGTTCCTGGCCAAGTGTACGCTTTGTTCGCAATATTAGTGTCTAAATGTTGCAATATTAATGAACGGGATATGCTAACCTTTCGAATGATGTATAATATGTATTTTTACATAGCGTAAAACGCGAGAAATGTGAGCTTATATCTCTGTTCTTGATTCCTGTTAGTCGGATTTTTTCCAGTTTTTAGCTAATTTCTTAGTCAACGCTCGCCGTTCCTGGCCAAATGTACGCTTTGTTCGCAATATTAGTGTCTAAATGTTGCAATATTAATGTACGGGATATGCTAACCTTTCGAATGATGTATAATATGTATTGTTACATAGCGTAAAACGCGAGAAATGTGAGCTTATATCTCTGTTCTTGATTCCTGTTAGTCGAAATAGTCATTCTGTAACTCGGAACTCGTTCCTGTTCCTCGTTCCGTTCCTGTTACTCGAAATAGTCAATCCCCAGAAGTTTGTGTTCGGCCTTTCTATGCCGAACACAAACGCGTTATACAAAACACCCATTATTGAACCAAACTCCACCAAACTTCGTATATAGTAATAGCATGAACGTGAATACATATGCCTATGCACTTTACAATTAATTAAGGTGGTCTTATATTTAGTAGACTGTATATAGAGTTATATATCTCAAACGCCAGCTAACGCCACATCTATGCATATCTATGTGTTAATTAATTACCGGTGACTGAGTGTCGAACATAAACTTGTGTTCGGCTTTTCTATGCCGAACACTAAACGCGTTTTACAAAATATCGAATAAAACACTTATTATTGGCCCGAACTCCACCAAAGTTCGTATAGTAATAGTGTGAACATGAATACACACGCCTATGAACTTTATTTGGACTTGTGTTCGGTTATGTTCGGTTGTGTTCGGCTTTTATGAGCTCCCCACAAATCGTGCAATTTCGTTTTGGGACCTTCACCCAAAGTGAAGTACAGTATTAACGATCGAACATGCAGGTATATAGCCTAATAACTAAGAAATATATTCCTCGTGTTGTATTTTCAACATTATAAGGTTCCCTGTCAAAACTACCCAGGTTTTATATACTGGTGGAGTATATGATATATATGGGCGTTAGCCAGAGTAGAGAATCTTGACATGTCACGAATCTCTACTCTGGCTGACGCCCGTACAAAACCTGGGAACGTTTTGATGTTCTGACAGGGAACTTTATAACATTGAACACACAATGCAAAGCAATATATATCTTTGTTAATAATTGTTCCTCAATAATCTACTTCACATTAGGGGGTGGTCCCAGCTCTAGATTTCATGATTTTCTATGACTTTTGTGCGAACCGATATCGCAAATTAAACATTGAATTAATTACCCAGGAGAAATTCAATAATTGTAAGCAACGCAAAGCAAAATTGCTCACAAAGTGATTTAATTCGTGCAATTTTGAGTCGGCACCTTCGTCTACATGCAGTGAAGTACATTATATATTAAGGAATGGGTAATAACCACAGGGGCATGTAACGCGCTCCGCTGCCCGCCCCCTTTTGCGCTGCCCATATACGCCGCTTCTATATTAATGGTAGTATAATAGAGACAAGGGGGACTGTAGTTATTCCCCGTTTTACCATCGCTCGGGAATCAGACAAATTTAGCCCATTTACCTGAGTAATGCTATCGATATAGACACAGATGTGTCGGCGAAGGATTCATCTTTCAATCAATACCACAAGCACCCATCAGAACCATTTATATCCATAGCATTTGATAATTTTTTTACCACCGAATATTGTCTCCGAAGAGCGTAAATTTTGGGATTGATCCGACTCAGAGAACAATGTTCCTCTAAATTCACCCCCATGCAGCTTACTATAACTAAAAATCGGTCAAACGATCAACTAAGCATCTAGCGCTGTGATTTCGTGTCGGCTAATAATTTATTTACTCATACAAATCAACACATCGTCAGTAATATTTAGTTCTATAGGCGAAATCTGTCGATAATTCTGATTTTGTTTTCATTTTTTGTTTGCCATTCACGCAGCTCCTCATTTTAATATTCATTACGGGAGCGGGTCGTTTCGGCCCAGGGTCGATTCGGGCTTGGACTTTTCGGTCCAGGGCTCATTCGGCCCCTATTCAATTCAGGTACATGTAATTAGGTAGCGTGGGTGTTAATTGGACGGCCTTTTATGTTAATTGCCTTTGATTTGGGACCTGTCATCTATATTGATGGGGAATGAAATGTACATATTTTAGCTTAAGCGGCGCATAAGATACTATGGGTGGCGGGATGGGGTGGTGGGTGGGTACTACATGTACCTATATACGAGCGCCTGCGGCGCATAAGATACTATAGGTGGCAGGATGGGGTGGTGGGTGGGTACTACCTATATACGAGCGCCTGCGGCGCATAAGATACTATGGGTGGCGAGATGGGGTGGTGGGTGGGTACTACCTATATACGAGCGCCTGCAGCGCATAAGATACTATGGGTGGCAGAGATGGGTTAAAATAAAACAAATCAGCGCGTTTCTGAGACACGTCACAACCAAATAAACAATTTGAATTCTAGACTGTTTTTACGCTTAAGCAAAGGCTTAAGCATAAATAATTCATTAATTGTGCTTATATAATAAGCAAAAATAATTGTGCTTAATAAGCGCATATAAAATTTTGCGCTTAAGCCAAATAATTATTAAAAGTGAATTTGGCCTCCATATGCTCAATAATTATCTAAAATGACCCACCCTACATAACAATTACAAAAAATGTTGGCCAACCGGAAAGCATTATCTGATTACCATTATCATATACCCCCAAATAATGAAATATCGACTTCACCTGTTCACTGGTCTTCAGTCACAGTCATCTAAATCCGAAAATGACGCCTCGAAATGTGCTTTAAATAGCAGCCACTGCGCGTCTGTCCCTATTGTTCAAACAGCTAGCAGTTAGAAATATTAAAAAAGAAAAGAAAAGAAGAATAACTATCAGTTATAACGAGAATATGTTCCAGGAGCGAAATTAAATTAACAATGTTGACAATGTTACCGAGCAATAAATATTGGGAAATCCCAGCAAGGGAAAGAACTCGTTAATCAACCATGATTAAAAAACAGAAATGGGTGCTGGCAAATAATCACAGTCAAAATACGACACACATGGGCTCATGCAAGCTAGACAAACTTTGTAAATAATTTATTTCACTCTTAATATATATAGGGGCCTCTTCATGATCACATATTAAAAGTTTGCTGCGAGATATGTGTGGAAAGTATGTAATTTGCCATCGTTTCTCGCAGCGACCATAGTTGTTTTCGGTCGTATTTGTTCAGGGGTACGTGGGGGAATTAAAAATACCTCAAACAAGAAGTGTATTTGAAGAGCGAGAACATGTTACAATAGATTGTGTGTTTTTGTGAATATCTTATTATCAAAGTCAAACAGGTCAAAAGGTCACATTGTACAAAACGAAAAGCCGTTCCTGAACCTGTAGGCCTACTAGTCCATGATATATATGTCGACCTTTGCACCACAAGAATCTTGTTGACCCAGCCATTTTCTTCCTTAGGTTCACTTCAAACTTTTTTCCGGATGCAAACAAGAAAATAGTGGCCGCATAATCTCCGGGCAAGATGGAGTCCACTGTCCATCATGGCGGCCATTTTGCTTGATATGCACCGGGTCTCTTTGCTCGCCAGTGTATAATACATGCATTTTGAAAGGCGGTCGTGCTATCCACACGATTTGCCAGACTTATCCACCGCCCTTATAATTGATCCGAAAATCCTGCATCGAATTCCAATATGGCGGTCAAGATGGCGGCTGAAATGTGGAAATTTACTCTAAACTTTAAACATTTCATGCACCGCATATGAATCATTAGCGCACACAATATGACCATCATAATTATGCATCCTGTGCCGAATTTGACTCCACTCTATTTACGCAATGTCTGTTTTGAATCAGTGCGTGTTATTTCTACGAAGACTTCATCCCGAATTATTGGGTATTATATGAGGTTACTGAGGAAAGTATTTCCAATATTTAGTTGAGGAATATGGTCCCCGGTACTAAGTGGAATGTACTGTGGACTATATCGGTAAATGCAGACACGACCCTAATTAATATATCTTGGTTTTCCAGGGTGTTACATATGTCAAATACCCCAGTAAGTGAAATGTGATGTGGTATATATCCTGAAAAATGCAGGTATTTCCCTAGTATATCTTGGTTTACCATGGGTTACATCATCATCATCATCATCAATGTTTGGGAGTAAGTCGCCATGTGTCATATACCCCGGTAAGTGAGATTTACCCTATATCCCGGTAAATCCACGTAATACCCTAATATACCATGGTTTTTAATTAACGGCAATAATTCCGACAATTAGGGGCATAATTAAGCCATTGCTTATATAATCCATGTATGGGAATGACGTTTTGTGAAGCGCAGTTTGGGTATACAAATTATGAGAAAAACATTCTCAATTCCTAGTAAATGTCCACTTAGATTAGATTGAATTTGTTAACAGAACGGAACGAAAATGGGCTATTCTGACTTTACTGGTATTTCAGATAAAAAATCAGTTTTAGGGAAGAGGGTTAAGTTTTTGGAAATAGCTCAGCTTGATGGATATCAGTGCTTGTGATGTTGATATTAGTAAATCAAGTATATAATGCTGAAAATATTGATGCACCACTGAGAGCTTTATACTAAAAAATATTTTTTTTATAGGAAATCGTCTGGAAAACTTTTTTGAAAAAGCACTGCAATTTATGCATTTTTTTGGGGCATTTTCGTGAATTTTTCACAAATATTGCTGGAGAATATCATTATTTGCACATCATTAATGTTAAGCAACCCAGATAGAATAGTCTTATTTTATTGGTTTTCCTGATTATACTGAAATTTGCAGATAAAAAACACTAAAAATGTCAAATAAATATATTTTCCACTTGCTCCGCCCCGGATAGTCGGATATCTCAGTGTTTTGGAACCCCCATGGGGCCAGGATAATTAGAAATAGCGTCAAAATTTCTACCCTTTCGTGTGACACTACCCTCACCTGGGGCGGTCTACAGCGGTCGTAGGCCCTCCGACGCCGAATAAAGTCTCCAGAACGGAGCCTGTTTCAGCTAGTATACTATAATTATATTTAATATATATATGTTATATATATGTCAAAAGTTCAAGGGGGGGGGGGACAGAAAAGATCAGACTGTAAAAAAATATATATACACTGGGTATTGGGATAATATTATCAATTATCATGATTTATCATTTCAGTGAAGTGCAGTCAGGAAATGAGATTACATTTTGTGGCAGAGATCTGTACAAGAATAAAAATACTCATGTGACCCTAGAACCACAAGTTCTCTCAATGAAAAATTTAATTCCATTGGTGTCCCTAATGGCTTCGGGTACAGCTGGGGGTTCCACATTACTGTAACCTTGACAATGCCAGGCACCACGATAGTAGGAATGGGAGACGGTGGTGGCGTCTGGTCAGTCTGTAAATACATGGATAATCCTGATTTCCAGGTGCTGGTTCATGGTTTAAGCAACGGAATTCCGGAAGTTACGTCATATTTAAGGATGTATATGTCTGTAATCTGTCGTTCGCGCGTTTTCGCCACAAATTTGATTTCGCTGAGCAAAGAGTTGCATAATTTAGCAAGAATTATTCGACTATGCAAAACCTATTTCAGCTGTATTTACACATTTTAATTTAGGAAATTGTGCCCAATCAACTGACGAGAATGTATGGTTTAAAATAGACGATTTTACCATTGGTATGTACAAGTTGATTACAAGTATTGGATTTGGAAATTACATGGTGACCTGCTGACAGTGCTGTAGACTGTAGTGCTGATTTTTAACTCAACCTGTCAGTGTCAACTGTCAGTGACACTAGTGTCACTATGATCAGCTAGTGATTTACCTGTGACATGCAGGCCTAATATGATTACGTCATACATGGCAGTGGTGCGTGTATGCAGGTGGCGAAGGGCTGTTGAAGTTACATTACTTGCGTATTGACTTATTTTATTAGCTTTTCCCTCTCCATATAAGTCTCGTTTCTGAAATGGCTTTTATTTAACTTATATATTTTAAATATTTTTATACATTGTGCTCCGAAGTTTCGAACTTCACTCACTGCCCATGTGCCGAAAGCCACCAGGGACTGCAATGGAATTAAGTTCTCGTTTAGAGAACTTTTTGCGTTATCCCTGATGGTCTCAGGTCACATGAGTATTTCTATTTTTATACAGATTTCTGCCACATAATTTACCTTATATTCTGACGACAACCTCTATAAAATAAAATGATTTAGTTCTTGAGAAAATTGATAAATCCTCTTAGGGTATATATCAATTGTTTACACAGTCTGAACTCTAACTGTCTCATCAGACCCCAACATATAACATATTTGTATTTAATATATACTATTATAATTATAATATGTATATACTGTTGTGTATTATATTGATTCAACTTGTAAACATATCCATAATATGTATTCATGTACACATGTATAACCTGAACTGTCAAAATAAAATCTAATCTAATCTAATCTAATCTAATCTACGTCAGGGATCCGGGCCCACTCGCCCCAGGGCCAGCTCGCCCCAGGCCGTTTTTGGGGCGAGCTGGCCCACCTTTCAGGGGCGAGCTGGCCCGGGTATTACATTTTTATTATATGACTACCACTAATCCCTTACAAATACCACTATTGTTTGGCGATAAATTCCGAGCAGTCGGAAAACGCTTACAAGTCTGTTCGTGAGCCGTATCGGTATTCTATGAATTCCGTATCAGTATCCTTTGAATTCCGTCAACTCGGCGTGATATTGCGCAGCCCATATCACTTCACTGTACCGATAATTTGTATGTATTAAAGTTGTAAATAAGTTAATATATATTGATATATTATAATTTCTTAAGTTCAGATTATGATATATTTCAGAGTTATGTCCATCAATTTTGACATTTAGATTACTTTAGGCACGTTTGTTAGCAAAGATAATAGCCATGCAGTATATCACACTAGTTGGTTTGAACGACGAACCGGCGAATTCATAAATAACAATAATGAACTGTTTTCACAATCTGGATATTAAAGTTTCTCTTATTCTCTGAGTTCATCTCACTATCTCTGGAGTTTGAGAAACCCTTAGAAGCCGTTATTGTCCCCATTCATATCCTATCAAAACAATAGAAGCAGGTTGTTTACACAGTAACCAGTCGACTAATCACACCTCACACTTCAGAGGGTGAGATGGCTTCAGTGTGATAGATAATCACTTTCATATGCCGACCACATACCGTATATAAGCAGTGCAATATTTATCTGACATCATTCAAATTCTTTTTTTGAAAATTTTTGCTTCCGGCCACTCAGGGGAAGGATTTTTTTTGTATAAATAGGTTTATTGCAAATAAAATATGCAAAGAGCCAGACAACAGGTCCGAAGACCTATATAAGTCCTGAAGAAATGTGCTAGATTATATCTTAAGAGCAAAGCATCGAGAGGAGCGGCGGCCAACTGATTGTGGAGAATAATTCATCATCCATTCATTCATATTCCGTTATATTAGTCGTCGTATTTTTACATATTCATTCACGTATTCAATAAATAATTATCAATGCTACACAACTATCCAATCTATCTCTCGACAACCCTTTGGCTTAGAGAGAGAGAGAGAGGAAAGAGAGAGAGAGAAAGCAAGCAAAACGACAACTTAAATAAGACATTATCCCTTGGGGCGAGCTGGCCCGGGGCGAGCTGGCCCATGTCGACTGGGGCGAGCTGGCCCTGGGGCGAGTGGGCCCGTTTCCTACGTCAGTACGTATGGACAACCCAAAACACGTACGTCCATTAATAAAATGATAAATGTATGTTTCATGGGAGTGCCTGTATTTCCGGCCAACTTGGGATATATTATTATCATGTTATAGTACGTATGGACAGCGACAGGTCTCTATTCCGAAGGTTCGCTATTCCGAATGTTCATTACTCCGATGGTTCTCTATTCCGAAGGTTCTCTATTCCGAAAGGTTTTTGTTATTTTGAAGTTTAATTCTATATTCTAAAGTATTGAGAGGGTTCTTTATCATAAGACTCTTTTTATGAAGGAAATAACTTAAAACATTGAAAAAATAAATGTGATTTTTTTTCCCGATGGTTTCCTTGAAATTTAATGTCACGTCATGCAACCCACACAATTGCTATGTTTCCATGGCGTTATATCTCAATAATCTCAGAGGTGGCAAGAACACGCCAGCTAAAGCTAATCCATCACCATTTAAAACGTCTGTGTCTCAGAAGATGCCCATAGAGAAATATAAAATAACTGAAATCATAAAAAATTCCCCCTCCCGTTACATATGGCTCCCAGAATGCAACAGAATTCAAGCTAGAAAAAGGAATTTTCAATGGAAGGGGAACAACTCTATCTTTAAAATATAGAGTTATTCCCCCTCCATTGAAAATAATACGCTTTGCACAACAAAACCAGATGAAACTTTAGCACGAAAACACGTCGGCAACTCAACAAAAACATGTTCACAGTTTATTACACACGGATAAGTTGATAATACAATGTTAGAGAGCTTCCTATTTCAAATGCATGGTATACTATGGCATATATTATATATATATATGATCTGGGGGTTCGAAAATTAAGTGGGCCTTTAATGTTGATGTTTCTTTCAAATACAGATTTCCAGTCCGGACAGACTGGATCACTTAGACTCTTACATGCAGCTTATTTCATTCATGCCGTCATCGTGTTTTCAACTTTCCATAATAAACGATAAACTGATACTGTCTTCTTGCTATTAATAACCGACATCTGGGACAATTTGGGAATTAGAATGGGGTGTATAAATGTACTATATATGTGAATACTAGCGTAATAGCATTTTTCATTCCTCGTATGGTTTTTGTGGGGTGGGGTGGGGCTGCAAATTTTAATTCATTTCTGGTTAAATACGCCCAGCATTGAAAACCTTCAGAATAGCGAATCTTCGGAATAACGAACATTTGGAATAACGAACCTTCGGAATAATGAACCTTCGGAATAAACCCGATCCTGTATGAACATCCCACGACACGTCCATCAATAAATGTATAAATGTTTCATGGAACTGTTTATATATACATATAAGACTGGAGTAAAGTTGAGACCAACACGTCTTTGTTAATTTTGGTGCCCGGATTTCAACGAAATTTGGTGTGGTGACTCAGGGTGCCCTGGCAGAGTGTATAATGGCTTTAGTTTTTCTAAATTTTGATTTAAACAAATTTAAATGAATAAAAAATATGAACCTATGTGAATATTCACTAGGTACAATATAAACCTATTTACACAAGAATATGTTGCAGCACCCGATATAGGGGAATGTGGGCCACAGTTAGACATGGGTCAGAGTGAGACATTGCCTCTAACATTTCTCTAATTTCCAGACCAATATCAATGGCGCCAGTCCAGACTCCAGAGATATTAACCATAATTATAACACATGTTACTATATTTGTTCAAAATGCTATCATCAGGTGAAGGTTGAATCTGGCCCAGCGACCAATTTTCAAGGCAAAATAAATTAATTTAATTTTTGCTATTTTAAGGGAAAAATATCTTTATTGGATAAATTTACATATAATACTGAATACATTTTTGTGATGTGGAAAACGGGGATTTATTGCATATTTCACATAGCCACATCTGATTTATTTATAGACTTTTATGTCTGCTTGACTTTCAGCGAGTTACACGGGTGGGGCACAATGACTCAATGGGACACAATTTCTGGCCTGTGGTAGGATCCACCTTCAGTAGATGATAGGCACTTCAAAAAGGAATGACATAATTTGCCAAATGACTATTGTTTTGGGGCTGGAGTGGATAAATAATTTAGATCAAACAAACTGATGTCATTGTGCATATTTAGTGGTATGTTCGGGGCGTTTCCTACACGGTTACTACTAATTAATCAAACGTGCATATATGCATGTTTACCGAGTTCACCTTAAAAGACCATCGAACCACAAAAAATACTAGATCATGTCATGAATCTCTACACTAGATATGACCGTACTATAGACCCATATTACACCAATTGCACTGTACACAAACCTGGGAACTTGTTTATGTTCTGACAGCGAAATTTATAACAATGAATAAACAAGAAGGGAATATATTTCCCTTTATTGTTAATACTTGTTCATCAATAATCTACTTCACAGTAGGGGTGGTCCCAGCTCGAGATTGCATGCTTGTTTGTGACTTTTGTGATATTATATCGTACTCTCCTGGTGTCCTATCATTGTGATGGTCAATAATATTGATAGTGGAAACTTAGACTGAAATTAATAATAGTGATGGAAATTTAATTCTATTTAATTCTATTTTAATTTAATTTTATACATGTCTCTATGCCAAATAATTTAATGATCGTTGATAATTTTATAATTGCCCGGGAGGAATTACATTAGTGTAAGGGAACCAAAGCAAAATCAACCACAAAGTCACATAAATCTTGCAATTTCAAAGTTGGACCTTCACATTCTATGACACACATTATTAAGGAACAGGTATTTCATAATTTATTACCTGTACTGTTTTTTCATTGTTACAAACTTCCCTATCGCAACAACAAAAACTTTGTACTGGTGGAATATATCATTCTCGACGGGCATAGATACACAGAGATTCATGGCATGGTCTAAGAAAATGCTACCAGATTAAACATTTATATGACCATCTGCGATTGCCCCATGAGTCATCTAGAACTAAAAGGTCATGACAGTTCGAACAGCTTGGCCTGGAATTAATATGTTTAGCATACAGATTATTCCAATCCCAATGTGTCAAGTCGACAATAGCAAGTACGCAGGGCTATATTTAATAATTTGTCCACAAATAGCCACTAGTATAATATATGCTAGCCATGCTGACCGAGCTCCCGCTTAATGCTTAAGGTTTAAACCTCAAAGTTGATATAACTGCTTTGAGGATGAATATTACTATTTAGCTGCATGTCTGTCATTGTTTTTGCGACTCGTGTCTGTTTATTTGCGCACAATCAATGTCTCTTGTTGAATAGACTGGTTCCTGGTCAAAAGCTGCAAAAATCTGACCCCTCCATCGGGAATGGGAATATTTGGTTGCGGGAAGATTCGGCTCGGTATTTTTCGGTATCAGGATGATTCACTGAGAAGATTCAGCTGGGAACATTTGGCCAGTCTATTGATCTATTGCAGTGATTGTGGCTTGTTGGCAGCTTGGTCTTTGTCTTAATTATTGAAAGAACATTTAGATGTAACAATAGCAATTAATTGAAGCAATTGTGGGATCATTTACAAGGATCTTGATTAACTCAGTTGTAGTAATAACACAATAATAAAAATTATGAAACATACATGTACATGTATTTACACAAGCTGATAGAAGTTGTAACGGACAAAACAAACAGCAATATTGAAATTTTTAACTGAACGAAATTCTTTATTTGAAAACATTTGAAAACACATAATTAAACATTAAATCATGAATTACATCTATAGAAATTATCACAAACCATTACTTTATTATGAAACATTAAAAATTTGAAATCATGACATTAATAGAAAATAGACATTTTAATACTTTATTATAAAAAAAATCACGGTTTCTTCTTGCTGTCCTGCTGTTATTGCATGGCGTTTCTATTTCTTCGCTTGTCGATTCTGTATATATTTTAATTTATTTTAATGTCTGGTTTACAAACATTGCCTACAGCTTTTTTCATAAAGTTGCAAAAAAAACAAAAACATTTACATGTAATAGTATGCTTAAATCTGAAAAATTACTTTAGCATGTAGATATTCTAACTATTTATCACAAACTCTTACCCTTCCATGACTGGAGCTTCCTGAAATTTTGCGAAAACCCTGTGCCAATGCATTCTCTTTTATATATGCGAGTGCCCCATATGGTGCCTTGCATATATAAGAGAATATATTGGCCTAATAATATTTGCCTTGACCTTGTAAGCCAGTGTATTCTCTTATATATGCAAAGCTCACTATGGGAGACTCACATATATAAGAGAATTGTTATGGCACAGGATCTTTAATGCTGCACCAGCGCAGCTCCAGTCATGAAAGGGTTAAATGTAAAGCTGCCATTCCCACTTTATCTGTATACATGTATTGGAAAAAAAAATTAATTCCCTCCTGCATCTACATTTTTACTGACCAGATATTCATAAACTAGACTTTAAAATTGGTGTCGCCTAAGCACAGTTTAACCCTTTCAATACTAAATACTCATTCACAAGTATTCCCTAAGGAAATGTTCAGATAATAAGATGTTTGTTTAACTTATTATCTGAACATTTCCACCAGTGAATAGGAATCCTTCTGCAATTGTATTATGTTTTCTGCTTCAATTTTCTGAACACCCCTCCAGATGAATAGATCATTCCAATGTATACTTTTGTAACTGAATGGTAGAATCCGTTTAGTAAAGACAGCCTTTTAGACAGGGTTAAAGATGCGGTTGGCCTTGGCGGTGGGTATCCTGTGAAAATATTTCCACCCATCAAAAACCGTCACCAACAGAAAGAACATCAAAATGTAGACAGACTTTGTCCGTATACAAATAAGAAATATCGCATAAACAGTATGTTATTGTCTTATGATGGACCATTGTTATGTAAACAAAAGCATAAAAAGTTACTTTTCTGGTGTTTGTTTATATTATGATGGTAAACATAAAGAGCGTTCTTTGTTGATGAATTCCCGATATGGAACTAATAAAGAGCGTTTATGCCATTTGTGTGTGATAAGCCAGTAGCATTGTGCTGTCTTCTGTAACACAATCAGGCTCTTGCTTAGGTAAAATATAGTATGTCTTTATGATAACATGCTGTTTACGCGATGGTCATGGTATATATGAACGAAACTGTATGCGTTTAATGTTTTTTTCTGTTTACGGTGATTGGACAAATATGAATATTTTTGACAACTAAGGCCTCACGTGCCTTTAAAATCAAATCTATTCACAGTGATATACATTTCATTTTTAAGGCATCCATGATGGCTGAAAGGAGAACCAGGAAGAGAAATATTGCCATCAAGGGAGATACAAATAGTGTCAGTGTGTCTGAAGAACATATTCCTGCTTCTCCATCGAAAATAAAGAAGACCGGGAGGAAGCCTGCAACTGCCTTGAAGCAGGATAAAAAAACCTCAAAGGGTGAGTTACAGGGAAGTTAAGGTATGGTATCTTGTTATACTATAAACATACCTGGTGGTGTTTCTCTTGGGCTACAATTACAACAATAATATCATTTTTTTTTTAAACGTGATTTTAAGACTACAAATAGATTTTTTGTGAATAAAGCAGTCTAGGGCTGTAATGATTCATCATGAATCCAATGTTTTTTTGATACACTGTCGAACTATACGCATAACGTATCGTGTCATGTAGAAAATCAAATAATTTCTGAAGATGGGCATGTGCAAAAGAGCAAAACCTGCAATTTTCTCTCAAGTTTATCTGTCTATTATCAATTTATGAGTATTTGACTCATCTAGCTATTAAACTATTAAACTGCATTTTAGTTTAAAATTAACTGTACAGCTATACTTAAGGTAATTGACCACCACTAATGTGGTGTCACCCTGGCAATACTGCGGTATTATACTGCAGTAACCTCCAACACCACAGTAAGGTTACAGCTTCAACACTGCGTGTGCCGCGGTTACACCATGATGCATGTGGTCATGGTTCGCTGGAATGAAAATAAAGTAAATGATTCTCATTATATCTGCGGAACTTAGCACGATCCTCATGGATGTATTATTTTCTTCAACTTATGGTGTGACGACCCACTGATAGACAGCGGTATCATAAGCACATGGTACCGTAACTCCACCCCAGTGACAGTCTTGATATGGCTGTGGATACCGTATATAGGGTTGCCACGACTATGAGTTTTCATAATCGACTAATCGACCGTTATAATCGACGGTTAGTCGATTAATCGTTCATATATACGGCCTATGTTACATCCAGGTAAACAAGTGATAAATGCGAAATTTACATCTAGTCTGAACACAGATATAAACTGTCCAGCAGGTTTGTCCTTCTGTCATCAGTCACCTAAACTCAAATTTGCGCAGCCAGTAAACGCCCTCCTCATCGTTATTCCTGCGGACGAGAATTTTTTATAATATCTGTCCAGTCAATCAATGCTCCTCGTGAACATGCATCGTGGTGCCAATTGAAAGCGTGTGGAATTGTCGCATACATATTGAAAACAGACTATAGTTAGTTTTGCTGAGAATCCCATTGTGTATCAATTACGTCACCTGACATATATAGAGCCCTTAATTTATTTCGCGGGCTTCGTGTGCGCGCGCACCTCTTGTTAATTACAAATATAGGTTAACACATTGGAGAATGTAATGTATGTAGCACTATATAAGTGACGACACAAACTTGTTACTGATTAACTGTCTAGTAACTTTGAACATTACATGTCCCACAAACTTTCTGACTTTGAATAATGGTGACCGTTTTACAGTATGAAATTTGCGAAATGAAACACGATGCAGTCCGATGCACGTCGTCCATTTTGACAATAATGATCGCTAATTACCGATACACAGGAACATCAATTCACAGTTAAACATAATTTATACACAATGACAAGGCCGTAACACGACATCAAAGGAAGCCGCTGGCCCACCACGACTGAGAACATGTCGTACAACAAATTCTTTGAAGATGACAGCAATCGTCGGCTGCGATATCAAAGCCGCACCAGAAGTGGCGAGAGAACAGGCTGTCGGTGGTAAATTGTGCTACATACACTATTAAAGATGGATTATCTCTTTAAATAACAAATTTGAAATAGTTTCGTGGGTATAAAATAAAAAGTATGAACTGAAGACCCCTGTCCGGAAAGGCTTCTATCAATATTGATTTTATTTTGAATATTTTATTGGGCCCGTTTATTTGTCTATTTTTAGAACAGACCATTCGGGTGATACCATATAGCGATAGAGAGCATTAGGCTGTTCTTATGGCTACGTACCGAACGTCAAATGTCCCAGATTGATTGGTTGTATAGTTATATGCGACAATGAGTATATTATACCCCCTTTTAAAAAAAAGGGGGGTATACTGTTTTGCACCTGTCCGTCCGTGCGTCCGTCCGTACGTCCGATGTCTGTTCATGTCATAACTTGAACAATAGTGCTCGGATCTCAATGAAATTAGGTATGGATGTTCACTACTATGAGGACATTAAATAGAGGGTTCCATCGTTTTGTTCGGATTTTCCATTCTAGAGTTATTCATCTTTGTTTGTCTGGAAATGTTGAATTTTTGGTCCATCTGGTGTCTGTTCATGTCGTAACTTCAACAGTTGTGCTGGGATCTCAATGAAATTTGGTATGGATATTCACAACTATGAGGACATTAAATAGAGGGTTCCATTGTTTTGTTCGGATTTTCCATTCTAGAGTTATTCATCTTTGTTTATCTGGAAATGTTGGCTTTTTGGTCTGTCTGGTGTCTGTTCATGTCGTAACTTCAACAGTTGTGCTGGGATCTCAATGAAATTTGGTATGGATGTTCACCACTGTGAGGACATTCAATAGAGGGTTCCATTGTTCTGTTTGGCTTTTCCATTCTAGAGTTATTCAAGTTCGTTTATCTGGACATGTTGGCTGTTTGGTCCATCCGATGTCTGTTCAGGTCATAACTTGAACAGTAATGCTCGGATCTCAATGAAATTTTGTATGGATGTTCACCACTATGAGGACATTTAATGGCATATTCAACTGTTTTGTTTTGTTTTTTGTGCTATAGTTATTCATCTTCGTTTATATGAAAATGCTGATTTTTGGGTCTATCTGTCTGAGTATAGCAGTCATAAGTTATAGATATGCCCACACTAGGCGGTATGCCACTAGGGGGTATGTATCGGACGACAGTCCATCTCTTGTTAATGTTTATTTGTGAAAAATATGACAAAATTACACAATAAAAATTCTGGTCTCTGTAAACAGTAACCACTATTGTTCGTTAGCTAAACAACCACACCTTTTTAGACCAGAAAATATTCAAAATAAAATGAATATTAATCGATAGAAGCATTTCCGGACAGGAGTCTTCGATTCAGATCTAATATTTTATACCCCGGTAACTATATAATATATGTTTACAAAGAGATAATCCACCTTTAACTTTTACTTCCAGACATGGCATTTGTGCATTGTACTGCTTACATACACAACCATCCCATCCCCCCCCCCCCCCCATATTTTATACCCCGGTAACTATATAATATATGTTTACAAAGAGATAATCCACCTTTAACTTTTACTTCCAGACATGGCATTTGTGCATTGTACTGCTTACATACACAACCATCCCACCCCCCCCCCCCCCCCATATTTTATACCCCGGTAACTATATAATATATGTTTACAAAGAGATAATCCACCTTTAACTTTTACTTCCAGACATGGCATTTGTGCATTGTACTGCTTACATACACAACCATCCCATCCCCCCCCCCCCCCCATATTTTATACCCCGGTAACTATATAATATATGTTTACAAAGAGATAATCCACCTTTAACTTTTACTTCCAGACATGGCATTTGTGCATTGTACTGCCTACATACACAACCATCCCACCACCCCCCCCCCCCCTTTGGTACTAATTTAGTGGATCATGATATGTATCGTTGATCTTGTATTGTTATTCGTATCGTATCGTAAACTAGTGTATCATTACAGCCATATGAAGCACAGATAAAATTGAAGATTGGGTATATTATTTGTCTGCAGTAATGCTCTAATTAATCGACCTCTTAACCACAGCAGAATTATGGGTAACTTTTCAGGATTTAGTCGGAAATATGGCTTGTTGCCATTCATCGGAAAGCTCTCGATTAATTAGAGCATTACTGTATATTAGAAGCCATAATAAAGTGGTTTATTTCTGATGCAGCCGAGCATTAAGAGATAGATAGATATTTTAATAGGTAAACACTACGGGATATATATCCCATTTACAGGTCCTATATATGTAGATATAAAATAAATACTCATAACAATGAACATACAGTTTTTACGAGAGCTGCCAATGCTGCTGCTGGAGCATATACTATCTGTATTCGATAGCCTGGTGAATTGAATTCACTGCTTTGTCTGCAAACTGGTCTTCTGTTACCACGCGATTGCTGAGCACCAAGTCAAGATAATGGTTGTTACACGAAGGACTGTCGCAATACTGTTGTAACTTATATTCGTTGCACACAGAATTAACAAAGTCTAAATTTTAAATGACATTTGCCTTGACTGAGGGTGCTAACAAGATAAGAGTTCTCCCTATTACTACATTCCGAGCATTTCGCTGATTGCCTTTTAAAAAAATAGCCCCTTTTACTGTCCTGTTAAAATTGCGGTACATGTATTGTATTAGTCCAAGTCTTCTCGTACTAAAACCAGCTAAGATATTGGTATGGCGAGATGCTGGATTTTAAAATCCAGCATCTCGCCATACCAATATCTTAGCTGGTTTTAGTACGACAAGACTTGGACTAGTATTGTATGTGAAAAATTTATTTATTCAATCATCTTAAAGTTATTAGTTTCTATGAAGAACTTAAAGATACCATTATATAGTGGGCTGTGAGACAATACATTTATCTGATAATACTGATATGATGGGATATCTTTATATACATGAAATTTAGGTTGAAAACAAAGATTAGGGAAAAAAAATATTAGATGCCTACCTACCGAAACATTCTACATTGGGTAGGGAATGCTCAAACAAAACATTTTAATAACAGCAGTCTTACTATCTTGCAAAAATTTTGACCAATGCAGATGGAAACCTATCACAGGTTCTGTGAAAGTTGAAGTCAGAACAATTTGATTGAACAAATCAGTTGATCTAAAAATAAAGTTGTTTGGGGTAGCGTGACATTGAATAAGTTATTTAACCCTTTCAGTGCAAACTCCAATTTTTGTATCAACCCATATTTCCTTGATCATTTTTCAAATTTATTGATTATAATAATGTGATTCATTGATGGAATGAGCTCTTAGATCATTTGAAAAATGATCAAGGAAATATGGGTTGATACAAAAATAGGACTTGGCACTGAAAAGGTTAACACACCTATAGTGCTACTGAACTGAATGGATTGAAATTTGGCATGTGAGTTTACTAGCCCAAATTAGTCAAATCCCAATTGGGGTTCTGCCTGCCAAAATATTTCACCAGAGTTATGGCCTTTGTTGGAATTACCATGGGCATATTTTGCCATGAAACTAGCGATGCTCTTGTTCTTTCCAGGCACAGCTAGAAAGAATGCTGATGCAGAGTCAAAGAAGAACGATGACAGAGTTAATGCTGACAGTGTTACTGTTAACCAAGAACACACTGAAAACCTTGTTGCAACACGTCCTGCAAAAGGTCGAAAAGTAAGGTTTGGAAAGACCGAATTAAATGATAAAATGATAAAAAAAGAAGTTGAGTCACCTTGTCCTGGGGATGAGATTTTGGAACCGCTCATCACAAAAGGTGGCCGGAAAAGGAAGATAGAGAAAGCGCCAAATGGAGATTTAGATGCAGGTTCTGTTTGTTCTAAAATATCAGTAGTCTCTGTGAAAAATGAAATTGAACCCTATGAGGAAAACAGTGTCGGGGAGAAGGAAATAAAAGTGAAGAAAGGGAGGAAAGCTGCATTGAAGAAGGAAGACCGAGTAGTTGTCAAGTCTGAAAATCTTCCTGTTAGTACAGAACCTGAATTGAATATTCCAGATGTAAAACTTAAAGGGAAAGTTCAAAGGAAAGGAAGAAAATTGGAATCCAAGACAATGGAAGATACATCTGGCACTGTTGTGGAAAAAGATTTAAAAGAGAAGGGAGATGGTGGTTCTCAAAAGAGAGGGGTCAGAGGAAGAAGAGCTGCAGTAGTTAAAGAGGAAAAGAAGACAGGTTCTGGAATTGATTCTGATAACACTCGTTTAGGTGGTTTTAATTCGGGAGTGAGAAAAGGGATGAGTGTTAAAGATGATGAATCAGTGGAAATACCCGACGTGGGAGCAGGACGCGCAGAGCAGATAAAAACTGAGCCGCCAAGTAGTCCGTTGGAAGAAACTGTTAAACGTAGGGGTGGTAGGCGTAAAGCAGTAAAACTTCACGTAGAAATATCAAGTGAACAGAAGGCAGTTGAAGATCCCCACAAACAAGAGGGCATTCCAGATTCTGTGAATCCAGGCAGGAAACGAGGGAGAAAGCCTGCAGTTAAAAAGGAGGTTAAATTGCATGAAGATACTGCTGATGTTATTTCAAAAGATGTTTCTAAGGAATTGGATTCACCAACACATGCTCAAGAGTCAAGAGGAATAAAATCTGCAACAGTTAAGAAGGATGTGGTGAAATTGAATGCTGAACATGTCATTCCGAAGAGAAAAGGCAGAAAGCCAAAGGTGGTGCCTGAAAATTCAAATGTTGTGGCAAAGGAAATCGGTAAAGAGGCAGATGTGAAAGTTGTGAGGGCAAGAGGAAGAAAGCCAGCTCAAAGCAAGAACAGTGATGATGCAGAGCTTGTGGTATCTGCTCCAAAGAGGAGGGGTCGAAAGCCAAAAGATGTTGATACCTCGACTGATAGTAGCGTTACAATTGTTAGCGATTCAGGAATAAAGAAGGAAGTTTCGGAGATCACAGAACAGGTAACAAAGCTTGAAATCAGGCCTTCCAGGAAAAAGGTGAGTAAAGAATTATTAAATTGTGTTGTTACTGATAATGAAATGAATAAAGCTTCATCAGGGAAATCAAAACAAGTAGACAATGGAAGTGATGTGTCAGTTGAAGAAACCTTAAGTCAGAATGAGGATAGAAAGCAGTGTCACTTACAGAACAGTAACGAGTTGGTTGGAAACAAGATTCAGACAATTAAAACTACAAGTGTTGTTTCAAAAAGGGGAAGAGGACGAGGGCGAAGACGAGGTGGTATGACTTCAGCTGTGTCAAGGAATGTGCAAAAACTGGAAGAGGAAATGGAAGTTGCTGAACCTCAAATTCCAGAATCTGAGAAAAGCAGTGAGATTGTCACCGGACCCCCTGAATATGATACAATTGCGGAACATTCAGGTGCCACCTCTACTTGTTCAGCGGAGGCGAAAGATTTTCAAACCATGGACCCATCTGATATAAAAAAGACATCCAGGAGAGGTCAAAGAGCTGACAAAACTAATATGCCAAGGGACATACTTACCGACTGCGGTGAAACTCAGAGTGATGGGAGAACAAGGAATTCAAATGATGCTCAAGTGCTGCCAAAACTTGACAACCAGTTGGAGGCATCATATGGTACAACAACTGAGGGCACATCCAAATCTGAGTTGAACATTTCTACTGATGGAAACAGAGTTGAAGGTTTGTACAATTGCATTGAAGCTATTCTTCAATTGCAAACTATGGTTGGGATTCTGGTTGTATACAAGCCTGCAAATAGTGTGTCTGTCATTGGCAGAATGAGGCCTCCAGAGGGTGAATTTAGTGACACTGTCCCGCACAGTGGGCTAGCATCAACAAATTCACACTCTGGGCACCTCATTCTGCTTAGGCCTCATCTTCTTGGAAGTATCTTTTGTATCAAATTAACATTGTTTTTAGTTACTTTTACTATATCCCCCAATTTGCAGAAGATAAAATGTATAATCGAGGTGACTAATGGGTGAACATCAACAACTTCAACTGGGGAACTTCAATTTGATTGTAGGTCTACCATAGCAGTTGAGGCTTCAGCAGGTTCCCATCTGTAGGGTGAATTTAGTGACGCTAGCCCACAGTGCTGGATAGCGTCACTAAATTCACCCTCTGGGGACCTCATCATGCAAAAGAAGATAATTGTTCAAGAGAATCTATAATTCCATTGGCGTGAACACAGATCAGGTTTTAGATTATGTTGCCAAAAAATGCTTATGGATTACAATTTACAATTACGTTAAAGCCTTGCATGTGCACGGTCCTCATATCAATAAACTAATTGTCGCCCGATATTCCATCATGACTATAGTAATGACCCTTGTCTGTCCGTTCATAGCATGTAATTTTTTTTAAACTTGGCACATATCAACCAGCATGGGAACCTGCGATTTTGAGTTCGGTCTGACTCATTTTGGAGTGGTTATTGCCATTTTTCGACATAGAATCGTACATCCTGGCACGTCATCTTTTGTCCGAACCTGTATTCCATCACTTTCCAGTCAATTTGTTAAAAATTTGGCACATATGTTAACCAGTAATGGAATCTGTGCACCTGCGATTTTGAGGTCTTTTGTCTGAGCCTGTATTCCGTCATTTTCCAGTCAATTTCTTTTAATCTTGGCATAGATTTCAGCATGGGGAATCTGCGATTGTGAGTTCAGTCGAAGTTATTTTGGCGGAGTTATTGTCATTTTTTTACATAGATTTTAGTGTTATTGACCGTTTCTCGACCCAATGAAGATGTGCAACATATTAGTGAATATGCACTTGCATTATATCTGTGTAATCAATTCTTCCTTCAGTTTGTAGTACAGAGATCTGAAACCATAAATCCTTCAAACCTGCCACCTTCGTCAGGGGACATTCATAGCCAATATAAAAAATATGAAAGATTATCATCCCCTCCCGACCCTATTTTTTGCATGCCTCAAAACATTATATTATGAAAATTTAGTTGTAATTATTATAAAGCCTTTAACTGTATAAAATAAACAATGCAATTAACTGTTCTTCCAGCCATACTTTAACAAATTAAATATCATCAAAGCTTTTGGTATATTAAAAAAAAAACCGTATATTGAGAAGCAGACTACCACTTAAATTGTTGAACTAGTCATGACTGGAATTGTTGGCATAACAAAAAAATAACAAATAAAATTTTCCTGCCCGCCCCAAATTTTCAAAAAAGTTGGATGAGAATCTAGCAATTTATATATTGTGGCCTGACACTGTTATTTTTTTATTATTATAAACCCGTTTTAAAAAACAGGATGTATTAGGCCTAAACAAAAAATACGTTTGTTTCCGCTAACCCGACCGACCCTATTTTAAACCGCCGACCCTAAACTTTTTATTGCCATTGCAAAAAAAAAAAAAATTGGACCAAAAAAAAAAAATCAAAAAAATTTAAGTTTACAAAAAGATTTAAGTTTAACAGTTGGAATCATACTGTAAAGTATGTTTGGCTTTATCTAGCTTTCATCTGTGAAAACTTCAAATAATTTGAGTTCAGGTACGGTATGTTATCATTCAGCGTTCAGACTTCAGTATTTCAATCAATTACAGCACAGGAACATTAACAATTTGATCAAATCAACCTGGTTATCAAGTGTGATCTCATAATACCAAATGAAAAATTAACATAGAGATTAGTGCCATATATAGTCATTACTATCTTAATACATGTACATTGTTTCTGTACTACATGTACATGTAGGATTTCTGTATTACATGTACATGTAGTATATTATGTACCGTATGTGTCTCACTTGAATTTTATAAAATAGCCTATTTATGAATTAGAGTGATGATGGCAAGTCTAATTTCAAGCAGGATAAGGCTTCCGATAAGCATAATCCATAGAACCAAAAGATATCTGACAATAACTTATAAGCATTTCCAATCCATACATATATAAAAAGTTCCAAAGTTATGCTTGAGAAACTTGATAAAATTGACCTCTCTGTAAAATTCAAAATACTGACTCAAAGAGCCTTAGATTAGATCTAAATGCAATGGATTTTCAAAATTTTTCCAGGGGAAGAACCCCCACCATCATCAGGGGGTCACCCTTCCCAAACATTCCTCCGATCAGGCCTTCAGGTTATGCCTTCGGCATATCATTGCCCAAAAACAGGTGTCCCCAAAAAATACCTAGATCCTTCACTGAATGCGGAGAAGGTGGTGTTGTGAAGCCATCCTTAAGAGATCGGTACAAGACGGTCACTCCAATATGTGTTCAGTGCAGTGGTGCTGGACTGACTCCAGTTGTCGCCAGACCATATAGGAAATATTAGGATTATCAAAGACTATCTTAGTATATAGACTAGTATATATGTAAATATTAAAGCATATGTAAGATTGAATTGGAGTTTCTAGTTCCTCTGTCATCTGGGTTAACCTGATTGGGGCTAAGAAGTGCATAGTTTGGGTTATTGACAAGTATTATACAGTTATTTTTAAAGATTACTGAAAAAAAAAAAAGGGTTAAGCCTACCTACCTACCCTAATTTTTTTTAGCTCGTTAGCGGAAACAAAGGTATTATTTGTTTAGGCCTTATGATATTTGTGCATCAATGTGGTTGTCAATCCATTCATATTTCATTTCCGAATGATAACTTTAGTTGTACTGAAGTTAGAACCAAATGGAATGAAATTTGTTATGTAGGGCCACAACCCTAAAATAAAGGTGTCAATTTCAATTTTGAGGTCAGACTGCTGACTTTTACCACAGTTACGGGGCCTCGGTGGCTCAATCGGTTAGGGGCCCATTCCAAGCCGTTTCGCCCTCCAGCGCTGGCGATAAGGGTTCAAATCCACATGTTTCCATCGTGGACTTTGAAACGAAATCGTTATCTGGTGGAGTTGCCAGTTACTCGCCGATGGCCGGTGGTCAGTGTTCACACTGGACCGAAAAAAACTTTAGCCAAAAGTTTAGCCAAATGAACATTTTATTAGCCAAATGAAAAAAACTTTAGCCAAATGTTTTTTGGCCAAATTAAAAAAAACTTTGGCCAAATTAAATCATCGTTTTCTGGTCGGTTCACAATTGATGACTAAAACGTAAAATCTAACAGACACAGGTAAAATACACAATAATTTAAATAATTTTTATGAACTAGAAGTATTTTTATATATATCATTTATTAAAAATTTATTAATTATTTATGTGAAAGAGTTATTGGGGGGGGGGGGGGGGGGGGTAACCCGGGATTGTCCTTCTTAATGTTATTATTTTTTGGTTTTATATCAATATTTAAAAAAAAAAAAATTAAATATTTATCCTTGCGAAAATATCTAAGTGACACCTGGAAACTAATAACTCAATATTGTTACGCCATTATCAAATTACAATCTGTCATAAAAGCATGCATATTATTTTGACTGTATCGGTATTGACGACAAATAGCCACAAAATATCTGTCGTGATTCACATTTGGCTGATTAAGCTATTGTCTTACACTTGGTGCTCATAAACCTCGACCGTCATAAATACAATGTCATCATAAACATGCATTGTGCGGGAGTCCCGTGAGTGACCAGACAGACAATGGGGGATTAGGGGATTAAATGTAAAATAATAACCTTTTGCTGTTTCGTGCATAGTGACGTAATCTTTCTCCAGATTAAAACAGCCTGTTACGAACAAATTGCTTATATACCAGCGTCAATGCACACTTTACAAAATATTGCTTTCTTCACATTGTCATGATTCAACCACGGTCGGTTTAATGTCCATGCGTCTTTGAATGTCCGTCTTGTGAAAACTAAAGATGATTTCATATCACTGTGTGATCGCTTGGTTGATAGAGTTGTCGATCGGGTTTCCCTTTGTACTGTCCGCGATCGGGTTTCCCTTTGTATAGTCGGCAATATATTCCCACTTTCGATATTTTCGGACTAGATCGTTCATATAACAGAATTGAAAACCCACTTGCCAAAATTTATGTTAGATTTGGAAATAAAAATATGTTTACTGTACGCCTAATTGTTAGAGCTTACCTTTTGCTGTTACGGGACGATATTTCATAAGTACGAAAATAATGAAATACTTTCGTCACCAAACTTCGTCTTGAATGTCGATCTATTGAGCACTTTTATTAATTACGGTAGCTTTCTGACTCCATGCTTTCGGTCTCCATTTGGGGTAAAAAAAAAGTTTAGCCAAAAGTTTAGCCAAATGAGATTTTTATTAGCCAAATTCGAAAAAGATTAGCCATTGGCTAATTTGGCTACCGACAGCGTGAACACTGCCGGTGGTTTGCTGCACATGGTTGACGAGTTTATCAGCCATTGAAATCACTGTTAGATTAGTCGCAAGTGTGCGGATTTCCTCCACCACTAAAACTGGCAATGTCGTGATATGGCCTTGGTTGCTAAAGCGACAATAAACCCCAATCAATCAATCAATTTACCACAGTTACGGTCCTCTGTTGAAATTCGGGCTCAATTTTTGTTTCCAGA
Source organism: Siphonodentalium dalli (assembly GCA_032622095.1). NCBI lineage: Eukaryota > Metazoa > Mollusca > Scaphopoda > Gadilida > Siphonodentaliidae > Siphonodentalium > Siphonodentalium dalli. The sequence goes on along the minus strand of CP136065.1, from coordinate 146,747,323 downwards.
TGATAAGTTTATTTAATAATGGAATGAAATTTAGTATGCAGTTTTACAACCATAAAATACGGGTCAAGTTAAATTTTGGGTTCCGCCTGCCCATGTTTTCCAGAGTTACAGACTTTTTCGACTTTGAATTACGGTGTTCTTGGTTTCCAGATGATAACTGTCAATACTGAATGGAATAAAATTGGTTATGCAGGCTTACAACTGTAAGATACTGGTCAAGTTCAATTTTGGGTTCTGTCTGCCCATATGGCCAGAGTTACGGGTCTCTTTTTTTTACCTACAATTTTGTTTCTATTATAATGTTGACCGAATAGAATGACGAATGATGAAGTTTGGTATGCAGGTTTGAAACTATTTTTGGCTCATAACTCCCGAGTTATGGAATCTTTCTGAAATTTGAAACAAGCCAACAGTCGTATTTAATATGCCACAGTGGCATACATAGTCATGAATCAACAGGCATTTTGAGGCCTTATTTCTTATGATTTGCAGGAGAACTACCATAAGTAGAAGTTAGAAGTAAAACAAGCGATAAACTCTTGTGATTGTTTTCTAACAGAACCACATTGCCTCATGAAATTGAAAATTACCCGCTGTCAATCAGACCTTTCATTTTATTCATTGCTTGAGTAGCCTCATCTTATCATTTTGATTGTCTATTGGCAAGTGATCATGTAAGGTGTTCGTTGTACATTTCAGCTGTTGTTAGTTTTTTTTCTTTGCAAATGTTAGCAGTAGTCTTGTTGATTTCTCTTGGTACTTGTGAACTGAGGGCTAGCATTACTGTTATCAGCAGGAGAGTCCTACCTGAGGGAATGCTGATGCAACATCGAAATCTCCTTTTAAACCATAGGAAGTATTCAATAGTTTTCATGTACAATTTTGAGGCACACGGGTGTAGGCGCAGTCATATCAGTTGATTCTAGCTGTCCATTTCTGTTTTAATTGGTTGACAGGCTGTACATAGCAGAAAGTAATCAAGAAATTCAGGTTATAGAGAAATCACCTTAACCCTTTCATGACGGGAGATGTGCGGGCGCAGCATTAAAGATCCTGTGCCAGTGCATTCTCTTATATATGCATTATGCAAGTTCTCCCATAGGGAGCCTCGCATATATAAGAGAATGCACTGGCTTACATGATCAAGGTAAATATTGTTAGGCCAATGCATTCTCTTATATATGCGAGGCACCTATTGGCGACTCGCATATATAGGAGAATGCATTGGCACATGGTTTTTCGCAAAAATTCAGGAAGCTCCAGTTATCAAAGGGTTAATGGCTAATTGTGTGACAACCAATTGCTTTATAGTATTCCATGAAGTTACAGCTTGTGATTAAATTATTGTTATATATTCTGTATTACAGAATTGGCAGTAGCAGTGTGTGATAAATCTGTTTCTGATAGAAACAAGAACAATGCAGAAGTTCAGTCATCATCCTCTTTGGAGGAGTCTTGCTTGAAGGATGCTAATATTACAGGGAATGAAATTAGTAGCCATTCTTCTAGTGATTCAAATTCTGTGAAGCAGGAGGAAACGAGAGATGGTTCTGTTGAGGCGGATAACTTAGTCAGTTCTTTGCAAATTAGTGAAAATGTTTCAAGTAATCAAGGTGAAAGTTCATATGTTTCTCAATCAATTGTTCATTCTGATCACAATAGTCAAAATAGTGGACCTCGGAATAACGAAAGTCATGATAATGGAGTTTGTGATGACCAAACTGCATCATCTCCAAATTCAACTACCCCTGAGTTGGCGCTGGTGCAGAACAGTCAGCCACCTGGTGGCAGAGAAGCTATATGTACAGACAACTCCACAACAAAGGAGGAACTTATCCTATCAGAGCAATCAAATGACGTCAATGTGAATTGCAACCAGCTGAATAAGACTTGTGAAATTGGATTGGTTAGTGCTGACTCAGAGAAGCACAAAGAATCGCAGAGTCAGAATGTTTATGATGATAATGTGCAGCATGAGGATTCTAATGCTTCAATGGTATCGAGCCAGAGTACTGATAAATGTATCACTATTCCCAAAATTTGTATAGAAAATTCAGGAAATTTGCCAAACAGTTCCTCGGATTTTAAAAGCAATAACAGTCAAGTTGAAGGTTGTTCACTTGGACAAGGAACGGTGTCTGATCTGAAGGATATTTCTTTAAACTTCTGCAATGAGAGTGTGGTTAAAGGTCATGAGACTGTAAACAATGTTACGTTTGATTGTGAGCCTTCTATTGATTCAATGGATGGCACTTTTCTCGTTGGTGCCTCATCAACTTTCAGGGAGGACGTAGGTGGTCGTTCTAGTCAACAAGCTCCTAATGGAGCGCATGAAACTTCTATTGAAAAACAATGCGAAAATCATGCAGCATTCCCAGATGGTAATGGTATTCCAAATGACTCTTCTTCCAGTAAGGTCGGCAATGGAATGTCAAGTAATTTGAATTCAACTTTCGAGGTTCCGCCAACAGCCACAACTGAGCAGGATAGTGTTCAATCAGTTGACTTGAAAGAAAACATCCTGAATCAAACTTTTGAAGTGATGAACTCAGTTATGGACCATACTGTTGACAACACTAGTGTTGTTATTAATCCTGAACTGAGCGGAGTTGTCAAGCTTGAGGTTAAAGAAGAGACATTGACAAATTCATTTTCTGGGCCTCGCAACATGAAGCTTCATACATATAGACCAATAATCTGTATTAAGCCTGAACTACCAGAAAAGAAAATGGCATACAAAGTTGAAGAAAATACTGTCACAGATTATGAAGATGACTTGAAATATGATTCAGGTAATGAACTAGTATCTTTTAACCCTTTAATAATGGGAGCTGGCTGGTAAGGCATTAAAGATTCATTGCCAGTGCATTCTCTTATATATGCAAGTCTCCCATAGGGAGACTCGCACATATAAGAGAATGCATTGGCTTACAATGTTAAAGTAAATATTGTTAGGAAAATGTATTCTCTTATATATGCGATGCTCCACATGGGAAACTGGCATATATAAGAGAATGCATTGACACAGGGTTTTTCGCAAAATTTCAGGAAGCTCAAGTCATGAAAGGTTTAATTAGGCTTATAAATAGTAAACAAAGTAATTTTGTAATAAAACTGATGCTTTAATTGTTATTGTCCTCTAAATCATCGTAAATATTTGAAAGTGTTGAAAATTTTATAGGTAAGAATGATCTCTCACTCCGTCAGTCGAAAACAAAACTAGACTGGATACTCAAAATTCTGATTAATAACAACCAGAGGGTTCGAACCTGTAGGTCAAAACATTTATTTGGAGGTAGTGTTATAATGTGGTATTTTTAACAGAAGCATGTTAAATGTTAAACGCTCAACTCTGCATCAATAGAAAATACAGTTTCGTAAAATGTAATGTGGAACCCTGAAAACATAGTTTTGTTGAAACTCATATATCCTTTTGCAGACCACAGTAACATACAGTAAAATTGGATTGCATATTTCCGGACCATTGGTTCACCTTGATATTCAGACTTCTGATATATTACTCTCTTTCACCAAATTATTAAAGGAAGTGATATCAAAATTACACATTGTGGCAAATCAGGGTTTCTGCTAGGGGTGGGGGAATCGTGCCCCTACTAGGGAAAATCTCAGTCCATCAAAAAATTGTGAATATCTACAATTAATAGACTAGTATATAGTAAGTCAGTCGATAATTTAAGCCAAGTTCTGAATATCAATGGTAATATAAGTACATGTAGATAAAGTCAAGGAATCGTTTTATTGTATTTTAATTTGAAGGGTTAATGTAAGGATGTTGTTATTTGGCACTGCATACAAACACTGATATGTACTAAAAACTGTGTGACAAAAGGTCGAGTTAAATTCGCTTGAAACATAAGTGTACTGCACTGACAATGTTTCGTACTGCCACCATCAACGGTAGAGGAAATTGTTAAAATGCACAATTTATTTTTACATCCAACTTCACTACATTCATTACGACATGTTATAGTATGGAATATTCCTGATCATCCTTCAGTGGCTAACATCTGGACCCATCTACATAATTATTAATCAGAACCAGTCAGAACAGCGTGTCAGCTGAGAACGCAATTGCAATGTAACCAGACAGAATCAACCACATGGCTTTTAGCGATGACTATTTTATGTCTTTCAGAATAAGGCAAAAATAATTGTCAATGTGTGTAGCCCCGAGAATTATTATTTTCCTCATCAGCGTTAGCAGGCAAATAAAATGATCATTTATTACTTTTATTTAGTGGCATACTATATGTTATTAATTGGTTGTTTCCATATTGGCCGAGTTATGAGGATGAGGTCTGTCGTATTGGCCTGAGGCAACAGGCCGAATGCTTACACGACAGACCGCGGCCTCATAAATCGGTCAATGTGGAAACAACCAATTAATAAGTATTTTATTAATTAGCAACATTGGCAATTATTGTTTAACAGGATGAATATACTAACATAGATATATACCATTGTGTGCATTAATAAATTAACAATTATCCCAGAAATTTTTATTCTTGTGAACTTTGTGAAGAACATGCAGCGATTTCACAGTACTGTCTGTTTCCACTGAGAGTGATATTGATACGGATACATCATGTATCATGCATGTAGTTCATCCACGTATATTTACTCCCAAAATCAGTGACAGTCTGTACTTCATCTGAAAGCAACTGTAATCTATCTTTCGTCGACTCAGTATTCTTTGCCGATCAAGCTAAATACGTATGACGTCATTTATGTTACCGTTGACTTATTGGCTGCTTTTCTACTTATTGGCCGACTTTTTTTACTTATTGGCCGTGTTTTTCACTTATTGGCCAACTTTTGTTACTTATGATGCGGGCAGTGTTCTACTTAATGCGGCCGACAACCTATAGCTAATTAATAAACATGTATATAGGCATTAACCTGCGGATGGTGTAGGAGAATAATCAGAATATGTCGGAGGGGAACTTTGGGTTAGGGCAAAGGGAACCCTAAAAGGGACCAGCTGCCCCTGTAGCAGAAACCCTGGATAAATGTGTGTTTCTTCCTGCACAATTTTGTTCAAGTGCAACAGAATGCATATTAACTTTTGATTATTCAGCTAGATTGCAGGATGCTATTGTTGAAGCTGTTGATATAGGAGAGAAGGCTTTTGGAATGTTTATTCGCAGTGTGAAAGACCCGAAAGCAGATCCGTTTGCTCCAGGTCCTGCTATAAGATTCACTACATTTAAGACTGCTTGCAAGGTAAGAGTCAATATCATACACATACAGTATTGCCCTAAATACTCCTTAATTACAACAGAATTATGGGTAAATTTTCATGATTTAGTCAGAAATATGGTTTGTTGCCATTCATCGGAAAGCTCTCAATGAGAGCTTTCCGATGAATGGCAACAAGCCATATTTCCAACTATATCCTGAAAAGTTACCAATAATTCTGCTGTGGAGGTCGATTATTTAGGGCATTACTGTAATGCATTTTCTTATAAACATACACATTAAGTTTGTTTGAATTTGCCAGATGTGGCTGTTCATTCTAGTTTACTGCTTTCCTATCATTGTCTCTTATCAAGTTTGCAAATAGTGTACGTGTCTGTCATTTGCAGAATGAGGTCCCCAGAGGGTGATTTGAGTGATGCTATCCCGCACAGTGGGCTAGCATCACCAAATTCACCATCTGGAACCTCATTCTGCTTAGACCTCAACTTCTGAGGGAGACCTAGGATCAGATTGAATTCTCCCAATTGAAGGTGGTGATGTTCACCCAGTTGTCACCTTAATTATGCATTTTATCTTCTGCAAATTTAATAGGGGATATAGAAACTTCCCAGAATAGGGGATATAGAAACTTCCCAGAAGGGAAAATGTAACTAAAACAATGTTAATTTGATACTATAAATACTTCCCAGAAGATGAGGTCTACAGAGGGTGAATTTGGTGATACTAGCCCACTGTGCAGGGTATATATCATCACTAAATTCACCCTCTGGGGACCTCATTTTGCAAATGACAGACACCGTATTTGCAGGCTTGTCTACTAATATGCTCACATATTAACCCTCTGATAACTGGACAATCACCAGTTTTGTAGTTACTTTGGTCTTATTTATTCAGTTGTAGGGTTGTTCAGATAATATGAAGAGCAAAGAGATTAGCTGTATGCAGTAAAACCTCTCCAAACCGAACAGTCGGACCAGCCCTTCTGTTCGGTTTAGAGAGACGTGTCCGTTTATAGAAAATCGCACTACAATCTGAATATATTGATGTCATTGTCGAAGCACAACCAACTCATTATTGGTTAAACAAAATTTATTTAATAAAGTACCAAATAAAATATAAATAACAATAGAAAAAACATCTGTTATAATACGAGCCATTTTGGGGTCATTCGGCAAAAAAAAACAGCAGCCATCTTGAATTTCAAAATTCAATCCATTAGTGCGGGGCCACAGGCCAGAGTGTTCATCTGATCATCACAAAATTTGTCGTGGATGTTAATTAAATATTGACATGTAGATGGGAACTAGTCATTTTGGGGTCATTCAGCCATTAAACATGGCCACTGGCAGCCATCTTGAATTTTACTCTTTGCATGGCTAAATAATTTGACTCAGGCTACAAGTCGTACCTTTGGTCAGATCATTATGAAATTTGTGAGGGCTGTTGATATTGACATGTAGATGGGAATTAGGGTCGTAACAATTCATTGTGATTTTGATGCATCAAGATTTCCGATCCTCAATTCGATTCATGATCCGTTTGCTTGTCGGTTCGATTCCGTATTTTAAAGTTATCGCAACCTAGAATTTTTCCGTAAAATGATTGGACAACACTCGTTGAATATGTTTCTTATCAAATTCAGATGTGAAATAAATATTGTGAACTAAAAGTTTTACTTATTATACAAGTATTTCTAAATTGAACAGTTTAAATATCATGATAAGATAATATTCTGTGTAAAACTCCACTGACCCGCTGTCAGTCTGTACATGTATTACTGAAAAAACTTGGAAGCAGCCAAAGTCATACTCCAGAGTAGCTGCATCGCGATGTGCATCGAATTATCAGGCAAAATCGTGAAGTTGTGAGTCGTTACGGCCCTAATGGGAATGAGTCATTTTGGGGGTCATTCGGCAAAAAAACATTACTGCCAGCAGCCATCTTGGATTTCAGAATTCAATTCATCATTCCATTCATTGCTCACCACAAAAATTAACTTCTTCACAAAGTTGAGCTACAGTGTCATGGACACTTTCATTTATTGAGTTTGCAGATGCAATATATCATGTTTACCATATGTTTGAACATAGTTACTAGAGCCTGAAGCCGCCATCGCACGCCATATTGGCCACAAGCCACCGCCAGCCATATTATCTCGAACGCCAGCCGCCGCTGCCGAAATTGTAAAATGGCTGAGCCGTGTGCATGGGCTTATAAATTATGTCAAGCACAACTGTACTGTGAATTGCAAAAAAACTATATAAACCACATTGCCTAATAGTGGCATACTCGCATGGACACGACATGGTTATTATAATATCAGACACCGGGCCTCTCAATGTGGAATAGACTAATCCAATGCATGCTTTCATATAACTGAGTGGGAACATCCATTCATTATTGAAAGGGTTAAAGTATAAATTGTTTATATCGACATGACTCAGTCTCAGAATCGCTGGCATTTGTCAATATATGCATATATCCTGTAGAAGAGAATAGAAAATAGTTGGAAATATTATATCATTACTATCGTATTCATCATTCAATGATGCATGCATATATCGCAAGATAATAGTCCGAAGTTGACAGACGTCCCAATGTATAACTTATACCGATTAGATGGGAAACAACATAGTACATCGATGTCAGTCCTTCGTGTATTTTCGCCATAATAGAAAAGCCCAACACCAAAATAGCACGTGTGGTCTGGAATTCTACGGATTCACCACAAACGCTAAAACAAACTGGGTCTATAACCAGGGATTAGGACAAATTCTGAAACGAAAATACGCTGAATGATAACTTCTCAGCCGCCATATTTCGACAGCCACGAACGTCGCCACTGAGCCGACTAAGCTAGCTAACCAGCCACGAAATTGGTTGAGCCAGCCGCGGAAACTATTTGTCGTGGCTTCGGGGTCTAATAGTTACCAATTACAGTAATGAATAAGAAATCCAAATAGGGAAACATATCTGATCGATATCACTTCCATGCATGTTTGTATAAAAAAGGTACCACAATTATTTCGTACCAATTAAAAATTTTAATCGACATATTGAACATAAATAAAAAGGTTGCATGTGCAGGGTTTTGGGACCATGTGCATCACAGTGCGTGGGCCTGAGAAAGAGGAATGTGACTTTGCATGGTCTAATTCTAATTCCCATTATTGGTTCTCCGTAGAATATCAAACAAAATCAGTTGAAATTCATCACCACAGGTACATTAAAGATTTTGTATCCACTACATATCTTATTACAGAAAATGTACCAAGCTCTATAGGAAAATGTTCATTTAGGAACTGTAGAAATTAATCCAACTTTATCTGTTTTCAGAGATATGGCCTTTCCCCAGACATGATAGTGCCACATTATTCTTATTATGCACAACATGTCTCTTCCACTGAAGATATGCACAAAGAGAGGAATCTTCTGCTAAGAGATCTACAGAGATGTGAGAAAATAGGCATGGTTGTACTGAGTATTTGCACCGGTTAGTAAAGTCTCATCTGTTAAAGGTCCACTTAATATTTGAACCCCCAGATCACATTATATAAAATATATGCAATATTATACCATTTGAAAGAGGAAGCTCAAAAGATTGTATTATTAACTTATCCGCTGTAATAAACTGTGAACATGTTGTTTTTGTTTAGGTGCCACATGTTTTTTTGTGCTTAAGTTTCATCTGGGCTGTAATGCAAAGTCTATTATTTTTAATGGAAGGGGAATAACTCTATATTTTAGTTGAATTCTGTTGCATTCTCGAAGCTAAGCAGGGGAAATGTTTCTATGAAATCAGCTCTTTTCAATTACTCTATGAGCACCTTCTGAGACACAGACGTTCAACATTGTGATGAATTATAGTATTGTAATCATATTTTATGTCATAGATTGTTATTAAAACTATATATCAAGGCACTATAAAAAAATAATCGGTGACTCGAAAATTAAATGGGCCTTTAAGGCAGTGTTGACCTGAGGCCTAAAATGAGGTGTGTTTCCCCTAACCGACCAAGCGTCCAATTTTGTTTAATCGAGCAACAACTGCGTAAGTGAAGTTTCCATGCCACATTTTGGGAATGACCATTTGAAAAAAACCAGCAGACTGTAAAAAGACAGGAACTCACCGCCCAAGGTCGCCTCATCGCGATACATGAATCGGTACAAACACATGGTGTATATAAGTGTCATCACAACCCTTTGAATATCTATGATATTTAAAGTTGATTGATAGTCTTTATTTTAGTTAGACTGTTGTCTTTCTGATACATTAGTTAACAAAACACAAATCTAATTTTTAATTTCTATATATTTCTTATTTTAAGGCAATGCAAATCACAGTCCATTACTGCAACCTGACTCCTGTGTGGATTACCTGGCAAACACTATTAACTATTCTCTCACACAGACTCAGAACTGCATCACTGGTAATGTTGTCATAGGTACAGCACTATTTTCATCCTTGCACTGTTACCAAGTCTGAGTTTAGTGTGCCTGTCATTTGCAGAATTTAGTGACACTATCTTGCATAGTGGGCTAGCATCACTAAATGCACCCTCTGGGGACCGCATTCTGCTTAGGTCTCATCTTCTCAGGAAAGTTTCTTTATTATCAAATTTCTATAGAAACTTCTTCAAATAGATGCTATTTCTTTTTAGTTTAATTTCCCTATATCCCGAAATTGGCAGACGACACATTGCATAATCGAGGTTCCCAATGGGAATCTATGAGTCTATGTCTCCCATAGCAGATGAGGCCATGCATAATGAGGTCCCCAGAGGGTGAATTTGGTGATGATAGCCCGCTATGCACACTTAACTCAGACTTGACTATTACAGATTCTCTGTCTGATTTAACACCCAAGAATTACTATTTCCTTGCCTTCAGTGGTTTAAAATATTATATCTGAGCCGAAGAACGTTCAGAGCTATTCAATTTCGATTTTTGAAATCTATTTGTTTTGTCCGTCTCGATTTAGTTTCAGCCAAGCATAAAATCCACTGGAAATATACGCAGATGCCGTAACAAGAGTTTGGCGGTTATGCAAGGTCGCAGGTAGCGGTAGGTTTTGGTGATCAGATAAGATAAGATAAATTTTATTTAAAAGTCGGAGTTATTTAAACATATTAGGCCAAAAAAAAAAAGAGTTTTGGTTCTCGGGCAATTTTTTTTTCAAATCAATGAGGGAGGGAGGGTTTTATTTTTATTTTTTATTTTTTTCTGCGCATAGTAAGCATGGACAAAGATACCTTCCTCTGTCTAGTAATAACCAGAAATGTAGAGGGAACTGTTATGCATATTAGGGCTGGGCGATATTGGCCCCAAAAAATATCGCGATATTATGGCGACAACATCGCGATACACGATATTATCGCGATATTATTTTGGTATATTACAATTGGTAAGTACAATGTACAATATATGCAATATTTCATAAATAAAGTTTGCACAATACATCCCTACGTTTTATTTACGATTTGAGGGTCATGAGAGGTCGGGTAAATGTGTATTGAACAATTATCAGTAACATCACAGTATACATGTATATAATGACCACTCGTCAGCAACAATTGACAGTTTGCCGACGGAGAAATAATAACTTTTGAAACAAAGGGATATAATCATATAACACGGCCCACGTGCGTTTTCGCATACATTTTTTAGAGTTATATCCCTTTGACCATAGCGCTCAACACCATGCACACATTAAGCACCGCATTCGGTTTCAAATTGCCATTTTATTAATTCGTGAGGAATTGGTTGTTTGTGAGACTATATTTATCAGTGGTAATTGGTAGTTGGTAGCACCGTGGGACTTCAATGTCCATATACGGCAGCCCTGGGAATTAGCGTCGACAATGCCACAATGGGCAGTGCCGAGGCAAAAGCCGACGTGAAAATTTGAAATGAATTTGCGTCAGCATTTTTTTAGCTGAGGAAAATAAATAGAGACAATCATGTTCAATTAGTTTGTGAATTTGACATTTGTTGAAGCGATAGCAATGCCATGATCCGTACGGCACATGTCCACAAAATCATTTTACTCGCAATTTGCACACATTGAGACGATCAGCTAGACTAAGTGTGGTCAATATAAAATCTGACATCGTAATCCGTCTCCAAGCAACCGGTTACGGTTGATAGAGCAAGCTGCACCAACTTGAAAGGAGGTCATTGTGCCAGTCGCATGCGCGCGACATACCAATCTCACAGTGTAGCCAACTGATGCTAATAGTATCTCTTTGATGTGTCCGACGAAGCATATCCAACTTGACAAGCACGTGCTCCGATGTTTTAAAACGTTTTCGACTGCGTATTTCCGGGAAGTTTGGGACTATTATACTTACTCTAACTTCGCTGTTTGTTGGGACCATATGATGGGTTTCAACCTACATGGAGAATATTACAACTTGGGACGGTATTACGATATTTTTATTTCAGACGATATTATTGACGATATCAAAATTAAAACCGGGTATACCCGATATATCGTCATACCGCCCAGCACTAATGCATATAAACTCATTTAATCTTATATAAAAATGACATTGTACTACCAGTGTATGACTGGGATTACCTAACATTATATAATGCACCTGACATTAACTACTGTTATTGTTGTCTAAAAACTTATACCGCTCCATTCTAATATGTGATCCTGAATTTAGTTCTGTGCCTTTCAATTGTATAAAGTTACATCATCATCATCAATGTTTGGGGAGTAAGTCGCCATGACTTTTACCCCTTTCACATAATAACATACATGTATAGAATAACGTAAATGAATTAATTGTTTTAAAATTATCCATGACGTTTAGTCGTACATATATCGCTCGTTATAACAGTTGTTATCGAATAACTCCTTGAATTGTTGAACCGATTCAGTGGAAACAATGTAATCTGATAAACTATTCCAGTTTGTAATCACTCACTGGGAAAAGAAATATTTTCGCACATCATTGACTATTATGTTCTTTTGTTACAATTAGTGTAAGTTAGTTCACAATAACTAATTGTAAGAAGAGCATGAGGGTCAGCTTATCATTTTCTTAATTGTAGTCATCTACTTCATGTTGTAAGCCTGCAAGTCACTTTTTAACACATTACATGTTAGAGCTCAATGCACACTATTATTCAACACATATCTGTATCCCCCGAAAAAAAATTTTTTTTTTTTTTTTTTTTCAAATTTTTTTTTTGTAAGTTTTTTTGTCATAACATCAGGCATTGCAATAAAAAGGCCTAATGCGGCCCTTTTTATTCAATGCGGCGGTGCCTGAGAACCAAAACCTTTTTTTTTTTTGGCCTTACAAACACAAGCTCTGAAGAGCTTTTGACCGACTGTAAAACAAATACATATATAAATTAAAACATACATATCACAGGGTAGCATATCAATTTTATGCAAATTAAAATAAGTTGAATAATAGTTAAAATACCTAACTGACAACAGCTAAAATTTTATCTATCAAGTACTAAATTTCTAATTTATTAAAAAAAACAAAAAACAGAAAACAAATAAATCCGTATGTATAATTTAAATTTGCCACTTCCAGTTATATAAGAGATAAAAGGAATTTTAATTAACTTGAATTTCATATTTCTGGGTTTCGGAAAATAAGAGAGTAGGCCTGATCAGAGCAGGGGGCACCTCTAGTCTGTCTTGGATATTGAACATGGACTTGTGAAAGGATACTGTAATTTCTTCTTTGTTTTTCATTTTTCAATAAAAAATAAATAAATAAAAAGAGCCAAAAAATGATGAATAATTAGTAGTTTAGGGGTGTTAAATCTGACAGTACATCTTTAAATGTTTGTATATATGTGTTCTACAATTTTACTTGCCATTGCTTTTAAATGCTAATACTAATTGTCTGAAACCAAACTTTCATCGTCGCTGCAGAAACAGTTCAACAGATATACTTCGTCTGGCATGGACTGAACTATGTCTTCAACGACAAGTGATAAGTTCACAGCAAGAGCCATAGAACTTATAAATAGAGAGTTCCAAATAATGATCACCTGGCCTTGAAGCTAAGCAGATAATATTTGATGCAGAAAGTAACCAATATCTACATTTTAAACGAGTGGGATCTGTTTGTCTATCTGTCTGTTTGAATTTTTCTCCCAGACCCTAGACCGATTTCAACCACATTTGGTTTGGTGACTCAGGGTTACCTGGCAGAGGTTATTACGGCATTAGTTTTTCAAAATCTAATAAATGTGAATATTTAGGTTCAATATGAAGCTATTTGTAGGCTGTATATGTAGGCTCTTTTATATATGTGTTTCACTGTGGCCAGCCATCCAACAGAATAACAGGTATAAGTCCATTATGGGCTTGGCTTATTTTAGAATGAAATAAGTCAAATATGATAATAATTAGGTCCAAATGTGCGCTTCGCGCACATAGGGACCACAGGCCCCTTTATGCAGGGGGTGCAGGCCCCTCCAACTATGAATAAAGGCTCACAAAGGGAGCCTGTTTCAGCTAGTTTAGAATAGCATGAGAACTTGGATTTTACTCTTTGCATGGCTCTATCCTTTGGCACACCCTACAGGCCACATCCCTCATTTGATTGCCACCAAACTCAATATGGATCTTCAGGGTGACCACGAAATGGGCGGGATAAAATATTTCTGAATTGTGTTAGGAAAACAAGGCTGCCAGGATCCATCTTGTATTTTACTCTGCATGACTAAATCCTTTGGCACACCCAACAGGCCACATCTCTCATCCGATCGATGCCAAACTTCATACGGATCTTTGGGGTGACCTCTAGATCGGAGCCATCGATTATTTCTGAAATTTGTAAAAAAAAAACATGGCCGCCAGCAGCCATCTTGGTTTTCATATTTGAATCCATCAACACCCCCTGCAGCCGCATTGTTTTGAAAATCATTTGGCACACCCTACAGACCACACCCTTCATCTGATTGTCACCAAACTATGTATGTATCTCTGGGTGACCATTAGATGGGAGCTATCAAAAATAGCCCACATGTAAAAACAAAATCGTGTTGAAACAAGCAATCGGCTAATGAAAAAGATATCATGGGGTTCATACTAGTATTACCTAAATGCAGTTATCTGCTCACAATCATAACATCTTTCTCACCAAAAGTCAAGCAATGCAAAATTTTACTGGTCGTTACTTACTTTCTATTTGTATGTATGTAAATATGACATGTCTCTTTCTTGAACTTTCCACATTGATTCAGCGATATAAAATATTACTTTTGAGCCAGAGGGATCATAAATTTAGCTTCTTTATAGAAATATTTATTTTTCTTAAATTTTAGCTCAACTTGACCAAGCCAAGTTGGAGCCATTGCCATGGGTTGGCATCTATCCATGAACAATTCCATAGGCACACCGTACAGGCCACATTCCTCATCACCAAACTTTTATGGATCTTTGGGGTGACCACTAGATTGGAGCTATCAATTTTTTTTTAAACATCGCCGCAGGCAGCCATTTTGAATTTCACATTGGAATCTATTGGCATACCTTGCAGCCCACATTCATATTAAAAAAAATTACGTGAATGTTTAGGATCAACTTAGATGGGAGCTATCAAATTGGAATGAATTTCGATCAAAACCATGTCCACTGGCAGCCATCTTAGATTGTACTCTTATACTGAATTCCATGACATTTTCCATATTATTCCCTCTCAGAGTTGAGGTATACCGTCATTGACACTTCAATTTTTTTGCAAACTGGGCAGGATTTGTTATTACTTTAGAACATTGTAATAAGTTCAAATACAATTTTATTTTATGACAGTTTTAAGTCAATGATGTTTAATTTAGTCATTTCTCTAACGTGTTTAGGAATAGTGGTGCAAATACATCTACAAATGAGTTTCATGGAAATTTTGTTGTTGTTGCTGCTGCTACTGTTGACGATGATGATATGTCTCACATGCAGTACACAGCAAGCATTTTGAGATAACATCACTATTGGCATTTGGCATCCATCCACTTAAACAAGAATTAATATGTATTGACTTTTCTGAAAGTCCACTGAAGAAAGTGATGCGAGAAGATATACAGGTGAAAGATGTGAGCTTAAACAAAGAGCTATTTGTAAAGACTCGGATTTTAACATGAAATCCGATGAATCTCATCTGAATCTATTCATGCTATACATATAGTTTCATTCTATCGGATGTGATAATGGACCTGAATACCTATATGTTAATGCATATGGCTGTGTTCCATCATGCTCGAGGTTTATTACTCAGTATGTAGTCATATTAGTAGAAATCATGCTTACCTCATACATTACTTTATCTCAGACAGAGAACAAACTTATTCCAGAGAACTAAATAGAGCATTGGAGCCCTCGGTATAGAATTGGATTTCTGTACATTTCAGGATTATTTTTAAAACTTTTTTTCCATACATGATGCTTTTTTTTTTTTCATGATAGTGCTATGATTATCATGAAACACTGTTCTAATGTTGTTGTTTTCAAAGTGTTATGCATCCCATGGCTCGATCGAGAATAGGAATCGTCGCTCAAAAATATAGTCCAAAATCGGTAGAGAACCAAGTCGCCATGAGAAGTTCCCCCACAGTGAGAAGGGAGCTATTTCAACGATATTCGAACAAAAACATCAGCTTACCAGGCGAGTAGGGCGAAATAGTCGCCCTCAACGCATCGAAGTCGCCTTAGTGTCGCGCCAGGGAGAAGTGAAGTCGCCTTCCGATTTCGGCGGGAGTCTCCCGATTTTGTGTCATTTCTCTAGTGCATACTCCCGATTGGGAAACAAAATCTCCCGATTCAAAAGATCAAACCCAAAATTAGCCTACGGCTGTAGCAAGCGATAAGCCATGCATGCTATAGTGTTACAAATCAATTATGAATATATCGCCTGCGAGTCAAACAGGGACAAAATGTTGACACAAGGTCGACTCCTTTTGTTTAACAGCGTTGAGTAAGTAAATGCGGTCTTCAATGTCCAGACAAGGATTATAATATATCAAACAAAGAAGCCTTCCGTTTTGGCCATACTTAATAAAGTGTTGGTTTCTGCTCGTCCCGACCGACTGCTTTAAAACCGCCGACTCAAATTATTATTATATTGCCGATTTAAACATTTTGTTTGTTTTAGTTCCGTTTCCGTCTTTGTGGTATTCCGTGTTTTTACGCAATAACAGAACGCTAATCGAACGGGCCTCAAATATAATCGCCAACCACAAAACAATTCTGGCAATACGTACTCCCTTTAAATTATCCGATGTTACTGAATATATTTGGCGACAAAATTATCCGAGAGCACCAGTTTATAGTGTGCAAATAAAGTTTTAATCGTTGTATTGCCTTGTTCGAAATAAAACGTGATCCATAACCGGAAAATCGTAAGTTTATTCCCAATGATTCAGTGATTTTAGAGACACTCGGTAGTCGATGTCAAGGACTCAAAGCCGTTAATTGTGGCATGATATAAACAATCTATATTACATTTAAATGAAAAAATTGAATTTTTTTCCATGATGTTTTTTTCGTTTGTTTAACCTATACATATTAAATAAATTATCAGATGAAATGATTCTCCAGTCTCTCACTTCTCCCTATTTTCCCCTCACTTCTCCCTATTTCTGCCAGAGGGAGAAGTCACTTCTCCCTATTCTCAACCTGCAAGCTGAGGCCTGGCTGTCGGTAGACATCTTGTATTTTACTCTTTGCATCACTAATAAATTTAGCATTCCCCACTGCCAACGTTTTTCATCCAATTATTCCCAAACTTCAAATGGCTCTTCGGGTTGACCTCTGGTATTACTTAAACTTTCCACATTCCTTAACACTCCATTGGCTGTAAATGGCATTATCCCCTCTTCAAGTTGAGCTACAGTGTCATTGACACTTTCATTCTATTTACTATGTTAACTCAACAATTGATACATTGCTTCAATCAACCTTTTGCGATCTGTCCATTGATACCTAATGTCTCAAACTTAGCCATTTAACAACCAAATGTTCTATTAAGTCATTTCAAGGATTTGTAATTTGAGACCATTGATTTCTAGTCGTGTCATTATAAAGTCATATGATTGTGTGCAGATAAACCAAATCATGCCATGAATATCTACTCGGCCACACCTGGTGTCATCACAGGGAATTTTATGTAATTTTGAGTAATTAACACCGGTAATATATTTCTTAGTTAATACCTGTTTCTTAATGTATTTCACAGTTAGTGAAGGTCCAGCTTGAGATTTCTTGATTTATGAAACTTTTCTGAGCCATTCCGGCTTAGCGCCACTTACAATCATACAATTTCCCCCAGGTAATCAATTCATGTTTATTGTTAAATTGGCTCAGAAAAGTCACCTAATTGATGTAGTCTCAAGCTGGGATCTTTACCTACCACACTGTGATATACATTATCAAGGAACATGTTTTAAATTAGAAATATATTTATATATGCGTTTTTTTTTTCAATGTTATTAAATTCCCCTGTCTGAATTTCAAAAAGTTCACAGGTTTTGATCTGATGGAACATGGGCATAGCCAGAGTAGAGATTCTTGGCATGATCAATCTCTAATAAATAACTGAATAGTTCTCTCTACAGTGACAGAAAACAAGTGCTATACTCCCACTGACACAGGAGGGAGTTTCAAGGACATCAAAAAGGTCATTGAGAAAATTGAGAAAAAGAACAGATTTGGAGTTTGCCTAGATCTGTGCCATAAATTTGAAGGAGGTGCGTATTATTATGGAGCCTGAGGGCTCACTCAGTAAGGTGCATTTTGCATTAAGTCTTTATATTATAAGCCGTCCTGTGATGGCAAAGCCAGTTTAATTCCCGAAAAATTTAAATACCCTATCTGACAGGGGAGGCTAGATTGGTATGAGAGATGTTTCCCTAAAGTCACAACTTGTCATAGGATTCAAATGTTACAGGATAACAATTTGTGATGTTGTCACTCAAACTTTTGCTGTGGAGACAGTGTTATTCTGCCAAGGCAATGACTCTCATTATTGTTTTTGTGGCATCTAAAGTCTGAAACTGTACAATCCAGGCATCTCCCCTCTGATAATTCATGATGAAAAACCAACACATATTTCATTTCTAAATAACTTACAGTAATGCTCTAAATAATCAACTCCTTAACCACAGCAGAATTATGGGTAACTTTTCAAGATTTAGTCGGAAATATGCTGAGAGCTTTCCGATGAATGGCAACAAGCCATATTTCCGACTAAATCCTGAAAAGTTACCCATAATTATTTTGTGGTTAAGGAGTCGATTATTTAGAGTATTACTGTATGTATTCACTTGCAGGCTATGATTTTGACTCTCAGAAAGATTGCAACAGAATGATAGATGACTTTGAAAGATCTGTTGGATGTAGCTATCTGAAAGCTATCCATCTATGTGATTATGCAGGTATATTTACCCTCCCATTAGTACTCAGCAGATGAATCGCATTGTAGATTCTAGCATTAATCTTATCTGAATCACACTGATAGTTGAGGATTCTAAAAGCCTAATACCTTATGACATAAGATGCATGTTTCATGTGTGTTTGACACCAAAGTAGAAGATATGTAAAATTATTGCTGAGCTTTCTCACATCATTCAGAGGATAACTGTGTTGTGTTTCATGATCTTTGGTGCTGGACAGCTGATTTTATTAAGTTTTTCAGCGAATTCATAATGTCAAAATATTTCATAAATTGAAGTGCAAATGTTGCTTTTAATATTGCCAACATCTTTCAAGTTAGTTTCGCTTCAGTGTGAAATACAAAATACCAAACAAACCACCAACTTCTGTTTCTTCCGCTATCGACAAAAAATAAATCCCACCATCATTTGGTCAGAATTAATTAAGCTAAGTTGAAAGTGAAAACATGCAACTTTGTTTTTAAATTCAAACAAAATTATTCTCCAATTGTTTTGTGATAACATTAAATTCACTGTAAAATGACAAAACAGTACCAATACAATGGTGTACTTCGTTGTCTTCAAATTTCTTTGGATGTTATGTCTTTGGCGATGACGTCTGCTGTCAGCTTCATTTAAAAGCAATCTTGTGCAACAATTAGCTCATTCATGAAGTTGACGTTGCAGCGTATGGTTAATTTTCACATTAAGAAGTTTTTATTTAGTATTTAGTGTTATATGGTGTGAATTTTCTTGGTAATTTATATCTTACACAAAAACTTGATCTTGGTAATTTATATCTTGCACAAAAACTTGATCTTGGTAATTTATATCTTACACAAAAAATTGATTCCAGAGATGTGTGTATGGTAATTTCAACTCATCATCATCATGGAACAAGTCACTCCGCTTTTTGTTCCAGTACTAATGAAAAACATACTAATAAATATTGTCACAAAAAAGAGTTATCCTGTGTTACGTGCCATATTAGCATCATCAAAATCATAACACTTATTGTTGAAAATGAATCAATCAAAAGTTTTTAAATCTTTCAAAGTTGGTGTATCGACAATAGAGTCTGGCAAAGTTTTCCACTATCCTCTGTGTGAAGAAATATTTTCCATAATCTTTGTGAACTGTTCTTTTATGTAATTTCCACTATTGACCTGTAGTTTTATATAAGGTTTTCTGAAATACTTCATTGTCGCGTTATAATATAATAATTTATAAACTTCAATTAAGTCTCCACAGAAATGTCTGTCATTATATTACGCTTGATCATACGATCTCTATAATTTAGTTATTTCAGTTGTGGTACTAATTTTGTTGCTATCCTTTGAACTCTTTCCAGAGTTATACATGGATATTTATGGTGTGTGTGCCATGCCAAATTTGAGCAGTCTATTACAGGGCATACATTGCTCACATGCATTTGCCTGAATGTGTCAGTATCCAAGTGTGAGAATGTTCTGTTAATTATTCCAATGATTTTGCTTGCTTTGTTATATATTTGATTTATATGCTTGTTGTCAGTTATCACACCAAGATCTCTAGTGTTGAAACGATTAGCGATTTTAAGGAATCGACTAGTCGCCAGAGGTAATCGACTACTAGTCGACTAGTCGGAACCCTTCTAAGAGTTCCCGTTTCTATGCCCATATGACGTATAAAATGAGCCATGTGGCATCACAGTTTTGAGTATCCAACTCTTCATTTCAGAACGTTCAAACGAAAAGCATGTGAACGATATAATCTCACGTTTTGCCCATTAGTCTCCCAATTTGATGTCTTAAACGCGGCTCTCCTGCAACCTCCATATAATCTCACGTTTTGGGGAATGCAGGTAATAAAAACATTTTATTTAAACAAATTTGTCGCCGGTAACCAGGAAATAAATAGGCAAGTCTCGCTAATGAGATGTCGGGTGTGTTCTATTGTATTTCTGAATTGGAGCCTCATGTCGCAGGGGGAGGGTATGTGGGTATTATAATGATCTAGAATCTATTCAGTTACTGAGTTGAATTTACCAGCTTGACTTGTTGCGAATTATGTTTCGTATATCATTGAAGCCATTGTGTTGCATCATTACTCTAGTATTACACGTGCCACAGTGTTCAGTCGGCAGCTATACTTCATGTCTTTGATGATCAACATAAAAGAAACCGCGCCTACACTTGCATACATTGGGTTCAGTTCATGCCATGGACTTCACCGCCAGTGCATGACTGGCAGTGGCATCGTTAAAGGAACAATACAATAAGGCTTTAATAAGTTAATATGTGTTAACTGTTACAGATTATGTGACAATATGGCCGTGCAATGGCACTGCTGTCATGATAGCAGATAGGTAGTGCTTTTTCCCACGACTAGTCGACTAGCAGATTTCGGGATCGACTAATTCAATAATCGCGTCGATTTCGACTAGTCGATTAATCGTTTCAACACTAAAGATCTCGTTCTGAGGGACTGATAAAAATGGGTGGTTCCTGATATACATAACCATATGATAATTGCATTTGGGATTGTTATGCCTGAAATGAGTCACATGTATTTTCTCATTATTAAAACAAAATTACAATTTGTCTGACAACCTGCACATGGCATCAATTTCCATTTGAATATTATCACATAGTGGGTTCCCTACAAGTTTCGTATCATCAGCAAACATTAGACAGGAACAAATTTACACTATTCGGAGATCATTTATGTAGAGTAGGAACAATGTCCGACCAAGGAGACTTCTGTGTGGCACACCCCTCATAACTCACATCCACTCAGAATTGTTGCTGCCTGTTCAGAAGAAAATTGTGAATCCAACTTAGTACATGTATATTCCCGTCAATTCCATATTCAACAACCTCTGATGTGGCACATTGTCAAATTCTTTCCTTTTTGTGCATTTTTAAATGAATTTATGAAATTAGGACAGCAACCAGCTGTGAAAACTCACTGTCAAACTTAGTGAATGGTTGCTCGATGTGTTGGATATTAAATTTGATGAATTTTGATCTAATACAAGGCTGCTGGCAGCCATCTTTGATTTTACTCTTTGCATGACTAAATCCTTTCTCACATCCTACAGCCAACATTTTTGTCCCCCAAAATTTATTTTCGGGGGACTATTAAAATAGCCGGTGTCCGTCCGTCTGTGTGTCGTGCCGTCCGTCCGGAAATGGTTTCCGGATGATAACTTTAGTTTCGGTTATTAGATCAAAAGCAAATTTCATAGGTGAGTTTATCAGACCAAAATACAAGTCAAGTTCGAATATGGGTTTGCTCCGCCCATTTTTGCGAGAGTTATGGCCTTTTTTTTTACTTAGAATCTTGTAATTTTCTGGTTTCTGGATGATAACTTCAGTTTGTGTAATCATATCTGAACCAAATTTGGTATGTGAGTTTATCAGCCCTATGTACAGGTCAAGTTCGAATATGGGTATGCTCCGCCCATTTTGGCGAGAGTTGTGGCCCTTTTTCGACTTGTTTTACTTAGAAAATTTCTCACATTTTTGGTTTCCGGATGATATCTCAAGTTTGGATCCTTTAATTGCAAATATCAGTCATATTAAGATACAGGTCAAGTTCGAATTTGAGTTTGATCCGATGATTTTTCTCAGAGTTATGGGCTTTTCGACTTAGAAAATTCAATTTTTCGTGTAATTTTCTTCATTTTGTGCCAATTTGACAGCTGAATTTGAGGTTATATTTTGACTTTAAGAGTTTTTTAAAGATTTGGTTATTTGTATGCATGTCAGTAATGAGACAATGCACAAGTGTCTTATCCATATACTATACTTCTACAAAGCCTCCGCTCCAAATGAAGCCACCGGTTCGGGGGACACTGTGACCGAGCGGCCTTTTATTCATCTGATTAATCCCAAAATTCATATGGCTCTCCAGTCTAGTGGTCATCCGGAAGATCCATATGAAGTTTGGTGACGATCGGATGAGGGATGTGGTCTGTTCGGTGTGCCAAAGATTTTTAGTCATGCAAAGTGTAAAATCCAAGATGGCTGCTGGTGGCCACATTTTTCAGTGAAATTTAGAATAAATTGATGGCTCCCATCTATTGGTCACCCCGAAGATCATTATGAAGTTTGGTGATGATCGGATGAGGGATGTCGTATAATGTGTACCGAAGGATTTATTCATGCAAAAAGTAAAATCCAAGATGGCAGCCTGTGGCCATATCTTTCATAAAAAATCATTCAAATTTGATATTTCCCACCTAGAGGTGATCCTAAACATGCCTGCAAATTTTCAAAACAATTCGCTAATAAATGCAGACTGCAAGGTGTGCTGATGGATTCAAATTTGTTAACGAATTTTGGTAAAAATGGGAGGCTCCCATCTGGAGGTCACCCCAAAGATCCATGTGACGTTTGGTGATGATTGGATGAGAGATGTGTGGTGTAGATTAAAGGAAAACGGTTGACAGATTACTCATGCATGCACAGACGATGGATACCAACACATACTAATAGCTTTACTTTCTCAAGTTAAGCTAAAAATTGATTGACTTTGTTCTTATTTTCATTATTAGTATTTTTAAATACGTTGACCTTTTTCAATGTTCGTTTCATGATTCAGTTATCTTGTTACAAAATGCGAGTGATCTTCACAGTAAGTGTAGTGAAAACAGCAATTACCTGTTCTAGTTGATGTTTACAAGACAAGCCTAAAAATAAACCTAGAAATTAATCATGTTTCCTTATCAAGTGATCAAATCAGACCGATAAATAGAGATGCTTATAACCAGACTGTGTATGCCTCTAAGTTGTCAGGCTTATAACTTAGCTGCAACTTATGTTAATTAAATTAAATATGTTCCATCCCATTTAGGAATTATTTTTTTTATAAGATTATCTTCCACTTTTCTTTCAATGATTTCAGGAGAACGGCAGTGTTGTGGTAAAAATACTGACAACAGTATGAAATCGGGACTGACAAGGCGTGGATTCTCTCTACTTCTCACTAGTCAGCCCAAACCATTAATAAAAGGCAGCTATGAAGAAGAAGTCAAGATTTTGTATTCACTGTGTGCTACGCGATGAGCAAGACTTCATCAATGAACATCCCCAGCCTGCAAATAGTCTGTCTGTCATTTGCAGAATGAGGACCCCAGAGGGTGGGATAGCATCACCAAATTCACCCTCTGGGAACCTCATTCTGCTTCTGCTCATGCAGGCCTAAGCAGAATGAGGTTCCCAGTGGGTTAATTTGGTGATGCTAGCCTGCTGTGCAGGATAGCGTCGTTAAATTCACCCTCTGGGGACCTCATTCTGAAAATGACAGACACACTATTTGCCGGCTTGGAACATCCCCTACCAGTGTCTAATACGCCACAATTTAAAGCAAACCTGGTTTGATAAAATGGAAATGAAATTTGTGCTTGGTAGCCACTTCAAAGATGTAATTCCTAGTATATACTGTACTATAGCAAGACTACAGATAAAGCCTCTCAATATAGTGAATAGGAATGATTGGGAAATGTCTGTGATCAAGCCTGAGTTTAGTGTGCCTGTCATTTGCAGAATGAGGTCACCAGAGTGTGAATTTAGTAATGCTATCCCGCATAGTGGGCTAGAATCACTAAATTCACCCTCTGGGGACCTCGTACTGCATAGGCCTCATCTTCTCTGGAAAGTTTCTTTATTATCGAATTTCTATAGAAACTTCTTCACGTATATTCTATTTCTTTTTTAGTTTAGTTTCTCTATATCCCCAATTTGGCAGACAACACATTGCATAATCAAGGTTCCCAATGGGTGTACATCACAATATTCACCATTTGAGAACTTCAGTCAGAGTCTGTGTCTCCCATAGCAGATGAGACCATGCAGAATGAGGTTCCCAGAGGGTGAATTTAGTGATGCTAGCCAGCTATGCAGGATAGCGTCACTACATTCACCATCTGGGGACCTCATTCTGCAAATGACAGCCACACTAAACTCAGGCTTGTCTGTGACGACCTTATTTGCAAACCATGGCCAGTATTAAACGGTAGTCCATGTAGTGTTTTTTCACCAGTAGCAAAATCTTTATAACTGCAGTATAATGTCAATTAGAGGTTTAACTTTTTCACTGCCACTCAGCACCACAGATGGATTCCCCACTGCCAAGCATACAATACATGTATACAAGCATTATTGGTTTATATAAGTAACATAGGGTATCTCAAGTATCGCTTGGAATAATGTCTTGAAACTTCATATGTGACTAGACATAGGCATCGTAAGTTCATAGCCACTCACGCCACCACCATAGAGGTCACGTGACCTTGGCGGCCATCTTGGTTTACACACTAATGGCTGTATTTGATGCCTATTCATGTGTATATGGGTATATATGGGTGCTATCGAAGCAGAAAATTGCCAGAAATTTGTCATTCTCAACATTTATTTCTCAATTTAGTTCAGGTTAGTTGTCATCTTTCATACAAAATGTGCTATATATACCCATATTTTAATAGGTCACGTGACCGTGGTGATTACCATGAACTTATGCGTGAGTGGTCACATATACCATGTACATACATGTATATGTGCGAGTAATGCATTAACATTTCAATATAATGTAAATGTCTGACTTATGTTGTTGGACCATATAGACATATATATATGGCCATCTTGAATCTACCTATAACACCAGTATGGCCATATGTTTTGGGTATTTTCCGACTTCATTATGTTATATTTACATACACCTGATATCTCTTCCGATTTCCCCATAGCGTTACGGTAGACACGCCCCCTTATTCAATGCGTTCATAAACCTATGAACGTAACATGACGTCACTTTCAATGACGTTCATAGGTTTATGAACACATTGGTCCCGGAAATCACCGGGAATTGTCGGACATTACCGACTGCTTGAGTATCTAGTCAGCCAATACGACAAGATTTATTGCAACAATATGTAATCGAGGTTCACGATTGGATGGCTATTGGCATCTATTCGCGAGCACGGGTGGAGAAGTGTTTTAAAGAGCGTAAGTATATAAATATAAATAATAAACGGCGGATTCAACGTGGTCATGGGTTTTGACCGCGATAAAAAATCAGCAAACTCCGCATGAACCCCGAAGGGGTTCATGCAGTTTGCTGAATTTTTCTCGCGGTCAAAATCCCATGACCACATTCAAACCGCCGTTCATTTCTTATATAAGCTTTTGATGAACATATCATATTGGGTAGGTTGCTGTATTGAGTTTCCATTTTATATTATTGGTAAAATATTATAGCTAGAGATACACACGTGACCTATGAAAAGACCACGTGACCATGACATCACCAAGTGCCCTTATATTACGGTTCGCGTTATATAGTCCTATATACAGAGACTGCCTCTTATCTGCACTATCTCACACGTTTCCTGGTGTTATATAGTCTGGAACTTATACAAATGTCATGTACATGTATGTGCCCATCACTGGAACTCATATGCGTCATATTTCACTGGACGGCCATATTTACACCACATGTACCCGTCCTGCTGGCAGCATGTACCCGATTTTGACTCAAGTCGCTATCGTTAGTGTATGGGTAATTTGACTGTAGTCGCGATCGGCAGTGAAAGAGTTAATATATACACAATAAAAAGACAATCATGATAAAAGATATTTTTCTTGTACATGTACTTTGTTAATAATACATTCAGTTGTGACTAGAATGTTGTATAATGTTATACATGTACTTTTTTAAACCCCCACTCTCAAAGAGAATGGGGGTTATACTGGATTGACCTCGTCCATCCATAGAGTTCTTCATCTTTGTTTATCTGGAAATGTTGTTTTTTGTTGATATCTCCACCACCAGTTGACAAATCTCAATGAAATTTGGTAAGAACATTCTCTACTATGAGGGCAATCAAGGGAGTGTTAAATCGTTTTATTGAGTGTTCGATCGCTTTTTTCCTGTTTTCCGTTCCAGATTTGGAAGTCTTGGTTTTTTGTCCGTATCTCCACCACCGGTTGACGGATATCAATGAAATTTGGTATGGATGTTCACTATTATGATGGCAATCGTAGAGTTATTGTTTTATCATTGTTTATATGAAAATGTTGGTGTTTTTTTTTCCCCGTCCAAGTAGATATCTCACTCATAATTTGTTGGTTTGAATTTGCCACCATGGGGGTATGCCAGCACCGTCGGTGCAATCTCTTGTTTAATAATACATTCAGTTGTGACTAGCATGCTATATAATGTTTTATATGTACTTTGTTAATAATACATTCAGTTGTGACTACCATGCTATATAATGTTTTATATGTACTTTGTTAATAATACATTCAGTTGTGACTACCATGCTATATAATGTTTTATATGTACTTTGTTAATAATACATTCAGTTGTGACTACCATGCTATATAATGTTTTACTGTGATGTTTTTCTAGCATTCCATTTACATAAATAATCTACATTCATTTAATATCTCAAGGTTGAACAATTATCACAAATGAAACATAGCATTTTCGATAATGCACATAGCATTTATCGGAAAAGCAGAAAACCTTATGCAGCGGATGAACCCCCGTGTATACATTAAGGTTAGTTCACATCCTATCATCACTGGCACATCATTATCATATTAAATAAGGACCGTCATCATCATCATTTTAGTGTAAACATATTTATAGTTTAAAAAAAAAGAAATGTCAGATGTCAAGAATACAATAGATACAAATAAGGCAATGGATGATTTGCGTATGGAAATAGAGGTTTCGACAACAAGCCGGTTGGCTTTTATTAAGTCTTCTCTGTGATGAATTCAATATCTTGTCTTCAATAAGTGAAGAAATGGTGGCTGAACTGCCGCTGAAGTTGGAAGGTCAGGAACTTTAAATTGTTGGCGATTTGCAGAAATTAATTTTTCATGAAGAGAAAAAAATGAGGGGGGAGAGGGAATTGGGGAATGAGTACCAGAATAGTGAGATAGAGAGCAGTGAGATACAGTAATGCTCTAATTAATCGACTCCTTAACCACAGCAGAATTATGGGTAACTTGTCAGGATTTAGTCGGAAGAATGGCAACAAGCCATATTTCCGACTAAATCCTGAAAAGTTACCCATAATTCTGATGTGGTTAAGGAGTCAATTATTTAGAGCGTTACTGTAGCTGTAGCTTGATACATTTAAAGTTGATAAGATGATATCTTTTTGAACATTGCTGATGACATGCATAATGAATACTTTGATAAGTTAGATAAGCGAAGCTGTAAGTGTATGAACACAATATTTTTCTTTGATAATGATATCTATAATTATGTTTGTGTGTCACTTAGTCTAGAGACTGATACGTCCATCGTCGTGAGATATCAGATTATCTGGGTGGAGATTTCGACATTTTATCATCGAAGTCATGATATTTGCCGTTATCATTCCAAGATCTTTCTCATGATTGTGGTGCCAACCTGTGCCAACAGCATCATTGATTTCAACATCATTATCATTATCAACATCATTTTCAAGTGCCGAGACTAGAGGAATTTTTAACCCTTTGTTTAGTAAATGGACTCTCCCATTCAGTTTTAAAATTGTACACATTGGAACTTTAAATGGTCTATCATTCATTTGGAGGGGTGTTTAGGTAATAATAGCAGACGGCAGACAGAAAAGCAGATAATACAAGAGCAGAATGATTCATATGCATTGGTGGGAAATGTTCATATAATAAGTTTGTTGAACTTGTTATCGGAACATTTCTTAAGGGAACTAGTTGTCAATTAGTATTTATTAAAAAAAAGAGTTAATGTGGATACAAAAAAGTCACATCAACTGGAGTTGTGCTAGTGTAGCAGTAAAGATCTTGTGCCAATGCATTCTCTTATATATGCGAGTCTCCCATAGGGAGCCTGGGCCTAAAAAATATTTACATTGACCTCGGAGCCTCGCATATATAAGAGAATGTACTGGCTTACAAGGTCAAGGTAAATATTGTTAGGCCAATGTATACTCTTAATATGTGAGGCTCCCTATGGAAGACTCACTTATATAAGATAATGCATTGGCACATGGTTTTCGCAAAATTTCAGGAAGCTCCAGTCATGGAAGGGTTAAAATAAGCTGAAGGCCACTTAGGTAACAACCAGAGGAGCTTTTGAGTTCCATGCATGTCAACCCTTTCTTTACAAAGTGGTTTCTCCCATCTTAACTTGCTTCCACCACATTTTGACATGATGCCTATCAAATGGACCATAAAATTCATTTTAATAATACTTTTCATTGTCTTACAATCAGCCTCACTCAGTGATGTTCGCTGATGTGTAATTTACCAAATATTTGTGTAAAAAATTGTGTGGAATTTATGTTGCAGCCAGTTGGCATTATTAGGAATTTCACTTAATTACCAGGAATTCAGACAAAATTGTTCACTGATGTGAACAATTTCAATTGTATCATAGAAGAATGTTAGCAGCTATATTCTAAAGTATGACTGCTCAATAATCATTATTTCTTATCAAGAAATCTAGAATGAAATTTGCAAGTTCACATACATGTACCATTAAAGGTACTCAATCCGATAAAACTCCTCTCAATTACTATTTCAATGGCTTCGGGGGTCAAAAATATTTGATTCGAGTCGAGGAAGTCACCCATCAAAGCTCAGATTTGTTAGATATCGATTTTAGAAATCTATTATTTTTCATTATCGGGAATTCTTTCTGGCCCAGAAGACAGTCAAAATTTCGTTATTATTACCACTTGATTATAGAGTTATCCATCCTTGTCTGTTTGAATAGAGTTTTGGCGTAAAATCTCGAGCAGGTTACCAAATTGACGGCAGTTATTAGTACTCATCTCGAGCAATTAACAAATTTCAAAAATCAATATCTAATAACTCTGAGCTTTGTTTGATGGGTTCCTCGACTCGAATCAAATATTTTTTACCCCCAAAGCCAAAGAAATAGTAATATAGGACCCTCTGATTGGATTGTTGTTGTTGGAATCTGTTGAGATGGGGACCCTCTTTACGGATTGAGTACCTTTAATCTTTTGCAAGCACTGACATATTTTTTGAATTAATCACAACGCTTTGACCAAATAGTAGTAGGAGTTGGAGCAGTTGGGTAAATTCCTAGGAATCTTGAGTGTCCTGCTCATTTCAGCAAAAGTTTATATAATCTTCACATTGGCAAAAATTTCTGTCATAATCCAGTAAATAATCAAATGAATTTTGATATATTTTGATAATATTTTTCAATTGCTGTTGATGGCAGATATATCGTAAAGTGTGTTACTTAGGATTATCAGAGAGACTATTTTGATAAGTAATTATTTTGTATTAACAGTATTATACTCATTTTATTTGTGATATATGTATATTTGAGGATGTTATACAAACTATAAACAATTGTTTCTTATTTCTCTTATCAGAGACCTTTATATGAGAAAATTAAACAATGTTTTCTTTCAAATTTTTCGTGGATTCTTCTTAAACATTTGTCAGAGGGGATAGCCAGGTTTGTCTTATGCCATTTTCCCCAATGTAATGAATTTTCGATATAGAACAGATTGCTTTCAAATTTAGAATGTGGATTTACTCACATAAAAGTACAAGTCATTTCGAACCCAGGTTGGTCCAGTGAATTACAAGTTACATCTGATCTATTTGTTAGCGGATGAAAACTTAGTTATAGCTGTCAGAACTCACATGAAACAGACCAGGTTCTGTTTGATCATACCGGTATGTATTTTATCAGACCTGGAATATGCCTGGTTTTCAACTGAGTTGAGTTAATGTTGTTAAAATTTATTAAATAGACAACTAACTTGCAGTTTTGGCCCTTTCTAATTTACTATTTTAGTTTCCAGATCTTAACTCAATTGACATTTTTCAGCTCAACTTGACAATGTCAAGTTTGAGCTTTGAGCTATTGCCATGGGTTGTTGTCCATGTTCGTGTGTGTGTATGTCCGTCAACAATTTCCATTAATGCAGCAGCAGGCTACATGTCGTACATTTGGTCGGATCAATTATGAAATTTGACATGTAGATGAGAACAGGTCATTTTGGGGTCTTTCGCCTAAAACACATGCATACCAGTGGCCATCTTGGATTTCAATATTCAATCGATTAGCATGTTTTGGGGTTGAATCTGTCAAAAAACATGGCTGCTGTTGGCCATGTTATTAGTATGGGCTACCGTTTGATCATTGTTGAGCTACACAGTGTCAATACTGTGTCATTGTCAAACTTGAAGAATTTTTAGTTTAACTTGACAAGAGTAAAGTCAAGTTTGAGCTATTGCCATGGGTTGGCATCCGTCTCTCAACAATTTCCTCTAGCACACCCTGCAGGTCACATCTCTCATCTGATAATCTCCAAACTTCATATGGATCTTCAGGGTGACCTCTAGATGGGAGTTAATGCGTGACGTCACAGAGTCCCGATAAAAAAGTCATATTGAAGACTTGGGGAGTCCAATATGACTTTCGGGAGTCCAATATGACTTTTTCCCGGATTATCACGTGATGGCTTTTGCCCAATCAGAAATAGTGTTAGTTAAGGGATGGATAATAATATAAAATATATGCCATTTGAAAGAGGAAGCTCCAAAACATTGTATTATCAACTTATCCGGTGTAATAAACTGTGTTTACATGTTCTTTTTGTTGAGGTACCGACGTGTTTTTTGTGCTTTAAGGGGTACTGAACACTAAATCCAACCATTTATTGGACCATCTCCTTTATATACTCAATATAATATATGCAACAAATAAATGAATTTGATCCATGGTTGAGTGCAAAATACACTCATGTGCTCCATGAACGATGCAAACAACATGGTAATTATAATGAAATGATTTTATGACTGGAGTCAAAATCATTTATTTGTTGCATGTATTCTGTTAAGTATAAAAGGAGATGGTCCCATAAATGGCCGGATTTAGGGTACAGTACCCCTTTAACCCTTTACCCAACAGAACGGCCCTGTGCCAATGCATTCTCTTATATATGCGAGTCGACCATAGGTCGCCTCGCATATATAAGAGAATGCATTGGCTTAACACATTAAAAATTATAAAATTGTTAAAGAATGTAAGAAAAAATGGTAAAAAGTGTTAAAAAAAGATTTTTTTAGGCCAATGCATTCTCTTATATATGCGAGGCGACCTATGGTCGACTCGCATATATAAGAGAATGCATTGGCACAGGGCATAACTGTAACTATCACAATGTGATCAAGGAGCCGGTTCCAATGATATCCATATTTGTATGGTTCTATTGAGACAGACCGAAGATATTTTAGGCTGTTGAAGCTTTATTTGGCCGGTTTGTTAAGGGTTAAGTTCTGCAAAGTCAATTATTCTCAATGGAAGGGGAATAACTCTTTTCTCCCACCGCCTAAACACTTTAGCACAGGCAGCCCGTGTGAGATAGCTGGGTGAGATTTCCCTGTCTCACATAACACGTGACCATCTATCTCACACCACCCACGTGACTGCTTTACCTATTTAATTAAGAGCCGGAACTAATTTAACAATCCGTCATCATGTTTTGTGTGAATAAAACAGATAAAAACAATGGAGACCAGTTACGCTTCACGTTTCAAGTAAATAAATACGGACGAATTCGTGGACGCTAATACAAATGGAGATAAGCTTCAACTGTTAATCACGAAAAACCTCAACATAACCTCACTTGCAGACACAGAGTTGCATATATAACATGAAATATAAACGACTAATTTGCGAACATATTCCATAAAACGGAAGACCCCAAGCGAAACTGGTACCACTGGCACATTTCGTAACTGGTAAACAATAGCCGCTTCACAAATGACGAACGAAATAATTCCACGTTCGAACAGTTGTTATTGTTGCAATAAATCGTCGAACGCGTCTAACTAACATTTGTCTGTAATATATTCACATGTTTCCTTTTCTAATGGTACCGATATGGTCATTTCCGACGACAAACACGATTAGTCCAGTTGTATATACTTCATATCAATACGCGCGTTTCTCGGAATTTATGCAGGTGCAACTATGTGACGTATCCATGTGGTTTTCACAAGACCGTGTCGATTTCACTCTAACGTATTAACCCTGCGCGCACGGGTAACGCGCTTTGTACCGAAATCATCCCAGTTAATCACGAATATCGCATCAGAATTCTCCCCAGATATACCGTTACGAAGCTACTGGAATGTGCCAAAGATTGGTATAAAAAAAAATCGGAATGAGGCTCTTGGGTTGGGAGAAAAATGATCCATCATGACCTGGGGTGTGTGATGGAAAAATCTCACCCTCGGGGCCAGATATTTGGTCCTGACACTCGGCAAGCCTCGTGTCCGGCCCAAATATCTGGCCCCTCGGGTGAGATTTTTCCATCCCACACCCCAGGTCATGATGGATAATAT
Organism: Siphonodentalium dalli; assembly: GCA_032622095.1. Lineage (NCBI taxonomy): Eukaryota > Metazoa > Mollusca > Scaphopoda > Gadilida > Siphonodentaliidae > Siphonodentalium > Siphonodentalium dalli. Next base: position 146,714,336 of record CP136065.1, on the reverse strand, counting down.
TAATCTTAGTTTGAGTTTTGTTGCATTCTGGGAGTGAGACAGGGGAAATGTTCCTATGATTTCAGCTATTTTCTATTACTCTATGGGAACCTTCTGAGACACAGACGTTCCAAATATTGATGAATTGTAGTATTTTAATTATATTTTATGACAGATTGTTATTAAAACCGTATATCAAGACACTAAAAAATAATTGGTGACTCGAAAATTAAATGGGCCTTTAACGAGAAAACGATTGCCCTTATGTCACCTGGTCCTGCCACCAATCATATCTAAAATGTTTAGTTTCAGAATTATCAATAGAGGATTGTGAGCTGCAGAGTACGATCCACCAGAAACAGTCAAGCTGAGAACATTATTTACCTTTTGACTGCTCAGAATTAATAGCTTAGCGCGATTGCGCTGAAGTAGGTTGGTATAGTCCATTTCAGTTAATTGCATATCACTTAAATGCATATTTTGGATATTTGCATAAAAATCTTTGCACCAAACCATTTCCTTTTAAATATCCCTATAACGAGCCAAAAATCCAACCAAATGGGGACATATTGGCTGATTTTTCAATGGTTCACAGAATAAATGCATCAGAGTAAACACATTGTGTCAGTCATACCTGTTAACTTCTGGCAGGCCAATTTCGGGAGATTGAACTTCAGAATTCGGGAAATACAGATTAAATTCGGGTGATTTTTTCATACAACTGCAGTTATAAACTTTCGATTTTTACTCACTTTAAACTGAAATGAAAGTGTCAATGACACTGTAGCTCAACTTGGAAAGGGAATAATTTCATGTGCTGCAGTCAATGAAGCGACTAGGAATGCAGAAAGTTGAAATGTCTTAAAGTGATGTGAAACACTGGTAGGGTGATAAAATACAAATGGAGAATAATCTTGTTCAAAGTAGTATTTTTTACAAATAGTATATTCAAATTGACAATACACATCGTCATTCTTATATATTAATAAAATGAAGTGACTCTCGATGGCGAAACCGTTTTCGTTAGTTTATCGCCGATAGATGCGTCCCGAATCGAGTAGTAAATATTTACAATTGAACGTTGTTCTGACGATGTTTTCTATGGAGTGGTACGGTCGATTTGCTTCGAATTTTCGGCGATGTTAGTAGAATGTTACATTCCTCCAGTTATCATAGCGCCTGAATACTAACTTATCAGTTTCACGCACCAGAACAAGTACATAATATGTCTTTAAGTAATACTAGATTATCAACATAAAGAGATATATATAAAGTAAAATCCAAGATGGTTGCTGGCAGCTATGTTTTCGAATGAAATTCAAAAACATTTGATAGATCAATATCAACATTTGATAGATCAATAGGTTCAAAACTTTAACCTAATCCGACATCCAGGTTCATAACCATAACCCAATGAAAGTGTCAATGACACTGTAGCTCAACTTAGGTAGGGGAATAATTTAATGGTTGACAGTAAATGGAGGAATAGGAAAGGTGCTAATTGAAATGTCTAACCTGTGCCAAAGGATTTAGTCATGCAAAGAGTAAAATCCAAGATGGCTGCTGGCGGGCATGTTTTTTGGCCAATTGACCCCAAAAGGACTCGTTCCCATCTACGTGTCATTGTTAACATCCATGACAAATTTCATGAAGATCTGACCAAACCTACGGCCTGTAGACCGCGCCAAAGGATTTAGTCATGCAAAGAGTAAAATCCAAGATGGCTGCTGGTGACCATGTTTTTCGGCCGAACGACCCCAAAATGACTCGTTCCCATCTACATGTCATTGTTAACATCCATGACAAATTTCATGAAGTTCCGACCAAAGCTACGACCTGTAGCCCGCGCCAAAAGATTTAGTCATGCAAAGAGTAAAATCCAAGATGGCTGCTGGTTGCCATGTTTTTTTGCCGAACAACCCCAAAATCACTCGTTCCCATCTACATGTCAATATTAACATCCATGACAAATTTCATGATGATCAGACGAACAGTACGACCTGTAGCCCGCGCCAATGGATTGAATTTTGAAATCCAAGATGGCTGCCAGCAGCCATGTTTTTTTGCCGAATGACCCCAAAATGACTCGTTCCCATCTACATGTCAATGTCAACATTCATGACAAATTTCATAAACATCAAACCAAAGGTACGACCTGTAGCCCGCGCCAAAGGATTTAGTCATGCAAGGAGTAAAATCCAAGATGGCTGCTGGCGGCCATGTTTTTCGGCCGAACGACCCCAAAATGACTCGTTCCCATCTACATGTCATTGTTAACATCCATGACAAATTTCATGAAGTTCCAACCAAAGCTACGACCTGTAGCCCGCGCTAAAGGATTTAGTCATGCAAAGAGTAAAATCCAAGATGGCTGCTGGCGGCCATGTTTTTTGGCTGAACGACCCCAAAATCACTCGTTCCCATCTACATGTCAATATTAACATCCATGACAAATTTCATAATGATCAGACGAACAGTACGACCTGTAGCCCGCGCCAATGGATTTAATTTTGAAATCCAAGATGGCTGCCAGCAGCCATGTTTTTTTGCCGAATGACCCCAAAATGACTCGTTCCCATCTACATGTCAATGTCAACATTCATGACAAATTTCATAAAGATCAGACCAAAGGTACGACCTGTAGCCCGTGCCAAAGGAAATTGTAGACGGACACACAGACGACGGACGCCAACCCATGGCAATAGCTCAAACTTACAAAGTAAGTTGAGCTAATAAGACATCAGGCTCATATACATAACCTAATCTGATTACCAGATTCACAACCATAACCTAATCTGACATCCAGGCTTATAACCATAATCTAGCAATCACTACCAGAGCGCACCAGTCATACTTCCTTTCTGACTCTGTCACCGGCTGAGCACCAGTCTGCCGTTACATGTACTATATATAGAGCAGGGTTTTCCAAACAAAATGGTGAAAACCGATCACCCCAAAGTCAAATTTCCTATGTGCTTTGAGAACAATTCCCGCAATAAAAACATAATGGCAGAATGGAGGATCAGAGCGGTAGTTTTGTTGACAATTTTCGCAAGCAACTCGTAAAAATTGCAGCAAATTAGAACTATTGTGTCTGACTTGCCATGCGTGTTGTCGGGACATTGTCGTCCATGTGCGTTCAGACTTTTGTGTTGATAAAATAATCGGAGAACCAAATCACACCGTTTCGAAATATAGTTCTTTGATTTTAGTGGGACTTTCCAAACTTAAGGTACGAAACCACACAATTTTTTTCTCTATATTTTGTGTGCTTAATAAGGGCAGCATTTTGCACTGCTTGCTTTAAGTATATATATTAATATTGCGGAGGTCCACCAAATGTGGGTAAAATGTCGCCGATAGCAGTGGTCTTACCGAGTCACCATGGGAGGTAAACCCTGCATGGAGTTTGATAATCTAGTCCGACAGCCAGGCTCATAACCATAACCTAAGCCGAAAACAAGGCTCATAACCTAGTAAGATATCCAGACTCATAACCATGATCTAATCCGACAACCAGACTCATAACCATAGCCTAAACCAGACAACCAGGCTCATAACCATAACCTAATCAGACAACCAGACTCATAACCATAGCCTAAACCAGACAACCAGGCTCATAACCATAACCTAATCCCAAATGTGTGAGGCTCAAAATTGAGAAAAAGAGTGCAAACATAGTAAATTACATACTCCAAGCATAAATTTCAATGATTTTCTGTTTATTGAAATATATATGCATTTCATTATGTGTATGTCGGATATTTAGCAGAAACCAGTTAACATCCATGACAAATTTCATTATGATCCAACCAAAGGTACGACCTATAGCCCGTGCCAAACTATATAGTCATTCAAAGAGTAAAATCCAAGATGGCTGCCGGCAGCCATGTTTTATGGCCGATTAACCCAAAAATTACTCGTTCCCATCTACATGTCAATATTAACATCCATGACTAATTTCGATGTTCAGACAAACAGTAGGACCTGTAGCCCATGCTGATGGATTGAATTTTGAAATCCAAGATGGCCACTGGCAGCCATGTTTTTTTCCGAATGACCCCAAAATGACTCGTTCCCATCTACATCTGAATGTCAACAGCTATGACAAATTTTATAATGATCCAATCAAAGGTACGACCTGTAGCCTGTGCTAAAGGAAATTGTTGACGAATCACACACACACAACGGATACCAAGCCATGGCAATAGCTCAAACTTTACAAAGTAAAGTTGAGCTAATAATACCATATAGCATAACCAAACCTTTCTTTGTACTCATTATGGACATGCATGCAAGCACACAACATTGAAATTTTACTGCGTGACTCGGTACGGAAGTATCAGTGAAGACAGCATAGATACCCAGTTTGCTTTTATTTAGTTTGTTGCCAATTCATAATTAATGATTGACAGCTCCATGGCTTTTTATCAAAGGCTGTCCAGGCACTCACTAGATGAATATTGAATTCTGGTGATCAGATAATAAATATCAACATGGCTAAGTGCTACCACATTAGTGTAAACATGTAATCATAGTAATGATATAGACTCAATGTGATTATTTGTTTTTGAACCTTCTGGTTTTGGTCCTCAATCGCTAAACAATATGAGAGGAAGTTGGAAAATTTAAACAGTAGATTTCCATAGACATACTAGTACTGATACATGTATAACCAAGTTGTTTTGAAATAAACTGACAATGGATTACAAGGGATATACTGATAAAAAGAACAACTTATCCAACAACATTTTATTAATTTATGCAAATGAGTATTTACAATTAACAGTTGTGATAATTATAACAATCAGGTGCTTGCAGTCAAGCTCAGTAGAACAAGCACATGCAAATGTGAAGAGAGCACTCAAATGAAAACGGCAGTGACTTCTCCCTTGTACATATAACAGAATATGATGAATAAGCATGAGGTGACCAATGACTACCGACATTCCTTAAATCTCCCATTATTACTACTGCATGTCTTATCCTATCTCTTCACCCAATGCTCTAGACACTGTGAACTATGTGACAAAATGTTGTTGAAGCAATGTTAATTTGATCAAATATGCAGACAAAAATACACCTATGCCATTGTTTTACCATATGGCTGAATATGATAAGAGATAGTGGAAACTAAAACTAACAATTTGTCAAGTGAATAACAAACTCGTGATCTATGCAATAAGTTGATCTGATGTATTGATGGGTATGAGGTGGCATTTAAAGTAGCCCGAGATGTTTGCGGTTAACTTAAAGCTCAGTATTTATTTGCCTTTGCGTTGTCCTCCTTGACACAGGAGAAAGAGGACAGTAATAAAATTTACAAATTGATACAAATAGCATATAGACAGAAAGAAGAATTAGATAAATAGGGAATTAATCATAGTTTTAAAATGAATGAGGAATGAAACAAGAATGCAATAGTTTGGACAGACCAAATGAAGTTAACCCTTCCATGACTGGAGCTTCGTGAAATTTTGCGAAAACCCTGTGCCAATGATTTCTCTTATATATGCGAGTCTATCATAAAGAGCCTCACATATATAAGAGAATATATTGGCCTAACAATATTTACCTTGACCTTGTAAGCCAGAACATCCTCTTATATATGCATGCGAGGCTCAAAATATATGAGAATGCACTGGCACAGGATCTTTAATGCTGCATCAGCGCAGCTCCTGTCATGAAAGGGTTAATGATCAGGAATACTGCTATAATCCACATATTGTTTCGTTTACATTGACAATAAGATGAATATTTTGATGGGAACTGATCTATAAATTATAATAATTCTTCACAAATTGATATATTGAGTACTGATCTGCTGTTATTGTTATCATAGGTTTTGCAAGTATCGGTAGAATCTACAATCATCATCTGAAGTCCTCATATGAACAAAATTAGATATCTTTCTCTAAAAATCAGTATGGAAGGTATCAACTACGAATAGGTTTTCAACGATGAATGACAACTGTAAACAACCATCTGTCTGTCACAGACAATTAATCATGGATATCTGAAAACTCCTGTGATAAACTTCAAACATTCTGATTGAAATCATGTGCTCGTGGTTACTTCTATTGACTCAGCCCCGTCAGGATGATGCAACTTGTGATAGCGGTTCTTCTAAATAGGATGCAAGAGCCTCAACCTGCAAACAGATGAATAATCATGTAACGACCCTCCATTTGTCTTGTAAAATGAGAGGGCCACACAAGTTGATTAGCCATTTGTATGGATTCTACCATTCAGCTATAATAGTATACATTGGAATGGTTATTCATTTGGTGTTCTGGTAATAAAAGCAGACAACAGACAGACGAAAAGATAATACAAGGATAGGATTCTTCTTCACTGATGGGAAATGTTCAGATAATAAGATCTAATAAGAATTTATTATCTGAACATTTCCTAAGGGAACTACTCATCAATGAGTATTTAGTGTAGAAAGGGTTAGATCTGGAACCTTTAATCTTTTAGTCTCAAGCTGTCTTGATTTAAAGTTTTTTATTTTATCATATCTTTGGCATTGGGTGCACTCCTAGTGATGTTGTCACCACCTATAGTGTGTGCTGCGCACATGGGCCTGTAACGCGCTCCACTGCCCGCCCCCCCCCCCCTTTGCACTGCTCATATATGCCAAAACTATATATGTGCCTGCTTTATGTTAATAGTATCATATATAGGACAAGGGGAACATTAGAAATCCCCCGTTTTACCATCGCTCGGAAAATTTAGCCCATTTATTCGAGCAATGGTATCGATGTCACGACAGACGTGTCGGCGAAGGATTCCTCTTTCAATTAATACTGCAAGCGTAATCCATTTCTATCCATAGCATTTAATAAAATTTTGACCACCGAATATTGTCTCCAGAGCGTAAAAATCCAGATTGAAATGGCTCAAGAAACATGTTGGATAGATTCTCCGAAATTCACCGATGATGGGACCATCCAGCTTATTATAGTTAAAAATCGATCAACATTCAGCTAACAAATCTAGCACCCAGTGATGTTTTGTTGGCAAATAATTTATTTACTTATACAAATCAACATATCATCATAATCTATTTTAATAATGAAGAAATCACAGGGTAATTCTGAACTATTTCCTATTTTTTTCTCTTCTGTTCGTGACCTCATTTACATAAATATTAAACAATAGCGACACCCATGCTTATTCTAGCCAATCAGTGCACTCATCGTCATATTCCAGGTTGGGTCATATGTGGATGAGGTCACAATGAGAGGGCGAAAAATAGGAAATATTTCATAATTACCCTTTGATTTCTTCATTATAAAAATAGATAATGACGATGTGTTGATTTGTATAAGTAAGTAAATTATAGCAGAAAATGTCAAAATCTCCTATCGCTCTCTCCATAACGTTCTTCAACGTACATGACGTCATGAAAAAGCAGGCCAGCGAGAGACGATGAAACAGTTTTCTTGGTTTCCCTTATGCTGAAGGCTCTAGACGTAAACATGTGATATTTTGGGTGGCTTTCTGACCAATCAAAGACGCTGTTTCTAACTGGAGGCAGCTGAGTCTATGTCTCGCTGTGTGGGATAGCATCCCTAAATTCACCCTCCGGGGACCTCATTCTGCAAATGACAGGCACACTAAACTCAGACTTGGCACTCGCATGCTTTTCAAACTTTTTGTCATGAGAAACGGCAAATTGCTTTGCATGGCCTATCTATTATTTGTTAAAGTTATTTTTTGTTATTGGAGAAATTATGAAGAATCATGGGATAAAACATTCACATAGAAAATAGATGAGTTTTAACATAATTGTTATAACTACCAATTTAAAGACTACAAATAACTTTTTCTTAAATTTTCTGTGAATAAAACAGACAAAACTGAAGGTTTTATTTTTATTACTTTGTTTACAGTTTTTTTTTACTCCAAGGTAGGCTAGGAGGTAAAACAAATTAAAATAAAATAGGTATAATTTTTTTTTAATTTTAATTGTCAAAAATTAGGGTGGGAGAAATAAAATATTTGCTATATAATAATTTCCTCTTCTAAAACAGAAGCCACCAGAACACTATGACTACGCTTTGCCCATCTACACTTGCAATTAAATGTAGTGTTTGAACTTAGGGCAGATAATTACAAATATTTAAACATATATTTAATATAAATGGTAACATTGCAGCTGATGGAGAGCATATGACAATATAATGCTCTATATATTGTGAGTGTTAGTGGCAGCTGCAACTACAATTTATCATTTCATTGTGTAAACAATTGGTAAATATAACGAGAGGCCGATCACGATCGGCAGATGTTTAACCCATACCTTGGTGATAGTGATTAGCTATTTTCAGCTTGGAATCTAAAATCCATAACATTCAATGTTAATCTTCAAAGATTAGAATTTTTTTTTTTAAATAGGCCCATAACTCTGTTAAAAAAATCGGATCAAACCCATATTCAAATTCTATCTGTATTTTGGGCTGAGAAACTCACATACCAAATTTGATTTCAGATATATTTTTTTTGAGTTCCGATCGAATAAAAAAATGTTTGAGTTATCACATCATGCGTATAGTGTCTACCAACAGACGGACGGATGACGAGTGGTCAATCCAGATGTCGACAATACATGTATGTGTACCATACTATGGTATGGGTAAACATAAAAATAACTAGAGGTGTGACTGTCCCAATGGGACTACGGATACCCCCCTGTTTTTAAAATACTAAGATGTTTCACATGTCAGTAAACATTTAGTTAAAATAATAAAATAACAGTTCCCATTGCAGGTGTACAACCATAACCCTAATCTTAAACCTATTGACCAAAATATGTAGGAATAAAAGCTTGGACAAAATTATGTATGTTGCGAAAAATGGGAATAACTCCACACAAAAAATGTCGGACAGACGTCATAATCGCAGGTGCACAGGTTCCCATGGTACTAAATATCAGTGCCAAGATTAAAAAACATTGACCAAAAAATGTAGGAATAAAAGCTCGGACAAAATTATGCATGTTGCAAAAAAAGTTTCTAAGTCGAAAAAGGGGGATAACTCCACCAAAAAATGTCGGACAGACGTCATAATCGCAGGTGCACAAGTTCCCATGGTACTAAATATCTGTGCCACGTTTAAAAAAAATTGACCAAAAAATGTAGGAATAAAAGCTCGGACAAAAGTATACATGTTGCGAACATTTTCCAAGTCGAAAAAGGGGGGGAAATTGATAAAAAAACGACTGAGAAAAACTCTGGACAAATTTGTGTCCACGGACGGACGACGGACGGACGACGAACGGACGGACGGACAGACGGACAAGCTGACTCCAGTATACCCCCCCCTAACTTCGTTGCGGGGGGTATAAAAATAAACTAGAGGTGTGACTGTCCCAATGGGACTATGGATACCCCCCTGTTTTTAAAATACTAAGATGTTTCACATGTCAGTAAACATTTAGTTAAAATAATAAAATAACAGTTCCCATTGCAGGTGTACAACCATAACCCTAATCTTAAACCTTTTGACCGAAAAATGTAGGAATAAAAGCTTGGACAAAATTATGTATGTTGCGAAAAAAATTCTAAGTCGAAAAAGGGGATAACTCCACACAAAAAATGTCGGACAGACGTCATAATCGCAGGTGCACAGGTTCCCATGGTACTAAATATCAGTGCCAAGATTAAAATACATTGACCGAAAAATGTAGGAATAAAAGCTCGGACAAAAGTATACATGTTGCGAAAAAATTCTAAGTCGAAAAAGGGGGGATAACTCCACCAAAAAAAGTCCGACAGACGTCATAATCACAGGTGCACAGGTTCCCATGGTGGTTGATGTCTGTGCCAAGTTTCACAGAAATTGATAAAAAAACGACTGAGAAAAACTCCGGACAAATTTGTGTCCATGGACGGACGACAGACAGACAAGCTGACTCCAGTATACCCCCCTAACTTCGTTGCGGGGGGTATAATTAATCAATCAATAGGGGCTGAGTGTGTGAAAATAAACCAATATAAAATGAGACATATCAGATGAAAGAGTCAGGAATGTTGAGAATTTTTAATTTTTAACTACAGAAATCCATGCAAGTAAATGAGGAGAAACCTGGAAATATAATTTAGAAGAATGATTAATTAAAAAATATAATGAGAACATCCCTACAGATGAACAATAGACTATTCCAATTAAAACTTTTAGAACTGAATGGGAGAGTCCATTGAATCATGAATGGGTTACAGCTTCATTGCTATGTGGTATATATGGTGGCTAAAAATAACTCTAATTCAATAAGACAACATTAACACTGGTCTCTCTATTGCAGTTAAGCTTGTATTACTGGTAATTAATTGTAAGCTACTTCCAAGGGTTATCAAACCTGAAATCTGTTCAATTCTTAGTTGAAAAATCAGATCTAACCCATATTCAAATTCGATCTGTATTTTGAGTTGATAAACTCACATACCAAATTTGGTTCCAATCAGATAAAAAATGTTTGAGTTATGGCAGAATGAGTGAATTCATAACTCCGTTAAAAAAAATCAGATCAAACCCATATTCGAACTCGATCTGTATTTTGTGCTGAGAAACTCATATACCAAATTTGGTTCCAATCAGATAACAAATGTTTGAGTTATGGCAGAATGAGTGAATTCTAAGTCGAAAAAGGGCCATAACTCTGTTAAAAGACCTCAGATCAAAACCATATTTGAATTCCATCTGTATTTTGGCCCGAGAAACCCATATAAAAAATTTGGTTCTGACGGATAGAAAATGTTTGAGTTATCGCATTTTGCATAAAGTGTCTACGGACGTACCAACATTTGGGGAGATATGTGGCTATTGAGTTATGTGGCTAAAATATTTATGTGGCTACAAAATTTATGTGGCTATCAAGTAGTGGATAAACTTTTATGTGGCTATCAAGTAGTTTATAGTGATACAATTTCTGATTGTGGAGTCAGAACATGTAGGAACAAGAGGTGTGCACTCGAGTGCTAGCATACCCCCACCGTGGCAAATTCAACCCGCATTATCCGTAAACCCAACAAAAAAGATTTTTAACTTTAAAGAAAAATTTGGATTAATAATTTTGATATTGGTTCATATTTGTTCGAATGATTGCAGAAACCCAAAAAAGGATAGAAAATGAAACGCAACCTTAACATCTAAGATGGCTTTTGTCGAGTGTGATAGCATAAAAAAAAAAGGAAGTTTAAAATATCTACGATCAAAACTGTAGGAGGAGTTGATTACACCATGAAGGTACCCTCATACAGAAAAACAGAAAATTATAAAAAAAATTCAAAGTCGAAAGGCCCATAACTTTGGGAAAAATCATTGGATCAAACTCAAATTCGAACTTGACCTGTATTTTGATATGAACAACCCACAAAAAAACGGAATTTTAAATTGAACAGTCCAAACTTTAGTTATCATCTGGAAACCAAAACAAAAAGAAGAAAAGATCAAACTCAAATTCGAACTCAACCTGTATCTTGATATGACTGATCTACAAAAAAACGGTATTTGCAATTAAAGGATCCAAACTTGAGATATCATCCGGAAACCGAAAAAGTGAGAAATTTTCTAAGTCGAAAATGAGGCGTAAAAAAAGTCGGACTGAACCGCAATTAGCATCATGCGGAGAGGCAGTCCTAAGGAGATTGCATACAAAAAATTATTGAAATTGATTCATAGTTGTTTGAGTTATGAGGTCGGACGGACGGAAGGTGCGACGGACGGACGGACACACAGAGGGAGAAAGCGTGACGGACAGATGCAGTCAATCCAGTATACCCCCCATTTTCTTCGAAAGTGGGGGTATAATTATAGCAGAAGTAGCTGATTGAAACCCAAAAACTTGTATACAGCAACTAGGACAGTTGAATAGGAGAAACTGACAGGTCCGTGATTGGGTGACTAGTCATATAACTGTCCGAATGCCTCCTATTGACAGATCATGGATGTCTAATTCTATGGACTTTTTGTTTCCAACTATTGAGTAGATAATTTTTTAGGGTTGATCTCAACGCTGTTATGCGGCTAGCCACGTAATGGAAATTGGCCACCAAACTATCCATTTTTCTTAAAATTGGCCACATAAACATCAGATGTAAGCATGGACAGATGGACGGATGGACGGACGAATGACGAGTGGTCAATCCGGACGTTGACACTATGTGTACCATACTATGGTATGGGTACACATAAAAAGCATTTCCCGTGGTTCGTATCAGCGGTGGGCCATATAAGCCAGGGTCTGAAACAGCTGGTGGTGAATAAAAGCCAGGGTCCCTATCAGCCAGGGTCCCTATCAGCCAGGATCCATATCAGTCAGATTGAATCTCAGTTTCAGTGGGGTTATGGAATAATCACAGAAAATGATACGCATGCACCAGAGTTCATCAAATTCACTGAATATTTAATTGGGCAAGTATATCATCAATCAGGCTAACAAACATACAGCACCTTTGACTTGAGCATCCCAAATCCAACAATGTCTTTTGCACACATACACAGCAACAGATTAGCTACCCTGGTTATCGCCACTTTCCCTAGCTGAAAATAATATGTAAAGATCATTATACAGTAATGCTCTAAATAATTGACCCCTTAACCACAGCAGAATTATGGGTAATTTTTCAGGAGTTAGTCGGAAATATGGCTTGTTGCCATTCATCGGAAAGCTCTCGGGGAGACTAAATCCTGAAAAATTACCCATAATTCTGCTGTGGTTAAGGGGTCGATTATTTAGAGCATTACTGTAGCACACCTCTGTTGTTTAAATAATGTGGATATTTTTCATATTCATACATTTCTTTGGATTGCAGAAATGATTGTGCTCATTATTTGTGAACTGATTGAGCAGTTTTAACTGAGCAGTCGTTCATTGCATGGCAGTCGTTTCACACCTACTATAACTAATGATTAGCCAGCCAATCACAACTGCTCAATCTTATCACAAATATACGAGCACATCTCTAAGCTCCAAAGAAAGGTGTGATTATGGAAAATATATCAACAATCTGGACTGTCGTCTGGTGCATAGCCCCCATGTGGCATACCACCTAGTGTGAGCATACCATACCTATAACCTATGACTGAAATACTCAGGCAGAAGGACCCAAAATTCTACATTTTCAGATAAACAAAGATGAATAACTCTAGAACTGAAAACCCAAACAAAACGAATGTCCTCATAGTAGGGACATACCGGTAGCTGGAGGTTCTTCAATGAATGAGGGTCTACACATTGAAATTTCTGATTGCACACCACTGACAAATCTCTAAACTCCTACCCTTTTAAATAAAGACAAACAGCCCACAGTCCTAAGTTCACAAAATGTCTTTTGCACATCCTTCTTAGGTGGGAATTTTACAACTGGTACTTCAAGCTCTCCAACTTTTGGAAATTTAAAACCTGACATCTCCATGTATAGGAATCTATATATCATCTTGTTGTTTCAAACATGGTATATTTTCAGAGTTGAAGTGAATTTATTTTCCTCAAAAGTAGTAAAATATTTTAGGGAAGGGTAATCCCCCATGCTGCCACCACTGATAATTTTTCCATGAAATTATCAGCATATTTAATCAACACCTCATTAGCAGACGAAAAGAGTTAACAGCATATATGTACATAATATTGTAATACATCTATAACTGATAATTTATCAAAAATACGAATGATCACAGGAATCCATATATCAGTACATGTACCCAACTTTAAAAGCTTAAAAGCTCAAATAATTTGGCTTAACAAATTCACTGCCGACAACCATTCAATTATTTGCAAAAAAGTATGAGATAACTCGTAGTCGGCAGTGGACATGTTAAGAAGGGATTAAAGTATTTGGGGTGGGTGGGGTAGTTTTAAATCTCACAGCTCTGCCCCATTTCACATCTTCCAAGGACCTCTCACTATGAGATCCAGTGGTTTAGTGATTTCAGAGGATGTTTAAGAGTTTAAGCCAACTCATTGGAAGTAAATGTGTTAAATCTGTATCTTTGCCACTTTTAGCCCGATATTCAAATAAATGAAAATAGATCATATGGGTACAGATACTTCTAAAGAGAAATTAGAATTTGTTGACAAACCCGATTGTTTAAAATAACATGAGATTCCACCTCATATTTAACCCTTTCATGGCTGGAGCTTCCTGTAATTTTGCGAACATTTCCATGTGCAAATGCATTCTATGATATATGCAACTGCAATGTAGGGAACCTCGCATATATAAGAGAATGCATTGGCCTAAACAATATTTACCTTGACATTGTATGCCAGTGCATTCTCTTTTATATGCGAGGCTCCCTATGCAAGACTCGCATATATAAGAGAATGCACTGGCACATGATCTTTAATCCTGCACCAGTGCAGCTCCCATCATGAAAAGGTTAAACTGAAATTTAATGATACGCCATTCACCCAAGTTGTTATTTGTTTATCAAACATGACAGATAAGATTTGCTGATCTGTGTAATATAAGACATGATTATTGTTACAGTGCAAGAGTAAGTGCTTAATAACAGGGGTGGTTTTTTTTTCAAAATTTATAAATTTAAAAAAAATTGTAAATTGAGCAAGGAGTTCAATAACAAAAATGTTTGTTTGTTTTTTTAAATTTATATATTTTGTTAAATTGTAATGTTTTTGGTTTTTGTTCATTAAATTGAGGAGTTAAGGAGTTAATTGAGGAGTTGGCATAAGAGGTATAACTCTTGAATGGAGAAAGCAAACAATATAACATAATTTGAAAGTCCTCCTGATGCAAAACCTCCATACCAAATTTCAACAGAATCCAATAACCCATGGCTGAAATATATGAGCGGACGGACGGAAATCCAACATTTTCAGATAAACAAAGACAAATAACTATTGAACAGAAATTTGAACAATATCAACGAAAGCTCTTTTGAAAGCCCTCCTGGTGCCAAACCTGCATACCAAATTGCATAGAAATCCAATAACCCATGGTTGATATATATGGGCGGACAGACGGAAATCCAACATTTTCAGGTAACAAAGAGGGATACACGTACCTCTTGAACGGAAAATGTGAACAACGTCAATGAACCCTCTTTTGAAAGCCATCCAGGGTATCTTACGAAATTGGAAACAAAGCATTGTGACTATATCTTATATGTGGACATGGTTGATTGATCAGTATTGATCTGTTATTATACATGTAGCTAACAAATTGACAGCTGGATTTGTTGATTTTTATAGGTGAACAATGTCTCCATAGCATGGATGATTGGACTTTGATTGGCTCATGTCACCTGTAGTACCAGGTCCTATCTTTCAAAAATTGTCAACCTCAAAATCATACTGGACAAAGTTACACGTTAAAATGCAACCAGTATCCACATGTAAAACAAGAGATGGACTGTCGTCCGGTGCATACCCCCTCGTGGCATACCGCCTAGTGTGGGCACATCTATAACTTATGATGGCTATACTCAGACATATGGACCCAGAAATCAGCATTTTCATATAAACAAAGATGAATAACTATAGAACAAAAAAAACAAACAAACATTTGAATGTGCCATTAAATGTCCTCATAGTGGTGAACATCCATACAAAATTTCATTGAGATCCGAGCATTACTGTTCAAGTTATGAGCTGAACAGACATCGGATGGATCAAACAGCCAACATTTCCAGATAAACAAAGATGAATTACTCTAGAATGGAAAAGCAGAACAGAACAATGGAACCCCCTATTGAATGTCCTCATAGCAGTGAACATCTATACCAAATTCCATTGAGATCCCAGCACAACTGTTGAAGTTACGACATGAACAGACACCAGGCAGACCAAAAAGCCAACATTTCCAGATGAACAAAGATGAATAACTCTAGAATGGAAAAGCGGAACAAAACGATGGAACCCTCTTTTTAATGTCCTCATAGTAGTGAACATCCATACCAAATCCCATTGAGATCCCAGTACAACTGTTGAAGTTACGACATGAACAGACACCAGATGGACCAAAAATCCAACATTTCAAGATAAACAAAGATGAATAACTCTAGAATGGAAAATCCGAACAAAACGATGGAACCCTCTATTTAATGTCCTCATAGTTGTGAACATCCACACCAAATTTGGTTGAGATCCCAGCACAACTGTTGAAGTTACGACATGCACGGACACCAGACCGACCAAAAAGCCACTATTTCCAGATAAACAAAGATGAATAACTCTAGAATGGAAAATCCAAACAAAACGATGGAACCCTCTATTTAATGTCCTCATAATACTGACCATCCATACCTAATTTCATTGAGACCCGAGCACTACTGTTCAAGTTATGACATGAACAGACATCAGACAGACGGACTCACGGACGCACGGCTCGACAGGTGCAAAACAGTATACCCCCTTTTTTTTTTTAAAGGGGGTATAATTACATAAGGGCTGTATACATATGTGGCTATTTAGAGTGCATTGCAAGATAATTTTTCAACAATATTGCGCTTGTGTGAAATGAGGGGTAAAACTTTTCCAATTATTGTCTATTTAAATTACATATAGACAGGGAACTATTGCAGCGTGACAAGTACATGTACATGTGTATATGTAAACATGTAAATGGGACTGTGCACTAGACATTATTAACGAACCAATTTTTAACCCTGTGGATTTGAATTTCAGGAGTTGTTGCTCTGTTCGCTAAACTAAGCAATTTATTCATATAAAGGTGGACCAGACGACTTTGGACTGGCCTAGGCATGATAACTGGACCTCAGAGTACCGCCTTGTTAGTGGACAGGACTGCATCCCTAGTATCAAGCATAAATGAGTACACTGTTCACATAGGCATTAATCTGTGTACCGTGCAGGGGAATGATGTGCATGAGGGAAAATACGGACCAGGGGAAAAGAACCCTAAAAGTGACCCACTGCTCCTTCAGCGGAAACCCTGCCTTATAAGAACAAATGTGCAACCGATTTTTGATGACCTATATATATATATGCTATGCACCGGTGTCTAGCCATTTCGATTGATCATTCAAGATTTTATATCGACTTTGGCCTCCAGATTCTATATCAGATGTCGAATCTGTCAAAGTGACTATTCATAGGACCCTACTCTTACCTCATTATCTGCCAGCACCAAATCAAGCTTGTCCTCACTGAATGTCAGTGAACCACTTCTGAGGTAGGAAGACCAGATGTTACAAACTATAGCAGCAGTAATGGCAGCATCCTGGTCACCATAGCCTGCATAGGCAAGCAACACACCCTCATTGTTAAGGAGTCTGCAGGAAGAAAATGAAGCATATAACTAGTGCTTTCGGTGCTTCAAACTGATATTTCAGCATTCTGGTACTAACACACCCATTTGAAGAGTGTATAATTTAACTACATGTTTTAATCGTAGTAAGCTATCTAATGTAAAAGTATTTTGGCCTTTCATCCGCATGGTTATTTAAATCATTGGACACCATTTGTCTGCCGTATCCTACTATTTTCACGATGTTTTTAACTCTTATTGTGGGAAGTTGTGGGACATTGGGTGCTGTTGAAGTTGGTTAGTCGACTAACCATTTCAACACTATAGAGCGTCTTCGACAATAAATGTCACATTGCTCGGAAGAGCATTCGAGCATACCCAATTATTTATAAATGTCTGTGAATGACAAGGACATTGCCCGCGCAGATTACAAATATCATTAAAACTTGTATGTCAGATTGTAGGTCAATTTGTATAAAGCTTGTTGTCGAATCACTTTCATATCATCAATGTTAATATTTGGTTTGTAATATATAATGACCAATATGGAATAAATACTGTTTACACTAAACTATGAAAGTGTCATTGACACTGTAGCTCAACTTGGAAAGGGAATAATTTAATGTATTACAGTCAATGGAGCGATTAGGAATGTGGAAAGTTGAATATCTAATACTAGTTTATAGACATGAAGAGAAAAGTAAAATCCAAGATGGCTGCTGACGGCCATGTTTTCAGCCGAATGACCTCAAAATGAGTCGCTCCCATCTACATGTCATCGTTAACATCAATGACAAATTTTATGACGATCAGACTAAAGGTACGACATGTAGCCCGTGCTAAAGAATTTAGTCATACAAAGAGTAAAATCCAAGATGGCTGCTGGCGGCCATGTTTTCGGCCGAATGACCCCAAAATGAGTCGTTCCCATCTACATGTCATTGTTAACATCCATGACAAATTTTATGATGATCAGACTAAAGGTACGACCTGTAGCCCATGCTAAAGAATTTAGTCATACAAAGCGTAAAATCCAAGATGGCTGCTGGCGGCCATGTTTTTTTGCCAAATGACCCCAAAATTACTCGTTCCCATCTACATGTCAATATTAACATCCATGACAAATTTCATGATGATCAGACGAACAGTACGACCTGTGGCCCGTGCTAATGGATTAAATTTTGAAATCCAAGATGGCCGCTGGCGGCCATGTTTTTTGTCCGAATGACCCCAAAATGACTCGTTCCCATTTACATTCCAATTTCAACAGCCATGACAAATTTTATGATGATCAGACTAAAGGTACGACCTGTAGCCCGTGCTAAAGGATTTAGTCATACAAAGAGTAAAATCCAAGATGGCTGCTGGCGGCCATGTTTTTTGGCCGAATGACCCCAAAATGACTCGTTCCCATCTACATGTCATTGTTAACATTCATGACAAATTTTATGATGATCAGACTAAAGGTACAACCTGTAGCCTGTGCTAAAGGATTTAGTCATACAAAGAGTAAAATCCAAGATGGCTGCTGGCGACCATGTTTTTTGCCGATTGACCCCAAAATTACTCGTTCCCATCTACATGTCATTGTTAACATCCATGACAAATTTTATGATGATCAGACTAAAGGTACGACCTGTAGCCCGTGCTAAAGAATTTAGTCATACAAATAGTAAAATCCAAGATGGCTGCTGGCGGCCATGTTTTTTTGCCAAATGACCCCAAAATTACTTGTTCCCATCTACATGTCAATATTAACATCCATGACAAATTTCATGATGATCAGACGAACAGTACGAACTGTGGCCCGTGCTAATGGATTAAATTTTTAAATCCAAGATGGCTGCTGGCGGCCATGTTTTTTGTCTGAATGACCCCAAAATGACTCGTTCCCATCTACATTCCAATTTCAACAGCCATGACAAATTTTATGATGATCAGACTAAATGTACGACCTGTAGCCCGTGCTAAAGGATTTAGTCATACAAAGAGTAAAATCCAATATGGCTGCTGGCGGCCATGTTTTTTGTCCGAATGACCCCAAAATGACTCGTTCCCATCTACATTCCAATATCAACAGCCATGACAAATTTTATGATGATCAGACTAAAAGTAGGACCTGTAGCCCGTGCTAAAGGATTTAGTCATACAAAGAGTAAAATCCAAGATGGCTGCTGGCGACCATGATTTTTGGCCGAATGACCCCAAAATTACTCGTTCCCATCTACATGTCAATATTAATATCCATGACAAACAGTACGGCCTGTAAGCCCATGCTAATGGATTGAATTTTTAAATCCAAGATGGCCACTGGCGGCCATGTTTATTTTCCGAATGACCCCAAAATTAATCATTCTGGTCTAAATGTTATGACAAAACAGCTATGACAAATTTCATAATGATCCGACCAAAGGTACGACCTGTAGCCTGCGTTGTTGACGCCTTACGTACACACGCACACACGGACGACAAAGCCATGGCAATAGCTCAAACTTTACAAAGTAAAGTTGAGCTAATAATGATGCGATATTCAACCATAGTTCTTTATTATACAGGTAGGCCAAAATACGATAACCTAAATATTTTGTGCTTTAGGTTAGAAGGAATATTTTCCATAGGCCTCTCAGTGTTAACATTTGGCCACGCCCACTCTAAATTTGAGAGTTCCAAAGTGCACAATGCATAAGTTCGTGAAGATCAACCCTTCCGACTTATTTTGCCACGTAGGCTTTGGAGTACTTTTAGAGCCATACCTTTTTCAACAAACATTTTCCATTCTACCCCACTTTTTGCACAAAATTTGAAAGGCTGTCAAAAGCCAATACCCAGCAATAATCTCCCGCCATTGTTTGGACATGAACACATATCAAACTAGGGAAAACCTACAATTTTACATGCCATGGGTATTAAATTTCTTGAATTTTAAATTTATTTGGAAATACACCAGAATCTTTTTAACTCGTATAAACTATAATTTGAGATACCAATTATAAATATGTAAAAACAAAAGGGACGTAATTCTACTTAAGCCTATTTAGTTTAGTGTTGAAATGATTAGGGGTTTTCAGAAGTTGAATAGTAGACAGGAGAAGGCGATTACAAGTCGATTAGTCGAACCCCATCTCCTGGTGACATGATTGACAATGGAATCTCATTTCAAATGATATTTTGAAAACTGTTATTCGTAATTTTATGACTGATTATTTCACAAATATGTCTTAATGGTATTTGTCACAACTTAATGGTATTTGTCAAAAGAAATCCAGTCAAAAATTAAAATAATATGCTTGACGAATGTAACTATTAATCTATATGAATAAAAAGTAGAGAAGGTGAACATGCTGTTAAGAAACTAACTCCGAACAAAATCCAGAACCGGTGACTGGTGCTAGAACTTCTAAAGAAGGTTCGTTTGATAAAAAGTTCTGAGTCGATGACTTAGGTAGCAACTTGAACAAGACCCATAGAAGGATCAGCAAATAATACAGAAAATAATAAGTTAGTATTCAGGCAATATGCCATATGGAGGAATCGCAGAAAATTTCAAACAAATCGACCTTACCACTTCATAGAAAACATCGTCTGAACTACGCACACTTTTAAATATTTACTTCTTGATTCGGACGCAACTATCTGCAACAAACTAATAAAAAAAATTCGCCATCGAGAGTACCTATTTAATTAATTTATAAGAATGATGGTGGTTGTTGTCAATCTGGATATAATATTTATAAAATTTACTGCTTTGAGCAAGATTATTCTCTATTTCTATTTGATCACACTACAGGAGTGTTTCACATCACTTTAACCCTTTGAACCCGAGAGACTGGAATACCGGTCCAATCCTTATATTCCTATATCCCGGGAGACCGGAATACCGGTCCGTTAATCATAAGAAATTTGACACGAAATTACAGCACAATAAACGCACATATCAACTAGTATTGTACTTATACTTTCCACACATGCGTATCATGTTAACCATGTGACTTTGACAGACAAACTGGTGACAGAGGGTCTGTTTCTTTGTGCATGCGCAAAGGCCTATTAACTAGAATTGTGCATCTACTTTGCACGAATGAGTCACATGTTCATACCTCTGACTTTAGCAGCCAAATTGGTGACAGAGGTGCATTTTGAGAAACGCTTTTTTATCGTAGGCAAAGGATAAGAATTTTGTTATAAATATATAGCGAGACCAAAGGAAGCCGCAATATAATCTACATGTATATTGAACGTGGATAGAATGTCTTGTTGAGATACCTTGTGCCATATTTCTCCACACACTAGTGATGCCCTAAATAATCGACTCCTTAACCTGTTAACCACAGCATAATTATGGGTAATTTTTCAGGATTTAGTCGGAAAAATCACTTGTTGCCATTCATCGGAAAGCTCTTTCCTATGAATGGCAACAACTGAAGAAGCCATATTTCCCATATCTTTAATAGAGTAATTGATCTAATTAATTTAAGGACTTTGCTAACCCAATTTTCCCCAAATGTGATGGAGTCAAAATAAAGGTTTATGTTCACTTTTGTTTGTAATCACAGTAACCAATCCCATGAATGCAACATTTTAAGAGTATAATTCATGGTGGAATATGTTAGAAATACTAAATGTGAAAATTATAGAGGTTTTTAAAATCTATTTTTTCGAACCCAAAATCAATAAACACCAAGTCCATATCAAAGAATAAAATATGGCAATGTGTACTGAACACTGTGAAGAATGATGAACAATAAAATGATATTTATATTTATCAAGCATTCTTTGATAAAATCACTAAGAACCAATTGTTTACAAATAATTTAGAAACTTGCAGGTGACAGTTAAGTGTTAATATCTGTGGACAGTGGTGTGTTGTGAATCTCTTGACAAAAGAACTGTGTAATCCCCAATCTGGTGGTACCCCATAGCCCATAAACTAGGTCACCAATCAGCCTGAATAGGATATAATATTCTCATGGTTCAGCACCTGCTGGTCATAATCCCAGCTGGATTGAGTGAACATTAACTTGACCCATCAAATTCAGTTCCCAAATAGCTTTTCTGAGGAATGAAATCTACCGTTGTAAACAACTGTTCCCAAGCCAAAAGTCTTAATAAAACTGAGGAAACGTGAGTATATCTTTATTGTTCATCATTCTTCACAGTGTTCAGTACACATACCCATATCTTTTTCTTAGATATGATCTTTGTGTTTGTTGAATTTGGGTTCGAAAAAATAGATTTTAAAAACTTCTACAAATTTCACATTTTGAATTTCTAACATAATCTACCATGAATTATACTCTTCAAATGTTGCATCCATGGGTTTGATTACTGTGATTACTAGTACTAATAAAAGTGAACATAAACCTTTATTTTGGACTCCATTAAATTCGGGGAAAATTGGGTTAGCAAAGTGCAAGGACGCGGATCCCCACTATTGAAGATCCTCCCCGATTCCTGCCGACCCGATTCCGGTACCTTCGGGGGATCTTCAAATTCGGGGTTCCAGCTCGGTGAATGTTCTTTGCTGTTGTTTTTTGTTATTGTTGTGTGATTTATTTTACTTTACAGTAGCATGATCAACGGCGAATTAACAATTAATTAATTACTGAATTGATAATTAAATATAACAAATTATAAATCATATAAAATTTGTAGATTATAGTGTAATAATAATATTTTGTCTTCAATAAATTTGTTCGATTTGACATTTTGTTGTTGTTGTTATTTTGTTTAATACTTAATATTGTTGGGTTTTAATTTTGTATTATGTTATGTCAATCGTGATTTAATTCTTTTTAACAACATTCAGACGATTTAATTTATAATAAATTGATATAAACTTCACTGTCTTCAGCAAGTTTAGGTCAATATAGGTCGCTGAAACCAAAATAAATCAAGACCAAACGTTGCGATACAGACGTAATAAAACAAAATTAATCACACATAATAAAACAGACTTTGAAAAAAATTACACCAAGTGCTGAAAAAGGGAGTAATGTTAGCGAAGAATTAACTCAAAAGATAATTTCAATTTTCACTTAATCATCTCATCTCCTGGCCACCGCACTATCAAACATCAGCAGCTGATACTAGTACAGTGCTTAAAAATAGGTACGTACACCTTTCACATTTCAGTTCGGTCGTACGTGGTGTTTGTTTCTTCAATATGGCAAATCTGGTCATGATCAACTTGACATGTATGGATTAGAGTTATATCCCATAGTTATGTTCGGAGCACCGAGTAGAATACAGCCAAATGTCAAACCGAATAATGCCGAACACCTTTCGGTATGACTCGGGGGGGATCTTCAATAGTGGGGATCAGACAAATTGCTAGTGTAACAGAACGAGAGAGAGAAGTGTGGGAGTCGCACCGAAAGTTGGCAGCGCCCGGAATCCCAAGCCGGTCACCCATCCAATTACTAACCGGGCTTGACGTTGCTTAACTTCGGTGATCACACAAAGCGTCTAACGACCGTGACCAAGAGATCTAGACCTCTCGATCAGAGAAGTCATCGGCCTTCTATATTTACAACGCGACCGCTACACTAGCAAAGTCCTTAAATATACGATAATAGCATAGTGTGTTTTGAGATGTGTTTTATCAACTTCTGACGAGTTGAGATAAAAACACATCTCAAAACACACTATGCTATTGTTGTATTTATCTTATGCCAACCGACACTATCATTTTTGGGCAATAAGGAGAATCCCGTACAGAAAAGTTATCCCACTTTTCAAGTTCGGTAACTCTAAACATAATAAATACTCCGCCGGTGAATGTGGCGCTTTATTCTTCCCGCAGTTTGCTTGGCGGTAATTGTGAGATTGGTTTACGATTGTACATCAAATTTTTGATTTTTCTAGATCATATTTTGTTTACCGTTCTTCCCCCACTAAAACCCCCAGAAACAATCGAATGGTACTCGATTGGAATCGGTAAATCTCCACTGTATAAGATCCCATATACAGGAGGGATAACTCCAAATTCACGCAACACATGTTTTTCCTAAGTATTTTAACCGTATACATGTATATATATGATCATCTTACCAATAAAAACTAGTTTTTAAATATTTATTTTAACTTTTATCAATGTGAAAAAAGAGGGATATCCTGAACACAACAGAAAAGAACTTAATGTTAATTTTCGTTAGAATAACGTTGCGTTATTCTCTGGTGGAAATCGGTCAGAATTTACTGACGAACACCACGACATACCAAAACTATTTTAGAGTTGGGTTCATAAAAACTGTGTTCTCGCGCGTTGATTGAGTATGATGTTGTAGCGTAACTGTCGTTTATATAGAGTCAGAAATGTGCGTAGTTAGTATTTTCGTGACTTTAATTATTTGATATAGGAGATATAGCACAGTAGCAATGTTATATTTTTATGCCTCCGAAACATGCCGAGCATTGCCCTTTGAACATGCTTGGGACTATACAACACACCAGGCGCCTATTTTTAGAAGCAAATTTGATTTTTGAGACAGTGCACCGTCTCAAAAATCAAATTTTAAAGGGCAATGCTCGGCATGTTTCGGAGGCATACAAATACTGTGCAATATCTCCTAAAAATATACTTTTGAGACCTTAAAATGTGCATATAATGTCCTAAGTGCGACGTCAGAATACAGTGGCCAATCGAGCTTCCTTATTTAGGGTTGTTTCGGTGGCCGTGTGGTATTGACGTAGGACTTTGAGTCGCAAGGCGCGTTCGCCGTCGGGTCGGGGTTCGTATCCCACCCAATCCAAATTTTTTTAAATTATTTGGATCACGCTGAATGTTTGGGTTTTATCCAATAAACAATTGAATTGAAGTAATAAATTTTATTTAATTAAAAGTTAATTCTTTAATTAATTTCATACATTTGAATTTGAAACCAAAATTAAATACTAGCCTGAAACTTATACTTAAGTTATAGTTAGACTAGACTCCTGGTAAAAAAAAAGGCGCAATATATCGTCACTGCTTGAGTTAAATCAGGAGTCTAGTCTAACTATAAAGTATAAGTTGCAGGCTAGTATTTAATTTTGGTTTCAAATTCAAATGTATGAAATTAATTAAAGAATACCGGGTACTCTTTTAATGAAATAAAATGTATTAATTCAATTGTTTATTGGATAAAAGCCAAACATTCAGCGTGATCCAAATAATTAAAGTCACGAAAATACTAATTACACACATTTCGGACTCTATCTAAACGGCAGTTACGCTACAACATCATAATCAAATAACACGTGATATTGATAACACAGTTTTTATGAACCCAACTCAAAAATATTTTGGTATGTCGTGGTTTTCGTCAGTAAATTCTGACTGATTTCCCCCAGAGAATAACGCAAGTTATTCTAACGAAAATTAACATTAAGTTCTTTTCTGTTGTGTTCAGGATCATATCCCTCTTGATAAAAGTTAAAATAAATATTTAAAACCTAGTTTTTATTGGTAAGATGATCATATATATATACGGTTATTTAAAATACTTAGGAAAAATATGTGTTGCCTTGTGTGAATTTGGAGTTATCCCTCCTGTATCTGGGATCTTATGCAGTGGAGATTTACCGATTCCAATCGAGTATGGTACTATTCGACTGTTTCTGGGGGGTTTAGTGAGGGATGAACAGTAAACAAAATAACAAAATATGATCTAGAAAGATCAAAAATGTGATGTACAATCGTAAACCAATCTCACAATTACTGCCAAGCAAACTGCGGGAAGAATAAAGCGCCACATTCACCGGTGGAGTATTTATTATGTTCAGGGTTACCGAACTTGAAAAGTGGGATAACTTTTCTGTACGGGATTCTCCTTATTGCCATTTTTGGCCTGTGTTCAGATCATGTCAGAAAATTGAGAAATTGACAGGACCCTGAGGAGGGAAAAAAACATGCAGCCATCCGCATCATTCATAGCGATACTAATGGCAATTAAATTGAAAACTATATTTACAATGTGCACTGAACACCTCCAGTATTAGCTTGACTCAGAACCTGTGTCAATGCTTTTGGTTTCAACATCTTATTTTGGACAAATTCCTTCATTTATGAAACAGATTTTTACACCATGTTAACACGAAAATTGGTGACATAATGTTCTAAAATCACATGACCACTGTGAAGCAGCGAATCAGGAAGTAGGTTTCTGATTGGTCGAAATTGTAGATTTACTAAACGTGCCGAGTTCGTATGACTGTATCAGATGTAACTTGTAAGCAAATTTTTCCATCAAATGCTCGCTAATTACTGATAATAATGGCGGTGGATCCTAATAGATTACCAGAGGATGTTGTGGAATACTGTTTGTTCCCAAGGGTTCCTGATCTTCTACGGGGAAGAGAGAAGGAGACATTGTTATTTTTAGAAGATTTTCAAGACAAATGTTTAGCATTTGTGAGCTCATTTATTGTGGATCATATCTGGCAACACGAACCTTTTGCACTGGCACTTGTGACGAACAGAGGTAATATTTCCTCAATTTCATTTGTTACACAATTGCAAGATGAACACAATACTACTACTACTACTAGTATGATTAACAATATATAATGCCCGATAATGGGCCGATATAACATTCCTTTTCAAAGTTTCCATACCGGTATATCACATGTACTGATGTAGCTTTGGCTCTGGGAAGATTCGGCCTACATGTAGTCCACCAAAGTACAGAAAAGAACATATTTTATATTTGGACATTTACGACTGTTCTTACCCTTAACATTGGTTATCAATCACGAGCGTTTATTATCAGCTAAGAAGATATGTGGGAAAATTGGAACACAGACGTAATGACACAGCTAGGTCGCGTCATGGAGTGTAATATGGGATAGATGCCGTTGGCCTCAGATGACTCAAAGAGCCACTAATAATTAGCAATAAAGAGCATTTATTGTGAACTTAAAAGATAAAGTTGACTTAAACGGTGAGGCCTAACAAAAAAATACGTTTGTTTCCGCTAACGAGCTGAACAAAATTAGGGTAGGTAAGTAGGCTAGGCTTAACTTTTTTGTTTTGGTTAACTTTTTTTTTCTTCAGTAGCTTTAAAAATAACTGTATAATACTTGTCAATAACCCAAACTATGCACTTCTAAGCCCCAATCATGTTAACCCAGATGACAGAGGAACTATAAACTCCAATTCAATCTTACATATGCTTTAATATATACATATATACTAGTCTATATACTAATATAGTCTTTGATAATCCTAATATTTCCCATATGGTCTGGCGACAACTGGAGTCAGTCTAGCACCACTGCACTGCTCACATATTGGAGTGACCGATCTCTTAATGATGGCTTCAGAACACCACCTTCTCCTCCACATTCAGTGAAGGATCTAGGTATTTTTTTAGGACACCTGTTTTTGGGCAATGCTATGCCAAAGGCATAACCTGAAGGCCTGAGCGGAGGAAGGTTTGGGAGGGGTGACACCCCCCCCCCCCCCCCCCACTGATGGTGGGGGTTCTCACCCTGGAAAATTTGTGAAAATCCATTGCATTTAGAGCTAATCTAGGGCAGAGTCAGTATTTAGAATTTTACTGAGAGGTCAATTTGATCAAGTTTCTCAAGCATAACTTTGGAAATTTTTTATACCCCTTTTAAAACAAAAAGGGGGGTATACTGTTTTACACCTGTCCGTCCGTGCGATGTCTGTTCAAGTCATAACTTGAACAGTATAGTACTCGGATCTCAATGAAATTAGGTATATGGATGTTGAACACTACTATGAGGACATTAAATAGAGGGTTCCATCCAGGGGCGCCGGAAGCATCCAAGGGCAGGGGGGCAGAGCCTACAAAATGGGCACTTTTCTGCAAAAATGGGCATTTTCTCCGCAAACTCGGGAAAATAACCATATATTCATTGTGGCAAAAATCCCTATTTTAATGGTATTTGTCTGTTTTTATGGCCGTTTTGTGATAAAATTGGCAAAAAAATTAATATTCCTTGTGAAATTGGTGGTATTTGGACCAAAAAAGTCACATTTTTCTATAAAAACACGAGATTAAACACACAAAAAGCATTTTCTGTCTCCAGAAAAAGGGCAAGTCCTGCCCCCGCTCGCCCCCTTGGTCAAAGGCAGGGGGGTCAGCTGCCCCCTCTGCCCCCCCTCTTCCGGCGCCCCTGGTTCCATCGTTTTGTTCGGATTTTCCATTCTAGAGTGTTTCATCTTTGTTTATCTGGAAATGTTGGCTTTTTGGTCTGTCTGGGGTCTGTCCATGTCGTAACTTCAACAGTTGTGCTGGGATCTCAATGAAACTTGGTATGGATGTTCACTACTATGAGGACATTAAAAAACGGGTTCCATCGTTTTGTCTGAATTTTTCCATTCTAGACTTATACATGTACATCTTTGTTTATATGGAAATATTGGCTTTTTGGTCCCTCTCGTGTCTGTTCATGTCGTAACTTCAACAGTTGTGCTGGGATCTCAATGAAATTTGGTATGGATGTTCACTACTATGAGGACATTCAATAGAGGGTTCCACTGTTCTGTTCTGCTTTTCCATTCTAGAGTTATTCATCTTTGTTTATCTGGAAATGTTGGCTGTTTGGTCCATCCGACGTCTGTTCTGAGGTCATAACTTGAACAGTAATGCTCGGATCTCAATGAAATTTTGTATGGATGTTCACAACTATGAGGACATTTAATGGCACATTCAATTGTTTTGTTTTTGGTTTTTGTTTTATAGTTATTCATCTTTGTTTACATGAAAATACTGATTGTTTGGGTCCATCTGTCTGAGTATAGCAATCATAAGTTATAGATATGCCCACATCAGGCGGTATGCGCTAAGAGGGTACTAGTATGCACCAGACTACAGTTGATCTCTTGTTTTATATGTATGGATTGGAAATGCTTATAAGATATTGTCAGATTTCTTTTGGTTCAATGGACTTATTAGACTATGATTATCCTGCTTGAAATGAGACTTACCATTATCACTCTAATTCATATAATAGGCTATTGTATAAAATTCAAGTGAGACACATACATAATATACTACATGTAGTACAGAAACAATGTCTATTAAGTTAGTAATTACTATTTATAGTACTAATCTCTATGTTAATTTTTCATGTGGTATTATGATATCCCACCTGATAACCAGGTTGATTTGATCAAATTGTTAATGTTCCTGTACTGTATTTGATTGAAATACTGAAGTCTGAAGGCTGAATGATAACAAACCTGACTCAAACTATTTGAAGTTTTCACAGATGAAAGTTAGATAAAGCCAAACATACTTTACAGTACGGTATGATTCCAACTGTTAAACTTAAATCTTTTTGTAAACTTAAATTTCTTATGGCAATATATATAAATATATTAATGTTTTGCATCTTGTTATGATATGAATTGGGACCTAAATTGAAAAAAAATAAATATATATATATATTTTTTTTTTTTTGGGTCCAATTTTTGTTGTTGTTGCAATGGCAATAAAAAGTTTAGGGTCGGGGGTATAAAATAAGGTCGGTCGGGTTAGCGGAAACAAACCTCTTTTTTGTTTAGGCCTGACTAATAAATAATATTAACATACCGGTATAGATATTCAATGAAGAGCATTTAATTATTATCAGCTCAGACGATATTTGGGAAAATTGGCACACAGGTAAATTTGCCATGGGAGTGTTATGTGATAGGTGCCGTTTACCTCAGATGACTTAAAGAGACACT
Source organism: Siphonodentalium dalli (assembly GCA_032622095.1). Classification (NCBI taxonomy): domain Eukaryota; kingdom Metazoa; phylum Mollusca; class Scaphopoda; order Gadilida; family Siphonodentaliidae; genus Siphonodentalium; species Siphonodentalium dalli. The sequence continues at coordinate 146,684,441 of CP136065.1, read as the reverse complement.
GCCAATTAGCAATAAAGAGCATTTAGTATCAACTTAAAAGATAGAGGTAACTTTATACACATTGTGTTGCTTACCTGTACATGTTTTAGTTCATTAAAGGGAGGTCGAAGACACATGCTCTGTTTTAATTTATTTTCTGTATGAAGCTTGTGTTCCTGCTTCTGTTCTCAGGTGCAATTAATTGTCTACCTTTCAGTGACTAGAATCCAATTTTCTCCTTATCAATTGGGCATGCGTTATGAGTTTCCCAATATGGCCATATTTATTTTCCCTGTCAGAAACCCTGAGTAGGCCAACATGCCAATGTATCGTCAAATCCAGATCCAAGGGGTGAGGGATCGATGGTGTTGGCATCATGTTCACGTTGTAGTGACAGAGGTATTACAGTACTTACCTGTATTTACATGTATACTCTTACCGGTATACATGTGCCAAATAGAAGTGCAGGGCAGAATATAAGTACATGTACAGGGTGGAAACTTCTGACAAAATTAATAATAGTGCTGGGCGGAATAGAAGTACAGGGTGGAAGTATGTTAATATCAATTCTCACAAAAAAGGCAATAATTATTCAAATGCCCAGAAGTGCAACAACGTACCCTGCTTGACAAAACAAGTGTCCACCTAACCGCGGTGCAGTTAGCGTTGCCACCGTGGCTGAAATGCAACTACACCGCGGCTCCACCGGCTAACTACAGTTGGGCCGCGGTGTACTTGCCGTTCGGCCATAGTGTAATTGCCGCGTTGTACGTTCATTAAACTGAAAAAAGACGATACAAACCAGAAATCTAACCATGGTGTACATGCCGTTCGGCTGCGGTGTAGTTGCCTTTCGGCCGCAGTGTACTTGCTGTTGGGCCACAGTGTACTTGTCGTTCGGCCCGCGGTGCTCAACTGCAGTTACAAACTCTGACACCGCGGCCGAACGGCAAATACACTGCGGTGCCAATGGACACTTGTTTTGTCCAGCGGGGTACGTGTAATAACAAACAATTCCATTCCGCATGTTCTTGTAAGAATACTAAGATGTTTGGCTCGCGACTGCCACTTTGAGAATCAATATTCTGGTATATTATTTGGACTGGCAGCCACTATGGAGTATGCATGGACTTCAACTATCGAGCAATCAATTTAAAAAAAAACGTGCAGACTGGAATAAGTATTTTGCATGGTGGATTTTAAAAATAATATTAATAAACCTACACTCGTACAGGTATGTTTATTTGGAAATCTGACTGCGACTTAACTTAATCAGTGCCAACTTTCTGGGGAATTTCGATAAGACAGTGTACACCAAGTATCAAACAAGTCCAATCACTAGAAGAAAGACCCAGCAAAGAATGGAAATGCATGAAATGTGACAGCATCAACATCGAGAGCTTCACATTCCATAGCTATGAAGTCAGTACCTCCAACTACTACCAAACACTAAGCCATCTAGACAGCTCCATCCGAAGTATGAACTCAATTTTCGACCCGACCCATACTAGTAGCAGTCCCAAAGCAGACACAACTCTAGGCTCAGCATCAAGATCGAACAGATTAGCATCCCAAAATACCTTTAACACACCAAGGAAAGACAATCTCAGATTGCTAATTGTTAATTGTAGAAGCCTAGTCAGCAACAAAGCGGAAATCGCAACCTCCTACATAAAGCCTGATGTTATCATCAGTACAGAGTCATGGCTAAAAGGAAAGAAACCAGGAAAAGAACCAGCCCAAAATGCCATCAAGTCAGCTGAAGTCTTTCCTGAAGATTATACTGCCTATAGGAACGACCGAGATACTACGGGTGGAGGAGTCTTCATTGCCATTCAACAGAAAGCAGTTGCAATAGAGAAGACAGAATATATCACCAACTGCGAAATTGAATGGATAAAACTGTCAATACAAGGAGGCAAGGATATACACGTGGGAAGTTTCTACATGGCACATCGATCCAAATCAGACGTAGAAAATCTAGAAAAATCCATCAAAGCACTGATGAAAAAGACTGACTCCAGCTTCATACTTGGAGGAGACTTTAATTGTCCTGACATCGACTGGGATACAATGACTGTAAGGCCGGGGGCACAAGACCGAGAGATACAGAATGACCTCATCAACGTATGTGCGAAATTAGGACTAAAACAGGTACAGGAGGACCCAACCAGGGAAGGAAACCTACTGGACCTAATCATAACAAACAATCCAGCATTAATAAAATCCACTACTACAATACCTGGCATATCAGACCATAATATGATCATTGCTGACTGTTCTCCAACTCCATCCTATAATAAACCAGTACAGAGAACTAGATATCTATTCAACAAGGCAAATTGGACTGACATAGCTGCAGATGTGGAGAAGATAGCGGTGCAAATAGAAGATTTTCCCACTGATACCAACATCAACACCATGTGGAACTTCTTTCGCGATTCCATCAAAGAAGTTGTGGAAAAAAGAATACCAAAAGCACCAAGATGTCGACGCAAACAACTGCCATGGATAAATAGAAGACTCAAATTGCTTCTAAGGAAAAAAGCAAGATTACACAGGAAAGCTAAAGAAGCAGGATGTTGGAAAGAGTATAAAGACCACCAGAAAAAATGTAGGAGAGAAATGAGGAAAGCAGAACAAGAACACATAAACACCATAATAAAGAAGGGGAAGGAAAAGAAAACATCAAAACCCTTCTGGAGCTACATGAAGGCCCGAAAACAAGAAAGAACAGGTACGCCACCACTAAAAACAGGAACATCACTCACAAACGATGCAAAAGAGAAGGCGGAGCTACTAAATAAGCAATTCCAGTCGGTATTCACCATAGACACTAACGAAGAGCTACCATCCATACCACAAAACAGTGTAAACATCAAACCACTGGAAATTACAGAAGAAGGAATAAAGAAACTCCTGGAAGATATAAAACCATCAAAGGCACCAGGTCCAGACAACATCCCTAACAAAGTACTCAAATTACTGGCCAACATACTGGCGAAACCCATCACCACCATATTCAACAAATCTATAGAGACCGGCACCCTTCCAGAAGACTTGCTGAACACAAACATAACACCAGTTTATAAGAAAGGAGACGTTCACCAACCATCCAACTACCGACCAATATCACTCACTTCAACATGCTTTAAGCTACTAGAGCACGTCCTGTGTAGACATATCCGCGACCACCTGGAACTCTGCAACCTACTGACTGATAGAAACCACGGATTTAGATCTGGCCACTCATGTGTAACCCAGCTTGTAAACACCACACAAGATCTACTATCGTCCTTTGACTCGGAGAAGCAAACCGACATGGCAATCCTCGATTTTTCCAAAGCATTTGACACGGTACCACACCAGAGTCTGCTATACAAACTGAAGTCATACGGAATCACAGGACCAATACACACCTGGCTGACAAGCTTCCTAACAAAAAGGCATATGAGAGTAGTGTTGGAAGGAGAATCATCCAAAATTGTTCCAGTGGAATCGGGAGTACCCCAAGGTACAGTACTAGGACCCCTGCTATTCCTCTGCCACATCAACGACCTTCCACAAGCAGTCAAATCAGAAGTAAGACTCTTTGCTGATGACTGCATACTATACCGCCAGATAAATGACCACCAAGACCACATCCAACTACAACAGGATCTGACATCACTAGAAGAATGGGCGAAAACCTGGGGGATGAGATTCAATGCTGGAAAATGCTCCATAATGTCCATGAAGAACAAGGACAAGAACAAAACATCGTTCATCTACCAGCTTGACCACCAAATTCTGCAATCAGTCAAACAAAGTGTCTACCTTGGACTGACCATCACAGACGACCTAAAATGGTCAACGCACATATCCAAGATCACTGGAAGGGCCAATAGCACCTTAGGCTTCCTACGCAGAAACTTACGAAGAGCGGACAGTAAATCCAGAGAGACCGCATATAGAGCTATGGTAAGAACATCACTCGAATATGGAGCAGAAATATGGGACCCCGCCGCAGTAGGAGAAATAGAGAAGTTAGAGAATGTGCAGAGAAGAGCGGCAAGATTCATCACCAACAACTATAGAGACCGGGAAAAAGGCGCAGTAACCAGCATGATTGATGGCCTAAGGTTAGACTCACTAGAGATCCGCAGAAAGATGAAGAGAATAGAACTCTTCGGCAAGGTGGTTGAGGGGAAAATCCCAGCCATACACACACATGATTTACTAAAGGATAAGAAAGGAAGGAAAATCCGAGCAAAAAAGTTTCCAGACCACAAAAGTGATAACATAATTTCGAGCCAAAAGTGTATCAACTCACGATCGTTCGAACCAATAAGAGCCAACACGGAACAATATAAACATTCATTCTTCGTGAGAACGATCAGGGACTGGAACAGTATAGAAGATTACGCATGCTCGGGGAATACAACAGGAGAAACACCAGAGTAGTAGCAACGACGCGACAACAGCTGAGAGGCTCCTGCGCCGGAAAATACAGATACTAGCAGCTAACACTAAATATGACATCATATTTACTCATCAGTGGCAACTTTCTCCTGGGCATGTTGTCACATTTCATTAGATTTGGGATGAGAGGTGGCACCATGAATACCCCGATGCAGGGGATACGATTTCTGACAGGGGTCTATGGGATACATCCCGGAAGCTACCGGGCTGACCATTGCAGATTTGTAGCCACTCTGACCCCTTTCCACGTGCTAACCCTCAATCCTGTTTGGGACAAATTTCTGTATCCCTTAATTTCTTTAACATGTTTTACCAAGAATGAAACTCTTTATATAGCAGTAACATTTATGTAGTTGGGGTTCTTGTTGATAACCAGAGTTTGTTGAGAAGGATGTGTCAGTGGGTTGCCATGGTAACACCATCAACGACACTACATATAAATTGGGTCATTCATGTCCTGATGACCAAAATAATATTAAATTCTGTCTTTTTAATGTTAGATGTAGGGTAGAGCGGGTAATATGGACCCCCAATAGAGCAATATTGCGCCAATTGCATACATGTGATACGCATGGTTGAGTGAAGAATTACTTTTTTAAATATTGAGAACCACACATGCCATTAACTTTTAAGTTATTTCCATATGTACATAAATTATAAAGTAGAAGGAACTCAAGAACGTGGAGAACGAGTATACATGTATATGAATAAATTATTCGTAAGGCACTCAGACCGGTGTCGTTGCTAGATGCAACTCGTCAGCGAGATTCTGTTTGGAAGTGTGATGAGCAAACAAATAGTATCCTTTATATAGTGTTGCTAGTAGCCGGTAGCCGGTTTTGTAGCCGGTAGCCGGTTTCGTAGCCGGTAACTGGTAGCTGGTTTTGTAGCCGGTAGCCAGTTTCATAGCCCGTAACTGGTAGCCGTTTTTTTCGGTTTCTTGACCGGAAGCTAGGTGCCTGTTTCATAGCCGGTAGCCATTTTGAGACGGTTTTGTGTCCTTTAACCAGTTTTTATAGCCGGTATTTATAGCCGGTTTTTCGTAAAAAGAAAAGGTTACTTATTTTTTCCATTTTTAGCTCAACTTTACTTTGTAAAGTTTGAGCTATTGCCACGGCTTTGTCGTGCGTGTGATGCGTCAACAATTTCCTTTAGCACGGGCTACAGGTCGTACCTTTGGTCGGATCATTATAAAATTTCTCATAGCTGTTGACATGTAGATGGGAACGAGTCATTTTGGGGTCATTCGGGAAAAAAACATGGCGCCAGTGGCCATCTTGGATTTCAATATTCAATCCATTAGCACGGGCTACAGGTCGTACTGTTCGTCTGATCATCATGAAATTTGTCATGGATGTTAATATTGACATGTAGATGGGAACGAGTAATTTTGGGGTCATTAGGCCAAAAAACATGGCCGCCTGCAGCCATCTTAGATTTACTCTTTGCATGACTAAATTCTTTGGAACGGCCTACAGGTCGACCTTTGGTTGGATCATCATAAAATGTGTCATGGATGTTAACAATGACATGTAGATGGGATCGAATCATTTTGGGGTCATTCGGCCAAAAACATGGCCACCAGCAGCCATCTTGGATTTTACTCTTTGTATGACTAAATCCTTTAGCACGGGCTACAGGTCGTCTCTTTAGTCTGATCATCATGAAATTTGTCATGGCTGTTGAAATTGGAATGTAGATGGGAACGAGTCATTTTGGGGTCATTCGGACAAAAAACATGGCTGCAGCAGCCATCTTGGATTTAAAAATTCAATCCATTAGCACGGGCTACAGGTCGTACCTTTGGTCTGATCATCATGAAATTTGTCATGGATGTTAACATTGACATGTAGATGGGAACGAGTAATTTTGGGGTAATTCGGCCAAAAATCATGGCCGATGGCAGCCATCTTGGATTTTACTCTTTGCATGACTAAATCCTTTAGCACGGGCTACAGGTCGTAGCTTTAGTCTGATCATCATGAAATTTGTCATGGCTGTTTAAATTGGAATGTAGATGGGAACGAGTCATTTTGGGGTCATTCGGACAAAAAACATGGCTGCCAGAGGCCATCTTGGATTTCAAAATTCAATCCAAAATCTTTCCATTCATTGCTCATCACACAAATTTAACTTCTTCCCAAAGTTGAGCTACAGTGTCATTGACACTTTCATTTTTGGTGTGGTAGCCGGTAAATTTGCCGGTTTATTTCATATCTGCTGGATTTTTAGCTTGTTTAGATTTAGTTATGTAATCTTGTTTGATATTATATAACTAAATCTAAACAAGCTAAAAATCCAGCAAATATGAAATAAACCGGCAAATTTACCGGCTACCACACCAAAAAAAATAAGTAACCTTTTCTTTTTACGAAAAACCGGCTATAAATACCGGCTATAAAACTGGTTAAAGGACACAAAACCGTCTCAAAACGGCTACGAAACCGGTACCTAATGTACATGTAGCTTCCGGTCAAGAAACCGAAAAAAACAGGCTAGCGGCTACCAGTTACCGGCTACGAAACCGGCTACCAGTTACTGGCTACAAAACCGGCTACCGGCTACTAGCAACACTATGTAAAGGATACTATTTGTTTGCTCATCACACTTCCAAACAGAATCTCGCTGACGAGTTGCATTTAGCAACGAAACCGGTCCGAGTACCTTATGAATAATTTATTCATATGAATAATTTATTCATATGAATAATTTATTCATATGAATAATTTATTCATATGAATAATTTATTCATATGAATAATTTATTCATATATACTCGTTCTCCACGTTCTTGAGTTCCTTCTACTTTATAATTTATGTACCTTATTTTCTCAAGAACATGGCTTCACCTAACATGGCATTGTCGTCAATTTGTTTCACTAGTGCTGCAAAATGTTCCAGCACGGATATTATTGTGATTCTCGTAGATACTTTAGGAAATAATTCCAAAAAACGTGAGTTAAACCAAGGCAAAGCTTACGTCTCCGCTGATATCGACAAAGAATATACACCTTAATTATTACAAATAAACAGGAACGAGCGTACTAAAGTACCAAATCCGAATCATCCAGATCCTAAATTGTGATCGTACTTAACACGCATTTCCGTCAGAAACGGGAAAAGCATGGGATTTATCTACTAAAGACGCTTACGCCTTTTGGTCTCAGTAGTCTAGACTAGAGCGCATTTTCTGCCTTTGTCTCATCAATTTCCATATGTAGATTGACAATTTTCATGAAACAACCTTTGAAAATGTTTTTGGTCAAGAGTCCATATTATCCCAGTTGTTGGGTAATGTGGACACTTAAATTGTATCGTCAAATTGTTTATCAATTTCCACGTCATACTAGTATATGTGAATAAATTATTAAGTTTTTGTTAGATCTTTATAGGGGTGACCTCTAGATGGGAGCCATCAATATTTTTCGAAATTTGTTAAAAATCATGGCGGCCAGCAGCCATCTTGGAATTCACTTTTGAATTCATACGGAGAATTATTTTGAAAATTTATAGGCATGTTTAGGATCATCTCTACAAGTAGATGGGAGCTATTGAATTTGAACAATTTTCAATGAAAAACATGGCTGCCAGCAGCCATCTTGGATTTTACTCTTGGCATTACTAAATACCTTGGCACATATGCATCACATGCTACCAGGTCAACACAGCAAAAGATAACCCATGCACTTTTCGGTTGGTTAATTTAGTTTCACTTTACTATTTTGTTTTTGTTTGGTAAATGGGTCACACACAAGTGGTCATTGTTAAATTGGGGTAATCCCCAGGTTATTCAGGCCTCTTAAGGATTTTCAATAAACAAGTGCACATGTTAGGATATAGATGTAGTTTTTGTAGTCATGAGTACTATTAGCTCTACACACCAACTACATTTGACATGGTAAGCGACATCTCCCCTTCACGTACATGTACTAGTAGGCACCATTTTATTGCACAAAACAGTTCTCATTTCTAATTACGTGTTCCAGTACAGACACCATACGTCACCTCGGGGGATCTATTGAAATCTGTCCGTGAAAGGGCCAATAAAATAATTTGGATAGGTGCCCTTTGAGGCCATTACACTGTAGGTCGGATGACTGAAAACACATCATATTTTTATTATGGCCTTAATTGAAATACTTGGAAGTGATGCATTACCATGGCAATTGTGCATGCGCAACAACATACATGTAGTTACTCTTCTAAATTGCAGTTCAGTTTCATGGGTAACTACATGTACTAGACAAATTTCATGTATATTTGACATAACTATCATGCAGGGGTGGCGCCAGGTTTTCCCGTTGCAGGGGCTATAATCTCTGACTGGGGGCTATAGGATCCTTGCAGCTACCGGGCTGACCATTGCATATTTTGCCAACAGGGGTTAACCCTCCCCGACCCGGGTGGGCTGTAGCCCCCCTGACCCCTCCCCTGGTGGATCCCTGCCATCATACTTGGTCTCATGAGATAAGAACCCAAGGACCATAGTAGTTCATTATATAAGTCACATATTGGCTTGTATACCAGTACTTGTCAATATGCATGTACTGGTACTACCGTATATAGTATATGTACATGTACTCAGAGATTGAAAATAATTTACATGTACCTCCAACATGGATATGGTAGCAATACGGTTCTATTTTTAGTAGTGCTATATATGCACAGACTACCAAAACAAAGATATAAAATACTAAATACCAAGTCTATTTTTGTTATTATAGATATAAAGCTATCCCAGGGGCCTGTGCTAGTCTATTTGAATGTGTGTATGATTTATCAGAGACACTGCAATAACCAGAATTGCATTCAATATACTAGTATTCAATGTACTCTACCAGTATAATGTAATTGTATTGTCTGTATGCACATAATTACTAGATTCCTATTATCGGGATGTGTCATTAAAAATGCATCCAGAAAACATGAGGCGGCATGCTAAAGTTGGCTTGCAGGATTGTTCCTATACAAATTAGTTCAATTCTGTCTGATCAATTAAAGTGATAGTACTACAATATAAATCAATGAGCTAATGCCACCAAGAGTTAGGTACTCTGCCTGAATTCATTTGTTCTGCTTTGGTAATTTGATAATTGAATGTCAAAGGTGTTGACTGGAAAATATCTACTGTATCACTATATTAGGACCCATATAATTGAGCCAAAATGAATATACATGTATATTGTCTTGTCATTGCTGTGCTATTTACTGCCAGTATTATTTAGCGCCAGTATTTTGGAACGATGAGGAAGGATATGTTGTCAATTCTACTATGTAGAAACGATATCCTTGTTACTACTTTAGAATTCAAAGGAAATAAATCGGGCATTACACAGTTGAATTGAAAAAGATTCACTGAGAGCTTTTCTGCTGTGGTTAAGGAGTCAATTATTTAGGGCATTACTGTATAGTATGAGTTGTCACATGGAGAATTCTGCCATGGCAAATGGTCTCATTCAACATTGAACAAATGCATAAATTGCTATAAAATTATATAAAAGTAAGCATTTCTGCAAACAATCATGTCTGTGAGTAATGTTTTCTCAAAAGAATCACGTCCCAAACGAGTTAAGCCCTGTCCAAACATACACTGACAAGTACCTACGGATTGTCCCCCGACATTCCGTCAGAGGACTATTGTAATGACCCTCGTCCATGCGTCTGTCCGGAACTTTGTTCGAGCTGGTGTTCTGTCATTTTCTGGGCAATTTTTTTAAAACTTGGCACATATATCAACCAGCATGGGAACCTGCGATTTTTAATTCGGTCGACTCTTTTGGGCGGGAGTTATTGCCCTTTGTCGACATTGAATTGTACATGTACATCCTGGGACGTATATTTGTCCGAGCCTGTATTCCATCAATTTCCATTAAATTTTTTTTTAATTTGGCACAGATGTCAACAGGCATGGAAACCTGTGCACCTGTGATTTTGAATACAGTCGGAGTCATTTTGGTGGAGTTATTGCCCTTTTTCGACATAGAATCATACACCTTGGGACGCATCTTTTGTCGACATAGAATTGTACATCCTGGGACCCATATTTGTCCGAGCCGGTATTCCGTTATTTTCCAGTCAATTTTTTAAAAACTTGGCACAGATGTCAACCAGCATGAGAACCTGCGTACCTGTGATTTTGAGTTCAGTCGGAGTCATTTTGGCCAAGTTAATGCCATTTTTCTGACATGGAAATGTTTTTTATTTTAGAGTTATTGACCCTTTCTCGATGCATTGAAGATGTGCTACATATTTAGTGATTATGCACTTTGTATCATCTATATTGGTGTGATCAATTCCTCCTACAGTTTATAGTATAGGGATCCACTTTCGTCGGGGGACATTATGATCAGCGACATTTTATTAATTACTAGTATTAATCAGTGTAATGGTTTCAGAGATCTGGTGATATTCTGAGAGGTGATTGATCATAAGTTTGACACTTTTTGTGCAAAAAGCTTGACCAAACGATATTTTCTTTGTTCATTTTCGAAAATAATCAGGTCATTGGACAATTTGGCCACTGACATAATATACCCTGTATATTTACCATGTTTATCACTGTTAATTGTAGATGACCTCTCACCACATCTTTATGGTCAGACGAGTTATGCAGATAACATAGAAGATGAGTGGTTCATTGTCTTCCTGCTCTTCCACCTGTCCAAACATTACCAGGATCTCCATGACATTGTAATCACGTAAGTCCAGATTGCATCACATGTAATATTCAAAATAAACCCCCACTGGCCAAAGCTGCATACTACTTTTTCGGCCGCCATGCCAACCGAAAGCAAAATCTGAAATGCATAAACAAACTGGGTAATCCCCATATAAATTGTGCAAAAATTGCATTTATGGAACCAAATGTGTCTAGTGAGAGTATTGGATATTTTTGTTATTACTGATGTGTTTTTGATGTACACTAATACCCTAAGTAATCGACTCCTTAAACACAGCAGAATTATGGGTAACTTTTCAGGATTTAGTCGGAAATATGGCTTGTTGCCATTCATCGGAAAGCTTTCCGATGAATGGCAACAAGCCATATTTCCGACTAAATCCTGAAAAGTTACCCATAATTCTGCTGTGGTTAAGGAGTCGATTACTTAGGGCATTACTGTATCTGGTGAGATTATTGGATATTTTTGACCTGCTGCTCCTGATCTTTAATTGATGAACACAGTTGCTCTATTTTGGTCAATATATCTTTTTTGTTACTAGTACCATTAGGGCGGCCAAAAAATAACATTAAATTAAAATTTTATTTATTTTTGAAAAACGGGAATTTCGAACTACCGGGTCCACAAATAATCTATTCAAATAAAAATGGCCAAACATTGCCATTGCAGCGCACATAGCAGGATGGCTTTTTGAACACACAGAATCAATGCTGAAATGTCTGACTTATTTTTGTAGCAAATTTCCTATCCTCAGTATATGTTAAATTGGTCATATTGATTTGGTTGTTTATTTTCTTCTCTACTTTTTCCAATGTCAATTACATGTACTCTGTATTCAAAAGAGAATGTTACTAAACTGCATGAATCAATATAAAAGTACACAATCCCTCCCACTTAGCTCATCTCCGATGCTTTTGAACCCTGGCACATTAACAACTTGTGGCCATTTATTACTCATGTAATGTTTACTTGTACTTCAGACGAATCGAGTCATAGATTATTGTGATTATTCATAGTTGTTCAGCCTTATACGGTTTACCAATTGATGACCCATCCTTCTAGTGCACTATGATAGATTTCCAATACAGGTACACTGAGCTAAAAAAGTAAACATGTGTCATGTTTTTATTGTCGCCTGTCTGCTAGGGCTACCACTACAGATGACTTTGTTGGTTTAAAATTAAATTGTTCACAGTTTGGGTCATCAGTTAACGGCTTGCGAAAGATTTAAACAATATTTGTTTATGATTTTATTTTTACATCTGGTTGAAAATAAGAATAAAATTATATAATATATAACGCTCCCAAAGGACTTTTTCTAGTAGCTTATAACTGATAAGTGGAATTTCATTGGTTTAAAGGTACTCAATCCAATCAGACCATCCCCATATCATCAAGATACAACAGCAACAACATTTCTTCAAAATACGCTTTAGTTATCAGAATCGATTAATTGCCACAAAATAATGCTAACCACTGTCAACCATGGTATAAAATGGCTGTATGATCACTTGAGTATCACAAAATTTGGCTGTATTACCATTTGATTTTACAGTTATCCATCTTCATCTGCAATTTTGTCCGAGCCACAAATAATTGCACATCTCGAGAAATAACAAACTTCAAAAATTGATATCTGATCACCCTGAGCTTTTATGGGTGGGTTCCTTGACTCAAATCAAATATTTTTACCCCCCCCCCCCCCCCCCCCCCCCCCCCGAAGCCAAAGAAATAGTAATTTGGGAGTGTTAATTCGGATAATGCATCTTTAAAAAGAGGGGAGGTTTAGATTGAAAACATCTAACTCTGATGTCATCTAACAAGCACAACAGACTATATGTCTCTGTTCCTGAGGCGAAAAAACATTATCCAGTAGTCAGACAGCTATGTTTTATTTCCAAACAAAGTCTATGCAAATTTCCACAGCAGTTTCTTATATAATAGTAGTAATTGAGACACGAATCATACCATACTATGATACACAAAATCAGCATTCAACAAGGCCTCTACTGATGTGTAACATTTCACACTCAGTATTCATAAAGTGGATTGAGTTTATCAACATACAGTAATTCCCTAAATAATTGATAACAAGCCATATTTCCAACTAAATCCTGAAAGTTACCCATAATTCAGTTGTGGTTAAGGAGTCGATTATTTAGGGCATTACTGTATTATAGTATTATAATTGGACACAATCTCCCACCACACAGCAGATGCACACACGGTGGGGAATACTATAGTCTGATGGTGCTTCACATGTGAATTAAAGTAATACAAATGTAGAAGTTTTTAATCTAAACCTCTCTTATTATTTTCAATGTGGTTGAAATTTTTTTTCATTTGAATCTGTTATGTTATCTGAGCAGAATTTCCAGTCAATTTCCAATTTCCAGTGTCTATGTACATGTACATTAAAATAGATCAGGTTTTACTTGCATATATACATGTACCTCTGGGACATGTTTCGATGAATTGTTTTTCTCTAAGTTGTCAATTAAAGGCTGACTTAATTTTAAAATCACCAGATTACGTTACATACAACATATTCCATATATATAACCATTTGAAAGAGGAAGCTCCAAAAAAACTGGGATCATGTTGTTTTTTTGTCGAGTTACCGAGGTGTGTTCTGTGCTTAATTTTGATCCAGACTGTACAGTACTGTAAAGTGTATTGTTCTCAATGGAAGGGGAAAAACTCTTATCTCTTAGCTCAGTTTGAATTCTAATACATTCTGGCTTGACAAAGGGGGAGGGGAGTCTTGAAATTACTCTGAGAATCTCTATCACTTGGTGGATACACTCCTAGGCAACAGCTGTTGCATATTCTGTTGGAATATACATATTTTATACGCAAATGCACATATGCTGTATTAGATGAATTTTTGTTATGAGTACACATTCGTCGTGTACAACATCATGTAGCTGAGGATGTCCCAGTTCAAGTGATGTATCAGGCAGCTCCACACGTTAAAGCATCCAGGAGATATACAGCTGTCGGAATAGACGTGGTGAAAGTTTATGTGCTCTGTGGGAGTGACTAAGTCTTGCAGAGTTCAAACTCTCTAAGAGGTCAATGCATACAGCGTACATGTACATATCTCTTAATTGGAAACCGATTTTGATTGCGTAAAGGGTAATTACTACATTGTACATGTATCAAGTCGGGGATGGCCTGATCCATCCTAAACTTGGTTTGACACCAAACGACAGAGAACGCTGATGTGGACAACGTGCATATCACGTCAATCAAACTACCGGGTATGTACCCTAAGGGGTTTGCCAAATTACAATGAGCATTTACTACATGTATAGAAAACTTTGTGGATAGATTTAATACTCTTACATTGTTTAAGAAATGGAACTCAAATTTGGTATTTAGGTGTTTTCGGACGCGCTGAATCAGATAGAATTATTACAGAGTTGCTCAGATGGTTCGAAATGTGACATTGACGCTGTAGCTACCACATGAACAGGAAGTATGTCTCACTACTGGGCACTGGCGAAAGTACGATTGTTGTATAACAGAACAATTGATTTTCAAATTGTTTTCAGCTTTGACATCTGCTTTTTTCGTAGATTGTTTATTGTAAACGTCATCTTTTTAAACAAAATTTATTAGGTCCCACTGTTGAACTCATTATCTGAACATTTTACACCAACTAATAGAAATCCTTCTGACCAAGTGTTATCATATCCAATATATACTTTTATAATTGAATGGAATAATCCATTCAGTAAAGAAAGGGTTAAACCAAATTTACATAATGTACACTTTTAAATTATTACTTTAAAGCAATCAGTTCTCTAGGATCAATCTAAACTCTGAGTCATCTCACTGTATTCTGACCCGTTCTGTATGTGTTGTGATGCAAATAATAGCTGTAATTTGCCCATCAAACTAGTTGTTACTGTGTAGGATCTCTGGAGATAAATGTTTTTGTGTTTATCAAATTAACATTTATTGGGATATACAAAGTAGGTCTAAATACAGATGACTATATATTGGCATTCATAAACTGACATGTTACAAACCTAATATTCCTGTCATTGGAGTGTTTATCAGGGATGGAATTAGGGGTCCATGATTTAAGGGGGTGTCCTCTCTGAATTAAAGTTGCCAACTAGAACTAGTACCACCCCCTCCCCCTGTTGATGTATTAAGAGAGTTAAATTACAGGGAGTGCATGTGCAGGGGTATGTATGTATGCTCAATAAAACTACAAAAAAATGAAAGATGATTATCTTGTACACTGACTGGTTTCTTAGCTAAATTAGATTTAATCACAGGGGCCCGGAAATCACACCAAGCTTGGGGGAAAATGGCTTCAAAAACACTATTTTTTCAAATGATCAGCTTTCTTGACAGCTACCAGTATACCCATTCGTTACACATTATTCTAGTGTGGTCGTCGGGAGGTTGAACCTGGAAAAAATTGTTATAAAGCTGGTTTTGGTCTCATTTTGCGCGCAAAAGTATCAGGAATAACATATCCAAAATCCGCTAAAATCCGCCTTGGGGAAAATTCAGGATTCAAGATGGCGTCCAATGTGGCGGCCAACGATTATAAATATTCCCCAATCAGCATTAGTCCATTGTGAGGTAGGGGTAATGAGTTTGCTTTCGTACAAATGTCATCACGTTTGACAAAGGATTCCACGGGAGTCACACTGACCAAATATCAGTCACAGAGTCAAAAGATGGCAACCAAAAGGGCTGCTAAAATGACAATTATTTCTTTTGTTTATTTTGTTGATCGAAATCAGCCAGTGATGACCAGAATGAGAAATACTTCATGATTTCGACACTTGTGTGTCAAATATATCATTTATACTCAGACCTCACCCTCGTCATCTATCGAACCTCTTCTGAATTCACGCAGCCCTCTCCACGACAATCTCCACAAGCGATAACAAATTTCAGACCATGTTTGCGACATGTACACACATTGCTGTCACATGGTTTTTTTATGACATCTTACACTTGCACTTGCGTCTGGGCTGCATTCTGGTCAGTCATGACTGGATAAAGATAAAGATTCAGATCGATGATGGGAAGGAACAGAACATCTGATTTCTCAGCAGTCAGAGTGTCGTCCTGCGAGTAAGCACTTTGCATGAAACCTGACCAGTTCGCGCTAGGTTTTTCACTCTTACTGAAAAAGCATGCTGAGTGCCACAGCAGATCTGTGCTGAGGTCAGATGGGAGGGTATATGGTGTGGCCAAATGAAGAAGAGGTTTCAGTTTGATATTGGAAATTCCTTTGCCAATAACATCAACATATTGGGAGATGGACGCAGATCTGTGCTGAGGTCAGATGGGAGGGTATATGGTGTGGCCAAATGAAGAAGAGGTTTCAGTTTGATATTGGAAATTCCTTTGCCAATAACATCAACATATTGGGAGATGGACACTCCTTTGTTTTTCACGAGCTCATCAACCCTCAACCGCTTTTGTCTCATGATTACACGCGATTTCATGTTCAGTGCTGATTGATTCATGGGTGCAGATATTGCAACTATCCCCATTCCATGGAAGGTCCCCTTGCCATCTAGAGTTGCTATGTTGTGGTCGACATTATCTGCCACACACTGAACGGAGGCACCGGGTGCATAGTCAGTTAGTATTTGACTGGGCGTTTCGGTCTGAATGACGGATTGCTTGTACCTCTCAACTTCATCGTGGGTAACAGAGAATCCCAACCGGGATAACTCGTTCACTAGCCATTTGGAACCAAACACATTGTCCATTTCTACACCCAGTCCAAACAGCGTTGGTGTTATAACCGAAGTGGACGAGCACCCTGTACAATGGAATGACCGATGCTATTCTCCTTGACATCGGACGGAATTAAAATCTTTAGTAGGCTTTGCAGGTGATTCAGGATCCAATTTCGCCCCTGACTAATAATAGATATAGCGTCACTGGGTGGATAATATTCGCGACTGTAATCGGCCTCCCTTATTTGTGCTTTTATTATTCTTACTGCAGTCAAGACAATCCTGTCTGCCTCCTCATCTAAATCCTGTTTTTTATCAGTGTACCACTTTTCATTTATAATGAAT
Organism: Siphonodentalium dalli; assembly: GCA_032622095.1. Classification (NCBI taxonomy): domain Eukaryota; kingdom Metazoa; phylum Mollusca; class Scaphopoda; order Gadilida; family Siphonodentaliidae; genus Siphonodentalium; species Siphonodentalium dalli. The sequence goes on along the minus strand of CP136065.1, from coordinate 146,667,254 downwards.
TTGGCCATATTTCGAAAACAAACAACATCCTTCCGTCCCTTAACCTCGGCGAAGAAAATGAATTCTGCATAGTATTCCTCTAAGTTACCTTTCAAACCTCTGACTCGCCTGCAAATTCAACCATTCTGGAATGTAACTCACTAACAGTGTATAATTCAGCACCAGCTTCTGTCTCGAGCCAATTACAAATCGTTTCGAACCAATGTTTCATACCCTGATCTGATCTTCGACCTGCTTTTCCTGTCTCGGGTTGACTCACATCCTTGCCTTGCAAGAATCGAGTCAGATATCCGTGGTGGTAAACGGCCTATGCTGCTACCAAGTCAATGCGCCCTTGAATGCGCTTCTCCACGTCATATGCTAAAGTATCCTGTCTATGCGCACAGCATTGTAAGAGCTTGTCCCTGAAAGGGATGGTCTCTACTTGGCTCATTGGTGTGGACCTATCTGGGTGTCTAACATCAGTGCTTGTATGAACTCCACATATTAAGCAGTCTTCTGCTATATTGATTGGCGTTGCATCAGATCGTAGTCTTTTCGCTTCTGAAACCACCAAATTATCTTGTGTCTTTCTTTTTGTGTCGGTAAAATCTCTCCGGCAACCTGCGTGCACCAGCACTTTGTCGACAGGCGTCACCTGGCTGCGCGCGGTGAGGTATTGTTTCAAATTAGGTCTCCCCCGTTGTCCGCAAAAGCTTATGAGAGTCACAATACCTTTTGCCCCCACCTTTATTGGTGGATCATTAACAAAACCAAAAATGACACGGAGGTCTTCAGCTGGGTTAAGCTCATCGCCGACGGTACGATTGTCGGCCATTATCAACAATGAGAAATGAAATAGAGCGAGAATAAATATGCAATAATAAAACAGAACACGAGAACAACGAATGAAGCAATCAAATTAACCAAAACAAATCTCCTGTGTACGTTGTCACCATTAGGTTTCAACAGGAAACATGTGTCCGACTCCTAAAAAAGCTACTTTTACAACTTTCACAATTAGAGATACAAATCGAAGTGATATATTAGAAACAACTGAACAATGCGACTTGTGGTTTGCACAACTGCAGTGAAGTGCGTTATGTCGTTCTATGATAACATGCTTTATCACTGGAGCGCACACATGGCTTATTGTGGTGTTTTCCTCCAACGCTCACAAAACGCTCTTTATGTATGGTATTTTACTCAACGCTCTTTATTGGTGGGGGCAAATATGGCTTACACTGTGGTGGGTCATGTTGTCGTATCATCATATGACAATTATCCATGCGAACTTGCCACGCATTAGTGGTTTGCGAGCTAACACAAGTTAACTGTTTGTATTTATCTGCATTACAAAATTTTGTGGCATAATGACGAAACGTCCTGTATTCAAATGACTGTAAAAATATTTCCCCAAAGCGGATTTTAGCGGATTTTATAACAATGTTTTCTACGTTCACCCTCCAAAATCACCACAACGACTATACTATTCATCAAAATTAACATCCAAAAAATATATAAATGTTTGAGAAACTCCAATCCCAAATCCAAAACCTGATTGATTTTTTCAACAGTGTTAAAAATGTCTGTCTCCTAGTCCAATCGAATTTGATGAAATTCTCATCAAATAACATATATTTCCCCGAAAAAATCTGACTACCAAACCGAGAATGGAAATTAGTGATTTTAAATAACACACATGGAGCCTATTGTGTCTGGTTGTTGCAATAAGTTCCGAAGATGACAATTTTTTCACCTGTTTTTTGCCGATAAAGAGATGCTGACAAGCGATGAGAATAAGAGAATGTACATATACAAGTACCGAGTATAAGAGAATGCATTGGCCTAACAATATATACCTTTACCTTGTAAGCCAGTACATTCTCTTATTTATTACATCATGATCCTACCCTTATTCCATTCAATAAACCCATTCTATAAATTGTGATATTAAACGTTTGTTTAATAACAGGAAATAGTGCCAGGTGACCTTTGACTTCCGGTTTGTCGTGAATTTATATTCTGCACGTTATGTCTCAAAATACTGTGGCTTCCAATATTTTTCCAACAAATTATAATGAACGAAGAGTTTCAAAAGTTATGTCATTAAATATATGCCATTAAATACGCCAAAGAGTCTTTATTTGTCTGGGACTATTTCTTTACGTGGGCAAACAGCGCATAGTTGAGTGAAACATCATCGCATGCCTTATAGAAGCCGATGTTAGTTTCGCGACCCATTTGTTGATTTAAGAATGTTTTTTTCGAGGTTTTGGATCATGTAATAAATAGAATCTACAACTCGTCCCCAGTTTCTAGCTGAATTTACAAAACTCGTCCCGTAAATTAGTAGGTCTGGACCGAGCCTTTGACCTAATTTACTGGACTCGTTTTGGAAATTCCGCTATAAACTGGGAACTCGTTGTAGATCCTCTATATATGCGATGCTCCCTATGGGAGACTCGCATATATCAGAGGATGCAATGGCACCAGATATTTAATGCTGCACCAGCGCAGCTCATGTCATTAAAGGGTTAATGAGTATTTTATTAGTAAAGAAAGGATTAAAATTAGCTTGGTCCTGAAAAGTGCTTTAAAATGATGTACAATTACGAAATTTGTTTTTGTTTCGCCATATATTTCACCACTAAATACTGCCTGCCATTTTCTGGAACTTTGCCCCCCCTACCCCTTGCCCTTGGTTGCTTCTGGCGCCCATGGGTACATTGGGCATTGAAATTCAATTTCACCAAACACGACATAACAATTCAAACCCAAAGAGGTCAACTTCGTGAGAACTCTAATTAACCTCATGATTACTGGTATAGACTTTGATCTGTATCACCATATATAACCCAATTTGTCTGTTTCTATTCCACACACGAATATTGATCAATTGATTTGCAATCGCGCTCTGAGAGAATTGCAGCCAGGCCTCAGTTATCATACGAAATTGTCTTCTTCCATTATCGCACCCTGTAATCAATCTTTTGAAAGATTGTGCTGGAAACTATGTGAAGGAAGACTTCTGGTTTCATTAGATCACTCTTCTGTCTTCTAGCATTCAATTTACAGAAATTTACCTATATATTCAGGGAGACAAAATTGATATTGAGTTGTGAAAAATTGACCTATATACTCAAGGATGCAAATAATTATTGTGCCTTTAGGGAATAATGTAATTTTCTCTCAATCTGATCTCTTACATTCTAAAAAAGACTCAGAATTGTGACCTTTAATGAATTACTGGTAACATCAAGTATTGGTATTGGTATCATCTATAGAGTGTTAGTACCAGTAGCCAACATTTCAGGTTTGGGATATCAATGTGAGGTTATTTATTTCTCGAAAATAGAAGTATATTAAATATAGTATTTAACCCTTTCATGACGGGAGCTTCCTGAATTTTTGCGAAAACCCTGTGCCAATGCATTTTCTTATATATGTGAGACAACCACAGGTCGCCTCGGATATATAAGAGGATTCATTGGCCTAACAAATTTTATATTATTTTTTATAATTGTTAAAAAATGTAAGAAAAAATGAAAACAATAATAAAAAATTGGTAAAGAATGTAAGAAATAATGATAAAAATTTAAAAAAATGTTAAAGAATGTAAGAAAAAATGATAAAAAATGATCAAGACTGCTGATGACTGTAAGAAAAAATTATAAAAAAATTATAAAATTGTTAAAGAATGTAAGAAAAAATTATAAAAAATATATAATTGTTAACTGATTGAATGCCGGCGACGAGATATCTCGTCGCCCGACGTCATGACGTTGCACGCCGGCGACGAGATATCTCGTCGCCCATATTTACGTTCCGTCCTTTCGGTTTCCGAATGCTCGGTTTATGTTCCCTGTACCAATATATATCGTCTGCTAATTGAAAATGACTATACAAACGTTCTTCACGATATTATCTATTTCTTATATATTAACCATTCTGATAGTTTTATCATATAATTCACGGTAAGAGGCATGCTGAACGCCGTGTCAGCAACCCAGCCCATGCGTGAAGTGAGAAGACCGCGCCGATTTACGGATCATTATGAAATGTTTCATGGTTTTGTCAGGGTTTGTCAAGTGACCGAAATGAGATCGTATAAATACGTTGGTTATATAATTGTATTGCTCCAAATCATGATATGTGAATTTTAATCATTGCTATTAACGATTCAAATAACAACCTGCACATTGTAAATCATAAATTGAATAAATAATATTCAAATAATTCAAATTCAATTCCCATTTATAGGGCTACAAGGTTTTGATGTCATAATCTCGGATGTGAAATCACTGGCAAGTCAACTGATCATCCATGCGTATCGCTTGTTTTGGGTACTTGTTGTAGTGAAGACGGTCCAATTGTTTTATATGCACGCAGATAAGAAATTATTGGTGTTAAATATTACATACAATGTGTTAGCAATAATGGAGCAACGAACATCAAAGTTTGATGTCACATGCGTCATGACGTCGCTACATGGGGGCTGGCCGCCAGGCGACGTAATCCACCGGCAGGCTGGCATTCAATCAGTTAAAGAATATAAGACAAAATGATAAAAAAAATTTAATATTATAAAAAATGATAAAAACTGTTAAAGAATGAAAGAAAAAATGATAAAAAATGTTAAAAATTATTAAAGAATGTAAGAAAAATTGATAAAAAAAATTGTTAGGCCAATGCATTCTCTTATATGAGAGAATGCATTGGCACAGGGTCTTTAATGTTGCACCAGCACAGCTCCCGTCATGAAAGGGTTCAGAATATTTCAGACTTGAGTCATAAACTCATTTTAATTATAATTACCATGTTAAAAATTGTTTGCATTGTTCATAGAGCACATGAGTGTATTTTACTCTAATCTGTGGCTCAAATTAATTCATTTGTTGCATATACATGTATTCTGTTGAGTATAAAAGCACATGGCCCCATAAATGGCCTGATTTATAAACTGGCTGGACTTTTTGACAATTGATATTAGATTTTCTTGAGAGGGCAAAAATTATAAATTGTGAGAGATCATGCATGCATGTTGTGGATAATTGTCCTTTGAAATTTTCGGAGGACTATTGTAATCAGACGCGTCCATCCGTACATGGTCTTGCCGTCTGTGCGTGGTCCTTGTCCATCCCATTCCTTGTCCGGACATTAACTCCAGTTCAAATTATTCCGTTTGAAATGAAACTTGGTATGAGGAATAGCTATCACATTATTGAAGTCGGGTTAGATTTTGGATTTAACTTTTTGCATCACTAAATCCTTTTGCACACACTACAGGCCACATTCCTCATCCGATCAGCGCCAAACTCATATAGATCCTCGTGGTGACCTCTAAATGGGAGCGAAACGTCACTCCAAAGCATTGTCTGTTGCTACGTCCCTGATTAAATTTACTCCCGAGGCTGCAGAAAAAAAAACATATTGAAACCCAGCATGTCTTTTGGGGCAAAAGGACAGCGACTGCCACCTCCATTGAACACAAGCTAAAAATCAATAGTTTTTCTGGTGTCTGGAGCAAATACAAATTGAAAACCTTAATTTATTTCCAGTTTCAGGGAGGAATATTTGCATCAGCTGGGGATTAAACCCGGGAGGTCTCACATCTCCCCAAATCACGCTTAATTTTTTAGAAGCTGCATCTCAATCAAAAAGTCAAATCAATAGCTGCAGACAGACGTGGATATTGAGACCGCTGTGCAGTGAAATAATGATAGATAGCTGATAGAGTCAAACCAATATTCGGGCCTAATGTTATAGGATAATTCAAGTGACATTAAATCTTAAAGACTCAGATTACACCTAGTGATTGCATCCTTTTTAGTGTTTCGGGCATTGATAGGTCGATATCATATGAAATTATTATATATGTAATGTATCCCTGCAGACATACATGGGTAATTGAGACCTCTTGAATGTTGTGTTCAACAGGAGGATGATTTTCTATAAATCAAACAATGTTTTCAAACTTAACAGAAAGGTCGGTTCGAAAGTCTAGTGCAAATCCACTATCCCGCTTCCCTTGGCTTGCCCCCTCCTATTTTCACCAGAGCAAATATTTCTTTAGGCTGATAATTGCTAATGCATTACATGTTAATTTAGCAATAACTGTATTGCCATAGACAGATCCACCATCAAGTGCTGTCGCTTGCCATCTATTTTCGCCAGATCAAAGATTTTTCCGACTTGTCTGGGTGCCATTTCACAGTGTCTCTGCATGAGTGTCCGCACTATCCAGGCCTCGGCACCCAAAGTTTCAACATGGAATATTGCTAACATAAATGCAGCAATTTTACACCATATGTACGTACAAGTATTTTAACTGGATCTCAAATGACTTTAATTTGTTATTCCATGTAGTGCATTAGTACAGGGGTTCGATAGTACGGGGGTTTGCCTTTGACTATCAATTAAACCCTCAGACCAACGAATGCTCATGCTGAAATTATATACTTCATCCAGTGCTGGTTATTATAATTGAGTATTGCTTCCATCAAATATTGTTTCACCCTTTATAGTCATCCTGTAGTTGATGGTGACAAATTACCATACGTGTTGATCATTGATATCTTAACTATTTTGGGAGAGTAACCAGTATACTCAACTAGAGAGATAATGTGAATTTAAACATGGAAGCATCACAACAGGCAAACAAATGACTGTTTCAATCAACAACATTATTCATTCACTGTCATATGCACCGACTTTCAGATTAAATTTCATGGTTCAAATGCACTCATTCTTCCACGATGTGCAAACTGACGGAGTTGGTGTTGAAGATGAACAAAAATAGACCCTCAACCTTTCCATGACTGGAGCTTCTTGAAATTTTGCGAAAACCTCATGGAAGAGCTAATGCTGCACCAGTGTAGCTCGGCGCGATCAACACCATGAAAGGGTTAATTTGCTATCATTGGCTATTATTCTTCTAATAATTCTATCATGCTGATTCAGCATATGCCAGTAAATTAATAGCTTGTCTTTCCTAATATATGCAATCCTTTGATCCACCTGTCAGCCCTATAATTATCATACAGGAGTTCAGGAAATACTCTATGTATTAAAATTATAAATTGAAATATAATTGTGCAAAATGTCACACTGGTACTTGAATTGGGAGTGCTTCACATTATTCTGTGAGGTCACTGGTAAATTTATCAGTTTATCTATTTTCTGTCCTGGATAAATTTCTACTGTCACGTCTTTCATTGAATTGAGGTAAGCCTGCAATGTTTTTGTCCCCCCGAATTTTTTTTCTTCGGGGGACTATTAAAATAGCCGGTGTCCGTTCGTGTGTTGTACCGTCCATGCCTGCTTGCAAGCGTCCGGAAATGCTTTCCGGATGATAACTTTAGTTTCGGTTATTAGATCAAAAGCAAATTTCATAGGTGAGTTTATCAGACCAAAATACAGGTCAAGTTCGAATATGGGTTTGCTCCGCCCATTTTTGCGAGAGTTATGGCCCTTTTTTTTACATAGAATCTTGTAATTTTGTGGTTTCCGGGATGATAACTTCAGTTTGTGTCATCATATCTGAACGAAATTTGGTATGTGAGTTTATCATCCCTATGTACAGGTCAAGTTCGAATATGGGTATGCTCCGCCTATTTTTGCAGGGAGTTGTGGACCTTTTTTGACTTGTTTTACTTAGAAAATTTCTCACTTTTTTGGTTTCCGGATGATATCTCAAGTTTGGATCCTTTAATTGCAAATATCGTTTTTATGTGGATCAGTCATATCAAGATACAGGTCAAGTTCGAATTTGAGTTTGATCCGATGATTTTTCTCAGAGTTATGGGCTTTTCGACTTAGAAAATTCAATTTTTCTTGTAATTTTCTTCATTTTGTGCCAATTTGAGGTTATATTTTGACTTTATAAGTTTTTAAGATTTGGTTATTTTTATGCATGTCAGTAATGAGACAATGCACAGGTGTCTTATCCATATAGAATACTTCTACAAAGCCTCCGCTCCAAATGAAGCCACCGATTCGGGGGACACTGTGGCCGAGCGGTCCATTATTATAATCAATATAGCTGGATTATTGATTTTGATATAAACTTTTTTTATATAATTATAAAAATGTTATTCTGTCCATATGTTCTTTGAAGAAAGATATGTTAAACTAATATTTAGTTATTTTATTTTTTAAAGATGTATATATCATTGTTCCAGACCTTCAGTTATGTACAGCATGCAGTTATATAATCTTATTTAAGAGAATTTGTCAACTACTGTACTGTACACTAAATCCGGTCATTTATGGGACCATCTCCTTTTATATATATGCAACAAATGAATGAATCTGAGCCATGGATTAGTGCAACATACAATCTTTGAACGATGTAAACAACATGGTAATCATCCAGTCATAAATTCATTTTTAGCTCAACTTACTTTTGTAAGTTTGAGCTATTGCCATGGTTTGGCGTCCGTCGTCCGTGTGTCCGTGTGTCCGTCAACAATTTCCTTTGGCGCGGGCTACAGGTTGTACCTTTGGTCTGATCTTCATGAAATTTGTCATGAATGTTGACATTGACATGTAGATGGGAACGAGTCATTTTGGGGTCATTCGGCCAAAAAACATGGCTGCTGGCAGCCATCTTGGATTTCAAGATTCAATCCATTGGCGCGGCCTACAGGTCGTACTGTTCATCTGATCATCATGAAATTTGTCATTGATGTTAATATTGACATGTAGATGGGAACGAGTGATTTTGGGGTTGTTCGGCCAATAAACATGGCCGCCAGCAGCCATCTTGGATTTTACTCTTTGCATGACTAAATCCTTTGGCGCGGGCTACAGGTCGTAGCTTCGATCGGAACATAATGAAATTTGTCATGGATGTTAACAATGACATGTAGATGGGAACGAGGGATTTTGGGGTCGTTCGGCCGAAAAACATGGTCGCCAGCAGCCATCTTGGATTTTACTCTTTGCATGACTAAATCCTTTGGCCCGGGCGACAGGTCGTAACTTTGGTCTGATCTTTATGAAATTTGTCAAGAATGTTGACATTGACATGTAGATGGGAACGAGTCATTTTGGGGTCATTCGGCCAAAAAATATGGCCGCTGGCAGCCATCTTGGATTTCAAGATTTAATCCATTGGCGCGGGCTACAGATCGTACTGTTCCCCTGATCATCATGAAATTTGTCATTGATGTTAATAATGACATGTAGATGGGAACGAGTCATTTTGGTGTCGTTCGGCCAAAAAACATGGCCGCCAGCAGCCATCTTGGATTTTACTCTTTGCATGACTAAATCCTTTGGCGCGGGCTACAGGTTGTACCTTTGGTCTAATCTTTATGAAATTTGTCAAGAATGTTGACATTGACATGTAGATGGGAACGAATCATTGTGGGGTCATTCGGCCTAAAAACATGGCCGCTGGCGGCCATCTTAGATTTCAAAATTCAATCCATTGGCGCGGCCTACAGGTCGTACTGTTCGTCTGATCATCATGAAATTTGTCATGGATGTTAATATTGACATGTAGATGGGAACGAGTCATTTTGGGGTCGTTCGGCCAATAAACATGGCCGCCAGCAGCCATCATGGATTTTACTCTTTGCATGACTAAATCCTTTGGCGCGGGCTACAGGTCGTAGCTTTGATCGGAACATCATGAAAGTTGTCATGGATGTTAACAATGACATGTAGATTGGAACGAGGGATTTTGGGGTCGTTCGGCCGAAAAACATGGCCGCCAGCAGCCATCTTGGATTTTACTATTTGCATGACTAAATCGTTTGGTGCGGGCTACAGGTCGTACCTTTGGTCTGATCTTTATGAAATTTGTCATGAATGTTGACATTGACATGTAGATGGGAACGAGTCATTTTGGGGTCATTCGGCCAAAAAACATGGCCGCTGGCAGCCATCTTGGATTTCAAGATTCAATCCATTGGCGCGGGCTACAGGTCGTACTGTTCGTCTGATCATCATGAAATTTGTCATTGATGTTAATAATGACATGTAGATGGGATCGAGTCGTTTTGGGGTCATTCGGGCAAAAAATATGGCCGCCAGCAGCCATCTTGGATTTTACTCTTTGCATGACTAAATCCTTTGGTGTGGGCTACAGGTCGTAGCTTAGGTCAGATGGTCATGAAATTTGTCATGAATTATAACAATGACATGTAGACGGGAACGAGTCGTTTTGGGGTCATTCGGTCAAAAAACATGGCCACCAGCATTTTACTCTTTGCATGACTAAATCCTTTGGCGTGGGCTACAGGTCATACCTTTGGTCTGATCTTTATTAAATTTGTCATGGATGTTAACACTGACATGTAGATGGGAACGAGTTGTACCTTTGGTCTAATCTTTATGAAATTTGTCATGAATGTTGACATTGACATGTAGATGGGAACAAATCATTGTGGGGTCATTCGGCCAAATAACATGGCTGCCAGCGGCCATCTTGGATTTCAAAATTCAATCCATTGGCGCGGTCTACAGGTCGTACTGTTCGTCTGATCATCATGAAATTTGTAGGTCGTAGCTTTCGTCAGATCTTCATAAAATTTGTCATGGATGTTAACAATTATACGTAGATGGGAACGAGTCCTTTTGGGGTCAATTGGTCAAAAAAAATGGCCACCAGCAGCCATCTTGTATCTTACTCTTTGCATCACTAAATCCTTTGGCGCAGGTTAGACATTTCAATTAGCACCTTTCCTATTCCTCCATTTACTGTCAACCATTAAATTATTCCCCTACCTAAGTTGAGCTACAGTGTCATTGACACTTTCATTATTATAATTACCATGTTGTTTGCATCATTCATAGAGAACACAATTGTATTTTGCACTAATCCATTCATTCATTTGTTGCATATATTCTGTTGAGTATAAAAGGAGATGGTCCCATAAATGGCCAGATTTAGTGTACAGTAACCCTTTAAAATCACTATCAGCTTTGTTCGACATCAGCTTAAAATGTTGCTAGAATCACACCTGAAATGAAATGTAAAGGTGCATTATAATTACCCGAAACACTGTTTTATTGCAAAAACCAAGGGGTACATGAACAATTTAGTAACATATAGATGTTGATTCTTTTTTTGGGCTCAAACCCTGTTATTCTGTACTTGAAAAAGATTGTTCTATTTTGGTAATAGACTTTAATATTGTTGTAAAATATTACTTTCTTTTGGTAAATTTAGACACTATCAGCAAATTTTCATAATTTTGTTTACATTTCTATCAATGGCTTTATAATTATCAGGTAAGTTACAAGGTAAGTCACATTGTTGATATACCTGTATGGCCAAATTTTTTATTTTCCAAGCTCTAGAACTAAAATATTTAGTTTCAATATTGTTAAATTTACTAATTATATTATTTATGGTAAATTCAGACTTAAATTAATTAAAAGCTGCACATAATGTAAAATACACTTGTGTGCTCTATGAACGATGCAAACAACATGGTAATTATAATGAAAATGAATTTATGACTGGATGTTGTTTACATCATTCAAAGATTGTATTTTGCACTAATCCATGGCTCAAATTCATTCATTTGTTGCATATATATAAAAGGAGATCATGGTCCCATAAATGCCATAAATGACCGGATTTAGTGTACAGTACAGTAGTTGACAAATTTTGTTAAATAAGAGTAACTGTTGTACATAATGATTCTGCAAACCTTAAATATTACACACCATCGACCACTTTAGCTGTCTGATAAGTAAAATTTAAAGTTCTTATGGAGACAAAATATTAATTTATTGTTCTCTGTCACCATTGTTGTTGCTACAGAAAAGCCCTATTCGGACAATAATATGTCATTGTAATATCAAGTATTGCTGCTTCGTTTTTCTTTTAAGTTGAACGGTGTCTGCAAATTTTTTTATGCTCTTCTGTGTCCTGGATTGAGAGAATGATTGCGCGCATGCATTTTGTCTCTTCTTCCTTTGTCATTCTCTGTTCTCAATAAAAAAAAAAAGAAGATATAACAGGGTATAAACAAGAGTTATGCAGTGTGAACAAATAGTACAAAGGTGTATTGTATGTCAGATTTTGTATGGAATATTGACCTACAATTTAATTTGTGCATGAACATACCAGCATTTATCATTGGTCACTTTAAGTGAAATTGTTATTTAAAGCAAGATTAGTTTTCTAATGCTGCTGAACACCCTATTGGATTATGTTTCATAACACCTTAATTCTGTGAAGAAAGTGCAATGAACTGTTACGGTAATTGCTGGAAAGGGGGTTAACTCTATCTTACTTAAGACCAATTAATATCATCTCCTTAGGAGGTGGTTTGGACAGCTGCCATTGACCTTAGAGTCAAACGCACCATCACCTTAATGCGAAGCTACATAAGATCCAATACAGATGTTGTACTACGTCAAATCCTGCTTAATTTGCCAATATATTACATATCATGCTCCTGTCAAAGATAACATATCAGAAACCATTGCCAATCATTACGATACCATTCATATTGGACAAAATCAATAAATATAACAGTGAAAGTTTTACTTATTCCTAGTGTACTGCTGTGAGTATGAAATAGGTAATTTGCCGTAAACAATTTTCCCGCCGTGAACTCGACACATTCAGCCTCGGAGACCTGATTCGTCCTGTCATGAGACATGATGCATTTCTATTGATTGCAGAATCGCGTTTATATTCAGTGACAAGGGTTTAGATTCTCATTTTCCCGAGCTATCTTGATCACGTCTGATTGATCTCACAGTTGTGTGTACTCTCGATTTCGTGACAAGGGTAACACGTTATATAAATAATCTGGCTATTTGTTCATCTTACATCCGACAGGAACAAAAACAATAATCCCGAGAAGTAGGAAATTGGGAATATCTGTTTTCACCTGTGGATTATTGGCATTTCTTTAGGATTATGTTTGTTCCCCAGACGTTGGCTCATTTCTTAGGTATGTTGTGTTCTCGTCTCTGGTGAACCACATCCCTCGGGCATTTTGGTGCAGATGTGTACTTACTATAGTACTACATGTTATGATTAACCCTAAGATAACAAGAGGCTCAACAATTTGGAGTTGCTTGAAGTTGATCCATTCATAACCCTTTTTAACACTTTCATGATATAATAATAATATGGAATATGTTGTACAGTAATGCCCTAAATAATCGACTCCTTAACCACAGCAGAATTATGTCAGGATTTAGTCAGAAATATGGCTTGTTGCTATTCATTGTAAACCTCTCAGTGAGAGCTTTCCGATGAATGGCAACAAGCCATATTTCCCACTAAATCCTGAAAAATTACCCATAATTCTGCTGTGGTTAAGGAGTCGATTATTTGGGGCATTACTGCATATAACAGTAATGTGATCTGGACATTCGAAAATTAAGTGGGCCTTTAAGCAAATACAATCATATCAGATCAAAATAAAAATAATTTCTTTCACCTGAGGCATATTCGTGCAATGGATTAAACCCCTTTGGTTACTAAATACTCATTGACCAGTAGTTCCCTTATGAAATGTTTGAGCCATTTAGTGTCATTTCTCACCATCGAATACAAATCATTCTGGCACTTTATTATTTGTTCTTCTGTCTGTCTTCTGCTTACAGTAATGCTCTAAGTAATCGACTTCTTAACCACAGCAGAATTATGGGTAACTTTTCAGGATTTAGTCGGAAATATGGCTTGTTGCCATTCATCGGAAAGTTCTCCCCGAGATTACTTAGAGCATTACTGTATATTAAATTTCTTGATGATCCCTTTCTTGAAGAATTATATACCATTCCAGTGTATAATTTTATAACTGAATGGGAGAATCACTCAGTAAAGAAAGGTGTTAACCCTTTCATGGCTGGAGCTTCCTGAAATTTTGCCAAAGCCCTGTGCCAATGCATTCTGTTATATATGCGAGTTTCCCGTTGGGAGCCTCGCATATATAAGAGAATGCATTGGCCTAACAATATTTACCTTGACATTGTAAGCCAGTGAATCATCTTACTGGATATATGTGAGGCTCCCTATTGGAGACCCGTATATATAAGAGAAACAACTGACAAAGGGTCTTTAATGATGCATTAGCATAACTCCAGCCATGAAAGGGTTTATCAGTTCAAACTGGTTATCCTGTGGCCAGGTGCCGTATGTATAGTATAGGTCTACAGGGATATAATAATCTGATGTCTGCCATTCTCCCAAGAAAAAAATCATTACCATTCCTGTCAATTAGGTTTCCACTGACATGCAACATTTATTGAGTGAACTTTCCGCTGTAGGTAGTATGAATAAACAGTAAGCTGGTCTTATAATCACTCCTGTCTGTGTCGAACAGAAATTTACATAAAATAATTCACTTCGTTGATTGATTTGCTTCTAAAGGGCTGTTAAGCTTTTCTCATCTTCATTTATTTACTTGGCTGCATGAGCTGAAGAAATCTGGATTCATTATATTTCTTCACCCTTTGGGATCCTTTCTTAATTGGTTGTGTATATGGGAGAAGCAAACAGAGAATGACCACAACATTAACCCTTTCATGATGTGAGCTGCGCTTGTGCAGCATTAAAGATCCTGTACCAGTACATTCTCTTATATATGCGAGTCACCCAAAGGGAGCCTCGCATATATAAGAGAAGCACTGGCTTACAAGGTCAATGTAAATATTGTTAGGCCAATGTATTCTCTTATAAATGTGAGGCTCTCTATGGGAGACTCGCATATATAAGAGAATGCATTGGCACAGTGTTTCCTCACAACATTTCATGAAGCTCCAATATGGAAGGGTTAACAAAGGATCTTATGAATTTGTATACCATATTTGGAATAAGTCACCCAGCAGGGCCCATTCCATTGAGTCAGTTGAAGTCATAGCAACTGACATTATTGGAAAATTATTTAACATAATTTTAGGTTTTGTTTGTCTTCATCCGTTGGATGAATTCAAAAACCAGTCCTGTCCAAATTTATTTTTAGAAGTTATGATTTTCTTTCCAAGAGTGATTCATTTTGACCAAATGTAATTTGTGGGTTGTACTTATATAAACTTGTATTTTCTTTTTTGTATTCGACCACAGCATCTCCAGTACTCCTTTCATATGTTGGCTGGTATTTTGCTGACTAACAGAAATGATAATAGAGTACTATCCATATGCTAGCTATAAACCCACATAGAAAAACGCTATTCTAAATTTTATTCATTGCAATAAGCTAAGAATCCATGTTTAATTTGTTCTGTCTAATGAGTTCCCTCCTGTGTTATTAGAAGAAGTAGTGAAGCTTGAGGCCAATGTCACACCATCATCTTATTGCTAGGAACAGCACTCACAAGACACTGTGCTATATGCCATTCAAATTAAGAGTCACCACTGTTTTTGTAATCATGTGTACCAGACTATAACTGTTCAGGATATAGCCTAAAGTAACATACAATCTCCAAGCCTAGAATTAAACTGAGTGCTTTCATGGTTGATTATGTCGAGGATAAAAATAAGTACAACTACATGTATATAAACACACATGAGATAATATAATATACAAACTTTTTTATGGTTTTAAGAAATAATAATTATCCGACTAAGGGGTTCAGCTTGATTACAGGGTTATTTACTAGTCTGAGCCAGATGGAGATTTACTTGATAAGCTCTTTTTTTTCTAATTTCTATTGCTGAATGTTGCTGAACTGTTAAAAAGATTGCACAAATCATGTTCAATTTCAATTTTTATAATAATACATACATATCTAGTTTGGAGAACGTCAAACTTCTACCATCAAGCATCAACAAATTATAATATCCTGTATGCCTGGAGGTAAAATATTATATAGTAGTGAGACGGATAAAGTCTATTTCCACAAGACCCATACAACATTTCACATTGGTTTCTTAGTTGACAGCTTGTTATGAAATATAATATATTTTATCACATGATTAGCACTATTTTCCTATGTAATATTCGAGCGTAATAGACACGTGTAATATCGTCGCATGCAATGACATTACGCTGCTCTTTGGGACAAAGTTCTCTGTCTGTTAATTATTGTTGTTTTCGATAAAATTTAAGCGATTATATGACCATGTGATAAAAAGTATCTCAAACTCGTTCTATTTTATACGTAATATATCAACCTCGTCCACTAAATTATATTTGAGCCTCGGTAAACCTCGGCTCAAATCGAATTTAGTGAACTCGGTTGATAAATTCCGTATAAAATAGAAACTCATGTGAGATCCTCTATATATTCCGTATTAAATGAGGCCACTACTTAATTGTTGGAAGCAATTTACTTGATTGTTATGCAGCGTTTATCAACATATTATAGTCCAACCAATGGATAAATTGTATCGCCACCCATATATATCATAATCATTAACCCTTTTAGTGCCAGTGGCCGATCTCATCGGCCCTAATTTATGGTCTGTAGAGTGCCCTGGGTTAGGCCAATGCATTCTCTTATATATGCGAGGCGACCTATGGTCGACTCGCATATATTAGAGAATGCATTGGCACAGGGTATATGGGTCGATACAAAAATCTGGACCTGGCACTCAAAGGGTTAAGGTTGCAGTCCAATTAAAATACAGACTGTTGAACAAGCTACAGGTACGTGTTCTATAGTCTGAAACCAATAGCAGGGAATCCAATTACTTACAAGAAGTATTATGTCAGTGTCAGCCACTCACAACATTCCATGGTAAAGCGATGAAGCCAATCAGGCGATTGTCGGAATTTATATACAGTTCCGCGATTCCAGTATATGTTGCCACATACATTGTACATGTAGCTAAAAATAGTGTAATACATTTTCTATTACATTGCTAATTGCACACAATTTTTACAAATTTAGATTACGACAACTTATTTAACACTAAAAAGCATCTAAGAAGAGTCCAGAATTTACCAATGTATAAATACCTAGCAAGGAGAATAGTATTTCCAAGAATTTAAACAGTTAGCTCTGAATTTGTTATTCTCGGAATATATAGACCACAGTTTTAAATACATAATAACCCCAGTTTAATACTGGGTCAATTATACTATTACGTGCGTCTGTCATATATTTTCAGTAGCGGATCCATTTCTCTGGAACCAACTACCCACTCCTCTCAAGAGTGTGTTATTGACCATCATTTTATGTGCAAGTACTAGGGTCCACGCTGGCCCAATATTTATTTGCCAAATGAAAATCATTTTTTCCAAATAGTATCGGTTTCTGCAATATTTTGTCTTACGCTGTAAGCTGACTGATATATTTTCGTCGAAATGCTGGATTTTCTTTCATTCTGGTGTTGATGCATGCAGTGATAGTGATCTGATAGCAGTCAATTATTAAAGATGCATAATCCAAATTAACGCTCCCAAGTTACTATTTATTTGGCTTCAGGTGTAAAAAATATTTGATTTGAGTCGAGGAACCCACCCATCAAAGCTCAGAGTGAACAGATATCGATTTTTTTAATTTTGTATTTTTCGAGATAGTACTTATTTGTGGCCTGGAAAAAATTTGTCAAGCCGACGGTCTCAGACAAAATTGCAGATGAAGATGGATAACTCGAAAATAATGTGGTAATTCGGCCAAATTTTGTAATAATCAAGTGATAATACGGCCATATTCCATTGAACAACATGTTGATAAATAACACATGTTGGGAAATTTGATACCATACGGTAGTTGACAGTGGTTATCATTATTTTGTTGTAATTCATCGATTCTGATAACTAAAACCTATTTTGAAGAAATGTTGTTGTTGTTGTTGTAACTTGATGATATGGGGACCGTCTGATCGGATTAAGTATCTTTAATAATTCTTTCCTCTTGTTTATATCATAGAAATATAAACCAATAATAAACCAATCACCGAACAATGATACAATGTAGTTGTAAAAGGGCTGCTTCATCGAGATCCGGCACCCCAAAACAAAGATGATTAGCTGTGCATTAAAGACATATTATGGACTTGTTCGGGTACGTGAAACTTGTAAGTTAATATTCAGGCACCATGCCAACTGGGAGAATGTAGCATTCTACTAACATCGCCGAAAATCTGAAGCAAATTGACCATACACTCCAAAGAAAACGTCGTCCGAAATACGATCAAATGTGAATATTTACGTCTAGATTCGGGACCCAACTATCGGCGATAAACTAACGAAAATTATTTCGCCATCGAAAGTCACTGCATTTCATTAAAATATTAGAATGACGGTGTGTGTTGTCAATTTGGAAATACTATTTGTAAAATATAACTACTTCGAGGAAGATTATTCAACATTTCTATTTGATCACCCAGCCAGAGTGTTTCACATCACTTTAAAACAAAACTACAGTAATGCTCTAAGTAATCGACTTCTTAACCAAAGCAGAATTATGGGTAACTTTTCAGGATTTAGTCGGAAATATGGCTTGTTGCCATTCATCGGAAAGCTCTCCCCGAGAGCTTTCCGATGAATGGCAACAAGCCATATTTCCTACTAAATCCTGAAAAGTTGCCCATAATTCTTCTGTGGTTAAGAAGTCGATTACTTAGAGCATTACTGTACCATGCGTAAACCCTCCAACAGTCATTTAACTAATGCTATTAGATTAATTTCATCTTGAACAGCAATTGTGAGACTTCCCGGTATGTACTAGTATGGTATTGAGATAATTACAGTACCAATATTTGCAACAACTTAATTGAGGAATCAGCTCTCTTAATTCAGATTGTTTGGCTTCAGCAATCTGCTATGGCAACCCTTTGGCATGGCCCAGTTTGTTTCAGCAAATGGCTTCGGCATTGCTGATTGCCATAGCCAATTTTGAGGGCTGAGGAATTGATAAGTATTTTGCCAAAAAAAATTCCAAATGAAAATATTTTTTGCCAAATGTAAATTATGTTTTCTCAAGCGGTAGTGTGAACCCTGATGAGTACAATGTTGTATGGATAGCTTGAGATGTGCCCTCAAGTGTTATCATTCTGTGATCGCAAGATTGTCATTTAATTTGTGTTTTATTGCATGACCTAGACTGAAGTTGTCTGAATATTTTGTGTTATGACATTTCCTTATCTTGCCAATTATGATGATACTTTTATTTCCGATTTCATTGTCAAGTTCAACGCCATTACGGTGTGTGATGCCAACTTCCACACATGATATTGTGTGTAACTGCTTTAAAAGTGTGTCACAGAATGAGACCAAGGAATGGTGTGTGTTGCAGTAATAGGCATGTTATAAAAGGATTTTATTTTATTTCAGGGTCAGAGATACAGATGGGGAATTCCTATTAATTGAGGCTGCTGCAGCTTTGCCAAACTGGTGTAATCCAGAAACTGCTGAAAACAGGGTATGTATAGAAGAAAACAGGGTATGTATATAGAAGATATTGTTTACTTTTAGAGCAGTGCATGTGGTTCCCAAAATAGTGTCACATTCGTTGTGAACAGGTCAACAGGAAAATCCCAATGATAACAGTGCTCAGACCTCAAATTAGATTAGGTAATTTCCAGCTTTTATTCTGTTCTGAGGATGACAATAAGTTGATAAGTTAATAATGCAATGCTTATATGCTAGTGCTTCATGATATGATCAAAAAATATTATTGACACGATATCCATTTCATTATCGCAATTTGGGTATACATGATATAAAGCCAGATTCATGGGCAAAACATTTGTTTCCAAGAGAAGCCAAAAACGAACATTAGATCTGATGTTTTTGTATTTTCGCTCTAAAGATATCATTTATGTCACTTCCTTTGCATTTGAAAGTATGTAAAAGTGAACACATGATCTGAACATTCCCACCAATTAATAGGAATCCTTCTGAACTTATATTATCTGTATGTCTGCCTGTCTTGTGCTTATATTTCCTAACATCCCTACTGATGAATATTAGACCATTCTGATGCATTCTTCTATAACTGAATGGGAGAATCCATTCAGTAATGAAATGGTTAATTATCTCAGCGATATTTAAATTTTGATTCAATCAATAAGTGTGGTTTTCTTTTACTGTAATTTCGTGCATTCAATATTTTTGAAATCTGATGCATCAGCGCGCAACTGTGTGAAAGTGCCAGTGATATATGTATGATTTGAAACATTGCACCTAACCCACTAGCCGAAGGTCTGTGTAAAAGCAGCTTTAACCCTTTGTACCCTGACGTCCTGAACGTTTAATGACCCCAACCCGATGCGCCTGACGTTATATAGTGTTCCGACGACGTAACTCATAAAGCTCTTAATTGGGACATATATACATGTATACACGCTCAACTATACAGCAATCTACTATGCTAACTGAACAAGTGTGCAGTGAAATATGTCACAATGTATTTCAACAAGACAGTCTATTCCACGTTCAACATGTACATGTATATAGATATATTGCGGCTTCCTTTTGTCGCGCTATATATTTATAACGAAATTATTACACTTTGCCTACAATAGAAGGCATTTCTCAAAATGCACCTGTGTGCATGCTTGCGCAAAGAAACAGACCCCTGCATGTTTCCAATTTGGCTGCTAAAATCAGAGGTATGAACATGTGACTCATTTGCGCAAAGTATAGAAGCACTATTCTAGTTAATTTGGGCTTTGATTGCGAAATTTCTAACAAAATACTTCCCCTTTTCCGACGATAAAAAGCGGGTTTTTTTCTCGAAATAGGCCTCTGCGCATGCGCAAAGAAACAAACCCTCTGTCGTCAGTTTGTTGATCAAAGTCACGTGGGTAAACATGTGTGCAAAGTAGAAGTACAACTCTAGTTGATATGTGCGTTTATTGAGCTGTAATTTCGTGTCAAATATCGTCTGATTTCCGGACCGGTATTCCGGTCTCCCGGGATATAGGAATATAAGGATTGGACCAGTATTCCGGTCTCTCAGGTTCAAACTTGGTAGCTCAATTTGCTTATTATGTGCACACCAGACTATCAGTAATTATATCAAACTTAAAAATAAACCAGAATGTCATGTATAAACTATGACCCTGCGTTTCGATTCGATTTAAGAATCGATTCAACTGTGAAAATGAGTAAATCTGGGCTAAGAAATACATGTTATATCTGATAATGATGCCTCTTTTATTCCAGGTGTATATCTATCAGGGAAACCTTCATATCATTCCGCAGCCTCAGTCTGAAGCTGACGCGGCCTTTCTTCCTATGTTCACGCCGTCCATAAATGAAGGCATGAGCTTCATACGAGACCAACCCGATGTAACACACGCCAATGAGAAGGTTCAATCAAGTCTTCAAAAGAAGCTCAGTTGGTAAGTCAGATAGTTAAGCTTGCCATGCTTAATATTGGCTTTCCTTCGAAAGATGTGGTAGTTGACGGTTATTTACTTTCGTCAATGAATCGCCCGATGAGGGGAGGGTGGGTATGGTTGTGTATGTAAGTAGGACTATGCACCGATGCCGACGCAACTTTTTATTGAAAATGCACAGGTTATACATGGCAGTAATTGTGAATTCATCCCTGTGACCCCCTCACAAAGCTAAAATATCTGCCACTGTATACCTATGCCCTCGTTAACTTCAGTGCAAGTCCATCCTTTCACTGCAGTTTCGCGCCTTTAGCCAACTAAATGCGAAGCACGTGCTCTGCCGAAACATGTATCGGTGGCTCGTGGCCGAGTCCACCGAGACTAGCCTTACTTCATGCAATTTTGCACAGTTACTGTCACGTGTGTTTGCAGAAAAATCGGACTCATCAGCAATTCTGGGCAGTATTTGAGAGAAAGGGCATGTCTATAACTGCATCGGGTCCAGACAAACGTGAGCATGAGTAATCCTTGTTGTATTTAAAATAAAACACGGAACCCTGACAGTTTATAAATGTGTCAGAATCTAGCCTGTAAATCTCAAGGCGGGCTGCCCACCTACAGCCTGCTTAGAATTTTCCAATGCGGGCTTTTTATAGCCTGCCTCGTCTATGATAGGAAATTTATTTAGTTATTTTATTGTGTTTTATGAGAAAAATACTGCCTCAAAATCGTAAAGAGTTATATTGTACAGTGTGCGCATGCGTAATTCGGCAACTGATGGTAATGTCAAATGGGCATTATGGTGGAATCATTAAATTCCGGAACAAACTTTTCCTTAAATCAGAACTTTTGATCGATTCTCACACATTTTACGAACAAATTAAATTATTTCTCTTCATAAGGTTGAGCTTTCAATATATTTCACTGGATAAAATCAACATGTTTGTGGATAGTGAGAACCAAATGTCACCATCTCGATTGAGTTCAACCTTTCATTCCTTTTCCCGTTCCTATTAGTGAAAATTGTATACCCTTAAATTGGTAGCCTCGATTGACAATCTTTTAATATAATGAGCTAATGTCTCCAAGCTATCATTCACTGTGGTGAATATTCTTGTTTAAACTGTTATTCAATTATTAAAGTTGTCCCCAATTGCAAACACCCAGTAAATCTATACAGAGCGACTTAACCGCTGGCAGCAGCAATCTTCGAAAGCGCTCATGCCAACTTGTAATCGGTGATAGAATGCCGAATATGGATTACTTTGACAAATAAAGTAGTCATTTGTAACTGTATTCAAGTGTAAATATACTGGATTTAATATGCTACTTGATTGTTACACAACATAGAAAATGTTTTAAACATTGACAAACTCACACAAGCACTCTTACATTTTGTCCGTGGTTCATATTAATTATCATAACATATAAAACATAATTAAATATTCATCATACCATACTGTGGGGATTTGACATTCACAACTCTGGACATTTTGTTTCCGCATAAAAAAATTAATTTAGATGAAGTTAAACAACATCAAAAATAGACAAACTAAGGGCAGTAGTAACTCAGATAAAATAAATCATAACTTTAAAAGTTGAGGAGGGCTATAGCCCACCTTGGATTTTTTAGACCGCCAGCCCTGCAGAATGGATGTAAAGTAGTCATCGTTATTTTGCATTTATCAATTGTTTACCTGGATGTAATATAGAGTGCATATATGAACAATTAATTTACTAACCATAGACTAAAACAGTCAATTATTCGACTTTGAAAACCCTACAGATAGTAGCATCTGTTATAGCCTCTGATCTCTATTACACCATCCAGGACAACACATTTTCTTACGGCGGTAGTATTTATAGGCAACAAGAATTTAATAGCCTGGTGAACCCATCCAACTATTTTCCTTATATTGCAAAAAAAATTGTATTGCTTGGTTAAACCCTGTCTTTACTAAATACTCATTGACAAGTAGTTCCCTCAAGAATGTGAAGTTCAGAAGACGCCATTTTTTTTATCAAGGTAAGTTTTCATGCACTCATGCTTTGAATGTTCTTTCCATTTCCAAACCCAAACAGGATTAAATCGTATTTAAAAAACTCAGTTTGTTGGCCATGTATGTGATTGGCGCTCTTGAATGAAACTTTGGGCTGACTAAATTTGTCCTTTCGAACAGTTTCGAAAGGAACATTGTGAAGTTAATTTGTCCATTGCTCAATTTGGTGTATTATGGGGTTAACCTACTTTGAAAGTCTGTTATACACATTTTCCACAAGCCACTACATATAAAATTACATTTAAGACTCATTTTATTGTTCTCATGAATATAAATTTGTAATATTCAGTTGTTTAGCGCGATTCTGAGATCGAGTGACACTGAAACCTGCGGCGTGTTCCAGCATAGACTATAGTCTAAAAATAGTAACAACATGGTTCGCACAGAAATTAATAAAGTCCTTGAATATTGAGAATGTACAGAACCGTGCCCCCCCCAATTGGCGTGTAAAAGCTGTGTCATGTCGTTAACTATCCGATCCGTACAGGTAATGGAAGCAGCTAACAACAATTGTGCCTCGTTTCATCAACATTCTGAGGTTTGACTATATGTTCCGCTTCCTTGTTTTTTATTAAGCCGATAAACAACAACAACTAATTTTCGATCGGTAATTTAGAAATATATAGCCAACTTGACAATGACTAATGACACAAATAGCCCACCATTGTCCAATCTATATGGCATAACTGTGCAACATATGAATACAACGATGACTGTTGTAAGAACGCAGAAACCACGTGGTGCGGTATGTGAAGTCTCCTAATTTCGTGATAGTAACGTTCTTTCAAAAACGAACTCAACAGATTTTATTTGATAATCCAAGTTATATATTACATAATGACAACATGGTTCCGTGGAATGCATAGCTTATACGTCAGAGCCCCATAATAACATGATATATATAATAATGAACATATTACTGAATACTTGTGAAAGAGAAAAATAAAAATATGGGGACTGTAAATGACTCTGAGTAATACTAATAGTCACTCTAAACACACAAAAAAAATATAAAGAGGGGGGGGGGGGGTACATGGTCTACATAACATTTTGGGGATATGATCATAAAAATCCAACAAAATATATACTAATTTAAATCCAGGAACAATTTAATATATCAGGAGATTTTTCATTTGGTTTCATTTTTTTAAAAACGTTCATCTCACTGAATTTTCTCAATTACTAGTACTAGTCGTTCTGCATTGTTCTAATCACAGTTATGATGTTTTGGAAGCTGATGTATGTGGTCTTAACTTTTCTATCATATTGATGAATTCTTTAATGCTATTCTATTTTGTTCATTGCATTATTTAAATTTTATACCTTATGTTCGGAGATACCGATAGAAAGTACTAGTAGATCAACAGTTAAATTGAGGTAAGCAAAGGTGTGGCTTCCTGGCCTCATATAATAGGGGGGGGGGGGGTGGTGGTATTGATGAATCTATTTATCTTCATAATTAAAATTTTCTATTTACAATAGTGAAGCTATTTGTAGTATACACTTTGAATGACAGTAAAGTTTTTGTGTTATAATCACATGACATGTAACATGTAAAGTTGTTTAAATGTTGGAATCAGAGGCCGCTATTATTATTGGTCGTTGTTATTACTCAGAAATTATTGAAATTGGCATACTCTTTTAAGTTGACTCTATACTATTCAGGAAAGGATAATAAGAGACAGAAGTATCTACCCAAGGATGAAGAGGAGTTGTGGACGCTATTTGAGAAAGACTTCAAGAATTGCAGATGCCCAAATAACACGGAGGTAGAAAAATAGAAGAGAGAAAGCAACTCAAGAAATGGCTCCATTTAGCAACGGACAAGGGATAACATTAAAACAAAAATGAGTGCAATGTTAATTGGCAGGAAAAAGCAAAATAAGAAAATACTGATTTTGATAATAAATATAGCTACACAGGTATTTCTTTTTCATTAAGATAATTGTACGGTATGTGAAGGTTTTAGAACAGGGTTTTGGTTCAAGGGCACTTTCAATCCTCTTATCTCGGGTTTTTATTCGTATTTTGAACCATATGAAAGAGAATTACACCAATGTGATGCAAATACCATAGAAATAGGTAATCACACATTTAGTTTTAATTTCTCTGTTTCATTGGATACTCGATAATTCGAGCAAGAAAATAGTTTGAAATTACTGGCTGGTCGGCTTGTTCACAAACTGTTTTCATGCTAGAAACCTTTAATATAAAAAACAACACCATACATTTATCCCCTAATTGGTATGGCTGATGAGTGGATATGGCTTTGTGATTACTTCAAACATCCAATAATAAGCGTTTCTTTCTCAGTAATTGCCACAGTTGTTGACGTTCATACAAACCAACAGATTGAGAAACAATTAGGGGATAAACATACAATGTTGAGCAGTATATTTGGGGATTCGAGCATGAAAACAGTTTGCAAACATGCCAGCGAATTAACATACTGTTTTCATGCTCAATTCCCCGAATATACAACTCAATAGAGTATGTTTATCCCCATTATAATTGAATCCACCGAAAATTTTCGAAGAAACAACCTTATAAAACATTTAGACAAAAAGACCCCCTTAATGTACCTAGCGTCTGTCTGCTTAATGTCAACCATTCACAGTGAATCCCTCATCGGTTCAAACGACCCCACAATGATCTGCTCAATGTGGTCCCCACAATACTCATCCCAACAGATTTGGTAACCTCATAATGCAACGGACAAAGTTCAAATGACCCCACAATGTTGTCCAAGTTCTATATGACCCCACAACGATTGCCACTTAACTGTGAAAATAACCTCACTATACTTTAGACAAAACAAACCCCATAATGTTACTCTCGTCTGTCTGATCAATGTGGTCCCCACAATACTCATCCCAACAGATTTGATAACCTCATAATGCAACGGACAAAAAATCTGCACAATGTATCTCTCGTCTGTACTTCCGTTCGTCTGTCCGTCCGTAGACACTTCACGTGTAATGCGATAACTCAAACATTTTCTATCCAATCAGAAGCAAATTTTGTATATGGGTATATCAGCCCAAAATACAGATCGAGTTCGAATTTGGGTTTGATCCAAGTTTTTGTTACAGAGTTATGGCCCTTTTTCGACTTAGAATTCACACATTCTGCCATAACTCAAACATTTTTTATCTGATTGGAACCAAATTTGGTATGTGAGTTTCACAGCCCAAAATACAGATCTAGTTCGAATATGGGTTTGATCCGATTTTAAAGGAGTTATGACCATTTTTCAACAAAAACAAATTGAAAAAAGAAATCGATTTTTAAATTTTTTTATTTTTAACTTTTATAATAATAATAAAAAAAATGTCATTGACATTGTCATTTGTTTTCATTTAGATATTGATGATTATGATACAAGTTGATAAAAAGATTTCCAATGTGTCCCTTTAATTTTTTTAAATAATTAAAAACAATTATAACCATTATAACTCTGTCAAGGGTACCCCGAATCACCACACCAAATTTGATTAAATCGGTCCAAAATCTTGTGTTATGTACTGGTAAATCTGTTTGGAGCAACATTAAATCCAATTCACCAATTGCGTTTGGACTACTTAGCTATTGATAAAGCTATATTATTTTCTGATGTCTCTTATGCCAATGTGCAAATAATCTGATAAAGAAGGCTATGGTATCTAATTTAAAATAAGATTCAACAATAAACATCACATGATATTAACAGTAGACTTGGACATCTGTGCTGCAGAGTTATATCTTCAGATGGTCTGATATCATTATAATTGTTATTGGTTTAATAGAGGTCAGTGTTCAACATAAACAATTCCTGTGATTTTTTGACAGCTGTGCTATATAATTGATATTAAATGGGTCAGTGGTGAGGTTGCTTATCTGTATACTAGGACACATTATTATTGTAAACTTAAATTGGACTCTCTTAACCCAAGTATTCCATGTCCAGGTCACACCTACACATTTAACCCACGGACTTGCTGGCTGTGGTGGTTTAGCATTACAGATCCTGTACCAGTGCATTCTCTTATATAAATGCCAGTGATCCATAAATTCCAATAATTTGTGTTATGTACATTTGTCTATAATAGTACATAACAGTATACTCTATAATTCAACACCAAAACTCTCATTTATCTGATCATATTAAATTTTTATCGCCAAGGGATGGGTTAACATCTGCCGATCGTGATCGGCCTCTCGTTCATTTTTGTTTATCTAGAAATGTTAGCTTTTTGGTCTGCTCGAAGTCTGTTCAGGCCATAACTTGAACAGTAATGCTCGGATCTCAATTATCTTCACAACTATGAGGACATTCAATCATTTTGTTTAAGTTTTTCATTCTATAGTTAGTCACCTTTGTTTATTGTGATTGAATCACTGAAATCAATCAATTGATTCACACCTACATGTACATCACATAATCATGCTTACAGAAATGGCAACTCAACTGAAAAATTCATAGTTGAACCACGAGTTAGTCAATTAACACTGTTTATGGTCCCTTCTGATCGATTGAAAATTTCAAAAGTTTTCTTTTTGACTTGTTTAGTGTATGTGAGTAGATTGTATTATAATTCACAGTTTTGCTATAGCTTTCGGAATCATGGCACCCTGGGCTAATTCAAAGGGACCTTGATGGTAGCTCTTCTGGAACATTCAATTAGGCAAGGCTACCAAATTATATGTATCTGAACTATTATTCTTCTTCTTTTCAGTTTTCCTCAGAACACCAAAGATAACGTTCATTATGCCCATTGTTATGTTCCCGCCAGTATTGCTGCCATTTTGAATCACAAGCCAAATCTAGTAGCTCCGGCTGTCCGAGCTTTTTACTACAGAGACCCAATAGATTTACAGGTGAGTTGGTCATATTTAGCAATAGTTAGCCCTTTCTTCACTAAATTTATTCTTCCACTCAGTTAAAGGTAGTCAATCTGATCAGATGCCCCTAAATTACTATTTATTCGGCTTTGGGGGGTAAAAAATATTTGATTCAAGTCGAGGAACCCACCGATCAAAGCTCAGAGTGATCAGATATAAATTTTTGAGGTTAATTGTTTCATTTGTTTGTGGCCCAGAAACACGCCGTCAAAAGGATGGTCTCGGTGAAAATTGCGGATGAAGATCATAACTCTAAAAACAAGTGTTATTGGGCCACTTGAGTATCCAAAGAATATGGCCATATTACCACTTGTTTTTAGAGTTATCCATCTTCATCCGCAATTTTTACCGAGACCACCCTTTTGATGGCTTGTTTCTGGACCACAAACAAATGAAATCACAAACTTCAAAAATCGACATCTGATCACTCTGAGCTTTGATGGGTGTGATCCACGACTCAAAACAAATATTTTTTACCCCCGACGCCAAAGAAATAGTAACTTAGGAGCGTCTGATTGGATTGAGAACCTTTAATATATAAAGTACACATTGGTTTAGTTTTTTATTCGTTTGGAGGGATATTAAGAATATATAAGCAGACTGAGGGCAGACAAACATATAATAAATGTGCATTCCTATTCATCCTAAAGGAACAACTCAAGTAAGTAAAGAAATTTTGTTATTCTAAATGTCACAAGTATTTAACATAATGAGAACCAGTGCACATGCAATTGTGTAAGATATTATACATTTGTTGCTGCAGCCTTGGTGAATATTAACTTCCTCAGGTTGACAAATCATCTTATTATATGGTCATAAGTTTCTTTCCCCAATTCCTATGTTAAAATGTAACGGAAAAAATCGAGATATCTAACGATGTTCACCTCATTAATGAAACAACAGGTTAATAACAGTTCTGAGTGACGTCAGATACTTCAGGGGTTAACATAACTTATTATCAGACCTGAAAATAGATAAGGTTTTCCCAGAGACGGTCAACGTCACAACGTCTTGTCCAATCAAAGTGCCTTTCATATAATAAAACAGTTATCGCATTGTTTCTTGGTTGACACGAAGAATTGTCAGCCCTTGGAAGTCAATATTCACCTCGGTCTATGACCTTGGTGAATATTGACTTCCTCAGGTTGACAATTCCTTGTGTCAACCTCGAAACAATGCGATTATTGTATAATGTCTACCTCGAAACCATGCAACAGTTATTTTATTATATGATCTAGTGGTATTCTTTACCTGGTAGCACATTAGAGTACTACTGTAGGAGCTGAAGAGATAAATGTGTTCAACAACAAATTTAATGAAACTCTCTTCCGCAAATCAATGACAAATGAGTTATTTATAAGCAATTTTGATTGGCTGGTTGCAAACGTAATGTAAATGCCAGGTGGTCCAAAAGAGTGGGAGCTAAACATTTTAAATTGTAGATGGTGTCCTTGTCATATCGCATTGATAAATCATTGTATGTACTCATGATATTGCAACGTCCTAGAATTTCACTCAATAACTGGCAAGAAAATTATTTGAAAATAATCAATTAACTTTATCAGCATACCTAGTCGCTGGAGACAGAAAGAAAATTTAAATTATGCATCAATTTGTTTCTTACTGGAGCTCTACATTCTGTTTTCAGGCCTGCCGAACCTTCCAGAACTTTCGACCAGGAACCAGGGTCACAACAAGGGTAAGTATAATATGAATCGTACGTGACACGTAGTGGAGCAACCACACATGATGTGCCTCAAATTTGCCTTTTTCGGTGACATAACGCTAAGAATAATTTATGTAACATCATGCAGTGGTCACGATGGAGACGACATGCCAACTTGACAAGACATGTCATGGATTGTAAAATCTTGTCTGGATTTTCGTCATAACTTCTTCATTTTTCGTTTTCATTAAGCGAACCAACGAAATTGGTCTAAATGAAATTAATAGACCTAAATCACATGTGAATTCTTCGTAAGTTGTGAAGTAGTTACTTTAATTTTTATTGCGATGCTTCATTTCCAATTCCGCTTTTTTTTGCAATCTCCACACGGTTGCTAACCGGAAGTCACGACAATTTCTCCAAAATCTATACCCGCGATCTTGAAAAATCACTGATGGATATAGAAAAAAATATATGACGTCATTCACCTGCCTTAGGTATAAGCACACTTTGTGGTTGCTATAATTTATATGCTTGCATATAAAATAGAGGAAAATAACCGAAACATAGATCTTTGTATTTATCTCTTAGAAGCCACAGTTAAATACAATGTCGTTATTTCACTCCAGATAGCATTATTTCACTGTAGGGCTTGAACTGACACGAGCTGTCAAGGTCGACCGAGTGATCATTGCGTGCACCGTATCCACTACCCAATCAATAGACAATTCTATGTTTTAGTCGCAGCATGTCAAGTTCAACTTTACGCCTGGGCTCTTTCCTGTTTTATAAACACTGAAACATGCACTCTTTACTTAAGTACAGTTAATGATTAAATTAATTAACACTAAAGTCAGTAACTTTGAGCCTAAATAATCTGCATATAATAAAAAGAATACCTACAGTGTTTTGATTGAATACATGAAACATCTAATTTGTGTCTGGAAAGAAATATTGAATTTTCATTCGCGGCTTGTAGCCGCTCGTGATAATTCAATATTTCTTTTCAGACACTCATGAAATATTTCGGTATTCAAACAAAACCTGTAGGTATTCTTTTTATTATATGCAGATTATTTAGATATATCAGATTTATGGAGGCATCGATTCAGTGTGAGTGTTTGTTGCTTCAATTTGCGTCAACAGATTCTCATTGAAATGGCCATGTATAGATCAGAATAGCACATTGAGATGTCCTAGAATAAATTAGTTTTGTTTTGATTGGTGTACACGGCAGATATTATAAAGAGCCATAGACACCTGTGCCCAATAATATTTTATCCAAAATTTTTGAAAGTATAAAGCTCAATCACCAATTTATCCTCAGTTAGAATTTAGATCTGTTTCTGTTGAAGATGTATTGGCTAAAATGCATAGGAGGATAGATTGCTTGGAAAATTATAGGATTTTATTCCATAAAATGATCGCTATATACACAAGCCTTGAAATAGTGTGTCTGTCATTTGCAGAATGAGGTCCCCAGAGGGTGAAATTAGTGATGCTACCCCGCATAGCGGGCTAGCATCACCAAATTCACCCTCTGGGGACCTCAATCTGCTTACACCTCAGCAGAATGAGGTCCCCAGAGGGTGAATTTGGTGATGCTAGCCCACTATGCGGGGTAGCATCACTAAATTAACCCTCTGGGGACCTCATTCTGCAAATGACAGACACACTATTTCAAGGCTTGTATATGCATTGCTGGCAAGTCTGAGTTTAGTCTTTAGTGTGTCTAACATTTGCAGAATGAGATCCCCAGTGGATGAATTTAGTGACGCTATCCCGCATAGTGGGCTAGCATCACCAAATTCACCCTTTGTGGACCTCATTCTGCTTAGGACTCAACTGCTATGGGAGACCTAGGATCAGATTGAAGTTTCCCAGTTGAAGGTAGTGATGTTCACACATTAGTCACCTCGATTATGCAATTTATCTTCTGTAAATTAATGGATATATAGAAACTTACCAGAAGGGAAAAAGTAACTAAAAACAATGTTAATTTGAGACTACAGATATTTCCTAGAAAATGACGCCTAAGCAGAATGAGGTCCTCAGATGGTGAATTTGGTGATGCTAGCCCACCATGCAGGATAGCGTCACTAAATTCACCCTCTAGTGACCTCATTCTGTAAACGACAGACACACTAAACTCAGGCTTTATTGCTTTCCAGAATTCTTGGATCAAATAAAAATAGAAAGAAACTTTTATCTACCGATATGTAATTACCTGAGAACTCATGTAATTACCTTTAACCCTTTCATGACCTTTACCAGTGCATTATCTTATATATGCGAGTCTCCCATAGGGAGCCTCGCATATATTAGAGAATGTACTGGCTTACAAGGTCAAGGTAAATATTGTTAGGCCAATGTATTCTCTTAAGTATGAGAGGCTCCCTATGGGAGTCTCACATATATAAGAAAATACATTGGCACAGGGTATTCGCAAAATTTCAGGAAGCTCCAGTTATGGACGGGTTAATGGCCTAAATTGTTGTTTCTCTTTATAGGTGAAATTCACCCGGTGCTTGTATGCTCAGCTTATGCAACAACATTTCCAGCCTGACAAACGTAGTGGTTACACACTCCCTCCTGCCATAAGCCAAAACTACAAAAGCCACTCATTAGGAATGAAATTGGTAAGGATTAATATGGTAGTATACAAGGCATATAGAACGACCTGATATGATGTTAAGGAATATAATCTTGCAGAAGATTGTGTAGTCATGAACCTATTTAGGCATGGTAAAAATTGAATGCTTCATTAATCTTGTAAACCATTTCGATGCGAGTAGGCTTCGTTATACCTATGGCTTAGACATCGCCCTTTGATAATATAGGCCTTAGATATGATATTATAATTATTGAATGTTTTATATCGCTGTAATAATTAAGCAAGCCACCATCAGACATAAATTCTGGCCGATAAAGGCACATCGATGAGTAGAAGAAACTTGAATTGAAAGGAGCGTTAATGCGGATACGGTACTGGTGGGACATATATGAATGTCTTCATTATAATAATTGAAGCATGTCTGTGTAAATAGGTCTAGTCTAGTGAGGCAAAATCAGTTGTATTGAGACTACATGTGCAGTCTTGTCTGGATTTGGTCCAAATGAAGTTTTAATGTCATTACATGTTATGACATCATGAAACATGTCATGACATCTTAGGTTTTCATTATGCTTGCCGACAAAATTGATCTAAAAACTGTTTATAATTTTACAAATAATTGTTCCTTATCACATTTATTTGAATTTGTGAAGTAACAAATTTTCTTTTCATTATATTGGTCCATTGCTGATTCCGCACTTTTTGCAACCAGAAAGTCACATGATATTTTTTTCTCCAAAAAAAGTGGTCTCTGTCAAAAATTTCAACGACAAGGTATATTGTAAATTATGTGTGACGTCACACCTCTGTATGACCGTTAACTACACATGTCCCCGAGATCAGCGCATGGGAGCATTATAAAAGGGTTGATCAGGTCGACCAATAACCATGAAAGGGGTCTCCAGAGACACAATTTATTATTCTCCGCAATGTTTGGCGAGGATATAGAAATTATTAAAGCTGGAGCTCTCATAGTTCGGATTTCAATGATCTTTGATATGCTTAATTATGAACCATGAAGGCCCGAAGTTGACGTAATTTAGAAACAATCAACTTCATGTTTTGATGCCAACAATGCAATAATCACAGAAAATGCACCGCTCGCAGACGCTTGGTGCCAGATATCTAATCATATCCAATCCAGGTTTATAGTTATCAGCTAAAATTCATTAAAAATGACACAGTGTTCACTAAATACACTTCATTTTAGTGCTTGAATTTGAAAGGTTTTTATATTTACATATATTACTCATCAATTAGAAATTAAAACTTGTAAACAGCAAATAATATATGTGCCTTTAAAATATATTAGTTTTGACATAATTATCCAATCTAGATTTGTTCTATAGTGTTGGAAAGTATATGGATTTTGTTTAAAGTCAAAGAAAGAGGAATTTGCAAAAAGTGTTTTCTCAGTGAAAATGATTTAGTTTTAAATGAATTCAATGTCAGTGCTGTCTCACTTATCACCTGCATATGAGGCCATGCAGAATGAGCTCCCCAGAGGGTGAGTTTGGTGATACTAGCCTACTATGCAGGATAGCATCACTAAATTCACCCTCTGGGGACCTCATTCTGCAAATGACAGACACACTAAACTCATGAACTAAATTAGAAACTGAAACATATCTCCACCAGGACCAAAATATAGGTTCAAATTCTCAGTTTCATTTATGATGACCTCTCAAAAAGATGACCTCTCCAAATTTATACTGAAAAACTTAGGACTCTGTTTGCCTTAGATGCCCATCTACACTTTGGATCCAATGTTGTGTACAAATTTGGATTGGACGTCGAGATAATATGTGTTAGGGATCTGCAAATCAGGGATTTTGCATCAAATCGATTCTCGATATTGAATCTCCTTCCTGATATCGACATCGAATCAAATCTCAAATCGAATCAGCTAGTGATTGACATTGTTTCCACTGAAACTTTCCAGCGTGTATTTCGGTGTCTCATGACATAAAACTGCAAAATTCACTAGATACTATATAACAATGTTAATCTCCTTAAACATCCGTTGGAACTTTTGTGTTTTTTTTTAAGAAAATCATGACATAGACAAGTCACTCTCAGTCTCATGGAGGGTTTTGGATATGTTGCATTGAATTTCTATCTAGCTGTGTCATGCGAACAAGAATTGACACTTAAAGACAGTTCAGTCAACGTATCACAAACCCCATGGAATGGAAGTCACTTGTCTGCATTATTTAATAAAGATAATAAAGATTTTACACAAGTGGACATGGGTACACGGTTCAGCTAAATAATTGTTGTAGTCTGATACAAATGGTAGTTATCTGTTAAACTGTTCACCCCACAATAGATCAAACACCTACATCACATATTCACAGTAGTTGCCTTCACGGAGGGGGTCCCAGAAAACAGACACAAATTATAAGTGTTAAATGTTATCAACAAGATTCAACGGATCAAAACTTGGTGCAACGCGCTCGATTTCCCGGGAAACAGAAACTGAAAGTAGGAAAATTATAGGAATTTTGTCGGCAGTGTCGCAGATAACTGATTGCACATGATTATGTCCATTTAAGAACGTAATAGACCGATTGTTCTAAGGTTTCTCACCGTTTCTGTTCATTCCAATCTATGTTTTGTTGCTCATAATGGCGGCTGACATTGAATTTTATTCATATAATCTGAATTGGATATCTGAAGTTCTAAACATAAGGTAATCAATTGAGTTCCGCATCTAGCGATCATGCACAGTGTAGAAAAATTTACATAGTATCGATACAGATTACAAATATATGCGGCGATTGATCACCGCCACGGGTCGCAATCGAAGCATATAGGCATAATTTGCATAATGCACGTCTATTCTGAACGGCATACATTCAAAATTACCTACATTGGCTAACTTGGCAACCTTGTGCTTCAATTTTTTTGAGTTCGGGTCATTTGGCATGTGTTATTTAGATGCAAAAAAACGAGACTACACCAGAGTAACACCGATTCGAAAATATCCGAATCAGCGGAACGATTCAGTGTCGATCTCGAATCGGGTGCCCGATATCGACATCTAAACGAATCTCGAATATTTGCAGGTCCCTAATATATGTTATATAATATAATATATAGTAATTTGATTTTCTGTTTCAGGCCCATGGGTTTGAAATTTTGTGTTCAAAATGTCAAGTAAAGATCGGTACAGAGAATGGTGAACTCAGTCAGAAGCAAGTGTCTGATGTTCGGTGGTCTCGATATCTACAATCTCTCAATGTTAAGGGATATTTTAAGGTAAATATGAGGCTCCTGCGATTCACAAACCTTTTGTTGAATTGAACCTTGAATCGATTCGGGGGAAGATTTCACATCATATTAAACCTCGAGTTGAATCACCTTAATCAAAAGTTCAGCGTCATTAACAATTTTGTTTAGTAGCTGGCGATTAGATAGAAAACATGACAAGTCATTTCTCAATTCATTATGGCCCTAAACTTTAATAACATAATACTGGAGAATTGAATTGTACAGTGAAACCTCTCCAAACCGGACCCTCTACAATCCGAACCCCTCTCCATTCCGAACAAATTGTTCGGTCCCGAATTTACCCAAGTACATTGTCACTAATTATTACCTCTGTAATCCGAAACCTCTGTACTCCGAATAACGGACAGCTTTATTAGTCCGTAGTTGAACAAATACACTAATGTTTACCTCCAAAATCCGAACGCTTAAAGCGATGGAAGAGCTAGACCACGCAATCAGTTAAAAGGTAACGATGTTAACTTTTCCGCTTTTGAGTTGACCTGTGTGTGACCTCGATCACCGTTAGTGACAATGGTTAGTTACAAACGGATGAAGTGTTCTTGGTACATTAATCAAATTTATTTACAAATATAATGCCTGAGAATAAAAAGATACTGCGGTATTTATATTTAATTTTATTCTAAATAAATTCCAAAAGCGATACCAGACGAACGCGCATGCACACAGGTGATGTACTTTCGTACTATTGAATAAGCGTACCAATTTAATTAGCAGTCTTTTGTATCGGCAAAGTTTTTAAATGGATTAAATCAACAGGTGTCTAATTGGATGCCCTAAACCAGAATTGGTTACTGCACTGCACCACCTTCATATACATGCAGATACAGATAGATGCATGTTTGCTTAGATCACAAACTGATTGAACAATGGGGACTTCACAGATAATTAGAGCAGTGACACGTTGTTTTTACATCAGCTATTGTGCTGGAATGGACTCTTTGTTTTTACAACAATTGTCCAAACTAAACACTAATTCGCTAAAAGTACAGGACGGTGGTTTATTGATACCATCACAGTTTTATTAAATCAACTTATCACAATTTATGAGCCGTCGGGGGGAAAACAATAGCTCAGAGTTGAAATCTACCGTCGACAAAAAAAAAAAAAAATATGGAAATCACCGTAAAATGTATCGCTTCCGTGTTTCCTGGTTTATCTATACATATATTTATTTCTTATTATAGCATGTTTATCTATTGTAATTTATGTTTTATTTTGTTGTTTATTGAATAAAGTTTAACTCTTTCATCACTGAATATCATAGTCACTCATACCCCATAACCCTGAATATCTGGCAATAATATTAAGAAAATAGTATGTGCATGCTATCTGCAATATACTCCGTTCTAGTAATTGGTACCTATGGCAATCTATATATTGTCGTGTTCGGGAGATATTGAAGTATCAAATGAGATAGTTTGCGTGACTGTCAACTCATCTTGTTAATTAATTTCAGGTAAAAATAGGTGACAACAGGTAACATTTAGGTACAGTCGCTATTTACATTGTTTTTTCTGATGTTGGAAGTGTTGGTGACACAATATGAATACTACATCTCTCATATAAATTTATGATTATGTTTTACTAAATCTCTGGGGACATATAGTCCATTTGCTTGTGATTTACTGCGCCGTAATAACAGGTGAAATAAACATGCATGCATTTCAAAGTTCACAAATACACACCATACCATTTGCAATTGTTTTAGTCAATTTTCAATTTAATATGGGACTTACCATAACCTTTAATAATATACATGTACTTTCAATTGCAATGGACCATTTTATTATTACAGGTAAGGCGGACATGTGACAAAATACCTTTATATATGCACCAAATATTTAATCAAGAGTGAGTTTGATACAATATAACAAACAAATCACACAGGCGATATTACTTCACGTAATCAATTGGCCAGACAAATTATCATGCATAATTATAAATACATGTACATACTTACAGGTGTGGTATATTGTGAAATTACCCAACGCAGTATTATCAATGAAGGTATTCCTTATCAACAGAGAAAATGTATATGAACAGAAAACTCTTCTATATCGCTATCACCCAACATGTCGACTAAATTGTGTTTGCTTGGAATATGCCTGTTAGGATGTAATAAAACAGGTTTCTCTAAACATTTTGAGACATAAAACCAATTACATACATTTCCTGTCTATGCTCCAGATCAAGATATACTTTAATTGCCATATGTTTGAAATAAAAAACAATTTAAACCCAGGATTCCTGTCCCTGACATAATAGACCGCTACAGCGGGCTGCAGTGATGAAGCGTAATTGTTAATTTGGCCGCTACAGCGGGCTGCCGTGATGAAAGAGTTAAGTAATCAGTAATGAGGTGTTAGGATCTCGATAACTCTTACTGACGGCAATATATTCCGATGGTTTTGCGATTTTCTGTAAACCAAACACCTCTCTAAACCGAACAGAAGGGCCGATCCGAAGGGTGTTCGGTTTAGAGAGGTTTTACTGTACTGTTAATATTATCCAGAACAAGATTTTGGGGAATTAATGTTTATCAAGCAGCATCGATCATACTTAGGTGCAAGGTCGATCATCCAATATGTTCCACATGACGCTCCAGTGCAAAAGGGAAGTAATTCAATTTCCAGCTATGGTGATACTTGTTGGCAATCATTGAACAATCATTGCAATTGCGACTGTGAGTGTCATAACATTTAAAGGTATCATTTGCATTATGTATCAGGGATGTTCAGTACGGATATTATTACGAATTGCTACTAATAATTCTATTGAAAAAGTTACAAATTAACAACATGCCTGAACTGACTATTTTGTGCGGAATGATGACAATCAGGTGGTGACTCAACTGTGGGAAATCTAAATCCGCTCAGTTACTCAATACACTGACATAGAGGTCAAGAGTCTAGGACTCCAGAATTTTGTTTATCCTAATGATTGATACATAATTATGCAGTTATCGTGATCTCCCTTCTGTTGTCAGTGTACATTTTTTTTACATTGCCGAATTTCAAAATAAAATCAAGCATATTCCAAAGTAATTGTATTATGTCTCCACGTCATCAAGCAGATGAGATATTCAGTCATAGTATTATCAATAAAAGAAAATAATTACATTTCTTCCTTGATTGGAATAGAAATTTTGTACAGCTGCGGTTTGTGCGAAAATTTTAACACTGACTGAATATCTGGTCTGCTTGGTGACGTGGAGAAATAATAGAATTACTTTGAAATATGCTCAATTTTGAAATTGCCATTAACAGGACTTATATAACTCTCAAGAACGGGGTGTGGCATCATATGCATTTAAGTGATAACAGAGCGTGAATCTTGGAAGATACCCATAATTCCCAAGATAGCCATCAATTTGAGGAACTTGAAATATTGCTTAGAACAATAATATTTATTTACCAATGTGATATGTTAGAAATATTTTAACATCGAGTCTGACTTGATTATTGTCATGTTCTGACAGAATGAGATCGAGGGCTCCAAGAAATATAAAGAACTC
Source organism: Siphonodentalium dalli (assembly GCA_032622095.1). Lineage (NCBI taxonomy): Eukaryota > Metazoa > Mollusca > Scaphopoda > Gadilida > Siphonodentaliidae > Siphonodentalium > Siphonodentalium dalli. The sequence goes on along the minus strand of CP136065.1, from coordinate 146,628,029 downwards.
TTCAAGGCAGCTAAAAAATTCTACACCTCACAGATACTGCCGTCGCAAAGGTGAGATAACATCTGCATTAATGAAACCCAATATTCACTTTATAAAATGACCAATAGCCTTGAAGTCCTTTATTTTGTGAGAAAGAAATTATTTAGGAAATAATCATACTCTGTTGGATATTTGGGGACTCAAGCATGAAAACAGTTTGTTATTGAGTCAAATCTCCAATGATACAGAGTACATTTATCTCCATCAATGTAATTCAGTCCATCACAAAATAAAATAAAAATTGTACGAAAGGCACTGTTTATCGGCATTGTACGCTATGAAGTGAGATATCCTTTTTTTTTGGTGATCAAATCGCTGGGTACATTATATGGGTTTACTGGAAAGAGTGCCTGGTCAATTTCCTGTTAACCATATCAATAGCAAACAACTCTCTGGATGAACTTGATTTTGCGACTGCTGGCTGCGCCATGACGTATTTGACTCACATTGTCAATGACACATTGCTCTAAATTTGTTTCACCCATCAGCTGGCAATGCTGGTGAATCCAAACTAAAGTTAGTAGATCAGACTAATCAGAATGCATGTTTTAGTGACAAAAATTCAGCTTGAATTACATATATGTATATTCAAGTATCAAGATTTTGCCAGAAATGCCCTCTCTGAGCTTAGTTTTTCTGGCTATTTGCTCATGATTAGCATATCACAGAGACTTTCCGCTTGCAGTTATTAGGAAAAAGTGGGTACTGTTAGGGAATATTCTACCTATCAAGCTGGATAATGATGAAGCAAACATTGTTGCAATGATTTTTCTTCTTTTGTGTAAGATTGTGTGATCATGATCATGGCAACAAGCCATATTTCCAACTAAATCCTGAAAAATTAGCCATAATTCTGCTATGGTTAAGGAGTCGATTATTTAGGGCATTACTGTACTTTCAGAGCAGGTCTGGTATATGTTACTCTGTATTGTGAAAATATTCTGGTATATGACTAGACTTTTAGAGGCTTTACTATAGAAATTTTGAGCCGGTTATGATGACAGGCTGTATTATTGGAACACTTGAATAATAATTTATGGTGGATGCCAGTTCCACATTCAAAAAAGCTTGCATGTAATGCTTGTGGTTTGATTTCCTATCGGTTCACAAATACAAGATCAGCTAATTTAACTGTATTGTATAATGCTCGGATTTACTTTACCTGTGGTTGATCAGTGACCAGTGGACTTCCCTTTGTTAATCGAGTTGTGTAACACATTTTCAGTCCATCTGTGTCGCGACGTATTAAGCACGATAACTTTTAAAAAACATAATCAGATTATGAACAAATTTGCTACTTACATGTATGAATCTCTTGGATGAGTTCGAAAACCAGTCCTGCCCAAAAGAATTTTCAGGAGTTATGCCTCCTGGATTTTTTTTTTTTGCGACATAATCGTGGCACCTTTAGCAAACGTAATACAAATTTGGCATCCACTTATGAATCTCTTATTTTTGTTTACAGAGAGTCAAAAGATGCCGGTTCTGAAGTAATGAAGCTTTTAAATACACTGAAATATGATGTGGATGAGTTGCGAAGACAAGAGTCATCACTTCCACAATCAGATGGTAATGTATCCGTTGTCATTTCATGAAAATTAGGAAAGATTTTTAGGCCAAAGCGGCAAGGAGTTAAATATTTTAACACAGTGTGAAGACATATTTCAAAAACTGAATTCTGAGTTGTCTTATAATAATTTAAATCAGTCTTCATTGTCATCAGTATACTTATTCTTTACTCAATAAATCCTTCTAAATTAAACTAATAACATGCTGTATTATTCTAGAAAGTTTGTAGTAGAGCATTTAATGAGTGTGAAATTTTTGCATTGCTGTACTCATGAAGTGGATTAATTTGTTGGTGCCGGTTGAACAATTAATTAAAAATTAGTATCTGGTATTGGAATGATGTGGGATCTTGCTGATAAAATTTGGTTTGTCATCTAATTGACTTTTTCAAAAACAAACTTTATCTATGATCTGACACAGTCAACACATGGGTTGGTGTAAGACTCATGAATATAGATGATTATAACAATTGTACACTTGATTTGAAGAATTATTGTTTAGCTACTGTACACCCGTGACAGACAGTTGTGGACACAAATTGGGTTTGTCTTCAGTGTCTTATAAAAAGTTATTCCTTTACAAAACTACACAATAGTGTTTCTTCTTAGCATGACAAAGAAAAAAACAAATATCATCTGATATTTGGAATTTGAAGTGTGGCAGAACTTCATTGATAAATTTTCAACAACCATTCATTCATTTTTAGACCAAAGCTGTGGCCAAATACCAAATCCAACATGTCTCAATAATATTGCTTTGATGTTGGACGCTCATCAAAAATTATCCTTTGTCATTTTATGAACATTCCCAATGTTGGCTGATAGCATGTACAGTTACTTCCCTTGTAACATACACCATTGTGGTGAATGACATTGATTTGAATTGACTGAATAGAGAATACATATGCTCCATCTTTATGAACTTTGCATTCCTTATTATGAATTAAAGATGCTCTATTATTTCTCGGTGACATCTCCATCAACAAAAATACAAATTTACATAAACATATCTTTGAAGTTACAGTTGAGATTATTCTTTCTGAAGAAAAAAAACTAAAGTAAAATTGGCTGTTGACTGATCCCTCTGACTCAAAATATTTATTTTATACTTCTGAATCAAGACAATTTCAGCAAATTCATACAGCATCTTTAAAATAATGGGATTAGTCAGCTGGGTTAGTAATATATTTTCTGTAGTTATAACATGAATTTTTGTACTATTTTTGCATTGTTTGCCCTTATGAAATGGAGGGCACATTAAAAAATCAAGAGATTGCATAATTGGTTGTTACATAACTTCTTTGTATGGTAGTTTAGTTATAATGCTCGTTTATTATGGAAACTAATTATAAAGGTGTACTCATTTGTCTTGATCTTATTTTTTAAAGATGACAGCTGGTTAGACATAACACCTGAAGAGCTGGACACCATGTTGAAGAAAGCTACAGGGAATGATTCTCATGGGGAACAGTTCGATCTTAGTAAGATCTCCGAATGCATGAGAAACTTTGTTGATAATGTTTCTGACATCGATGGGGCAGAATTCCCACGGTAAGTTGAGGGATAACTCTGTCCTGCCATATACCAAGATTAAGCCATATTAACATAGTTTGTGTCTTAGGCTAAGCCTTGTCCTCCAAATAAATCTGGTCCTCAAGCATTTTTCCGCCAAGGAGAAGCCCTTCAACTGAACTATATGGATTATTATCCTCGGCCTTGTGTTATCAGGAGGGTTAAAATTTATTGTCCGTTTATTGCCTACTCCGGTCAATCAGCGCTCGGATTAGCCACGCATGAATGCGTCCCGTGTAACTCCTGCGTTCTAACAATTCATCTAGCCAGTTTTATTTCTCTCCTTGGAGCTATCAGACGTGGTTTTAACTAAAGGTTGTATTTTTCTACGTTGCGAGTTTATCAACTCAATATTTATTGTTGATAACAAACTTACAATTTATCCGTTGCTTACCCGGTCGTTTAATATTTTACATACGCGCAGAAACTCTTCGTTTCATAGTATGCGCAACGCAATTTATAAAAAATTCCGTGTTTTTTATCGAAGCATTTCATCTCGAAAATTCTGTGATTTGAATCGACAAAATCACGTTGAGAACCTCGCCATTGATGGCCATTTTGACAATGACTACAGAAGCACATAGTTTACTTGTGGAAAACCTATATTGCATTATTGTGCAACCTATACGGTGGCATGAATCGTCCGATTTCGAATCCACGTGGTGCGGTATGTGAAGTCTCCTAATTTCGTGCTACACATGTTCTGTGTTATATTTCATGAAGTCGATTCATCGCTACGTTCATGTCATGTATACTGCCAAATCATATATGCAACAGCTCTGTTAGTGCGCAGAAAGTTGGCCAGGACAGAAATGTCTCCTTTGGCAATAATTTACATGAATAAATAAAAAAGATAGAACTTGTTATCCGATGAAATTTCTTTTGCCTCAACTAATTGTAAGTTGAAGTTGAGCGACTGGAACATAACCGACATTTGGAAAATGATTATCAAAGAACATCATTGTACATAATCAACATGTCGTCATCATTAATTGTGCTTAACCGTTACAGCGACTTCAAGACATTTATTTGGAATTCTGACCCTGTTCTTGCGATTCCATTTCCTTTACCTCATTGTATCATTGGAACAATAGTTAGAAACAAGGATATTATGTTCGTTATATTTCTGCCAAAGGAAGCCTTTCACACTGAACTATATGGATATATGTCCTGCGTTTGTAAACCATAGTAGAAAGGAGTTAACTTTTTGGTCGCCCACCATTGGCTTGCTCGGAATCAGTCACGCATGCGCAGTCCCAATATAACTCACTTTACAGATTGAATTCGTCAGTTTATTTTCTGCTACGAAACCGAACGGAAGTCTAAAGGGAGTATTGTTCCGAATTTGTCGTTTAACAACTAGACAACAAATTCAATTTATCGATACAATAATTACTGGTCGCCTACGCGTTCATTTTTAGAATTATTGTTTCGAATTCACGGACCGTTTCGCTTCAAACATACAATTGTCCGTGTTTTCGAACAGGCGGCGGACTTAAAATTTATCGAATATGAAAATCGACATTTCACCATAATCAGCCGCCATTTCAAGGCCTTACCAGGCGCATAGATTATTGTGAGCAATACATCTATGTAATTATTATAGCACCTATAAGGTATGACAGAATTTGTCAGATATAAAAAATGCCACGTGATTCGCTACCGGAAGTCGCCTAATTTCGTGGGAATTTATTTACGCGTGGGCATTTATTTAGCAATAATTACCATCGCTACTGACGCTATCTATCATAATGTTATGAACAACATTCTTTCACATAATACTTTGTTGTTTTATGGTTCAATACAACTGATCCAGATGTGTTGGTCACATTTGAACTTAAAGTTTATTACATCTTGGTTTATCAATGTAAAAACAGGTACCTAAGAATAACAGTAGTGTCATTATTACTTTAATAAATTGACAGAGATTGATATTTGACAAGTGTTATAATTCTGTTCATGGTTTGATTCTCGTAACGGAGCATCAACTTCAATGAAACAATCTGAGTCATGTGCTAGCGGACCGGGGGATCGCACCCTGGTCAGGGTATTCTGACAGAAATCAGAACTCGGTCCGATACCGAGTTTGTCAGGCTAAAAAGTCCCATTCGAGATTACTGAATAAAATCCGGATGCAAATGCCGACTTTCCCCATTACAACACTTGTTCAGGTATGTTGTCGTGGGTGCACTACGCTGTACGATCGGGTGTGGACAATTAAAACTTAATGGCTGACCCATGTACACACCTAGGTGTGTGCATGTTAAAGAACACTACTGGAGTCACTAGAACTCATCAAAACAACATGCTTTCACAAAATACTTTGTGTTTTCTGTTTCAATACTGTCACACATGTCTCCTATGATCTAGATGTGTTTGTCGACGCTTGAAGTTGACTACAGTTTATCAATATCAGAAAAATAACGACTGTCGTGGTACTAAGATTCGTTAGTGTCATTAATTTCAGACAGGGATTGACATCTGACAAGAGTCAGAATTCTGTTGAGTACATGATTCGATTCTCGTACAGTGCTTCAACTTCACTGTCGAATTTTGAACTGCTAGCATTTAATGATTGCAAGCATGACACTAAAATTAATCGTGATGACAGTTTCACTATTGTCTCAATTCCAGATTTTAGTTATTGTTCTGAATTGTATCCAAAATTAACCCATCCTTTCAAAATTGCTGGGTTGTTTCTCGACTAAATGGTGTCTCCTTCCGGAATACAAACATAATTGCTATCCTTCCTGTTCAGGTTTACCGAAAAGAAGCGGTGGGGATTGGGTTACTAATATTCGGGATATGGCTCTAATTGGGACACAAAATTACAAATCAGGGGTGCTCCGGTTTGCATTATCTAGAGTAAGGGAAGAAGCTTATCGTCACTCTGACGGTGTTTAATCATGGTTTCACTATCTACAAATATATTTGAAGATACTTTGGATTAAAAAACTTTCCCCTTCTTGATTCAATTATGAGAATGATTCCAGCCTGACAGGTATTTAGAATCGTGGTGACTTGACCCCTCCAGTTAACTGGCCCACTGTCAATAACTGGCGACCGTGGCCTGGATGACGTTCCCCAATGAATAACGATATAATAGCAGTGGTATTCCAAGACGAGGAAGGTGGGGGGGAGACATTATTTATGGCAAGTAACCATATCAAATGTGAGCTTGGTACAAGAACAGGCTGTACATCCAATACAGCATGCATTGTTCATAAAGGGCATGGTAGGTGTTTTGAAGATATTCATGGACTAGCTGGAGTCTCAATGAATTTTCAAATATATACGTGTCCCGACCTTTCATACAGTTGATATGGCGATTAGACTTCACACACGAATGAAGCATATTTACATGGAAAGCATTTATATTGTCACGTGTCCCACGACCACTGCCAATAGCCTTTCCGACAAGAGTCCATCAGCATGGCTCTTCATACTTCTATTGCCCATATCAATTTGATTATCTGGCACATAGACAATAAAACAGGCAAAGACGTTTGCGCTGTCCAGCTAAGCTTTCGAGGAAGCTCATTGACCAGCATTACCGACCTTTCCTAAGACGCAGGCAGGGGACCACCCTGTACGAGTGGATCTCATCCCCATGGCACCAGATGCCCGATCGTAAGGGCCTGAAACCATGCTGCCAACTCTGCGCATTTCGGTCTATGCTGGATTTGTCCTCTCTTCCTTAAACATGCCTTAAGCAGGACCACTTAGGTAGGGGGAGTTCCTCTCTATCTTGGCTCTTCAAATTAAAATAGAACAAAATTATAAAAGGGATGTGTATCCTTTACTAGGAGGATGATAATTTCATTCGTTTCCTTCCTAGGGGAGCCATTTTTAGAGCGGGTCTTCCCCTACTTTGCTGCATGCTTCACACTAACCGATCTATCACACATCTAGGTCGTTCTGCTGCATGTTTGGGGGGGGGCAGAGGCTCAGACCTGAATATTCCGTATGGTGACCGTGAAAATTTACCTGTGTTTATCATCTGATTACATTGTACATCATTTGAACTGATTTCGGTTGTAGAAGGCGCACCTTCATTCCTTAGAATCGGATCGCGGTGGTTATTCCGCTGGGAACGTGGACTGCTCTCAGGTGCCTAGTGTTCGTGATGGCCTAATAATAGTAATGTGTGTGGATTTAGGCTGAACATAATACTTGTGATTGCACATTTTGCTGTCTATCTCCATTCCAAAGGATGGTGATCGTTGGGAAATTTCTCCAAAATGAATAATCGTACCGACATTATTATTTGGCACCTGAGAGTAGCGGTTTGCTTTCTCATTGGATGCTCTGGTCACCTGCGGTGTTCGGCCATGCGCTCCCGATGCTCATGGCTGTTAGTCATGTTCTCTGAGGGGCTATATATATATCTTTAATGATACATTGGATTGTGCCAGGGATCTCTACTCTGGCTCCGACCATTGGATTGTTGGGCACAGCTTTGGTAGGGTCTTATGACATGATCTCATGATGACTTATATATCACCATGATATATCTATTATATCATTTTATATATCTATATATGCGAAAGATTTGTATCACCGGGTTTCTGCAATGATATCTTGTGATACATAGGTACCTCAGAGACATGCGACATGTTCTCTGTGGGGTTATATATCTATATTTAGTGATACGTTGGATCATGACAGGGAGCTGTGATCTGGCTCCGACCATTGGATTGATGGGCGTAGCTTTGGTAGGGCCTTCTGACATGGTCTCATGAGGAAAACTTAATATATATATCCCCCGGATATATATATTATATCATTTTATATAGGTACCTCAGAGACATGTGAACATGTGATAACTGTTCTAAGGGCAGGACCAGTTCACGCTCCTCCGATTACGCCTCGGCGGTACAATCAGTCTGTGGGGAAACGTCTGGTGGAGAAGACGGGGTATTTGGGACCTCCAGGACATTTGTCCCCCACAAAACGCCAGCGGTTCTGGGCGCTAAAGCTGCCAAATCGCGTGCCTACAAATCGACACCGGCAGATGGGCCTCCGGCAGCTTAAGCGTAGGGCAGGGGCCGTACCCATGAGGTAAAGTGCCGCATCCCCCTGGCCACGCTCGTCTTAACGACAAAAAGCGGCCTTGCCTGCCACTCCTCCGTGAAGGGATCGGAGAAAAATGACCTCTCCCCACCCTCCAGCTTGGCCAGGATATTAGCTTGGGCATGACCACCTGCAGCATGCGATGGTGGGGGCTCCCTCTGATCCGATGGCTTGACTCGCTTATAGTTGTCTAACCCATTTGGGCTAATGGGCTCTCCATTTGATCCCTGTGCCACAGATTGGGCATCAGGTTATCTGCCATTTGCATTGGCGAACAGCAGTTAGTTAACTCTTAATGTTGGTTGTCTTGCCATCTTCGGAGTGGGCCTCCTCCAGTGCAGGTCGTTATGTCGGTAAGGCGGAGAGGGAGTTAGTCTCCTCGCATCTCAAATCGGCTGGACTCTTAGAACTGACAGATGAAGAAAAGAGAATTGCTCGGTTCGCTCGCAATTCTGAATTGAATGGCACCACCTGGGATGTTGCTTCCAAAAACAAGGGGGGGAGGAACATGTTTGAGCAATATAGCACTCTAATTATATGAGTTATTTCATGTAACTAATCATAACAGATTCATTAAAGAGTTCATTTTTAGGTACAATCTGTTTTAGAAGAGTTCATTCCCTCAAAAAATTTGGCTATTAACTTTATTGCTCGTGCCTCCTCCTGGGCTTGCATTCTAATCCATATAGTTCAGTGTGAAAGGCTTCCTTTGGCGGAAATATGATATTTAAAAAAATATAATATATATTTCCTTAAAGAAAGCCTGAACACTGAACTATCATAGGGCCCTCCCATGGCGGTGCCATTCCCAACCCCGCAACTCGCCAATCTTCTGATTGAGTTGAAAATAAACTGACGAATTCAATCTGTAAAGTGAGTTATATTGGGACTGCGCATGTGTGACTGATTCCGAGCAAGCCAATGGTGGGCGACCAAAAAGTTAACCCCTTTCTACTATGGTTTACAAACGCAGGACATATATCCATATAGTTCAGTGTTCAGGCTTTCTTTAAGGAAATATATATTATATTTTTAAAAATATCATAACACATATAGTATTATATGACCTGTGTTCAAATAATGCTGTGTCGCTGTAATAGTGTCTCTTTCTTTACATGCATGTACAGTATGACTGACATTGTCCGGTTGCTACAAATCGTGCAACTGGTTTGATTGGGGACTAGGATTATCTGACACAAGATTGGGCAACAAGGATTTTCATTTCAAGTTCCCATTGTCGAATGGCGATCTCCATCAAATCATAATCTGTCGTTATTTCGGCGTCAATTGTGTCTGTTTCTTTGCAATCACTCAATGTATTTTGATGAATGGGCTTCCCTGCTCCAAGAATGCACAGATATGCAAGCGCAGTAGCCTGAACCTTCAGCTATAGTTTGCTTAAATATCCAATGATACTTCCGTCCGTGGTCTGAACTCTTTGGAGACATTTTGGATGAGAGCCTTTATGCTGACCTACTTGTGGCAAGTCACCATATCCGTGTGACCTAGCATGGTCGCAGTGTTGAAACAACTCATTGGCTGGCCAGTGTCTCAAAAATTTCCAGTCAATCAATGTTTATACTTTTGATGATTTTGATGTTTCCCATTTCCATGTGTTCACTGTAACAAAATATACAACATCTGAACTGTTATCCTCAGACATTAGTGTTTGTCGATACATTCAAATTCATTGGTCCATTAATAAGGACATATTATGGTATCTGCCTCATCGCCACAATACTGTACAAATGTAATATGATACAAAATGGTGAGCTTAAAAAACATGCATGGCCAGCCGTAATAGTTCCATACCGATGTCAGTGCCTCAAAGGCTCAATGACATAAGAACTGACTATATCAATATGGCGACAATTTTCACTGATACCGACATACTTCTGCACTTTCAATCCGTGAATAGTAAAGGCAAACTACTATGCATATATATTGTCACCTGCTCCAGATGCATTGCCAATAGCCTTTCCAACAGAGTCCATCACTTGGCTCTCTACCTTCTATTTCCACATATCGAAAAGATCAAATGTCAAATAGCCTTCACTCACATATAAAGCACAGTTGCATGTACATGAAGTGCATTTATATTGCGCAGGGCCGCTGCCACTATAATTTCCAACAGAGACCAACACATGGCTCTTTTCCTTCTATTGCCTCATATCCAGTTGATTATCGGGCAAACAATAGAAAGGACAGCATTTGTATTGTCACACATACTAAGTGCAGTTACATGAACAGCATTTATATTTATATTGCGCAGGCCTGGGTATTGGAGGCGAATGACGGTTCGTTTCACCTGGAGGTTGCAAAATCTAGGTCGCGCCAAAGTTGTATGTGGCTCTCGCGATACTGATTATAACAGTTTGTGTAACCTATGGGTACCTAAGCACAACCAGACAACGGACAAATACGTTACGGCTTACACTTTATTTTGCATTCTGCAGGCCTGCCAGTGCCAATTTCAAGAGTCCAAAACATGGCTCTTCTCCTTCTATTACTACATATCCATATGATTATCTGGTGAATAGAATACCTAAATGAATAACACAAATGAAAGCATTTGTATCATCACACATATAAAGCGCCGTTCCGCAAGAAGCCTTTATATTGTGCATGACCACTGCCCAGTACCAGTGACTGGCGGGGGGCCACCATCGTTGATTCGGAAAACAAATCTTCAAGGGTGAACGCCACAGCACCTGAGCCTTAGGGTGGGGAAGACTCATCATGTGCCGCTAACAACGCACCAGCCAACCCGACTTCAGTTCTTCCCAGATGAAAACGCAGCTCGAGCCCTCATTTGCTCTCGCAATTCAGAAGACGGATGTAATTGCACCCGTATAATCGTCGGGTTGTATTTTTCTCAAATTAAATGTCATTGTGGGATAGACCTCAATACATGCATGTTCCGTGGCACTTTCACATTCCCATAATTTAACTGCGATGGGAACGGTTTTAAATATACCTTCCAATAGTTTAATATTGAATCAACGATTACTGTTTAAGTGCATACGGCTGCAAGAACAATTGCTCCTGTCTCCTGGGAAGGACTGAGACATCTGAATCTTCCCCACGGTCTGTGGCCCACTTCATTACGAGAGTGGGTCTTGTCCCCCTGGAATCATACTCCCTCGGGATATGTCCAGGCCTGCTCCACCATCAGCGGACTTTCCGTAAGTGTATAAAACGTTCTCCTCACCGTAAGCAAGGACACCGCTATGTTCTTGCACAGGAGAAATCGGATCTCATCGTCCTCTTCGCCGAGAAAAGACAGTATCTTACCTGCGGTTTAATTTATAGCAGGTAAGATCACGTGGCCAAGTAAATAACGGAATTTACCTTATTAACCTTGTTTTGCAATAACTAACAAAATGTTTTGTATATTACGCTTGCTAATAACTACCTGTAACAGAATATCGTGCTTATAGTCGAATGAGATTCGACTTTGATGGCCACACACCGTGCGGGTTGCTCAAGAAATAAACGCGGCAATACGCGGTATTGTCATAGTTGGGTGAGGGCCCGTTGGTCCATGGTTAAACACTTTGAGCAAACGTACCAGTCTTACCTCGGGCAGGAACCGTTCGGTCCCCCCTGGTCATGCTGCAAGCCCCGTCTTCTGCAGACCGTGGGAGGCAGGGTGCCGTCCTCCGGTGATTCGGGCAACCAATCCTCCAGGACACAAGCACCCGCGCCTTTGGCGACTGTTCTGGGTGGGGAAGCCTCGTTGTCCCATGCCGCACTGGCCTTCTGACACTTCCCCACGGCGCCATGGCCCACTCCATTATGAGGGTCGGTCTTGTCCCCCTGGAAAACGTCATCCCAAGTGATACGTCCAGGCCTGCTCCTCTGCTGTCAGGGGATCCTAGTGGTATGTCATCGACGTTTATGTCAGCTTGTCAGGACCACCTGCGTTTGGGAGATTCGGTGGGGGGGCTTTCCCTGGTCAAATGGATCCTTCCAATTTCCCTTTTTCCACCATTCTGGCCTTGGGGTGGGAAATAACACCTTAAAATCCAACTGTCTATAAATCTCCTGGCATCTGATGGCTTTGACGATGATGAGCAAGGATCTCGGGCCGACGGTGGTTCCCACTGTCGGTCGAGGATTCTGTCGTTCCTAGGGAACTCGCTTTGCGTATGGAAACGACACGGGTCGATCTCTTGTAAAAACTTCATCACAGGATATGTGTCAAATCTTGTTACAATGAATTACACAAACTTTGCACAACTGTACCAGTCTTTACCTCGGGCTGTACCAGTTCGGGCCCCCTGGTCCTGCATCAGCAGACCGTGGCAGGCAGGGTGTCGTTCTCTGAGATTCGGGCAACCAATCCTCCGGGACAATAGCACCCGAGCCTTTGGAGGCTGTTCTGTGTGGAGAAGACTCGCTGTCGCGTACCGTCAATAGCGCTTTCTATTGGGGAGGATATAAATACAGACATCACTCTCATCACATGAAACGAGAAGAAGATGAGAAGAAAGCAGCAGAAGAAGTCTCTACTTGCTCGGTTTCTACTAGTAGCTGGCACGTGTGGTATGGCACTGCCTGGGATGTTTCTTCCAAAAAACAAGGGGGGGGGGGGGGGGTACAAGCTTGAGCAATGCTGGAATCTGAATTTATGAGCTCTTTCAAATAACATATCAAAGCTGATTCATGACTAAATCACATTAACATGAAATCTGTTTTGGAAGAGTACATTCCCGTCAAACTGGGATATTAAATTTATTGCTCGTTGCCTCCTCCTGGGCTTGCATTCTAATCCATATAGTTCAGTTGAAGGGCTTCTCCTTGGCGGAAAAATATAATTTTTTAAATTAAAATTAATTTTTCCTTAAGGGAAGCCCGAAACTGAACTATCATAGATCCGTCCCATGGCGGTGCCATTCCCAACCCTGCGACTCGCAAATCTTATGATTAAGTCGGAAATAAAACTGGCTAGATGAATTGTTAGAACGCGGGAGTTACACGGGACGCATTCATGCGTGGCTAATCCGAGTGCTGATTGACCGGAGTAGGCAATAAATGGACAATAAATAATAACCCTCCTGATAACACAAGGCCGAGGATAATAATCCATATAGTTCAGTTTCGGGCTTCCCTTAAGGAAAAAGTAATTTTAATTTTAAATATTATATATTTATTACTGTCATAATTAAGTAAATATATAGAGAATCTACAACTCGTCCCCAGTTTATAGCAGAATTTACAGAATGAGTCCAGTAAATTAGGTCTGGGCCGAGCCTTTGGCGAGATTCAGACCTAATTTACTGGACTCATTCTGTAAATTCCACTATAAACTGGGGACGAGTCGTAGATTCTATTTATTATGTGATCCAAAACCTTGATGAAACATACTTAAATCAACAAATGGGACACAAAACTAACATCTGCTTCTATAAGGCATGTGATGATGTTTAACGTAACTATGTGTTGTTTGCCCACGTAAAGAAATAGTCCCAGATAATTAAAGACTCTTTGTCATATTTAATGGCGTATATTTATTGACATAACTTTGCAAAATCTTCATTCATTATAGTTTGTTGGAATAATAATGGAACCCATAGTATTTTGAGATGTAGTGTATGGAATGTAAACAGATGACAAACCGGAAGTCAAAGGTCACCTGGCACTATTTCCTGTTATTAAACATTTAATATCACAATTTATAGAATCGGTTTATTGAATAGAATAAGGGTAGGATCATGTAATAAATATAATTTTAATATGACCTTGCCTAAACCTACATACAAGGCTCATTCTGATTGGTCGGTATCCTGTATTCCCATGGAGACACGACTGTCGTTTTGTGGTACAATTCTAAATATTCTGAATTGTACCACAAAAATATGTGGTACAATCAGTGAAATGCTGCCATTGCCTCAAACTTTCAGAAGTCAAACTACACGGGCATTGGTTAATGTCATGTTATAGACTGAAGAAAGAGACATATAATGACTACCTACTGTACTATACTGAATTTTATTTAAGATAGAACAAAAATAAGTCTTAACTTAAATTTTGTTTGACAAAAAGTCAATGAAAAGGGGTCTCCATTCAATAGTGACGTCATGTTTGATGTTACAGTTCTAAGAGAACTGTTTGGTGGGCAGAGCTAGAAACAGGGCTATTATATAGCAGGTTGAATGTATGTCATTACAGTTTTGACCAAATCATATAGAGTCGAATTACAAAAGAAATAAATACACTGCGCATCAGCGTGTATAGTAGAATTTGACCACAGAAACTGATTGTTGGACTCCGCTTCGTGTCATCCTACAATCAGTTTCTTTGTGGTCAAATATTACTATACACGCCGATGCGCAGTGTATTTATTATGCCCCCGATCTCCGATGGAGATTTGGGGGTATATAGTGGAGCCCTCCATCCGTCCGTCCTTCCGTACTTCCGTCCGTACGAACGTTTCAACTCATAACTTTGGTTTTCGCTAACTCAATTCAGTTGATCTTTGGTATGCTAATAGACCAGCCGGGGGGGGACAAGATTTCCCCATAACTGCGGTTTCGTCAGCCCATTTTTTCCAGAGTTACGCCCCTTTTTGGACTTAGAAAATTCAGTTTTCTGCTACTTTTTTTGGTTTCCAGATGATAACTTGATTTTGGATTGTTTATTTGCAAAACCCGTTTTTTTATGTATTACCAATATCGCAATACAGGTCAAGGTAAAATTTCGGTTCAATCGGATAATTTTTGTGAGAGTTATGACCCTTTTTCGACTTTAGAAAATTCAGTTTTCCTTCTATTTTTGTGGCACCAGACCAAATTTGAAGCTAATATAGAACAACATGTGGCATTTTTATAGCGCTTAAGCAGAAAGTTTCTCTGATTGTACAGTCGGGGGCGTTACCTCCGCCTAGCGGTGCACTTGTTTCTTAAATACTGCCCATTCCTACTCATCTGACATAAGTCTTCATGGCAGAGAGCTGACAATATGCAAGATGCACCAGTGCCTTATTTATATAAATATAAATCACCATCTAACAAGTCCTAATTTTTATAGCAATTCATGTATATTGCATAAAAACATCAACACTGTTGCATAAAGTTTGATGCTTGTGCCCCATTAAGAGACTGAGTTTACATCAAATTATCATGCCAAAAATCGTTATTTGGACATAACAATATAGACACAGAAAATATACGGATTAAGTTTCCAATTTTTAAAGGGGTACTGTACCCTAAATCTGGTCATTTATGGGAACATCTCCTTTTATACTCAACAGACCTCAGTCATAAATTCATTTTCATTATAATTACCATGTTGTTTGCATCGTTCATATAGCACATGAGTGTATTTGGCACTAATCTATGGCTCCAATTCATTCATTTGTTGCAGATATTCTGTTGAGTAAAAAGGAGATGGTCCCATTAATGGCCAGATTCAGTGTACACTACTCCTTTAACCCTTCCATGACTGGAGCTTCCTCAAATTTTGCAAAAACCCTTCGCCACTGCATTCTCTTATATATGCGAGTCTTCGCCAAGCACAGATATGCATTTTGAGAAACATATTTTATCGAGAATAAGAATTTTGTTATAAATATATAGCGCGACCAAAGGGAGCCGCAATATAATCTACTAGTAGATGTATATTGAACTTGGAATAGACTGTCTCATTGAGGTACCTTGGTTCACCAAACACTAGTTCAGTTAGCATAGTAGATTGCCATATATAGAGTGTGTACATGTATATACGTCCCAGTTAAGAGCATTACGAGTTACGTCGTCGGAAACGATATATAACGCCAGGCACCTCGGGTGTGGACCATTTAACTTTCAGGACGTCAGGGTTCAAAGGGTTAAGGGTAAATCTGATGGACATCAGTCGTGACTCAGTACATTGCTCATGTTCAGTGTATTTGGTGAATATTGGGCTAAAATAAATATTTGTTTATATAAATACTTGTCTCCTCACAAACATAAATTGAAATAAATCATAAATAAAAATATCTGTCTCCCTCATCACTTGAAAAATTTTTTACCTGAGAAACAAACTAATTTGTGTATCTGGCCGTATCACTACATATTTTTTATGATACCACATTTTTGACTGAACCATATCAGTATCTCTTGTACAGAGCATGAATTGGTTTATAACAATTGCGAATCAGACCAAGGTGGTTTCAAATTATCTGTATGATATGATAGGGCATATACTGGATTACATGTGTTAGATTTCACTGAAGTTATAACTGCATATTTACTATCATTAGACATGTACAGCTTTTAGAATAGTGTTGAATGGTTTTGTTTGCGTTTCCTAGTCTTGAGTTATGCTTCTTCGTATATCTGTAAATGTTGATTATTTTTTATTTTTATCAAAAACATACAAAGGCAGGTAACTTAACATGTTTAACATAGAACTCTCTGTTCTAATGGCTAAACTAGTCTTCTTTGGGAGACAGATGTTAAAGCATATATCAACTATATTTATATGCATGATATATTACAGAGAAGGAGAAGAAGCGGACATTAACTTTGACAGCACTGGTTTCATCCACAATATGCAGAAAATGTTTGGTGAGTTTACCCAAAGTTTTACTGCAGTATTTTAAACTTACTCCAGTCAGAAATGTCAATTGGCTAGAAAAAGGTCATAATTTCTTTGTTGACATCTCGAGACACAAATACAAGGGAAACTAAGACAATTGTTTCTGCCTGAATTTGCAATGAATGTCATTTTTTGCTGGAGTTATGAGCCTATAGAAGTGTCAGTGGACGAACAACGTACTTAGTATAATTCAACTTCTATATTGTTTAACCCTTTGAACCCTGGCTTCCCACAGCGATCGACACCCATGACCCTGGGCTCCCAGGCAGTTTATACCCTATTTTAGATACACTACAGATGTTTGGTGTTGACAATGTTCTAACTTCTCATGTTCATGGTAAGCCATTAGTAATTTTAAGATGGGTAGGTATTGACAAGTCATATCCCCTTAGTAACGTTTACTAGGCAACTACCCAGAATATCGAAAGAAACGTGCAAATGGAGGTGAAACATTGCTGTATCTCCTTCAAATATATCTTGGACACTGAAACTAATGGTTATATATTCTTGCTTGCAAGAAATCTAGAAAAAAAAAGGTACGCAATACCTCGAGTACGCGCACTTGTCAAATGCCAATTAATGGCGATATATTCTTTGGACCAATCATGGGAGTCCTTTCACTATAACAGCGATGGAAAGACAAGACCTCATTCATTTTAAATTCTTCTAGACGCAAGATAAGTCGCATTTTTTATCTGTTCATTTCTCATGAACGTTTCTCTTTATGCTATTGCGAACTACAACACGCAGTTGCCTAATTTCGTGCACTACGCACGTGTTTTTTCAATTTTCGCAATTTAGTTTTACAATTGTTCAACAATCTTTTATTCTACAATACTCTCTTATTAATGGCAGTAGTCCGTGGGTGGATATTTTGATTAACAAATATTTCAATTTTGTTTTATTTACGAGAATCACTTCGAACAAATATCGTTTTTGTTTGCATAAAACAATACTCAATAAAACAAACCGATGCTCTTTCGAGTCTTTCGGGTTCTCGTCGGGATTTTTTAACACTGCACCGGATGCAATATCGTGTTGTCGTCTCGATCCACTTAGCTCCAGTTTGGAGTTTGGTACCTGACAAAATCCTATCCAAATGTATTAGAAGTAATAATTTACAATATTTTACATTACAATATTTTACAATAATTTTCCTCACGGATGCTAGATAAAATAGCCACAGTGTGGCTTGCCTCTTCTCTCTACATTGAACATACGTTTCAATGCTTTACGATGAAAACTTTGTAATGTTTTTTCCCTCCGACTGGTAGGGGTGCCAAGATTGATCGTATAATCGATGAAACGTTGATACAGCCGATATTCAATTACCACTTTCGGCGGCGATTACTCTGAGTTCTTTATTTCGGATGTCGAAAAGTACCGGACATATTTGGATACCCTGTTTTACAGTTTAACATCCAACGGACAGGTTAACGATCGTTGATCGTACAAAGATATTTGTAACGCATTGTGCTCATTACTAATTACCGGCTTTCCTTCCCACGAGACAGTAACGATTGCTCTCGCACCCGTATGCACTCGCAATTTTCTATTCACGGGTGTTCATCATTTGCACTTGTCCACCTGGTCACAATCAATATTAAAATATGTGAAGATATATTTAGCACATTTCCCATCTCCGTTAATTTATGGGCATGTGAAAGTGTCAGTGGACTTTGGTATATCACACAATGACCTTTGATTTGAGATAACCCCAACTTACAATTATATTACCGGTGCAATTACACCCTTCTAATCAATGAAACTGTAATTTTTGTCATGGGAATGACTGTCTCGGTGGTTTCTGATACAAATTATGCACATGTGAATATTTTGCACTACTTCCTCTGTCCTGCTATTAGATACGCTTCATCGATTCTAATCTCGTATTGACTATCGATTATCAAGTTCAATGATCGTGGCACCTCTGCTGACGTGGCACCTTCTCTTGCATCCTCCATTAACTTGGAGTCTCTGCTGGAGTTGGTTGGTGGACATGCCTCCTCCCTCAGGGTCGCGGCATCCATAGCCCCGGCAGAGAAGGGCAGCGATGGTGGTCCAAGTGCAGCTGCCCTTGGTCCTGCCTCCGGTTCCGCCGGGTTCGCACCATCGCTGCACCAGCCGGCCACTTGCTACGGCTACCACATCAGTGATCCGTTTAGCTTGCAAGCCCGGTGCCCTCGGCACATTGTCTGCCTACGCAGTTCAATGTGTCAACTGCCACTGCTTCCACTCCAGGGGATTTGACCGCACGGGTTCTGACCTGTCCTCCATTTGTCAACGTCTTTTCCGGCATCCGTCCCTCCCGGTTTTGGTGTGGGTATGTATCCCTATTATTCACCTGTGTTCTTTCCTCCACCAGTGTGGCCTTGCTTTGTACAGTTTCGGGCCTCTTTTGGGCTCCTAGGCCAGAACTTAGACTTAGTTTCCTTTCCGAGGCTCCGAAATTTCTTGCCTCATCAAACCAGGTGACCTGGTCGGGATACTTGCCCCTTTCCCCACATCTCCTGGACGGACGGTGCTGTTCAGAGACGAGGACGTGCTGTCGCAACATCCCCTGGATTTGGCAGCGTTTGATGCGTGTCCGAGTTCGCCATGCCCATCCGAGAGTGCCTTCCATGAGGGTCATTTCGGATGGGTCAGTCCTTCGGTCTTAGGATCACAATTGCGCACAATTTTGCATGCATTACCAGCACGATACTAACAGCACAGTAACTGGAAGAACAAACATGGCCTTTCTCTTGCTTCCTCCATTTACATGGAGCCTCCGCTGGAGTCGGTTGCGGGACATGCCTCCTCCTTATTGGTCGCGGCCTCCCGTAGCTATCTGCAGAGAAGTACGCCTGTCTTCCACAACCGAAGGACTGGATGGGGCCTGCATATCAAGAACAAAAACCAACGTGTGATGATTTTTCCTCTGCCAACTCGATACAGCCTGCGCGGCAGGCTCAGGGTCTGTTCATGGTCATGCCTCCTCTATTTGTAGTCGCGGCTTCCACAACCTTCGCAGAGACAGGAAACAATGAATTTTCCTCTGTCCACTCGGTACAACCTGCGCTGCAGGTTCGGAAGCTGTTGGTGGTCATGCCTCCTCTATTTGTAGTCGCAGCTTCCACAACCTTCACAGAGTCGGGCAACAATGGATTTTCCTCGGTCAACTCGGTACAGCCTGCGCTGCAGGCTAGGAGTCTGTTGGTGGTCATGCCTCCTCTATTTGTAGTCGCGGCTTCCACCACCTTCGCAGCGAGCAGCGATGGATGTTCTGCAGCAGCTACCGCTGGCCCTGCCTCAGTCCATCCAGGTTCATGCTGTCACGGCACATACCGGTTTTTCCGAACCCTTTCTTGCCTTGGCTACCTCATTGTTCCTTGTCGCCGACAAGTTGAAATCATTCGACTGAGTGTTTAGTGCAATATCACCTCCCTTCTTATCCCGTTGGGGTATTCCAGGTGTTGTTGAGACCAGTCTTTCTAGTTTCGGGCCTTCAAATCTGTTCGATTTTTATTCAACGATTAGGCTGCTATTATGGACTTGATCGTGGGTGTGAACCTGATAAGTTAGTATGCGGGTGCTATATCTCACAGGGGACTTTAGCGTTCTACTCACTTAGCCGAACATATCATGAATTTCGACCGTTCCGCTCCATAGACACTATCGTCTGAACTACGCTCGTTGGTGTCTATGCGTCCTGTATGTAGTCCATTTTGTTATAGTATTTGTCACAGTACCGACTTTGACCACGAATATTTTCCAATTCTATGTTCTCACTCTGGCAGAGTGTTTCACATCACTTGACAGGCGTGATTCTAATTCTAATCCGATTTACCGATCACCGATTCTCACCTTATTTGCGACATTTAACAATTATTGCCACATGCCCATCGGTGCTTGATAATACCAGTTGTCGTGTTATCACAGTTTGTGTAACTTTTCTGCTAACCTACGGTATGGGTTACCTATACAACCACCTGACTAACGATAACTCAGTTCCACATTGATTTGAAACCATGCAGGCCTGTGCATTGCATCACAAATTGGCCGTAGGATCAGACAGTGTTCCATTAGCGGTATCAGTTCCTCTCCTTGGTTGACCGTACACTTCATTTTCCAGTTACTTTCCGTCCTGGTCCCCTCCCTTATGTGTCTGCTTTTTCTTTCCATGGACATTATTCCCAGTGCTCTGGACATAATCAGCTCAACTCAGTCATGTTTTCCTGGTGTATCCCTGGTTCCCCCCATTGGTCTGGGCCCAACGGTTTCTCATATCACCCCTGGGTCTCTCGGTCGGGCTCAAAATACTGTCAAGTTAGTCATGCCGCACTGAGCATTGACTCATTTTGCGAGATCCATTATGAGCATTGATTAGGCGTTTCTGGGGGGGGGGGGGGGGGGTCATAACCGTGTTTTCCCCTCGGTGCCCCCCTTTTGCATGTCTTGTGGGCCGGTCATCATCCTCTGGATGTCATGCTAGTGCTGTTTCATCCTCTAAGGGGCGGGGGGGGGGGGGGGGGGGTAGGTTCCTTTATCATATTAGGAACATGAACGAATGAGTTATTTCCCTTGCCTATGACCAATGTTTGTCCTGGACACCTTCACCCTGTGATCATTAGAGCACATGAGGTACGTGTTGTTACCTTTTAGGAGGCTCAGTTGTTTTGGGTTTATCTGAGCTACTGCATATGTCCGGGACACAATGATCTATTTTTTGGCACATGTCTACCAAGAAATCTTTTTGGTACAGGATGCAGGCCTTTTCTGCTTCAGCAGGCGGGTTTCATGGACATAGTCGGATTATCTGCCTCGTGGCCTCCTCCTCTTCAAGAATTCTAATTATAACCATTAGTTCATTCAGTGTCCAAGATATATTTGAAGGAGATAATATTTTTTTACCCAAAATATGTATCTCCTATAATAAATATCTTGGACACTGAACACTAAGGGCCCTCCCAGTTGGGATCAACATTCCCGCCCCGTGCACTCAGTCAAACGCATCAAACACACAGGAGGAAGAAATTAAAAAGACTGAATGTTACCTTTCAATCGCTGTTATAGCGAAAGGACTCACACGATTGGTCCAAATATATAATCGCCATTAATTGGCATTTGACAAGTGCGCGTACTCGAGGTATTTCGTACCGATTTTTAAAACGACTTCTAAGATCTTGGAAGCAAGAAATATATAACCATTAGTTCATTCAGTGTCCAAGATATTTATTATAGGAGATACATATTTTGGGTAAAATTGTTTTATTTCTGTGTCAACATTCCAGCAAGCTGAATGATCTAACCATTAGGCCATCAAGTTTCCTCAAGTTGCCTAGTTTTTGCATGAATGGAAAAGGGGTTATGCAAACGGATTTTGCAGGAAGGAAATGGGTGGTCGTGCAATTTTTCAGGGTCTAATTATTTGATTAATTATTAATGGATTGTTAATCCTGAATAAAATATTAGTATTTTATTTCAATATACCAATAATATATTTTTAAAATGTCCATTTTGCTCATATGATCTAACATTAGGCTGCTAATTTTATTTTTATAATGATTAAAATAATTCCGGTCACATGATTGCCATATGTAAACAGAAACAGTAAACAGTAAGATCACACGATAGTTCACGTGGTAATCCATTGACAACACATAGATTTGCAGCGATAGCATAAACATTGCATGCAATGTTTGGTATAGTTAGAAATCCAAAATAAGGGGTGAAGTGGTTGACTCATGTACCGTCTCGGTGTGAATACATAGTATGTTAGAATCTTCTTGGAGACTTCTCATTGTCATTTTTGTGGGGGGGATGGCACTTACCAACCATGTACCTGGCTCATAAGTCCCCTCCAGTTGCTCATTGAATGTCAATACTGGGATAATAATTATTCCAAAAACTAACTAATTACATGACTTCTGTGTCTAATAAATGGATCAAAATCTATTATTAAATTTCTATTAATTATGAAGTTTTAGTCAGTTGTGGGTACGTCTTCATTTGCAGAATTTGAGGACAGCGAGAGTAACAGCGACTCGGATATGAGTGAATATGATTGGAATGACCAGATGGACCTAGAATTGAGTCCGTCACCTCCAAAGCATGCATCAAAACAGAGGAAAGACAAGAAAATATCTGGCTATATGGACCAAATGGATAAGGAGCTTTCCAAGACTGAAGTGGGGAAAAGCTTCAAGGATGAACCGACAAAATCAGCTCCCGTGAGTATTCTGTGGGTTGTTATAAAGTTTTAGTCATTTTCCCTCTTTATATTTTTCCTGCTGTTATAAAGACCTCAAAAGTCTCCCCTAATATTTCAGAATTTTTAGCTCAACTTGACTGATCCACATCCGTCCTCTGATTGTCACTAAGCTTCATATGGATTAACTAGACCTCTAGATGGGGAGACATTGATTTTTATTTTGGATTTTTTTTTTAAACATGGTCAGCAACAGACATCTTTGACTTCAAATTTGTATCCATTAGCACACTCTTACATCCATGTATATGATCACCTCAATATGGGAGCTATCAAATCTGAATGATTTTCCATCAGAACATTGCTGCCAGCAGCCATCTTGGACTAAATACAGAGGCATGCCCCACAACCAACATTTCTCATCTAATTGATATCAAACCTCATGTGGCTCTTCAGATTGACCTCTGTTATTACTTAAACATTTGAACTTGCTGCATACCTTATAGCACTATTGACTGGAAGCTATGACATTATCCCCTCTCCAATTTGAGCTTCAGTGTCATTGACATACATCTGATTACTTTGAGACAAATTATTGATAGTATGGTTGGTGAAATGATAGTGTGGTTGATGAAACAGACATAAAAATAGGCAATTTATTTGCGAATATATGGGTTCCATTGATGTGAACTTTGTAACAGGTATTCTCTATTTGAAAACTGATAGCCAGTGTTGTGCTTGAATAACAACCAAATTCATGCTCAAATCAAAGAATAACAGCATTTTTAGCTCAACTTGACAAAGTCAAGTTTATAATGCCATGGGTTGGCGTCCATCAACAATTTCCTTTAGCACACCCTACAGGCCACATCCCTCATCCAATTGTCACCAAAATTCATATGAATGTTCGGGATGACCTCTAGATAGGAGCCATAATTTTTTTTCAAATTCGTTAATAACATGGCTGCCAACAGCCATCTTGGATTTCAAATTTGAATCCATTGGGACACCCTGCAGCCTGCATTTATTGGAGAAATGTTTTTGAAAATTTACTAGCATGTTTAGGATCACCTAGATGAGAAGTATCGAATATGGATGATTTTCAATGAAAAACATGGCCCATGACAGCATGACCATAATCCTTGGGCACACCCTACAGACCACATCCCTCATCTCTGGTTATCACCAAACTTTATGTGGATCTTCAGGTTGACTTCTCGATGGGAGTCATCAATTTTTCCCGAAATTTGATAAATAACTCTTTGTATGACTAAATCTTTTGGCACACCCTACAGGCCACATCCCTCATCTAATTGTCACCAAACTTCATATGGATCTTCAGGGTGACCTCCAGATTGGAGCCATCGATTATTTCTGAAATTCGTTATAAAACGTGGCTGCCAGCAGCCATCTTGGATTTCAAATTTGAATTTATCGGCACTCCCTGGAGCCAACATTTATTGGTGATATGTTTGAATGAAAATAATTTCATCTACACAATACGCCCTGTCACTAACGCTGAATAGGTCATTGTCGCATGGTTTCTGGCAAAATGACACCCAGGATCTCGTAAACTGTCAAAAAGACACCCAGGATCTCAAAGTCTCGCCAAACAACGGGGATTTTGTTTAGTCGTCTGCTATTAATATTATGATAATTATTGGTTGGTGATCGGAGTGAAATATCAACAAAATTTAATTCGGCTTTTAGTCTGACTGTCAGCGCAATTCCGCATCCTTGATAGTTGGACCAATATTAATAGCAGACGACTAAACAAAATTCCCGTTGTTTGGTGAGACTTTGAGATCCTGGGTGTCGTTTTGACAGTTTAAGAGATCCTGGGTGTCTTTTTGACAGTTTAAGAGATCCTGGGTGTCTTTTTGACAGAAACCATGCGACAATGACCTATTCAGCGTCACTAACTGGTGGTCATATTGGATCATGGTGGAGCTCCATGGTCCAGTGGTTTGCGTGTCGGACTTGTATTCGCTGTAAACACATCGATATGGGTTCGCAGCGCGTCGCCGGTCATTGAGTCTCCACATAGCAGTGGCTTGGCCTCTTTGAGCGACTTGCAATTGTCGGATTGCTCGCTGTTTCAAATACCGCGCCAAGTTGTGACCCTTGAGCAAGGTCGCTTGTACTGTGTCGGCTTCGCATCACTCATGCGTTAAAAGAGTACCAGTCAGCTTGTCATACTGATGAGTATCAGAGCATATTCTGATCAAACTAGAGCATTGCCTGCAATGGCTGCAGCCGGTTCATTGGTTGGCTTGTACAAATGACTGGGGTAATATTGTACCAAGCGTGTTTGAGCAAGTAATTGGTTAATCGCTATATAAAACTGGTCATTATTATTATTATCCACCAGGTCAGTTCCATGGTTTCATAGATTAATCCAGACCCGGTTCTGTGGTTTTAGTGCTGCAGGTCAAAGTTCTGGAGTAGCATTTCCATATATGGAGCTTTTAAATATTCATGAGGGGCCTCAGTGGCTCAATTGGTTAGGGGTACCACTCCAAGCTGTTTCGCCCTCCAGCGCTAGCAATAAGGGTTCAAATCCACATGTTTCCATCATGGACTCACTGATGGCCGGTGGTTTTCCGCATATGGTCGAAGAGTTTATCAGCCATTGAAATCACTGTTAGATTAGCCATAAGTGTGTTAATTTCCTTCACCACTAAAACTGGCAATGTCGTGATATGGCCTTATATGCTGTAAGTGACATTAAACCCCAATCAATCAATCAATTAAATATTCATGACTTCCATATACGTAAATGCTACTCCAGAACTTTGACCTGTAGCACTAAAACCACAAAACCAGACCTGGTGGATCCAATATGGCCTTGAGTTAGTGACAGGGCATATACAGGACCTTTACTGTAACATGTTTACTTTCCTTCTTCTTTATCACTCTATTCATTGCTCAGCAAAAAAATAACTCCTTCCAAGTTGAGCTACATTGTCATTGACACTTTCATTTAATAATGGTGATGGTGCGTTATAATAGTGATGCTGTCATTTGGTCCCAAAAATTAATAAACATGACATCACTGTTGTTCGGCACTTGAGTGTACTGATGTTCACCACTATGAGGACATTCAGAGGAGTGTTCAATCGTTTGGTTCACATTCTCCGTTCTACAGTCAAACAGTTATTCATCTTTGTTTACTCTGGAAATATTTATTGTTTTGTGTGTCCACCTGAGTATCTGGGCCATGAGTTATATGATCTTGATAAAATTTAGCATGTATGTTCTCTATCAAAATGTCAACCGGTGTTGTTTCAATTTTCCATTCTAGATTTATTATCTTTTGCTTGTTTGGAAATGTTGATTTGTTTGTCCATCCACACAAATATCTCAGTCTCAGGTTATCAGATCTAAATGAAATTTGGTAATGATGACTTCCAAAGAAGTTTTAAATGGTTATTTCTCTTTTTATATAGAAATGTTGATATTGTGTCTGTCCTGTTCACATGAATGTCTCAACCATGGGTCATCATATCTCAATATAATTGAGTGGAGATAATCAATACAACGACAGCTTTCCAATAAAAAAAAGAAAAAAAGGGATGCATTAATATGATTGAAAATAATCATGGTTCTATAACTTCTACTTAGGGTATGCCCATCCTATGTGGTATGCCACATGGGGTTTTGACCAGGGTGATAGCCAATTTGCAAAATAGAAATTTTCCTACAAACAAATTTTGGATGATGAGGGAGGACCTGATAACACAAATTTTAATATTGTTTTCCCAACTTCTAAGCCTATCTATTTTCATCTTTTTAGCCGAAGAATAGAGATATCGACGATGAAGATGATGATTTTACTCCTGTGAACATCGATGTCAATGTTGTGAAAAATATGTTGGAATCATACAGTTCTCAGGCAGGATCTGCTGGACCAGCATCAAACATTCTCAATACCATGGGTATTCATATACCCCCAGATAGTGATAACCTCTAAAACAAAAATGTCCATTCTAATTCAAATGCAAACCCTACCGATGTCTGTCATCTGGAACATTTACAATTTTCCTCTTCTTCTTCTTCTTCCATCTATAGTCCACCACCAACAGGCTGATGATTATGACTAAAATTATAGTGGCAATGGCTGGCGATAATTCTCTTCATGATTACGATTTGTAATAATAATTTTCTCTTGTGAACATATATAGGCAAATGAGCATTTTGTTGAATGCCATGTGATTTAAAAATCAGTGTATTGATTATGTGCAATTAAAGATCTTGTTTAAGGCAACCTATAATATATAACCCTTACTTTACTGAATACTCATGGATAAGTAGTTCCCATAGGATTATGTTCAGTTAATGAGTTCAACAAATGGCAGTTTGTTGAATTTTTTATCTGAACTTTTCCGCCAACAAAAATGAATCCTTCAGCACTTATATCATCTTTTCATCTGACTGTCATCTGCTTAATATAACACTTAACAACCCTCGAGATGATTAATAGACCTTTATAATGTACAGTAATGCCCTAAATAATTGACTCCTTAACCACAGCAGAATTATGGTTAACTTTTCAGAATTTAGTCAGAAATATGGCTTGTTGCCATTCATCGAAAAGCTTTCATTGTTCTATTTTTCTTATACAGTGAAACAAAGGGAATTGCAATTGCTTTCTCTTGAAAATATTTCTGCACCAAAAACAATCTTTTATCAATGTGAAAGTGTTGGTTATGAAAAATAATCATTTCTATAAATTTTTGTTATCTATGTTGATTGTATAATTATACTATTGCACTCCCTCTTTCATGTGGTGTATTACGCCACTCAAGGTCAATTTCCCGTTTCACATTCCAAAAATACTTTGAAAAGCGTGTGCACCTGCGTATCTATGTTTTATCATTTATTTCTGGGGCACATGCCAGCGAAGAATTCAAGAATTTTACCTCTATATCGGCTAGCTCCAGGTTCAATTTCATTTGCCCATGGCCATCATTTACCAACCAGATGTCTATAAAAATTAGTTGAGAGATTCCATTTGATTTATTTCGTCAAAATCACCCAATCAAGTATAACCAATGCAATATTACTGCTTTAGCAGTTGGAATCCATCACGTGTTTAACTAATGTTTGAACATAGTTACCAATTACAGTAATGAACCGGAATTCTGAACTGGGAAACTGGTCTGTTTTATCTCAATTCCATGCGTGTTTGTATAAAAAGTGTATTGCAATTATTTCATACTGATTTATGGACTATGTAATCTCGATTTTCAAATGTGTCAACAGTGATTGAAAAGAGTCAGCCCAGTCAGAGGGCCATGGTCACAAGTGTGTATCATATTGCTTTAAAGATACGTACCACTTCAAGTGGACATGCATGCTTTCCCAGTCACCTAATCCAATCAGAGGGGTGGTTGGTTGTCTGTGTCAGGCAGACTAATCTAAGCAAGATAATCCCTGTGTTGTGATCTGCCTGCCATCTGGTCTGATTGTAAGATATCCATGAGATGTTTTATTGGGCCAATTTGTGATACATATTTACATTGAATATGGGGCTCTGCCATCTGGTCTGATTGTAAGATATCCATGAGATGTTTTATTGGGCCAATTTGTGACACATGTTTACAATGAATATGGGGAAACATGAAATTTCAAAGTCTTAAAATTGAGATATGTTGGTAGTTTCGGATGTCAAAAGTATAAATATGACGTTTTTCTAGCTTGTTTAAAAGTAGGCACACTTGGGTACAACTAAAAGTAGTTTATTATTTATATATTTTTTTTAGAAATTTTCGAAATATGAGATATTCCTTAAAACTTTCCCTGACACATTGAATGCAAATAAAAAGGTTGCACGGTTTCGGGACCAGGCATGTGGGACTGAGAAACGGCAAATTGACTTTGAGTGGCCTTATATTTGCAGAATATAATTTTTGCTTGAATATTATAGGTCGCTTAAACTTTCACAATGGGAGCTGCGCTGTTGCAGCATTATAGATCATGTGCTGGTCCATTCTCTTATAAATGTGAGTCTCCCATAGGGAGCCTCACATATAGAACAGAATTCACTTGCTTACAAGGTCAATGTAAATATTGTTAGGCCAATGTATTCTCTTATATATGCGAGGCTCCCTATGGGAGACTTGCATATATAAGAGAATGCATTGGCACAGGGTTTTCGCAAAATTTCAGAAAGCTCCAGTCCCAAAAGGGTTAAAGTCTGTCACCTCAATATGGTGTGTGTATCTTATATTGAAAGTATTGAGTTAGGTGTTTGTATTTGGACAGGTTGTTCAACATCTTTTTGGCCAGAGGAAGAATGAATATTTCTGGGCTTTTACTTTCTCAAGTTGTTGAGTTTATTAGGTTGCATATATGACCTATTGTCTATGAATCTGTTTTTTCTTTCAATTAGCGACATTGATAGATTGACTAACATGCCTTTAGATGATCAGTCTGGAGGAAATTTCAAAATTTGGATCCCAAAAACTCAAAATATACATCTCAGACTGACTTTTCCCAACAACACCAACATTTTGATTCCTGAATTTTTTTTTTTAATACAGCTGGACGCTAAGAGACAAGTTCCTAAAAAGTGAGTGAGGCATCTTCCAATCTGGTAATTTGAAATATATCAGAAAAAACATGATATATCATCTAGCCTAGAGTTTGAGGTTGAATAGAAAGTAATTGAATAAAAACAGTTAAATCTTCAGCTTGTACTACAGTTGTCCTTTCTTAACTAATTTCATATTTCAGTTAAAGGTATTCAATCCGATTCGATGGTCCCCATATCATCAGATTCCAACAACAACAACATTTTTTGAAATGATGCTACAGTTATCAGAATCAATTAATTGCCCAAAAATAATGCTAACCACGGTCAACTATAGTATAAAATTGCCCAAAATGTGTTATTTGTCAAAAAAAATTTCAACGAAATTTGGCCGGATAGTCAAATATCTAACACACAAAGCCACTTGATTTTAGAGTTATCCATCTTCAGCCCCAATTCAGTCCGAGATCATCGGCTTGATGAATATTTGCCAGGCCGCCAAAAATTACATATTTCGGGAAATAACAAATTTCAAAAATCGATATCTGATCACGCTGAGCTTTGATGGGTGGGTTCCTCGACTCGAATCAAATATTTTTACCCCTAAAGCCAAAGAATTAGTAATTTGAGAGCGTTAATTCGGATTAGGCATCTTTAAATCACAAATACTCTGTTTTTTGGGATTTTTGTCATTCCCAGATGTCAGTGAACATTCATATCATCAGACCAAAACTATATGGTATTGCAAATGATGAAAAGAGAGATATTCCCATATTATGTGGTTTCTTTTTTTTGCCACACATTGAAACGTTTAGTGCAAATAATTTATTTTTTTAACTGTCAAGTACTGGGGTGTATGTAATTGGAGTAAATTTACCATTTCTTAATGCTATTTTAGCACTATTATATAGTGAAAAAAGCATGTTCCAAATTTAATTGGCAATTTTATAAGTTAGACACTGCATGGACAAAAATGGATATTGAGGGAATCTAAAGGCATGTTGATGAATCCTTTTGCTCTGATTCACTTGCAGAATATCATAAGATCAGTATCTTATGGTTGAAAATCGTTGAATCTGAGCAGTTGATTTTGTATATCTCAGGTGCTTATTAATTATGCACTGCCACATGTACCATTTATTGATAAAATGTTTGTGACATAAATTTCATTAAGGTGTTTATGGCATTAAGGCAAATGATGCATGCAAATTGCACAATTTATGCAGCAACGGCAAATTCCACATCTTCAGTGAATTCTGCAGCTTTGGTGAATTTCTGTGAAATTACTTTGCATTTCAACATACAATAATCTATTGTGGAAAACCTCTTAATTCCTCTATGAATCAAATTACTTCATCATTAAAAATACCCTCCTTGATCATATTTGTTTAGTTGAATTACATTTACTATATTTTATTCCACCACTGTTGGTGTGAGGCACATGTGTTCAATGGAATCACAGCTATTGATAAATATTGTTGAATACCACACGTTGAATACAAGACTGTCGCAAAGAAGCTGAGTGGTGACATACATTATGCCAAATATCTGCTTCCGGTAATTCCTAAGAAATTACTGTGTTTTTCATCAGACTTTATCACAATTATGGTAGCTGTAGTATCAATGGAGGCTACAGAAATGATTAAACTTACAAGGGTGTGGAATAAAGACAGTACACAACATGCATCCTAATCTCAAATAGTTTATCGAACTTGATGCAGATGGCACATAGTTACATTCCACTCGATCTCTGCTATTGTTAAATATTTCCTTGCGCTGTCTGCAACTCATTCGATAAATGATTCTCAATTAAGTTGTGCATTAGGTTGTGTATGAATACTCCTTGTCATTTTACATGAATGTAAATGATGAAATTACTAGAACATTCATTGCAAATGGGTGATTCACAGGTGATCTCGTCTCCAACTCAGAGCAGGTAACTAATCTGGCAACGACATGGCTGGCCGGTGAATTGCTGTCTATAAGCTCTCATTGCAATCTATATGTTCTAATTTTGTGTATTCGCATTGGATAATGCATGTCCATTTGAAAAATTCTTGGGCCATTTGAAAATGTTTTGGGTCATTTATATTTCAGGAATTCAAAACTAAGTAACACTAAAACAGTTGGGTGTAATTTGTTTTTCTTTTGTCGCCTATATTACATTATCGAAATCGAACGTGTATTTATGCATGCTATCAATTATAACTTATGTAACTTGCATTTATTTGAGATAACATGTGCTTGTATTGTTTAGTGATGGCAAAGCCTAGATGCATGTGTCGAGAACATTTCTATGCCTGCAGCAAGCGATGTGGGAGTACTATGTTCCTACAAATAATCTGAATACATGTAGTGTGTTCTAATTACTTTGACAACTTTTCAGCTGCTCTGCTTGTCTCTACAGTGGAATCAGATATGTACTCCATTGTCTGTTGAAAAATACCTTTTGCCATTTGCGATATTTTTTTGTGGGCAAATGTCCTCAATGGCCCCTTTGTTCCCTCAATAGAAATAAATGGTGCTGCAGTTTCAAGCTTTGTGTGGTATTCATCTGATCCTCACCTTTATTAAAACCAATATTGATATTTCAAAAAAAATTCTATGGATCAGATGTCAGGTGACATCCATATTATCAACCCAACATCAAAAACAATATGATAGATCAATGTCATGATTGATTAAAACTGCCAGTGTATAAAAGGTTATTAATGTACCCCTGACATTTCAAGTGCTCATGTACCCCCCAATGTTTCGTGCATGTTATCTTCAGCCCGGCTGTCCTGGGGACTGGGGACGATTTGAATGAGAAGTTGTAGCCAATCAGATTGTTCATTATAACCGGATGTGGGTACAAGTTATTGCTATTGAACTTTTGTTAAGAATTGGTTCACTGGTATAACATGTATACCTATATTTAAGGAGATTTGACTAACATTGTTGGAAATATGTTGTTGTGATGAGCATTGATCTATAAACCAGAATAAAGTCTGCAAACTATTTCCATTAATCTTCTAGGATTATTAAAACAAGATTAATGTAGGTGTCAGATGCATTGTTGAAGTCATTTTATTAAACATAGAATGACAGTTTGTGTGAAAAAATTAACTTTTGTCAAGCCTTGACGCTTTCTTTACTAAATATTCTCATTGATGAGTAGTTCCCTTCGAAATTTTAAGATAATAATTTCAACAATTGGCCATAGACCATTTGTTGAACTTATTACATATGTATCTCAATATTTCAAACCAATGGATGGGAATCCTTCTGCACTTAGTTGTATTATCTGTTAATCTGTCTGCTGCTGGCTTTGGATAGGTATACTCAGTTTTTGCAGGGAAACTATAATATCTCTCTGTCCAGTGTGAAATTAACCCTTTCAGTGCCAAGTCCGATTTTTGTATCAACCCATATTTCCTTGATCATTTTTCAAATTTATTGATTATAATAATGTGATACATTATTAGGGAGCGACACTAAGGGCTCTTTCCATCAATGTATCACATTATTATAATCAATAAATTTGAAAAATGATCAAGGAAATATGGGTTGATACAAAAATCGAACTTGGCACTGAAATGGTTTTAAACCAGCACACACAATGAATCTGAAATGGAACATTTATCAAATGATCTGTTCAATTACGCATAGTGTATCTACATGTATTTGTTTGTAATGATAAATGTATGGGGTCATTGTTCCTTGGCATGCTGGGTATTAATCAAATGAATGCTGGATATCCAGCTTAGTGTTTTTATATGCTGGGAACCAGGCTTAACTTCTTGGCTGTTATACATCACTACTGAGTACGGACATAAAATGTCACGCTGTGTGCTATACATCCATACTGAGTACGGAACTACTTCATGCAGCACACTAGCAGTCCGTCATAATTCAAAACTGGAACTCAGCGATTGGTGCATCGGAACAACTTTATCTCGAAGTTTCAAACAGTGTAAGATGTTCCATGATTTTTAATGATAATAGCCTTCCAACTGCGTAAGTTTGATTGTTTTCATGATATTCCCGCTATATTTATCCACTGGAAAATTTCCATAACATTATCGGCCCAGCACTCGACGTCATAACGTCATAAGCAGTGAAGAGGTTAAAGAAATTTCATCAGAACACTCAAAATATAAGCATATGCATAAAAAAATTACAGCCATGGCGACTAATATCTTGTTTTATATTGGTAACTCAGTTGTAAAATTTGATCTACTTTTTAGTAAAGACAGGTGTAGTTAGCTAGTACATGATAACCCTAGAACATCCTTTTGTTTCTTATATAAAAAGACATGATAATAGCTCCTCAGATCTTTATCTGTTTATTTTGGAGAAGTTCAATTTACACCCCAATATGAGTCGACTATGATCCAATGACCTTTATGCTATAAAATGATGCATTTGAAATCCCTTTTTAGCTCAACTTTACAACCTAAAGTTTGAGCTATTGGCATGGGTTGGCATCCATCACCCTGTGTGCGTGCGTCCATGTCAACAATTCCTTCGGCACACCGTACAGGCCGCATCCCTCATCCGATCTTCACCAAACTTCATATGTATCTTCAGGGTGAGCTATCAATTTTTTCAGAATTTCAATCGGCACACCCTACAGCCCGTATTTGTGGCCGGATCATTTTTTTAATTTTGCAGGCACGATTGTGATCACCTCTTGATGGGAGCTATCGAATTTCAATGATTTTCGATGAAAAACGTGGCCGCCGACTGCCATCTTGAATTTTACTCTTTGCATGACTAAATTATTCGGCACACCCTACAGGCCATATTTCTGATCCAATCGTCACCAAACTTCATATGGATCTTCGGGGTGACCTCCAGATGGGAGCCTCCTATTTTGACCAAAATCTGTTAAAAAACATGGCTGCCAGTAGAGCTACAGTGTCATTGACACTTTCTTATTACATTCCTATGTGTGATTTACCTTGATTTCTCAAGTGATTATAATCAATAATTTCCCTAGTGAATTATGCCACTTTAATTAGTTCCTTATGTATTCATACGCGCTATCGAAAGTTATGCGTCATGGGTATAATGGCAGTATTATTCAGATTTTGTGAAAATCAGATGTTCATAGTGGAATACAATAAACAGAATAAAGTGCTCTCATGTTTGTACAATGTCACTGCCACTCATGAATTTGTTCACGTCACCAGTTCAATCATGTGATTATTCTCTATATAATCAGTAAATGCCCCATTAAAATCACTTTAATTTCACTTTCTGGGAATATGCCTGCTGGAATAGCAAAGAGAACTCACTTCTCCCGAGGAAAAAAAGAGGGAGAATTTACCTATTTTAGCGAGACAATACAGTAATGCCCTAAATAATCGACTCCTTAACCACAGCAGAATTATGGGTAATTTTTCAGGATTTAGTCGGAAATATGGCTTGTTGACATTCATTGGAAAGCTCTCCTATGTCTCCCTCTAGGCTGGTC
This sequence comes from Siphonodentalium dalli, assembly GCA_032622095.1. Classification (NCBI taxonomy): domain Eukaryota; kingdom Metazoa; phylum Mollusca; class Scaphopoda; order Gadilida; family Siphonodentaliidae; genus Siphonodentalium; species Siphonodentalium dalli. The sequence continues at coordinate 146,593,008 of CP136065.1, read as the reverse complement.
CATGATGTATAGGATTTTACCATAACCCTTTATGTACTAAATGGATTCTCCCTTCAGTTATAAAGGTATACATTAGAGTGGTTTATTGTTCATCATGAGGGATTTCAGAATAAATTAGCAGATGACAGTCAGTCAAAAAGATAAAACAAGTGAAGAAATATTCATATTCTTTGGTGGGAAATATTTGTTTGTTGAACTTACTATCTGAACATTTCTTATGGGAACTACTCATCAATTAGTATAAGTAAAGAATAGATTAATTCCCAAAAAGCTTTTAACTCATTCACTACCAACTTTATGGGGATTTTCAATAACAGTGTACTGAGTTTCTTGAGCATATTGCCAGATTTCATTGGTTTTTGTTTGTATCATTCTTCCCAAAAACTTTTCCGAGACGGCATCTACGCATGCACGTATATACAGATAATTAAACAGACATGTCTCCCAAAATGTGATATGAAATCTGCAGTGTTCTAAACATGTACACCAAGATTTAAATTGTTAGTTTTTCGCTTAGTGCAGCATGTTTTAATGTTGTGTTTTGGGCGTCTTTCGGGCGACGAGATATCTTGTTGCTGGCACTGAATGAGTTAAAGGCCCACAATGCATTCACTCAGTGAATATAAAGTTATTAAAATTCTGCCCATCAGATAATCAAGTATCAACATACAAGAATGCCACTCTATTGGAATATAACACCTAAAATATAATTACTTCTCAAGATGTCAAACTTAGATTCATTACGATATTTGCAAGAACATTTATGCAAATTCTTACAATTAAATGTTATTTTTTTAATACCAAAAATATATTGTAGAGCGAATTCCAATTGGGTGCATTCATTGCTGCTGCAAATAAGTTCATGGGGGAATAATCATTCCATTTTTCTTCTCATGTGCTTCATTTACAAATCAGAATTGTTTTGTTGAAACATTGTTGAAACTTTGTTGTTGACTTCATTAATAAAAGCTCTCATGTTTTAAATAGTGATCTCATTTCAATGATCAATTAAGTATGAACTTAATTTCTTTGTGTGTTAACCCTTTCAGTGCCAAGTCCGATTTTTGTATCAACCCATATTTCCTTGATAATTTTTCAAATTTATTGATTATAATAATGTGAAAAGGAAATATGGGTTGATACAAAAATCGGACTTGGCACTGAAAGGGTTAAGTCAAATAGTACCATAATTCAAATTTATGAATAAAAAAAGCAGCTGATATTAATTTTTCACCTGTTTTACACCTGATTATTATTTCAGAAGTATTGTAGTTAATAGTATTATGTTTGAGATGAGGACGCCATTCTTGAAGTGTGCCACAGGCAAATTAATATAATTTTTATAGCTCATAGTTTCACCATCACTCATTTGAGTATTACTGTGTTGCCCACAAATACATTTGACTAGTTTCCATCATATGTTTACACTGGGGAAAACAACTTTTTTGGTATCAATTTTACTTTGTTTTTTCCTTGACTGAATGTGTCTGGGACTAAACAAGGGTGTCACCCCCTATTTGTCATTGGGCTACATATTAACCCTTTCATGGCTGGAGCTTCCTGAATTTTTGCAAAAACCCTGTGCCAGTGCATCTCTTTTATATGCGAGTTGCCCATAGGGCGCCTCGCATATATAAGAGAATGATTGGCCTAACAATATTTAACTTGATCTTGTAAGCCAGTGCATTCTCTTATATATGCAAGGCTACCTATGGGAGACTCATATATATAAGATAATGCACTGGCACATGATCTTTAATGCTGCACCAGCACAGCTCCCATCGTGAAAGGGTTAATGCAAATTGAACAACTTGGTGCTATAAATGCTGCATACCACCCTTTTTGTTGAATCAAAATATAAAGTTTAAATTTTGCTTATATCATGTTTAGTACCAGCTAACAGTTGTGTATTAATCCAGCGTACCACCCGAATCCCATGTACCAAAAATGGGGTGACACCCTCCTATTCAAGTCCTATGCGGTCTCTTTTTCCAATTTGTTGATGCACTGAATTTCCTATGGCGATGATGGGTTAGTTTTGTACATAAATGCAACCTGTATCGCAATTTATTATGTGACATGGGTTGTTGTCATATTGTTTTATACAAAAATGCACACATGTTCTTCATTATATAAGTTCGGTCTTGTTATTTGTCAATCAAAAATACTAAGTTAATTCGTTCAGTCACCTTTTAATTTTAATATCATGTTATTAATGACCAATGCACATTTTCACTGGATATAGAAGAATATAAAAGGAAATTATTTGAAGCAGACAACAATTATTTCTGGCAACATTTCGATCTCGTGCAAACGAGACTTGTGTGCAAACCTGTATTCAGAAATACACACGGTGTGCATTTGCATATAAAACATCACCACATTGAACACATCAGCACCACTGCCACCTCGAATATTGATTATTTCTTATATTGCTGCCAATATTTACATTTTCATCATATACAGACATGGCTTAGAGTGGCTTCGTTTGGGAGGATGTGTCCACTTTGGAATTTCCAACTGCATCCCACCCCCTTTAAGCTGGCCAAAATTTCCAAACCTGAGAAATTGAATTTGCACACACCCCCCCCCCCCCCCCCCCCCCCCCCATGCTTGGACATTTCTAATTGATGGCTATCTCAGTCCAAATAATTACAACAAAAAAAAACAGGTAAATATTTACATTTCGTCTAAAAACAACACATTTCACAATAAATTCTGTTTGGAATATCAAACTATTAGAATAAAATACAACCAACTTTGGTCTGAAATGTCCAACTAATGTTGAGTCAGGCATGAATTTTCCAACTGTTGAACATTTGGCCAAAGGTGTTTGTGTGGGGGGGGGGGGGGGGTCACCACATCCCTGTCATCATATCTATATATCTTTTTTAATCTGTATGACTATACTTGCTCATTCCCTGTTGTAAATAGGCAGCCTTTTTCATTTGCTTTGCCATTTTGTTGCCATATACAATATGAATTCAACATAAAGTGACATGCCAAGTATGAATGTACCGTATGTATGCGATCAACATGATTTTATTTCATTATGTCTGGGTTTTTCAGCTATAATTGATATCTATTATAATCTAACCATGCTGCTAGTATTACAAAATGTGAAATCCATTTAAGATCTAAGTTGGGTTTTTTTTTTTTTTTTGCATATGACTTTCTTTCATCCGAGTTCATTCATAAATTTCAGGATGACAAACAGTGTAAATATTTTGCTGAAAATTGAAAAAGTTGCGATTTCTAAGAAAATAAAAGTGGAAAATTCAGTGTTCTACAGAATTATACTGAAGAAATAAATATATTTGCACACATGCATGAGTTTTTATTAAAGCAATTTGCGGTGAGCTGCAGCATTATTTCATGGGAAGACACCAGTCATGCTCTAAATCCCTTATTGCTGTATTAACCATGTGAATTACACAATCTCCATAAAAACACTAAATTTGAGCACAAAATCTTGTGATGACTAAATATATTATGAAATGGAAGGTACTAGTAAGTTCATCTGAAAAAATATTAGGTGCTATTTTTGTTTGTATTATCCTATTGCTTAATTTTCTTTTTGCAAGACTCTCAACCTTCTGGTCTATCAGTATACTATAGATGTTTTTGTCTGTATACTATGAAGTTTTTAATAATGAGTTGATTATCACCATTAATAGATATAGTATTGTTGTTGAATTATTTCAATTTTATTAATAAAACACTCATGCTATTTTCATTTCAATAGTTTTTCCACTTCCCTCAAGGTATTGGCTGTTCAACTAACATTTGCTTTTGCTTTTCGGTGTATGAAGTCAGAATGGATAACAATGACAGAGATTAAGTGTTTTTGTATCAACTTGACTTTTGCACACCCTGCAGGCCACATCCTTCATCTGATCGTCACACAATTTGAAATGGATCCTATGGGTGACTCGACAAAGTTTAGATTGGATTAGATTATTTATTGGTAATGATACAAATATCTATACAAAGTAAAGTTGGAGATATTGCCATGAGTTGGTATCTGTGGTCTGTGAGAGTGTGTGTCAACAATTTCCAATAGCACGGGCTATAGGTCGTACCTTTGGTCGGATCATTTTGAACTTTGGCATGGCTGTTGACATTGACATGTAGATGGGAATGGGTCATTTTTGGGTCATTCAGCAAAAAAACATGGCCTCCAGTGGCCATCTTGGATTTCACAATTCAATCCATTAGCGCGGGCTACAGGCTGGATGTTGACATTGACATATAGATGGGAAGGAGCCATTTTGGGGTCATTTTGCAAAAACATGGCCGCTGTTGGTTTTCAGTATAAAACAATGTAAATCCATTAGCACTGGGTTAGAGCCAGTACTGCTGGTTTAATGAAATTTGTTATGGATGTTGACATGTAGATGGGAACGAGTCATTTTGGGGTAATTCAGGAATAAAACATGGCCGCCAGCGGCGATCTTTGATTTTAATCTTTGCATAACTAAATCCTTCGGCGCACCTTACAGGTCACATCTCTCATTATAGTCAGACATTGACTGCAAGCCGTAGTCTGAAGAAGAAGATCAACAAACTTCATATTGATGGATCTTCGATGTGACCTCTAGATGGGAGCCTCCCATTTCCCACAACACTCATTAAAACATGGCCACCAGCAACCATCTTTTCAGCCCGCATATATTGGAGAATTGTTTTGAAAATTTACAGGCATGTTTAGGATCACCTTTAGATTGGAGCTATTGAATTTGAACTATTTTTGATGAAAAATATGGCTGCTGGCAGCCATCTTGGATTTTACTCTTTGCATGACTAAATCCTTTGGCACACAATACAGACGATATCTCTCGTCCGATCGTCACCAAACTTCATATGGATCTTCGGAGTGACCACTAGATGGAGTTTTCAATGTTTTCCAAATATTGCCTATCCAAGTTAAGCTACAGTGTCATTGACACTTTCATTTACGAGTTGTGTCAAAAACATAGCAACCATCTTGGACTTCACTCTGTGCATGACTAAATCCTTTGGAATGCCCTAAAACTAACATGTTCCATCCAATTGATCCCGAACTTAACAGGGATCTTCTGGGTGACATTTAGATGATAGATATTGCATTTGAACAACTTTCGACCAGAACACGGCAGGAGTCCTCGATATTACGTTTTGCATTACCTAAATCTTTGGCACATCCTACAAACAATTTTTTGTATCTGATTCATTACAAACTTCATATGAATCTTCGGGGTGCCCTCTAGGCAACATTTCCTAATTTCGTTGAACAACATGACTGTTAGTGGCCGTAAATCCGTTGGCACACCCTGCAGCCCACATTTATAGGAGAAATGTTTGAAAATTTATAATGTTGATGATGGTGGTGATGATGATGGTGGTGGTAATCGATGATCATCTGCATCATCATCATCATCATCACCACCGTATAATGATGAAACCGTCTCATATATAATGACGAATCATATAATATAATGTCGAAACCACATCGTATAAGGGAGAAACTACCTACTATAATAGAGAAACCATCTCAAACAACCTGGAGAAACCATATCATAATGGAGGAACCATTCATATAATGGATAAATCACCTTCGGTAATGACGAACCGACTTAAGATAATCATAGTTCATCATCACCACCATGCTTTCTCATCGTCATCATCATCATTATTGTCGTCGTCGTCATCATCATTTTAATTATTACCACCACTACCATCATCGTCATCACAATCTCGTCGTCGTCATCATCATCTTCATCATTATCGTCGTCATCATCACCATTTTAATTATTACCACCACCACCATCATCATCACCATCGTCGTCGTTGTTGTTGTTGTTGTTGTTGACATCATCATCGTCATCATCATCATACTCATTATCATAAGAGTACAATGGTCTGCGTAATCAAGCCACATCTTCAAATTTCAGAATATCATCTAGCTCAAATATCGATAGTTGCCTTCTCTTCAATCTCCTGCCGATTGTTCGTTATGTGATCCGTATTATCCGATCAATGTACCTGCATGGCGGTTCAATTGGACTTTGAACAATGGGACAATGTAGGTGCCTCGAAATAAAAGGACGAGATAGGGTTTTGCTGGCATTTAGGACATCACAACAATAACGTGACCATAACCATGCAGTTATCTTTACAATTTGGATGACACACGGGCCGAGTTGTCATCAATATAATATCTCATTAATTACACGCTCTTATCTGCCAAAATCGATTCCATAGTATTTATCACATCAATGTGTATAGGCTATATTATGGCATATATATATGTCACCATAATGCTTCGTCTGAGCAACCGGGGTCATGTACCTTGAATTATACTGTACAGACATGCACAGGAACGACAACCCGACCAGATAATCATGCACCCACTATATACTCTCATTGCAGCCCGATACTAGAATATGAAAAGGCCACATATATACTATTCGAAATAACATTATATGTACCGTTATGTTATATAACATTGGAAAGATGAGGATCTCCAACTCGTTATGTTGGGATTATGGGATATAAGATTTTATGAAACTCGTTTAATAAATTTGATTCACAACGAGTCGTAAACGAGTTGTGAATCAAATTTATGAAACGGGTTTCATAAAATTTTATATCCCAACATAACGAGTTGAAGATTTTGCATATCATATGAAGAAAACAAAACTAGAGCTTTATGTCTTTTTAGAAAATCAAAATCCGCAAAAGAAGCTGCAAAACTCATACGTAAACTTTACAGCGTTGACTGAGACGCTTCACAACCGTATACGACAGTATTGTGCGCTCTGGGGCTGGCAACGGAAAATATAGTCCCCTAATTTGCCCCTTTGTTTTTGTGTCTATTTTCGTTGTTAACGAAGTTGGACAAGAATTTAACTTTAACGAACAAAGCAATCACCTTGTATTGTCTGGTGTTGGTGTCATGCGCGGCTTTTCGAAATAGTATTATACCACATGAATCAATGTAAAGACGCGCAGTCATTTTGTTGGCGCGATGCCAAGTGATATGTTACTAATTTGCACGCGCCGCCCGGAAATCACTCGCCTATGCATAACTAATGAGAGATAAGGAACTATGTAATGGCTTTTTTAATGATATAATAGGGGTTTCGTGTGATATATCAAGGTTATCCGGTCGAAACCAAATTAATATTAGATATTTTAATGTCGTTTGCTCGGTTTTGCAATCTTCATTCAGACAGCATGCAAACATTCGCTCTTTAATTTTGCGACATAAGATCTATTGTTAAACATGCAAGCTCTGGTTTGTAAATTGTAATCCATCGATGCGCAATGCATATTGGAAGAAAAGGGAGAAAGGGGTGTATTACCAAAGTTATATCAAGTAGTGGCTACGCTAATAGAGCCTTGTAAACCCAGCAGATATATTCCGAATATTGGTGGACTATATATTTGACCTCATATTTTACGGTACGAGTAAACCAGTAACATTATATCCATGTTTTAACTCGTTTCACTCGAACAAATATAAATTAGTTATGGAATAACAACTACTATACGAATTGTAGAAAAGAAGTTTTAATATAGAAAGACAGGTAAACGTATATTGCTTCAGTGTGAATATCATGCAGCATATTACAACAGTCAATATCTATAATGCATGTATATTGTATAATGCACATAATTATATAATATATATAACTTGAACATCAGTATGTTAGCATGCTTACTCTAGGATATACATGCATATCAATCCCTACTAAAATTTTGATTGCCATGGAGATTTCAATGTCACTAAACAAATCTTTCACTGTCAAATTTTATTATATGCAAAATATTTCTGCGTCACGGGTGGGTGGGAGTGCACACACTTTCGAAGCTGAACGTAGAATGATAGATAATCTACCGTCTCTCGCCACAATAATTGATCAGTCCGTGCTCAACCCATTCAACCGATACATACACAGATCGACACGATGTGTAAATGGGTTTGTCGATACGACACGAGTTACGCTACAGCACTCGTGTCGTATCGACAAACCCATTTACACATCGTGTCGTTCTGCTGCGTAAGGATAGAACGAGAAGCGCTTGCGCCTCGAGTTTTATCCTTCCGCGACAGCACGAGGGCCGTATCGACAAACCCATTTACACATCGTGTCGTTCTGTGTTTATTACACGCTTCGCGTCCTAGAAGCCGTGCATTAAAAATACAGGATTAGAAGGTTCATTTAGGCACATACAGGGCGTGTTTGTCATGTGTGATGATTCTTTTATTTAAATAGTTCCAGTTTCATGGTTGAGGCGAACGTCATGTACGTCATTTTACGTCAACGAGATGCGTATGGAACAGCAATAACACTGTACTTCTAGGAACAAGCGTGTAATAAATAGAGAATACCTACGAGTTTTGGTTGAATACCCGAATTATCTCATGAGTGGGTGCAAGGAAGTACAGAATTTCCACGAGCGGCTGCAAGCCGCGAGTGGAAATTCTGTACTTCCTTGCACCCACGAATGAGATAATCCGGGTATTCAACCAAAACCCGTAGGTTTTCTTTTTATTATATGCGCTATAAACCGCACCAAAACTGCTAATGTTGTCCTACAGTTCACTTCAAATTGTTAGAAAGCTTCGACATTTGCATTTTGTTTACATTCCATCAATTGATTTGCTCACCACCGAATGACAAATATCGAGCATAGCCGCCATAAGAAATAGTCCCCATTGTTTTATTCTGAAATGATGCGAGAAAATTAATGTATACATAATTTAGTGATAAGAATATATTAAAACAAATGAGTTAACATTATAACAATTAAATAACAGTTTATGAACCGTGAAAATCAATAATTAAAACAATAGCCCGGCTGTTATTGATACGCTTTGAAACTTAATGTGATTCGCCGCAATAAACCGGAAGTAATCTCCGAAAAAGTAATACTATTGTGTTATCCATCGAGTCGGTCAGTGTTATCCATCGAGTCGGTCCAGGCGATGGATATAACGCTCTACGCCACGGCAATTTCCCACTATTTAATGGGGAAGCATATAATAAATAGAGAATACCTACGAGTTTTGGTTGAATACCCGAATTATCTCATGAGTGGGTGCAAGGAAGTACAGAATTTCCACGAGCGGCTGAAAGCCGCGAGTGGAAATTCTGTACTTCCTTGCACCCACGAATGAGATAATCCGGGTATTCAACCAAAACCCGTAGGTTTTCTTTTTATTATATGCGCTATAAACCGCACCAAAACTGCTAATTTTGTCCTACAGTTCACTTCAAATTGTTAGAAAGCTTCGACATTTGCATTTTGTTTACATTCCATCAATTGATTTGCTCACCACCGAATGACAAATATCGAGCATAGCCGCCATAAGAAATAGTCCCCATTGTTTTATTCTGAAATTATGCGAGAAAATTAATGTATACATAATTTAGTGATAAGAATATATTAAAACAAATGAGTTAACATTATAACAATTAAATAACAGTTTATGAACCGTGAAAATCAATAATTACAACAATAGTCCGGCTGTTATTGATACGCTTTGAAACTTAATGTGATTCGCCGCTATAAACCGGAAGTAATCTCCGAAAAAGTAATACTATTGTGTTATCCATCGAGTCGGTCAGTGTTATCCATCGAGTCGGTCAGTGTTATCCATCGAGTCGGTCCAGGCGATGGATATAACACTCTACGCCACGGCAATTTCCCACTATTTAATGGGGAAGCATATAATAAAAATGACTATCACGCCTAATGGAGCTTTCCACAGAGGCCACGCCCACATCGGTAGTACCGCCCACTGGTAAAAAGACTTTATCCACATAAATATTGTCTCTTACCCGAGATCGACTGCCGAAGTGAACATATCAGCACTTGCCGTTATGTTAACTAGCTGAAACACTCAAATATATGATTCGTGCAAATTTTTATCTTTTAAACAGTTTGATTTAAAAAAAAATTATTTAATTAAATGTCTTATTTTTTTCTTCAGATTGAACTTTGATCTGCTGTTGAACAAAAAAAAAAAAATCTTAAATTAAAAAAACAATTGAAATTAAGTTTTTCAATTTTTTCTAAGTTTTTAATTTTATTTTAGATTGAAACTTTTAAATTGTTTTTTAATTTAATTTTTTTTTAAATTTAAATTTGATTGTTAGATGTTCTTTTTAGATTTTTAGATTCAAACTTCTTTCACAAAAATTAAAAATTTTGAGAAAAACAATTTAAAAAGAATTAATTGGTTTTAAAATTTTTAATTTAAAAAATAAGGCCGTTATAACATCTGCCGGGGTAACCCGAGGCACCACACCAAATTTGGTTGAAATCGGCCAAGGGCTCTGGAAGAAAAATTGCAAACCGAGCAGACAGACAGATCCCTGAACTCTTTAATATACCTAAACCAGAGAACACACATTCGTTTGCCATTAAATGTGAAAATTATGACAAATGTCATGCTAAATGAAAAACATTGTTATAATCACGGATAAATTTATAACATCATGCCGCAAATATAAATCTCAGTATATTATGATTTGACAACAAAAAAGTTGTTTGAATATAGCCAATTTAACACTGAATGTATGCATGGATATAAAAAATAGGGTGAAGAAAGATGGCAGCAGAATTTTCAACGCAGCCATTGGCCGACTCGGTCGCTGATTGGTCGAAAATATCCGCTAATAATTATTTGATTGACAGCTGTGGAAAGGTCCATTGTGAACCGACCAGAAAACGATGATTTAATTTGGCCAAAGTTTTTTTTAATTTGGCCAAAAAACATTTGGCTAAAGTTTTTTTCATTTGGCTAATAAAATTTTCATTTGGCTAAACTTTTGGCTAAAGTTTTTTTCGGTCCAGCGCGAACACTGCACCGTACCCAGCAGCGTGTCACCGAGGGCAGCCAACGCTTCGAAAATGAAACTTGCCGTTGCGGTGATTTAAAGAGAAAATAGGTGATGTAGTCATGCGAAGTTAAATTTCAGCCACATGCGGTCATATTGATGTATAATATTTATAAGAGCAATCTGTCTGAAGATCGCTACAATCGATAACTTTTTGGCTTTCCTATTTTCGAGGCAAAAAATTTATAAATAAACATTTGTAGGTCAAATCACTAATCCCTTGATTCATTCCTATACTCTTATTACTATTTATTATTACTACTATTTATTATTATTTGTATATATTTATTATTATTATTATTTATTATCATTCTGACAAACTCCTGTGTTTATACTAAGTGTTTCTCTTTTGTGGAAAACTTCACGTCTTGTCTGGTCTTGTTGAAATTAAAAATGGGACTGTAATAGGGAATTTGGGAGTGGAAGGCAGTTCTTGGTACCGAAAGGGACAACATAATATTTTCAACCTCATAAATGTATTATAATCCATTGTTGTTGTCACATCGGACACCTCCTAATAATTGCTCAGATTCTGCAAACAATGAAGATGATGATATGTGAAATTCAAGATTTTTCGCCGGATAGATCTAGAGAAATACTTTGTTGAAAATCTCTTGCTATATTTGGCTGCAAAACGTGCATCTCCGTCTTAAGCTTTAGTGTAAACATATTTTTATTTCCAAATCCAAACATAATACACATAATACACAAGTGACATAAATATATAACATATAAGAGATAAATGTATGGAAATGAGGATCAGACAACAAGCCTTGGTATCTTATTGGACTTTGATAGGTAATGCCATGTATACAGTAATGTTCACATGGCGATGGTTTTGATTTGAGAAATCTCACTATAATTTTTGTTGAGTTATTAATACTGAAAATAAGCATAAAGTTATGACCTCGCATATATAAGAGAATGCATTGGCCCCGTCGCACATGACAATAAACTCACATACCAAACAGTGTCAAAACCATCAACAAACGGCTATGTTATATAGGTTTAGGGACGTCCGCCCGCATGCCAGAAGAGTTAAAACACGACACACTCAATATTTGGAAATTGTTTAACTGTTGGCCATTTCGGTCAAACATTTACCTTAATGAGAAATCTATTTGACATTTGGTCTAAACAAAAATGTTTATACCAATTGCTGGTAGGAATAATTCAAACTACCAAACTGTCAGCAGCAATTGGTATATTGAAATTTCCAATATTATTGATGTGTCAAACATGAAATGTCCAACTGTTGAAAACCGTCGGAGTGAGACACCCCCATCGCATGCATACGGCATACACGCCCCTGTGTACAGTTGCACCTAACTCCATTTTATCAGCGACACCACATCGTTATTAGAATATGTTAGAATATATTAGAAACGTAGTACATGTATTTAAATCAATGACCATCATTTTATTTCGTAGCTCGTTGCTCAACTACAAAACCACCTAGACTCCGAACTGAACAAAAAAAACCCATTACTGAATCTGGGTTGTACCTTTTGTAATCCCCATTTAAGCTATAATGCTCTTTGGTTTGGAACTTTAGTTTGCCCATTACGTATTGCTACAACAGAAGCAACAACTAAATGAATTTAAATATGCTAGTTTATTATTTTGTTTTGGGTCACAATTAGTATTGTGTACCGTACAGGGAATCTTAGTCTTAATGGATATTTGGTGATTTGACGATATGGAACCATAAACCATCCTCTGTACGTTTTTTTATGCCAGATATCGATATCGACATTCAAATGGGGAAAATTTAGCACTTTTTCATTTTTTGTCAGCCTAGCAAAAATTCCAATGACCGTCTCTAGCGTGCGTCCATGATTTCTTTTCCCAAAAGTGGGTGACAATAAAGATCGTTCTTAATTACGATACACTGCTAACTTTGAACGTGGAAGAGTTGTACATATCGCATTGCCTGTGTCAAGCCAATGCTGGGGATTGGAAGTATATATATATATTTTTTAAATTGCCTCGTAAGCTGACAACTATACTCAGTAATGTGTCACATTGAACCGTGGATATTTAAAGGCATAATCGACACTTGTGAAAAATACAGATACAAAGGGCAAAAAGTAAAAAAAAAATACAAATAAATATTCTATATTTCAAATGTTGTACTTGATCTTGTTGTCTTTCCGGTAATATTGTTGATTTGATTTTGTTTAAAGAAAAAAAAACATAACAAAAAAACAAGCCAACTACTCCTGTGGACAATATATCATCACGTCAAGAAAAACCCATATGACACAGAGCTGTAAACGCCGAAAGCATATGCACCAAATGTTACCGAGATATCATTGTGCTTCAACATATGCGCCCCAGGTGTCACGTCTGCTTCCATGACAACCATGCCTCCCGAACCTTCTATTGGTGCGATTTTTGTTGTCACGAGAGCAGATCCGTCCAATCTTATCCCACCCTGATCGGCATCTCTGACGACGATGGCGATGTAGTTTGTGTAATCGAGAGTGTCCATTTTCGGTGTCAGGTAGGAGAAAGTGGTGGCGAAATGAGCTGTCGATGTGAGCATGACCATGTGTCCATCTCCTCCAGCGGATGTCTTTCCTGGGCTGTACATTGTGACCATTGTTGGCTTCGATGTCGTGATAGTCTTGTATTCAGTCAGCAAAAAGATTTTCACGACATTGCCTCCTGCTAAGGCGATCGTACTGTCGTAAACGCCATTGACATATATGTCGGTGTCGGACTGGCTTGCCACTATCTGATATTGATTAGCTTGAGTGGTTGACGGCATTTGTATCGTGAAATACTCTGTTCCCCATTCTTGAACAGGAAGGATGTGCTGAATCAAAACGTCACATCCGCCACTCCCTACGCTATCACACTGACTTCCACTGAGGACGCTCACTGGCTTATTAGCGACGATGTGAGTTCCAGTGAGTAGCAAAGTTCCACTACCATACACGTTGAAGGTTTGGAATTTGTCCAGAGTGATAGAAAGCGTATCCCCGGCAGCATAAACCACCGCGTTATAGGTAACGGTACCTGCGCCCATGGCTGATGGAAATGTTATGTCAACATCCGTCCCGTCTGCAGTCGAGACAACGAGAATGTCTGACCTAGAGTCCCATGTCGTTGCATAATACTCCATCCCGAGAGACTTTGTGGGGATAACAGTGAATCCATCCGATGTGCTATCTTCGTTAATCAAACCATACACCGATATAACTCCTGTGGATTCCACAAGGATCCCCTTGGATTCGATTCCAACAGCACTGACAGCCAAATTATGTGTGGTATCCAGTATAATTCTGACAGCTTGATCTTGCGCAATGTTTGCTGTTTTTATGTACGATGTGTCGTACAATGGCGTTGTTATGGTAACAGACGCCCCTGTCGGCGATTCTGTCGCTATCATCAGGTCGTAAGACAGGAGGGTTGTCGAGCCGGTTCCGTGATTCAGGAAGAAACCGAGAATGAACGTTTTCCCGCTTGCTACTTTTGGTGTGGGAGCTGAAACATAAAGTGGACACTTGGTTACCATGTTGTTGCTAAATATTTCTCCCGTTATAATTGTAAATGATTACCTCAAAACTGGTGTAATATTGTCTATGATGCTATGGTGAACGGTTACAAACAAACTGGAATATTCTTGCGAGACCTCGTTTCAATCTGAGGCAAGTTAGAGCACCTCAGTATTGCGTTCACCCTCATATATATACCAAAAGGGTGTTATTAAGCTGCTGAACAATAGTGGGGAAAAAAATTGCAAGCACCGAAAAAACGTGTTTTTCTAGGTTCCGAAACACACAACCATCCACCCCGGCCCTGTGTGCGGAATATTTCGTCAGACCCCACCCCTCATAACATGGGTAACATTAAACGGAGAAGGTAATGATTATAAAGTGACACCGTCGGTCGGAGTCATGATTGGAAGAGGGAGGGGAACCAAATTCATTGATTAAAATTTTGTAGCCGATTTTCGCAAACCATAATTGTCAATATAGCTTATATCAGAACCAAATAAGTCCAATATGAACCAATGTCAATATTTAGGTCCAATATCAACCTATTTGCCCGAGGATATATTGAGGTAGCAATAATATGATCAATATAATATAAAAGAGTAGGAAGTGTCCGTCACGTGCGCAAAACGCACATAGTGGAATATATGGCCCCAAACGCCACAGGCCCCTCCGATGTTAAATAAAGGCTCCCACCAGGGAGCCTGTTTCAGCTAGTTTTTTTTGTTTTTGTTTTATAAAATGTTATTTTCTCAATATGGCCTGGTAATGATGTTGGCCTTTATACGCTTACAAGTGTCAATATATCATAAGTAGAATAATATTCACATATCAAGCACGTTCATTTTGTTCGCACCCGAGATGATTAGAGTTGTTTTGACTCATTATAACACATTTAGGTGATTGGTTGAATGAAATATTGCACGAAACACTAAGTTTCTCTTGAAGTTCAAGCAGACGTGTTTCTTAAATGGGGCATTCGTACAACAAGTGCAATATGGTTCTTTTGGAGTTGTAGCAGATACTGAAGAGCTCAATTTTTGATAGTTCAATTTTGAAGTTAAATTTTGAAAAATATTGAGTTTGTGTAAAAATTTCATGCAGAAATTTGAATTGCAAAGTAGTCTGAAGACTTGTATCTGTTAAAAGGGACATTTTTATACACCATTTCCAATCGTCTTGGGATAATGAAATCTCAAACTGTTTTCTCCATTTTGTTTGGGAACTTTGGGGGATTGTTTTTTTTTGTATAGAAAAAGTAGGCAAAATGTTTTAAAAGGTTTGATGCATTGTTTCAAGATTTCAATAGTATTATTTGTAACATTGTTAAGCGTACGGTGTGATTGTGCTTGTGTCCTCCATGCTTTTGGAATTGAACTTATAACACCTAATTGGTATCTAGTAAATGAGGTATTTATATTAAATTATTCAGGGGATGATTCATAACTGAGGAATTCTGAATTTTCGCCCATCAAATCATTGATAAAATTATGTCTTTTTATCCAATATTTATCAAGGAAAGGAGTTTTGCTATTTTATTTATTAGTTGGGAGGGATATGTTTTAATAGAATATCTGAAGGTGTTATGGTGGGGATATTCTCCAAAAATAGAGTGTGCCGAGAACACATCTGTTCAAAATGGATTTAATGTTTGTGTTATTTGTTTTATTCAATCTGCCAAAAATTATAATATTTATCAGCTGAGAAAGGTGTAAATTTCGCGACCTGATTTCCAGGTTGTCCTAAGTCCATTTTTATGTTTTTGAGATAATCGATTTTTAAAGTTTGAATCTCCGATGCGGGTCAACTATTCATACTATGGCTATACTTCTAACACTGTCCGATTGAAAAATCATTCTTTTAAAGGTACTCAATCCGAACAGAGGGTCCCCATCTCAACAGATTCCGACAACAACAATCCGATCAGAGGGTCCTATATTACTATTTCTTTGGCTTTGGGGGTAAAACATATTTGATTCGAGTTGAGGAACCCATCAAACAAAGCTCAGAGTTATTAGATATTGATTTTTGAAATTTGTTATTTACTCGAAATGAGTACTAATAATTGCCTTCAACTGCCGTAATCTGCTCTGGATGTGTACACCAACATCTGTTCAAACAGACAAGTATGGATAACTCTAAAATCAATTGGTAATAATAACGCAATTTTGACTGAGTTCGGGGCCAGATAGTATTCCCGATAATGAAAAATAATAGATTTCTAAAATCGATATCTAACAAATCTGAGCTTTGATGGGTGACTTCCTCGACTCGAATCAAATATTTTTGACCCCCGAAGCCATTGAAATAGTAATTGAGAGGAGTTTTATCGGATTGAGTGCCTTTAATAGAATAAATAAGAATCACAATTAATAAATTAAATGTAATCCTGTTTTTGTGAAGAATACTGCAGGTAGGGTGCATATTTTTGTACTTAGGACATACTGGAACTTAATGACACTATGGATAGTTCAAATGACACCATTGAACTGAAATTCATTAGAATGGCCACCTTGTTCTATGTGGCAGAAATATTAGGATAATTATCACTTAGAACAAACAAGATACTCTCACAGGTCTGAATCTTAACAAGACATATTGGAATTCAGAGAGCATATAACATATAATTATAGAGCGTTGACGTGACACCATGTCACCCCTATAAACCTGAAACCGACTAACTTGACACTCGCTCAGAAACGGAGGCCACTATATATTCTAGTCGTTTAGACTCGATTATGAAGTGAACCTAAAACACATAGGTGGTAAGCTGTTTTTGATGTAAAAAGCGCCTTGGGAACATTTTCTGCAGCTCTTTGAAATAGGGTTTCCATTTTGTTGTTTTTGATTGTGACTATACCCATACAATAATATATCCATAATCACCATGAATCCCGGGATGGGAAAATCGTCATTTTTGGGTCAAAGGACAAGAATATGTAAACAAGTAAATAGTCAAATTGGAATTTTGTTAGTCAACAAATCTGCCGACTACAAACGCTGAGTCGAGTTCCCTGACTGCTAAATATAACCACACAATAACATATCCTAAATGTGTATGCGTTTCATGCATGGATGGAAAGTCGTTATATTTAGGTAAACAAATGCAAAAAAAAACATGTGAGAACATTACGAAAATTGGAATTTTAGTCCGGGAACAAGGTCCCCCAGGATTACATTTAATACATTTTGTTTTGTTCGTTAGGATGTTTGCTCAAACTATTTCGACTTTGAAAGATGTCCGTGTAAATAACAGGTAATATGGTGGTCAAGATATAGCCTCATTTTCCGGGAGTATATACCCACTCACTTCAATGTTAAAATCTGACAGAAAACTGCATCAGAAACGCATTATTCTTGATGCCATTGCATGTTGCCATGGCATAATTGTGCCTGTCATTTCATGCAAAATTTGATTGCAAAAATCAAAAATGGCGGGCAAAATGGCAAACGGAGGTATAGTAACATGAGATATTTTCCATTTATACAAAAACTCTAGGCGTAAATGGCTATAATTGTGCAACCATACAGTGTGGTCCAATCACGATGTCCAATTCTAATCCGATAATAGTAAGTCGTAGCCCGACGATTTGTCAATTCGGTGTTTCAAAATGACAGCGAAATTGCGATCGGAAGTCAACAATTGAAGTGTGTTTGTTGATTTTTTTCACTTAATCTTCACATATCGAATAAATTGATAGCCAATAAGTAGTGATCTATGCCATCATACTAGTTTCCAAACCTACTAACTGGTCTTATAATACATCAAATGAGTGTACCAAACCATATACAGAGTTACAAACCACCCACATATTATGCAAAACCAACATGTGAGTATCCAAATCCATACGACGGGAGCCCCAAATCCAAATATTGTCCCAAACTTCAGAAAGAGTGTCCCATGCAACCAACCCAAAGAGTTTCCTTAACCAGCCAGGTATAGTGACTACAACCATATGCAAGTAGTATCATACCCACACATATAGTACCACACACCATGCACCCCAAACACCAAATGTTGTCTCAAACCACCCGATTAGTGCCCCAACCAATTCAAGGGATGTTCCAAAACACAGGTTGTGTCCCAAACCACACAACATGTATCTCAAACAACCCAATGAGTGTCCCTGGCCATCCAATTAGTGCTCCAAACCATACAACGTGCGCACAACGAGTGTCAACCCACTCAATGAACGCACAAAGCCACACAAAGAGTGTCCCAAACCATATGGTGGTCAAATAGGCATCCATTGTGAACCTCATGCCACACATCTAGTGTCCCAATCCATCTGTATAGTGCCCTTTGTCATACAACTGTCCAAAAACCACTCACATGTCGTCTCAATCGATTCAGCTATAATGTCTCAAATGACCCAAATCAGTGATCAAATCAGTGTCCCAAATCCTACCAATTGGTGTCCCAAACTATCCAACGGGTGTAACAAACCACCCAGCTGGTGACCCAAACCATAAAACTAGTATCACAAACCATCAAATGAGTTCCCAACCCATCCAACAGGCATCACAAAACATCTACTGACTGTCATCTCAAAACTTTCAAATAGTGTACACACCCTCCATCGAGTATTCCAGACCATCAAATGAGTGTTCAAAACCATCCAATGAGTTTACCAAACCATGGGACACTCGCTGGATGGTATGAGATATTCGATGGGTGGTTTTCTACACTAGTTTGTGACACTCATTATATGGTGTGGGACATTCAGGTGGTGGTTAGTGACACTAGTTGAATTTTTCAGACAAATCCTGTTGGTTTGAGGCAATCGTCGTGTGGCTTGGGACACTCACTGGATGGTTATGGACACTCATTGGCTGGTTTGGGACACCAATTGGGTGGTTTGGGGTACTCAATTGATGGTTGGTTTGAGACACTCATTTGGTGGTTTGGGACACCACGTGCAAGCATGACTTGGGGCATTCTGTTGGTGGCATACATGTATATATAACACTTGGATGGTTTGGAAGACTCATTTGGCGGGTTTGTACACGATTTGGATGATTTGGGACCCCATTCGATTGGATTGAGATACTTATTAGGTTGTGTGCGACAAAATTTGGCTGATTTGGGACGCCAGTTCTATGGTATGGGACACTCGTCGGTTGGTTTGGTATTAAGGTGGTTTGAGACACCCGTTAACCAGATTAGTCGAAACTTGATCATGTTATGAATCTCTACTCTGGTATAAATCCTATTTCACCAGTAAAAACCTGGGCACTTTTCGATGTTGTGACAGGGAAGTGTATGGCAATGAAAAACAGTATAGGTAATAAATTTCTTAGTTATTACCTGTTACTTAATAATGCATTTCACTGTAGGTGAAGGTTCTAACTCCAATTTGCACGTTTTAAGTGACTTTTGACCGATTTTTAATTTGAATATCTTCCGGTTTATTATTTGCAATGATTATTACGATATCGGCTCACAAAAGTCACAAAATGCATGCAATCTCGTGCTGGGAGCACCCCCTAATGTGAAGTAGTTTATTGAAGTACAAGTCTTGACAAAGAAATATACTTCCCGTCATGTTTGTTCAATGTTAAAAAGTTCCCCGTCAGAACGGGTCAGAACATTAAAGAGTTCCCAGGTATTGTACCGGTGGAATTATTTATCGACGGGCGTTAGCATTGTAGAGATTAATTTTTTTTAGTCCAAGGTATGAACAAAGGGCAATTTCTCCCAGGTATTTTATTTTAGTCCCAGGTATGCACAAATGGCAACACTCGGCATGTCTCGGAGACAAGTATATACAAGAAAACCATAGTCAGAAATGGTAACGCGTTCAAGAGCATATATTATATACCCATGATTGTAATTATAGAATCTTTTTCATTTATTTTATTTGTAATTGGCATCAACGTTATTAACATAATGTAAACGACAATAAACGAAATTGAAATGCTCAACTACACGTTTTACCAGGCTCGGCCTTGGGGTCGCACTACAGCTCGGCATCGGGGTCGCACTACAACTTTTTGTGTCCAAATAATTAACATTCTATAAATAGAACCACCAGCGCTATGGCAGCGCCCAGGCGAAACAATAATTTGTACATTAGTATATTACAAGAAAACCATAGTCAGAATATAAATTATAACATAAAATATATTGGTTACATGAATGCCTCAGAATTCCGTTAAAACAACTAATCCTTCAAATTATTACAAAAAACTACGGCTTATTACTGCAGTTTTCTCATTCACCACACCAGAAAGCTTCTAAATGCGGATCAAAAATTGGAGGCATTGTGTTCCCGCCATAAAATCTTCAAGAGTGCATGGCCCAGCCATTGTTCATACCTAAACATCGAACGCAATTAACGCGGTCATAATTAATAGTTACATACTGCAACTATAAGACATTCAGCGAATACACACCCCACGAAAACCCGAAATGTGTTGTCCTGCGAGATATCCCATCGCTAGAGCTCAATTTGACACGGCCAGATTAGTCTTCCTACAATATCATAAAACAATAAAGCTTCTCAGATCATCGGCATAGTCAATATAACTTTCACGAACTTGGACATCGACACTTTCTAATCGCTCTACATAAGCATGGTCAGACCGACCATCGAATACTGTAACTCTGCATGGAGCCCACATCACAAATATCAAAGCATTGTGTCAGAGAAATACAAAGAAAAGCAACGAAACTAGTTCGTCAAATCAAAACTCCACGCTACCGAGACCGAATGATAAGACTCAATCTGATGTCTTTAAAATATCGAAGATTTAGAGGAGATCTAATCGAAGTATATAAACTGTTGAATGGTCATTACACTATCAATGCCTGTGACATATTAGAAAGACATTCATCAGGAAGAACAAGAGGACATAATAAAAAGCTACAGATGCCCATTCTTAACAAGGCCATAGGAAAATATTTCTTCACGCAGAGGGTGGTAAATAGCTGGAACTCTCTGCCAGACTTCGCTGTTGAGGTTACAACACTCGATCAATTCAAAATATACATAGACTCATTCTTCTAGTATATAAAATACGAGTTCGACGACAAGAATTAGTTAGTAATATGTTCAAGTGAATCACAAGTAAATATCGATGACGATACATATATTTGTAAATAAACATTGCAAATAATGTTATTGGACGAAAATTTACGCAAATTTACCTCCGCAAACAGGGGACCTACTGCAAACTGTCACACCGATCAGCACCTAATTAACGAACCGATGGCTGACTCGTCTGTCTCAGACTACACTCTTTAAAACACGTATCAATTGACATACACATTTTACAAATTATATTTTTCATTTCTTCTATTTGTAATTGGCATAGCCTGTCACAAACCAAAATTAACGACAATAAACGAAATTGAAATTCCAACTACACCTTTTATCGGATCGGGGTCGCAGTACAACTTTTAATGCGTCCCAAAATAACCGGAAAAAAACATTATCTATAAATAAAATGCCCAGCGAACCATAGCTATCTAGAATCTCTAGGACAGTATACAAGCGGCGAGCGTAATAACATGCTATACTGTGCCCTACATCTACCAAATATCAATATCCATAATTTCAAAAACGGGGATATGAGAGGGGTGCACATTGGGAAGCTATGACTGGTGGTGCAATCGGAATTTCTTAAGTGGGAAGTTGGGAACCCCCTCCCAATTCAGGAAACCTTCGCCACGCCCCTGCCGAAGAACTAAGTTGTATTATGGTTCCGCTATTATGTAGTTTCCGTTCATGTTAAATATGTGGTATGCATCCAAAATTTGTTGCATAATTATATTAAAATACATGCAAAATTGTGTGTATTTGCGGCGGAAATATGAAAAAAACATTCTCAAATTACCACAATTTCCCGCCGAATCACCATACAAATTGCCCGAATTTTTCAGGGGGGTCGGTCGGAAAACATTTCCAGGCACGTATGATGGGGTGGGTGGGTGTCTCTTGTGTCCGAAAAGCGGTTTTTTCCATGTGCCAAATTTTTTTTCCATTTCTGCTATTGAGTCTTATTTTGATGTGTTTTGAACAGAAACAGGTCATATATAGTTAATAGCAATGCTATCTAATATATATTTTGGGACTTCTGTCTGTCTGTTTGTTTGTTAGCTATGGCCGGGAAAACTGCCGGACGGATTTCGACCAAACTTCCTATCTAAAGGTAAAAACGCAGATGAAGTGTCGTCGCATTGCGTTTGAGAAGCTCCGAGCACTCATTCTCCATTCCCACTGCCGCCGTCTTGGAATTGTGGGGGTTAATCGCGTGATAGTTAAAGAACGTTCGTATCCGCAGTGTCGTTGATAAAGAGCGTGTCTGTGTCCAGACATGAGCGTGTTGTGTCTGTGTCCAGACATGAGCGTGTTGTGTGATCCTTAGGTCTGTGTTCGTACTTAGGGTTCCTAGGAATGGGGGAGATTTTCATCGGGTCAGTTTTTCCGCCCGAGGTGAACTTCACCTTGAAACGGGTACCCACAAATTATATATATGTATGTGTGTGTCCGTTATAGACTCGAAAACGGCCCAAACTTGCTACCTAGGGCCACTTTTGTCCGGGAACTCTCATGGACCAGTCAAATTGTGACCCCGACCGGACCTAAACTTCAAAATGATCAATTCAAGGTCAAAGCCCGGACGAAGTCGGGTCACCTGCTAGTACTATATATAGAGGTGATCAGAAGTTGGATCAGTTGCACAATGGCCAACAATAACCCAAATTCAACTTGATAGAACAAGAAACTGCGCTATTGGAAAAATAAAATTTAATCAGGATTCCATCTACTGATACAACAAAATAAGAATAACTATGCAGAACTCAGCTTAAAATAAGCAATAAAATGAAAGCACACTTGACCATATGTGACATGGAAATAAAGATATAACAAATAATGGAATAAAATAGACTTTTGACAACGTAAAACATAAAATCTTAACATATAAATTGAAGGCCAGCCGGGCCAGCTTGAACAATTTCAAATTGTTTTCCAAGTTAATGTGGATCAGCTTGTAATGTTAATCACAGTAACAAAGATTTTATCGTCACTGATATCATGAGCAAAAAAGAAGTGAGATTGGGCTATCCATCCATATGATATTCCCAATTATTACGAAGCCTATTACTTCGGGCAGTGGCCACCAGCCTGCCATTACACGCTATAACATGTTTCCTCAGTTCTGGTTTCTGAGATGCCCCAAGAAGAGTCATGCGGGTATATCATGGTTATGTTTGGTATTAGCAATATTCTTCAAACTGGGATGAACTGGGATGAACAGTTGTATTTCAACATGTTTTGATAAACAATTTGGTTCAAGCAATATATCACATAGCAAATATCAAAATATCAAATAATCTGAAATGTGTTGTACCATGTAGTCTGTAGAATACTCAAATGTGATTATGTGACTAGATCATGAGACTATATATTATGAAAATGAATGTTGATAAAAACTTTGGCACTCTGCCTATCCCTAGAAATGTGATTATGTTGACACATTTCTTGATTAATGACACTTATATGATAAATTCAAATAGTATCGTTATCTTCATTATGCACTGTTCTATTAAAATCTCGCGCAATAAACTATTTAGGGGCTGGGTGTTCAAAACTGACCGGAAAAAAATCCTGAAACGGAAAAAAGGGTGGGTGTCCAAAATTGCCTGGAAAAAAAGGCCGGAAACGGAATAAATTGGGTGGGTGGGTGGGCCGAGGCCGGAAAAAATTAAAACGATCATACGTGCCTGGATTTTTTTTCCCGAAAATGCCCTAATTTCAAACTTGCAAAATGTCGTGGGAGGGTTACAGTCATCACAGCCCGGGCCCGTACGGATAATTTATAATTATGCAGATGTCAATCATACTACATGTATATGCTGATATTATATAAATATATACGTTGGTAGTAACAACCCAATTCAAATCCATGTTGTCCTGTAATTATGTAACAATGTGCCTACCCATTACATGCAATTGTGACAATTCTATTTTGTTCCAAGCATATCTTCAATTCCACAATGTCCTATGCCGCTAGTACAGTATTATAATTCCAGTTCAAAATGGAAATAAGTCTATAATGCTTAAAATGAGATGTGACAACCTGGAAGTTAAATACATTGGATTTAAACTACAACGGACAGAAAAGAATGCCTGATATCTTCGCGAGAAGTGAAAATGCGAACTCCCGTTTCCACCATTAGAAGAGTTATTGAATTCTGGTTTCAACGATAACAATATCTCATTTTCACCAAAAAGGTCATTTACGACAACCTGGAAATCAGGTCGCGATTTGTTAAGCATGACTGTTTTCTAACTTATTAGAGCAAGTGGATATATTAATTGCATATCCATGTCGTTTTAACAGAATCACTACATGAAACTGGATGCTGGTTGTATATCGCCTGACCTATTTGATTTATCATTACTTTTTTATTATCTGTTATCACAGCCCACAAAAAAAAAGAAGAAAAAAAAAGACTAAGGTTTTCTGTATTTCGTGACAGGATCTGAGATGGTCGTTATGTTTTGTTTCGGCATGTCGCAAAGGAGTCTAATCATCTACTGAGATGAAACAGAATCAACTATAGAGCATTACCTGTAATGAATGATAATGTGTACAATTATACATAACCGATGCGCCACAGGGAGTCAAACTATGGGATGAAAATCGCGCAGACGTATTCGCTGATTACTAGGTTTCTTTAATCAGATTTTCGATTGAGGTCAACTACCGACTGACTGGGTAGTAGGGGTAGTGTGCCCAATATAAAACAAACAAACAAAGGAGACCCATCACAAGCTGAAAATTATCGACCGACCACCCTCCTAAGTTGCTTGGCCAAAATGTTTACGAGAATTCTAGATGCTAGACTGAGAAATTACATAGAAGACAATAATGTCTTATCAGAATGCCAGACAGGATTTCGAGATTTTGTCAACCTCCGATCATAACTTTACCTTACATTCGCTAATCAGCATTATGAAACACTCAAAGAAAAAATTGTTCTGTGCATTCGTCGATTTCAAACAGGCTTTTGACTCCGTGTGGCGCTGTGTGGTTCAAACACTTAATGCAATACATAAAATTAATGGCAAATTTTTGAACATCATTCATAATTTATACCATGGTGCCAAGTCTATGGTGAGGTCACACTGGAGATCCGTGAACTCGAACAACGGTTGAGAACTCGAACAACGGTTAACATTGACGGACGGAAAGTGTAATGTTTATGATATATATCCATGCAATGTGCCATAATTCAAATATTTTCCGAGTTCATTGTGTGTGTATATAATGGTTCTATTGCATGATCGTCAAAACTCCAGTGTTTAATCAAATTTGTTTGTATATATGGGCTGATAAATGAAAAATATTCCTCCGACACGAGCATATTTTCTTGTTCAATGGAACTCTACACAGTCGCCTGTTGACCCGGATAAAAACTTCCACCCATATTGTACAGCAAAAATATCCTCCTCGATATTCACATGCCCAGCGTTACGCGTGAAAGTGGGTCACCGACGAAAACCCGACATAATCAACTCGAAGGTTGAAGCTCGGAATGAACTCGTACAACGGTTACTCAAAAAATGGTTTAAACCACGCACAACGGTTTTCGATACCACGCGCATAGGTTAAGCTTCCAATGGAATGTTCTGCAAAGTAAATCCTGCTGACGAAATTTGATGGCTAAATGGTCCATGTTAGTTGAAACCCCATCTATAACATATTGCATGCATTATAGTATGCCATCAACCGACTATTGTTGTTATATAGTACATAGTTTTATTTCCCCAAATGAACAACCAAATACAACTTGTGATATTTTGAAGCAGTATTCTGCCTCCTTCCTTTAGCATAAACATGTGTAGAATGAAACCCACGAATAGAATCGTATAAATTGTTAAAAGCTCAATGTGATTATACTACCACACTCAGACTTTAATCTGAAAAATATCATCTCTGTGAATTAAATACTATTATATATGGACAAAAACAAGTATATGCACACTTTATATAGCTTGGCACTCGTATATCATATAGCGTGGAAACAGCGCGGAACGGAGGCGCCTGTCTTATTTCTTAAGCTGCTTTCACGTACATGCGTTTAACACATACGTTTAAGTTACGCACGGTGCGTACACCTTTCACATAAGTGCGTTGAACTATCCGTTAGCCTTCCACATAACGCAAGCGTTTCACACCCATGCAATGCATTTAGCTCCATTCGCTTGTTCAAAATGTATTCATCAAAAGATGTAACATTGCGTGTAGAGTCAATATCCCGAGCAGTTGTGGGCCGAGAATACTTGGTCTAATTATATTGTAGAATAATCTAGTCTAATATGACAAAAGACACTTCACAACGGCATCAACTGTAACATTGTAGTTAACCCTATAGTACGTACTTTCCATGGTACCATGGTAGTACAATGGTAGTTATCACTTTACCGTGGTAATACCATGCTGGGTAGTATACCATACTACAATGCATGGTAGTACCAACTGTAACCAAAAGCATGGTATAGTACTTTAGTACAGTGCCATGGTATAGTACATGGTATATATCAATTTAACGTGGTTGTATCATGGTAGTATATATACCGTGGTAGTACTATACTGACATGGTAGTACCGAACTGCCATTGTAGTATCATGGTAAAGTAGGCCCCTACCCTAGTAGAGTTCCAATGTGTCATGGTAGTAACATGGTAAATATCACTTATCGTATACCATGTTAGTACGACACTGCCATGGCAGTGCCAAGGTAGTACCATGATAGTACCACGGTGGTTCCATTTTAGTAACATGGTATTACAATTGTGATCTTTTATATGGGAGTCTTGATCTCGTCACATAAATTTGTGCATTTCTGGGCATCGCGCAATGCATTCACACACCAATTTACTGATTGTTCAGTAAAGTTGTCTACTAAAATTAACGGACGTCTTTTTATGCAGTTATATATGTGAAAGGCCCAGTGCTGACTCTATTGTTTAAACCAATGCGCCTTGTGCGCGCATAACACTGAAACCCCTTAGGTATATACTCTATGTCGACCATTTTATGGAGGTTTAATAATGTTTTCTAATATTGAAAACCGGTGTGCGTGTACATGTTTGCTTAACCTAAGTGCGTGGTGTTCGAAACCGTTGTACGAGTTCTTGCAGAAATAATACTGGATTTCAAAATGCATACCGTATACATGCCTTTCACCTTGTTATAACAACTGGGTTCAACATATAAGTATGCTGAGATGCTAGCCTATTTGGAGACAAATAGCATACATTCAGAGAACAGCCGACAGGGTCTCACCTAACGATTGAAATCGTAAACTTGGAAATTATTCAAGAAATAAGGTATATAAATCTCTTTTGTGACACGATTAAGACATTGTTTCGGCAATGGATTACTTCTTCCCATAGGTGGTTCATTCTCACACGTTTTTTAATTATTCTGATATGGATAATATCATTGTTTTGTTTAATACTCATTGATTTTGTGCAGTAGCTTCGACGTGAAAATTAAAAAAGTGACCGTTGTACTTAGTTCGCGTAACCGGCAATCGAGTTCACGGATCTCCAGTGTGGAGGTGCGGGAGTGAGAATTTTCATGTCCTTGATAGTAACATATAGGCCTATGGCAAGGAGGATCCTATCGCAGATGCTGTTCTGTCTCTATCTCAATGACCTCGAAATGTATTTGGCCAAATCTAGTGTTCATGGACTCCAATTTCTAACTACAGAAATGGGGCAAAACCTTGACACTTTCATGAGACTTTTAGTCCTACTATATGCAGATGATACAGTCCTGTTGGCAGAGTCTTCAGATATAATTTGCAGCATGCCCGTAACATGTTCGCGGATTACTGTGTAGAGTGGAGGCTAACTGTCAATGTGAAAAAAACTAATATAGTGATATTCGCGAAATCGCACCAACACCAAGCCAAATACAAATTTAAGTTTGGGGACATTGAACTAGAAATTGTCAGCGAATACAAATACTTACGCATCCCATTCTTTCACTCCGGCACCTTTTATAAAGCTGGATGTTATTTGACAAAACGGGCAGAAAGCGCGGTGTACGTGGTAATCCACAAAATACGGGAGAATAATTTGACATTCGATTGCCAACTTGAGCTATTTGAGAGAATGGTAGTACCAATGCTCTTATATGGATCTGATATACTGGGCTATGATAATACTGCAATGCCAGAAAGGCTGCACCTTAAAATTTCTAAAATATATTCTTAAAGCTAAACCCTCAACACCAAACTGTATGGTTTATGGAGAGACGGGAGACTATCCATTATCCATGAAAATGGAAATATCTATGGTCCGGCTCCGGGCCAAACTTGTTGATCCCACCTTGAGATCGATGTCCGCTGTTGTCTATAGACTTCTCTACTTCTGCTTTTGTAGAATTCGGTGAATTCCAAAGCCCAATGGCTGCTGTGCATCCGAGATATTCTAAATAAATCTGGACTGGCTTATGTTTGGAATGATCATGATGTAGAAGAAGGAGAATACCTAACTAGATAATTTATAATTCTGGTTATCGTTGAATACCTAGATGTAGAAGAAGGACAATACCTAACTAGATACGTGGAACAAACCCTTAAGGACCCGTTCCTCGTCAAAGAATAAGTGTGTCATATATCACAGTGTGGAGGAATCATTTGGCATGGAGAAATATTTAACTGAATTACCCGGAGAGCTCAGGGTAAACATGACGCGACTGAGAACAAGAAACTCCCGCTTACCGGTTGAGGTTTCTTCATGGAAAAGTTCAAATATTTCTTCACCCAAATGCACGCTCTGCGACTCAGATGAGACCGGTGATGAGTACGATTACATTTTCACTTGTAGCGCATTAAACTCTGCTCGCAGGACTCGTATAAAAAAAACAACTACCAAACGTTTCCAAGCCACACGAAATTATCAGCACTAATGAACACTATGAACAAGACTGAGCTAGTGCATTTGGCTAAATTTGGAAAGGTAATAAACTTCACTTCTTGGCGCGAAAAAGGGATTATGTATATAAATGATATGCTAGATAGTAAAGGTTCTTTTCTTTCACAAGAAGCCATACATAAGACATTTAATATACGCACAGACTTCATCACTGTAAACACTATACAGCAGCAAATAAAATTAACAGCAAAAAAGCTTGGCCAACAGATAACTCGAGTTTCTTACCCCATTCTAGCCACTAACTTCATCACTTTGCTTAAAAATTCGCGGGGAGGACAAGATTTTTACAAAACTTTGAACGATTCTCAAATTATGACTAAAGCGCGCACAAAATGGCAATCACAGTTTCCTGATATGGGAAGTACATTATTTACATATGATAAACTACCCTTTCTCACGACGCCTGACACCAAGCTTCAATGGCTACAATTCCGAATAAATTCTAGAATATTATCAACTAATAACTTTCTACACATTTCTAATATAAGACAAGATGGCAAATGTGATAGGTGTAAAAGTGAAAAGGAAGATATCAACCACA
Organism: Siphonodentalium dalli; assembly: GCA_032622095.1. Classification (NCBI taxonomy): domain Eukaryota; kingdom Metazoa; phylum Mollusca; class Scaphopoda; order Gadilida; family Siphonodentaliidae; genus Siphonodentalium; species Siphonodentalium dalli. Next base: position 146,563,110 of record CP136065.1, on the reverse strand, counting down.
TTTTTTGGGATTGTTGTCATGTGCAGACATTTATTAGAGATATCTGTAATTGGGGTAAAAATAATGATATAAATCTTTATCCCACAAATATGACGATGATTCTTGGCACACCACCCATTAGTAAAAACTATACTACAAACTTACTCTGGCTCCTAATTAAACAATATATATATCGGTCTAAATTTAAACCAATCACTTTGTCTGTTAATGTCTTCCTCAAAGAGTTGGCATATAGATACGATTGCGAAAAATATACAGCACGATGTCAATCGAAACTTTCAGAATTCTTGAAAAACTGGTTCCTTATAGAAAAAGCTTTAAACAAACAGGCGACTTAATAAAAATTCGACAAAGTTACTTTAATTTTTGAGACTCCTATCGATTATCACGCAGTCAGTTAAAACATATACCATCTACCACCATCTCCACAATAGCCTCTATGTTGAGAGTTGAGTCCATCCGAAACATCCGACATATTTATAATACATTTACTATATATATACTAAGCATATGCATATGTTTATGTATTGTATAACTTTATACCACTGGTGTGCGAATGCTGTGAGCCAGGCGAGTGCGTGCAGTAAGAAAGAGATATGTGTGAACGCGAGGAATGCCATATCTGTATACAATTATCAATGCTACTGAACATTCTGTATTTGACATTCCTCAATGTGATTGTTTCTTCAATAAACATTTAAAAAAAAAAAAAAAAAAAATTTGCCAAAGAAATCTGAAATATTGCATCAGTTTGAGAACTTACATGTACACCCACAAACTCACTCACTCATCCGACAAAACCATCGATACGAAACCATTTGGCTGATCCATCTGTATGATCTATTAATATCTACGATCGATAATTAATTACTATTATTAATACTACAAATCCATTTTCACCATAGTTGTTTGGGCAACTAAGTATATATATAATATTTATAGCTGTTGTTTATTTTGTAACTCATTGTGGACAACCGGAAGAGCAACACGAAGCTGCCATCTTTGATTTACCGCAAACTACTATTTCTGTCCAACTTGGAGTCGCAAGTTTTTATATACCTTTTTTATTTGAATACACCAAATAGCTTTGAAAATTCTTTCTTCACTGTTTCATGACTGATATACATGTGTATATAGAGACGTCCATTCACAGAACAAACCTGGTTTGCGTCAAATTATTATTAGTATATTATCTGTCTTACATGGTATGGCATGGTCTTATTCATCCAAGAAGAAAACTTTTATTATAACCCATTCAAACATAATTCATTTCGGAATGTAGATTTAGTTTGTTAAATATGTTATTGGATCCAATGTAGCGTCACATTCCATAAACTGAGGATAATTTTTAAACATTTAGTTAAACGTACATTTCCGCTTCTAAGCCACCATCTTGGTAGCCACCGTTGAAAACATTATCAAAATTGAGCTAACATATATCAAATTTAATCAAGAAAAACGTAACCATTGTGCCAAGTATGTGTTGTATACCATTTCCCCACTTATCAGGGATCACCGACCTGTCCTTGTGACAATTTCGGCCATTTTGAGAACCATATTTATTTAATTGCCTAGATTTCTCAAAATTCACCAAGGTTGCCGACACTGCAGCCGAATAAGTCTTCACAAGGGTATCCTAAACCACCATAATCCACTGAGAGAGAAATGTATACGTTCAAATAAGTATTAACAAAAATCGGGCTTTGGACCCCGGATTATATATAACTGTACCACCTTAAAGGTACTCAATCCGATTAGACGCTCCTAAATTACAACATGTATTTCTTTGGCTTTGGGGGTAAAAAATATTTGATTCGAGTCGAGGAACCCACCCTCCAAAGCTTAAAGTGATCAGATATCGATTTTTGAAATGTGTTAATTTTTGGAGATGTGGACAACTCTAAAATCAAGTGGTTATTATTAACCACTTGATTTTAGAGTTATCCATCTTACACCCACAATTTGTCCGTTTGAGACGTGGAAGTGGTCCACATCTATAAAATTTACACATTTCAAAAATCGATATCTGATCACGCTAAGCTTTGAAGGGTGCATGTGTTCCAAGACTCGAATCAAATATTTTTTACCCCCGATGCCAAAGAAATAGTAATTTAGGGATGCTTAATCGGATTGAGTACCTTTAAGAGAAAAAGTGCAAGCAACAAGGTAGAGTTCAGTCCCCTGCTATGCTGGCCTGACCACTGTCATCACGTATACATTATGTGAGGAAACTTTCATTTTATTTAATTAAGATTTGCTCAGTTACTCTTTATTCTCCATTATTCCGAGAAACCAAACTGTCCATATTTATTTGAAATTTGGCTAGATCAAGCCAGAGTTAAATGACAAAAACTGTCAAAACTCTTATAGACTCTAGATTTAATTACGAAATTTGAAATATCTCATGATAGCAACATATTACTCTATTTCCCCGCACAGTGATTACCAGATGCGACAAGATTGATATATGAAGGCATGTGACAGGAAAACTATAGCGCCCGGTGAACAGAACGAGACCTAGAGAAGGGTTAAATTAAATGTCAACAGGCCCACTCTAGCCACCAAAGACCCAATTTGTCGCCACCAACGTCGCGTACCACCAATATTTTGCTTGAATCATTAAAACATGAATATGAATTCTGAATACCGGTTAACCCTTTCAGTGCCAAGTCCGATTTTTGTATCAACCCATATTTCCTTGATCATTTTTTCAAATTTATTGATTATAATGATGTGATACATTGATGGAAAGAGCTCTTAGAGCTCTTTCCATCAATGTATCACATTATTATAATCAATAAATTTGAAAAATGATCAAGGAAATATGGGTCGATACAAAAATCGGACTTGGCACTGAAAGGGTTAACAGCGGGTACGAATCCCGCGTACCACCTGGAAATGGCCGAATCCCGCGTACCAATATAGGAGGTGACGCCCTCATACATGTATTTGAGGTTGATATTGAGTGTGGAATATTGGTTTGAAACCATGTATACATATCAAAGATACATAATCCGATTCGATGGTTCCCGTATTATCCACTTACAACATCAACAACAACAACAACAACAATAACAACAACAACGACAACGGAATTTCATCAAAGCCGATTTAGTTATCCAAATTAGTTTATTATTAACAAATACTCACAACATTACCAATCACGATGTCATATTTGTCGAAAAAGTGCTATAATAACGGTTTTTACTTGGTAGTTTGGGTTTATATAACTTCCATATATGGTTATTCCAAGTTCAAATTATAATTTCCCAATATATATATACGGTTTATCACAGATGTAAACAAATAATAGTCCCTTGTGTAACTAGCATGGTGCCATATAACATGTCTATTTGCATGAATAAAACATGATTACCCATTCGGAATTAAGTATATGTATATATGTTTCCGCACGTCAACTATCACAACATACCATGCATTCTTGTTGATGGCAATACTTTTCATCGTCTTAATCCGAAATTAATTTGCGACCAACACTTGACCTTGCTTGACCTCTCGTAACGGCGTCCGCGCATGTCTGTACTATTTCTGGAAGAAGTCAGCTGAATTTTTGCCAGGCCGCCAAATAATTCATGTGGTGAAAAAGAACAGATTTAAAAAATCGAAATCTGATTAATCTCAACTCAAATATTGTTTACTCCCGACGTCAAAGCAATAGTAATTTAGGGGCGTTAAATCGGATCAAGTATCTTTAAAATAGACTGCAAGCTCTATTTATCGTTTGACATAATTTGCTTTCAAATTCTATGTATTTTCTCTAAACTCTCGCCCATACCAGGTTATGATTGACGGTAATTAGTCCCACGAATAAACGACATGCAATCTAAAAATCAACGTTGCTACAGTAAGTACCTTCTGTCGCCTGTATTTCCATCGCCTGTGTTTCCTGATTCCGGTAGACTTTTTGTCCATTGGTCGCCGAGTTCATGTTACTTGACGAGAGTGAACACACATTCGTCGTCTTGTCATAAGAGAAAATGTCACACCAAGAACTCTGATCACAAACGGCCGCGCATTCTACCCTGGACCGACAGTCCTCGACGGTTTCATTAACTGAGTGTGACCCTCCATTGTCGGTATGAACATAGTAAGTTCCTTTTATAACCTCAGATTTGGTAAACGGGATGACAAAAATCAGAAATACCAACACCATTTTATGCATTGGTAAGTTTCCTTCCATCACAAACCCAATGTCGACAGAATTAAGGTTACTGCAGGTTGAACTTTACATATAGAGTGGAAACTGAACCCGTCGTATCCTTAGAACAAACGGGTATAATTTACGAGGTAACACAAGCTACGAGACCACCCTTCACATGCGTTCCTACTCGGTACCATTTCTTCAATGTGAACTGACCATTCAAACCAAGCTGGGTATACTCACGATATCGATCCCAGGTTATCCCCAATGGAGACCTTCGACTACAAACGCTACAATGTTCAGTGATATATGTGACCCGCCATATCAAATCCAGTCGTAAGTCGGGATTTGTTTTACCCTGGCCAATGCATTCTCTTATATATGCGAGTCGACCATAGGTCGCCTCGCATATATAAGAGAATGCATTGGCCTAACAATTTTTTATCATTTTAAAAAAATAAATGTTTCTGACAATTTTTAGGACATAAAATAAAAAACATCCATTACCCTGCAGGGAGCCCCACACATATATATAAGCATATAGAAGAGTGTCGTCTGCTCATGTTTGGCTGGGGCTCTGTATGGGTGAAATTATAAAATTGTTAAAGAATACAAGAAAAAATTATTAAATTGTAAAAAATTGTTACCAAAAATTGGCACTCCATTAGAGAGATGGCTACCAAAATGGCGACCGAAATGTGAGAAATAGGATTCTTCACTCATATGTCCTATATCCGTTCCTATTGTTTTGAACTGGTTGCAAATTGTGCCTTGCGTTCTTATTATTCATATCATATGACCATTCGCTCAGTACTACGTATTGTTCCTTTGGTCTCAGCTACTTCCAATCCCTAACAATATTGATCTTACATAACGTGGTATGAAATTTTCCCGAAAACTCAATATTGGTTCCTGGCCATATTTTATTGTGAAATGAAGGGGTTTGAAGGAATTGTGCGAGTGGGAGTATTGCCTATAAAATAGAATCTCATTAAGACCTGCAACGGTCACTATGGTTTATGATGGCAGTCAAAATGGCAGCAAATGTATATTAAATGATATATTTCATCCTTTTGCGCTCACATGTCGTGACTGAGTGAGTAAGTCTCAGACTAATTGAAATGGATATTTTCCAAAAGATGTAAAATATAAAATGTTGTCATTCCCAAGTACATCAGGGAAATAATTTGATCACATCGTCATCAAAGGAAGATGCATTGGGCTGTGGATACAATATAACGGTGCTATCATGACATTCAAATATCACTCACACACGTCCATATGACAGCATCGAACTTTGCGTGAGTTTAGATATCAGTGTATATCGGGTATTGTTGACCATATGATCATGAACTAACATTTATTCAACATCATCTTCATTGATGAAGAACAATATACTTTCCGTGAGGAATACGATTACAGGGGATGCCACGAATCATAGTTTCACATGCACCAAGCTAAATACCTTGTGAAAAAAGTACAAGAGATTGAATACAAGCAATGGTATTTCAGCGACAGTTGGAAGACGTAAATTTCCCAATGAATATACCACATATAATGATCGGATCCCAAAGTGAGTATGGTCAACATGTTGGCAGCTGGTTAATTATCAACCTGCTGGATGAAACGTAGCACAGATTTGGCTGAATATAGGCTAGCTCTCAGCCACGGAATCTGGACTATTGAGTGAAATAGAAATCACACCTGGCGATTACACAGATCGCTAGTGGGTTCAGTATTTCAAAGTATGACCAAGATAATTGTTGCTTGTAAGCAATATTTGCGGAGAAATCGGGTCACGGTGGAACTTGAACATATGCAGGAATAGGCTAGGATATAAGTTTCTCTAAATGAGATGTTCGCCCATGGCACATCCCAAATTGAGATGAGCTAAATAAATTGTTGTTACAACACAGGGTATAATAAGTATGACATTGGCACCAAATGACTGTCTCCACTCTGGTAGTATATTGCAATACTCAACGATAAATGGTGATGGAAAACATTACCGGAATGAGCATTTGGGTTGAAGAGCGATTGCACTTCTATGATTTTTTTTTCCATTTTAAGTGCAGATGCCTATAACAGCTATTGTTGTTTCACATCTGGACATATGTCCATGATCTTTGTGAAATATGCATGTTCCTGACTAAATTATGGCATTTTATTTTCATGCACGTCCGGTTAAGGTCCTTCCACGTGCCGTTTTCGGTGCGCGTAACAGCGACATCGCAGAACGCAGAAAACGTTGCCGCGATGATTACATCGCTGTCCTAATCCGGCTGTGCGGGGCCGCGCGTATCGCGCGTTTTTTTGTCTGCGGTTGTGTCGTGGATCGTGCCCAATCTTCCATATTTGATATAATCATATTATATGTCCATGTCACATTAGATGATGACACCAGGTGCGAATGAAGAGTGTGAGACTGTGCGCTTGTGACTGTGAGATAGGCCCCCCCCCGCCCTTGAAGTATCGTATGCTAATGTATGTAGACCTATGATATTCCGTGTATGTTTTGCTGTTCAATAAAAAAATAAAAAAATAAAATATTCCAGTCTTTAAAGCTCGGCTTGTCTTGTACCATCCATTTATATTGATATTTTATTTCCATATTTGGAATATGGAACACATATGTTGACCTGTCCTATATATAGCGATGGCGATTAGACTTTTTTCACAATCTGTCACTTCATGAGACAAAGATTTAATTCCCTTGCGGAATTTGTGAGTGTGTGGGCATTAGTATATATGAGCGTCTCCGAGTCGGTGTGTTGTTTGCTTCACACCTTTATTTGCTATTCCCATGACCGTGAGAATTTCTGCTACACCTGCAAGAACATCACGATCACATCACTTTCAGGGGAGAGGGGCATATATATAGTTATAGTTGTTATAAGTTGTGCTCCCAATCACATTTGTTCTTCCTATATTATGTTATTGTACCTTCAATTGTCACGCTCTGTATTTAACTATATCAGGGAAGTTCAATAACATATGTCATCATCACTTTCGCTTTGTATTAAGATATCACGAACACGGCGAAACGATGAGATACGCGTTAAGGGGGAGACGCACGTTTTGCATAAATCCAGCAAAAATGGCAAGAAATTTTCAAAAAAGAATTTCTGTGGGTCTATATGGCGAAAAATCTTGAATTTTACAAATCATCATCTTCATTGTATATAGAATCTAAGCAATTATTAAGAGACGACAAAAGCAATGAATTTTAATAGATTTGAGAGTTTGAAATTAATGTTTTCTTTTTTGTCCCTTTCGGTACCAAGAACTTCTACAAAAATTAATAATTTCACACAATAGTCCAATCACGAAATAGCTTATTGTCTTGGTTCCATGAGATGAGGCTTCATTTGTATCATAATGTTGAGTTAGATGTTTAATTCGATGATGCTTTATTGATTATGATATAGCATCATACCCCCATTCATTATAATGAAGACTATAGCAGTCACAAATATTCCAGCCCAATGAAAACAAATGTTGATATGCAGTATGGTCCATTCAAGCAGGGCGAATTAACAGTGTTATGAGATATGGTGGTCAGCTTTAACTTGGTTATAAACCCATGTCCCAGATCTCATATCAGCCCAATTTTTCATTGATCAACAGGCATGACATGAAAATTCGCAAATATTTAAATTTATTTATGGGTAATTGTCTTTCTAAATGAAAATAATAATTAAATTTCACAAATCAAGAATAACTAAGTCTCCTTTCATGATTTTCAGATATGATATCATGAATATATGAACTTCAACCTGAAAACAGTAAAATTTTAAATATTTTTCATGCATAAAAGTAAAGTAATTGAGGTTATAATACCCAATGGGTCGACGGGTCTTGAATATTGTGTCACAATAATCGCTTGTACGCTTGTACGGGGGCGGGTTTGGAAAAATATTGCAGACACGAGGCTCAAAAAGACAATTTCCGACCTCAAGGTACCCACCACTCCCTTCTTGCAAAAAAAAAAACGGCAAAATTTGGGACCGACCCCCCGCCTTATCCCATTTTGGGGACTTTTAAATACTTTTTACTGGGGGCTGCAGGGGGCTGAGACATGTTTTTACGTGACATATATCATGGTTGTAACACATTTTTGTTTTATAGAATATACCTTGAACATACACATATAACATTAATAGATTCAAATTAACCTTAAATATGTATAATTCGGACAGAAATGTGAAAAAATACTGCAATATGCCACAACTTCCCCCGTAACATACCATTCAATTTGCGAAAACTGACCGAATTTCACCGAAAATATCTCTAATTTGCCCGAAAATGGCCCGAATTTTTAGCTTTCAAAACGTTGGGGGGGGGGGGCTGCAGCCCTCCCAGTCTGTATCCCCCCCCCAGCGCCAGCATAATAATGTTGCCATGAGTGATAAAGAGTACAGGCCACTAATGGCAATTAAAACTAATTCCTGATACTTTATATTTTCCGATATAACTTCCAACAACACCAGCGAACTTTCTATGAAACTCCTGTTCAAGTCATGTACATATATAGTTAGCAACAAAACATATAAGAGGAACATCTGGTGTTGCATATATATACAATTCATTTAAAAGATAGATTTCCTATAAAATTATGTTCTAAAAATAGCCATTTTTTTTGTCCCGGTTCATAGAACAAAATTAGAGAAATAAATATTCATATTAACAGAAGCTCATATTGACTGGTCTGTCCGACTCCAAATCATTATTTTATACTCCAGAATCTATACAGAAAGTTCAGGGCACCTTTAAATGAAATAACTGCACGATAAGACACTTACTACTCGTGATGAGGCTGCTGACTATCCAAGCGGATTCAGATGCGGAAGGGATCGCCACCAAACTATTTCCCGCGCCCACATTGTATAACAGGCAATGAAAACTGTTCTTTTCAAAAGCCGATGTGTCGCATGTTTGATCGTCAGTACACTTGGCTGAGCATTCAATCATACCAGAGGTTGTGGTTTCCAACAATCTATTTTCCGTTGGCATGGTAACCGCCGATACCTTTGATATGCTGAAGTGTTCCCCCTGTACAGCATGTGCCAACATTATACCGAGAACGATTGTGAACAAAATCATGGCCATAGTCATTTTCTGCACAAAAATAAAGTGTAAACTATTTCAGCTGAAAGTCACTCAGTCTTATGAGCAACTCCTGCAAAATGATGTTTAGCAAGAGCCACCGGTCAAGTCTGTTTGAAAGTCCGTTTGCACTGTGATATCGACGTGTTGTCCATTATATCTACCAAGCAACCACAAATTTAGCGCTTCTTTGATACCCGTAGGCCTATATAACCTTTATTAGTTGCACAAAAGCTTTATATAAACTATAGGTCTGATATCGATGCCGCTTCCCAATGAGCTGGTGGACAATTGTTACCAAAATTATTGTCTGAGTTAACCCAGCCTACATGATAATTAAGTCATAGAAAGAAATCAGTTGATTCCGGACAAAAGTAAGACAAACACACTTTGTTGTGAAGCAAATTTTAGATGGACAGGCAACTCTCGCAATATTGCTGATTATATATTGTTTTGCATTAACTGTGAGATCGACTGTCGCTATAGCCACTGCGTAAACAAAATGGCGCTTTTTCTTTCGTTTTGTGTTAGAAAAGTGTTGATAACACTGTAGACTATATATTGATAGACACGTCACTCATATAGTTAACAACGTGTAACGCGATTAGAAAGCGCCATTATAACTGTCCCATACAGTTAACATATATAGCTCACAACATAGTTAACAACGTGTAACGCGATTGGAAGCGCCATTATAACTCTCCCCTAGCGTTAAAGGTATTCAATCCGATTCGATTGTCCCCATAACATCATATTTCAACAACAACAACAACAACAACAACAACATTTTTTAAATGCTGCTTCAGTTATCAGAATCGATTAATTGCCCAAAAATAATGCTAACCACAGTCAACTATAGTATAAAATTGCCCCAAACCTGTTATTTATCAACATTTTGTTCAACGAAATTTTGTCGTTTGTCAAACATCTGACACAAAAAAAAAACCCATTAATTTTAGAGTTATCCATGCATCTTCATTCGAATTTTGGTCCGAGACCGTCTTCTCGTCGACTTTTTACTGGGCCACAAAACATTATCGGTGCTGAAAAATAATAGATTTCAAAAATCGATATCTGATATCTGACACGAGTAAAATATTTGTTACCCCCGAAGCCAAGGAAATAGTAATTTGCGAGCGTTAATGCTGATTATGCATCTTCTCGTATAGCTCACAGATGGATAGGAGGAGGCACTGTGTAGGAACTGTTACATCGGAAATCGTTCTATCGCCGGTAGTGTGATGGTTCTTGCCTGATTTGTTACGGTTCCTGATGATTGAAAATAATCATTTTTGTGACAAAATCACGCATAATTATAGATATCTTGAATATATTAAACTTTCCTGAATGAACAGAGGCTGCAGAAGTGCCGTGTTATCGAAACCTGAACTCTAGACCACAATTAACTCGGTATTAGCGAGTTAACGCGTAAATATCAACATGTTACCACTGAAAATCAAGCCACGTGGACGCAATTTCTTTGTTTTTCGTGGCGTATAAAATATGAAACGCATTCTGAAGACAAACACTGACTATAAAGTGTACCCGTGTTATTCTTTTGTAAAATAGCTGAGAAAGTATCCCGATAGGGGTTGATAATTGGGAGATGTGACCTCGTAATCAACACGGGTGCGTGTTACGGTTCTATTTCAAACCGATCATGGCTGTGACGGTTCTGTCCATGAGATTTATTCGAACGATTTCTGCACTTGGGTCCGAAAATCGTCTTGTGTATCTGACATTTTAAACCAGATAATGACTGTAGCTTATGTAATTTGCATAATAGAACAGGTATATTAAGAAATAACACAATAAATACCTAATACGGGAGATTAAGTGACATTAATAGGCAGAAATAAAATATTGAAAGTCCCGATGAGTATAGTATCATAATCATGCCCGCCTATATAAATGACCAATGGTAATATAAATCTACCCTCAGGAGAATATGATATGTTATATTCATTTACTTAATCTGGGCATTATTGAAAGATCCAGGTGTGACAATATTTCAATGCCAGCGCCATCATATTTCCTCATCTGAAGTCTGCCTGGGGGACATTTACACATGACGTGATTGGGGTGGTGGGGGGGGGGGGGGGCTTGGGGGGGTGCTTAATTGGTGTCTATCCCCAACTTTGGTCAAAATGTTCAACAGTTACAAATTTCTTATCTTACAATAGATTGGTTTGAAATTTAACACCAACAATATGTTGAAATTGTTCTCTTAATTTGATTTGACAACAATTTAATAGTGGGGATTTTGTCGTTTTTAGACTAACATTTGCATACTTTCCTACACTTTAAACATGTAATCAACCATATTTGACATATACAAATGGACACCTCTTCTTTAGAGTTGATCCAAAACTCATGATGGGTGGACATGAAGTACTAGTAGGGAGCAGGTGTTATCTAGTTTTCTATATCACATTTACCCCCCCCCCCAATTGGCAAGAAACTGGTTTAATGGACAAATAATCTAATTCCATTTAATTAGTATGCTTTGTATTAAATAATGTATGCTCTTTTGCAAAATAAATCACCTCTCTCTCCATCTGTTGGGAACATTTACAATCTTGTGGGGGTGGGGCGTCAGGTTGGAAACTTCCAACACTTGGGAATCTTGAAGCCAGTCTATATGTTTTTTGCAATTTTCAGGTTCAGATATCCACATTTTCTCACTGGGCCCATGTATCCTGAGTTTCTCCCCCGGTTTGCATGGTGGCCAACCAAAGGCTACTGATCAATTCACTTCAGAATGGTATACAATCTAGAGCTATAATGTGTCATGCAGTTGGGGAAAACCAAAGCCCAGGCCTTGTGCATGAGTTTGGTCTGTTTCAATGGGATGGTGCGGTTGGATATTCCAAGGTGGACGCCCCAACATTGGATACCCTCCAGCCCACGTCCCTGCTCATTTGACACGTTAGTAGCGAGGAATAATAATGTGCCTTGTAATAGCCAGGTTCAGACACCCATAACACTAATTTTTAATGATTCTTTTGTATGAATGTTTAGCTAATAATTAAAACATTCTGTTACTGCATGTTGAATTTAATAGCTGAGCATTCCTACAAATGAATCAATAGGATTCAAGTAGCTGCTCTTTATAGCACATTTAGTCATCAAAGAATTAACATCCATATAATAATATTTGTAACTGCATGCTTCTTTTCTCTTTTTTATATGTTACTGCTTGTTGAACTTAATAGCTAAGAATTCCTACAAATTAATCAATAGGATTCAAGTCAATTCTCATTACAGCGCATTTAGTAACCAAAGGTTTAACATCCATATAATAATATTTGTAACTGTAGGATTCTTTGCTTTTTTATATCTTCTATTAAAAAATCATAGATCCCTAGTCAATCTAAAATATGATTGAATGGAAGATTACCGTGCTTGTATATGCTTTAATAGCTGCATATTCTAGAATTCTAGTATTTAACCTGGATAATCAGCATCCAGCAAGCGGATGCCCGACATAAACTTCATAAACTGCGTAATCAGAGCATTGTATGGGTGTCAACTAACTTTTAACGTCTTATTTTTGGCTTTTTGTTGAGTAAATATATACGTCTACGAAAATAGACAACACTAGCCGATGTGCCCGGCCCTCTTCGTCCGGGCTATTTAGGGATTGTTTTGTGATCGTCTCCGCCTGGGCAAACTATTGTTCGATCGCCCCGGAAACATGCCTATATGAGCGAATATGGTCAAGGTCAAGAACATGGTCGAACGTGAAATTGCATATTGTTCTCGGGATCAAAGTAGGCCTACATTATACCAAATTTGAGTCGGATTGGTCGAGGTCCAGAAAGATGCCTATATGAGCGTATATGAGCGAGGTCAAGGTCAAGGACACGGTCGCAATTGAAATTGGACCCGCCCATATTGTTCCCGTGATCAAAGTAGAACCAGCTACCAAATTTAAGTGGGATCGGTCGAGGTCCAGAAACATGCCTATATGAGCGTATTTGAGCGAGGTCAAGGTTAAGGACAAGGACGCACGTGAAATTGGACCCGCCCATATTGTTCCCCGGATCAAAGTAGGCCTACACACCAAATTTGAGTCGGATCGATCGAGCAGTTTTTCGAGTCTATAACACAAATACATACATACAGACAGCAGTTCCAAAATATATAATAGATTAATTCATGGTACCCGTCCCTCAAAGACTGACCCGATGAAAAATTCCCCTGTTCCTAGGACATATATGACACAACAACCCATTCTGCCTTTTTAATCGAGATAATTGCATTCCGCGTTTCGTTTTGCATCCGTATTTTACACATGGGTGGCCGTTTAGCAGCTTCGATTGTAATAAAGAGTGTTAATCCTTAACACCTCCGAATATGGTCAATATAAAGATCGTTGATGCCTTAACCCCCGAAGTGGCGTTTGCGGTGATTTTGATGATTGGGAGTGGAGAATCGGTGTTCAGAGCTTGTCCAAAACGCGACGTCGACGATTCCCGTGGGATTTTACCTTTAGATAGGAAGTTTGGTCTCGATCGGTCAACCCGTTTTCGATTATATAAAGGACATACAGACAGACAGAGGTCTTCAAAATATATATGAGATAAAATACAAGACAGATAATTCTATATATATATATCCCGTCTACGCTCACGCTTTACGAAGTCCAGCGCAATGAAATTTCACTATTGTTAACCGGCTGTTGACTCATGGAAATGTCGGGCCTGCAAAACGCGTTATTTTTCAAACTAGCTGGCGACTTTGTAAATTTTGATAGGCGTAACACAGCTTATTGGATAAGCATAGAAAGGCAGTGTAATTCGTCGAAATTAATGACAAGTGGTGCAAATTTCAACTTAATGCATAGTTTGTTGTGTTTATCTTTGTATACTTTCACAAAATTGGCAGTTTGAACCATGTGCCATGGCAAATATTAGCAATAGTTTTACCCGTATAGAACGATTAATGGGGATAGAACCGACTCGATCAGGAGAGAACCCAAACAATAATCAAAATTCGCGGTTCTTGTCGTTGTTATGACTCGCACAATGAATTTTTCGTTATTAACACGCTCATTGGTGCAACAGATTGTTATGGGATCGAAAATAACGAATCGAATTATCACCTAGATGCCTCAAAATTGCGTTTTAACTGTCAAAAAGTCGTGAAATATATAATTTCGATCAGCAAGAACCGTCACAAATCAGACAAGAACCATCACAAACCGGCGATAGAACGATTTCCGATGTAACAGTTCCTACACAGTGGGAGGAGGTAAAGTTTATGTTACATAGACCATTTATAGATAGCGAGAATGATGCATTGTGAGCCAGAAAGTATCCAAACAAAGCCACGTGCTTTACGGCGCATGCATTTACTATGGGGGATTTAGCATGGGTCTATAAAACTAATTATAACTTTGGTATCTGTCATAGTTTACGCGAGAAATTTTAAACATATATCAGGGACATGTACCCCTTCTAGAATGTTCAAAAACATTTCCAGTTGCTTGTCGTATTTTAATTGATTTTATGCGATGAAATAATGCGAAAATTCAGAAAATTGCACTAATTTCTCAATATTTTGCGGTTTTAGTAAACGCCTGATAAAAGTCGTTCTATTGGGAATTTTTACACCAAATTTTCAGAGAATATAGAGTAAACACAGTACTATCGGAATTTCGTAAAGGAGTTCCGTGCATTTGGGATTAATTAACCCTCAGACTGCCGTCAATAAATTCGCTTGTTCGTGTTCGACGAAAATGAAACTTGTCTGTTTAAAGGTCCCATTTTCGTGTCGAATGGTGATAGAATCTCCATTTGTCAAGTGCATGGATAAATTACATCACACTTAATCGGCTTTTGTCCGCGGCCATAAACCTGTGTTTTTATAACAATTTATTTGAGACCAACTGTTGCGCGCATACGTAGCAGTCGGCGCTTATCAGTTGAAGTTAATAATCGTGAAGCCTGTGTAACAAATGTTCAAATACAACAGAAAAAAACTACGTAAAATAAATAGCGTGACCAATGAGCATTCACAAAACAATATGCATCAGTTTTGAAAACGAGTACAAATGATTATAAATGAAAACGCTCTTTATCGTGTACCGGCGCTTTTGCGCAAGAATGTATTTAATGGACGCAATCATTGGATTTTGTTCTAGGCTAAAAAAAAACAATACAAAATGTGTTCAAACTTCCTCTTTTGAAAGTTGAAGTAAAACATCACGGGTGTTGTTACAGTCTATTGTGATTCTTTGGTGAGCACGCAGTGAATACAAGTCACACTTTGCCAAATTCGTGCCGTATATCACACATGTTTAGTATACATGAGACGTCGTCACTTTCGGTGAATTGTTGAAACACAAGAGAGAACATCTAACGGAAGTTTTATGGGGTATATCAAATAGAAGCATGGCCAGTTGATGTACAGACAGCGAACTAAAAACCTTCCTAAACGACCGTGGTGTTCCATCAACTAGACGAAAAAAAGATGAGAAAGTGCAGCTAGCCGAGTTGGCACACAAACAGAAATTTCCAGTTATTCAGTCGGCAGATGATCAACAGAAAACGGTTAATACCCAAAAAGCGAAGTTGTTATGCCTGGAGTTTTTGTTGTCTCTTAATAAATGCTCAGATTCTACATACAATGAAGATGTGAAATTCAAGATTTTTCGCCAGATAGATCCAAAGAAATACTTTGTTGAAATCTCTTGCCATAGTTTGCTGTATTTATGCAAAACGTGCATCTCTATCTTAACACATCGATGTAGATTGAAAACGACATATTTGCGGGGGTCATGTGATGAGAACATAAACGCTCTTTATTGGTTCCGTTTTATATGGTATAAAATGACCTTCCGAATTACTCTAAACTTGAAAGTTTTTTGTAGGAAATAAATAAACTTATAGTACATGTACGAATATTCATATCAAATTAAATAATACTCACGTTTCTGGGTTACGTCGGTAATTATTGCAACCGAAAACTGCACAGCGATTTGAAGGCATTTTCAATGATTTTGTAAGGGTATATAGTAGATGGGCACGAAGCGAAGTGATTTTGTTGAATGAGAGTAGAAGGGTGCGAAGCGCCCGGGATGGTCGAAAAGATCGAGAGATCTTCTCCTTCACCCCGGTGATTTTGTTCTCCAAACCAAGTCGCATATATAGCATTTTCAGACAACTTTTGAAGAAACCCTAGCATATTTCAACCTAATCATATATAGCAAGGGCTTCGTTTCATACAGTTAAACAAACAAACGACGGCAAGACCTCCACTAGTGTGTTGATAACTGTTGTGAAAACAATACTTATTCGACCTGATGTGCAACCGTCACAATAGACATGAAAGAGTATCACCTCGCCCTCTCAAGTTTTTCATAAAACAGTTTCATTTTCGTGAAACGCATGCGAAGCCAGATGTGCGAAGAGAGAATTTATTGACGGCAGCTTCGGCAGTCTGAGGGTTAATTAATCCCAAAGGCACGGATCTCCTTTACGATATTCCGATAGTACTGTAGAGAATATAGAGTAAACACAGTACTGTGTTTACTCTATATTCTCTAAAAATTTGGTGTTAAAATTCCCAATAGAACGACTTTTATCAGGCGTTTACTAAAACCGCAAAATATTGAGAATATTAAAAACCTTTTTGCGCAAAAGCGCCGGTACACGATAAAGAGCGTTTTCATTTATAATCGTTTGTACTCGTTTTCAAAACTGATGTATATTGTTTTGTGAATGCTCATTGGTCACGCTATTTATTTTACGTAGTTTTTTTCTGTTGTATTTGAACATTTGTAACACAGGCTTCACGATTATTAACTTCAATTAACTGATAAGCGCCGACTGCTACGCGCGCAACAGTTTGTCTCAAATAAATTGTTATAAAAACACAGGTTTATGGCCGCGTGCATAAGCCGATTAAGTGTGATGTAATTTATCCATGAACTTGACAAATGGAGATTCTATCACCATTCGACACGAAAATGGAACCTTTAAACAGACAAGTTTCATTTTCGTCGAACACGAAAAAACGAATTTATTGACGGCAGCTTTGGCAGTCTGAGGGTTAATTAATCCCAAATGCACATAACTCCTTTACGAAATTCCGATAGTACTGTGTTTACTCTATATTCTCTGAAAATTTAGTTTAAAAATTCCCAATAGAACGACTTTTATCAGGCGTTTACTAAAACCGCAAAATATTGAGAAATTAGTGCAATTTTCTGAATTTTCGCATTATTTCATCGCATAAAATCAATTAAAATACGACAAGCAACTGGAAATGTTTTTGAACATTCTAGAAGGGGTACATGTCCCTGATATATGTTTAAAATTTCTCGCGTAAACTATGACAGATACCAAAGTTATAATTAGTTTTATAGACCCACCCTAAATCCCCCATAGTAAATGCATGCGGCCGTAAAGCACGTGGCTTTGTTTGGATACTTTCTGGCCCACAATGCAACAGTCAAAATGGTTATCTGTAAAATGGTCTATTTACACATAATACGTGTAGTGTTGTGAAGAAATGCTTCGTAATAAAGTAATTTATATTAACTTTTAATCATTATGCTTTATATATGCATAATCCGATTAAACGCCCCTAAATTACTTGTTTTTGGCTTCGGTGGGGGGGGGGGGGTGTAAAATATTTGATTCGAGTCGAGGAACCCAATCACCAAAGCTCAGTGTTATTAGATATCGACTTTTGAAATCTGTTACTTTTCACCAACTGAAATAGTTGGCGGCCTGGCAAAAATCAGCTGATTCTCAAAGTACAATCCGTTATGGGAGGTCACGCAAGGTCACTGCTCGATATACGATCAGCGCATCGGTGGCGATAGCAAATTAGTACAGAATGAAAAGGCGATGAAAAGTATCGCCCCATCAAGAATACGGTATGTTGTGATAGTTGATGTCCGGATACATGCATCATACTTATTTATGAATCGGTATTATCATGTTTTATTCAATTAAATTTTATTTATTCTGGTCATCATATAATGATATTACAGATGTTTTGAATTACATAATCAGATACATAATATATATATATATATGCATGCACATGCGTTACAATATATAGAGCACATATATACGAAAATATGGTAATGTTTATGCTTGTTGCTTTTAGATGGTAATACTAATAATAATAATAGATTTGATCAATGTGGTCCAGTTAGTGGGGTTTGTGTTATGGATGCTACTTAGCCTCAAGAGGACTTAAACAAGTCTAAGACCTTTCCGACAAAAATCGACAGGTTCCTTGCGGTTTTTCCATTTCGGGAGTTAAATAATTGCAGTAACTTATGTGAGTTTGGTCTTCGAAAATAATAAGGGCGAATATATCTCAGTCTCAACTCGTGAATTTGTGAGCACTTAAGTATAATGTGGTATTCATCGCCCAGTTCTAAATTACAGAGGGTACATTGCCGTTCCGAGTAGTCAACATTGTACCATGAGCCCTGTTCAACGGGTAGTTTGTGATTTCTTGTTCGGAACATCATAAGGCTGTGTACAAATATGTTGTTGTCCAGAGATAGGTAATGTTCTCTTTGGAAATTTGTCTTAATAATTCTATAAAATGCAAACTTGCTTGATTTCGAGATAGATTCCCACCACTCCTGTATAAATACGTCGCGTAATTTGCGATCAATGGACGAAGTAAATCGATTAGGGCTTATCACACTCTGATTGGTCCAGACATTACTCATGCCCAAAGAATTAATTGTGTCGCGGATTCCTATCATCCACTTACTGTTAAAATATCCAGTGTTAAACAAGGTAATCATTACATAATATAATTGTAGTGGGATTCTGTTTATAGGCATACAAATTAGTCTGGCCCAATACGATAGGAGACGCGATTTTATTTTCACTGTTATAGGGCACATACCCAGTTCGCCATACACGAAGGGCGTTGGTGTGGACTTTTTCATACCTAATGTGAATTTCAGAAACCATAATTCTAGCTTTTCGAAACAAGCTAGATTTTCATAGCCCCAAATCTCCGATCCGTATGTCATAATGGGGATAATTGATTTTTCGTAGACTTCAAGGATACTCTCTTTGCTAAGTTTATGATTTCTGGCTTTATTGAGTAGTGCATAGGCTGCGTTTTTTGCAGCTTGGCACCTGGTATTTCTGTCTAATGCGAAGGATCCATTCTTGTGAAAAGTTATTCCCAGATATTTAAAGTGATCTACTATTTCTAGGGGGTTGTTATCAATAGAGAATGTGGGCAATTTATTCAAATTTCTGGGTTTCCTTCCGAAGACAACGACTTTTGTTTTGGATGTATTCACGTTCAGTTTCCAATACGAGCAATACACAGAGAAGCTATTTAAAGCATGCTGTAGGCCGCTGTGTGAGTTCGAGAATAGCACAGTGTCATCGGCATAAATTAGTAGCATGATTCGTAAAAGGATACCTGTTTCAACACCGTTCACTCTATCTAAACTAATACCAGTACAGGCGCATCGAGATAAGTGTTGTTCAAGGTCATTAACGTAAAGTGCAAAGAGCAGGGGAGATAAGTTGTCCCCTTGTTTTAGGCCCGTGTTACTGTGGAAAAAAGTTGATTCTTCATTATTAATACGTACACATAATTTCAGGTCCGTATACAGTGCTTTGATAACATCCAGTGTCTTTCCGTTAATTCTGTATGTCAACATTTTTCTCCACAGCCCTAGTCTATAAATAGAGTCAAATGCGCAGGAAAAATCGATAAATGCACTATATAAATTTTGTTTGTTCGCTTTCGTTAATTGTATGAGAGAGTACAAAGAGAAAACGTGATCTATGGTAGAATATCCTTTCCGAAATCCTGCCTGAGCTTCGGTTTCTAGATTATTCATTTCCAGAAATAAGTTCAGGCGGTCGTTAATTATACTAGAGAATAGCTTTGAGAGACAACTGGTTAAAGTGATTTTCCTATAGTTGTTAGGGTCAAGATTGTCTCCCTTGCGTTTGTATATGGGGCGAATTACCCCTACACTCCAGCAACATGGTACGATACCTGTAGCAAAGATGAGATTGAAGAATTTCAAAATTATAAGTTTTAGTTTGTCAAAGGAGGATTTAATATAATCGTTTGTAATGCCATCGTATCCTGCTGATTTACCACATTTTAGCTTTTTCACAGATTTCTCTATTTCCTCCAGAGTAATATCGGCATTCAAACTGTTATTATTAATTTCAAATTCTGGTTGCGGGAATATTAATGAGTGATCAACTGATGTCGCGCCATCATTTGCCTCAGTTGTTAGCTCTTCATTTCTATAGTGATCGAAAAAATCGCTACAACTTGGGGAGGGTTTTTCAGCGTTACTTGTATCTAGTTTTTTAATGAATTTCCAAAAGTCTTTGCTCGATTTTGCGCGTAGGTTGTGTATCTTTTTACTCACGATTCTGTTATGGCGCATTCTGCTCGTTTGCATTACATGTTTATAATTTTTCCTATATTCTAACATAATTAGTTTGGTTAAAGCACTTGGGGCTTTCTTGAAATCTCGGCGTGCCCGGCGGTATTTTGTGCGGGCTGACCGACAGTCATTCGCATACCAGGGTTGTGTCCCTTTAATGCGGCCCGCTTTATGTCTACCGGCGGTGGTCGGAATGCTCCTTCCGTTATGTTCGTGAGTGGTGGTATTCGCCGCTCGCAAAAGAAGATCACCAATTGAGTCCGACACATAGTTCATATCACCTTGCTGCACGTGAGCGAAAAACATTTGATCTAATTCAGAACTCAGTGTATTAATGCGGTGACTGTCCCAGTTCCCAGCGGCTCGTTTCTCAGTAGACGGCTTTCTGCGTTGTTTGGGTGGGTGGTTACTCGACCGGTCAGACAGACGTCTGTGGCGGTCGATTTGTAGGTCAAGTGTAACAATCAATCCAGTGTGCGCGTCAGAAAACAAACAATTATGTTCGTCAATACAGAGGCTTATGACGTTGCGTGTGAACATAGGTGAGACAATTAAATAATCAATTACACTGACCCCTTTACATGTATGCAACGACGAACGCTCACCCATGCGTCCATTCAAGATAATTAGTTCCATTTCGTTTTCCAAATATATAAATTTTCCACCATGATTATTTGTTGAAGTATCGGGATTAACCCTTTTTTCTGAAATGTTTGTGATGCTGTATTTTTTAATTAATTCCGTGATTTTCATATCATCGGAAACCGAGCCAGTTCTAGCATTGAAATCACCTATAACCATGACATGGTCATAGTTGATTTGCTTGTCTAAAATAGAGACATGTAGGTTATCGAATTCGTGACCCTTAAAATAGTTGGAATTTTCAGGTGGGATGTATATGTTCCCAAAAGCTCCAGAAGCACCGCTCTCGTCGGTATACCGGCACCATATCACGACTTTACAATCATCGTTTATTAGCGAGAAATTATGTTTAATTGTGCTTCGAATGGCAATACATAATCCGCCTGATTTCCGTCGGGAAACAGTTTTCCTATTCTTTACACCAAGGATATGGAAATTTTCTATATTGAGTTGGTCTATGTCATCTGTTTTACATTCTTGGAAAAAAAGAACATCAAAATTATTGATATAGTCAGTAAATTCAGGGTCATGTAATTTTGAGGTGAGGCCACACACATTTAAGGATAGGCATTTGATTTCAGTCGCTCTCGGGCTGTCCTAAGTACCGGGATTTTCTGAAAATTGAAAAGACTGGTTAGTTTGGTTGTGAGTATTAGAAGTGTCAGTTTGTGGGTTCACTGTTCCAGCCTGCACACTGGGGCGAGCTTTTTTGTTTGCACCACTAGCCTGTTGAGCAGTCTTTTGTTTGTTGACAACACTGCGTTGTGGATTCGGTTTTGGTTTGGGCGTACTTTTCGATGTAAAGTTCATTTTTGCAGCTTTACCGTTTCCTTGTTGACCCTTTCTTGGTGGTTGTTTACTTTGTTGGCTTGTTTTAACGGGCGGTTTGCTTTGTTGCTGTGCTCCTGCAGTTGCAGGCTGCTGTTTAGATCTTGCTCCACCCGAAGCTTCAACATGTTGCGGCGCGAACACATCCTCGATGTTAATAGGCAGCTTATCCATCCTATATGCTGGCTTGGTGTTGGGTTCTACAAGATTATTGTCTACATAAATACGATCAGAGACTACCCGTGCCACGTGACCGCCTTTGCGTGCTTCTTTTGCCATTGGTTGTAGGATTTTTTTCCTGTAAGTGTTCACAACTTTGGGATAGTTCTCATTCACTTAAAATGTGGAATGCTTTAATGTACCACTCGACTTCCGGACGGACTCTCTGTCCTTTATTCGCAGAAATGTTGCCAGAATTGGTCTTCTCTTGCCACTCTCGTATTTGCCAAGGCGCTTCACTAGTTCAAACTCGATACTATCCTTTATGTGCATTTTTTGCTTGATGAAATCAGTTAATACCATTTCTGTTGTTATTTTTCCGCCATCATCTGACATAGTCTCGTATTCAAACTCATCTATGCCCACGAATATTAGTTCATTCTGCATCTGTTCAATCTGCATATTGGTCATTTGTTCCATAACATACATGGTCCGTCTCTCCAGGAGGTCCACTTTTGCGTTCCGTTTAGCGGACTCTATCAGCTGTCCCTTTAAGATCATTTGGGCTGCATTTGAGTTTTGAATCGCACCCTCCATGTCCGATTGTTTACTTTCAATGTCTGTCACACGGCCAGTTAAAGAGTGTACCGAATTCTCAATACCACACAGTTTTGAATTTATAGCGGTCACTTTAATGTCAACATCTCTGATAGCCTTTATTTCGGTGGTCATTGCAGTCAATAATTGGATAATCATGTCCAATTTTGTTTCTGTGTCGCCAACATTGTTCAGAGCCGCTAAGTCAGCTGAGTTTACTGGGTTAAACGGTGGGTTGTCGCTCGTAGTCGTATGTGGTGCGTTGTGAGCACTCGTCTTGTCCATGTTGTCAAAGACAATCAGTTCGTGGCGTTCCGAATTTGATGACGGGCCAGACTGCGTGAAGTTGAAAGCTGAGGAGTCGAATGAGTTTTTAAAACTTTCAAACTCAGGCCCGAGTGTTTGTGGAACTGTGTCTTGACTGGGTATATAGTCATTATTAACAGTAGCGAGACCGCTTGCGATCGCAGATGATAAATAGTTGTGATGTCTGTGTTGTTTTGGGCTTCCATGGAGGCGGCCATGTTTGTTTACATTGACTCTGACAGGTAGGCGGGGCTTCAATTCAAAATTCAGTTAATCAACGCTGTCACTCTTTTCTGATCACTGATTCTCGAACATCATACCTTATATTTCATAGAATGTCCATCACGATATATTCCTTGATAGTTATAGAATAATATTATCCATTTGTAATTGCGAATAGCCACTTCGAATTTGATATTTTTATGAAAGTTTCTTCCTCGTAATCACCCGTGACTTTCGTAGACGACGCATGCGCATACCCGCATACCCATTCGATGCAAATATATATATATATACATGCTATATGGCACGATACTGGTTACACTTGGAAATAGTATGTGTTTACATTCGTGATAACACAATAGTTTGGGAATTTTCAAGTAACTTGAATTAGGAATCACCATATATGGAAGTTTTAAACCACAATCGCTCACCTCCAAAGTGCCAAGAACAACATTTATTATAGGAATTTACGGCAAATATGATATCGTGATTGGTATTGTTGTGAGTATTTATTGGCAATAAACTAATTTGGATAACTATATATCGGCTTTTGGTGAAATTCCGTTGTTGTTGTTGTAACTTGATGATATGGGGACCATCGAATCGGATTATGTACCTTTAAATGCAAAATGCAATTAATGCCACATATTGCGATATTGTCCGTGATCTGCATTTCAGGAAAAGAAAATACCCGCCATTCGGCATCATTTACTGTGCTGACTTGTAAGTAGACTTGTAAGTAGACTTACAGTAGAGTTAGTTTTGTAACTATTCCTCGACCAATACAATTATTGGCGGGGAAAGGGTACTACTCCACATAATTTCTATATGAATAAATATTTATTCTTGCCCCTTAAGTGTCGTAAAAAATACTTTTCTTATAAACATACCTACTATGAAGCAATCAATCAGTGACTATGAGTGCCAGGCCGTCCTCATTTGAGTCATTAGCCGCATTGAATAGGGGTCAGAATACTTACAAGTGTAAATATCTATATAATGACAATTATTTCTGGGAAAAAAAATAAAAAATTCCCGGACCCATGACTGTGCTCCATTCAAACAGATACGAATATTATAAAACTGTCTCCCCTTATCCGATAAATTAGTTTCATCATCGAAAAACATATGTATCATTTTATTAATTAATAATCATTTTTGTCATATGTAGTCTCATCAGTGTGCTTTTTTGGGTGGGGTAACTAAATTGACATGAACAATATATATTCTAAAAAATCATTCAGGCCATACTTATTCCCATGGAGTGAAAACAATGTTTTATCATGGGTGGGGAGGAGATAGCCAGGGTTGGGGAAGATATCCTGGGGTGGTGGAGATGACGTGATACACCGATACTTCTCGTCCTTTTTACTTTTCACAGGTGTGATGTCTTATTTAATATAATACAGTTTTCTTATATCTCAATTCAATTATTTTTTTCAATTATTTTCAATTATTTAATTTGGCAATGGCATTTTGAGATTTACAAAATATTGCGCTGGTCCCCCACTCCAGAAATGAATGGGTTTCCAGCGCTAATTCATCAAGCATGCGTCAATATGGCAATCCGAAATACATAAATAATTTAAATATACATATAGCAAAGCTCTGTGAAAACAAATGTATACATTAGCACAACAATGGAAATGAATATAATAATACAAGGGTCGTGTTTTTGTCGATAAGGGTGCCGATAAATTAAACGTGTACCTATTTATTCTGGGTGCTATGTTTATATAAATATACTATATGTGAACGTTAAAAAAGGATTTATGCGAGTAAACTGGTAAGCTTATACAGGTAATCGATATATTTTGGTGTATGGGGGGGGGGGGGGGTATGTTCTTATACGTGTATGCCGTGTTATTCATGTAAATATTTCATCGTTTAAAATTTCCTTTTTTTTAAAATGAGCACATGACAGAAGTAAGTACTTCATATACTGGCTAGAGTGTACAATTTGTGGATATTTTAGCCTAAATATATATTAAACTTGTATATTAATAGTTCAAACTTTGGAACGAGTATGATAATTATGTAATTGTATGTACACACCAATAGGATACCTGATTACCGATACGAAGTTGCTTTGGATCAGTATCGGTACTGACATTTATAAATTGTGTCAAGAACATTACACATTCCTCGCATGACTTGTACCTTGTGGTTGTCAAAGAGTTGTGCCATTTTAAATGTGTTCGGATGACTGCAGTAATATTTCGCAATATACTTAGTACGTACGTCTGTATACGCTTCGCATTCCAATAGAGCGTGATATTCATCTCCGATGATGTTTTTGTTGCACGAAGAGCATGTTCTTTCATGAAATTCATGTGTAGGGAGACCAGCCCAGTTACCAGTTTCAATGGGTAATCGGTGATTTCTAGTACGAAATTTGAGCATTAAAATTGCTTCTGATGTTCTTAGTTTCGCCAAATATGGGTCTTGTCTGAAATAAGGTTTGATGTCGACATAGAATTTATATTTATCAGACGATTGAATGGTAGTGAACCATTCATGGATATAGTTGTCGTTTAACTGTTCCGTGATGGCATGACTGAACAAGTTTAGTGAACCCACACAATGCGAATCCCATATACCGTGTAGACCAATCTCATTCAAAATAGTTGACACATGGTTGATCCATGACGACTTGTTGTTCATAATTTTGTCCACTTTGAGCATGCAAACTTCTTAACTCTTTCTTTACTAAATACTAACCTACAAGTAACATAACTTTTTCAGATTAAAAGTTGAACAATCGACTAAATATTGACCTTATTATTTCAACATTCCCCATCAACGAATAACAATCATTCTGCACTTGTATTATTGATAGTCTGTTTATAAATGGCAGATAATCCCTGAAAATGAATAATATTCCATTACAATGTATGCTTATAATTATATTGAATAGGAGAATGAATTTAATAAAGAAAGTTTTAACATATGGTTGTGTTGTAAGTACATTTTCTGGACAATGTGGCTTGGCTCAACTCAAAACTGATGTAACTGAAGGTGCACACAATGTTTGAACAACTCCTTTTTACATTATCAGAGCAGAGAAATGCTCATAGAAAGTCGGAGCACATGGCATTTGCATCATGTTTTTGTTTAGCAAATATAATATTCAGCAACAAACTCTCTGTTAATATACACATTAGTTTTCACCTTGTGGTTTTAACTTTTCACTATACATGTATTTAAAGTAAGCAATCGGAACATGCGCCTATATAAAAAGCTATATTCAAAAGTGGCTATCTAGAAATAACGTTGAAACTGAGAATGATCTGAATGACTCAATTTTCATTCTCTTCTGATAATAATATATTGTAACTTATTACAAAACTGATTTTTTATTAATGAATGTGCATACTTGCATTTTCCATTAGTAAATAAAATACATATGGTTAAAATGTGAAGTTGTGAACGCTGTGGGTGTCTTCAATCAATATAAATATATATTTAAGTCAACATCTGAGGCTGTCTTGATACTTCATCACTTCCTTGTCTCTCTGATTGTGATCATCACTTAGTTATCACACACTCCAAGGCCAAGCGAACTCCCTCACTATGAACAGTGAGATTGTGGGAATTGGACACACCAGCAAAGACTGCCCATGGGGACTTAGGGGGTGTTTATACATTACCCGGCGAAGATCGCATTCGCTTTAGCCGGCAGCGATAACAATAGAGTGTTTATACTTCGCCGGATAAGAATTACGGCTATCCGGATACTCAGCTATACGGTTTTCAACTTTTGGATAAAATGATTTAGTACAAGCAACTGATTGTCGTATGGATTCTAATTCGCTCTGCGGTTAAGTTAGATGTTTATCTGGGGTCATGCCGTCATGGGTGATTTCCTTTCAACAATTAACTCGAACAATATTATTGTGCAATCGCTGATAGACCAGCCCGCTTTTCACCTGTGTATATATTGGTCAGTGTGCCAGTTTGATTGTCTCTAATCAGCTGTCAGATCGGTGGTCACGCACCTTGGTTATAAGCTATTATTATAATACTAACCGATGATGGTACACGTACTCTGCATGTTCATGGTACGTCTGTTGCGCATTCGAGGGAATTAATTCATGTACATGTATGTCCGTATATATATGGAAGAAATGGGATGGCACGTTTCTATGGATTCAAACTTAATGGACAATTAGTTCAATAATCTAAATATGAGTGCGCCGTGGACATATTTACACAGGGACGGGTCTAGAGGGCCTGATTTGGAGGTGTGGGACTGTTCATCTTTGGAATTTATCGACCGACCGTGGTTGTGGCCAGGTGTGAGAATTTTTTTTAATCTGAACCCTGAAAATTGCAAAATCCTAGCATCCAGCCTTAAGATTTCCAATTGTTGGACATTTTCCAAACTTGACGCACCTCTAATAAGGTTGGATCATTTCCAACTGATGGTCATTTCAGTCCAACAATTTTGGTCAAAAAATAAGCAAATGTTGCCTAAAGAAATCACCAATAACAAATTGTTGAAAATAAAACTACGAGAACAATTTCAATATATTGCTGATGTCAAATGTCCAACTATTGCCGTGTCAGGTATGAAATTTCCAGCTTTTGAATATTTTGATTAAAGTTGGGATGAGACACCCCATCGCCACGGCCCTATATACATGGACATGGTGAACGCCCGAGTAAAATGAAAAACATATTTGATTGTATAATGTGCAAACGGAAAATGTGTCACATTTGATTCGCGATGTTGAAACTCATATATATAGTATAAAATCCAATCTGAATTATTAGACACCAATTTGTAGATGTATGGGACGAAAAGATCTCAAAACTGACAATGGCCATGCTTTTGGTGCGACACTTACTTCACAGGCTGTATATGAACCCAAACAAACCATTAACAATGTTTTTTAAATATCTATAACATTAACAATAGCAATACCTGAAAGTTTGAGTTGGATATTAATAATTTCGGCATTTCCATTTCTAAAAAGTTTCATTTCACTATACTGCCCAACCATATCTCTAACAGGAAGCGGCTAGATGTTTACAGGTGTACAGCAATATCATATTGCAGTTCAGTGAGAACTAAAACGAAAACTATTAACAAGTAAAGGAGACACATGAATATATGCGTATCTTCGCCGGCGATGTGTAAACAATCTGCCCAACCTTCTCCGGCTAACGGGTTCGCCGGGTAACGGCTTCACCGGCTATGTGTAAACGTCACCTAAGAGTGTCCTCAATTTGGGATGGAAATCCAAACTACAAATTCCCAATGCAAAAAATAAACCAGAACAAATCCTCGACTTGGGGTAAATTTTAAGTTCATTTGCGCACTTGGATTTATATTTCCCACTGTTAACCTCAATATTTTTCAGCCAGGCACCCTCTGCTTGTTCTTAAAGTTCATAATTACCAATTTACTGCATATGTGGGTCTAACACGCTCTGCTGTCTCACCTACACTGCATTTATGCACCATTCCTATATATGTGGCTGCTAAAAATGTAAAGTAGGTCCGCATATGGGACGGCACATAAGGGCAGTGCAGGAGGGGACAACTGAGTGTATGTATTACAAGCCCCTGCTGTGCACAATTTTAACTGCTAGGATGGCATTATGTCTTGGCAACGACAACACATTTAACTCCAAAGTGAGATTGGAAATTAAATCAGTTGGATAATCTAATATACCTATTTCCCAGCATGAACTTTCCAGTAGTTTCTATTGCTGTCAGGATGTGGGAAAGGGGTTTGTGTGTTGTCCAAGTTCCAACTTTGGTGAATACTTTCAATAGTTTTCCACAATTAAGTTGGAAAACTTGCGTTAAAAGTTTGAAAATGGAGATACAAGATTGAAAAAATTCCACCCCAGAGGGTGCAGAATTTTCCTGAACTTTAAAATTGTGTCTGTTTCAAGGGGTGCAGTGTGATACATTCCATCGTGACCCCCCTGCCCCAACAGGGACACTCCGGCCATGATTGCGGTTTTAACGCATCCAACTATCGATCGAACGGGAATGGGAGATTTTCACCACGTAACCTCAGCAATATGTAAAATGTTTTAGCCTGATTAATATTCATCCAAGGTGGGGTGTTATAATTTCCATCTACACATGCTTGAACCAGACTAAAGTTCCTAACTCTGGCAAATTAATCCCTTTCTCATATTTCCAATCGGTCGTCTTGTCATCAATATACACAGCTATATAAGGTGATTTTATCATTATACTTGTATCAATATACACCGAAACGCAGAAAACTAATCAACTTTTGGTAAACAAAAACTGAATTTCCAACTACATGACTGTATACCCCTTCCATAAAACTGACCGAAATGTCCAAGTCCCGTGAAATTCGTTTTCCATTCCCCCCTTTGGGTTTAACTTTTTAAACTGGTGCCTCAAGGTTTTTCAATGTAGTAAATTTCCAACCTACAGTGCCCAATGACATTTCAATCCAAAACATTGACCGACAATGGGGAAATGTTTTATAGACTTTAATTATAAAAACAAAAAATTCACACTTAATACTAGTTAGAAAATCAAATTATCGAACAATATTAACTTCTTATAGGTCGGAAATGTGTGATTAATATGTTATATCATGCACGAGTTCAAGCACAACTGTTGAACATTTTGGTGAAAGTTGGGGGGGGGGGGGTGAACCCCCTATCCTACCAGCAACACGTCCCTGTCCTATATGCCAACTCATACCCACTTGCATTCGTCTCTGATATTGTGTGTAAAGTCACAATTATTCTCAAACTGCATAGCATATCGCCATTTGCCAAAAGGGTAATATAAACTGAAATAAACTATATGTTTGAGGTGAATTCATTTCTAAGGTACTCAATCCAATTAAGCATCCGAAAATTACTATTTCTTTGTCTTCGGTGGTAAAAAATATTTTATTCGAGTCGAGAAATCCACACTTCAAAGCTCGAGTGATCAGATATCGATTTTTGAAATTTGTTAATTTTTGGAGATGTGGTCCACTTCCACGTCTCAAACGGACAAATTACGAACAAATTGCGGGTGTAAGATGGATAACTCTAAAATCAAGTGGTTAACTCTAAAATCAAGTGGTTATTATTGTTAATAATAATTATTGTTTATAATAACCACTTGATTTTAGAGTTATCCATCTTACACCCGCAATTTGTCCGTAATTTGTCCGTTTGAAACGTTGAAGTGGACCACATCTCCAAAATTAACCGTTACAAACTTCAAAAATCGATATCTGATCACTCTGAGCTTTGAATAGTGGGTTCCTCGACTCGAATCAAATATTTTTTACCCCCGAAGCTAAAGAAATAGTAATTTAGGGGTGCTTAATCGGATTGAGTGCCTTTAAGATATGAATGTAGTTGGTGTTTGTACTATTGGGTGATTGCGGTTCTCACCAAATGTGCCCCAACTACCACAGCGCCGTACAACACAATAACACACACACCCACTACGTGCATTTCTGATATTTATATAGCTTTTTGATGATTTATTAAAAAAAAAAGCTGAGTGTATTCTTATTTATTTTCAAATAATCTGCGGAGAATTTGAGACTAGCCCACGCATCACATTAAGTCAGCCCAATATAAGATTTTCAAGCACTTAGCAACGATAACATCGATATAAATAACGGGCTTCAGATGCAATTCGGCTGAACTTAGAAAAGCACGCCCAATTATTCTGCTGACCGCTTTTAGTGATTAGGTCAGATCAGGATAACAATTTGTGACGTCGTGTTCGTGTTGCCGTCTGTGTGTTATGGGGTATGAAACGGGTGACCCAATTGACCAACCACCGAACAGGAATTAGTGTAACACAGCTATGTTAATTTTATTAAATTATATCATTATATGATGTCGTTTTATCATTATATGTGGTGGATTCAATATTATATAAGGTGATTTTATCATTATACGATATTTCATTATACTATGTTGATCCAAAATAGTGGAAAATGATGGCGTTACATAAGCACTCCACCACCAAACGTTAATAGTTAAACTCAGTTGTTCAAATAATATGTTATTCTGTTAGGGATACGAAAACCTTTCTTTATTTTTCATGTACGAAAAATTCGCATGGTATCCTGTTTGGCAATCGGTATGTATGCCTCGTCTTCAATTGCTAGATATGACATCCAATATTTTTGGGTGACTGTTTAGGGTTGCGATTTTTAGTCACCATTTACGTGAAAACGATGCTGTTATTCGTCAGAGATGGCGGTCTTCAGCAACGATTATGACATTCTTGTCGAAGTTTTGCAGGATCTCGGCCAATCTATTCTAGCTGAAAAGTTCCAACAACAGAAAACTTTGAAGCGACACCTATCGTATACATATAACTCGAAAATGCACATCACATAATGTCGAGACCACATCGAATAATGACGAAATCATCTCATATATATAATGACGAAATCACATCATATAATGTGAATAATAAACCGTATAATAAATGTAGAAACCGTATCATAAATGTCGAAACTACATCGTATAATGGAGAAACCATCTTATATAATGGAGATCGTCGGAACATTCCGACATCAAAACAAAATCCAAATCTGGATGCGAAATTCTAGAAACAAACTTATGTTAAAAGATTTCCCCTGTGCCTATGCGTCCTTTGTTATAAAAACCACCACTACCACTAACCACCACCATCACCACCATCATTTTAATCATCACCACCACAATCATCACCATCGTCATTGACATCGTCATATCGTAGTTGTCATCATCACCACCACCATTTTAATTATTACCACCACCACCACCACCATCATCATCATCATCGTTGTCATAACCACCACCACCATCATCATCATCATCATCAGCATCATCGTGATCATCATTAACGGTAAAGATTATAGTCTACGTAATCAAGCCACATGTTCAAACTTCAGCATGCCATCTAAAATATCGATATAGTTGCATTCTCTTGCCGCCCCTTCGTAGGTGATCCGTATCATTCTGCATGTCGGCTCCATTGCACACAATTGGACATGGAACAATGGGACAATGTAGGTGCCCAGATACAAAGGGACGAGATAGGGTTTTGCTGGCATTTAGGACATCACAACAATAACGTGATCACAGTCATGTCGTTATCTCTACAATTTGGATGACACACGGGTCGAATTGTCGTTAACACACCGTATTACCGATCCGGATTACCACCGGTCACGATGCGGATCACTACCGGCTGAAAGTGGCAATTTGTGTAACGGTAGGTCGACTAAAACGTTAATTATATTATATATCTGAATGTAACCCACACACAGTTTGTTGCCGCCGTCTTTCTTACATACATTAGAAAATGGCCACGCCAAGAAAATATAAAATAATCGCCTACGATAACCTTAGAGGTAGCATATGTTACTAGGATCTAGTTGCACGTGGCCCATTATTTATCTTCATTGGCACAATACATGATGCAAATGCATGGAATTTTCTCTTATTTCTGTTGCGTATACAAGAATGTCCATAACTGTACAAAATGGCAATATGGTTTGTCAAGTTGAATGTAAATTAAACGCGTAGTATCGATTTCCATACTCATGGGTTCCAAAAAACAGGATGCGGATCGGCACCGTTCACTATTTTGCCGGTACAGATCCGCACCCGTTCATTTCATGGGTATCTATGTTCAAAACGTCCCAGATGGCCAAAAATCGAACATACAAACGTGTACATTAGGCGAATGACTTAGTAAATGGTCTATCTTTTCGTACCACGAGAATACCGCATAAAGAAATAAAACATGAACCATCCATATCAGCTACTGCTTGAAATAATGAAACACAATGGTAAACATGCGTTACAAATATAAGAATAAGTGAACATATATTGTATACTTATCAGATTTATCGGCGTCCTCCGCTAGCCCAGTTACTCCTATACACGAAGGGAGAAAAATTCACACCTTCCACAGAATGTAGGGCGTAAATGATCCAACTACAATGATGCCACGTGGCACGCTTTTGTCAAAACAGCCGGTAGTGATCCGCATCGTGACCGGTGGTAATCCGGATCGGTAATACGGTGTGGTTAATATGGTATTTCATTAATTACATGTTCCTACCTGCAAAAACCGATTCCATAATTTTATCAGACGATGGCATTTTACATTAAAGGCCCACTCAATTTTCGAACCCGTAGATCACATTATATACAATATAAGCCATTTTATATACCATTTGAAAGAGGAAGAGCCAACACATTGTATTATCAACTTATCCGGCGTAATAAACTGTGAACATGTTGTTTTTGTTGAGGTACCGACGTGTTTTCTGTGTTTAAGTTTCATCTGGACTGTACTGAAAAGTGTTATTTTCAATTTAAGGGGAATAACTCTATATCTTAGTTTGAATTCTGGGAGCGAAACAGGGGTAATGTTTGTATGATTTCAGCTATTTTCTATTACTCTATGGGCACCCTCTGAGACACAGACGTTCCAAAAGGTGATGAATTATAGTATTTTAATCCTATTTTATGTCATATATTGCTATTAAAACCGTATATCAAGGCACTATAAACAATAATCCGTGACTAGAAAATTAAATGGGCCTTTAAATCTCACCATATAGCTTCGTCTGAACAACCGGGGTAATGTGACTTGAATTATACTGGTATGGACAGCAACGACTATCCGACCAGATAACCATGCACCCACTACCCCCATTGCAACCCAATGCCACACATCATTCGAAGACCCAAATAACATTATATGTATATTATATAACATTGGGAAGATGAGGATCTAAATCAGATATACAATGTATCAAAGGAGAAGAGGAAGTATTACCAATGTTATATCAAGTAGTGAATACGCTTATAGAGCTGTAAACCCCAGCAGATGTTCCGAATATTGGTGGATATTTGTCCTCATATTTTACGGTACGGTCATCAGTATATATCGATGACTTTATATAGCACAAACATGACGTCTAACATTTTGTGGGCCTTTATATAATGCACATGTATGGGCTCCACATAATATATGGTGATATGTATGAGACTGCGAATTGTTGCGTGAAGTTGGCGCTCGTTGATTGTTTTCGCCCATAAATATTAATCTGTCTGACCGAGAATCACAAAAAAATGGACGAACTAAGGAACCACATATCAGAACTCGAGGTATTGTTGTGAAAGATACATGTACCAAATATCAATAGAGTTGGTTGACGTTTGTTCAAGTTAGTAACGCGCTTAATATCTGGTAATAAAATGCTAAAAGTAGAAAAACTAAGAATCATAAGTCAGGTAAACAAAATCGGACAAACCTGGTTTTCGCACTCGATTGATATATTGTGGTCAAAGTTTCATGCATATACCAAATATGATTGCAATTGAATGACGTTTGTTCAAGTTATCGCGCTAATGGACATATTGTTGCATAACATTTCGAATTCGATTGATATATGGTTGTGAAAGATCCATATATCAGATATGAATTAAATTGGTTGACGTTTGTTGAAGTTATAGCGCTAACGGACATAGAATTGCACACAATTGCTAAGAATATACAAACTGAGGGCCAGAACTCAGGTGAAAAAAAAATCTGACAAACCTGGTTTTCGAACTCGATGGAGATATTGTCGAGAAAGACCCATAAACGAAATCAGAATGAAATTGGTTGACGTTTGTTCAAATTATCGCACTAACGGACAATAAATGTCTATAAATAGAAACAAGTGCCATAGCTATGGTTAGAAAGTTGGAGCGGACCCGATTTTCTGTGCGCAGCTGTTGCACGTGACAGTATACTCACAGTCCATTGTCAAAATCCATCAATAAACAGCTATGTTATAAGTACATATGTATAGGGACGCCCGTCCACCCACCTGCGAACCGTCCCCCGTCAAACCACAAATCGAGTTTTTGATTAAAAAAGTCGACGAAAAACACGACACACTCTATATTTGGAAATGGTCTAACTGGTGGCCATTTCTGTCCAAACATTTGCCTTAATTAGGAAACTATTCGAATTTTGGTCTAAACAATATATGTCTATATACTAACTGCGGGTAGGAAATTCAAACTTCTAAAATGTCAGAAGCAATTGATATATTGAAATTTTCAATTGATGTGTCAAAGATGAAATGTCTAACTGTTGAAAACCGTCGGAGAGTGAGACACCCCCTTACCATACGGCGGACACGTCCCCGCGTTAAGTTTCACCTAACTCTGTTTTAACAGAGGCACTACATCGTTAAAACTTATATACTATAAAAACATAGTATTTAAATCAATGATTATCATTTTATTTCGTAGCTCAATTACAAAAATAACTTAGTTTCCCAAGTCCCAACCGCCACACGAGAACCGCCCACCCATTGTTAAATCTGGTTGTTTATTTTGTATTCCCTTGGCTTGGTTCGTGGGGCTGTGGTGTATATTACGTTACCAAACATACATGGGTGCATGCGGGGACATGGGACCCCGCCCAACTATGGTCAAAGTGTTCACCAGTTGGAAATTCCATATCTGACACAACATTAAACCAACAATGGGTTGAAATAGTTCTGGTAGTCTGAATTTCCAAGCAGTAATGTATGTGGAATTTGTTGTTTTAGACCAACATTTGCATTTATTCCTACTTTTGGTCAAAATACTGGTTTGAAATTTCCTCTAGGTCCCTCCCTCCCTACCTCCCTCCCCGGTGTCCAGTCAAAATTCAATTAAAAAAAACAAGGCATGTGAGGTACCAGATGGAAAATTCAAAGGCTAGGGGAGGGGTGCAAATTGAATTTTGTGAACTTGGGAGTTTGGCCTGGTCCAAGGGGGGTGCAGTTGGAAATCCCACAAGGACATCCTCCGTCAACGGAAACGCTCTATAGATATCCGCCCCTACACACATCCATATAATACTTCAGCGATTCAGTCAACACATCCAAAATGGAATTACGAAGTCAGTTTAAAGGGGTACTGTACGCCATTTTCAATAAATTCCCGGTGATAACAACGATCTATTATCGATACTATATAGAAATATAAGTAATTTGAGTCGAAGATGTATTCTGTAAACGCTCAGGTTAATAGGCTATCTTAAAATTTAATAATTTAAAAGTTAATAATTTAATATAAATTGATTTTATGGCTCCAGCCATAAAATGGCGTCTCTTAAAATTCGAATTTCCGTGTACAAAACGTAATCAAATTATAATTGAGGGATACTGGATTAGGAAAACAATTGCACACACGATCGTTTGAAACATTATGCTTATACGGGGAGAAAACCCAAGCCACTCATTGACTAGTGACGGTACACTAACTTAAATGAGTATATGGGACTACTAAGCATATAATATAATGTTTATTTGATTCATTTGGTTGAAAACTTTACAAAAATTACTCGACAACGACAATTTGTATTTTTGCATTCCGGTAAATTTGCCATCCGTAACAATACTTCGTACTCAACAGACTTTCAAAAAATGGAAAAGTTGTTAACTTATTCTCCGACTCGGGGATTATAGAAACCAACAACAACATCTTGGGTACAGTACCCCTTTAAACAGGCGATAATATTGGTGGATCGTAACTCGAGTGCGTGAACGGTTACCAGCGTATCCCTCAGAGATTATTTAACGGATACCGATGACCACCAATCGAGATGAACACATAATCACAACAGGCGATAACATCCCAGTTCAGTGCCTCCATCAAATATTTTCCTGTATTACTTTTTTCATTGGTCAATAAGTCACATTGGGCATACCTGATATTTTTCTTAAGTTAAATTGCTAGCCGCCATGGTTTTATGCTTGTTCATTATTATTTGGGGTCCCAATTAGTATTGTGCACCGTATATGCATGGCATCTTAGTCTTAATGATATGACGATATGAAACAATAAACCACCATATGTACGTTTTTTTGCCAGATATCGATATCGACATTCAAATGGGGAAGATTTGACACTTTTGACTCATTTTTTGTCAGCCTAGCAAAAATTCCAATGACCGTCTCTGACAAAGTGTGTCCATGATTTCGTTTCCCAAAAGTGGTTGACAATAAGGATCGTTCGTAATTATGATATACCCTACTAACTTTGAACGTAAAACTGATAGATGAGTTGTACATATTTGTGATGCCTGTGTCATGCCAATGATAGGGAATGAAATTATAATTCGTTTTGTAATTGCCTCGTAAGATGACAACTAACTCAGTAAAGTGTCACATTTGACCGTGGGTAATTAACGGTATAAATAGACGCATGCGACAAATACAGATAGAAAGGGCAGAAAGTAAAAAAATACAAATACATATACCATATTTCCAAGGTTGTACTTGATCTTGTTGCCTTTACAGTTATAATGTTGATTTTTTGGGGGTAAAAAAAAAAACGAAAAAAAAACGAAAAAAAAAAAAAACAAACAAACGAAACAAAACAGAAAACAAGCCAACTACTCCTGTGGACAATATATCACGTCAAGAAAAAACCATATGACACAGAGCTGTAAACGCCGAAAGCATATGCACCAAATGTTACCGAGAGATCATTGTGCTTCAACATATGCGCCCCGGGTGTAACGTCTGCTTCCATGACAACCATGCCTCCAGAAGCTTCTATTGATGCTATTTTCGTTGTCACGAGAGAAGACCCGTCCAATCTTATCCCACCCTGATCGGCATCTCTGACGACGATGGAGATGTAGTTTGTGTAATCGAGAGTGTCCATTTTCGGTGTCAGGTAGGAGAAGGTGGCGGCGAAATGAGCTGTCGATGTGAGTATGACCATATGAGGATCTCCTCCAGCGGATGTCTTTCCTGGGCTGTACATTGTTACCATTGTTGGCTTCGATGTCGTGATGGTCTTGTATTCCGTCAGCAAAAAGATTTTCACGACATTTCCTCCTGCTAAAGCGATCGTACTGTCTTTAACGCCATTGACATATATGTCGGTGTTGGACTGGCATGCCACTATCTGATATTGGTTAGCCCGAGTGGTTGACGGCATTTGTATCGTGAAATACTCTGTCCCCCATGTTTGCACAGGAAGGATGTGCTGGACCAGAACGTCACATCCGCCACCCCCTACGTTATCACACTGACTTCCACTGAGGACGCTTACTGGCTTGTTAGCGACGATGTGAGTTCCAGTGAGTAGCAAAGTTCCACTACCATACACGTTGAAGGTTTGGAATTTGTCCAGAGTGATAGAAAGCGTATCCCCGGCAGCATAAACCACCGCGTTATAGGTCACGGTGCCTGCACCCATGGCTGATGGAAATGTTATGTCAACATCCGTCCCGTTTGCAGTCGAGACAACGAGAATGTCTGACCCAGAGTCCCATGTTGTTGCATAATACTCCATCCCGAGAGACTTTGTGGGGATAACAGTGAATCCCTCCGATGTGCTATCTTCGTTAATCAATCCATACACCGATATCACTTCTGTGGATTCCACAAGGATCCCCTTGGATTCGATCCCTACATCGCTGACAGCCAGGTTATGTGTGGTATCCAGTATAATTCTGACAGCTTGATCTTGCGCAATGTTTGCTGTTTTTATGTACGATGCGTCATACAATGGCGCTGTTATGGTAACAGACGCCCCTGTCGGCGATTCTGTCGCTATCATCAGACCATAAGACAGATATGTTGTCGAGCTGGTTGCATGATTCAGAAAGAAACCGAGAATGAACGTTTTTCCGCTTGCTACTTTTGATGTGGGTGCTGAAAAATAAAGTGGACACTTGGTTACCATGGTGCGTCCGTCAGCTACAAACGCAAATAGTCTGAACTTATTTCCACAGGACTATACACTATATGCAATAACTGTGTCGAAACCACGAAGACTGTTAGACAATATTAAGCGTCTATGAAAATACATATCCTTGGGGGTTGACTGTTTCGGGTAACAGAAACGGAACCAGGAATAGTCAATCCACAATTATATGTAATAAGTGACTATTTAGGGTAACAGAAACAGGAACCGAGATCTAAACTTAATTATCTCTCGCGTTTTATACTACGAAACAATACATATTATAGAGGGTGTCAATCCCCCACCTGGTAAACAGCGTACCACTTAATTTAGGAGGTGGAAAACGGAACATCACTTAATATGGAATTGGACCATAAGTTCGGGAAATTTTCTGACAACATTGTACAATATTCCAGTTAATTAGGGACCCACACCATTCTCATAGGATACCATAAATATACCTCTCATCACGCTGTAAAAGTCGACAAGTAAAGTCAGGAGGATTATAAATAGTATGTATTTCGTACTATGACACACGAGTTTGGGGTACATAATTATCAACTACCAATAGTGGCTTTGACGTACCAGACTACTACTTCTTAACTAAAGCAGGTGGAATACAGCGTACCAGTTAATTCCTCCGGCCTGCAGACGTAGCTATATGGATGATAATGTTATTTTACGCCCTCTATGGGTGTTTCCTGTGAAGGCATTTTTTACTTGTCTATGGGCCAATTGGCGAAATATGATTTAAAATGTAATTGGATATTGTCGTATGATTAGAAAGGTACTTGGGTATTTCGTATTCGTTTCTATTTCAGAGGGATCATCAGCGATTCTGTCGCGATGTATATTCACGTATCGCTTTGTGGTTATTTGGGCGGGCGTTCCGACATGTTTTATTGAACAATGGCTTGTTAGCCGCATGCTAAAAAGTGCGCGCCGAGTATTGGAACGTGAATTCGCGCGTTAACCCTTAGCGCACTGCGCGTTGTGTGTTTCTAAATTTCTTTAACAACTTTGTTGCATTGTTATTTGAACATCTTTCATTTATTTTCACGTGACATATAGTGTGGTCGTCGGCAGGTTTTAACCTAGAAAAAATTGTTATAAAGCTGGTTTTGGTATCATTTTGTGTGGAAAGGTATGGGGAATAACATATCCAAAATCCGCTAAAATCCGCCTTGGGGAAAATTCAGGATTCAAGATGGCGTCCAAGATGGCGGTCAAAAATGAAAAATATTCCCAAAACAGCATTAGTCCTTTGTCAGGCAGAGATAATGAGATTGCTTTCGAAGAAATGTCATCACGTTTGACAGAAGATTCCACAGGAGTCACATTGACCAAATATCGGTCCCAGGGAGCTAGAAAGATGGCCACACAGATGACCACCAAAATGACAATTATATATTTTTTATTTTTTTGATAGAAATCGGCCAGTGATGACCAGAATATGGAATGAGTCATAATTTCGGCACTTGTGTATCAGATATATCAATATACTCAAACCTCATCCTCGTCATCTCCTATCAATATTTCTTTTGAATTAATGCAGCCCTCTCTACAAGCGATAACACATTTGAGACCATGTTTGCGACATGTGCATCCATATCAACATGTTTTGTTTGTGTCATCTTACACTTGCACTGTACCGACTTGAGCAATACGGCTTGTGCTTCATTCTGGTCAGTCATAACTGGGGCAAGTTCCGCGACACGAAGTCCCCAACACCATCTCTTAAATACGTCGTTATTCAGTGTTCTCCGATTCATGACCGGCAGATGAACCCTGAGAGTGTGATAGTATGCCGCTCTTTCTGTTGGTAGGAGTTTTTTGGGCTC
This sequence comes from Siphonodentalium dalli, assembly GCA_032622095.1. Classification (NCBI taxonomy): domain Eukaryota; kingdom Metazoa; phylum Mollusca; class Scaphopoda; order Gadilida; family Siphonodentaliidae; genus Siphonodentalium; species Siphonodentalium dalli. The sequence continues at coordinate 146,522,127 of CP136065.1, read as the reverse complement.
TAACGCAGTCTTGCTAGAATATACTATGTTCATAAACTTCGCATGGCGAAGTGTATTTAGTTAGTCTTCTTTCTTACCACCACACACAAGGTAAAGCCGCATGTCGGCCTCGCACATGGTTTCTTATTTGCACTAGACTCCTGCATGAGTAATATTTTGCGAACTTCAGCAGACTTGTTTATCTTTCTGAGCATACTCGTGTTCCCATGTCCGAATAATGCAGAGGTGGTATCACAGCATGCCCATACATGTGCAAACATGACATGGGACGTTGCGAACTGCCCAGCCTTGCACACGGTGTCGCATAATCGCTATATGGCAGCACCACCGTTGCCAGATTTCCGAGCATCAGATTGTCGGCCATGTTCGATTTCAGTGACGATTCAAAAGAAGAATCAGATCTGTATCGTCCGCGATAACCATGCCTTTTCTTCCATGCGAGTCAAACTCTAGGGCACGAGAAACTATCAGAGTATCAACGTCACCACTGCAGTGAACTGCGTGCCCATTATCCGATAAGAGGCGCCCTCAATTTGATTAACTGACTTTTGTTTCTCTCATTTGGGAGGAAAATTTGCTGGTTATAGTGTGTTATTCAGTGACCCGAACGTCGGCAGATCGCCGGCTGTGCTTGTGGTCTTTAATAGACGAGCTATGACCGAACCATCGAGCACGATGCACCTCGAACCATACTTGATTCGGACTTAATTCAGACAATGCATGGCTACTTCCTTGTATGTTGAGTTTTTGATCCACTTCACTCTATGTAGCAAAGTTTCGCTACCAAGAATGGTCTCAATTCCCTTCTGTGAATATTCGCCTTCTAGAACGAAATCAGTCAGAGCCTTTGCCAATTCGTGTTTTCGCCAACATTAACGTGGACATCAGCCTGTTTTACTTGTGATGCAGCTGCGTCCTCTTGTTCCCTTATCGATTCATTGTCCGCAGAGTCCTTTTCGACTGGGACAACTTCAGCTATCAACTTATTAAAAAGCGCATAATCAACTAGGTAGAGATCAAGCAAGACCCTCGACACTGCCTTTCAATATATCATGGGTCGCTGTACCAACCCCTTCATCATCGAGGCGATACTCCCCATAAAGCTCACTACAGTATTAAATCATCCAAGCCAACACACTATGTTCATCGACTTAGAGGTTATTGTGTTTACCGCCTTGAACCACAAAATCTGGTCGAAAGGGATACATGGGGTTTGGATGTTCAATCTACGTACATGTTCCTCAACATACATGAGTGTAGAGTAAATGATGGGACGGAACAGAACATCTGATTTCTCAGCGGTCAGTGTCGTCCAGCGAGCAAGCACTTTGCATGAAACCTGACCAGTTCGAGCTAGCTGTTTCACTCTTACTGAACAAACATGCTGAGGGAGACATGCGATCCGTGCTGTGATCAGATGGGGGGTGTAGGGAGAGGCCAAACGAAGAAGAGTTTTCAGTTTGATATTGGAAATTCCTTTGCCAATAACATCAACATATTTAGGGATGGAAATTCCATTGTCAATAACGAGCTCATCAACCCTCAATCGCGTTTGTCTCATGAACACATATCATGGTCAGTGGAGTCATGGGTGTAAAAATTACAATCATTCCCATTCCATGGAAGGTCCCCTGCCATCCAAAGTTGATATGTTGTGGTCGTCATTATCGGCCACCCACCGAGTCCAGGCACTGGGTGAACAGTCAGTTAGTATTTGACTGGGCGTTTCGGTTTAACATACGGATTGCTTGTATCACTCAACTTCTTCGTTGGCAACAGAGAATCCCAACCGAGATTACTCGTTCACTAGTAATTTGAAACCAAACACAGGGTTAATTTATATGCCAAATCCGAACAGTGATGATGTTACAACCAAACGTGGACACGCGCCCTGCTCAATAGAATGGCCGATGCTATTCTGCTTGACATCGGACGGAATTAAAATCTTGAGTAAGCTTTATTTTCCAAGTAATGGACAACATTTGGACCAAACAAATGCCCGTGTTTCGGCACCACAGAGACTGCGAAACGACTGCATTTAACGAAACAAAACAGTTTAAATATGGATTGTTTTTTAAAGACAAGATATAAAGTACATACACTTAGTTGTTAGTACATAGATATCATATAATCATACTATATCTTGAATAAGAAGGAATATATAATTACGAACACAACAGAAGATACATTCAGGTTCGATCACTCGAATTCGGTAAATGATGACGTTAATCGCCGAATTTAGTTGAAATCAACATGCGTGTGGGCTACATTTTATGAATATAATTATGAAATGAACATGTTGAAATTGACGAGCTTCAAATTCGCCATCAATCGAAGTGGTTCCTAGCGTTACTATCAATAATGTCTAATTGCAGTAAAATTATCCACGTACACACTCGACAGCACACAATTAGCTACGTATTATAAATTATATGATATGGATCGTATATACTCTGCAATAATAGTCCATGAAAATCGACAAAAATCCACGAAATAACGATTAGGGTCTGTTCGTTTACATAACTGTATTGGACAGAGTGTATTCTGGTCTGTTCATTTACGGAACTATGGCATGTAATCCATTATCAATAATCTGGATTCTCCCACGAAATAACAACTCTGCGTATGTTGTCACCGTTATGTTTCAACAGGAAACGTGTGACCGACTCATAAAAAACAACTTTTTCTTTCACAATTAGAGATATAAAATCGAAATGATAAATGAGAAACAACTGTGAACTATTGCTCATATAACTGCAGTGACATGCGTCATGGCGTTCTATGATAACGCATGCACTTTATTACTTGAGCGCACACATGGCTAAATGGCTAACGTGTATAATGTCGTTGTCCTCCAACGCTTGTAGAACGCGCTCTTTATTGTGGAACGCACGCATGCATTGGAGTTCTACATGAACGCTCTTTATTAGTGGAAGGCACGGGTGGCCTATACTGTAGTGGGTCATACTATCGTATACTCATATGACAATTATCCACGCAAACTTGCCACGGATGCGTGGTTTGCGAACTCACACAATTAAAATTAAACTGACTGCATGTATCTGCAATCGGAAATTTTGTGTCATGATGACGAAACACCCTGCATGTATTCAAATACCTGTAAACAAATTTCCCCAAAGCGGATTTTAGCGGATTTTGGATATATTGTTGTCGAAATATTCCCGGTCAAAATGACATAAAAACTGGCTTTATAACAATTTTTTCTAGGTTCACTCTTCAAAATCACTACAACGACTATACTAATAATAATATCGGAATGCTATCTACTATTATATTGCATGGGGAATTGAGGATGGTATAAGAAATTACTTCGCACATGAACCCATCGAGCTGTTTGTTTATATCGGTGGTTAACATGTTATTTAACATCGTTTAGTGAACTTTTTCAATTAGTTATACGCGATAAATATTGACATGTTATATTCTAAATGAATTGGGATGGTAATTAGTAACTAATTTTTACTTTACTCCTTCGTGCTGATTGTAAATATTGACGTTTAGTGAACTTTAGTCTTGGTCTCTAAACTTTTTGAAACCATAGGAGATATGGCACAGTAGCATGTTATATTTACGTCTCCGAAACATGCCGAGCGTTAAACTTTTTGTTTTCATTTCTTTGTATGCGGAATATATCTGAGTTATGAATAGAGATGTTATTGAGAAAAGTTCTAACACTAACCCTTCACTTTGGTTGTTTAACATACAATGTGGCCTTATTCTAAACATCATTTTTATTTCTGTGTGCGGAGCATATATCAGAATGCTAAATGAATTGAAAAATGTTCAGAAATTACCCCCCCCCGGGACCATGTTTTAATTGATCCTCATGGGGAGGGGGCATATTTTAATTAGTCCCCATTGGATCATATTTTAATTGACCCTCGTGGGACTATATTCTATTTACCCCCTCCCTCATGGATCCATAGTTTAATCAACACTGGTAACACCATATTTTAATTTTAATTAACCCTGATAATGGGACCATATTTTAAATTTAATTAGCTGACATGTTGCCATATTTTAATTGACCTTCATGGGACAATATTTCAATTACCGCCATAGGTCTATAGTTTTATTAACCCTCATGGGACCATATTTTAAATAACCGTGATCAGTTATGGAACCACATTTTAATGAACAATCAAGGTACAGTTTTAATTAACCATCATGGGACAATATTTTTTAATAACCCACTTTCAACCAAATTTTAATTACCCCCCCCCCCCCTCCCACATGGGGCCATATTTTAATTTACCCTCATCAGACCATAATTTAATTAACCCTCTCTGGATGTGACCATATCTAACCATAATTAACCCTCATGGAACCATACATGTATTTTAATTAACCCTCTCTGGGTGTGACAATATTTAACCATAATTAACCCTCATGGAACCATACATGTATTTTAATTAACCATCGTGAGAGGCTATATTTTAAAAGTTGATATCAGGAGTGTATTACCTGAAGCCGTTCTTAGATCATCATTACGCCCTCTTAGTGTGTATACTGGAAGTATATCTGACCCTGTCGTAGGAGCTGATGGACTAAATATGACTAAAACGTACTCGGTATTTGCCTACTTGTATGGACTAAATGGGATTAGAAACGTACTCGGTATTTGCGTACTTGAGCCATGTAACGAAGATCGATAGTTTTTGGACTGATTATTATTCTGCATGTTATTTCATGCACCTATTCATACAGGATGCTTTTTATTAAACAAGTTGCTGAAAAACTTTGAACAATGATTGACGGAGAAATTTGTCAGGAACAGGAACAGATTCTTCGTCGATAATCTCATACTTTTCGAATCTATCAGAATATTACCGAAAATTATATAATATATCCCCTTTTGTCTAACACTGAGAAATTTCGTAGTTTTGATCCCAAATTCTGACAACAACAAAAACTGACAGGTGTCTGGCGGCTGAATTTACCAGCAACAGAATGTCCTCAGATTTTTCGCAACCAACTCAATAACATCGAGATATTTTTTATATAATTAAGAAGAGTATAACATCTTCTGTCTAATTCTGACAAATTTAGTAGATTTCATGCAACATTCTGACCAAAATATCACTGCCGGGTGTCCGGGGCTGAATTTGCCAGGAAAAGGAGCAAAATCTTCGTAGCAAATCACACAGAATGTTCGCAATTAGCACAACGACGCTACCGAATATCAAAACAAATGGGGAGAATATCAACTACTTGGTCGACTATATGGAACCAATGACGGGATTTATTCGACTAATAGTTCAAAAACTCTCAAAGTCTGATCATATATGGATGTATTTGGTAAAACTACATATATCAATTTAAAGATCAAGATATATCTTATATATATTTGCGAATGTCTGTCTGTCGTCTATGTCCGCGGGATCATCTACAGGGCTCCAAATGTGTATAACATCATGCAGGGGCGGGGGTCTGCAAAGAAATTCAGATAGTAACAAGCTTTTGAATAAAATCCATGGTGCCCGCGAATTCGATTGTTATATCTTGTGTTTTTAATACAAGTTGAAAGTGGAATAGAACATGTTTATATTGTACATTTGTTTGTATTTGACCATCAATATTTTGATGACCAATGGGTGCATATTTCGACAGCGTTTTATACGCTGTTCTATAGACCTGCTGTTGCAGAAAACTTCTTCAGTATACCTGGCTTCGGGAGTTCGGATCACCGAAGGCATAAGTCATTAACCACGTATCCTATGCATCGATCTGAAGCACTTGAGTCATTATTGAGTGGAGAATATATATAGTTACCCCCGACAACTGATATCATGTTCATTATATGTCAACATGATATGATACACTTTAAGTTTTATATATTACTAGCAGGGTTACCCGGCGTTGCCCAGGTTAAAGTGATGTGAACCCCTCTGTGGATATTTGGTGGGAATAGAGAATACCCTTGCTCTCAAAGTGTTACACGTATTCTCATAAATTGTATATCCAAATGGCATCACAAAACATTATTCTTACACATGGAATATAAGTAGTGGCTCACCTTGGCAGGTCGGAGCGATTATCATTTTGTTTATCGCGTTTAATCCGTCCCACCAATAAAGAAGTATTTATTTATTTACAACTGCGTATACTTCAGACGTTATAGCATGAAACATGAACATCATAAACACATAAGTTCGAAAAAATAAAAGACGACAATTGTGTTTTACATAGAGATGTATCAATCAATCAATCTAGTTTATCATATCTTCATGAAGATACAGATGTTTTAAATATATGTCCAGGTGCTCATCTGTTCTGGTGCTATATACTGGCTAATCATTTTCAGTTTAAAAGAATTGATGGTATGCATGTATAGCAGCTACATGTGCCAGACACAGCGATATTTTGAGTTGTTTATGTTAGGCTACGAGTCTGTTCTAAAAAATGAAAGAAATCCTCTGTATCGGGCAGATATACCCTTGTCAGATGTCAATATTGGAGGATCCTGAAAAGTCATGTGCTGCGGACTGCGTTTTCCTTTATCTCAGAAGTAACCATATTTGACTGCACACTGTGACCACTATTTTTGAACAGGCTTGCTCTACATTTCCATATCTCTTGGCAATTGTAACTTTTTGTGTGGAAACTATATTGAATGGGACAGACTCAATCTTGTTATAATATATACATGAGCCATTCTAATATGCAATCCTCTGACGATTCAAGGTCCCTCAGTTTGAATGAATGTATGTATCTCTTAAATAGATTGATATAAATATACTTTTAATGCTTTCTTTTATGTATATGTGTTGCTAGATCATTATAGGAATGCCCTTATTTCCATCCCATATAAATATGACAGTTGAGAAGATATAATTGTTCAAGTGACTTAATTCGGTCACCATTTGTCGAGATTGTGAAATTGGAATGCCAAAAACTCCTCAGAACGACATGGAGATGGCCTGGGAGATGACTATATATAACTTTGTTGGATATCTGCGAATTTAACAATCTTATAAATGCTAGTGAATCTCCTCTCGCCATCCATGACCCAAACGACCCCAAATGTGATTTAATTCATCATATCATTAGAGAAGAACGTGCATGAATTTGGTGGAATCAGTGCTAAATATATTTGTATCAACTTTGGTGAAAACTCCCCTCATGCACGACTTGAGTCGCGCCACGTTTGTCATATTTAAACCACGTCTATTAGACTCATGCATGCATTATATAATGGAGATGATTATATATAAGTTTGGTGGTAATCGGCAACTAAACAAATTCTTATCATAGTTATCCCCCCCCCCCATCTCTCACCCAAACGGCACCAATTTCGCGTCTTTAAATCACACGTTTATATTCCTCGTATCACGGAGAAGACGAATTTATCAATTTGGTCGAAATATGTGCTAAAAATAGCCCCTCCCCTGGGCCCTGACACAAACAACGTCACTTTAGAAAATTTTAACCCGCACCATTATCTTACTCGTAAAAAGTTACCCATGTTAGACCGCCTTGGTGCCTTCTCGATTGTACCCTTAAAGTTATATATATAAGAACACAGACAGATATTCGCAAATATTTGATTCATTGTAATCATTTGATGAGAAGAACGTTTATGAGTTTGATGGTAATTGGCACTAAACATATTTTTATAAGGTTTTGGTGACCCTCCCGTCCCTATTTCGGACACAAGCGGCGCCACCTTTGACATCATTAAATCACACACTTAGACTCATTATAGGGATGAATATATATAAAATTTATGAAAATTGGCGAGTATACAAATTCATATCAAATTTAGGGCCACCATTGCATATATCTCACCAAAAGGCACCAATTTGGCGCATTTAAACCACACGATTAGATTATTCGTATCACGGAGAAGAATATGTATCAAACAGGTGGAAATAAGCGCTAAACATATTGTTTATCAATGTTTGTGTCCCTCTCACCCTCTAGGCACCCCTGACTCGAAGGCCCCACTTTTGACATCTTTAAACCACATAATTAGACTCCTGATATCATGGAGATTATTATTTGTAAGTTTGGTGCTAATCCGCGACTAAATTTAATTTTTTATCAAATTTATTGAAGACCCCACCACCCCCACCCCATCTCTCACCAAAGCAGCACCAATATGACGTCTTTGAAATCACACGATTAGATTGATCATATCATGGATAAGAATGTGTATCAATTTGGTGGAAATTGGCGCTAAAAATATTGTGTATCAATTTTGGTGCCCATCTCCCTTTCAGTGCACCCCTGACTCGAATGACGCCACTTTTGACAGCTTTAAGCCACGCCATTAGACACCAGTCTCATACCATGGGGATGAATTTGTATAAGTTTCGTGGCAATCGGCGACTAACCAATTCTTGTCAGATTTAGTACCCCCCCCCCCCCCACCGCCCCCCCCCCCAAATCTTTCATCCCAACGACACCAATTTGGCGTCTTTAAATCACACAATAAGATTCCTTGTATCATGGAGAAGATCTCAGAAGAATGTGCATCAATTTGGTGGAATTCGGCGCTAAAATTATTTTTGATAAATTTTGGTGCCCCTCTCCCGTTCCGGGCATTCCTGACGCGAACGGCGCATCTTTTAACATATTTAAACCACATCATTAGATACCTCATATTATGGGGATGCTTATATATAAGTTTGGTGGCAATCGGCGACATTTTTTTTTTGCCCCTTCCCCTTTTCTGCCCATGACAACAACGGCGTCAATTTAGACAATTCTAACTCTCGCCATTATCTTTCTCGTAAAAAGTTACCCCTATTAGACCCCTTTTGTGCCATCGAGGTGGTCCCCTGCTAATTTCTATAGAACACAGACAGACAGACAGACATTCGCAAATATAGATATAGATGATAATATATTGTTGTTGCTAAATATTTATCCCGTTAGTTAGTAAATTATTCCCTTAAAACTGATGTAATATTGTCCATTGTGTTATGGTGAACGGTTCCAAACAAACTGGAATATACTCGAGACCTCGGTTTATCTAAGCCAAATTAAAGCACCCAACATACTAGTACTGTATATATTCGACCTCATACCAAAAACGGTGTTATTTATGGCACGTTCACTTGACGGGCAAGAACATATAAGATATACACAATGTTACTTACTTGACCAATGAAAAAGTAATACAGGAAAATATCTGATGGAGGCAGTACACTGCTATTTTTTCGCCTGTGGGTGACATGAGTTCACCTTGATGGTTGGTCGTTGGTATCCGTTAACAGGGAGGTAAAGTGTCAACATTTAAATGGGGAATTCAGTGTTAATTTTCAAGACAAGATTACTCAATATATACAAACCGTAGAATAATACTTCATGTCTGGTTGAAATGTTTGAGCATATATCTAGTGACAACGCAAAGCAGATTTTTCATTTTATGTTTTGTTTTATGACATTTGATGAAAATATTATAAACTGTGATAATCAATATATATCTTTATTTTCCTCCATATGATGAAGAGATGTCAAATACAATCACGAAAATTTAACATATATACAATTAGAAAACATGACCACACAAAAAGTATAAATATGTCATATCTATACAAATAACAATTAGAATAATAACACAACACACGCAGCATCTATTTACATAATTTCATTCTCATGCACACCTACGCCTACCATTGCATTAGTTATAGGCATACACATAGTCCTTCTGTCTGACACGCACATACAGACGACGTCCCCATACACGACACATGCATACATATATACATACATACATACATACATACACACATACATACATACATTCATACATACATACACATACAAAACATACCTCAATTCACACACACATTAAAATACTTACAAACATATATATATATATATATATATATATACATATATATATATATATATACACATATACATATATATATATTTATATATATATACATATATATACACATACATACACATATACATACATACATACACATACATACACATATACATATATATACGTATGCAATGCATATTTTAATACAAGCAACATATCAGACATCCCTTACACACCTACACATGTCAGCATACATGAACAAAACAAACATAAATGTACGTTATTACGTGCACACAGCTACCACTCACCAGATATACAAAGTTACACTGGCGTCAAGGCACGTAGATTGGACGGACAGACATAACTATATATAGATGACATCATAGATAATCATACAGTCAAGTAGACATATATTTTAGTTAAGCATCATTCATTAGGGTACGGTTACTGAAACCATTGGTGTTTGTTCGATTCTACGATAGGCTTTCCATAAGCATAATGTGCTATTTACCATGAAGTTTGTGAACAGGTCTGGCTCTTCAATTTCGTCGAACAAATCCGGCGGACGTGCAGTTAAAAATACTTCCAGTTGTGTACGCGGATTGTAGCTATCCATTTTAAGTGAGCACGGAATACCGAAGAGATTTAGTAATTCATACCATATGTCATTTCTAAGTTCCAGAATCATAGGACAATGTATGATTACATGTAAGGGCAGATCGTCAAACTCCGCACCACATCTGCAGTTACAATGTGTCTGTTCGGTACAGGCTATTAGGTTTGCAACAGTTAGGTATGCCGCCTTGTTTGTCGGAAACTTGCGACAGGACTTCCACAGGCACGACAGTGAGAGTGTAGGGTGAATATTATGGAAACGGTGGAGTGTTGGATCCGCGTTTCCAGAGAGTTCCCAGATTGAGTTAGAGGTTTCGACGATTGCATTTCGAACGATTTGCTTCCATGATGACCTATCCGGAAATGCACATTTTGATACATACTTTGTTAAATAATGCATAAGTCGGTGATTTGCAAGGACATCTGCGATATCGGCAATGAATGAATCGGCTGATACGCCGGAGATAAAGTATGAGTGTAGCCTAAGTAAAAATACAGATTTCGCTGCCTTGTCTGTAGATAAATGACATAGACTGCCCAGAAGTAGGAGTTTTTTCTTATCCACAAAGCTTTTGACATTGCCGATACCCAGGAGTCCTTCCACTACATTTGTGCGCGTGTGCATACGAAGACCTTGTATTTTCTTTAGACAAAAACGGTGAGATCTTTCCAATGATAGGGTGTCTGAGTCTGACATGCCACATAATAGTTCACACCCAAATAGGCCTCGTGGCACAATGATTGACGTGTACATATATCTAGTGACAACGCAAAGCAGATTTTTCATTTTATGTTTTGTTTTATGACATTTGATGAAAATATTATAAACTGTGATAATCAATGGTGACCTACTTTTTAATAATGTCCAATAATATCCAACCTGTGGTGAAAATCAAAATTCCGCTTCGCGTTGTCACTAGATAAGTCTTCAAACTTTCAAAAAAGGTATGATATGGTCACCTGCGTTTTGTAAGGTTTGATCAATCTTTTCTAAAAAATTAACACTGAATTCCCCATTCAAATGTTGCCACTTTACACCGCCCTCTTAAATAATCTCACATGGATACGATCGTAACCATTCATGCGCTCGAGGTATGATCCATCAATATTGTATCGTCTTTTTCAAGAACTTATTTCGTAATTCAATTTTAGATGTGTAACGTCGGATTTACAGAGGCACGTGACTAGATGGTTTCCGTTGGGGGGGGGGGGGGTCCACATTGGAAATTTCAACTGCACACACCCCCATTCAGACAGGAAAAAGTGGCAAACGATTTTTTCAAGGTTTGATGAATTGTTTGAAGATTTCAATATTAGTATTTGTAACATTGCTAATCTTAAAGACATATTATGGATTTGTTCGGGTGCGTTAAATTGATAAGTTAGACTTAGGCGCTATGCCAACATAGGGAATATAGCATTCAACTAACATCGCCGAAAATTTCCAAGAAATCGACCATACCACTCCATCGAAAACATTGTCTGAACTACGCTCAATTGTAAATATTTACATCTCGATTCGGGACTCAAATATCAGCGATAAACTAACACAAATGATTTCGCCATCAAGAGTCATTGCATTTAATTAATATATAATTATGTGTGTTGTTAATTGGGATTATTAAAATAACTACTTTGAGCAAGTCATAAATTCATTTTCATTATAATTACCATGTTGTTTGCATCGTTCGTCGAGTAAATGAGTGTATTTGCTCTCATCCATGGCTAAAATTAATTCATTTGTTGCATTTATTCTGTTGAGTATAAAAGTAGATGGTCCCATAAATGGCCGGATTTAGTTTGGAAACTTTACAATATTGTAAATAAAACAGTTTAGAAAACGTATGACCAAAATAAATTATGTTTTTCCTTGATGAACTTATGAAACATACACATAAAGAGCTTCGAGAAATGTAAAACTTAAATAAATATACTTTTCCTGATGAAACCACTGTGGAGGATCTGTTCCTCGAAATTTCATTCCGCCCGAGCAAAATTCCCATTCCGAGCGGTAGAAGAGCCGATTCCGCGAAAGATTTGCTCGATTTTCGATGACCCTGTTTAGTAATTGGTGTATATCAAGGGAGTAACTGATGGGATGACGCATTCAAATGCTAGGACTTTTTTCTAAGGTATTTTACTCTTCACTTACTTATGATTTAGTCCCATATTTAGGACGCTGAACCAAATTGCAAGGGTTGGCTCACTCAAATCCCCACACAAAGAAGAAAAGTATTGTGTACAAATGTGAATTTCGAAGCGAAAGAGATAATGTTTTGTAGAACACAATTATTGCTTATGTGTGTCGTTACTTTAAAAATACAGTTGATCAATATACGCGATTTTAGCCTGACAAAATGCCTTCAAAGTACATTTTCAGCGTTCCGATTCCTGACATGGTTAAATATTTACCGTATTCCAGTTAAATGCTTCATTTTGCTGACTCCACGGCCGTTCTATTTGACGGTAATTTGGTCTACAGTGATTGACTAACTACTACGAATTAGTATCTTAAGTTTGTGGACAGAGTATATGGGCTTACGATTCCTGCCTGGTACACGAAAACAACCTCGCATATGGCTCGGTTGAATACGAATACCACAATCTTGGTAATTTATAATTTTAATATATCAAAGTACATTCAAATACTTTTTTCTTGAACATATATGTTAGTATTTTCTGGAACCCGCGCCCATAAATCTCTGTACCCCCACCCAGGCTAAATCTAAAAACTATCTACAATACCCACCATTATAGCTACCATACACACGATCAGGATATATCGTTAACGAATTTTCACCTGATTCCATCATATAACCATATATTAATTCGATATTTTTTTCAGTCAGCCATGCACGCACCCAAATGTCCTGTAGTATACTGGTCTCCAAATATCATATATAATAAATAGGTGTTCCCTATATGATTACAAACCTATGTATGTCGTACTGTGTCTGTGGTACAATATATGTACAATATATATTTGGGTAACATATAGTATCATTAGAAATCTCAAGTGTAAGCTCCAGGAAGAACATGTGAAAGAATTCAAGAGATCTATATTTGATGACTCTAAACGAGATGGCCAAAAAAATAAACTCAGAACATATAGATTGTTTAAAAATGATTATGTCTTAGAGACTTACTTAATAAACACAACATCTTTAAAAGATAGGATCAGTTTTACAAAACTCCGTGTTAGTGATCACAAACTCGCTATTGAAAAAGGTAGACATCATCAGCCTATAATTAAGAAGGGGAAGAGACTGTGCCTTAAATGCAGGACCGGTTCTGATATAGAAAATGAGTATCATTTCATTATGGAATGTCCACACTATTGCGATCTCAGAGATGAACTTTTCCAAATTGTTGGTAGATATCACAGCTATTTTACAAGTATGTCAAACGATCAGAAATTTAATCTTGTAATGAAAAATGATAAACCTGAAATAAGCAGCAAAATCAGCAACGTTGTCCGGCGCTTCTTTGATAAGCGCTCTGAATGAATATTATGCTTGCCATCACACAATAAAATACATATAGCTGGACATGCCATGTTTACATGTAATTGTTTATTAATTGTTTATTGTTTTATTATGATTTGTATTGTTAGCATACTGCCTTTATTGGTGTTTATGCAAATAAATCGTTTCGTATCGTATGACTACATCTCTATAAACATCATTATATAAAGGAACCATATGACCGCACGACTCAGCACTCGAGCATTGAGTTTGGCACAAAGAGAGATAACTGTATATATTCGTCCTTGTGCAGTTTATTTACAAACTCTATACTGTTAATAGGGATCAGGACACAACTACGTATGGCCATGCCAAATATATACATGTACATGTACATTATACACGAACCAATGTACGTATGTAACATTATTATAGTCAGTGGAGTTCCTACTCTACGTTAATTTACAGTAATTTAGTAACTTTGTCGGGGAATATTCGATCATAATAAATACATGTATCTTGTATCATCGTTGATTATTTGCCCTGCTATTTGATATACCATACTGACCTATATAGCTGTCGCTCGGCATAATTTAAAAGTAAAATGTGCTACTTATTAGTAATTGCCAATTACTCTGACGTAGGAAAGTTTCCAACGACGAATACTGTTTATATCAGGAAAATGAAGACATTGATAACATTTGAAAAAATTATCCGAAAATGTACTGCATAAAGAGTCTGATTGCATGCCTCTTTAATACTTTCGTCATCATTTTGAAGACAAAAGCTAAGGGCCGCCCCATGGAGACATTTATTGCTAGAAAACTGGCCGTTTCCAGTCGAAATATAAAGAGCATTGCTCGGGCGACAATTGATCATACAGGACGGGAAACGGAGCGAAAACATAAATCACCGATGCTGGCTTTCTTGGCAACAAAATGATCGGGGAACATGTCCCGGTTGAAGCTAGAGGTAACCATTAACATCATGTGTTATTAAACCTCCCTTATATCTGTCTTTGTACGTTTTTCAGCCGGTAAATATGAAAATTGCTCGGTCGACAAGTGGAAAAACTCACAAAGGAATCGGCATTTTCTCGGACTGAATGAGATTTCTAGGAATACATCCTCCACAGTGGATGAAACTAAGACATTAATGGCTGCGGACACACGTACCACAGTTTCGATGGCATAGTAGGTGTGACAATTAATTATGGTGGAGTTTGGTGACAATTGGCCAACATAATTTATATGCCATAGGAAGTCATGTCGCCCACCGCATATTCACACAGTGAGTCGACTGACCAATTAACCCATTGCGTTTCACCAAGGCTGATCTCTACTCATTACGTTTAGCCACATTGTATTCTCTACGATACATAAAATTGCACGATCGATCGTCCATAATTGTGTTTGAACCTATTCACTCACATATCATGCAAGTGGCATGTTTTTATTGATATGAGCTGAATACATGTTTATCTACTTATATTATTTTCACGCGTATTAAGTCAGTTCCCCAATTGCGTGTTTTATTTTGCGACGTTAAATTCTACGCATAATTAGGCTAACATCATGTGGACAGATGCAGCTGTATCGGAATTGTTGGAAGCGATGCAGATAAGAGAAAGTATATGGAATAAACAAAGCGACTTATACAAGGATCTGAACAAGAAAAAAGCTGATTATAACGAACTTTTGGAAATTTTGTCCACGATTATTCCGGGTTTATCGGAAAAAGCACTGAAGAGTAAAATACAGAGTTTAAGGACCATGTATCGAGAGGAAGTGAGAAAGGTGAATAAAAGCAAGAAAAGCGGCGTTGCTGCCAAAGATATATATGTACCAAAATGGAAGTTTTTTGAGGAATGCTCTTTTCTGGAGGAAAGTCTGTGGACCGGACCAGGGACTTATTCTAACATTCCACAAACACGTGCAAATACCGTCGTTTCTGACCACTCCGATGTAACACAAGCCAGTATCTCGGATAGTATTTCAGGTGATGCTGATGTGCCTGCTAACAGCAGTAATGACACAAACGATAACGACGTGTCAAACAGTTCTGTGCAATCGACGCTACCGTCGACATCCAACGTGAGAAGGAAGCGTGGTGCTACGTCATGGGTGGACACAGCAGCCCAGGCATTCGCTACAATCGCCGATAATGTTACACAGAAAGAGGATGAATGTGATGTGTTTGGTAGAGACATCGCGATGGCCCTGAGGCGTTGTTCGGATGCAGAAAAGCGACGTAGACTCAAGTTTTTGCTACAAACCACTGTATATAATTTTGAAGAGAGCAGCAGCTATTTACAAAATTTCCAAGGAAATCAAAGTTTCCCTTCAACTTTTATTTCCGGACCGACGGTGCCAGCGTATCCAAATGTTGGATCTTCGATGAATGGACAATCTAATCAAGGATCTAATGTTATGTTCACATCGAATTATAATTCTCTGAATGGAATGCAGAATGGTAATGTTTATCCGACTGGACAGTCATGTGTCACCACGGACGTACAACCCCCTAGTACACCAGACTGTTGAACTGATGACTGACATTTTGAACTAGTTCGTTGGTGTCTTGAGATAATTGATTAAAAGAGCGTTCGTGAGTTTCTTATGTGTCATTCCATTTTATCACTGACATGGGGATAGGGAGAAGTGGATGGTAATCGACCGCACTGATGGTAAAAAAATCCAAAATATTTAATAAATATAACAAAATTAATTAACATGGAAAAAGTATTTTTTATTATCAATACTGATAACTCCGATGACGAGGTATAGCATGTTGGCACCATTCTTTTGTCAACAGTACTGTTACACGCCAGTCATCCCATACATATCGCCAAATGGAGTAGCTAATCAAATGTTAAGTCGAAATTTTTTTTGGTTTAATTTATTGTTGTTACCATTTGTAAATTGATCTTAATTTGCTGATCTGTTTACATAACATATGTTTTAACATGTGACATCTCATCATTGGATGACTGCATATAGACAGTAATGTGGATATTTCCAACAACAAATATGGAGAAAATAAGACTTTTGATCTTTCATATCGGACTCGGGGGGGGGGGGGGGGGGGGGGGGGTCAACATTCGAAGTTGGACATACGCAGAAAAGATAACTTATAAACACACCCATACACGCCGGAACCACATATATTAATGTTAAGAACAGTTGTTCCGGAGATAAATTAGCTTGGTAAATACGTTACTCAAGGAACGACTTGCAGATCGATTGGGATCATTGGATTTTGACCGGCAGAGTAATTAAATAAAGTGTGTGAATCCCAAAATGATTCAAACGAACTTTGTTTAACTACCCTGCCGGTCAAAACCAATGACCCCAATCTACCAGCAAGTCTTTCCTTATAATCATATATCAGTACATGTTAATATTAGTCATTTGAAAAATATTTCAAAACTACCAAAACAATTGTCAAGAGTTCAATGACACCTACATTTAAGCAGCGAAATATTTACATATGGCATATTACTGGGACGACACGACTATACACATAAACCGCACACATTATAAAACATAGTTTATAGTTTAATCTCATTAAATCGAGTGTTGAATTTTGCAAGCACATAATAATTATTACTCAATAAGACTCCACTGAAAAGGGAGCGCACCCTCATAAAAAAAAAAGTCACTGAGTTCGTCCCTCACTTCACGAGCATCGACATTCGGAACAGTTGTCGAATCTCCAATATCTCCAGTTGCAGTCAACTGTGCATTATGTTCAGCATATCGTAAACATCCGCTCTGCGAAACACCTAAATCCGCATCCTTCCCAAGAAAATTGTGAAGAGCAATGCATGCACGGACTACCCGATTCACGTTATCGGTGTCCAACTGTATGGACCCTAGAAGTATTCTAAATCTAGCCACCAAAACACCAAATGCACACTCGACGGTCCTACGTTCCCTCGAAAGTCGGTAATTGAAAACTTTCTGATCACCAATGGCTGTTCGATGGGGATACGGCTTCATTAGGTGATTGCTTAATGCGAAAGCGTCATCACCAACAAGGAAATACGGTATGCTCAGTGTTCTGTTAGGACTGGAAAGTGGACTAGCATCTGGGAAGTTCTGCTGTATATCACACATCCCACTGTCCTTGAAAATGCCACCATCAGCACTACTCCCTGGTGATCCCAGATCATAACAAATAAATTTCCCCGTTGCATCAACTACAGCCATCAGAACAATGCTCTCGTAGTCCTTATAGTTCCGATGATCGCATGCACTGTCAGACGGCCTCCGAATTTCAATGTGTTTCCCATCGATTGCACCCAAGCAATGAGGAAACTGCCACATTTTGTCAAAGTTATCTGCGTGGAGCAACCACTCTTGCTTGTTTTCGGGCATTCTCAAGAAATCTCCCTGTAGAGTGTCGTAAATAGCATCACAAACTTCCGGAATAAACGCACCAATGGTTGATCTGGCGATTCTGGAAGTGAAGTGTAGACTTGTGTACGTTTCCCCTGTAGCAAGAAATCTGAGTGTTGTGGCAAGTTTTTCATATGGAGTCAACGCTGATCTCATAACTGTATCTTGTTTCGCAATCAATGGGGTCACTTTTTGCAATACGGTATGGAACTCCGACTTGTTCAGCCTGAAGAAAAAAGAAAACACCATGTAAAGTAGCTCATAACATATTTTGACAAATTATCACCCCCTCCCATATGCAATCATAGAATGGGCCATATTTTATACGCTGAAAACGACGCAGAAGACACAGACGCCGAAAACACAGAATGCCAAAATAACTTTACTGCAAATACGCACGCATTCTCACCCAAGAACATTCGCACGATGCGTTGTAATGTATAGGCCCCCGGTGGCACTGGAACTATGTACATCATGGGACTGTGGCACCAGCCATCAACTCACCCTATAATATATTTTATATTGTCCACCCATGTGAAATGGTTATGTCTCAATAGTAATACTCTCCTGGTAATATGCACCTATCAACATAAACATTTATATTTACCTCGTGAAGTTGGTGAATTCTTTCTCATCCGCGTCTTCTAATTCCTGCAGTAGACTGTGAGAAATTCCATACCGGTTCCGTTCTAGGGTGGAGTTCATTGGTTTTGTCCAGCACTTACGATTTAGATGTCGTTTTGTTCGTTCCAGTTCTCCCAATAGTAACGTGCCCAGACCCACAAGGGCCAACAACGTATCATCATTCGACCGTACATGTGAACGCGACATAACACTTATAACTGATCGCAATGTTTGACCCACTTTTATATATGCTGAGAAATTACACCGGTGATTTGTTCTTAGTAAGAACAATCATGACTGTTGACAGAAACAAGGTATTCATTAAGTTATCAAGTGGACTTGTGTGTTAGCATTAAAATATAACATTGCGTGTTGAGTAAAGATCAACAGCGCCAAGACATTCGGTTAGATAAATCATTGAGATGTCGATCTCGACGCTGATAGAGCTTGGAAAAGACTCATTGTGTGAATGTGCGGCGGGCGACATGGCTCACTATGGCACAGAAATATGACGACCAAGTGTCACCAATATTGCACCATAATTAATTGTCACACCTACTATGCCATCGAAACTGTGATACGTGTGTCCGCAGCCATTAAGCCTAGATCATTGTGTGCATAGACAATAACTGTCATCAATATATCAAGTCAATCAGTAAATTATTTGCATATCTATAAACTCAGATGACTAAATATGTTACTCCCACAACACCTAATGTATCCAAGTCTGGTATAGTAACTGCTTATCATTTAGTGTAATAGAAGTTGCCCCAGTAGACTGACACAAGTGGTATTGAATAATTCTGAGCTGGTTGACAGTCTA
Source organism: Siphonodentalium dalli (assembly GCA_032622095.1). NCBI lineage: Eukaryota > Metazoa > Mollusca > Scaphopoda > Gadilida > Siphonodentaliidae > Siphonodentalium > Siphonodentalium dalli. Next base: position 146,502,399 of record CP136065.1, on the reverse strand, counting down.
ATCAGCAAATAGTTAGAAATTATGGAATTGTGTGTACGGGTATGGTTCTCTATTCCGAATGTTCGCTATTCCGAAGGTTCATTATTCCGAAGGTTCCCTATTCCGAAGGTTCATTATTCGCTATTCTGGGCGTATTTAACCAGGAAATGAATCAAAATTTGCACCCTACCCCAACAAAAACCACACGAGGAATGAAAAATACTATTACGCTAGTATTCACGTGTAGTACATTTATACACGCCATTATAATTCCCAAATTGTCCCAGATGTCGGTTATTAATAGCAAGAAGACAGTATCAGTTTATCGTGTATTATGGAAAGTTGAAACCACGATGACTGCATGACTGAAATAAAGAACACGTAAGAGCTATAATCTGTCAGAACTGGAAATCTGTATTTGAAAGAAACATCAACATTAAAGGCCCACTTAATTTTCGGACCCCCAGATCATATATATATATATATATATATATAATATATGCCATATTATATACCATTTGAAATAGGAAGCTCCAAAACATTGTATTATCAACTTACCCGGTGTAATAAACTGTGAACATGTTGTTTTTGTTGAGTTACCGACGTGTTTTGTGCTTATGTTTCATCTGGTTTTATTGCGCAAACTGTATTATTTTCAATGGGGAAATAACTCTATATTTTAAAGATAGAGTTATTCCCCTTCCATTGAAAATTCATATTTAGTTTGAATTCTGTTGCATTCTGGGAGCCATAACGGGGGAAATCTGTTTATGATTTCAGCTGTTTTATATTTCTCTATGGGCATCTTCTGAGACACAGACGTTTCAAATGGTGATGAGTTATAGTATTTTAATCATATTGTATGGCATAGATTGTTATTAAAACCGTATATAAAGGCACTATAAAAATATTTTCGGTGACTCGAAAATTAAGTGGGACATTAAAGTCAATGCATAGTCACAATTGCAGTCAGGCTCATCTCATACCCGTCTATTCAGCGATATTCCGCTCCGTATTATATTATGGCGCTCCAGTATTCATTATATAGCCCCACTGTTATAATCCGCCTTTAGCTGGCATATTCTTGCCTCTTAAGATTATTGAGATATAAATTCATAAGTAATCTCAAGGAAACCCACGAAAAAAAGAACATTTATTGTTTTAATGTTTTAAGTTATTTCCTTCATAAAAAAGAGTCTTCGTGACAAAGAACCCTCTTAATACTTTAGAATATAGAATTAACCTTTAAAATAACAAAAACCTTGGGAATAACGAACCTTCGGAATAGAGAACCTTCGGAATAGCGAATCCTCGGAATAGTGAACCCTCGGAATAGTGAACCTTCGGAATAGCGAACCTTCGGAATAGAGAATCTTCGGAATAGCGAACCTTCGGAATAGAGACATGTCCCCGTGTGTACCTAGGCTTGCTAATATCAGCAATTTATCAATTAATAGTTCCAATTGCAGCCTGGTAAATCTCCCCTTTATCTAATTTCAAAATATATCAACTCTAGTTGAATTATAGCTTAAAGGGGTACTGTACGCCATTTTCATTAAATTTCCGGTGACAACAACGATCTAATATCGATAATATATAGAAACATAAGTAATTTGAGTCGAAGATGTATTCTGTAAAGCTCAGGTTAATAGGCTATCTTAAAATTTAATAATTTAAAAGTTAATAATTTGATATAAATTGAATTTATGACTGGAGCCATAAAATGGCGTCAATTAAATTACGAATTTCCGTAATCAAACAAAGTAATTGAGGGATACTGGATTGTTAAACCGATCGCACACACGATCGCTTAAAATATTATGATGATACGGGGAGAACACTCAAGCCACTCACTGACTAGCGACGATACAATAACTTAAATTATATGGGACTAGTATGCCTATAATATAACTTTTATTTGATTCATTTGGTTGAAAACTGTACAAAAATTACTCGACAACGACAATTTGTATTTTTGCATTCCGGTAAATTTGTCATCCGTAACACTACTTCGTACTCAACAGACTTTCAAATAATGAAAAAATTGTTACCTTATTCTCCGACTCGGGGACTATAGAAACCAACAACAACATTTGGCGTACAGTACCCCTTTAACAACTGATATGTCACTGACGTGTCTACAAAATGTCAGTAGTGACTCGAAAGTAAAGGTTGAGTTCGTTGTCCTGAGATAATGCTGTCAGCTAAAAAGGTATTACAGCCAAACATTCAAACACATGTTCAGTTCATGTAATACGGTAGCTTGCATGGAAAATGATATCTCACTGGATATGTATAATTTTTTTTTTATAAAATTGGATGCAGTTTATGCCTTATACTATTGATGCATTATAATTTCCATTTAGCAGTGTGAAATTTGACCACCCATGCTGACGTAGCTCACTCTGATCACTCACTGACCTGGAAACTCCAAATACATGTATGTGGCAGACAAAATACCTATCAGTCAGCATTTGAAAAATTTAAATTTTCATTAAAACGTAGGTGTTATAACTGGTTAAACCGCCATTTGGACTAAATGTGATAAGTTATCAGTGGTATATTATGTAGGTTTATATGCGGTTTCGGACCAAAATGAGTTAATTTTGGGGGGGTGGGTGTCAAAAAATAGGGAGTAAAAAAATTTGTTTGCATGTTTGGTGGTGGTGGGTCCCCGAAAATTCCAGATGCAAAAAAAAAAAAAAGGCATACCTTCCTGCAATTTTTTTTACTACCCCCGCCCCTGTTGTTCCTATTTTTTTTTTACCAGTGGCAGTCTTTGAATGAATAGCATTGGCCAATTTTTATTTCCACAAATGTTTAACACATTTTGGAATAAATTTCAGTATAATGCCGTTTCTCCAAATTACAAAAAAATATTTAGTAGATTGTGTCCATTTATTTTCTATCTGGTATTTGCTCGCAATATCATCACGGATGGCACGTAGTTCTGAATTTATTTTACTGATGTATCTCCAATCTCCAATTTTTCAGGTAATTGCAACAAGTTTTTATCCAAGATTTTGTTCTATTTTATTGCTCATTGTTTTGTGTTTAAGAATACGCTATTGTCTCAACTCTTATCATTAGTTTTAATGTCTCCCATAACAGCTGGTTGTCAATTTAAAACTTTGGGGAAGTTTCTATGCTCTATGTATATGCATACACATCTAACATATCAATCATAAAATTATAATGTCTATGAAATGTACATCTAAAGTTATAAGCTAGCATTGAATTACCATATAACTCTTCCTCTAGGATGATCTATGAAGCTAAGACTCAAGTCGACAGGGTTATGGTCTGATTTAGAAATTAAACTTTCAGATTATGTATGAACGGTTGCAAAACTGATGAGGCTAAAATGTAATCTAGGCTGCTTTTGCATTCAATGTGTAGCTCTTCTTTTGTTGTGTACACAAACGCCAAATGTCCTGTATGCCAAGTACATCACTATAAAGTTAATGTGTTCATGAGATTTTTGTGTTGCTTTTGTGCATTTAATTCAATGTCCAAAGAGTAGTTCATATTCACAATCAAATCTCCGGCAGTGCATGTGTTCCTAAACGGTATAACCACGCCCCTCATTGCTTTCTTATAATCTTGATCTAAAAGCTGCTTTGTAGCCCTATTCTGCTTTTCATTTTGTTCGGATTTCCGATTTGGGTGTGTGAACAAGAAGGGATATATCAAATTTTTATTGGCATCCGACAGAATACGTCTCACCTCGTCACATTATCTGAAGAGAGCGCACGGCCTTTAAGAGAATCAATGGATATTTTAGTCATGTTCAAACCATGCTAACGGACTGACTGCCGTGCATATATTTGTTTCAGTATGATGTTTTGAAATGCGTGTGGCTATGTCGATATATTATTGATCACGCGTTTTATGTAAAAATAACAAACTTCCGTATACATGGAAACCCTCAAGATTAAATTGTTTATCGAATGACAAATCTGTGGTTGATATTGAGTGAGGAATATTTTTGAAAAAGAAGACACCCGTGATTGGTTTGAAATCATGTATATTATAATAGACTATAGCACTATTTATCATTTGACATATTTTGCTTTCAAATTCTATATATTTTCTCTAAACTCCCACCCATAACAGGTTATGATTGATGATAATTAGTCCCTCGAATGACCGACTTGCAATATTAAATCAGCGTTGCTATACAGCATAAGTACCTTCTGTCGCCTGTATTTCCGTCGCCTGTATTTCCTGCTTCCGGTAGACTTTTTGTCCATTGGTCGCCGAGTTCATGTTACTTGACGAGAGTGAACACACATTCGTCGTCTTTTCATAAGAGAAAATGTCACACCAAGAACTCTGATCACAAACGGCCGCGCATTCTACCCTGGACCGACAGCCCGCGACGGTTTCATTAACTGAGTGTGACCCTCCATTATCAGTATGAACATAGTAAGTTCCTTTTATAACCTCAGATTTGATAAACGGGATGACAAAAATCAGAAATACCAAAGCCATTGTATGCATCAACGGCAAGTTTCCTTCAATCATTAACCCAAGTTTATCAGTTGAACGTTATAGAGTGAAAACTGAACCTGGCGTTTCCTCAGAAGCAACGGATATTGTTTATTTACAGAGTAACACGATATGAGACCACTCTTCATGTGCGTTCCTGCACAGTACCATTTCTTCGATATAACCCGACAATTCAAACCAAGCTGGATATACTCACAATATCGACCCCCAGTTATCCCCATTGGAGACATTCGATGACAAAAGATACAATCTTCCTTGGCATATTTTTTTGCTCACGTGACAAATGCTGAGATCGAAGATACCATTTACACTGGGGAACCTCCAGGCTGCGTTTACATCGGGGAACCTCTAGGCTGCGTTTACACTGGGGATCCCCAGGCTGCGTTTACCCTGGGGTTCTCCAGACTGCGTCTACACTGGGGAGCCTCCAGACTTCACAGAATGAATGATATTGCAAACTTTAAATGGTAGATGTCTGCATTACAGAGTGTGTGGGTTGTATTATTGTTTCTCAGAGCAATGAAATAACAATAGTGAAAGCACGATTGATTCTTTCACAACAATATCTTGATCGAGTTCGAAAACCAGGTTTGTCCGATTTTTTTGCCTGAGTTTCAGTTCTTAAAGTTCATCAATATTTTAGCAATTTTAGGACGATAACTTGAACAAACATCTACCAATTTTATTCATACTTGCATGGTATCTGGATCTCTCGCAACAATATCTCGAACGAGTTCGAAAACCAGATTTATCCTATCCTTTTACCTGAGTTACAGCCCTTATATAGTTTGTTTATTATTTTTATCAATGTTATTACCTTTAGCGCGAAAACTTGAACAAACGTCAACCGATTACATAGGATAGGATAGGATAATTTTATTTACAATATACACACATGGAAAGTACAATTACAAATAAATATAATATTGATAGACTATACATGTATATTGCTAGGGGTGATATAGTCATGACTGACTGTCTTCCTATCACCCCTGGGTGTGGTGACAGATTATATGATGAAGATGGCCGAATTAATTTGATTGTTTTTAGGTTACGTTTATCGTGTGCAGACTGGTTTTTTGTATATATAGGCGTTGTTAGGGCGATGGTACGAAAAGTGGTTCATATGTATGGGCACCTACTTGGTCGATATACTGAATGAATACTATGAATATTCATGTGTGAGTGGAACCGAGTAGGAATAATGTGAGTGAGGTTTTGGGAATGTTTTTTGTTTTTGTTATCAGAAAATTATATATCGTTTGTGCAATCAGGGCATCTTCGGTTTTTGCATCGCACGCTAGCTGGATAGGTATTAATAATATCCGTTTTCAAACGTTTTCGGAACACATGTCTTGATTGTTTAGAGGTATATTTACTTTCAAGGGAATTCCACATAAAGGGGAATGAATGGTATGGGAGAACTTTAGAAAAAGAGATGGTCCTGAATTTTTTTTGTACTATAGGATTAAGTTGTCGTCTATTTGGTTCCGCTCTCTTGTCATACATACCAGAAAAAGACACTGGTAAGCGATCGTAGTACCAATCATGCATGAAAATGGATGCATGTAATTTATATAAATCATTTATTTTTAAAATGTTTTCTTGTTTGAAAAGAGGATCGGTGTGACTTCTATATTTTTTGTTACATATAATTCTCATGGCTCGTTTTTGTAATAAATATAGTTTCTTCACTGCTGGCACATGTCCCCATATTTGGATGCCATAAACTAAGTGGCTTTGAATTAGGGCGAAGTATAATGTTTTGAGAGCCTTGCTCGGGAGAAAATGTTTAACTTTATTAATGCAATAAATTGCATGTGCCATTTTTGAGCATACAATAGAAATGTGTTTATTAAAGGTCAGGTTTTCATCTATATGGATACCTAAAAATTTGGCAGACGATTCGCTCCGCATGTTCCCTATCCGTAGAAGTTCGGCTCCATTGAGATATATTTTAATTGTATTCCATTTTTTGTCATTGTTTTGTGGATGCAAGAGCATATAATTGCTTTTGTTAGCATTGATGGCTAGTTTGTTGCAGCAACACCAGTCAGATAGATTTCTTAATTCGTTATTGACATAACTTTGGATTAACGCTTCATTTTGTCCACTGGCCATAAGGGTTGTATCGTCGGCATATGATAAGAGATCCATAGTAGTTGCATTTGACATATCGTTCACGTAGAGGAGAAAAATTATGGGCCCGAGTAAGGAGCCCTGAGGAACACCACATGATGTTTTTAGGAGATTTGACTTGCTTCGATTGAATTCTACGTATTGTCGTCTCTCATTGAGATAGCTTCGAAACCAGTTGTTTGCCATGCCTCTAATTCCATAATGTTCAAGTTTTGTAAGTAAGATTTCGTGGTTTATTGTGTCAAAAGCTTTGGACAGATCAAGAAAAAGGGCTACGGTGGAATCTTTCGTGGGCTTGTCGTTATTTTTTACAACATGATCCAGTAGATGAATGATGGGATGAAAAGTTGAATGGTTTGGGCGAAATCCGTACTGATGTTTAAATAAGATGTCCGATTCATTAAGAAAATCAACTAAACGTTTTTGCATGAGTTTTTCGAGTAGTTTAGAAAATGCGGGAAGAATGCTTATTGGACGATAATTGTTTATGTCCCCCTTGTCACTATTTTTCGGTATTGGTACAACTTTAGCTATTTTCATTTTGTTGGGAACATGACCTTGTTTGAACGACAAGTTGAATATATGCTTTAATGCTGGTGCTACAGAAAATATGGTTTCCTTCATCAGTTTTGTAGATATTCCATTAAAGTCACTGCTGGTTTTTCCATTCATTGAGTAGCAAGTTAAAATAACCTCTTGGATTGTGGTGGGCGTAATATTTAGCTCGTTGCTTTGTCTATTCGTTAAATAATCGAGGAAGTTTACATCTGTGTGATTTTCAATAAGTTCTGTGGTTTTTTGACCTATATTGGAAAAATAGTCATTAAATTTTTCAGCGATAGTGTCAGGATTTGTAAATTGTATGTTGTTATCATGTAGAACATTCGGGTAGCCACCCGTATTTTTGTCTCGTTTTATTGCACATTTGAGGGTCTTCCATGTTTCTTTTAAACTATACTTATTTTTTTCTAATATCTCACAGTAATACATGCTTCTACTTTTCCGGATAAGTTTGTTATATAGTTGTCGATATTTGAGGTAGGAATTCGTATGGATGGAGGAGGGCGAGCTTAGTTTATGGGTATATAGTTCTTGTTTCTTAAGTGAAGATCTTATTAATCCGGTGGTCATCCATGGTTCGCGTTTGATGAATTTTTTGGGTATGTTTCGGGTAATGGGCGGAAAAGCTACATTGTATGCTGTCAAATAGATATCCAAAAAGTTTTCGTATGCTTGATCTATATTATTACAATTACAAACCGAATGGAAATTACACGATTTAAGAGTATCGTTGAATTTATTAATATTTTCTTGGGAAAAGTTTCGTCTGGGAGTGCGCATGATTTCATGTGGGTTTTTGAATCGGTTATGTCCGTTATGACCTTCGGTGTCAGTGAGAAATACCCCAAAGTGATCTGACAAATCACATGTAACTATACCAGAGCAGTGTTCGTTTCGAAGATTATTTGTGTATATATGATCGATAAGGGTCGCTGAGTGATCGGTCATTCTTGTCGGTTTTGTTATCATGGGCACGAATCCTCGTGTGAATACATTGTTTAAAAAGTCGTTTGTTTTATTGTGCGCATCGAAATTTAGTAGATCGATATTGAAATCACCGATTATATAAGTCTTATGATTTTTTATTATATCTAAGAGTTCGTCGAATTTAGAGGCAAACTTGTCAAAGTCAGCTTTTGGTGCCGTGTTAGGTCTATAAATACATCCTATGATATATATTTCATGTTTTCCGAATTCAAGCTCAATGAACACAGTTTCAATAACATGTGGGATAAATATTGATAGATCGGGTCTGTTTTTATACGTAATAGTGTCTCTTATGTAAATACCAACACCACCCCTACCATCATCGTGATCAGGCCTTGATTTAAATTCTATGGGATGATAACCGGAGAGTTTAAAGTCCGATGCTTGGTGTATTTTGAATGTTTCGGTTAGCGCTATTATATCAAGATTGTTGTCATTGATTTTCATGTCACATAAAAGATTTTGTAAATTTTCAAAATTTGCATTGAGGCTTCTGCAGTTAAGACCAAACATTGACAGTTTATTCTTCTTGTTGAGAATATCTTTTGCTTGTAAAGTTGAGAAGTAACGGCAATTGTTTTTATCAAAAATGGACAAAGTTGGTTCTTCGTCTTCCTCTAGGCTAGCCCATTTGGCGGCAAGATCGAAATTAGGCGCTTCCCTAACCTCACTCAGTGTTACGTTATTTGTGGCCATCATGTGGTTTCATGATATTTGTAATAACATTTATGCCCTTGTTCCGATCGGTTAGCATATACCAGTGGTTTGAGATCGGTCTGCACACGACGTTGCACCTGTAAACAGTTTTATACATTGTAAGATGCATATATGTTTTCATAGTAATTTTTTTCTTTTGTGGGAAAATTAATTTTAATAGTTTCACACCGTGAACTCAGGAAATTGTTTACAGGATTTCAAGTGATTAAGGGATATAGCTTTCGAAATTGAGTTCTAAGCCTATAAACGAAGTTTATTTCTGTTAGTGACCATGCGCGGATTTTCCCATGTTCACGGCGTGAATTACGAAGCAAATTTCCATTTATAACTCAATGATAAGAAAGCGTTATAATTACCTTGGTTATAACATAATTTTGATCGGATGAGCATTTAAAAAAAAAAAAAATGAAGATGTGAGTACATATTATGTCTATATAGAGAAAATCAACAACAACAACAACAACACAAATAAAGGTATTAGCTACGATAAGTAAATTATGGTACGAATTCATGAATCATGCTAAATTTGTGCAATGATTAATACGCGTCTGTAGAGCGAGAGTGTCTTTAATGGGTGGTGCATTTATATTTATATTACATAATTCCGTAATACATAAACACCATCTATATCTCTGGTCAATGAATGGTTGATAAAAGAAAACAATTGTATTTTGCTTGCTTACAAAGCAAGCATAATAGAAAGTCATGCTAATTTAACTGAACCAGACAGGAAAGGACGTATTTAACTTGTCATATACACTGTTCATACAACTATCTGTATTACACAAGCAGTTGGTTTTGGCGCTTACTGTACGGACAAAATATTATTATCGCACCCCGCATCACAGCGATGAGTCGATGACCTAATAACCTCTGCAGCAGAACTTCGTGCGAAGAACGCAAGACACCTGCGAGAAAGAAAAAAAAATCACGTGGTGACCAATTGTGTTTTATGTGCCGGGTGCTTTTTCGACATTGATTACTTATAATATCATGTGTTTGAGATGTTGAAGAATATATATATTTTGTGTCATCTCTGGAATATGTTACCAGGTTACGTCGTTGTGTTCCACATAAATTCACCTGTTAACCCGTTTACTGGTACTTTCTATTGTGGAAATATAATGTGTAAAAGTTTGGAAGGCACGCTGGATCGTGCACAACATGACCACTGATGACAACTGTGACAACTTTCAGCAGGGGTGGCGCCAGGATTTCCCCGACGGAGGGGCTATGGTCCCCGACAGGGGGGCTAGACCGGTGACCGAAGGTCGGGGGGTTTAATTGGGGGACCTCCCCCACGAAAATTTTGAAAATACATAGCCTGAGATCGATTCTGGAGTGTTCTGGTGTCAACATACACACTGTTCTAGGGGATCATAATTGTCACTTTTACTTGAGTATTTGGAGAAAAAAAATCAGCATATACAATAGTAATGACAATATGGAATTGATCTTAAGTTAACTCACCGTAAATCTTTCGCCACAGGTAGTTGGATCAACTTACAAAGACGTCATTGTCAAATAATATTTGGTCTTCTTGTTTGACACCCATTACAGGGCTGTTTTTTCGGCGACGCATAGGGAACGGGAAAGGGAAGATTCGGCAGTGTGAGTCTGTGTGGAATTTGTAATACATGTAACACGACACACACGAGGATGGTGACGGCATCTATGACACCCTAACCCTATAGTTCCATGCACGGATTTAATAAGTATACGATATGACTCACGGTAGTCTCACGAGTGACTCGTGTCGAGTCTGTCGGACTAAAAATAGAACTCTGGTAATGTGATTCATTAACTCTGCACGCCCACGTCGATTTGTTAATCACCAGTGCACGTGTTTCGAGTCGCGGATTTTCCAATGTTTATCGTCTTTGCATAATTTTATCTCCCCGACGAATTTGGCAGATATCCCCGACGGGGGGGCTGACCATCCCCGACGGGGGGGCTGTAGCCCCCCCTGACCCCCCCTTGGCGCCACCCCTGACTTTCAGTGACGTGATATAAACGTTTAAGGTGAGTTCCATTAGATAACCATAGCATTATCAATGATAGTGTGTGGGGGGGGGGGGGGGGCGGGGCAAGTGACCAATTGTGAATGGGCAACTCCGTGCAAATCTCCACAACAAAAGATGCAGATATTTCTGGGTGTGACCATCTGGTGACTGTGCGGTACACAGAAATTGGAATCACTGACCTTCACGCAACTTTCTGCGACTTTTCTGGAGTTCTAGAACTCCAAAAAAATCGCAAAAAATTGCATAAAGGTCAGTGATTCCAATTTCTGTGGTGCGGTATTGAAGAACTTACATAGTTATCTTGTGGGTAGACTTGGAATTTGTTCCATTATAAGATTGGGGTATTTAGTTTTAATTTTGTACTGTTTTTTCAAACTTGGTCAAATGTTTCAGAATTCCAGAAAAAGATAAATTCTCAAGAATATACATTTATAGCAGAATTTGATAATTTACCTTATCCAGCCACCAGTTAAGTTTTATGATGTGGCTGCTTCGGTTTGTTCATATATAACCATTGCTGTAGATGTCTGACTGGAAACCCCCCACCCAAAACCGGTCACTTGACTCTCCCTTAAGTTTCATCATAATAATTATTCTATTAATAATAACTTCCTCATTCACCACTGCTACATACCATAATAAACATGGATGGGTTAATTAAACATATGTATATGTGTTAAATTATAAAGGAATCCAGCTATTTACACTAGTATGTAATAGTTACTAGTAATTTTGGGAGGGGGTGGCGACTGTTATAAATCATCCACTCATATGTATTTGTACATGTATCATAGCATGTAATACCTGTAGTTAGTTTGATGGTATTGATAGTAGTCAAATGAATGATTAGGAGCAACAGGCCGATCTTCGGCGAAAGTAAAGGATATCATGAATTTATTAATTACTATGTAAGTTGAACCATGTACATTTATCATAGCATGTAATACCTGTAGTTAGTTCAGTGGTATTGACAGTAGTCAAATGAATGATTGGGAGCAACAGGCCGATCTTTGGCGAAAGTAAAGGATATCATGAATTTCTTAATTACTATGTAAGTTGATCCATGTACATTTATCATAGCATGTAATACCTGTAGTTAGTTCAGTGGTATTGACAGTAGTCAAATGAATGATTGGGAGCACCAGGCCGATCTTCGGCGAAAGTAAAGGATATCATGAATTTATTCATTACTATGTAAGTTGATCCATGTACATACATCATAACATTCGTATTTGATAGTTGGATCTTTCACAACAATATATCGATCAAGTTCGAAAACCAGGTTAATACGATTTATTTTACCTGAGTTCTACGGCCCTTATTTTGTCTATGAATATAGCAATTGTATGACATTTAGCGCGATAACATGAACAAACTTCTGCCGGTTCCATTCGTGTTTGGTTTATGGATCTTTCACGACAATATCTCGATCGAGTTCGAAAACCAATTTGTCCGATTTTTTTTACCTGAGTTATGGCCCTTATTTGTCTATTTTAGCAACGTTATGACCGCTGCGTTAGCCCGATAACTTGAACAAACGTTAGTCGATTCTATTCATTTTGGGTATATGGATCGTTCACAACAATATCTTGATTGAGTTCAAACCCCAGGTTTGTCAGATTTGTTTTACATGAGTTATGACCCTTAGTTTTGAGTTATGGTTCTTTAGTTCATCCACTTTTATTGATTCTCGGTCGGACAGATTCACTCTTATGGGCAAAAATAAAAAAAACTAGAATCTGTGATGCCCAACCCTTGTTCGTTTATAACTATAATAACATACACATATAACATTTTCAACATTTGGAAAGTCCATGCCCCAACCAACTGCAGTTGAACATTGCAGACCGAATGTACATGTAGGTTCATATTGTATAATGTTCTGATACTTTAAATTTAGGTAAATGGTGTGTAGCTACATGTACACTGAAAAATATTCGGGTCAATATCACTAACATCTATAGTCACATTAATTTGGAATCTGCAAGTCACTTTGTATAACTGTGGGGTTAGCAATTTGACCATGTTTTTTTACTAAGTTTTTCATTACTGTAGGTTGGAATGAGGATATAATCGCTTGGTTACACCCATTTAATATATTAACGCCATGTTGGTACAGATAGTCATACCGACACCGCATGGGTGAGGTATATTCAGCGTGGGCGTTCTGACCACCAGGAATATTTTAAACTTGTGCTCCGAGAAAGCATGTTGGATCTTTGAGTAGTATATAATGAATGGCTATTACAAGTGATTGGAGTATTGGAGAAATTCCGTTTCTAGCGAGTGTGCGTATTCGGGTGATTGTAACTCTAACGTCACAGGTCATGTGATTATATTATTATAATCATGTTATATACACGGGGCCTATTTATATTTTAAACTAGAGGGATTAAGGATACAATTGGGCTACATTAAGTGTAGCCATATTAACATATTTGTTTTTCGAAAAAAAACCCACAAGAAATACAAGCTCGGACAACAGGGGATACACCACTAAAATATAAATGTACTAAATATATGTACCAAGTTCCAACATCATTGACCGGAAAATATAGAAATACAAGCTCGGACACTAGCATCATACATGTTCCGAAAAAATTCTAAGCAGAAAACAGGGGATAATTCCAAGTAATACGGGACTCATAATCAAAGATCCATAGGTGCCCATGGCACTAAATACCTGTGCCAAGTTTCAACAACTTTTACTGATAAGTTACCCTGCTTTTTGAGTAAACGTGGACACCATGCTTATTATACCCCCCGCAACGAAGTTAGGGAGGTATACTGGAATCAGCTTGTCCGTCCGTCGTCCGTCGTCCGTCCGTGGACACAAATTTGTCCGGAGTTTTTCTCAGTCGATTTTTGATCAATTTCCGTGAAACTTGGCACAGACATCAACCACCATGGGAACCTGTGCACCTGCGATTATGACGTATGTCGGACTTTTTTTTGGTGGAGTTATCCCCCATTTTTCGACTTAGAAAATGTTCGCAACATGTATAATTTTGTCCGAGCATTTATTCCTACATTTTTAGGTCAATGTTTTAAAAACTTGGCACAGATATTTAGTACCATGGGAATTTGTGCACCTTCGATTATGACGTCTGTCCGACATTTTTTGGTGGAGTTATCCCCCTTTTTCAACTTAGAATTTTTTGGCAACATGTATAATTTTGTCCGATCTTTTATTCCTACATTTTTCAGTCAATGTTTTTTAATCTTGGCACTGATATTTAGTACCATGGGAACCTGTGCACCTGCGATTATGATGTCTGTCCGACCTTTTTGTGTGGAGTTATTCCTGTTTTTCGACTTAGAACATTTTCGCAACATGCATAATTTTTTCCGAGCTTTTATTCCTACATTTTTCGGTCAATAGGTTTAAGATTAGGGTTGTGCATCTGCAATGGGAACTGTTATTTTATTATTTTAAATAATTTTTTACTGATATGTGAAACATCTTAGTAATTTAAAAACACGGGGGGTATCCTTAGTCCCATTGGGACAGTCACACCTCTAGTTGCGACTGGAACCGACGTCGCCATTGCTGGATAGCTAACGGCGGTCTAATGCACTATCAGCGTATACATAGATAGATATACCAGGTGTATGGAGACACTGACTCAGTACTAGTGTTCATTACTTCAATGTGCGTGAACAAATTCTAATTTCTTATCGAAATGGCCATAGACAAAAGGGTAAACTGATACATTGTACACTGTTATAAAATGAAAATTGGCAAAGCACCATCCTATCTCTATCACCTACTCCCCAAAAATGTCGCGATCATCAGACAATAAATGGAATCCATCACCCTACGAGTCCTCCGTATGCTTACAGTGCTTATAGTGACACTTCAACAACTATCGAATGGAACAGATTACCTGATAATACAAAACTGTATAAATATAGAAGAATTCAAACCACTTATTTACAGCGATGCCTCTGAGCCATAAACCCTATTTTTTTTACGTATCAATTAATAGAGAAAGGCAATTTATCATACTAGAATACGAAAAAGGCGTAGCAACTTGAATTCAGATTTGAAAAAAGAACTTTCTCAAAGATGGTGTCCGGTCAGTAGTGGGGTGCGACTGGTGCGAATATCGGCATTTCGTTTGATACAAAAACGAGCCATCTATGTGCTATATTCCTCGAGATATCGGCCGTCGCACGCAATTTCAAATTCTATTCCGATTGTCATGGCCCATATTCTGGACATATTTAATGTTGTTAAAAGCCTACAGATCTCAGAAACCGCACGAACGGCTGCAACAATGACATGACCCCATGAAGTAATGGCCAATATAGGCTACGCTGGGGTTCCCGATATAGTTGTAACAAAAACAATCGAGGTTATAGCGATTTAAGTTAACTTTAGAACAGTAAGTTTTTTTCTTTTGTGTTTGCGTGGAGACATAGGGGGCAACTAAAACGACCACGCCAGATCGATCGCGAAGCTATTAGTTCAAATTTGGAATTCAAAGAAACAACTATAGACACAGTAATGGGCTGTTCCTTGTGTGGCTACGGGGTGCTCTGGAACTACATTGTATTGGAGCGAGAAAATAAACTGGTAAGCATCGATTGAACCCTTGACGAGTAGTTCCCTTAGGAACTGTTCAGATAATAAGCTCGATCAACGACTATATGACGTTTGTTGAACATATATTATCTGAACAATTTCGACCAATAAATAGGACTCCTTCTCTTGCAATATATTTTCATCTGTTTGTCGTCTGCTCATATTTCCTGAACACCCTCCAGATTAATAATAGGACATTCAAATGTATACATTATAACTGATTAGAGATCCATTTATTAAAGAAGGGTTAAAATTTCGACACAAAAACACATTGGTATTTTGACAATGCAACATATTTTTCAACCTCATGAGTGATGACTTCAAGATATCTGTTTTCGGAACTTCCATCTAAGGTCATAGCAGACCAGAGTTCATTGGGTGTTTATTCTCGTTTCAGCCACCAGGCCAAATTACACGACATTGTCAGTGCTATGGGGTGGAGGAATGACCACACACAGGGTTAATTTCACCGTGACATCGTGCACTCTACTGCACAGAGAAATCACCGACCACCGAAAAGCAACTGACCGACTAGCCCAAATACACCAATCAGAACCCCCACATCCCCGGTATGTTAAGACGATGACATACTTGGTTATTCGGAAACACGGCCCAGACTGGGTATATCCTTCATGTAAGAATACACGAAACCACGCACCCCACCATTCTCCATATGTGTTAGGGTTAGGGTCAGGGCTATAGGGTTAGGGCTATAGGGCTAGGGTTAGGGTTAGAGTTAGGGTTAGTGTCAGGGATGTGGCTAGAGGGGGGGGGGGGTGGGGGGTGTCTCACCCCCCCAGCAGAGAGCTATATTTTCAATAGTTGGAAATTTCATACCTGCCACAACGAAATTTCACACCAACAATAGGTTGAAAATGTTCTTGTAGTTTGATTATAAAACAATTTATTGGGGGAATTTATTGTTTTTCGACCAATATTTGCATATGTTCCTATTTTTGGTCAAATATTTTGACAGAAATGGTCATCAGTTGGAAATTTTCCAACCTTAGGGGGGTGACAGGTTGGAAATTTCCAACACTTGGAAAGCTTGTGTCCTGGTCTCTCCCCCGTGGCCAGCCAAAAACTTCTAGTTAATTTAAGAAAACAATATTGTCATACAATTGGTCAACATTGTCATTGGAATTGTCATCAGTTGGAAAATTTCCAACCTAAGTGGGGGTGTAGGGTTTGAAATTTCGAACAGTAGGAAGGCTTGAGGCTAGTCTAGATGTTAGGATTTTGCGATTTTCTTGTTCAGATTTCAAAATTTTCGCACACCGGGCTGAACCATGGTCGGCCCGGTGTGTCATTGCCCCATTCACATGGCCAATACAAAACTGCTAATTAGTTTAGCAAAACAATATTTTACTACATTTGGTCAAACTTGTAGACATAAATGGTCATCAGTTGAAGAATTTTCCAACCTGAGGGGGAGTATGAGGTTTGAAATTTCCAACACTAGGAAAGCTTCAGTTGAGGCCAGTCTTGATGCTAGGATTTGCGATTTTCTTGTATAGTTTCAAATTTTTCTCACACCGGGCCGAACAACCATGGTCGGCCCGGTGTTTCCTGGTCTGTTGTCGGTAGCTGTGTGCATTTGTCTGGAATTAGATCACTAGTTGTTTTTTTTGGGGCAATTTTCAGGTTAAAATATCTTAATGTTCTCATCCTGGGAAAATAGAAGCATGGCTTATGAATATATAGGAAATTAGGCCTGAGCATGAGGTACAAGGGGGGGGGGGGTGCAAATGGAAATATGCAAAAAGTTGTGTTGGTACGATTCCGATTTCAAGGGGGGGGGGGGTGCAAATGGAATTGGAATTATGCAAAAAGTTGTGTCGGTGTGATTCCGACTCAAGGGGGGGGGGGGGGGTGCAAATGGAATTATGCAAAAAGTTGTGTCGGTGTGATCGCGACTCAAGGGGGGGGGGGGTGCAAATGGAATTATGCAAAAAGTTGTGTTGGTGTGATTGCGACTCAAGGCGGGGGGGGGTGTAGTTGGAAATTCCCAAGGTGGACACCCCCCCAGCGGAGACCCTCTAGTCACATCCCTGGTTAGTGTATTCTTACATGAAGGACTAGCCAATACTAATATGGCTTTTCATACGTGGTATCCTAGATATTCCATTGTAATGTTTCTTCGGTAACATGTTTCATTAAATGCAGGTAACTTTTATGTAGTCACACAACAAAGTAAAACTCCAAACGAATTGTCAAACCGTAATGTTTTTTTTTTACCGTACAACCTTGGATTTTTGGATTTTGCCCCGTCGGTGTGCGTCAATGATTTGCCAAGCTGAACTCTCACTATTGCATTATTTATAGCATCTTATATCACAACTATATTGTACTGGTACGCACGCGCTGTTCGTGATTACTCAACAGCCGACTTCCCCCACTCTCCATGCATTATGTTTTGACATTACCCGGTCTTCCGGAAACACGGCCAAGACTGAATAACCGATATTAATACAGCTTTTCGAACCAGGTATCCAAGGAGGTCCATTGTTCAAATGCTTGCGCAGCAACACGTTTCGCTAAATGAAGGTCATTTTCTGTGGTGACACAACAACGCAGAACTCAAAACTAATTGTAGGGAATAACTGATTTATAAACAATCACATCATCAGACATCACCGCCCCAAATAACTAATACTGCGGTGACGCTCAATTGTATATATATTCAAAGTAAGCATTCAGATCAGAGTCGACATGTGGCCATGTACTAGATAGCGGACCAACTCATAGGGAGCCCGCCCCCATGCAGTGCAAAATGTAAGTATAGGACACTCCCTGAAAACTGTACATTATTTCAGCGAATGGATCGATGGATGGATGGATCGATCGTTTTATTCGCTGAAATAACAGTGAGAGTCCATACCGTCACCTCTGATCAGAATGAATTAACCCGATATTGACTTAAGACACCTGATTTGTACCATGTGGTCGGTCATATCCACCCGCTCATTGGCCGCACGGATGGCGTGACATCTTAACCCATTGTCAACTTATAACATGCATGGACTGGCAGTACCCAATCGCTTTCCCAACCACTGATTGAGCACGACTTTCCGACAATGAAGTCCTTCTGCGATAGATTTGAAAATCGTTGTCTACATATATATACATATAAAATGAAATCGTTCACAGTGTAATAGCTATTCACTAAATTGGATATTGAGCGTCTCTTATAAGAAAATAAAATGGATCGTTGTGTGTAAAATAATATACAATCTCGAATGGATCGATCGAGGCGCAGGCCGAGATCGTTTTATTCGCTGAAATAAAAGGATCGTTGTGTGTAAAATAATATACAATCTCGAATGGATTGATCGTGGCGCAGGCCGAGATCGTTTTATTCGCTGAAATAAAATGGATCGTTGTGTGTAAAATAATATACAATCTCGACAATAACCATCCGATATCCTATATATTGGACGCGATGAACAATGTAGTGACGTCATAGCCATGTTTTAAACCAAAGATATCAAACAGTGCGTCACAAAATTTCTGTGGCGAACCAGTTCAGAGAACACAATGCAACCACATCAGCTCTTAGCAACAGTAATAACATCTGCATGCTGACCATTTCTTCAGCCCCAATCCACGCGACGACAAATCTTTTTTTTTTCGCGTTCAGTAAATGGCGATGTCTTTCAAATTGCTTATTATCCAGTGAGCTGAAAAATCTGCTATCGTGTCGGTGGCGATCAATAGAGTTCTTAGAGAGTGTTCGGCCGATGATAATCTTCTTACTTTTTCTATGAAGACACTGCATGAGGTCATCAGTTAATGTACTATCCTCCTTTTGCAATATATCGGGGTGTGGGGTGGTCCATGCCTTCGTCATCTCACTAGCGACGCGACAACTACACGCTTCATTCGATCCAGTTACCATCCTCGAACAATCCAACTCCCATTTATATTTGTTTTCGGTTTAACCGATAAGCCAGTTATTTTCAGCAATTTTCTCGATAGTAATCTGCCCAACTCTGTATAACAAATTAAGAGTTACATGTATATTACTGCATATTCCGACACATTGATGTCCGGAAGCGACGCGGTTAATTGGTGAATGCCTGTCAGGAAAAAAAACTATCGCTCAGATTCACAAAACGAGAGCCGAAAAAAATATTGAAAATGGCTGAAAGGCACATTCGAGATCTAGTAATCAATTAACACAATTTGTCGCCATCAAAATCGCGGACCAGCCTTTTAATCCCGAATACCATTTAAGACAGGTATGAGTCCTGAACAGTATAGGGTACGAATCCCTCGTACCGCCTGATACTGACATGAACTCCGCGTATCAAACTTAACGGGGTGGGTGCGTTGGGGCGACGCCACAACCCATTGTTTGACCTAAATCGATCAAGGGCCCGAGAAATGACATGGGTGCCATATTCGCACCGTGTTTCCGGTGTATGGAAAGGTTGTCTTGGTGCCACACTACAACACCCATTGTTTGACCGAAATCTGACGAGGGGACGATCGAGAAACAAAACATGCATGGGTGCCCTTATTCGTAATCCTCTGGGTGGTGGCAGAGTTTGATAGGGTATAGGTGTGTGGAGTAAGGGAAAGGGTGTCGTGTCTTGCAACTACCTTACTTGGTCTACAATTATCCAAATCGGAAGAGATCGACTCTCACTCGACGATTGTTAAAATGTTATATCAGTTTATATAACAGTTATATAACAGTTATAGTATTGCCAATTTTGGACTCTAGATCGTCTGTTGGTTCACGTTTATCAAAGAATTTTACCATTCCTAAACACATACATGTATCTTCTAACTATTCGATATCGGTTGGCCAGTGCGGTAATTTATACGTTATTTATGTTCAACTTCAATAACTTCTTATTGTTTGTCGATATACGCATGCACCCGTGGCCAAGCTAGATGTATACATTATGCCATATTTCTTGAGTTCATAATAGTTTTAAATGTAAAGAGGCTAGGGGCATTGGTTAAATCAGAAGGTAGATACCATTTTCTAAATGATTCTTGCACAGTGAATTTCATCAAATAATGACCAAATAATGATATTCGTCACTAAATAGCATCGGTGTCGCATATTTTACAATATCTCTTTGACTAATCAATATTCTTCCAAGAACCAGTCTCGATGGGTAGTCGACGATTTCGGTATCTAAACCTGGCTAATGTAACTGTATCTCTCTTTGTTATCGTTTTTAGATAACCCTTAAGACCGTAACTCAGATTTGTAAATTATATAAGTGGAGTATTTTTCCATTGTATCGAGTTTTGCTTTCCAGTCATAGTGGAATTTATCTGTGAACTTTTAACGGATTCATTTATCGTGGGTCAGATATCGTGATCCAATAGTAAGATAATCCAGTCTTTTGTGTTATATTTTCAATGTGAGCCAACCAGGAATGTTCAAAATGCTTAGTATATTTATTTAAAAGCTATATGTTCAGTAATAATACAGTAAATAGTAAAACAGTAGTAATTTGTTAATGCCTTCCATTCATCATATTTAGCCAATATGAGAGAATTCGAATGTCAATTTCAATTCGAAGGAGTGTAACTCCCGTTTCACCATAGACCATTGAAATACATGTGTATATTTAAGAAACGACAATTGTAGTTGTTTCATTTCATTTATATCGTAACATCCCACACTTCGCATCCATAGAAGAGATTCGGCTTCACCTTTTTCAAAAAGAGATCAATTTGCAAATCAAACGGCATTATCCATTTCCTTACATTTGTAAACTAGCGAATACATAGCGCGTCTTGCCTTTGAATTTTGTTGTTTTCTAGCCTTAGCAATATTTCCAGATTTCGTGAAAATAACTCCCAGGTAATTATCCTTGTATACCTTTTCAATTTCTTGGTCATTAATCATTAATTGTGAGGTGTTCGCCCATTTCGAAGCATAATAAACTTAGTTTTCTTTACATTTATAGTTAGTTTCCATACAGAACAATATGCTTCAAAATTTGACAGTGCTAATTTCATATGTTTCATTGTATCAGCATATATAACTGCGTCAACGTATAATAAAATTAACAATTTCATGTATATCGCAATCTAATTTAACAACTCGTGTCCTATATAGTTGATATGTGGAGTATGACTGGTCAGTAAGAAAGATTCCAAGTCGTTAACGTAAAGAGAAAAAAGGGAGAAGATGACAGACTTACACCCTGTAAAACTACAGCGAAACACTGGAATGTGTTGGAAACACATTCGCCCACTTTAACCATGCTTTTGACAGCAGCATAAAAATTCTTGATATACGTGAGACATCGGCCAGAAATACCTACTGATATCATTTTACGCCATAGACCTACTCTCTATACTGTATCAAAAGCCTACTTAAAGTCGACACATGTGCAAAACAACCTTTTGTTGTTTTCTTTGTATATATTTGATACAAAAGTTTATTGCAGTTATATACGGTAAGTGGTGGAATATCCTTTAGAGAAGTCTGCTTGGTTGATGTTTTTAAAATTGATCATTTCTCCATATTTGTTCAAACTAATATTAAAGTGATGTGAAACACTCCGACAGGGTGATCAAACAGAAATGGAAAATAATATTGCTCAAAAAGTTATATTTACACATATTATATCCAAACTGACAGCACACGACGTCATTCTTATATATTAAATAAATGCAGTCTCTCGATGGCCAAATAGTTTTCGTTAGTTTATATCCGATAGTTTCGTCCCGAATCGAGAAGTAAATATTTACAATTGAGCGTAGTTCCAGACGATGTTTTCTATGACGCGGTACGATTGATTTGCTTGAGATTTTCGGCGATGTTAGTAGAATCCTGCATTCACCCAGTTGGCATAGCACCTAACTACTAACTTATCAGTTACACGCACCCGAACAAGTCCATAATATGTCTTTAAGATTTTTGTATGAATATTTTACCGAATTCTCTACCCCCCCCCCCCCCCCCCAATACGCCGACTGCAACACGCAGATTTTTAGTTTACAATACTCAGCAAGCTTCGACCATACGACGCCGTGTTGACAACACGTCTTGCGAATGCCTTTTGTTGACCATATATAGGAAGAGGGATAACTCTACTCCCAACTTAAGTAATCTGATGCGGCAGTGGAATGGAAAGGTCTGAATCAGCCCCGCTTCTACGGTATGGGACCAAAAATAGGCGTGGTTTCATCCAATATGGAGATTTGGGGTGTGGTCTCAAACATGTGCTCATCAGAATACACGTGGTTTCAAAGAGTGCTTATCAGAATACACGTGGTTTCAACATGTGCTTATCAGCTGTTTCTGGACAACTTCCGGTGACTACCATTCGAGGCTAGTGGAATAGGATGAGTGAAATAATCGTTGCCATTCCTTATATAAGAGAAAGAATAGCTGCCAAATACACTAAAACGAGGAAAATATATGTAGTTTCGTATGGAAGGTAATCGGGAATTTTTCTATAGGCCAAGGAGTGAATGCCAATTGGGAAAGTTAAATAAGTATCCTAACTTCGTCTATAAAACTACCTAACCGTAACACAGTGTAACACTAGACTAGTAACAGATCAGGGCGAACAACACAAGTTACACATCTGGCTAAACTAAATCGATTTGTGATAAATACATGTTATTGCTGCAGTGAATTGATCTGGGGCGAAGTATCACGTTCTCGTTGAAGAGGTCAGATCGCTGGATCAAGATTCAAACGAGCCACCACAGGCGTCGAGTTTGATCCAGCGATCTGACCTCTTCAACGAGACGTGATACTTCGCCCCAGATCAATTCACTGCAGCAATAACAGGTTTATTATATGATCGGATCAAACTGCAGCTGATCCGATGGCCAGGAAATGATCGCTATACAATAGCGGTATTGGGGAAAGAAAAGCGATAGTCATATAATAATGAATAGTATCAATAAATAAATATTCTGTGTGTTTCATTAATTTTAAAAGAAATCGGAATATTTTTTTTTCGATGTATATTGGTTGAAAACTTGAAAGATAATTATAGTGACTCTTTTGCATGTTTTGGGAAGTTATCCCAGATAATGCCAATGTATGTAGCTGCTCGGGTAGTTCACCCTGCATGACCTTATGTGGGTAGGGTTAATTACATGCTATTACAGGTACTCAATTTGATCAGATGCTCCTAAATTAATATTTCTTTGGTTTGGGGTGTAAAAATCATCGATTTGATTCGTGTCGAGGAACATACCCGGCCATCAAAGCTCACAGTGATCAGATATAAATTTTTTGAAGTGTGTACTGAGTTGACTTTACCAGCTTATCTTGTCGCGACTTACGTTTCATATATTTTCGTATATCGTGTTGCATCCTTACACTAATATTACACTTCAGACATATATGTAGTGTTTTTTTCCCCAATTAACAGACTATCACATTAAGGGATTGACTAATTTTATGATCGTTTTATCACTATACTCGTCTCAAATATTAACCTCAGACATCAATGCGCATGCCCAGACATTGTCATTCATGCTTGCCTATGTTATCATTATGGATTTATGATTAATATGAAATTACTCTTGATGTTAAGACATCTGCACATGCGGGAGAAATCGATTCTCTTTCGTATTTTGGAGGTTTTATCTATGACAATCTGGGAGTATCACGTACAATCCGTGATATTTAACAGGTCTATTCATCATGTTAATTGACCTGTGTAAAAGTAATTAATGCAAAGTTGGCCCCATATATACCATAAACATTGTTTAAAATCATTCTTTATTTATTTTATCATATGAAATATAAACGACAACATACTACTGATAACAATGACAAAATAACATGATAGTGCATTGATATATAATAATAACATGATGGGCTCGATAGGAATGATTAACAGCCCCATGCCTCTAATTGTACCAAGGGCTGTTAATCATTCCTGTAGGGCTGTTAATAAACCATTGTGCTCGACAATATCATGTTGTTACTATTATTACCCACTCGTCCTCATGTCATTACGTGATCGGTGATTTAACCGCAAGTGGGCGTTAATGAAAACAAAGCTTCATTAACGCCAACTTCTGCTAAAGTTGTCTCAAAATTATGGAATCTTATCATGCAGATAAAATATGATAATCTACTAGAGAACGCCCTCTAAAGGCTTAATCGCAATAAAGAATGTTGTAACTATTGTTATTGTCCTTAAATTCTCCATACATCATGTGCCTATATATTATGATAGACTAGTACTATTAGTACTAATATTACTCGTAGTAGTTAATACCACAATACTGTCAATATTCTATCATGTTTAGTTACAAGATCATAATGTTAATTGTTATTACTATTTGATGTGTACTGTACATGTACAATAGTCATCAATTCAAAAACTGATATTTTTTAATGTGTTGAATTTAGTTTAAACTTTAAAATTTAACTTAAGCAGAGCCTGGTTGAATATCTACCATATGGTGGGTCGTTCCCACCCTCAAGCCATGGTGTCATTGAGACATTCAATGTTATTTTGCTATTTTGCATGTGAAGAGGTAGACTGCTTGAGACCTCGTGGTAGATATTCTCACTCCAGGCATTCATCTTTTTGGATCTAAATTTTGACCATTTAGCCAGACACATTATTTTCATATCAGTGATGATTGTGACACATCATTTCCTTCTGTAGTGTATGAGGACCGGATACGAGTAGCTTAACTTAAAGACTCTAAAAAGCCCGACGAAGATCGTTTGTGATTATATAAATATAAATTTATTTTACATTCAGGGAAATATGTTAGCTACTCCAAGAAATAAGCTACGTAAAATTTAAAGGGCATATGTCAACATAACTGGGACCCACTTATGATTCTAACACTATAAATATTTTATCAAATGTTAATAATAATTTAATCATTAAAATGTCCATGGTACAACCTTCTGACGTTAATTATAGTAAGTGTTGGCAGTTGGTAAAATAGTCACATCCGTTAAAACCGCCATAAACGGAAATAATATTAATTTATAGACAAATTCTGTTCTTATTCCAATCATTAATATCGCATGAATTACATGTTATTGTCATGTTACTGTGATGTTAGTACTAGTACTGTGTGTTATGTAAACAAACGACATGTTATGTAAACAAACATTATGGAAATACTATGCAATAAGCAACACCGAGATAACCTCCACTAACTGAACTTTGGTTAGAAATGCCACCAAGTTGTTTACAACATATAGGTTTTTATGTTTACCCATACCATAGTATGGTAAACATAGTGTCGTTGTCCGGATTGACCACTCGTCATTAGTCTGTCCGTCTGTCTGTAGACACTTTACGCATGGTGCGATAACTGAAATATTTTCTATCTGATCGGAACAAATTTTTTTATATCAATTTCTCAGCACCAAATACAGATCGAGTTCGAATATGGGTTTGATCCGAGTTTTTTTTATGGAGTTATGGCCCTTTTTCAACTTAGAATTCATGTATGCTGCCATAACTCAAAAAAATATTATCTGACTAACCAAATTTGGTATGTGAGTTGCTCAGTCCAAAATACATATCGAGTTCGAATATGGGTTTGATCCGATATTTTTTTATGGAGTTATGGCCCTTTGACATAGAATTCATGAATGCTTCGTTAAATCAACAATTTTTCAACTGATAGGAACCAAAGTTTTCAAGAGTTTCTCAACTCAAAATACAGATCAAGTTCGAATATGGGTTAGATCTGATTTGTTATACTAGAGTTATGGCCCTTTTTCAACTAAGAATTGAACAGATTTGAGTTTTTGATAACCCAGGTAGATTACAATTAACTACCAGTAATGCAAGCTTAACTGCATAGATAGTGTTCTGAGAGACTGCAGAACTGATGTCTTATTGAAATATTAGTTATTTTTAGCCACTGTATATAGGACATAGCTCTATGATAGTGGTGAAGCTGAACCCATTCATGATTCAATGGACTGTCCCATTCAGTTCTAAAGTTTTAATTGGAATACTCTATTATTCATTTGTAGGGATGTTCTCATTTTAAATTTCAATTAATCATTCTTCTGTTATCTCCAGGTTTCTCCTCATTCACTTGCATGGATTTCTGTAGTTAAATCTCAACATTCCTGATACTTTCATCTGATACCATGTCTCATTTTATATTGGTTTATTTTGACACACTCTTTGCCCCTATTGATTGATTAATTTATTTTGATTTTTATGTGTACCTATACCATAGTATGGTACACATATTGTGATGTCCGGATTGACCACTTGTTTTCATTTAGATATTGATGATTATGATACAAGTTGATTAAAAAGGTTCCCAATGTGTCCCTTTTTTTAAATAATTAAAAATAATTATTTTTTTAAGTTTGAAAATTTTAAAAACTAACACCATTATAACTCTGCCAATGGGTACCCCAAATCACCACACCAAATTTGTTTAAATCGGTCCAAAATCTTGTGTTATGTACTGGTAAATCTGTTTTGGAGCAACATTAAATCCAATTCACCATAGTATGGTACACATATTGTGATGTCCGGATAAAAACTAACACCATTATAACTCTGCCAAGGGTACCCCGAATCACCACACCAAATTTGTTTAAATCGGTCCAAAATCTTGTTATGTACCTGTAAATCTGTTTGGAGTAACATTAAATCCAATTCACCAATTTTATGCCATGCCTTTGGACTACTTAGCTATTGATAAGGCTATATCATTTTCTGATGTCTCTTATGCCAATGTACACATAATCTGATAAAGAAGGCTATGGTATCTAATTTAAAATAAAGATTCAACAATAAACATCACATGATATTAGCAGTAGACTTGGACTCTCTTAACCCAAGTATTCCATGTTCAGGTCACACCTTTCACATTTAACCCAAGGCTGTGGTGGTTTAGAATTACATATCTTGTAGCAGTGCATTCTCTTATATAAATGCCGGTGACCCATACATTCCAATATTTGTGTTATGTACATTTGTCTATAATAGTACATACAGTATACTCATATAATTCAACACCAAAACTCTCATTTATGATTCCGATCATAGTAAATTTTTATCGCCAAGGGATGGGTTAACATCTGCCGATCGTGATCGGCCTCTCGTTATCATTTGCTAATCCTCGCCTCTCAAGATTTCGGTGTTGAATGGATCATCGTGACTCACTCATCCACCTTACCTGTATCTATGCTGTTGAATTCGAGTTTGGTACTTGTATAATAATAATATCTAGAATATTAATGATTTCTAAGCTGACAGGTTTGGATGGGTGTATATGGTACAACTGGCATACACATATATTTTAGGCCCCACTGTCGATATAAGTCAACATAAGGGGTATCTGAAATTCCGATATATTTATTAGCGGGTCCTCCAGAGGACACCTGTGGTTTACATATCCGAACAATTTAAATTGGGTATATCTCAACTTGTGTATCCATGATCAACTCAAATATGCTTATATCTAAGTTATGTTGTCCCAGTTTACATTTACCTTAGGGCCCTTTGTCCCGTTGGGGTCGTCCGGAGGACCCGCTTCTAGCATATGGGCAAAATTTCAATAGATTATATTTCGACTTTTGGAGCCAGGATCAACCCAAGAATGTATCTTTCTAAGTGTTATGACTCTCATGTACATATATTGTATGGCCCACTGTCGCAGAGTTGTCCATATAAGGCACCAAACCGGTATGAGAAATCCCCGTGTGTTTAACAGCGGGTTCTCCGGAGGACCCGCTTCTAGCATATGGGCAAAATTTCAATAGGCTATATTTCGACTTTTGGAGCCAGGATCAACCGAAGAATGCATCTTTCTAAGTGGTATGACTCTCATGTACATATATTGTATGGCCCACTGTCGCATATTTGCCGATATAACGGGTATAACAAATCCCCGTGTGTTTAAAAGCTGGTCCTCCGGAGGACCCGCTTCTAGCATATGGGCACAATTTCAATAGGCTACATTTCGACTTTTGGAGCCAGGATCAACCCAAGAATGCTTCTTTCTAAGTGTTATGACTCTCATGTACATATATTGTATGGCCCACTGTCGCATATTTGCTGATATAACGCTACAGATCGGGTATAACAAATCCCCGTGTGTTTAAAAGCGGGTCTTCCGGAGGACCCGCTTCTAGCATATGGGCACAATTTCAATAGGCTATATTTCGACTTTTGGAGCCAGGATCACCCAAGAATGCATCTTTCTAAGTTTTATGACTCTCATGTACATATATTGTATGGCCCACTGTCGCATATTTGCCGATATAACGCTACAGATCGGGTATAACAAATCCCCGTGTGTTTAACAGCGGGTCCTCCGGAGGACCCGCTTCTAGCATATGGGCAAAATTTCAATAGGCTATATTTCGACTTTTGGAGCCAGGATCAACCCAAGAATGTATCTTTCTAAGTGTTATGACTCTCATGTACATATATTGTATGGCCCACTGTCGCAGAGTTGTCGATATAAGGCACCAAACCGGTATAAGAAATCGCCGTGTGTTTAACAGTGGGTTCTCCGGAGGACCCGCTTCTAGCATATGGGCACAATTTCCATAAGCTACATTTCGACTTTTCGAGCCAGGATCAACTCAAGAATGCATCTTTCTATGGCTCCCATGTACATATATTGTATAAGGTCGACTGTCGCATATTTGCCGATATAACGCTACAGATCGGGTATAACAAATCCCCGTGTGTTTAAAAGCTGGTCCTCCGGAGGACCCGCTTCTAGCATATGGGCACAATTTCAATAGGCTACATTTCGACTTTTGGAGTCAAGATCAACCCAAGAAAGCATCGTTCTAAGTGTTATGACTCTCATGTACATATATTGTATGGCCCACTGTCGCAGAGTTGTCCATATAAGGCACCAAACCGGTACAAGAAATCGCCGTGTGTTTAACAGCGGGTCCTCCGGAGGACCCGCTTCTAGCATATGGGCACAATTTCAATAGGCTACATTTCGACTTTTGGAGCCAAGATCAACCCAAGAATGCATCTTTCTAAGTGTTATGACTCTCATGTATATATATATTGTATGGCCCACTGTCGCATATTTGCCGATATAACGCTACATATCGGGTATAACAAAATTAATCCCCGTGTGTTTAACAGCGGGTTCTCCGGAGGACCCGCTTCTAGCATATGGGCAAAATTTCAATAGGCTATATTTCGACTTTTCGAGCCAGGATCAACCCAAGAATGCATCTTTCTAAGTGGTATGACTCTCATGTACATATATTGTATGGCCCACTGTCGCATATTTGCCGATATAACGCTACAGATCGGGTATAACAAATCCCCGTGTGTTTAAAAGCTGGTCCTCCGGAGGACCCGCTTCTAGCATATGGGCACAATTTCAATAGGCTATACATTTCGACTTTTGGAGCCAGGATCAACCCAAGAATGCTTCTTTCTAAGTGTTATGACTCTCATGTACATATATTGTATGGCCCACTGTCGCAGAGTTGTCCATATAAGGCACCAAACCGGTATGAGAAATCCCCGTGTGTTTAACAGCGGGTCCTCCGGAGGACCCGCTTCTAGCATATGGGCACAATTTCAATAGGCTATATTTCGACTTTTGGAGCCAGGATCAACCCAAGAATGCTTCTTTCTAAGTGTTATGACTCTCATGTACATATATTGTATGGCCCACTGTCGCAGCGTTGTCCATATAAGGCACCAGACCGGTATGAGAAATCCCCGTGTGTTTAACAGCGGGTCCTCCGGAGGACCCGCTTCTAGCATATGGGCACAATTTCAATAGGCTACATTTCGACTTTTGGAGCCAGGATCAACCCAAGAATGCTTCTTTCTAAGTGTTATGACTCTCATGTACATATATTGTATGGCCCACTGTCGCATATTTGCTGATATAACGCTACAGATCGGGTATAACAAATCCCCGTGTGTTTAAAAGCGGGTCCTCCGGAGGACCCGCTTCTAGCATATGGGCACAATTTCAATAGGCTACATTTCGACTTTTGGAGCCAGGATCAACCCAAGAATGCTACTTTCTAAGTGTTATGACTCTCATGTACATATATTGTATGGCCCACTGTCGCAGAGTTGTCCATATAAGGCACCAAACCGGTACAAGAAATCGCCGTGTGTTTAACAGCGGGTTCTCCGGAGGACCCGCTTCTAGCATATGGGCACAATTTCCATAAGCTACATTTCGACTTTTCGAGCCCGGATCAACTCAAGAATGCATCTTTCTAAGTGTTATGGCTCCCATGTACATATATTGTATAAGGTCGACTGTCGCATATTTGCCGATATAACGCTACAGATCGGGTATAACAAATCCCCGTGTGTTTAAAAGCTGGTCCTCCGGAGGACCCGCTTCTAGCATATGGGCACAATTTCAATAGGCTACATTTCGACTTTTGGAGTCAAGATCAACCCAAGAAAGCATCGTTCTAAGTGTTATGACTCTCATGTACATATATTGTATGGCCCACTGTCGCAGAGTTGTCCATATAAGGCACCAAACCGGTACAAGAAATCGGCGTGTGTTTAACAGCGGGTCCTCCGGAGGACCCGCTTCTAGCATATGGGCACAATTTCAATAGGCTACATTTCGACTTTTCGAGCCAAGATCAACCCAAGAATGCATCTTTCTAAGTGTTATGACTCTCATGTATATATATATTGTATGGCCCACTGTCGCATATTTGCCGATATAACGCTACATATCGGGTATAACAAATCCCCGTGTGTTTAACAGCGTGTTCTCCGGAGGACCCGCTTCTAGCATATGGGCAAAATTTCAATAGGCTATATTTCGACTTTTGGAGCCAGGATCAACCCAAGAATGCATCTTTCTAAGTGGTATGACTCTCATGTACATATATTGTATGGCCCACTGTCGCATATTTGCCGATATAACGCTACAGATCGGGTATAACAAATCCCCGTGTGTTTAAAAGCTGGTCCTCCGGAGGACCCGCTTCTAGCATATGGGCACAATTTCAATAGGCTATACATTTCGACTTTTGGAGCCAGGATCAACCCAAGAATGCTTCTTTCTAAGTGTTATGACTCTCATGTACATATATTGTATGGCCCACTGTCGCAGAGTTGTCCATATAAGGCACCAAACCGGTATGAGAAATCCCCGTGTGTTTAACAGCGGGTCCTCCGGAGGACCCGCTTCTAGCATATGGGCACAATTTCAATAGGCTATATTTCGACTTTTGGAGCCAGGATCAACCCAAGAATGCTTCTTTCTAAGTGTTATGACTCTCATGTACATATATTGTATGGCCCACTGTCGCATATTTGCTGATATAACGCTACAGATCGGGTATAACAAATCCCCGTGTGTTTAAAAGCGGGTCCTCCGGAGGACCCGCTTCTAGCATATGGGCACAATTTCAATAGGCTACATTTCGACTTTTGGAGCCAGGATCAACCCAAGAATGCTACTTTCTAAGTGTTATGACTCTCATGTACATATGTTGTATGGCCCACTGTCGCAGAGTTGTCCATATAAGGCACCAAACCGGTATAAGAAATCGCCGTGTGTTTAACAGTGGGTTCTCCGGAGGACCCGCTTCTAGCATATGGGCACAATTTCCATAAGCTACATTTCGACTTTTCGAGCCAGGATCAACTCAAGAATGCATCTTTCTATGGCTCCCATGTACATATATTGTATAAGGTCGACTGTCGCATATTTGCCGATATAACGCTACAGATCGGGTATAACAAATCCCCGTGTGTTTAAAAGCTGGTCCTCCGGAGGACCCGCTTCTAGCATATGGGCACAATTTCAATAGGCTACATTTCGACTTTTGGAGTCAAGATCAACCCAAGAAAGCATCGTTCTAAGTGTTATGACTCTCATGTACATATATTGTATGGCCCACTGTCGCAGAGTTGTCCATATAAGGCACCAAACCGGTACAAGAAATCGCCGTGTGTTTAACAGCGGGTCCTCCGGAGGACCCGCTTCTAGCATATGGGCACAATTTCAATAGGCTACATTTCGACTTTTGGAGCCAGGATCAACCCAAGAATGCTTCTTTCTAAGTGTTATGACTCTCATGTACATATATTGTATGGCCCACTGTCGCAGAGTTGTCCATATAAGGCACCAAACCGGTATGAGAAATCCCCGTGTGTTTAACAGCGGGTTCTCCGGAGGACCCGCTTCTAGCATATGGGCAAAATTTCAATAGGCTATATTTCGACTTTTCGAGCCAGGATCAACCCAAGAATGCATCTTTCTAAGTGGTATGACTCTCATGTACATATATTGTATGGCCCACTGTCGCATATTTGCCGATATAACGCTACAGATCGGGTATAACAAATCCCCGTGTGTTTAAAAGCTGGTCCTCCGGAGGACCCGCTTCTAGCATATGGGCACAATTTCAATAGGCTATACATTTCGACTTTTGGAGCCAGGATCAACCCAAGAATGCTTCTTTCTAAGTGTTATGACTCTCATGTACATATATTGTATGGCCCACTGTCGCAGAGTTGTCCATATAAGGCACCAAACCGGTATGAGAAATCCCCGTGTGTTTAACAGCGGGTCCTCCGGAGGACCCGCTTCTAGCATATGGGCACAATTTCAATAGGCTATATTTCGACTTTTGGAGCCAGGATCAACCCAAGAATGCTTCTTTCTAAGTGTTATGACTCTCATGTACATATATTGTATGGCCCACTGTCGCAGCGTTGTCCATATAAGGCACCAGACCGGTATGAGAAATCCCCGTGTGTTTAACAGCGGGTCCTCCGGAGGACCCGCTTCTAGCATATGGGCACAATTTCAATAGGCTACATTTCGACTTTTGGAGCCAGGATCAACCCAAGAATGCTTCTTTCTAAGTGTTATGACTCTCATGTACATATATTGTATGGCCCACTGTCGCAGAGTTGTCCATATAAGGCACCAAACCGGTATGAGAAATCCCCGTGTGTTTAACAGCGGGTTCTCCGGAGGACCCGCTTCTAGCATATGGGCACAATTTCAATAGGCTACATTTCGACTTTTGGAGCCAGGATCAACCCAAGAATGCATCTTTCTAAGTGGTATGACTCTCATGTATATATATTTTATGGCCCACTGTCGCATATTTGCCGATATAACGCTACAGATCGGGTATAACAAATCCCCGTGTGTTTAACAGCGGGTTCTCCGGAGGACCCGCTTCTAGCATATGGGCAAAATTTCAATAGGCTATATTTCGACTTTTGGAGCCAGGATCAACACAAGAATGCTTCTTTCTAAGTGTTATGACTCTCATGTACATATATTGTATGGCCCACTGTCGCAGAGTTGTCCATATAAGGCACCAAACCGGTATGAGAAATCCCCGTGTGTTTAACAGCGGGTCCTCCGGAGGACCCGCTTCTAGCATATGGGCACAATTTCAATAGGCTATATTTCGACTTTTGGAGCCAGGATCAACCCAAGAATGCTTCTTTCTAAGTGTTATGACTCTCATGTACATATATTGTATGGCCCACTGTCGCATATTTGCTGATATAACGCTACAGATCGGGTATAACAAATCCCCGTGTGTTTAAAAGCGGGTCCTCCGGAGGACCCGCTTCTAGCATATGGGCACAATTTCAATAGGCTACATTTCGACTTTTGGAGCCAGGATCAACCCAAGAATGCTTCTTTCTAAGTGTTATGACTCTCATGTATATATATTGTATGGCCCACTGTCGCATATTTGCCGATATAACGCTACAGATCGGGTATAACAAATCCCCGTGTGTTTAACAGCGGTTTCTCCGGAGGACCCGCTTCTAGCATATGGGCAAAATTTCAATAGGCTATATTTCGACTTTTGGAGCCAGGATCAACCCAAGAATGCTTCTTTCTAAGTGTTATGACTCTCATGTACATATATTGTATGGCCCACTGTCGCAGAGTTGTCCATATAAGGCACCAAACCGGTATGAGAAATCCCCGTGTGTTTAACAGCGGGTCCTCCGGAGGACCCGCTTCTAGCATATGGGCACAATTTCAATAGGCTATATTTCGACTTTTGGAGCCAGGATCAACCCAAGAATGCTTCTTTCTAAGTGTTATGACTCTCATGTACATATATTGTATGGCCCACTGTCGCATATTTGCTGATATAACGCTACAGATCGGGTATAACAAATCCCCGTGTGTTTAAAAGCGGGTCCTCCGGAGGACCCGCTTCTAGCATATGGGCACAATTTCAATAGGCTACATTTCGACTTTTGGAGCCAGGATCAACCCAAGAATGCTTCTTTCTAAGTGTTATGACTCTCATGTATATATATTGTATGGCCCACTGTCGCATATTTGCCGATATAACGCTACAGATCGGGTATAACAAATCCCCGTGTGTTTAACAGCGGTTTCTCCGGAGGACCCGCTTCTAGCATATGGGCAAAATTTCAATAGGCTATATTTCGACTTTTGGAGCCAGGATCAACCCAAGAATGCTTCTTTCTAAGTGTTATGACTCTCATGTACATATATTGTATGGCCCACTGTCGCAGAGTTGTCCATATAAGGCACCAAACCGGTATGAGAAATCCCCGTGTGTTTAACAGCGGGTCCTCCGGAGGACCCGCTTCTAGCATATGGGCACAATTTCAATAGGCTATATTTCGACTTTTGGAGCCAGGATCAACCCAAGAATGCTTCTTTCTAAGTGTTATGACTCTCATGTACATATATTGTATGGCCCACTGTCGCATATTTGCTGATATAACGCTACAGATCGGGTATAACAAATCCCCGTGTGTTTAAAAGCGGGTCCTCCGGAGGACCCGCTTCTAGCATATGGGCACAATTTCAATAGGCTACATTTCGACTTTTGGAGCCAGGATCAACCCAAGAATGCTACTTTCTAAGTGTTATGACTCTCATGTACATATATTGTATGGCCCACTGTCGCAGAGTTGTCCATATAAGGCAACAAACCGGTACAAGAAATCGCCGTGTGTTTAACAGCGGGTTCTCCGGAGGACCCGCTTCTAGCATATGGGCACAATTTCCATAAGCTACATTTCGACTTTTCGAGCCCGGATCAACTCAAGAATGCATCTTTCTAAGTGTTATGGCTCCCATGTACATATATTGTATAAGGTCGACTGTCGCATATTTGCCGATATAACGCTACAGATCGGGTATAACAAATCCCCGTGTGTTTAAAAGCTGGTCCTCCGGAGGACCCGCTTCTAGCATATGGGCACAATTTCAATAGGCTACATTTCGACTTTTGGAGTCAAGATCAACCCAAGAAAGCATCGTTCTAAGTGTTATGACTCTCATGTACATATATTGTATGGCCCACTGTCGCAGAGTTGTCCATATAAGGCACCAAACCGGTACAAGAAATCGCCGTGTGTTTAACAGCGGGTCATCCGGAGGACCCGCTTCTAGCATATGGGCACAATTTCAATAGGCTACATTTCGACTTTTCGAGCCAAGATCAACCCAAGAATGCATCTTTCTAAGTGTTATGACTCTCATGTATATATATATTGTATGGCCCACTGTCGCATATTTGCCGATATAACGCTACATATCGGGTATAACAAATCCCCGTGTGTTTAACAGCGTGTTCTCCGGAGGACCCGCTTCTAGCATATGGGCAAAATTTCAATAGGCTATATTTCGACTTTTGGAGCCAGGATCAACCCAAGAATGCATCTTTCTAAGTGGTATGACTCTCATGTACATATATTGTATGGCCCACTGTCGCATATTTGCCGATATAACGCTACAGATCGGGTATAACAAATCCCCGTGTGTTTAAAAGCTGGTCCTCCGGAGGACCCGCTTCTAGCATATGGGCACAATTTCAATAGGCTATACATTTCGACTTTTGGAGCCAGGATCAACCCAAGAATGCTTCTTTCTAAGTGTTATGACTCTCATGTACATATATTGTATGGCCCACTGTCGCAGAGTTGTCCATATAAGGCACCAAACCGGTATGAGAAATCCCCGTGTGTTTAACAGCGGGTCCTCCGGAGGACCCGCTTCTAGCATATGGGCACAATTTCAATAGGCTATATTTCGACTTTTGGAGCCAGGATCAACCCAAGAATGCTTCTTTCTAAGTGTTATGACTCTCATGTACATATATTGTATGGCCCACTGTCGCATATTTGCTGATATAACGCTACAGATCGGGTATAACAAATCCCCGTGTGTTTAAAAGCGGGTCCTCCGGAGGACCCGCTTCTAGCATATGGGCACAATTTCAATAGGCTACATTTCGACTTTTGGAGCCAGGATCAACCCAAGAATGCTACTTTCTAAGTGTTATGACTCTCATGTACATATGTTGTATGGCCCACTGTCGCAGAGTTGTCCATATAAGGCACCAAACCGGTACAAGAAATCGCCGTGTGTTTAACAGCGGGTTCTCCGGAGGACCCGCTTCTAGCATATGGGCACAATTTCCATAAGCTACATTTCGACTTTTCGAGCCCGGATCAACTCAAGAATGCATCTTTCTAAGTGTTATGGCTCCCATGTACATATATTGTATAAGGTCGACTGTCGCATATTTGCCGATATAACGCTACAGATCGGGTATAACAAATCCCCGTGTGTTTAAAAGCTGGTCCTCCGGAGGACCCGCTTCTAGCATATGGGCACAATTTCAATAGGCTACATTTCGACTTTTGGAGTCAAGATCAACCCAAGAAAGCATCGTTCTAAGTGTTATGACTCTCATGTACATATATTGTATGGCCCACTGTCGCAGAGTTGTCCATATAAGGCACCAAACCGGTACAAGAAATCGCCGTGTGTTTAACAGCGGGTCCTCCGGAGGACCCGCTTCTAGCATATGGGCACAATTTCAATAGGCTACATTTCGACTTTTGGAGCCAAGATCAACCCAAGAATGCATCTTTCTAAGTGTTATGACTCTCATGTATATATATATTGTATGGCCCACTGTCGCATATTTGCCGATATAACGCTACATATCGGGTATAACAAATCCCCGTGTGTTTAACAGCGTGTTCTCCGGAGGACCCGCTTCTAGCATATGGGCAAAATTTCAATAGGCTATATTTCGACTTTTGGAGCCAGGATCAACCCAAGAATGCATCTTTCTAAGTGGTATGACTCTCATGTACATATATTGTATGGCCCACTGTCGCATATTTGCCGATATAACGCTACAGATCGGGTATAACAAATCCCCGTGTGTTTAAAAGCTGGTCCTCCGGAGGACCCGCTTCTAGCATATGGGCACAATTTCAATAGGCTATACATTTCGACTTTTGGAGCCAGGATCAACCCAAGAATGCTTCTTTCTAAGTGTTATGACTCTCATGTACATATATTGTATGGCCCACTGTCGCAGAGTTGTCCATATAAGGCACCAAACCGGTATGAGAAATCCCCGTTTGTTTAACAGCGGGTCCTCCGGAGGACCCGCTTCTAGCATATGGGCACAATTTCAATAGGCTACATTTCGACTTTTGGAGCCAGGATCAACCCAAGAATGCATCTTTCTAAGTGTTATGACTCTCATGTATATATATTGTATGGCCCACTGTCGCATATTTGCCGATATAACGCTACAGATCGGGTATAACAAATCCCCGTGTGTTTAACAGCGGGTTCTCCGGAGGACCCGCTTCTAGCATATGGGCAAAATTTCAATAGGCTATATTTCGACTTTTGGAGCCAGGATCAACCCAAGAATGCATCTTTCTAAGTGGTATGACTCTCATGTACATATATTGTATGGCCCACTGTCGCATATTTGCCGATATAACGCTACAGATCGGGTATAACAAATCCCCGTGTGTTTAAAAGCTGGTCCTCCGGAGGACCCGCTTCTAGCATATGGGCACAATTTCAATAGGCTATACATTTCGACTTTTGGAGCCAGGATCAACCCAAGAATGCTTCTTTCTAAGTGTTATGACTCTCATGTACATATATTGTATGGCCCACTGTCGCAGAGTTGTCCATATAAGGCACCAAACCGGTATGAGAAATCCCCGTGTGTTTAACAGCGGGTCCTCCGGAGGACCCGCTTCTAGCATATGGGCACAATTTCAATAGGCTATATTTCGACTTTTGGAGCCAGGATCAACCCAAGAATGCTTCTTTCTAAGTGTTATGACTCTCATGTACATATATTGTATGGCCCACTGTCGCATATTTGCTGATATAACGCTACAGATCGGGTATAACAAATCCCCGTGTGTTTAAAAGCGGGTCCTCCGGAGGACCCGCTTCTAGCATATGGGCACAATTTCAATAGGCTACATTTCGACTTTTGGAGCCAGGATCAACCCAAGAATGCTTCTTTCTAAGTGTTATGACTCTCATGTACATATATTGTATGGCCCACTGTCGCAGAGTTGTCCATATAAGGCACCAAACCGGTATGAGAAATCCCCGTTTGTTTAACAGCGGGTCCTCCGGAGGACCCGCTTCTAGCATATGGGCACAATTTCAATAGGCTACATTTCGACTTTTGGAGCCAGGATCAACCCAAGAATGCATCTTTCTAAGTGTTATGACTCTCATGTATATATATTGTATGGCCCACTGTCGCATATTTGCCGATATAACGCTACAGATCGGGTATAACAAATCCCCGTGTGTTTAACAGCGGGTTCTCCGGAGGACCCGCTTCTAGCATATGGGCAAAATTTCAATAGGCTACATTTCGACTTTTGGAGCCAGGATCGACCCAAGAATGCTTCTTTCTAAGTGTTATGACTCTCATGTACATATATTGTATGGCCCACTGTCGCAGAGTTGTCCATATAAGGCACCAAACCGGTATGAGACATCCCCGTTTGTTTAACAGCGGGTCCTCCGGAGGACCCGCTTCTAGCATATGGGCACAATTTCAATAGGCTACATTTCGACTTTTGGAGCCAGGATCAACCCAAGAATGCATCTTTCTAAGTGTTATGACTCTCATGTATATATATTGTATGGCCCACTGTCGCATATTTGCCGATATAACGCTACAGATCGGGTATAACAAATCCCCGTGTGTTTAACAGCGGGTTCTCCGGAGGACCCGCTTCTAGCATATGGGCAAAATTTCAATAGGCTATATTTCGACTTTTGGAGCCAGGATCAACCCAATAATGCTTCTTTCTAAGTGTTATGACTCTCATGTACATATATTGTATGGCCCACTGTCGCAGAGTTGTCCATATAAGGCACCAAACCGGTATGAGAAATCCCCGTGTGTTTAACAGCGGGTTCTCCGGAGGACCCGCTTCTAGCATATGGGCAAAATTTCAATAGGCTATATTTCGACTTTTGGAGCCAGGATCAAACCAAGAATGCATCTTTCTAAGTGGTATGACTCTCATATACATATATTGTATGGCCCACTGTCGCATATTTGCCGATATAACGCTACAGATCGGGTATAACAAATCCCCGTGTGTTTAAAAGCTGGTCCTCCGGAGGACCCGCTTCTAGCATATGATGGGCACAATTTCAATAGGCTACATTTCGACTTTTGGAGCCAGGATCAACCCAAGAATGCTTCTTTCTAAGTGTTATGACTCTCATGTACATATATTGTATGGCCCACTGTCGCATATTTGCCGATATAACGCTACAGATCGGGTATAACAAATCCCCGTGTGTTTAACAGCGGGTCCTCCGGAGGACCCGCTTCTAGCATATGGCCAAAATTTCAATAGGCTATATTTCGACTTTTGGAGCCAGGATCAACCCAAGAATGTATCTTTCTAAGTGTTATGACTCTCATGTACATATATTGTATGGCCCACTGTCGCAGAGTTGTCGATATAAGGCACCAAACCGGTATAAGAAATCGCCGTGTGTTTAACAGCGGGTTCTCCGGAGGACCCGCTTCTAGCATATGGGCACAATTTCCATAAGCTACATTTCGACTTTTCGAGCCAGGATCAACTCAAGAATGCATCTTTCTAAGTGTTATGGCTCCCATGTACATATATTGTATAAGGTCGACTGTCGCATATTTGCCGATATAACGCTACAGATCGGGTATAACAAATCCCCGTGTGTTTAAAAGCTGGTCCTCCGGAGGACCCGCTTCTAGCATATGGGCACAATTTCCATAAGCTACATTTCGACTTTTCGAGCCAGGATCAACTCAAGAATGCATCTTTCTAAGTGTTATGGCTCCCATGTACATATATTGTATAAGGTCGACTGTCGCATATTTGCCGATATAACGCTACAGATCGGGTATAACAAATCCCCGTGTGTTTAAAAGCTGGTCCTCCGGAGGACCCGCTTCTAGCATATGGGCACAATTTCAATAGGCTACATTTCGACTTTTGGAGTCAAGATCAACCCAAGAAAGCATCTTTCTAAGTGTTATGACTCTCATGTACATATATTGTATGGCCCACTGTCGCAGAGTTGTCGATATAAGGCACCAAACCGGTATAAGAAATCGCCGTGTGTTTAACAGCGGGTCCTCCGGAGGACCCGCTTCTAGCATATGGGCACAATTTCAATAGGCTACATTTCGACTTTTGGAGCCAAGATCAACCCAAGAATGCATCTTTCTAAGTGTTATGACTCTCATGTACATATATTGTATGGCCCACTGTCGCATATTTGCCGATATAACGCTACAGATCGGGTATAACAAATCCCCGTGTGTTTAAAAGCTGGTCCTCCGGAGGACCCGCTTCTAGCATATGGGCACAATTTCAATAGGCTACATTTCGACTTTTGGAGCCAGGATCAACCCAAGAATGCTTCTTTCTAAGTGTTATGACTCTCATGTACATATATTGTATGGCCCACTGTCGCAGAGTTGTCCATACAAGGCACCAAACCGGTATGAGAAATCCCCGTGTGTTTAACAGCGGGTCCTCCGGAGGACCCGCTTCTAGCATATGGGCACAATTTCAATAGGCTCTATTTCAACTTTTGGAGCCATGATCAACCCAAGAATGCATCGTTCTAAGTGTCATGACTCCCATATACATGTATTGTGTAACCCATTGTCGCAGAATTGGCGATATAAAGCAACAGGACGCGTATAAGTACTCCCCGTATGTTTAGAAGAGGGTCCTCCGGAGGACCCGCTTCTAGCATATGGGCAAAATTTCAATAGGCTATATTTCGTCTTCTGCAGCCAGGATCAACTCAAGAATGCATCTTTAGAAGTGTTATGACTCCCATTTACATATATTGTATGGCCCATTGTCGCAGAGTTGTCGATATAAGGCACCAAACCTGTATAAGAAATCACCGTATGTTTAGCAGCGAGTCCTCCGGAGGACCCACTTCTAGCATATGGGCAAAATTTCAATAGGCTCTATTTCAACTTTTGGAGCCATGATCAACTCAAATATGCATCTTTCTAAGTGTTCTGGTCCCGTATACATCTACTGTAGTGCCCTTTGTCGCATAATTGTCGATATAAGGCATGCAACAGCACCAGTATATATAAGGAATTCCCTAAGTTGAGCAGAGGGTCCCCCGGAGAATGACTGCGTTTTACATATGGGAACAATTTCATTTGGGTTAATCTCAACTTTTAGAAACGTGATCAACTCCAATATGCATCTTTCTAAGTGATCTTGTCTCCGTATGTCGATATAAGGCAACCCACCGGTATAAGAAATCCCCGTATGTTTAGCGGAGGACCCGCTGTGAGCATATGGGCAAAATTTCAATTGGCTATATTTCAACTTCTGGAGCCATGATCAACTCAAGTATGCATCTTTCTAAGTGTAATGACTCCCATATACATATATTGTAGAGCCCACTGTCGCAGAGTTGTCGATATAAGGCAACAGACCGGGTATAAGGAATCCCCGTATGTTTAGCAGAGGGTCCTCCGGAGGACCATGCAGCTGCAAGTCTATGGGCAAAATTTCAATTGGCTATATTTCAACTTTTGGAGCCATGATCAACTCAAGAATGCATCTTTAGAAGTGTTATGACTCCCATATACATATATTGTAGAGCCCACTGTTTAGAAAATAATATTCGAACAGCCAAGCCTGAATATAGTGTCTGACATTTGCAGAATGAGGTCCCCAAAGGGTGAATTTAGTGACGCAATCGGCGGGCTAGCATCATCAAATTCACCCTCTGGGGACCTCATTCTGTTTAAGCCTCAACCGCTATGGGAGATATAGCATCATATTGAAGTTCTCCAGTTAAAGTTGGTGATGTGCACGCATTGGGCACCTCAATTATGCATTTTATCTTCTGCAAATTAGGGGATATAGAAACTGAACAGATGGGAAAAAGTAAGAAAAATATCAATTTAAGACCCTATATACTTACCAGAAGACGAGGCATAAGCAGAATGAGTTCCATGGGTAGTATATTTGGTGATGCTAGCCTGCTGTGCAGGGTAGCATAACTAAATTCACCCTCTGGGGACCTCATTCTGCAAATGTCAGACACACTGAATTCAGGTTTGGGAACAATAATTTGTTTTGATTTGATATTAATGACACACACTGGCATGAGTGCTAGCTAAGCAGTTGTTTATACCTGTCAGCCTGATAACATCTCAATTGATGACTGTGTTATTAACTCTCTCTGTCTGTAGCTAATACAATTGACTGAATCTGCTGGTGGGAGAGGTGAGTTAGGAGATGAGATGGGGTGGAGGTGCTGTTGGTTGGGCGCAGGGTGGTGATCTGGGTCATGTGGGGGGGGGGGGGGGGGGGGGGGTGATGGAAAGGGAAATTTTCAATGATTTCATTAAAGATTTTCATAACTCTGCGGATGTTACAATGGTGTTAGTTTTTCTAATTTTTTAACATGTTTAAAGGCCCACTTAATTTTCAAGTCGCCAATTATTATTTTTATAGTGACTTGATATACGGTTTTAATAACAATCTATGCCATAAAATATGATTAAAATGCTATAATTCACCACTATTTGAAGATGCCCACAGATAAATAGAAGACTTCCCCCTCTGTCACCCATAATGCAGCATAATTAAAAGTTTTTCAATGGAAGGGGAAGAACTCTATCTTTAATATATAGAGTTATTTCCCCTGCATTGAAAATACTGATGTTTTAATTCTTGATGACAAAACGCGTTGGCAACTCAACAAAAACAACATATCCACAGTTTATTACACCAGATAAGTTGATAATGTAATATATATAATATGGCATATATTTTATATAATATAATTTGGGGTTCGAAAATTAAGTGGGCCTTTAAAAAACGAGAGGACGATCACGATCGGCAGATGTTAACCCATCCCTTGGTGAGAGTAAATTACTATGATCAGAATCATAACTGAGAGTTTTGATGTTGAATTATAGAGTATACTGTTACATGTACTATTATAGACAAATGTACAAATTATTGGAATTTATGGGTCACTCGCATTTATATAAGAGAATGCACTGGTACAGGATCTGTAATGCTGCACCACAACAGCCTTGGGTTAAATGTGAAAAGGTGACCTGGACATGGAATACTTGGGTTAAGAGAGTCCAATTTAAGTTAACAATGATAATGTATAAAATTCTACCAACAACAGCCATCATGATAAAACACCTCACTGCTGACCCATTAATATCAATTATATAACAGAGCTGTCAACAAATCACAGGCAGTGTTTATGTTGAAGGCTGGCACCTATATTAAACCAATGACATTTATAATGACCTCAGACCATCTGTAGAGTGATATACTCAGCTGTGCTATGCAGCACAGATGTTCTAG
Source organism: Siphonodentalium dalli (assembly GCA_032622095.1). Classification (NCBI taxonomy): domain Eukaryota; kingdom Metazoa; phylum Mollusca; class Scaphopoda; order Gadilida; family Siphonodentaliidae; genus Siphonodentalium; species Siphonodentalium dalli. Next base: position 146,458,264 of record CP136065.1, on the reverse strand, counting down.
TCTACTGTTAATGTCATGTGATGTTTATTGTTGAAACTTAAAAAAAAATTAGATACCATATCTTTCTTTATCTGCACATTGGCATAAGAGACATCAGAAAATAATATAGCCTTAGAAATAGCTAAGTAGTCCAAAGGCATGGGATTCAATTGGTGAATTGGGTTTAATGTCGCTCCAAACAAATTTACCAGAACATAACACAAGATTTTGGACCAATTTAAACGAAATTTGGTGTGGTGACTCGGGGTACTGGCAGAGTTATAATGGTGTTAGTTTTTCAAATTTTGCTAATTTAAAAAAAAACTGTTTTTTAAATTATTTAAAAAAATTAATATATATATATTTTTTTGTATTTATTTATATTTTATTTTCTGTTAAATTGAGCAAGGAATTCAATCAAAATTATTTTTTTAAGAGTGAATATGTTTTCGAAAAAGGGCCATAACTCAGTTAAAATAGTCGGCTCAAACCCATAATCGAACTCGATCTGTCTTTTGTGCTGAGAAATTGATATACAAAATTTGGTTCCGATCAGATAGAAAATATTTGAGTTATCGCACCATGCGTAAAGTGTCTATGGACAGACAGACGGACGGACTAATGATGAGTGGTCAATCCGGACATCGACACTATGTTTACCATACTATGGTATGGGCAAACATAAAAAATAAAAAATAAATTTATGTTAAATTAATCAAGGAGTTAAATCTGAATTATTTTTTTTCGGAGTTATGTCTCTGGCGCCACCCCTATTTGACCCCATTTGAACAAATCTGAACCACAGTCATTCAAGGACCCTCCATACCAAATTTAAGCTAAAACGGCCCAATGGTTCTAGACAAGAAGTTGTTATAAGAATTACCATAGAGGAATATAGTTATGGCCCTGGTTTTGCAACTAATTGACCTGGTGACCTCATTTGAACAAATCTGAATGTGAGTCACCTAGGGAACATCCACATCAAATATGAACCCATTCGGTATAATAGTTCTGGAGAAGAAGACGATTCTTGACGGACAGACGGATGGATGGACGGACGAGGAGTGATGACTATAGCTCCACCAGAGACTTTGTCTCAGGTGAGCTAAAAACTATGAGTAACATATTTTTGTTTGCAAAGAGATACGCTAATTGGTCAAATTATACCCAAAATGGCCGAGTCATTTGATGCAGGTCATTTTGAGATCAAATGTATGTAAATCAACGTTTTTGATAAAGGTACCATTTGACTCAAAAAGGTATCAAAAGACTTGACCATCTTGGGTACCATTTGACCAATTAGGATATAACTTTTTATGGTATCATTTGACTCGGGTATCATTTGGCTGTAAGCCATTCAAATAAGGTCAATTAGCTGCAGAAGAAGTGTATAAAGCCACTCGTGTTGAGATTATGTTACATCTTGCCAGCTGGCATTCAACTCAGAGGACGATTAAGCCTTAAGGGTGATAGGGCGCATATACAAAATGAAATTGTTCATTGAGGTTTTTGTTATTAGATTTTATTGAACTTTCAGTATTAAATGCACAGACAGGTTTTAGGTTACATTTAGAAATAAAAGTTACCAAATTATGAACATTTCCTCAAGAATATACCAAAATATATTATAATGATAGTATAAATGCGATACTATCAACAAAACACACTTTGTGTGAGCTGATCGTTTGTTTATATACAGCACATACAGGATGTGCGATAAGCAAAACACTGAACACCACAGCAATATTTTTGACAGATTGGTTCACGGTGACCCATTCAACACCAAAATTTTGAGTGGCAAGGATTAGCAGGGGCTATACCAGTAAGTTTTAAGCAACATGGTGGCAGTTTTAACCAAGTTCAAATAGTGGGGTCTACCTGATGTTGAATGTCTTGCTTATCGCACACTATTTGCATACTGTTTGTTTACATAACAAAGCATACAAACTACAATAACATGCTATCTACACATTATTTATGATTGGCATATGAACAAGATCTGTCTACATTTTAATATTCTTTCTGTTTATGGCAGTTTTAAAGGATGTGAATATTTTAACAGCAGTACCCAAGACCGTATCTTTAACAGATAATTAATTGAGACAAAATTGGAAGAGTTACCTCATAACCACTTAATATGCATAATATCATTTGCCTTAAAGTTATGTGAAATACTCCGGTTGGGTGATCAAATAGAAATTGAGAATAATCTTCCTCAAAGTAGTAATTTGTTACTAATATCATCAATCCAAATTGACGATACACATTGTCATTCTTATATATTAATTAAATGCAATGGCTCTCGATGGCGAAATCATTTGTGTTAGATTATCGCCGATATTTGCGTCCCGGATCGAGATGTAAATATTTACAATTGGGCGCAGTTCCGACGATGTTTTCTATGGAGTGGTATGGTTGATATCTTCGAAATTTTGGCGATGTTAGTAGATTGCTACATTCCCCATATTGACATTCTGCCTGAGTACTAACTTATAAATTCCACGCACCCGAACAAGTCCATAATATGTCTTTAATATCCAAAGATGTTCATCTGGCAGCAAATCACGAAGCAAGTAATTATTAGGGAAATGGGCAGCACAGGAGAACCTTGAATATACATGATTTCTGGTGATATTCAGATGAGGGATGTGGCCTGTAGGGTGTACCAATGAGTAATTTGAAAATTTTGAAATAGCTTCAATCTACAGGCTATCCTAATCATGATATTTTCCAAACAATTTTCCAACACATAGCCAACTCCAAACTATTGCTATAACCGATATACATTCTTCACTCATTTCTGCAATATATCTACTTCACAAAACTTTTCTGAAAACAAGCCGTTATTGGTGGTAATTGAACCTTCCAAGATCTTTCCATTTCAGAAAAGAGAAAACCCAAAACAGTTTAAAAAACATTTTGGAACACATTCATAAATAGCATATGAAAAAGAAAAAAACTAACTCAAATTGATCCATGGCTTAGAAAATTGTGGAACACCGATGCGTCAATTCAGGGATGCATGATATCAATAACAGCAATCTTAAGGATACGGGCAGCCTAGGCGATTGGTATAGTCAACTCCGCTAAAACGGCTATAAACAGAAAGAATATTATATCATATATTATTTGATATGCTTTCTGTGAGTTTAATATAATTTAATTAATGACTGTTAGGCAAAAAGTGTTGATTCTCAGGCATAGCCGCATCGGAAATATTTTTTTTTGCATTGGACCATTTTATTACAATTTGGATCTCATCGTAGTTGTAAACCACGCAACATGAAAATAGGAAACTGTACCATGGAAATTATTTATGTTTCAAATATCAAATAGGAGCTAAATACAACAGTGTATGTGTGGGTTTCCAACAAAAGACCGTTGGCAATGATAACTATCAGGTACATTGTCACCACAGGCTGTCCAAACCCCCTAGTTTATTGGTAAAATTTGTTGAACATTTCGATCTGCGGTCAGCAGGAAGTTTGATATTGAAAAAAAAAAAAATTGAGAATGCAAACATGGAATGCAACAAAAATTCAGTTTGACAATCAGTGTATATTGGCCATGTTTTTAAAAGTTTTATTGTCGATCATCCATTGCGGTACATATAGTCTAATTAGTCAGTGGAATAAGTGAACCAAGACTTTCTATGATAGTTTGGAAGATCACTTTATCTTTGTTTTGACTGTATTTACGCACCATATTTTTATATGAATCTGATATCTGGTGTTAAAAATGATTGTGCCGATATTAAAAATCATATCGATATTATATATCAGTCAAGGTAATCCCTATATGATATACGGGTAGTACAATGTCATAATTTATCAATCTTTTCTGGACTTGGGAAGGTATAATAACCCACGCTTATTATGCCAGTCTGTGGGCATAAAAAAATAAAACATAAAAATAAAACCCTCGCGCCCCCATTTATTTTCCAAAACAATTGCCTGAGAATCAAATATCTTTTTTCATTTGGTCTTATTGACACAAAATCCAATTATATAACACACATCTAACAAATTATTTATATAATATGCATAAAACCTCGTCAGTTGGAACCCAATGGAATCGAACCATGTAGCTTACAAGTATACTTGCAGCTAAACCAAGTGAGTCCCTGGGTACATAAGAGGTTACATGCTATGACTAAAATAATTTTGAAATTGAAGATTGTGGGTGAATTTCGTTTGATGTTTTAGTTATATTCTGTGCTATCATAATAAAAGGTCAGCAGACCAGTGTCCCCCGAAAAAGTGGCAAGTCAATGCCGCTTTGTTGAATAAATATAAAAAAAATTGTTGAAAAGGGTTAAAGGGGTACTGTACGCCATTTTCAATAAATTCCCGGTGATAACAACGATCTATTATCGATACTATATAGAAATATAAGTAATTTGAGTCGAAGATGTATTCTGTAAACGCTCAGGTTAATAGGCTATCTTAAAATTTAATAATTTAAAAGTTAATAATTTAATATAAATTGATTTTATGGCTCCAGCCATAAAATGGCGTCTCTTAAAATTCGAATTTCCGTGTACAAAACGTAATCAAATTATAATTGAGGGATACTGGATTAGGAAAACAATTGCACACACGATCGTTTGAAACATTATGCTTATACGGGGAGAAAACCCAAGCCACTCATTGACTAGTGACGGTACACTAACTTAAATGAGTATATGGGACTACTAAGCATATAATATAATGTTTATTTGATTCATTTGGTTGAAAACTTTACAAAATTTACTCGACAACGACAATTTGTATTTTTGCATTCCGGTAAATTTGCCATCCGTAACAATACTTCGTACTCAACAGACTTTCAAAAAATGGAAAAGTTGTTAACTTATTCTCCGACTCGGGGATTATAGAAACCAACAACAACATCTTGGGTACAGTACCCCTTTAATAACTCTGTAAAAAAAAAAAATTCCGTCATCTATATACATGTTGCACATCTCCAATATGTGGGTAACAATACACTGAAGTTTCAAATATCTACAATCAAAACTGTAGGAGGAGTTGATTACACCACGAAGGTACCCTCATACAGAAAATTATAAAAAATGTTGAAATTTTCTAAGTCAAAAAGGGTTAATAACTCCGTCAAAAAATATTTTTTCCGTCATCTTTATACATGTTGCACATCTTCAATATATGGGCAACAATATTCTGAAGTTACAAATCTCTAGGATGAAAACTGTAGGAGGAGTTGATAACACCATGAAGGTACCCTCATACAGAAAATTATAAAAAATGTTGAAATATTCTAAGTCGAAAAGGGTTAATAACTCCGTCAAAAAATAATTTTTCCGTCATCTGTATACATGTTGCACATCTTCGATATATGGGCAACAATATTCTGAAGTTTCAAATCTCTGGGATGAAATCTGTAGGAGGAGATGATTACACCATGAAGGTACTCAAAAGTGTGACGGACGGACCCCGTTTCTATAGTCCCCCAAAAATAAATTTTTCGGGGGACAATTAGCAGTTTAGTGTTCGACAGTAATGAACATGATGAAATCTTCAATGAAATTAGTTATAATACAAACAATATACCATTATTCATCCACTCGTTTTTATTTTTATTCGTCGTCATCTTGAGTACACAGCATCGTAACTCCCTTCAGTCAACCCGTCTCCATCTGCAATCTTGTCTTTTCTTTGCATTGCATTATACAACTGAAAATTGTGATAAAACATCGTCATGATCATTGAATGTGTCCATGTTACATTGGTTTGTTTGGTCACCATCGCCATTTTGACGACCTTGACATCACCTTATATGGCAAAATGTGTCTATATGTATTCATTAAAATTTGAGAGCTCCCATCTAGAGGTCATCCTGAACATGTTTGTAAATTTTCATAACAATAGCCCAATAAATTCGGGCAATAGGATGTGCCGATGGATTAAAATTCAAAATTCAAGATGGCTGCTGGAGGCTATGTTTTTTTACATATTTTGTAAAAAATTATGGCTCTCATCGCTTCGTGTGTGGCCCACTTGAGGTCACTGGCTGACCTGATATCAGTGTGAATACTTGTCAATAGCGGTCATTAATACGTTGAATAGTAGTTCTTAATTGTGAACAATGAGGATGTTGTAAACACACTAGACCATATATAATGGGTCTCGCCCAGCTATTTTACATAATCATTTCAATTCATTCGATATATAACAACTGTTACTTGATATATTCTTAAGATGGATAAGCGTGTAAATAGTGCAGTCAACTGCGTAATTAAGTGTCACGTGATATGTACTTTCGGTTTATATCAAAGTTTGTGTTTGGTAACACTTTCCTTATGTTTACTGGTCATTTATTCAATAAAACAACGTCATATTTGACACAATTTATTGAAGAAAAATAAGCACCTGATTATTATTTAGGTAATTGGCAATGCCGATGTTGAAACCGAAGTGCCGATTGTCATCCGACGGGCCATAAGCGGCCGATTCCGATTGTCATATCCGATCATCGGCTCATCACTACTTATAAGTAATGATATAGTGACTAGATACATGGTTGAATGAACACTAACTGAATGCAGATAATGTCTACAAAAGGATAATGACAATAAACATTCCTCATCTACTGCAAAAGTCTGGCAGAGACACTTGGTAGTATTGTATCCAGTATCTACTTGTTACAATGGGGGCACGTTGCTCCAAGTAATGCAGAACTAAGCTACTCGTCACATGACTTGAGCCTTTAAATAAGTTATCTACAATCTTAAGGAGGCGCCATTCGTGAATTAAAAAAACCCACTATATTCCAATCAATTTGAAGGGAAAAATTATTATGCATTATAAGCAATGTGTGATACAGTATTATAACAACTCACAATATACCCTCACAATATGAATTATATAAAAAAGTGGTTTAAAAAAGTCAAATGAATTTTTTTTCATGTAGGTCTATCGAGTTGTACTGGGAATATAAAAAAAAAACACATTGCATTATCTAGACCATGAACTCAATTAGGGTATGCGCTCAGTCTATCTGAAATCATAAATGTCTGCGAGTAAATAAATCAAATATTTTTCACAGTATATTTTAGTTTTTTGGCAGCCATTTTGCAGGACTATTTTTTTTCTCGGGTAAAGGACCAAAACAACATAAAACAAATATTATTCAACGCTTTCAATAATCTGGCAGACATAAATACTCAATATTGTTTCATCTTTTCAGACATTAAGTACCGCTAGCTTTATGTTGATTTATTCTAACAAAAATAGTTTTGCGAATGGCTGCCAAAAACTTAAATACAAAATGAAAAATGTTTGAAATATTTTCCCGCAGACCGTTATTACAATTTAAAAAAAAAAGTTGACATAATTCGAACATATCTCTCATATTGTGAGGGTAAACACATGTTATTATAATATTATAACATACATTGGTTATAAAGGATACTAATTTTTCTCTTCAGATTACTTCAAATTTCCATGTTAAGAAAATTCACTGTTGAGGCCAGTTCTTAACAATTTGGTGACATGAATTGAGCGCTATCTCCACACATACAGTGATCACTCAAGCATGCACATACTTGGTCGACAGCAGTGCCAAGATACGGAATATACATGTAGCATTTCCTGAAAATCAACCTCAGGATACTTCATACAGTGTTAGGGGAACTTACTTATTTTGGGGTGTTAATAACCAATTTGACCTCTTACCAAGTTGCACTCACCACTCTTTGCATTCCCTTGCTATGACCATGTCTTCAAAAAATTTCTTGTTCTCTTCCATCATAAATTGAAGCCTGCCTTAGTGGTGGCGTTTCCATGGGTGCCATCTTTTCGCACTTGTAGTCATCACCGGAACTCTGAAAGAGCATAAATTAAAATTTAAAATTAAAATCAGTTGAACCTGATCTTTATATGCAATTAACAAGAGACTGCACCGGTGGTGTTGGCATACCACCATGGTGGCAAATTCGAACTGACAAAGTATGGGTGAGATATCTGCTTGAACGGGAATAACCCCCTAACATTTTCAAATAAACACAGATAAATAACTGTAGAATGGAAAACATGAACAAAACGATTGAACACTCAACAGACTGCCATCATAATAGTGAACATCCATACCAAATTCCATTGATATCTGTCAACTGGTGCTATGGTGGTGGCGATACAGACAAAAAACCAACACTTCCAAATTTATAAATGATGACCAGAACAGAAAACTGAAAAAATATGATTGAACACTCAATTGATTGCCCTAAAAGTAGTGAACATCCATACCAAATTTCATTGAGATTCGTCAAACGGTGGTGAAGACATCTGCCCGGACAGAAGGAAAAAAAGAGGGATAGATATCCGGACGTTGTGAAGGATGGAATGAATCCAGTATACCCCACATTCTCTTTGAGAGTAACGGTATAATAAACATGAAGTACAATTTAAACAAGATGTTACACCACATCACGGCTGCTCGCTTACTACTATTGTGTAAACACAAAACCTGGGTCGAACAGGACCCAATTTTTAATGAAACAAAAGGGCGAATGCAAACTATACAATTGTTGCCCACATTTGAGTGAGACACCGGATTTGTTGCCCACTCAAAATATTTGGAATGTGTATATAAAGGGGTGCTTACATAAGCCCCCTCTGATAAACATATGGGCTAACTTTTAATTGGGTATTTTCTGAGCCATAATCAACTCATTTATGGATCTTTCAATGGATTATGGAATGTGACACAATGGCCGCCATGATTCTTGAGATACAGTGTAATATGCTGGGGGAACTTACTTATTTTGGGGTGTTTACATCCAAAGTTTACATTCACTGTCTGCATTCCCTTGCTATGAGCGGTGTATTCAATATTTATCATGCTCTCTTCAGTCATATATCGAAGGCTGCCTTAGTGGTGTCATCTTTTCATACTTGTAGTCATCAATGGAAATCTGAAATTTAATTTAAAATTAAAATCAGTTGAAACTTCTTTTGATATGCAATTAACAATAGTAACATGAAGTACAATTTAAACAAGAGGTTACACTGCGGCTGCTCGTGATTTGTTGCCTGCTCGAAAGCGGGTTTGTCACACAACAGCGTATAGACCAGTTAATGAACATGGAATTAATTTATTACTGTATTATTCAAGAGAATGATACAAAATGCTCCAAAAGTTGAAGCAGTCATTTTAAATATTCATTCATCATATTTCTCAGTGTTAAATTGATATAAAAAATTTGCGTTGGTGATTAATTGTGAATATACAGGTAGCATTGTCATTTTGACAAATTTTACATGCAACTTGGACGCACGCAACTGCTGTTCTTACATACAAATTATAGACAGTGACCAATGGAGGAACATTTACTTTTTTATCAATGATTTGAGGAAGTGTTCACAATAGTACTAGTTCCGATATTGTGTTTTCTGTAATAGCATGATCAGCCTGTCTGAAATTATCACTATTAAATATCAGTTGAATTTTACATGCCTGTTTTTGTTTTTTCTCATCTGTTTTTTTTCTTCCATCTAATAATAACCTAATATTTCTGGATTTTCTAATGTCTTTAATCGATCTTATGGCCTGTTTTCTTCTTAGAAATGACAGCTGCAGAACATCAACGATCCATTGCATTGTGTGAACATTGACTCACGATCATTGAAATCCCTTTGCCTTTCACTATCTCATAGTTTTATCACTTCAAAAAACATTCCTGGATAATACTTACATTCTCCTTTTGAGCCATAAATGTTGCAACCGTTATTAACCTCTTCACTGCCAATTGAAGTCATTGGCTGGGTCATTGACATTATGGATATTTTCCTGTGGAAAATAAGGAAGTTAGTAGTGATGTTTTGATAATCGGAATCAGCCAATAATAGCCCATCACATATTAAATCTTACCTATTAGTTGAACATCAGCTTTTACCGATTGGCCAAATTTTAATTTAATTTAATTAATAACAGTTTTTGACACAAAATCCAATTACATGTATATACATGTAACACACATATCTAGAAAATTATTTCTATAATATGCATAAAACCTCGTCAATTGGAACCCCATGGATTCGAACCATGTAGCTTACAAGGATACTTGCAGCTAAACCAAGTGAGTCCCTCGGTACATCAGAGGTTACATATTATGAATGAAATAATTTTTAAAATGAAGATTGTGGGTGAATTTCGATTGATGTTTTAGTTACCAAGTTATATTCAGAAAATTATATATATATATACCGGTACATATATATCCAAACACAAATATTGACTATTCACCATTAGGGACGTAGTAAGGCTATATACCATTAGGAACATTATATATATTATGACAGTGCTATCATAATTAGGAGTTTAGTGTTCGAGAGTAGTGAACATGATGTTTTTAATATGAACAATATACCATTATTCATCCACTTGTTTACATTTTTATTCGTCGTCATCTTGAGTACACAGCATCGTAACTCCCTTCAGCAACCCCTCTCCGTCTGCAATCTTGTCTTTGCTTTGCATTGCATTATATGGCTGAAAATCGTGAGAAAACATCATAATGATCATTGAACGAATCCATGTTAAGTTGGTTTGTTTACTCACCATCGCCATTTTAACCGACCTTGACATCACCTTATATGGCAAACTGTGCCTATTCATTCAAATTTGAGAGCTCCCATCTAGAGCTGATCCTGAACATGTTTGTAAGGCCAAAAAAATAGAAAGTGTTTTGGTTCTCGGGCAATTTTATTTTCAAATCAATGAGGGAGGGTTTTATTTTTTATTTTTTTTCTGCGCATAGTAAGCATGGACAAAGATACCTTCCTCTGTCTAGTAATAACCAGAAATGTAGAGGGAACTGTTATGCATATAAACTCATTTAGTCTTATATAAAAATTACATTGTACTACCAGTGTATGACTGGGATAACCTAGCATTATATAATGCCCCTGACATTAACTACTGTTATTGTTGTCTAAAAACTGATACCTCCCCATTCTAATATGTGATCCTGAATTTAGTCCTGTGCCTTTCAATTGTATAAAGTTACGATTAGTGTAAGTTGTTCACAATGACTAATTGTAAGAAGAGCATGAGGATCAGCTAATCATTTTCTTAATTGTAGTCATCTACTTCAAATCTACTTTTCAAATTAATTTTTTCGTAAGTTTTTTTTGTCATAACATCAGGCATTGCAATAAAAAGGCCTAATGCTGCCCTTTTTATTCAATGCGGCAGGGCCTGAGAACCAAAACCTTTTTTTTTTTGGCCTAAATTCAAAACAATACCCCAATAAATTCGGGCAGCAGGATGTGCTGATGGATTAAAATTCAAGATCCAAGATGGCTGTTGGAGGAGGCCATGTTTTTAAAAATATTTTGAAAAAAATTATGGCTTCCATCCAGAGGTCACCCCAAAGTTCCATATGAAATTTAGTGGTGATAGAATGAATGATGTGGCCTGTAGGGTATGCCAAAGGATTTAGTCATGGGAAGAATAAAATCCAAGATGGCTGCCAATGGCCATGTTTTTCACAGAAAATCATTCAAAATATATAACTCCCATCTAGAGGTGATCCTAAACATGCCTGTAAGTTTTTAAAACAGTCCTCCAAAAAATGTGGGCTGCAGGGTGTGCCGATATATTCAAATTTGAAATCAAAGATGGCTGCTGGTGGCCATGTTTTTCAACAACTTTCTGAAAAGATCAATGGCTCCCATTTAGAGGCCACCTCAAAGATCTATATGAAGTTCCAAAAGGATTGGATGAGATATGCGACTTGTAGACTGTGCTACAGGAAATTGTAGATGAATCATGGATGGACTCACAGATGACGGATGCCAACCCATGGCAATAGCTCAAACTTGACTTTGTCAAGTTGATCCAAAAATGTTTCAACTAGGTAGTCTATTCTGACCCATGAAAGTCTGTCTTCATTGCCTAGTGCCCTGCGAATCGGGTATTTTAATTTTTAACCAATAGATTCAAAATCACATCGAATCTTGAATCGAATTGTTAGATCGAGTATATCAACAGTGAAGAGGTAGAACAGTTCAGGAAACACTTAAATTGGTAACTGTAACAAACCAACAAAACAAAAAAATTAATAACTGAACGCAATGGATTGTATATTACCTAGCCATATTAATTTGTCTTCTGCAGAATATGCATGCATCTCATTGTCCTCATAAATACTGATGGATGGGATTCATTGAATGCGATGAGTGGTGGAATTGGGAGTAACTCTTTAAAATGTGCTTTCGAACTTTCGTAATCATCAAACTTCATCGATCTCCATGTTGCACTGAAATCTGCCATTTGAATTGTACATGTATCATGCTGAACTCCTTGACCTATGACAGTATATATGGGATGGAGACTTGTGAGGTTTGCCGAATGATTTTAGCTGTAATTCCCTTGTGACATTCAACTCCTGGAATCCCAGAGTCATGTTAATTTACATAACTCTTACTGAGATTATAATGAATTAAGTACTTGGCAGTCTATTTATAGATCATATGAGACAGTGTTATCTGAATATATTTACATACTAAGTGTGATTATCACTAAATCCAGCATTCTGATTGGTCGGCGCCCACGTGGCTAGTTTCAATTATTTCTCAGTGAACGCGCAACAGCTCATAACTGCAGCCTCATAATTACATCGACGCGTCATAGGTTTTGGAAAGACGAACGCGTAAACGGCGTAATGTTTTGGGCGCATTTGGACTCGCGCAGGATTGACTTAATAAATCATCAGGTTTCAATATAAAGAGAAATTGTTCCTGTTAACTTTTGCCAAGGGTGCTATGGGATATATTGGGCTGGTTTTGTCACGATAAACTTTTCGATTTAAATACATTTACAAAAGTGGCTTTTTCGCTAAATGTATATAAATATAAGGATTAACTGTCATGTGGACTGTTTTTATGGAGATGTAACCGTGAGGTAAGTGGTCATAACTTGTATGTAAAACCTTCGGGTTTTACACGAGTTATGACCACTTACCTCACGGTTACATCTCCATAAAAACAGTCCACATGACAGTTAATACACTGATCTCACTGGTAGTGGGGGTTGCATTCCACTTCATTAAGATCAGAATGTCCTGATAATTCACAAAAGTCGTCACTGCAACAAATGTATAAACTAAGCAATAGATGCAGCCATGGCACGGGGTAGGAACTGCTCCATGAGAAAAGTTCCTCTTGTAATTTTCGGTCCAGTTCACTATCGATCAGTGTCCAGTTCACTTGCGAGTTCTTTGTACTTGGTCCAAAACAGACGTCCTTTACATCGTGTACCAAACTACCGTATCGCAATAACCATTAGCGATTAAATTTTAAAAAAAGTGAGTCCAGTGTGAAGTTTTAGTTCAAACATACACATGTGCACACTTATTTGACCAAAAGTCTGTTGCATAGATGTTCGGGTAGTGAACGGATCTTATCAATGGTGAACTGGGACCCATCACTAGTGAACTGGAACATTTCTTAAAATGGATAAATTCTACTATTCCACATTTACTTAACAATTTCCAACTAGTATGTCTTGATAGTTGAGGTAGCTGGCAAGGTATATACAACAAATGAACTGCATATATATCTCTGTTGTGTAAAACTTGCGTTATTTACCATGGGAAAATCCCCAGTGACATTGACCAGATCGGATAAGAACTGGACCGAAGATCGGAAGAGGTATCAGCCTCGCGGAGCAGTTCCTACCCCGTGCATGGATCATTACAGTAATCCCACCACATATTAAAATGCTTCAGTCAATTCAAGCTAGACACATTCAACTTGTCCTTGATTGATTTGGGTTTAATACCACTTCCAGCAACTAAGGCTATATCACAACATTGCAAATGTTAGTGGTGGAGGCAATCTGCACACTTACGGCTAATCTGACAGTGATTTCAATGGCTGATAAACTCGTCGACCTTGAGCGGCAAACCACTGGCCATTGGCGTGTAACTGGCAACTCCACCAGATATAGATTTTAAGTTACAAAGTAGATCATGGAAACATGTACATTTAAACCCTCATCGCCGGTGCTGGAGGGCGAGACGGCCTTGAGTTGTACCTAACCGACTGAGTCACCGAGACCCTTCAACTTGTACTTGTTTACAAAGATGTAATTTTTTGGTGATGCGTTGCTCCCCAACTTCACCATTTCGCCTCAATTGGTTGAAAATAAAATTGTCTCAAGTGTCATTTCCACCTGAATCCCGAACGAGACCAACCAAGAAGTTTCAAATTCAGAGAAGTCACTGCTATCAGGGAGAAGTCATAATGTCTGAAATTAAATTTGCACCCTATCATCACCCTCTATATTAGAGTTTAGGCTAAAATAGTTATGGGATTACGTCCAAATGGCAGTCCGTCGTACTTTCGTGGAGGTCAGTACATGCAGTTCTTGAAATTAGAAAAAATGTCCCACGGCAAATTCAATGCTGTGGCATGTTAGATTCCAAATGTTGCCACGGCTTTTTCCCATGACATTGCTTATTGCCATGGCCAATTTCAAGGGCTGGAACAAGTAACACTGGTGGTCCTTGGAAAATTTGTGTGTAAAATATAGTGTATAACTTTTAAGTAACTATAATCAGGATATACAGATCAAAAGTCAAGACCTTCCCAATTAAGAGTATTTTGTGTCATAACTATACTAGTTGCATATTGATACATTTAAATCCCCCCCCCCCCCCCCACACTGTTAATATTCAACGATCCACCTACAATATATTAACATGTTACGATGGTCCCTCATATAAATGCATTCTGATCGACAAGCAAGCCATGTAATGCCACCTTTTATTAAATTCAGGGATAAAATGTACATGATTATTGCATAGAGTTACCTCCATCAAATGGAATGCATTATTACAAGTAGACATCCGGGTTCTGATGCGGTGGGCCTTGCGCATCAATGTGCATGCCATTGTTTATGATACAGCATACATCAGTCCTGAAATCTTTGGAATATAGTCATCTAGCAGTCATTGGTGACTATCACATTAACAAGCACTGTTACATCTCATATATATTTTGAAGACCTCTGTCTGTCTGTCTGTCTGTTTGTCATTAATACAAATCTACGATTCTCGACCGATCGGGACGAAACTTGGTACGTGTGTGCAGTTTGACCAGGCGGTGGTCATTGTCGTATTGGGAGCCCGTG
Source organism: Siphonodentalium dalli (assembly GCA_032622095.1). NCBI lineage: Eukaryota > Metazoa > Mollusca > Scaphopoda > Gadilida > Siphonodentaliidae > Siphonodentalium > Siphonodentalium dalli. The sequence continues at coordinate 146,443,132 of CP136065.1, read as the reverse complement.
CGATGCCCGTGCAGCGCATGCGCAGACGAGATCTCGGAAACGGGTGGAGCTATCGACTTGAAATTTGGTATGTGAATGTATCTTGCCCCGAATACAAATTTTATCGGGTCGCCAAGCCCGTGCGACGCCAGCTTCGCGCATGCGCAGACGAGATATTGGAAACGGGTGGAGCTATCGACTTGAAATTTGGTGTGTGAATGTATCTTGCCCCGGATACCAATTTTATCGGGTCGCCGAACCCGTGCGACGCAAGCTTCGCGCATGCGCAGACCAGATCTCGGAAACAGGTGGAGCTATCGACTTGAAATTTGCTATGTGAATGTATCTTGCCCCGGATACGAATTTTATCGGGTCGCCGACCCCGCTTCGCGCATGCGCAGACCAGATCTCGGAAACGGGTGGAGCTATCGACTTGAAATTTGGTTTTTGAATAGCCCGGACAACGTCGGGCTCATCGACTTGAAATTTGGTTTTTGAATAGCCCGGACAACGTCGGGCTCATCGAGCCCGTGCGATGCCAGCTTCGCGCATGCGCAGACCAGATCTCGGAAACGGGTGGAGCTATCGACTTGAAATTTGGTTTTTGAATAGCCCGGACAACGTCGGGCTGGGTAGAGCTATCGACTTGAAATTTGGTTTTTGAATAGTCCGGACAACGTCGGGCTCATCGGCTAGTCTCATATATATTTTGAAGACCTCTGTCTGTCTGTCTGTTTGTCATTAATACAAATCTACGATTCTCGACCGATCGGGACGAAACTTGGTACGTGTGTGCAGTTTGACCAGGCGGTGGTCGTTGTCGTATTGGCGAGCCCGTGCGACGCATGCGCAGACGAGATCTCAGAAACGGGTGGAGCTATCGACTTGAAATTTGGTATGTGAATGTATCTTGCCCCGAATACGAATTTTATCGGGTCGCCGAGCCCGTGCGACGCCAGCTTCGCGCATGTGCAGACGAGATATCGGAAACGGGTGGAGCTATCGACTTGAAATTTGGTGTGTGAATGTATCTTGCCCCGGATACGAATTTTATCGGGTCGCCGAGCCCGTGCGACGCAAGCTTCGCGCATGCGCAGACCAGATCTCGGAAACGGGTGGAGCTATCGACTTGAAATTTGCTATGTGAATGTATCTTGCCCCGGATACAAATTTTATCGGGTCGCCGACCCCGTGCGACGCCAGCTTCGCGCATGCGCAGACCAGATCTCGGAAACGGGTGGATCTATCGACTTGAAATTTGGTTTTTGAATAGCCCGGACAACGTCGGGCTCATCGACTTGAAATTTGGTTTTTGAATAGCCCGGACAACGTCGGGCTCATCGGCTAGTGTATATATATATGTAGAGTAGTTGAATAGTGTATATTCAGTTGTAATTATTCATTTTATAGTTGGTGTCAAGGTATGTGCTTACTGCTTAGATGATGCACATGTCATGTATTATACTAAGTGATATCTTATCTAGATTTTCGTTCAAACATAAAGTTGAGAATGACGTCAGTCACCAAACATTTGGCTGTGAACTTGGTTCCTTGTTTCATATTCGAAAATGTATAACAAATAATTAGAAATAATTAGAATGAGATTCGATGGTCAGCTATATATTTTCTCTGTCCAGTACTTGGACACCCGATTCGATTCGATTTGGTTTCCAAATTTCCGATTCGCAGGGCCCTATTTTACACATTAAACACCCATTGTTTTTTTTATATTTATGCACCAAAATCTTTTACAATGGACAAAAATGCGGAATTTTTGGAAAACAAGTTAAGACTAAGGGTTCATAGGGCCATAAGTTGATTTTCTTCAACATATTTATGTTAATTCCTTTACAATTTGTTCAATCTAGTAAATTGAAAAGGTTATAAGAAAAGCAGGGCATATGGATATCAATTTATGGAGTTACATGAACTGAAATATTGTATTTCATCACGCGAATATTTGAGGTGTCAGATGCAAATTTGGTTAACTCTATACAATGGAAAGCACAATTTGTTTGAGAATACTTTTTTCTTCTTAATCATAGATGCTTAAATTAATGTTTTGTGTTTTACCTAGTGAGGAAATTACATAAACAGTGAAAATGCACTTCTTTTTTCTCTAGTCTTTTAAATAATTGACCATAAAATATGGAATTTGGCCCATTCTGAGAAATTGAAGCTCCAAAATCAAGTAAACTCAAATATTTGAAGGCACACAACTCAAAATATATTCAACGGATCTGCGAATAGTTTTCTGTTCTGGAATCAGGAAAGTAAGGCCGACAAAATGGACATGACATTTGATGATGTTGTGAATTTGAATTTTTTTTTGTACATAACTGAAAATACATAAATTTAAGATTTGACCAAATTTTGGAGACTAGCACATATTAAGAGAATGGACTGGCACAGGATCTTTAATGCTAAACCTGCGATGAAAGGGTTAAATGAGACTTTGATAAGGTTATCGGACTTCGAGCAGTTTGAGAACTCAATACAGGCCTCAGCTCACAAGGCGACTCGGGCGAGATTGTCGCCTTACTGTCGCCCTATCGTCGCTTTAAGGCGAAATCGAAGTCGCCTTCAATTTTAGGGGGAATTTTTTTTTCTTTTTCTTAATTTTGTTTCTAGTTTTTTCCCAGACATGTCCGTATATAGATGAATTGTGGCGGCCATCCCAAAAAGAAACAGACGATGCAGAGACAAAGACCCAAGTGTTTAAAATAAAAAATAACCTATTGTTTTGTGTTGTTATTCAGTCGCCTTTGTTCCCTTTGCGGCAATGAATGTTAATCACGAATGTTTTGACACACTGAAAACACGATGAGATGTTCGCATCTGTGTTGTTACTGACCATCGTGAGTGTCACAAATAAATGTTTTAATTAACTTAAAAGACCGCCGTCCCGCTTTTCAGATATAAAACAATTACGACATTATCAGAGTATCTACCAGGCGCTTCGGTAGTTCGTTTCGGTAACGCATCGCACTTTTTGAAGAGACCGCATCGCATTTTTTTAAGAGACCGCTTCCGTAAATAAATGTCAAGTTTATTGCTTTAATCGGATTATACCAGTGATGTTGGCATTAATTAAGGGAGGCCATTAATTAATAAAAGCTTTAGCAATAAAACTAAAAGCTTTTGCAACTCCTTTGTTAGTTAGTCCTTATTGTTTATTTTAGCAGACACCCACATTACAGTCGTGACCAAATTAAACTTACAAAGTTACATGCATCATGATTCAGACTGTACAAACGTATCTTCCAAGCTGCAGTCTAGGAAATAATACTACTTCCATTTAGTTAAAAATTAACTACTACTGTAACTTTATAATTGTCTTTCTTAAATGATAGCTACACAAAACATTTCCAAAAATTTAAAATGTATAATAACAATTAATTAAGATAATTTCAGATAAAGTCAAAAAACAAAAATTATTTCTTATTTGATCTTTTTAAATTTTTTATTGATGTTATAAAATAAAGCGATATTTGAAAATTGTCAATTTTTGGTAGTCTCCTCACTTCTCCCTGAAGTCTCCCTAAATTTCCTGAAGTCTCCCTAAATTTCCTGGAGGGAGACTTCAAGTCTCCCTGTTCTGAACCCCTAGGCTGAGGCCTGACTCAATAAGTCCAAATATTTACAAATAATTCATGTGAAGACTAATTTTATCTGCTCAGATGAGAGATCTCTTTCTGAATACATATTTTTACAATTCAGAACATTTAAAATGAGTTTATGGAAACTGAGGGGTTTCTATACAGACAATATATTTAAGAACATCCAGTGGTCTAAGCAAGATATTTACTTTAATTGAGATATGAGCATATATTTACAGGCAGGTGAAAGAACACCATCATTCATTACCTTGTCACACACCCTACCTTAATGGGAGACTCTACCTAAAGCCAGCCATTTATGGGGCTATCTCCTACCAGGGACCAGCCTCACTTGATTTTCAGGGCGATGTGACTTCTCCCTGTAACAAAAATAGGGCGAAGTGGGCGTTCTCCAGGGCGAAGTGTGTTGGCAAATTTGAAATCGGCCCGCAAGTGCTGTAGTCACCTATATAATGAAAATAGGAGATATGTAATATTTAAATTAAAATGATGAAACAATGGTTCAAATGTGGAAACTTTATGTTCAAATCATCACTCTAATAACTATGAATAATGTCCAAACATAATTGTGAGAGAATGGTAGCATTTATATAATAATTTTGGTTCTCACTCATTAAAGGTCCCCAACATGGGTAGATATTAATATGTTGCAAAAATGAATTTGTTTTCAAAGTTATTCTGGCCTCTACATAATTTAACAAAGGGGTGATGATCTGATGTAAGGTGTAGAGTTGTAAGCTTCAGGTGTGATAATCTCAAAATCACAAGTCACCTGACGATGTATTCACTGGGTCGTCTCCGAATGTCAGTCGCTATTGTTTTGGAAGGTGTGAACGGAGGTGTGAATAATTGGTTACTTCTAACGAGTACCGCTGTTAGTGATTTGTGGTGATATGTTGGGCTAGTTTTTGTTATTCAGGTGAGCTTTATTAACGCTGACAATAACTCATAGTTATCACCGGTACGTAGTTAGTGTACATTGTATGTTAGTTCCGTGAGTGAATGATATAAGCATGTTTGTACCTTGAGTGAACAACCTGAACTCAAATCGACCTATATAAATGCATGCAAAGGCAATTTACTTCAACCCTCTGGCAGCAAGTGGAGCGAACAAGTCAGATTTCATTTGGCTTAATTAGTTCCTTGTTGTCAGAGCGTCGGTATGAGTGAGTTGCGCGGTCTGTAACCTTTATTGGAAGCAACCGCCCTCGTGCTGATGCCGGCGAGTGAGACGGTTTTGGATTAGGCTTAGTGCGACGGACAATGGAGCTAATCCCTGACTCCGCGTTAGCTGCAATACAGAGATCTCAAATTGCGGACATTGTTAGCTGGAATCTCCAGTCTAACAGGGGCTATTTGACTCTTTGTGTTGAATTCCGGACGGAGGATGCTGGTATCCAGAGATCTTCTACCCGGAGCAGGAACGCCAAGACCAGCCGTACAATGAAAGAGGAGCCTCCTAAGAAAAAGACGCCAGCTCGAAGGAGAAGGGACGCAGCCAGACGGGCGAAATGGAAGAAAAAGAAGGGGGTGACTGTTGATCTGCCGGTCACCCCTCCCCGTGTGGTTCAGCCATCCAGTGTCACAGCCGGTAGGCCGGAGTTGTCTGAGAGACGCCCAGACGACCCGGCCTGCATGGAAACAGGTGACATCAGACCAGCTAGCAGGGACTCCGTAGATCTGCCGGAGGTCCCTGCTGTCGGCACAGAGACGAGCGGAGACAGGGACGCGGATACCACCCCTGATGTTCCTGCCGCCAGTTTCGACGTGGAACTGGACAGCTTTACACCACGGACACCGGATTACCAGCACATCCCGGTGTCCTCCAGCTCCAACAACAACAACAACAGCGCAGACTCCACCCGCTCTATGGAAGAATCTGCCGCCGCTTGTGAAAGGGAAATGGAGTTCCTGAAAGGAACGCAAAAGAAACGTCAAGAAGAACAAAGGAGACAAACCGAAGAAATTGAACGACAAACCAAAGAAATTGAACGCCTCTTGGAGCTGACATCTCGTCCTCCTCCTCCATCTCCGCAGTCATCAACAAAGAAGCCTAATCCAAAAAAGAAGAGAAAGAAGAAAAAATAGGAAATATCACCAAATTGCTATCTTTTTTTCATTTCCCCCCCCCCCTCGTATTTCTAATAAAAGCAAAAACATGAGGGATTAAGGAAAGGGCCCTTCGGCCCTTTCGACAATCCCGGGGCTAGCTACCCCAAAACAACCCAATAAAAAAATTTAAAAAAAAAAAAAAAAACATTTACTTCAACCTCAGTGATATTCTCATAATCTTTCATAATAATGGCTAATGTTCAGGTTAATGTTTCATTTATCGAGAACAGAAAAGGAGGGAGGAATCTGCTGTTTGATTGTCACAAATATCGTATTAAAACTAGAAAGAGTGACAGTATCCACTGGACATGTTGCGTTAGATGGTGTCCAGGTACAGTCAACACCAAGGATGACATAGTGACAAGTGTAGGAAAGCCGCATAATCACGAAGCAGATCCCGACAAACTCAGCGCAGAACTCATAATGTCGAAAATGAAGCAGATTGTCAAGTCAGATTCTAGGACTGTGTACAACATATATTCAATTGGCATGTGGTGGAAAAGTTGCTCCAAGAAAGAGAAAATATAGAGCCATCGAGAACAGCATCGGCCACTATAAGCGAGTTCATAGAGGAGGAGAAATTGACAAAATGGAGTTTCTCGATGCAATGGGTCGTTTGTCTGGACATTAGACTAGAATTATATTATTGTATATAATTTCACATATAAAATGAGTAAGCTATGTAAATAATGGATATGAATAAAAACCTCAACTCAACGTCCAATTGTTCATTCGACCATTATCATAAACTTCCATTTGGGCAAAAGATTGGGCTGGGATAATGACCTGCGTCAATCCAGATCGAGAAGGTCATCCCACTAATTAATTTTCACACTTAAAGTTGACTGGCATTCGGAGACTAACCCGTATTCACAGCTGTCTGCAATCAACACTCAGGTGTGAAAATGCTCCCAAATCAGATTAATACAGATGTTAATAGTAACTATGGTGTTATCTACAACAGTGTCAATGGATAACTGGGTTCAATCAATGTTCAATGTTGGCAGTAAATTAGGGTGAATATTTTGCCGATTTTCGTTGGTCAACTTTCAGGGTGACTTAAACTTCGCCCGGCTGCAAAATTAGGGCGAAGTGAGCAAGAATAGGGAGACTTCTTCACCCACGTCGCCCTCTTGGCTGGTCCCTGTCTCCTACTATATTCAACTGAAAATATGCAAGAAAAGAATGAATTTGAGTCAGCGATGATTGTAATATACACTAATGTACTCCAGGAATGATGTAAAATGATATGATATTTATAACTAAAATGAGCAAAAAGGCAATTTACTCATTTTCATTATAATTATCATATTGTTTTACATTGTTTATAGAGTACATTAGTTTATTTTGCACTCATCGCTGACTGAAATTCATTCATTCGTTGCACATTTTCAGTTGAATATAGTAGGAGATGGCCCCATAAATGGCTGGATTTAGGTACAGTCTCCCTTTTTGTTAAAAATTCTTGAACTTACCAGTAAATCCAGTCTCAATAAACTTCAAATTGACTATTCAAATGGTATGCATATGATAGTCTGAAACAGATAGAAGGGAATATTATTATACATTACTTTAAAAATGTATTACATCAGTGTCAACACATTTCTTAGCAAGACTCAGTAGGAACAAATAAAAGTTAATGGCAGTAGTAAAATTTTGTTAACTTACTCTAAGATGAAGAAGCTCACATGACTTCCAAGAAATTACAAGTCAACGAGGCTATGATATAGATTGATTATGTCTGATTGTATGTTTACATGGTACCAGTATGTGTTTACACACACTGACTTAAAGCAAGACACAGTACTCAAAATTTGCCATGGAAATAAGCAATGCCATGGGAAATGCCATGGCAACATGTGGCATCTAACATGCAACAGCATTAAATTTGTCATGGGATATTTTTCCTAATTTTGAGGGCTGCAAGACATATAATACTATGATTGGGAACATTACATAACATATATAGATAGTGATTTGTGTGGGTATTATAACAACTTAATGACCTATTACTGACGTGCCATTGGATTGGTTTTGGTCATTGTAAACCAGAGGATTGTTTAATAAATAATGGACCTGTAATTTGTCTTACATACATGTATGTAGCATGATTTGAAAAGCATTTCAATAACCAGAAAATAACTAACAATACCATTTATGCGGGATAGCAATTGAAGCCGCTGCCTTGACAGTTGTAGTACAGTGTGAATCTTAAGCATCCTGCTATTTAGAGCTGGGACATCCACATTTGGTAAATTACATTAAGGAAAAGGTATTAACTAAGAAATATATTATCTGTGTTATTTATCAATGTTATAAATTCCTGGTTAGAACATTAAAAAGTAATCTCTATGAGCATAGCCAGTCAATGCTAAAGTAAAGATTCAAGTATCGGGACATCATGAACGTATTAGATTTATGAAGACACTGGCTTGCTTTAGTGTTCAGTGCTTCAATGTACATGAACAAATTCATTGGCCATCTATTGATTGAAACATTTGTCATAATGAGTTGTCCATTAATTATTAACCACCATTGACCAAACATCCCATATGGAGCTCTGTGTCAAGTGGTTAGTGCATCAGACTTGTCTTTGCCGTCAACACAGCTAGAGGAGTTTGCAGCCCGTCGGTGGCCTAATGTGAGTTTCACACAGCAGTGGCTTGGTCGAATTGATTGGCGTGCAATCATTGGATTGTACGCTCTTCAAATTTCATGCCAAGTTGTGACCCTTGATCAAGGACACTCATACTGTGACTGTTTTGCACCACCCATGTGTTATGAGCAGTGTCAGATCTTGTTAGTATGCTAGCCACATTGTGGCTGTACCTTCCACTGTCCCCGGGCAGCAGTAGATTGTTACTGAATGTTAAGGCTCATCAGGGTAATAATTGTCATTACCGTCTTAGAACAATTATTTATTAATTGGTTAAGCGCTATATAAAAACTCATTATTATATTATTATGTATTAGAGGGCAGAGACGAAGTTTAGGTCTGCTAATATGATAGAGATGTTAGTCTATTTAAAGGGCTGCTAAAAGAACCATAATAATGGGTTTAATGTTTAAACTTTTCCTGGAGAAAAAAAATCCAAAGCTGACATTATAAAGTAATAAACGGAGATTTCATATAAATTAGTACCTATTATTGTGTTTGTAAAAAAGCACACAAGTAACGGTACACTAACGTGACAGTGAGCAAGTTCTAACATAGATCATGCCATGAATCTCTACTCGGCTGTGCCCATGGTGATCATATTTCAACAGTTCAAAACATGGGAAATTTTTTATGTTCTAAAGGGGACCTTTAAAGAATTTATTTGATTGCCCAGGGAAAAATCCAAAGCAAAATTGGCTGAAACAAATCATCTAATGATGGAATCTAGATCTGAGACCTTCACCTACTGTGAAATATATTATTAAGGAGAACGAAGAAACTAAGAAATATATTACCTGTGTTATTAGTTTTACTAAGTTCTCTGTGACCTATCAGAACATCAAAAATTTCCCATGTTAATGATGTTTTGAACTGGTGTTCCATATGATCTCTACGGATAAACCCAGAGTCATATCAGTGAGATATCCCAGTCAGATTCTGGAAATCAAAATGATAAAAATACAGTGATTTTAAGCATTTACATATACCCGGTATAGTAATGAATAGCATTTTATTTTAGACAAATTTGGCAGTAATTTACAGTGAAAGTAAAATTCATTTTTATTTTTACCCTAACACTATACCACAATGCCATCAATTTGGTTGATCTAAATTAATTTATTCATTCCTCATACATTTCTTTCTGCCTTTTGCTTTGGGTCATGCATTTATAACAGGAGGAACCACAATTCACAATACCAATATATAGTGTCCATTGAAATATCATGGGAATGGCCTAACCACAAAACATTCACATAGGTGTATATGTGATATTTGCCAGACAAACTCTAAGCCGGGATTGCCCCAAAATTAACGGGACAATGTCGAACATACATGGGCAAATGTACATTGATGATAAAATTTTACAAAGCAAAGTTACAATATTTATATCATACATGTTTTCTGTTGCAATGGTCAACAGATGGCTTTTGCCATGTTATTTCAGATGGAATAGAAGTTATAGAACCCCAATTTAAAATTCATGTGTTCAGGATTGCTCCACTGGATATCCCCATGTCCATGTTTATGCCCTATTTTAACTTTAGAACTTATGTATACTATAGTCATCTCAATGATATGTACAGGTAATGCAATATTGTGGTTAATAGATGTCCAAATTACACTGCCTCACACTCTGACACAGGGTTGAGTCGGGGCGGGTTATTAAAACACAAAAAAAATATCAGTATAAAGGCTACCCCAAGATATGAGTTTAAAAATATACATAGACAGTCCTTCCAATGGTATCTGGAGAAGTCAACCCTAAACAAAGTAGTCAGACCCAAGAGAAATCGTCACACTATGTAGGTTAGCGTCATGCATGGCATTTGCATTAAACAAGTGTCATTCTCTGTGTCCAACAGTTTGCCACATTGTTTGGTGTCAAAGAGGATTACATCACTTTGTAGCTTTCTTGGTTTTTCACAAATAGGGGATTAAGAAACAGGAAATATTGTTACACCGATGTGTGCTTAATTAATATTAGGAAAAAAACTACCAACATAATTTTTTCCTGGCTTTGGACCGGCTCATCAACACAGCCAAACAACCTGAACACAGTGGAAGTTACATACGTGTGTGTCAATTTTGGCGAAAACTCCGAGCTGCTTTCCACATTCCTACTTCAAAGTCAGTTGTCATTCAATGCAACTTCAAAGTCCTGAAAAACAGACTGATAATTTTTAGTGAGCTTTCTTGGCACAGAGCAAACATTTTTTCCCTCCAGATATTATCTCCACATATTATCTTGACATCTCAACATATTACAAATACATCTCGAGATCTCGACTAAATCTCAAGATTTCGACATACGCATTTTGAGATCTCGACGTTATCGTGATCTCAACATATTACCGGTATGATGAAATCTCTAGTTATTTTCTCAAGATCTCGACATACACAACTCGAGGTATCGACAAACACATCTCGAGATAATATCTTGAGATACATCAATATATAAATGTGCTTAAAATACAGCATAGCCTAATGTTCCTATAACTACCGCTATATGGCACAAGAAATTATATCATTGGTCAGTACGACTCAGTATGCTATACAGTTCAGTGCGAATTTGACAATAACCTCACCATTACACTGTATACGCATATTCCTTATTCAGAAACAATCGGTATTGACCAAATAAATGGTGCGATGGGTTGGGCCATCCCAGTTTTGATTAGCGTTAGGTCAAGGTTAGGGTCCATAATTTACCATCCCACACCAGTCAGGGTTAGTATCCCGTCAAGTTCTGATTATGGTTAGGATTATACTAGTAGGCTCAGTGTTAAGGTTTAGGTTAATGTCCATGTCTGCTACTTTTCCATTCGGGTCATGCAGACTTATATTAGTCTAGAATCCCACCCAACTTGTCATGTCCCATCTCATCACGACGATGTCCAATCAATTGCCACCCCGTTACCGTCTCAGTCATGGGAAAAGGTTGAATATCCTGTCCATGCCAGTTATGTTTATGGTCAGGTCACTTTCCGCATTCCCACTTGCCTCATCGAGTCCTGAACTGTATCACCATGTTCCGGATAGGGTCAGGGTAAGGGACAAATGAAACACATTTCGATTTGAAAGTGGTTGTGTGATCTGGGAAATATCAAATTGTTGTATAAAAGTCCTTTATAGCTGGAATAGCCTACATTATCTTTTTTTAAATGTTCATTACATACTGAACCTGAATCTCCTTTCGCGAATGGTTCCTGACAACTCAATTGATCCAGTAGACAGGCCCAAGTTGTGACATCGAGATAATATGTCCACCTGTCGAGATAATATTTGGGGGGGGGGGGGGGGGGAGAGATATATTGACCATGTCACAAATGAACCACCATAGAGTACTAGACCTGAGATGGGAAAGAATCTATTTAAATAAATCTTCAGACAGTTCAATATTGAATCCATTGATCACAACATCTGCTTTGTCATCGGTGGAAAATATTTATGTAATGGATTAAATAAATTCTATTTTTTATAATTTGTCATGATTATATAATATACTAGCAGGGTTACCCGGCGTTGCCCAGGTTAATGTATGCTGTGGATATTTGATGGGAATAGAGAATGCTCTTGCTTAAAGTGTTATACGTTTTCTCATAAATTGTAAATTCAAATAGCATCACAAAACATGATTATTAGTCATGGAATATAAGTAGTGGCTCACCTTGTCAATTGTCATTCTGTTTATCGCGATTAATCCGTTCCACCAATGATGAAGTATTTATTTATTTACAACTGCGTATACATTAGACGTTATAATATTATACATGAACATCATAAACACATTAGTTCGATAAAAGATAATTGGGTTTTACATAATGAAATGTATCAATCAATCTAGTGGGTTGGACTAAGATCTCGAGGACACTTGGCTACCATATCTCCATGAAGATGCAGATGTTTCAAAGAAATTTCCAGGTGCTCCTCTGTTCATGGTGCTATATATTGGCTAAATATTCTCAGCTACATGTGCCAGGCACAGAGCGAGATTTTGAGTTGTTTATGTCAGTCGATGAGTCTGTTCTAAAAACCCTTGTCAGATGTCAGTATTGGTAGGATCCTGAAAAGTCTTGTGCTACTAATTGCATTTTTTCTTGTATATCAGAAGAAACTATATTTGACTGCACACTGTGACCACTATTTTTGAACAGGCCTTCCATATCTCTTGACAAATTGTAACTTTTTGTGGAAACTTTATTGAATGGAACAGACTAAATTTTTTTATTATATATTATATGCAATCCTCTGACGGTTCGAGGTCTCTCAGTTTGCACGAATATATGTATCTCTTCAATAGAATGATAAATATACGTTTAATGCTTCTTCTAGTTATCTCTTTTTGCTAGCTCATTGTGTGAATGCCTTGATTGCCATTCCCATATAAATATGACTGTTAAGAAGATATAATTGTTCAAGTGACTTATGTGGGTCACCATATGTCGGGATTGTGAAATGTAAACGCCCAACTACTTAAATGATATGGAGATGGCCTGGTGACTGTATATAACTTATATGTGGATATCGGCGAATAGCAATCTTATCAATGATAGTGCATATCCGCTCGCCATCTGTGACGCAAACGACACCAAATGTGATTCAATTCATGGTATATCATTAGAGAAAAACGTGTATGAATTTGGTGGAATTTGGTTTATTAAATCAATTGTTGATGCAACGCTGACTCGAACAATGCCATATTGCGAAGGTGATTATGTATTCGTTTGGTGGAAATCAGCGACAAAAATATTTCACCATATTTTTTTAATTTCCCCTCCCACAAACGTCATTTTAGAAAATTTTAACCCGCACCATTATCTTCCTTGTAAAAAGTTACCCCTCTTAGAACGCCTTGGTGCCATCTCAATTGTACCGCGTGAAGTTATATATAGAACGCACACAGACAGACAAAAAGACAGACAGCACGATTTTATTTCTTGTATCATTTGAGAAGAACGTGTCTGAATTTGATGGTAATTGGTACTAAAAATATTTTGTATCAGTTTTGGTGACCCTCCCGTCCCTATTTCGGACTCAACCTGCACACACTAAGACTCATTAGAGATTAGAGATGCATATATATGAAATTGGTGAAAATTGGCGAGTATACAAATTCGTATCAAATTTAAGGTCCCAATATCTCTCACCCATAGGGCACCAATTTGGTGTATCTAAACCACACGATAAGATCCTCATATCACGGAGAAGAATATGTATCAATCTGGTGGAAATCGGCACTAACCATATAGATATAATCTTTTGTGTCCCTCTCATCTCTATACAGCACTGACTCGAATGGCCCCACTTGTGACATCCTTAAACCACACGATTACACTCCTGATATCATGGAGATGATTGTTTTGAATCTAAAATCAAACAGTGCTTGATATTATTTTTTTACTTGTGATATCGACGTGAGTATACACATTCTTAAGTTCTACCGGTTATTTCCCATGACGGAAATCCTTCCACTTACGATTGAATCGTGGTCGTCTGAACGTTCACTAAATGATGTTTAGTTTTCGTATCTGCCATGATTTCTGTTAGAGAATAATTGTTTACATTCCAATGAACATTAAAATGAACTGAAAACACACTGCCAATGGGCGCCAGACTTTCATAAACACAATTTAGTGAATGTTCAGACAACCACGATACAATCGTAAGTGGAGAAATCGGGCCAGACGAGATCGTGGAAAGTCTGTTGACTCTGTTCACATGATTGCAATGTCGTCGTACATGATGATATCGTAGGTTGTTCATAAAGCATGTGATTGACTACCCTGCGATCTTTACAGCCACAAATTTTACATACATACAAGGAATTGGGCCTGACAAAATCGTGGATAGTGTTTGTTCACACGATTGCGATGTCGTCGTACATGTACATGATGATATTGTAGGTTATACATACACATGACCGCGATGTACCGCGATGTATACCGCGATTACATCGCAAGTGGAGATATCCCAGGATACGTCACAATTTCAAATCTAAAATCAAACAGTGCTTGATATTATTTTTTGACTTGCGATTTTGACGTGAGCATGCACAGTCTAACTACCGGTTACTTCCTGCGACTTCCGGTTACTTCCACTTACGAATTGTGGTCGTCTGAACGTTCACTTAAGTAATGGCCGGTGTTAATGCCGATCAAAAACCTGTGTACATTTTAAAACCCTGTGTACCCTTCAGCACATTTTTTGGTGAGAGTGACTCCTTCAGCCTTACTCAAGTTACTGGACTCTGATGGCGGAAGAGTTACGTCGTGGCCCAGAGTGGCCAGAGTTGGACCGAACAGTTAGCGGAGTGTCTACCCATTGCACAGGTTGTCCGTACAACATAAGAATCTATATTACATCTTATCAACTATTCCAGTTGAATTTAAGATGTGACAAACTTAGTGACCACTGCCTAAAATGATGGAAAAGGTCAGAAATAACAGAAATTAGAATTTAGATCGTATAACAACACTCGAAATTAGGAAAATATCCGACGGCAAATTTAATGCTTTGGCATGTTAGATTCCACACAATCATTTTGCCACGGTTATTTCACACGTCATTGCTTACAATATGTTATTGCCGTGACTAACTTTGAATTTCGACCACTAAAAATGGTTGGTTGTCAATGTCAGTCTAATTCTATTGAAAATCGGGTAAAATGAAAATAATTTTTCGAAATAATTGGAAAAATCTTACGAAGTTACGACTTACGACGTTAATTTCTTTTTGTGTGTCACCTCTGTCAGTCTGTGGCACTGAAAACTGAGCCATAGTTAACCTAAAAATGTCTGTCTTCCATCAGATACCGTAAAACCCTTAAGGAGCATGGCCTGCATGGAAAATATCTGTTAGAAATTGAATACAAATTCACAACAATTGATCCGCCATTCTGTGTTGTGTTTTAAAACATCACGTGACAACATTGACCTCCTTCGCCGACTTTTGGCAACACCCATAAACAACACGTGACACCCCCTAACTGATTTCTCATTGGTCAATATATCCCCTATACCGTAGAAGCGGGGGCTGATATAGACCCTACCGCAGTGGAATATCATCTGCATTGGAATCAGGCGCACAAGACAAAGCACATGTACAGGCGTTTAAGTCTCACATTAGACACAAGTTGTCACAGTTTTCTTATTTAATTCTCAATGTCTGAAAAAAAATAGCCAAAGATGAGCAATCGCTTGATTCTTGAGGTATATATATGATTCCAACGTTTACATTCTCAGATATTTCTAAAAGAGCTTTACTCAGTTTGAATCGCAAAACATTTGTGGTGTTACTTTCCAATATGTCTATATACGATGCTAGCTCATTTTTGGCTACGAGAAAAATTCCACCATATTTTACTTTAGCTAATTCTTTTCTATTTCGAAATTTCACATCATAACCGGGTACATATATATTACATCAGTGTCGTCAGTTTTTGTCTGAGATAACCCAATAATACTAAACTCATTTATAAAATAACAAAAGTCGGGACATTTCAGCTTGCTGACAAATCCCACAACATTAAAGGCACGGGCGGCGTTCGTTGCAGAAATATTCATATGTGTTCAAATCGCCATCAAAAGAAGGAATATTTAAAAATATATAGTTTTGTTCATATACAAACATAATAAGCGCGTAAATAGTATATTGTCACCAAGACGTACGATTGTGTACGTACACAGGAGCCTGCTAGTGTTACATAAGTTATGCTTCTGTTTACATAACATAGCGCAATTCTATTGGTTGATCACATAAAAATGATATAAACGCTCTTTATTATTTCCATATCAGGAAAACAGTAACAAATAACGCTCTTTATGATTACCATATCCGGATCTAAACAAAAGCCAGGTAACGTAACGTTTTTTGCTTTTGTTTACGTAACAAAGGAAAACAAATTGACAATAACATACTGTTTGTGCCATATTTTTGATTGGTATAAGAACAAGGTCTATATTTTACTATTATTTCTGTTTATGTCGGTTTTTGACGGAGGTGAATATTTTAACAGCATACCCACCGTCAACGCCGCCCGTATGTCAGTTGAGTGACAGCTAATATATGTAAATAGACACAGCTGCCGCGTTTGCACCAGTATACACGCGTTTTTCATATACTGGACTTCTTGTGACAGCTTATTGATGGACTCGTGCATTCTGCCACATTTAGCAGATATGAATTCAACTGAATTTTTAAGCTCTTTATAATTCACTTCCTATGTTGCTTCTTTGACATCCATAACCATGATCTTGTGTTCTTGAGTTGTACCTTTTCTATTATACGGACATCTTCTACTGAGCGAAGTCGATTGTCGATTGAATCAATTTGAATTACCATATTGTAGGCCATACGAGGCTAAAACTGATTAGTCACCAAACGAACCAGTTTTTAGTCTCTCCTTGGTTCCATTGCCCATAACAGTGGTAACATAACCAACAAAAATTGCTACCAAATAACACAAAATATCAACAGAATAAGCCTTGGTATTTTCTTGTGGGTGTATAATAACCATGACTGGTATAAATTTTACCGTTAGTAAGCATAGCATAATCCAAAATAAAAACATTATTTCCAATTTCCACAATGGACTCCCATCATGGCCATGTGCATGACAGCCGATGAATGTGATGTCATTAGGCAGTGACCTTCAGTGACCAGGTCAAAAGCCACTTTGAAAGATATCAGGCCATGTCATTCATCGTCAAAAGGTGTAAATTCGCCCTGGATTCCCTAGGTCTTAACCTGAAGACCCCTGGGCCCTGTTTCATGAAAGCAACTTATGACATAGTTGGGACTTAAGATGGTCATAAGTTCAAACTTCAGTCATAAGTGCGTTTCACGAACAAGGTCTTAACTTAAGATGGTCTTAACTTTAAGACTGGTGTGAGGTGTCTTAAGATAATCTTAAAGTTAAGATCCACGTGATAAGTGGCATATCGATAACAAATATGGCGGCCTATGTTATTTTGCAATTACGGAGATATCTGTACATTGTCTGGGGTGGGCAACTCGTCGTCTGGTGTACAGGGTCGTGGCTACAGAGTGAGAGGGTGTGTTCGCCTCGAAATGTTCAACTACACCCACTTAAACAACACCAAATTCTCTTTGGGTTTAAACATTCCAACTGGTACCTCAAACTTTCCAAAACCAAAGTTTGGAGAGGGCAAACCCCCACAGTGTAACCATATGGTTAGTTTAGTAAAAACAATTCAGAGCACAGGCTTATCAGCAGGGACGTGGCGAATGGGGTTTGTGTGTTGTCTACCCCCCCCCCCCCCAACACACACACACTTTGGTCAAAATGTTTAGCAATTGGAAATTTCATGCCTGACAACATTAATCGTACACTATATATAGGTTTCAATTGTTTGAATTTCTAACTAGTAAAGGAATGTGTTGTTTTAGACAAACAGCAGCAACCGAAATGGCAATCAGTTGGAAAATCACCAACTGTAGGGGCATCAGGTTAGACATTTCGAACTGTTGGAAAATTTTAGATACCAATTGGAAAGTTTTAATCCAACGGGTGGGGTGGACATGGCATTTCGCGAACATGGAAGTTTGGCCCGGTTCAATTAAGGGGCGGGTGCAGTTGGAAATTGCATGATGTACCCCCCCCCCCCCACACAGAGACCAACTAGCCACCCCGAGCCTCATCGAATGTAGGATACAGTCAATTATCAGCTGTGTATGTGACCTATAGATAATATATATTATAAAATTACTCGCGAATTAAACATTTGATAAGAATTATGGCCTAGCTCAAAGCTCACAATCTCATCTATGTTATTCCATATGTGTGTGGGGAGATAGGGCAAAATGAGATCAATTAATGTATTGATTCTTTCCTCTTTCCAAATTTCCGTCGGCTGTTTACAAAGCAGATATGTCATATAGGAAAGGTAACACAAACGCTCTTTATCAAAATATGTTTTAGAAAAAGTGACAATTTTCTATAGAGAATATTATTGGTATTGAGTGTATGCCCACGCCCATGCATGTCGTGGTTTTCAAGGCTGTCCAAATTTTGTCATGTTTTTTTTGCAGGGGTGGGATGACCATTGTACAACATACTGTATATATGCTATACACACCCGTAACGATGACACCCCTTAAGCCCCGGTTCCATATCCCCGATTTTCCACCCCGAATGTTCCCGAATGACTCCCGAATCATAATTTTGCAAAAATCGTGGAGTAAGTTCGGGACGAGTCGGTACAGTGAATTTTTACCCCCGAACATGATCGGGGATATCGGTGCTATCGGGGTCGATTCGGGACGATTCTGGGCCCGCTCCCGACAGTTTTGAAATGTTCAAAACTATCGGGAACCAAGCCGAATCGCTCCCGATTTGTCAATCATCGGGAGAAATTCGGGAGCAATTCGGCACCTATTCGGGAGTAGTCGGCAGTATTCGGCAATATTCGGGTGGATATTCTGGAGTAGTCGGCAGTATTCGGTAGCTTATTCCCGAATTCGCCATGTGTGGCTGCCTTTATACTGAGATCCGGTGTATCTGCAAAATTCGGCATCGATTCGGGACGTTCGGCAGCAATTGAATACCAATTCGGTATTTATTCGGCATCAATTCGGTACCAGTTCGGCATTGATTCGGGGTATTCGGCAACAAGTCGGAAGTAATCTGGGCAATTCGGCAGCTACTCGCACGAAATTTCGGTATCAGTTCGGGATAATTCTTTATCATTCGGGAAGAAATTCGGAAGCATTCTGGAATACTCGGCAATGTTCGGGACGATTAAATTTTGTCATCAGTTCGGCGGCTTTTGGAATAAAACTCGTCCAGAATTCTCTCGAATGCTGCCGATTTGGTCTGGTCCCGAATTGGTGCCGAATATACTAATTCGGGACAGAAAATCGGGAATATGGAACCGGGGCATTAATGCGAGTGTGCTAATGAAAACGTAGTTATATATATATATATATATATTTATCTGACAATATAGCTATATTTCATCAAATACACGCGAAAACGCCTAGGCGGTTTCCGATCTTGTATCCTGGATGGCAACAAGGGTATCCTGAATGGCAACAGCTGGTGCACGTGCGTTTCGACAACTGGCTTGTTTTCAAAACAAAACGTCTAAATAACCAACTAAAAGTCGTAAAATAATATACTCGTGTGCTACGAATGTAAAATAATCAATAATTAGTTCAATAAAGTTGACAAAATGTGGAGACAGGGCCCAAAAAGCTCAAAATAACCACCCAAAAATGTTTGGAAATCGAAAAAGTAACGAAGTTTACACATTGTTTACAGCGCGCACGAATACGGACTATTTTGACAATTTCTATTTTAGCGAAGTACTTAGGGAATTCCCCGTAATTCAGTACGGGCTTGATCAAAAGCTACTGAACGTATTTTGTATTCGATAAAATACAGAAGGGAAAATCAAATTAATTTTATCTTATGTTAAGGATATAAAACAGAATACTTACGAAAAGTCCGTGATTTATTGCAATTCCTTTAAATGAAGTTTAATGGGTTATTTTAGTGTGAGTCAGAACTCGATTGTCGAAGTGTCGGAAAGTTCAAAATTCACCAAAACTCTGAATGGACAGTCATCTCCGACAATGCCTCTCGCCAACACTATCACTATCCAAGGAGATTGCACCATAAAATAATACAATTATCCTGTTAAAAGTGACAATTATGTCAAACATATGAACGAAAATATCGTCGCCTCTTCATTGAATCGGATTCCAGCCAAAGTGAAATTGAATACTAGTAGTGACGTGATTTTCTCAGAATTTGACTGATCACAACGTCGCGTGCTGAGAATTGTGTACGTTGTGTGTTGCGCGTAATAAAATAGTTCCTGTTTTAAATTGAGTTTTATTGCATTTTTATGGGACGAATTGTAAGATAAATTGGTTATCATCACCCTGTGTGTTTCCGAGATCCGTATTCAAGTCTCGCTGCCTTCTCTGGGCTGTCTATCGACTCGTCCTACGGACTCGTCGATAGACTGCCCAGAGAAGGCAGCTCGACTTGAATACGGATCTCAGAAACACACATGGTGGTGATAACCTATATATATCCATGGTATGACAACCGCATAAAACATCTGCATAAAAAAGTTACTCTAACAAATATTTTTCATTTCCCTTTGAATCGAAAAATGACATATGTGTGTCCTGATGACATCACCGATTTATTTTGATTATTGCTACACGTAGAGAGCGATGGTCGATAATACACGTGTTATGTCGGCTCACAGAAAAAAAATCGCCACCTGATCATTGCTCTCAGTGGATTAACTCGGCGTAAATGCATGGTCGCAGTCATGCATCGATCCATATAATTATATTGTCTTATTTCTGACACCGCCATTCACCAGTAAACGCAAAGCTTGTCATTTTAAGAGCCTGTGATGTACTCATGTTCGAATTTACATCGTGGAACCCACGCAAGTCTAAGATCCATATGCGAATATAAGGCCACTGACTATAGAGAGTAAGATACATGCTCTGATTCGCCCACCCCACCCAGCCGCTATCCAGCATCCCTGTCACACAATAATGTCAACTCGGACTCGGCTCTTTCTCGATAACCTCTCAATGCCGTACATACAGATTGCACAAGCCCACATTGTTTTGTTCCGGACTGTAGAAAATTGTCGATAACCAGTCTAAATGAGCGGGAACTTAACTTACTACTTAAGTATAGTCGGGGAGCCAATAAGGTCCACCTGCACCCCCCCCCCGATGATTACAAATAACCTTATTTGTATTGTTCCCTATGGTATCCAGATAAAGAATCCGGATTTCACCGAAAAATAAAGGTGGCCCTACTAGGTGCTAGAGCCATTTGAATCCAAGATGGTCGCCATTTCCTCTAATTCCGACCAGCTGTATTTAATCGTTGTAATAGATCGGTTATTAGCAAAAGACACAGACAAAATGTATGCCATTTTGTTGGTATGATGTCCTTCTTCAAAATGACGACAAATAATTTCGAAAAAAATTCAAAATGGCCGCCGAAAAATGACGTCATATGCACGAAAATAGGAAATTTAATTAATATTTCACCATATCTTCCATTTTTCTTCACATTAATCATTAGTAAATGGCAATGTTTTTGAGACAGTCATCAAGCGTGATATTATAGCGTCATTTTAAGACATTTGCCATTGACGAGGGTTCCGTAATAGATACAGAAAGAGGATTTGAAAAAGAGGGGTAAACTTTTCGATTTTTTTGCAAGACGATTTTGATAGTCATTTTATCGACAAACCACACAGGCTGTTAATAGAATGTCAACAACTATGTGCTTTATTTTATTGGACGGATGTTTTACTTCAATGGAAATGAAATTGGTGTAGAAAATTTCCAAAATGGCCACCGAAAATATGAAAAATGGTAAATATTCCCCCAGGGTGTCCTGCAATGGCTTACAAGTTGTGGTTGATATATAAAATTGGCTAATCTGTATTATATACATTGGATACTAACATGTCTGATGAACCATGGATCATTGTTACTATTGTCACCACTGACATCACCAGAAATATTGGATTTTTCTCTCACAAACTTGACATAAATATCGGCAAAAATTCACTTTTTTAAGTAAAATGCAACTATCATTGGTATCAAAGGTATTTATTGTTTTGGTCTATCTTAAATGTGTCACACTACGGTGTTTATAGACCAAATTGCTCAAGATGGCTTCCAAAATGGCAACCAAATTTGTAAAAAGTTAATTTTTTACATATATCCCGAACATTATTATCTGCGTTATCCGACAAGGTAGCAAACTGTGACTCACTTGGTTATTATACGTGTTAGTTAATTAACTGACAACTACGTTCTATTCTGTTTGTCCCAGTTCCGTATGGGGCATGACAAATTAATTTAAAAGTTGTAGTATGGAATTTTGCGGAGAACCTCTTTTGTGATTCTGGCCATATTATTGAAAGGAAATGGGCAGAACTTTTAGACGGAACTGAGATGAACCATAATATGTGGCTATTCTGGCCCATTGTGATAAAAAGTGATCAACTGGATATGGATGCCAAGATTGCAGCCAGGGAGTTACTGTATGATCATAGGTGATGTGAATAGGTATACAGGGAGTTACTGTATGGTCATGCATGATGTGAATAGGTATACAAGGAGTGTCCATGGTGGGATGTATAGGAATATAAGGAGTGGCTGTATGGGCATGTGTGAGGTGAATCGGTATGCATGTCGTGACTGTACGGTGTATTGTTGTGTGTGGCCGATGTGATCGTATGGACATTGCTGTGGTGTATAGATATAACGAGAGTAGCTACATGGTCATCTGTGTGTTGTTTATGTATATATGGAGTGACTGTAAGGTCGTGGTGGGATGTATATGTGTACCGTGTGTGGCTGTATTGTGACATGTGGGTGTATATGTATATTTGTGCTGTCTGTATGATCATGGATGGAGTGCGTAGATAGATAGGGAGTGATTTTATGGTTATGGGTAATGTGTATAGGTGCACATGGTATGCTTGTACGGTCAAGATTGAAGTTATATGCATACCTGTGGCTATATAGGGAGTGCCCTTTTGGTAACGGGTGGGTCGTATATTGATATATGTTGTGGATGTATTATCATCGGTGGTGTATAGGGTGTAGATGAATGATCATGGATGTCGTGTATGAGTATACAGTGAGTTGCTGAATTGGCATGTGCGAGGTGTATATGCAAGTATGAAACTTATGAGTGGTCGTGTGTGCGGGTATTGGTATATTTGGAAGGGCTCACCATTGGTGAGGTGTATATGTATATCTGGATTGACTCTATGGTCATGGGTATGGCGATTAGATATACATGTAGTGGCTGTATGGTCCATGGTGAGATGAATATGTATACAATGAGTGACTGTATGATCGTGAATGTAGTGAATATGTATACATAGAGTGACTATATGGTCAGGTGTAGGCGTATACATGGTGTTCATGCATGGTGACCCATGGCTGTATCGTCATTTGTGGCATGTACCGGTATAACCAAATATGGCTGTATGGTCAGGTGTACGTGTATAGAGTGGGTGACTATATTGTCATTTGTGTTGTGTTTATGTACATATGAGGTCATGGGTGGGTTGTACATGTGTCATTTGGGTGGCTATCGCTTTGCACAATAACTCAAGGATATGTTAATCGATAGAGAGGTCATGTCAAAGAGTTCTCCACCTTGATAGTGTTTGTGTACATGGGGGAACTTTAAACGTGAAAAGCGATAGCCACCCATTACCACACAGTCATTCCATATATACATAAACACCACAGACATAACAATATAGTGACCAACTGTATAAACGTACACCTGACCCATGACCATGGATGGCCATACAGCCATGAGTCACAATGCAGGCACACCGGGTATAATCCTAAACATGACCCATAACCATAGAGTCACTCCCTGTATACCCATTCACCTCACCATTGGCCATACGGTCATCCCATGTATACCTATTCTCCACACACACATGGTCAAATAGACATTCAATATATACACCAACACCACAACAATGACCATAGAGTCACCCCGGGTATACATATACACCTCACCAATGGTCATATAGCCACTCGCTTCATACACATACCCTCACCCATGGCACCTGGTATACTCCTTCATCTGACCTATGGCCATATAGTCACCCCGCGTGTACCTATTCAAAACATTCATACATGATCATGGTCAATCATTGTATATATATTCACCTCACCCTTGGCCATGTTACTCCCTGTATCCCTATTTGTCACACCATAGCAGAATAGCCACTCAAGATTTACTAATACTCCCCAGCCATGTCAGTATGTTCACTCCATGTATGCATATGCACATCATCCATGGCCATATAGCCGCTCGCTATATACACAGACCCCTCGCCCATGACCATATAGCAACACATGTGTATACCCGTATAACCTACACATGACCATACCACCACGAGTCACCAAGCAGGAACACCGGGTATACTCATACACCTGACACATGACAATTTAGTCACTCCCTGTATAGCAAATCATTACATTTATGATAATACAGTCACTCATTGTATACATACATGTACTCATCTCACCATTGACCATGCAATAACTCCCTGTACACCTATTCACCTCACCTATGATCATATAGTAACTCCCTGGCTACCATCTTGGTATCCACCCTGTATCCAGTTGATATGTTTTATCATAATGGACCAGAATAGCCACATATTATGGTTCATCTCAGTTCCGTTTCAAAGTTCTGCCCATTTCCTTTCAATAATATGGCAAGAATCACAAAAGAGGTTCTCCGCAAAATTCCATACTGCAACTTTAAAATGAATTTGTCATGCCCCATACGGAACTGGGACAAACATAATAGAACGTAGTTGTCAGTTAATTAACTAACACGTATAATAACCAAGTGAGTCACAATTTACTACCTTGTCGGATAACGCAGAGAATAATGTTCGGGATATATGTAAAAAATTAACTTTTTACAAATTTGGTTGCCATTTTGGAAGCCATCTTGAGCAATTTGGTCTATAAACACCGTAGTGTGACACATTTAAGATAGACCAAAACAATAAATACCTTTGATACCAATGATAGTTGCATTTTACTTAAAACAATTGTCCAACCCTGAAAAGTGAATTTTTGCCGAAATTTATGTCAAGTTTGTGAGAGAAAAATCCAATATTTCTGGTGATGTCAGTGGTGACAATAGAAACAATGATCCATGGTGCATCAGCCATGTTAGTATTCAATGTATATAATACAGATTAGCCAATGTTATATATCAACCACAACTTGTAAGCCATTGCAGGACACCCTGGGGCAATATTTACCATTTTTCATATTTTCGGCGGCCATTTTGGAAATTTTCTACACCAATTTCATTTCCATTGAAGTAAAACATCCGTCCAATAAAATAAAGCACATAGTTGTTGACATTCTATTAACAGCCTGTGTGGTTTGTCGATAAAATGACTATCAAAATCGTCTTGCAAAAAATCGAAAATTTTACCCCTCTTTTTCAAATCCTCTTTCTGTATCTATTACGGAACCCTCGTCAATGGCAAATGTCTTAAAATGACGCTATAATATCACGCTTGATGACTGTCTCAAAAACATTGCCATTTACTAATGATTAATGTGAAGAAAAATGGAAGATATGGTGAAATATTAATTAAATTTCCTATTTTCGTGCATATGACGTCATTTTTCGGCGGCCATTTTGATTTTTTTTCGAAATTATTTGCTGTCATTTTGAAGAAGGACATCATCCCAACAAAATGGCATACATTTTGTCTGTGTCTTTTGCTAACAACCGATCTATTACAAAGATTAAATATAGCTGGTCGGAATTAGAGGAAATGGCGACCATCTTGGATTCAAATGGCTCTAGCACCTAGTAGGGCCACCTTTATTTTTCGGTGAAATCCGGATTCTTTATCTGGATACCATAGGGAACAATAAAAATAAGGTTATTTGTAATCATCGGGGGGGGGGGGGGAGTGCAGGTGGACCTTATTGGCTCCCCGACTAGTAGGACTTAATCTTGTTTTGTGAAACGCGTTCTTGAAACGGAAAAGTTACATCATA
The DNA here is from genome assembly GCA_032622095.1 of Siphonodentalium dalli. NCBI lineage: Eukaryota > Metazoa > Mollusca > Scaphopoda > Gadilida > Siphonodentaliidae > Siphonodentalium > Siphonodentalium dalli. The sequence continues at coordinate 146,417,170 of CP136065.1, read as the reverse complement.
AGATCCACCTTAGATCTTAGATTAAGTCCATCTTAAGATAATCTTATGACATTGCTTCATGAAACAGGGCCCTGGTTTCACAAAACATGTGATGTCTTTCCTTGGATTGTTTTTGGGGATTCACAATTTCTGCGTTTCATAATAGGAAAACATGTGTTAACATTGATTTTTTTGGATTATGCCATACTTACCAGAATTAAATTTATACCAGTCATGTTTTTTACATATCTATAAGAAAATATCAAGGCTTATTGTGTTGATATTTTGTTTTATTTAGTAGTAATTTATGTTTGTTTAGATAAAACTTAATAGGCCAATGGGCCCCGTTAGGCGCTATTACTGATTTAATAGAGTCAGTAGTAGCGCCGTTGGGTTTACCATATTGTCGGTATGATCAAGTCTCTCCATTCTAACTTCATTAATTTCTAGTATATCCATTCTTTCTTGTATGTTTTGCATTAGTTAACAAATTTGCTCACTTTGATTGCGTATTTGTGCAGGACTAATCATCGGTGAGGGTTCTAACTTTGCACTTATGTCATCTGGTCAATACATTATTTCTGTTGACTGTTGTAATATATGTGCTGTAAAGGCATCGATTCTGCCATCATACGTGATCAGCTGTTAATGTTTACTACCAGTTGGGTATTTTCCGATTCGATATTGAGCTCTGGCACAGGCGATTATCTTCTGTAACATATGTAACTTATTTTGCATCGAAGCAGTGTCCTAGGAATAACTAAATATAATATTAATTAAATGTAACTAAACATTACATTATAAATATATAAATCCTTTTTATAATTTATGAAATACCAGTTGGGCAACTGCTGACTGACTGAAGGTTTCCACACCTTTCATGCTGGGTGACACTTTTGCAATCCATTAGTCCAGGAGATATTGGTAGACCTCTGCACCCCCCCACCCATGACTTAACTTCACCCCACTAATTTTCTTCCTTAAGGTCTCCTCTAATTTTTTTCACTTGTTAACAAGAAAAAAAAGTGGCCGCAGAGACTCCAGACAAGATGGCGTCCATCATGGCGGCCATTTTTTTATATGCACCAGGTCTCTTTGATCGCCGTTATAGTAAAGATGATGTCACATGCGGTCTTGTTTTCCGTTCGATTCGTTATGGTAATATACAACCCTTACAAATTAGCCAAAAATACGACACAAAAATGCAATATGGCCGCCGAAATGTGAAAAATTGCTATTTTTCGGACATTTCACCACCTTTCGTTTGTCTCTGTGGGAAAATATTGGCACCTTGACGCGATTTTATACATTTATCGTCTATAAGGGTCATTGGCGACCACACGGGGACCATAATATACATTTCTTGACGGATAGTTTTGTCCGATATCACGTTTTCCCAAATGCCGGTATAATCCGGTCAAAGCCAAAACGACGCTAATAACGCAATGTCTGTTTCGAATAAATGAGTGTTATTGATATTATTACTCCAGCCATGATTATATATGTGCAGGATATACTCGGGCTAGGATTCCTCTTATACCTGAGTTGAGGAATATTCACCCAAATCCAAGATGGCGGCCAAAATGTCCACCAGAAATAGAAAAATCGCCGAAAATCGCTGATTTTAACATCAGTGAATATTATTGTCACGACAACTCCACACCTGCTTACTATTGTGAGTTGGGAACACTTAGTTGAATAACTGTCCTTATATTGCATCCAAATAAAAGTCCCCCAAATCCAAAATGGCGCCCACAATGGCCGACAAATTTTGAAAAATCACCGAAATTCCCTCATGTTCACATCATTGGGCATTATTGCCGAGAAAACTCCACACATGCTGACAGTTAAGTTGTAAATACTGAGGTGAAGTAATTACCTTGCAGCTGATGAAGGAAATTGTTTTCCAAATCGAAGATGGCGGCCAAAATGGCGTCAGAACTTTGAAAACAAGCTTACATTCCTTTACTTTCTTACTATGGGCGTTATTGTTACGCGAATTCTACCCATATGGAACATTGATATGAAGTATTCATATGGAACATTGATATGAAGTATTCATTTGAGTTTGGCCAACTCTCACAATCAAGATGACTGCCAAACTGGCGGCCAGAAATTGAAAAGACGTCGAAATTGTCACATACTAATTTCAACTTTTTGTCATAATATCAATATGTATGCATTGGACGAAACGGTACATAAGCCATCTATTAGTTCCAACATAGGTCGTCGCCTTCTGGAAGGATGAAAACCCACAATAATCGCGATGTGGCATTTAGAAATCCATTCTCCACTAAGCGCCCATAATGGCCGTAACCGTATATGGGTGCGCCGAATAGTCATATTATGACTTCCAAGAATCAAAACAACAGTACCTGAGCTTATTCTGATTTGCCACGTTCAGCATTATCTGGATCAGCATCCGTCTCGTCACATTAATCTATCTCGCTCACTCCAACACAGTTTTCTACACTTCTTGGTAGAAGGGTCCCACTAATCGGAATGTTTCAAACAACACATATGCCAGTGTCAAGCTCACGTGTTTTGTCTCGAAAGCTGGGAATTCTTATCCTTATTCTTGGCGAGCTTCATTCGTGGTAGCTTATGGTATAATTCAGATGCTCCATATGGGATCTGAGCGTCATCTTGTGCGATAAACTACAAAGGTATGCGGTCGATGCGTATACTAGCTTTCAGAAGGATCTCTCTATCTGCGTATTTTTCAGATTTGGTTATCTAATTTGGATAACAAACTGTACATCTGGTGATCTTCCTATCCAGCCACTTCTCAATATATGGTTCACCAATTCACATATTCAATCAAGTACTGACGTAGCCGGACAACGTCTGTATATGGCTTCGAATGTTGAAAGCCTAACATTTGACGGATGCCATTCTGCTAAGGCGTAGAAGACCATAATGCATAATATACCCACACTTCTTGACCATGATCATAAGAACAGTCCTGGTGGCGTCCATCAATCGTCTCACCGTACATATCCAAGCAGATAATAACAATACATGCGGTGCTAGTTTGTGGGCATGTGTCATGATAGTGGAAATGAAATTGGACCATGACTGCACCGCCCCTTCTTTGGGTATGTTTTATATTCAGACATGATCTCATGTGGCTTTGCTTTCCTTGTATGCTAAGATTGTATCCTTCAATCCGCTTGGAAGCCGTTCTTAATCAACGAACCAGACGTGTACCATTGGCTACTACTATATAGGTCCCACCAGACATGGATGGATGTAGTCTTCAGGACGATGCATTTGATAGTTACCGATAATATGTCATACTCACGCTGGGTGGTGGTCGGTATGGTTCAAGAAAGTACAATGCCATCAACACAAGGGTGAAATGTTCAACGCGAAGAACATCTAGAGGAATGTTACTTTTATGAGATCTTGCATTCAGTTTAACCTACGTTGGGTACACCAAGTGATTTATTGGTAACATCACCATTTAAAACCATTGCCCTGCATGAGACATCTTAACTACTATATTCTAAAGTTATATAATATAAAGCTATATGATCATAAAGGTCACGTTCACCAACGTCCACATCCATTGCCATCGAGACTATAAATTGTTCTTTAAACACACAGTGAAATAAATGCACCACAGTTCCTGACATTTTCTTGAATAATACCGTCCACATACTGACACCAACCCTGAGAGATCATAACAACAATGCATACTTTCATTCCATAAAGACATTATCCTTTAGCCCATCCGACTGGCTAGGATAGTATTATCCAGACAAAATTATACGTCTGGTCATGTTGATTCAGAACGGCCTTGAAACGGATGTGGAAATACAATCTTACCACACCAAAAAGACCAACACGCATGACATTCTATATTGAAACATGCACCTGGTGTAGGGTTGTATACAGTGTCCCATTTCATTCCCACTGTCATGACGCATGTCCACAAACTAGCACCGCGAGTATTGTTCTTCTCTGCTGGGAGCTATCCGACGAGACGACTGCAGGACGTCACACAGTTTGCATATGATCATGCTCAAGAAGTGTGGGTAGTTGGTACATTATGGTCTTCTCCTTAGCAGATAGGCATCTGTCCAAGGGAATGAGACAGCTAGCTACCTCCGAAACACTGCCGAAGTTGTCCACGTATGCCAATACGTTCGCTAAGTTTGTGAGTTGAACCATCTATTGAGAAGTGACTAGTTAACTGGGAAGTTCGCCATGTATACATGTCATTATCCCCACGGGGTATGAGAAAGACATACATAGAGATGACCTTCTGTAAGCTTGTATACTTATCGACCATATGCCTTTCTAGTTCAAGATGACGAACAAATCCCATATTTAGCAAGCATCTAAAATCTTAAGCCAGACACCGGGAAATTAATTGTTTGAAACGTTATGATTAAAGGGACCCTTCTCACAGGAAGTGTTGAATACTTTGTCGGTGTGAGCGACCTAGATTTATCAGGCAAAAAAATGGAAACTGGTCCAGATCATTAAGGACGTGGCAAATCAGAATCTTTTACCAGGTAATTGTTCTAATGTGGCTATTCGGCGCACCTATGGTTACGGCCATTATCGGCGCGAAGTGTCAAATGGATTTCGAAATTACACATCGCTATATTAAGTGTGGGTTTTCGTACTTCCAGAAGGACCCGATCAATGTTATGCGTTTTGATACGTTTTAAGTTGAACTAATATATGGTTTGTGTATAGTTTCGTCCATACATATCGATACTATGACAAAAAGTTGAAATTTGTATGTGAATATATCGATTTCTTTTCAATTTCTGGCCTCCAGTTTACCTGCCATCTGGACCTTGAGTATCAATTGACAAACTCAAATGAATACTTCATACCAATATTCCACATCAACATGTGATGGTGGGTAGAATTCGCGAAACAATAACGCCCATCGTAAGAAAGTAAAGGAATGTAGGCGTGTTTTCAAATATCGGTCGCCATTTTGGCCGCCATCTTAGATTTGGAAAACCATTTCTTGCATGGGATGAAAGGTAATTACTTCACCTCAGTATTTCAACAACGAAGTCAAACATTCTATCAGCTTGATTGAGAGATCATTGATGACAAATCAGCATGACGAATAGTGAATTATTAAACACGACTTGCCTCTAATATCACACGGCGTAATCGATCAACGGATTCGGTGTGAGTGTGAGCACGGACGATTCGATGTGATGTCAACGAGGGTTCGAGCATTTTTGTTTGTTATTAAAATGTGGTAACTCACACAAAGAGGTTCACTGCTTAATAATAAACATGAACATGGTAACATTTGGGTCGTTTGCCCACTGCGGTGACCCTTATCACACAGGTATAGGCCGTCGAATGGGTGTACGTGTAGATGGCGCTGGGTATGTATATATCCTGTTCAATATAGTAGATACTGTCAATGAAAACAATCAGTCCTCTTAATAAAACCTTCGGTAGTTTCAACTAAATTGTCACAGTTTTGCATTGTCTAAGATATGTGCGAATAGGCGGATATCTTGGCAACTCGAGCGTTGTAATTTTCAGCTCACATCTCATTGGAATATCTGATATAATTAAGGAGAAGTGAGGCGAGTGTAAACACAAATGATGTGTTTTGATCGTCAACGAGGATTCGCTTCTCAGATATTACAACAAATATACCACGGATGCCCGATACTGTGGCCCGTTGGCGTCTCGTGAAGGGCGCTGCATGGAGCTGGCTGCGAATTTTTAACCGTTGACCATGACTCATTGTGTATGCGGAAGCAAAACACAACACCACCGATGAATATACGTGGAAAAGTATTATCAGTGCATTTTGGATTTGAGGAGAAAAATAGCACAGTATACTCGGCTAAGCTATATTGTATAAAACTGCGAGTTGACAAGATATCCACACTGATTTTTCGTTGACCTGATTAGTGAACAGGATATCTGCATGCCCGCGCGGTGCCATCTAAACCAATTCGACGGCCTATATATACATGTGTGAGAAAGGTCTCCGACTTGTATATCACGATGGAGCTCGAGTCGTTTCCGGACTGACTAGATCTGCCTCGAACTCCACCTTACTATCAGAGTTAGGTTGGCAACCTCTCCAACGTCGACGCGATGCATACAAGTTAAGTTTAATGCACAAAATTGTTAACGGAAAAGCCCCCTCATTCTTAACAGACCTGCTTCTACCTAAGGTTGGTGATACCAACCGATACTTTCTGCGAAACGCGAGTGATTTCGTAAACTACTTTTGCCTACTCCTTACATTCAAACAGTCATTCATTCCTAGTACTATAACAGTTTGGAATTCTTTGGAAAAGGATATTCAAAATAAATCATACGGTTATTTTAAGTCATCTGTTCTTCCCAATCAAAAGATACCCGCTTAAATTCTCATAGGTGATCGTTCAACAAACATTTTGCATTGCCGGCTGAGAAATTGTTGTAGCGATTTAAATCACGACAAAGTGAGCAATTTCATTGCCGATGACCGTTCCTGCGCCTGTGGATTCCCCAAGGAAGATACTGAACACTTCCTGATAAACTGTCCTTTGTACTCAACACAAAGAACTGAACTGATTTATACAATTAAATCATTTCAAATATATTCACACAAAGCTCTTTTGATTGGTGACATCACGCTCAATGACAACGATAATTTCGTTCTCCTTGATGCAACCTTAAAATTTATTAAATCGTCCGCCAGATTATCGTGATTAATCAATAAACTAAATGTTTTATATATGTATTTTTGTGTATATATGTATATCTATGTATACATAGTTATATGTATGTACTGATTGAATTCAGTCATCATAAAAACCATTAAGTATAACGTTCACGCACAAACCCCCTGTCGGCTATATACATGTAGCTAGCCACCTTAACACATGTACCCCACTATTATTACATATCTATCAACGAAATTCGCATGATCGCACGACGTTCCAGGCGTGTGATAATTCTCAGAATCGCACTAGTGCAATCTGTCGACGGAACTATTTCATTCAATGTTGTTAGACTGGCTCTCGCCGTTACTATGTTTACTTTTTCAACTTTTCAACGCAAGGACGACAACCCACTTGCCGAAATCGCAGCGCGCTGATTGGGTTATATTTTTGGAAAATCTGGGGAAACCCAATTAACACCTTTGCGCGGGTCAAGATGGGTCATGTTCACTCGCGGATAGACGGGCTCCCTGTCTGATGGTGCGTTAACCCTAAAATGCCGTTAAAACTCAATTAAATTCACATTTTCTGTACCTGAGATGTACGATTGTGAGTCAACTTACTATGATACGGAGATATGTAATAAAAATAGAACCTCATGAGTGTCTGGATTTTGACGAATTATCGCACTCGATTTGTTGGCGGAACGCGATACCTCTCGTGCGGGACTGCGTCCCGCACTCGAGGTATCGCTCCGCCAACAAATCTCGTGCGATAATTTCGTCAAAATCCAGACATTCATGCGGTTCTATCTATTTATCACCCCTTAACTATCCACATGACCAATATAGTTAACTTGGACCCCACACTTATCCCCACCACAATATTACTCACCAGTAATACTTAATAGTAGAGTTATTCATATTCGATTATTATTGTATACATGCACCCGTCATTCCAACCCTGTTCTGTTTAAAATACTGTTCATATTTGTTGTAATACTTATTCTGTATTGTAGGGAGCGGAAGCCCATCTAAGTTTTAAGAACTTGTCATCCAATCCCCTGGTATATGTATATCAATATACTATTAAAATATGTATAAACCCCCTTGGGCAAACGACCAAATTATTGTTAGCATTTACATGTTTATTATCAAGCGGATAACCTCTTTGCATGAGTTACCACATTTTAATAGCAAAATATTCACACACACAAAAAAAACCGCTCGAACCCTCGTTGGCATCACATTGAATCCTCCGCGATCACAACGAATCCTCGGATCGATTACGCCGTGTGAATGTGTTCTGTGTTTCCTATAATGAAAAGACTTGCTGCAAAGTGTCACAGTGGAGTTTTCCAAGCAAATATAAAGAATCATTGGCCTGACGTCAACAGCCTGATGGTTATTGACTATTAAAGTTAGCACCATTGGCTGCTCTGTCCGTTTCGCACTGCATTCATACGTTAGTTGTGACCACAAAGATTGAAGCCGCCATATCTAATTTTCAGACGACGCGTTTTTTTCCGATAAGTGAGAAGGGAATATAAAAAAACAATTGAAACTGAAGAAACTATGTGCGGGTTTTTGGGCAAGTTCAAATTTGGACTATTATATTTACTGCTTAATGTGTGTGATTCCTTTTTATTAAAAAAACATGGATTTTTAACTGGCTCAAAGTTGTCAAACATCATCAGATGCGAGAAAATGTGCACAAGACACACGGACTGTACATCAATCGGGTACAATGTTCGGACAAAAATGTGTCTTCTACTACAGACAAATGCATCTGCTGAGATGCCAGCACCAAAGGAATGGTGGGTGATGCGTGACGTGGGAAAGGTTGTATTCTATTTTACGAACCTAATATTATTCCGAACGTACAAGAAGGTTTGCCCCATTCGTAAGAAAACATACAAGCCGTGGTCCTGTAAACAGTAAAAGATGCGTGCATCACTTATATACACTGTAGAATGTAGCGTTTTATATTTGAACACAGGAACGTTTGTATACGCCACTGATATGAACGCGTTAGAAAAGTAAGTGTTTTAAAGGCAATGCGCGGGTCAAGGCAATATATCTAGTCCTGTACTGAACTCGTTTGGTTTAAAACATTTTGTAAAACACTTTATAAACGACACTGTTTGCTTTAAACATTTGGTAAACGTCAGGTGTTAGATTGTGGCATTTAATTTTAAAACAGTTTGTAAAACAGAAAATAGTGATGAATTTTTAACACGTTTGATCTCTAACGGATTTGATCTAAGACATGAACAAGTTAATCACTTCCCCCACAAACAATACACATTCCTAAACACGTTTACGGAATTTAACGTGTTAAAATATAATCACGATTTCGCGTTTAAATAGACCACTTAAGTGTTTGACTTTTCGGTAAAAAAAACGGTCAACACCTTATAACGCATATATACGAAACATCCATTATGTTTATGGTTATCCTATGAAACCGTGAATAGTGGTATTTTAAAATAATATACTTATGGTGGTAATCGTCATGTTCTTCAGATTAAACAACATATAGAGTAATGACGGATAATTAGCCCCTTATGTTTCGTTCACGCACAGCTAGCATAATTGCGTTGTAAATGTTCATGAAATGATTCATTCTTGGTGACTATCTATTGAACACTTGTATACGATTTACAGATACAGGGTATATGTCTTTGATTGTTTTATCATTATTAGAGGGATTATTGCATAATTGAGTTATTGCATCATTGACCCTTGACCGATATTGAGGGTTAATTGTAGACACATTTCAATTTTATGATAAAAAACTTTTAAAGGATTCACAAAGATCTCATTGTAAACTGTTGTATATTTATATTTATAATCACTTTGCCATTCCAATCCCAATTAAATACCAAATTACTTGCAAAATTACCATGTAAACAATTATGCTGCAAACTGTTTCGCTTATAAGTTTAGTGATTTTGCACTAACAACGACAATGTAATTGATATTGCATTGAGGCCATGGCTAATTAATTCCAAGTTTAGCGTCAATTGTCACATTTCCTTTTCTGGCAGACAATAATATTAATAAATTTGATTAATTAGTGGCACAGTGTACAGCTCTATTGTCTCAATATTGTGAACATCCAGATAGGAAGATTTAATCTTGGTTCCTGGACAGATGCTTCATTCACATAAAATGAATGCAAACAACATTGGTGTAAATATTTATGTTACGTTATAATTACATTGTAATATATAAGTAACTTTAGAAACATATTGAGAATAATGAATAATCACCACTTATCGCATTTAATTCTAAGAATTCTGGATGATGCTACAAATAAAACTTAAATAACCATGACCTGAACTTAATACTTAACCATACCAAATCATTGTGAAAATGAAGACACAGTAAGCATCTGAACATTAAACAAGTTTCCTCAAACGTCTCCAGCACTATGTATTTAGTCATTGTTATATAACAGTATTCATGATTTCTCCCATACTTGTATACTTCTACCCTTGCAACAGCAAAACGGTATAGACTGTATTTTCACTCAGGTACCGGGTCTGTTACCGTTCCAGATCATTCAGTTTGCAGCCGCATATGTACAGTATATCAGCACATTGATTGCTGCGGTAGTTCACATAAGTTCAGGTCCCATTAAAATAATTTGAGCACCCACTGTTTATATCGACCTTCCATATGAATTGTCCAACCTTAGGTGCGTCAGGTTGGACATTTCCAACAGTTGGAGAGCTTGAGGTACCAGTTGGAAAGATCGAATCCAATATGGTGTGGGTGAAAATGGATTTATCTGGTTCAAGGGGGCGAATGCAGTTGGAAATTCAAGGTCTACACCCCAACGAGACCCTCTAGTCACGTACCTGATGGGGACAATGACGCACATGTAGCAACAGGGGGGTTTGAGGGGTATCCCAAAAATTAAACTTGATCAACAATTTTCAACAGTTTAAATTTCATTCCTGACACATAAGTTGGACATTTCTGACAAAAATGGTTTGATCTGATTCTCATAGTTTCCTACTTTTTGGTCAAAATATCTGACTGGAATGGCCATCAGTTTGGAACTTTCCAAACTTATACTGGATCCTGTTGGGAATTTCTAAAATTTGGTGGCGAGTGCAAAAGTAACTGAATATCGAGAACATTGGAGTTTGGTCCTGTTTAATGGCGGCGGTGCGGTTGAAAGTTTCAGGGAGGTGAACACAGAGACGTGGCGACAGGGGGGGGGGGGGGGGGGGGTTGGGGGGGGGGGGGGAGTGACCCCCCCAACTTTGGTCAACATTTTCAACAGTTGGAAATTTCATACCTTCCAAAACGTTAGTTGGAAATTTCACACCAACAATAGGTTGAAAATGTTATTGTAGTTTGATTTTCAAACAATTTATTGGGGGGAATTAATTGTTTTTGGACCAATATTTGCATATTTTCCTATTTTTGGTCAAAATTTTGGACTGAAATGGTCATCAGTTGGAAATTTTCCAACCTTAGGGGGGGGGGGGGTGACAGGTTGGAAATTTCCAACACTTGGAAAGCTTGTGTCCTGCTGGTCCCTACCCGTGGGCAGTCAAAAACTGCTAGTTAATTTAATAAAACAATAGTGTCATACATTTGGTTAACATTGTCATTGTCATCAGTTGGAAATTTTCCAACCTAAGTGCGGGTGTCAGGTTTTAAATTTCCAACTCTATGAAGGCTTGAGGCTAGATTAGAAGCCAGGATTTTGCGATTTTCATGTTCAGATTTCAAAATTTTCGCACAACGGGCTGAACCACGGTCGGCCCGGTGTGTCATTTCCCATCCCCCGTGGCCAATACAAAACTGCTAATTAGTTTAACAACACAATATTTTACTACATTTGGCCAAACTTGTGGACTGAAATGGTCATCAATTGGAGAATTTACCAACCTGAGGCGGGGTATAAGGTTTGAAATTTCCAACACTAGGAAAGCTTCAGTTGAGGCCAGTCGAGATTCTAGGATTTGCGATTTTCTTGTATAGTTTTCCAAATTTGCTCACACCGGGCCGAAGAACCATGTATTTGTCTGGAGTTAGACCACTAGATGTTAGGATTTATGCAATTTTTCAGGTTAAAATATCTGAATGTTGTCATACCGGGAATATAGAACCATGGTTTATGAATATATAGGATATTAGGCATGAGTACTGAGGTGCAAGGGGGGGGGGGGGGGTGTGCAAATGGAATTATGCAAAACTTGTGTGTGTGTGGTGTGATTATGATTCAAAGGGGGGGGGGGTGCAGTTGGAAATTCCCCAAGGTGGACACCCTCCCCCCACAACGGAGACCCTCTAGCCACATCCCTGGGTGAACACCCCCATCGGAGACACTCTGGCCACTTCTCTACGGGGGGAGGGGCTCAATGGCTGTTCTTTGTTTCACGCAACCACCAGTAACACAAAACACCATTAACATTGAAAAGTCTCTTGCCATATACAAATTGTTGGACTTAAAATTGACAACAATATTATACCAGTAGTAGAATGCTATCACAGAATGGAATATGTGCAAATTGGTGCAGCTGTACCACCCCACACCCCACTATCGGCCCGAAGAAGTCACTGCTTGCGCACACATTGGATATTAAATGCGATTTAATATTTAATTCGATAGATCATCCACTGCCTGCATGGTTTAGTGGTGAATACAAGACACTGGTAACTGTGAATGACATGTAAATGTATGTGCGAACATGCATGTTCTCCATGTACAAACATACACACACATAATTTGATACGTATATATGGGCGTGGGTCTCCTCCATTGGTGATTACAATCTTCTTTCGACCTGAAGCCCTACACCATCCGCTTTGAAACAGACAGAAATTCCATTTTTCCAACCCAACATAAATTAGAGACACCAATCCATGCCATTACACCCCTGACAGTCATATATACTGGAAGTAGTGTGTAATCACAATTAGTGTTGATAATGTTTGGCAAAACTAATTTACCAGAAGTAAAACTCATAGGATCATTGTATTGTTATAAACTTCCACTTGTAATATAGCCATCGTTATTCCCTATAAGGACAATGGGAACATATTTGACAAAGTGGTACGAGTTAGTCAAGCAAATGACAATTCGTTGAACAAAGAAATTTCCGTTAACGGGAACAATTTTAGAGGATAAGCGGTCAACGTGGCATTATTTGCATGGATTGTGGCCTAAAATAGGATATTCCGTCGGATAATTTACATGAATCTGACTTAAAATCTATATATCTATATTTGCGAATGTATGTCTGTCCGCAATAGAAATTAACGGGGGACCAACGAGGTCAAGCGTGGTAGCTTTTTATGAGGAAGATAATGGTGCAGGTTAAAATTTGATAAACTGACGCTGTCTTGGTCAGGGACAGAACAATGGGAACGGGCAACAAAATATATGATATTTTTTTGTCGCTGATTTCCACCAAGCTTACCCAATACAAAATCATCTCCATAATATGAGTCTAATGGTGTGGTTTAAATATTCAAAAAAAAAGAAGAAGAGGTGTCGTTCGAGTCATGGATAGCAGAGAGGAGGGACACCAAAATTGATAACATATTTTAGCGCCGACTTTTCCCACTGACAGACGCGGCAATCTCAACATATTAAGACAGAATCCCTGCAGTACTAACCTGCGAGATCTAATAGACGCAAGTTACAGAATCGCAGGGCAATCACATAACACTTTTATGATTTTACTGCTTTCGCTGCGATGTATTGTTGTAGGAATTTTTCGAAAGTGCGCCAATTATCTATACCCCATTTTTCATATTGACCGTTAGAAGTCATTAAAAGTTGTCGCTTGATTTGAAACTCACCACCACTGGGCAACACAGTAATTTTACTTTAAGCCAATTAAGGTATGGCTATCAGCTGAAATATCAAGGGCAAATGTACCCTGTTATTCTTGCCAAATGATCAGAATCAGATTCAAAGAATGTGGGGTTATCTTAAAGGCACGGGCGGCGTTCGTTGCAGAACTATTCATATTTGTTCAAATCGCCGTCAACAGAAGACTTACGGTTGTATTCGTAAACAAGAGTCTGCTCGTGTTACAGAAGTTTAGCTGCTGTTTACATAACACAGCGCAATTCTATTGGTTAATCACACACAAATGATATAAACGCTCTTTATTTTTTCCATATAAGGAAAACAGTAACAAATAACGCTCTTTATGTTTACCATATCCGGATCAACAAAAGCCAGGAAATGTAACGTTTTTTGCTTTTGTTTACATAACAAAGGAAAAACAGTTGACAATAACATACTGTTTATGCCATATTTCTGATTGGTATAAGAACAAGGTATGTCTATATTTTACTATTCTTTCTGTTTATGGCGGTTTTTGACGCAGGTGCATATTTTAGCCGCATACCCACCGCCAACGCGGCCCGTAACTTTAATGAGTATATGATATATCGCTGCGAGATAGCAATCGGATTCGTCCATTCTTGTCAGAAGAACATATGATTGAGATATTAATGACATTGTGTCTCCAGAGTTGAAGTTACCATCCTGTAATGTCAGTCTATCTTATCGATACTAATAACACTGCAAACGTGTTCATACACATGCGAAGAAATGAACACGCACTGAGCCAGTGAATCCACTCATTCTGAGTTAAATATATTTGCGAATGTTTGTCTCCCTGTCCGTTATACTGATTTACTTTGAACCATCTGGCTGGTCTCCAAGTGGGTCTAACTGGGGTAACTTTACGAGGTAGGCAATGGTGCAGTTCAAATATTCCAAAATTGGCAATGAGGGAAAGAAGAGGGACACCATAATCTTTTTTTGTCGCTGGTGTCCACCATCATCGCCATGATACATGGACTATGTGGTTTAAAGATGCCAAAGTTTGGCCGAATAGCACCAAATGCTCGTCCGTGTCAGGGGTTGGTTTCGGGGTGGGGGGGGGGGAGGGGTAGAGGGTACCGAAATTGCAGACAAAAAATGCCGCCGAGTTTCACTAAACTTATATATTGGGATCTCCGTTATATGAGAAGTTCAGAGGTTTGGTTGGTGTAAACATATTTATTTTAAATAAAAAATTAACATAAACATATAACATAAATTCAAACAAAAAACAATATAATACTATACACACTGCGTAGGAACTGTTACATCGGAAGTCGTTCTATCGCCGGTTTGTGATGGTTCTTGGCCTATTTGTAATTGTTCCTTATGGTCGAAATTATACATTTTCGCGACTTTTTGACAGCTAAAACGCAATTTTTGAGCCATCTAGCTGATAATTCGATTAATTTTTCCATCCCCCCCCCCCCACAATCGGTGGCCGCAACGAGCGTAATAATAACGAAAATTTCATTGTGCGAGTCATAACAACGACGAAAACCGCGAATATTGATATTTGTTTGGTTCTCTCCAGATCGAGTCGGTTCTCTCCCCATTTAATCGCTTCTATATGGGTAATATTATGGCTAATATTTGGCAGGATACATGGTTCAAACTGACCATGTCGTGAAATTAACCAAAGATAAACACAACAACATATGTATTTATGTAGGAACTGTTACATCGGAAGTCATTATATCGCCGGATTTGTGATGGTTCTTCACTGATTTGTTACGGTTCCTTTGATTAAAATAATAATTTCGGGACAAAAATCACGCATAATTAGATATCTATAATGTGTTATATTTTCCTGAATGAACAGAGGCTGCATAAATGCCGTGTTATCGAAACCTGAACTCTAGATCACAATTAACATGGAATTAGCGAGTTAATGCTTAAATACGAACATGTTATCACTGAAATTCAAGCCACGTATAAACGCAATTCATTTGCTTTTGGTGGCGTATAAAATATGAAAACGCATTCCGAAGACGAACACTGAGTATAAAAGAGAGCTTTTATCTTGCTGTCTGTTTTTTTGCTAGATCACTATATGAATGCCCAGATTCTCGTTCCCATATAAATATGACAGTCGAGAAGATATAATTGTTCAAGGTTGTGAAATTTGAACATAAAAAACTCCTTAAAACGAATTATGGAGATAACTAAATATAACTGGTGTATATCGGCGTCTATCACATTTTATCAATGGTATAGTGTATCTCCAACCATGACCCAAACGGTACCAATTTGGCGTCTTAAAATCACCCGATTAAATTCCTCGCATGACTACTCTGTTGACAGCATTACGCACTATTAGATAGAGACTCCTGATGTTATGGAGATGGGGTTATTTATAAGTTTGGTGGTAATCGACGACTAAACAAATTCTTATCAAATTTAGTATCCTTCCCCCCATATCTCACCAAACAGCAAGTAGATTTCTTGTATCATGGAGAAGAATGTCTATCATTTTGGTGGAAATCAGTTTTGGTGCCCCTCCCCTTTTGTGCACCCCTGACTCGAATGGCGTCACATTTTAGATCTTTAAACCACACCCTTTGATTCCTCATATCATGGAGATGATTATGTATAAGTTTGGTGGAAATCAGTGACAAAATGTTTTGCTACCCCTCCGCATTTTCTGCCCTGACAACAACAGCGTCACTTCAGAAAAAATTATAACCCGAACCATTATCTTCCTCGTAAAAAGTTACCCCTGTTAGGCCCTTTGGTTCCATCTAGATGGTCCGCCGTGAATTGCTATAGAACACAGACAGACATACATTCGCAAATCTAGATACATATATGTGATACATGGACCATATGTGTGTCGGTAAAATAAATGTCGTGAAGTGACAGAGATTATTGTCTCAGAAGAAAGTGGTTTTTAACAGCAAGTAAATATAGAATGTTCGTTGTTAGATACATGTATGTGTGCAAAAAGTTGGAAAATGCTAATGGATTTCTGCCAAGTCTTTTAGAAACATTGCGAAGTTCGGAATGGCTGCGTTCTTTTGAAATGTGCATGCATATATACATCTAAGACAGAAGATTATTTCGTTCTGGACAATCGGATTTTCAAAGCAGAGGCGACAACATTACTCTTTTTAACCGTTCCATGACTAGAGCTTCCTGACATTTTGCGTAAACCCTGTGCCGATGCATTCTCTTATATGCTCGAGTCACCAATAGGGAGCCTCGCACATATACGAAAATGCATTGGCCTAACAATATTTACCTTGACCCTGTAAGCAATGCATTCTGTTATATATGCGAGGCTCACTATGGGATATTAGCATATATAAGAAAATGCACTGGCACATTATTTTTAATGCTGCACCAGCGCAATTCCCGTCATGAAAGGGTTAAGTCAGATAATCACCCAGTGATCGGCCATCAGTGGACTTTCGGTGCAGAACGTACTCAACAGGCTGTTGATGCATCGCATGTATGGATTGTGTCCGTATGCCCTATCACTCGGTATTTATCATATGCGCAATAGCATATATACCCCAGAAGTTTTGTGCGTGCGCTCTTATACCTTTCCCGGGTGATCAATCACATGTTGATTTTAGGTTGCATGGCCTTGAGACCAATTTGATTGTGTGAATACAACATGATGTGTTGGCACATCGATATATAGAGGATATCTACACTTTTTGGTCGGATATGGGAGTTATCTCATGTAGTGATGCCGAAAAACATTAATTTCGATGAGCGGCTCTGCCACGAGTGGGAATTTTTATTTTGTCATCACGAATGAACTAATTTTATAATTACCACATCCAACCAAAAGTATAGATGTACTGTTTATTATATGCTCTGCTCAGTTGGTCCGTGGCTCAATTCGAAAGAAGAGTAAAAAGTGCAAATGTGTATACCCAAGCACAACCTTAATGAGCATGTGCTTATAAACATGCATAGTTCCATTTTTCAGACAGATTGGTTGAGTGGTAACATCATATAGTATGTTTAACAAACAAATAATAATCACATATTACAATTTTGTTTAACCTGAACACTCAGGGACTTCAGCACAGTTTCCCATCAAGAACCGAATCACTTTTAATTTTAGCGCGGATGAATGCGAGTGAGATATCGATATCTCACTAGACGGATAACGGTTTTGGTCTGATGAACAAATAATACTATTTGATAGTTTAGCATTTGATAAACTGTAACATGTCACCTCATTATTTATTTTCTCCAGAAGGACAACACGAGCTGCATGAGCGATGAGATCCACATCCCGGCAACAGACAACTCTATCACGTGCATGAGTATGTTTATCCATATTGAGTCCGATAACTATTTAAAGATGGCGTATCTCTATCTTTTCCTTTTTTTGGGGTATTGATTCAGATGTATAAAATACGTTTTGAGTCAGATTTAATATAATCAATTATAACATGACCGTCGGTTCGTATTCACCAACTGGGTTTATTTTATAATACTGGTAGTTGATTTGGTAGCGGCTGAATGTACAAGTTACTTTCGCTAGCGTCTATGACACATACTGTTATGTCATCAATATGATCGATCAGTACATTTGATCACGGAAGACCATCGGCACATTTTTCAAAACACATTTATTGCCCATATTATATATAGAACATGGCAGTTATGTCTGGGACTCTGCATACCCCTGACAGCATACAAGGTACACTACGCAATTTGTTACGATGCAGTGTGAGTTGTATCTGGCCCAGATCATATGATAGCGCTATGCTGATCGGATGCCTTGACTGAATAACCCTATGCAACCATTACAGCGACAATGTATCATAGGCGACCACTTATAGCCTCGAGTATATACCTTGCCCGGTATAAACCACTTGGAATATGGATGATATATAAAAACCCAGTTGGTGAATGAGCCCAGGAGTTTTCCCCTATATGGAGTAATTGTTTTCCATTCACAAATACTATTTTAGAAACATGCGGTTGAATACATATATAATTAAAGACGTTTAAGTGGAATAAGTAATGCATCAGGTGGTGTGTGTCCTTTATTTGTACACAAACGTGTCTTCAAAAAAGAATGTCATGGAAACGTATGTTTTTGTAGGAAGTGGTTTAGCATGGACACTCAATTTTTCATTGACTAACTTCATTGCAGAAACGAATGAATGTCTGTCGAACCCTTGCCATAACGGCGGAACCTGCCTGGATGGAATCAATATATACCAATGTGCATGTGCACCGCGGTATAATGGGACAAACTGTGAAAATGGTAAGTCGGCAATATTTCGAAATAACTACATTATAACATAACCACAGAAGGCAATCGTGTCGCACTACTATGATTTTATCAACAGTTTTAGTACCGATGATTTCCCCCACACAGTTTCGGGTTCTCTAAACATTGGCCTAACTCCTCAATATATTTCAAATATTATAACAAGCATTTCAGAGAAAGACGGAAAGGCGGAAAGCTGTGTTACCCCATGCTAGTTTGATATAGGTGGCGCTTCGTATATATCGGTAGACCGTTGGCGATAATTTAATCATATTCATGTTGGATTGTATTCACAAAATTTCCAATTATGTTATCAGTTCTCTGGCATCACAGCTGGCCCCAGATAGCGACAGTTCCATATTCGTACATTGCATGGGACGTCACGTGGATATGGTAGTTACCTCTGGTTTGCTATATAGTTCCTGGATTGTCTAAACCATAGTTAATGTAGCTTCTGGTTCTCATTTGCTGTCTCTTTGGGTTTGTCCAAGCTATCAGCTTGTAAGGTCATAACTTAGATGTCATTCAGATGCCATATTTGACTGATTTTTGGCCACAGTGAGGACATGGTCACTCGTTTGTCAAATATGACGGAAACATGCCTGTATTTAGTCGAGTTCACACGGCATATTAGCTAACAATGAACCCATGTGGCCTTTCTGGCAAATTTCGTTTATTACACGAGCCAATAGAGAGGTCCGCAAACTCTTACAATCGATCTTCGGCAGATATTGGCACAGCTGTTCGAAACATGCACTGTTTAAATTTGGTCTGATTTAAACCCGACCAGGAGTGTTGATCAATAACTAGTGGGCACAACTTGATAACAGGGCATCTATTTTATATTTCAGCACTCAAAGTGGCAAGTGGGAAAACATTCATCTTCGGATTGTTCCTTAATCATGGGAAAAGCGCGATGTCCATTTTAATTGATGGTCCGTATTCCACCCCTAAATTAAGTGGTACTCTGTATACCAGGTGGAGGAGTGACACGCTCTATGCATTGTTTCGTTGTATACAACGCAAGAGATAATTAAGTTTATATCTTTCCTGTTTCTGTTACTGAATAATCACTTGTTACATATAATTGTGGATTGACTATTCCTGATTCCGTTCCTGTTACCCGAAATAGTCAACCCCCAAGTTTATGTATTTTCTTAAAATTGGCTCACATTATTCATAGTTTAGACACACTTATTACATATAGCGTAGTCCTGTGGAAATCAGTTCAGAATATGTGCGCGTGTAGCTGACGGACGCACCATGGTAACCAAGTGTCCACTTTATTTTTCAGCACCCGCACCAAAAACAGCAAGCGGGAAAAAGTTCATTCTCGGTTTCTTCCTGAATCATGCAACCACCTCGACAAACGACCTGTCTTACGACCTGATGATAGCGACAGAATCGCCGACAGGGGCGTATGTTACCATAACAACGCCATTGTATGACCCATCGTACATAAAAACAGCAAACATTGCAAAAGATCAAGCTGTCAGAATTATACTGGAAACCACACACAACTTGGCCGTCAGTGATGTAGGGATCGAATCGAAGGGGATCCTTGTTGAATCCACAGCAACTATATCAGTTTACGGTTTCACCAACGAAGACAGCACATCTGATGGATTCACTGTTGTTCCCACAGAGTCTCTCGGGATGGAGTATTATGCAACAACATGGGACTCTAGGTCAGACATTCTTGTGGTCTCGACTGCAGACGGGACGGATGTTGATATAACTTTTCCATCAGTCATGGGCGCAGGTACCGTTACCTATAACGCGGTGGTTTATGCTGCCGGGGATACGCTTTCGGTCACTCTGGACAAATTCCAAACATTCAACGTCTATGGTAGTGGACCTTTACTACTCACTGGGACTCACATTGTCGCTAATAAGCCAGTAAGTGTCCTCAGTGGAAGTCAGTGTGATAACGTAGGCAGTGGCGGATGTGACGTTCTGATCCAGCACATGCTTCCCGTGCAAGAATGGGGAACAGAGTATTTCACGATACAGATGCCGTCAAGTACTCAGGCTAACCAATATCAGATAGTGGCAGGCCAGCCCAACACCGACATATATGTCAATGGCGTTTACGACACTACTATCGCCTTAGCTGGAGGGAATGTCGTGAAAATCTTTTTGGTGACGGAATACAAGACCATCACGACATCGAAGCCAACAATGGTCACAATGTACAGCCAAGGAACGACATCCGCTGGAGGAGGTCCTCATATGGTCATACTCACATCGACAGCTTATTTCGCCACCACATTCTCCTACCTGACACCGAAAATGGGCACTCACGATTACACAAACTACATCGCCGTCGTCGTCAGAGATGCCGATCAGGGTGGGGTAAGATTGGACGGATCTGCTCTCGTGACAACGAAAATAGCACCAATAGAAGGTTCAGGGGGCATGGTTGTCATGGAAGCAGACCTCATATCTGGATCGCATCTGTTGAAGCACGATGATCTGTCCGTGAAATTTGGTGCCTATGCTTTTGGTGTATCTGATTACGTGTCATATGGGTTCTTCTTGACGTGATGATACATGTACATGCGTATATAGCTATGTCATCTTCACAACATTGTGCACACCAAGTATTTAGCTTCAGGGACCGTACTGTGGCGCATATGTCATCTACATATGTACAATTATGTTTCAAATATGTTATTATAGCCGCTCTTTTATATACTTCAGCTAACAGCTCCACGAAGTAAGATGACAGCTTGCGACATTCAGCATATATAGGCCTATCTTCTTGAGCTCTGAATATGTGTTTATCCTTGTCATTGTTATTAAATTGCGGTAGTCTTTTGTTATAATATAGTTATATAGTGCAAACATTTGGGTCCACTCTTATAATAACGGGACCCGCTAAAGAGAGTTATCTTCTGGCATTTTCCCCAGCAGATAACATATCTACCAACTAGGTTGTCGGTAAAGGAGAATGAGAAAACATGCTCAGTGCAATATAATTGTCGAATGATGTAGTTGGGAGCCCAAATATTATGTTTTCTTCTACATGTATATCAGATTTTATTCTTTTGGAGACAGGTTGATGTACCTATAGTGATCAATGCGACAATGCCGTGGACGTTTTCATTCTAATCATGCATGGTTAAAGATACTCAATCCGATTCGATGGTCCCCATATCAGCTTCCAACAAAAACACAATTTTTTGAAATGCCGCTTCAGTTATCAGTATCGATTAATTGCCCAAAAATAATTCTAACCACAGTCAACTATAGTATAAAATTTCACAAAACGTGTTATTTGTCAACATTTTGTTCAACGAAATTTGGCCGGATTGTCAAATATCTAACACACAAAGCCACTTGATTTTAGAGTTATCCATCCTCATCCGCAATTTTGTCCGAGACGGTCGGCTAGAAGAATATTTGCCAGGCCGCCAAAAATTACATATCTCGGGAAATAAAAAAATTCAAAAATCGATATCTGATCACTGAGCTTTGATTTTCCTCGTCGAATCATATGAGTCTTATCCCCGAAGCCTCATAAATAGTAATTTGGGAGCGTTAATTCGGATGATGCATCTTTAAAGCCCCGTGACGATTTGAAGCTTCACACTATGCTCTCTTTTGTTCTATCACGGTCAAGTTCCGGGGGTCAAAATATGTTGACAAATACTATGATACACGCCATATTTTCGAATGATCAGTAGGGGTAATTTTATAAATATAAAGTGTCAGTGGTTTCTGGCACCATTCATGTGGTAGGTATGGTATATTGAGACATGTCTGGGCCCTGTCTGTTTCACCTTAAAAATTCGCCTAAATATCACCGCTGTACCATGTACTTCACTGTAATTCCCTAAATAAAGCTAGTTTGTGTAAAATAAAGTGGAACAGTTTATAATGTGTGTATCCTTTTGCCATACAACTTATATTATTTGAAAACTGGTTATTGGGGGAGTGCGACCAATCTCACTTGTCAACATTTGGGGGCCATTATTTCACGGTGTGCTCAGGGCAATCCATATAACATTATACAAATCAAGTTCAACTTTCTGGTGTAGTTTTCTGTGTTTTATAGCTGACCAAATTAACATTTCGCAGGAGTAACTTTTGAAATTGTCAGAACATTAAATTTAAAGCATATCAATGACTTTGCAATTGATCAATTTATCTTGTCCAAGTTGTGTTCCACTTGACAACATATTGCTTATGTGATGTCACAGTCCAATAGACATTAAATGACTTTCTCTTTATATTGAATCAGGCCTGAAACCAATCAGTCTTTTTGGGAATATTAACTTAGTAGTCACATTACCTATTATGATGTAACATGATTATTGAAGAACCTTTGCATTCTAAAATAATTTATCATCTGCATTTTAACATATAATATTTGCAAGTTTGAATTGATGGTGGAACTTCCCTATTCGGGCATTACGTTAAACATGACGGCATTGGCTTTGTAATTTAACGCATAGTCTGGTCGTTGAGACTCGATTTTGAGGTGAACCTAGAACAAATTGTTTACAAGCTGTTTTCGGTGTCATTCGACGCGGAAAAGCATCAGGAACAACATATCCAAAATCCGCGCTGGGGAAACTTTGTTATCCACGATGGCGTCCAACATGGTTGTCTATACTACATGTACATCAGTTCTCGATATAAGTCATTATACGATATATAGTGGCATAAGAATTATGCCGTTATATCAGTTTGTGTTAAATTAGAATGCGGGAGCGAGTAGAGTGACACGGACATAAAATTATACAATCGTGGCCATGCAATGGCTGTCAAAATGGCCGCAACTCCAAACCATACCACGTAGAAAGCAACATATTGGGTAACTACATAAGAGTGAAATACGTATTGTCAATATACAAGTCGGTTGTTAAATATCTTTAAAGGTACACACATCATTAAAACAGATCAATCTGAAGGATCATCGGTCACTGCACAGCAAGTCAACCCCCCAATTATTTACGTGTTTAACGTTTGGGTGTTCTGCTTATCCAACATCCAACTGTTGGGCAAAACAAAAATAGCTCGTGCATGCAACACACGAACTAATGTTTCGCATCACAGTGCATGGTAGTTTCATTCGGCATGGTGATTAAATAATGAATGCAACGCCGAAATTTAAGTGCATACTCTAGAGGTATAAATACTAGTTATAATAAACGATACACGTATGTCGCAATGGTTATTATACTGTAAAGAAACACTCATATCTTCAATGGATTAGCACCGAATCTCACCAGGTCAAAGAGACTGTACATAGTACATTGTATGTAAGACTAATTTTCATTCTGCTACCAACCCGGTTTCTTAGTAGACAATTTTGTTAAAATTACTTCAGTGGCCACTTTACAACTAGAATAAGCTACAGCGCAATGCAGACTATTAGTTTTCAGTATATTTTTGTTTGAAAATATATTACCATTACCACCCACGTAATCGTGCTAAATATCAGGTGATCATCGTTTAAGATGTTATTCCAACGTTGAACATTCACCCAATATTGTTAGTTGTGGTTATGTGTGCAACAGACATGTGTAACATTATGGAAAATGGGTAAACGCGGTGATGCGGTTGAAGACAACTTAGTAAGTTTCGCGTAGATGTGGCCTTGGTGAATTCAACCAAATATGATTTCCAGGTATAAACACAGTCTCTGTCACAGATTATGTAGGCAATTTTGGTCAAGTTTTGAATTTATTGAAGACAGTCTATGGTACTCATTTGTGATTTAATAAATTTAGTTCATGGTAGACCATCACGCATTCTTGTGAAAAAAGCGGAATATTCGTGTTTTATCACTTGATCTGTATGGAGGGTTATTAGGGTCACAATCCTATCTTCACATTTTAATTGTAACTTAACATTTTAATTATTATATTTTAATTCTAACTTAACATTTTAATTGTAACTTAACATTTTAATTCTTATATTTTAATTGTAACTTAACATTTTAATTGTAACTTAACATTTTAATTCTTATATTTTAATTGTAACTTAACATTTTAATTCTAACTTAACATTTTAATTCTTATATTTTAATTCTAAGTTAACATTTTAATTCTTATATTTTAATTCTTATATTTTAATTCTAACTTAACATTTTAACTCTAACTTAATCTTTTAATTCTTACTTATTATTTTAATTCTAACTTAACATTTTAATTCTAACTTGATATTTTAATTATAACTTCATATTTTAATTCTTACTTAATATTTTTATTTTAATATTTTAAATCTACTACAAAAAGCTCTAATGTTGGAATTTAAATATTATATTTAAAAAGTTGAAATTGAAATGAGCATAAAACGGATCTCAGAATTGAAAGGCAAAAATTAAAACAAACATAAAATGGATTCTAGAAGTTGTAATTGTGAACCTGATAACGCGCTTGCACTTCTGTAACAATTATAACGAAAGGCGTCGCTGCGATCGAACGGCGGGACATGACAATCTGCGGGATGGGATGGAATATGGAATAGAATGACAATCGCGGAACAGAATTTCAAATTGCGTGGAACGGCCGATATCTCGAGGAATACATCACGTAGAGGGCTACTTTTGGTGTCTAACGAAAGGCCCACATTCGCACTATCCAGTTGCATTATTCGATCGACAACTGACCTAACATAAACTTGTCGAAATCAAGGCCGTAGAACAGCTGTAGAAATGTATTTTTACAGCGATAACGCTATGCCCCCACAAGCAAACTTGATATTAAAATGAAGTTTATCATCTATTGCACAACAAAAATCTATTACTTCGAGCGAAGCTGCGATTTATGCACACATAGAGACCGATTAACCCACCCATGCGAAGGTGCGACGAAACACAAAAAACTGCGCTCGACATCAATGTTTAGAATTTAGATTTCACGATGAATACGCTAGCAAACAACAAGTATTAGGCACCAAATGACGCAGTGGAATATTGACAATTTTATGTTAGGTCAGTTGTCGATCGAATAAGGCAACTTCCGCTGTCCGGTCAGTGGCAGGGTTAATATGTGTGGATAGTGCGAATTTGGGACTTTCGTTAGACACCAAAAGTAGCCCTCTACGTGCTGTATTCCTCGAGATATCGGCCGTTCCACGCAATTTGAAATTCTGTTCCGCGATTGTCATTCTATTCCATATTCCATCCCATCCCGCAGATTGTCATGTCCCGCCGTTCGATTGCAGCGACTCCTTTCGTTACAGAAGTGCAGGCGCGTTATGAGGGTCACAGTTACAACTTCAAGAATCCAGTTTATGTTTGTTTGAATTTTTGCCTTTCAATTCTGAGATCCGTTTTATGCTCATTTCAATTTCAACTTTTAAAATATAATATTTTAATTCCAACATTAGAGCTTTTTGTAAGTAGATTTAAAATATTAATATAAACTATTAAGTAAGAATTGAAATATAAAGTTAGAGTTAGAATTAAAATATAAGAATTTGCCTTATTCGATCGACAACTGACCTACATAAAATTGTCAATATTCCACTGCGTCATTTGGTGCCTAATACTTGTTGTTTGCTAGCGTATTCATCGAGAAATCTAAATTCTAAACATTGATGTCGAGCGCAGTTTTTTGTGTTTCGCCGCACCTTCGCATGGGTGGGTTAATCGGTCTCTATGTGTGCATAAATCGCAGCTTCGCTCGAAGTAATAGATTTTTGTTGTGCAATAGATGATAAACTTCATTTTAATATCAAGTTTGCTTGTGGGGGCATAGCGTTATCGCTGTAAAAATACATTTCTACAGCTGTTCTACGGCCTTGATTTCGACAAGTTTATGTTAGGTCAGTTGTCGATCGAATAATGCAACTGGATAGTGCGAATGTGGGCCTTTCGTTAGACACCAAAAGTAGCCCTCTACGTGATGTATTCCTCGAGATATCGGCCGTTCCACGCAATTTGAAATTCTGTTCCGCGATTGTCATTCTATTCCATATTCCATCCCATCCCGCAGATTGTCATGTCCCGCCGTTCGATCGCAGCGACGCCTTTCGTTATAATTGTTACAGAAGTGCAAGCGCGTTATCAGGTTCACAATTACAACTTCTAGAATCCATTTTATGTTTGTTTTAATTTTTGCCTTTCAATTCTGAGATCCGTTTTATGCTCATTTCAATTTCAACTTTTTAAATATAATATTTAAATTCCAACATTAGAGCTTTTTGTAGTAGATTTAAAATATTAAAATAAAAATATTAAGTAAGAATTAAAATATGAAGTTATAATTAAAATATCAAGTTAGAATTAAAATGTTAAGTTAGAATTAAAATAATAAGTAAGAATTAAAAGATTAAGTTAGAGTTAAAATGTTAAGTTAGAATTAAAATATAAGAATTAAAATATAAGAATTAAAATGTTAACTTAGAATTAAAATATAAGAATTAAAATGTTAAGTTAGAATTAAAATGTTAAGTAAGAATTAAAATATGAAGTTATAATTAAAATATCAAGTTAGAATTAAAATGTAAAGTTAGAATTAAAATATAAGAATTAAAATGCTAAGTTAGAATTAAAATATTAAGTAAGAATTAAAAGTTTAAGTTAGAGTTAAAATGTTAAGTAAGAATTAAAAGTTTAAGTTAGAGTTAAAATGTTAAGTTAGAATTAAAATATAAGAATTAACATGTTAAGTTAGAATTAAAATGTTAAGTTAGAATTAAAATATAAGAATTAAAATGTTAAGTTAGAATTAAAATATTAAGTAAGAATTAAAATATTAAGTTAGAGTAAAAATGTGAAGTTAGGATTGTGACCATAATAACCCTCCATAGATCTGAGGCAACTATAACTACTATTTTGAGAAACGTACAATAGGATCTACGCATTCTCCCCAATACAATATGAACA
Organism: Siphonodentalium dalli; assembly: GCA_032622095.1. Classification (NCBI taxonomy): domain Eukaryota; kingdom Metazoa; phylum Mollusca; class Scaphopoda; order Gadilida; family Siphonodentaliidae; genus Siphonodentalium; species Siphonodentalium dalli. Next base: position 146,389,584 of record CP136065.1, on the reverse strand, counting down.
TAATTCATACAGTTTTTAGCAATTAAATTTTTAAGGTTTTATACCGTAGATATACAAATAAATGGTGATCGGTCTCATTCGTGAGACTGCTCTGAATACATATATTTCTGCTTCTAGAGACAGGCCGCATAGTCAATACATCCCTACTAAATCCCGTTTAGCTGTTTAATTACACATATATCACACGATTCAAGATTAGCGGTACAGATAAAACTGCGTCATTTTTCCGTTTCTGGACACCCAAAAGTCCAGATTTAACCGTTCCACAAGACCCTGATTTCGCTTGCTCTCTCGTGAGATACATCAGAGAGAATTCGTACATCTCTAATCAAAAGTTTCTCTTACACTTGTAGTCATTCTTCCTCGCAATATTCGAGCGTTTGTTCACTCGTATAGGACTAGCTATTAATTTTTGCACTAAATGTAAATTTCATTCGATTTTGTCCATTTTGGTGGCCATTTTGGGAAAAATATTCTACATATATGGTTTACGACTAAGCAATGTTTGTGTATATTTCAATTTATTACGAATTTGGCATTAATTGGAGCACCTGTCGCAGAATTCAGTATTTTCCGATAACAACAGACATTATGGACGCCATCTTCAATAGAGAATTTTCCCCAAAGCGGATTTTAGCGGATTTTGGATATGTTGTTCCCTACATTCTGCCCGACAATATGACACCAAAAACAGCTTGTAAATGTTCTAGGACCAATGCTTCAACGACCAGACTAGCAGTGGGGCAAAGTCGTGGGGTGGCCATACAACCCCAACTGTTATTATTGCTAATAGTTGAAGTAATTCAATGGGTGTCATTAATCAGCATGACTCCATGTAGCCCCCCATTGCCGGGAAATAACATTTCATATCCCTTAAAGTAACACACCACAGTTTCGGATGATCAGTGGGGGTAATTTTATAAATATAAAGTGCCAGTGCTTTCTGGCACCATTCATGTGGTAGGTAAATGAGACAAGGTTGGTTATGAACTTGATTAATTTTAGGTGTTCTAGATTGATGAAAAAATTAAGTGCATGCGACCTTGACCTCACCCGTAGACAACAGTAGCGTTTTCTGTTAACAGTGGCTCCAGATACTGGGACAAGTTTTTAACATCCAAAATTTGTCATCTGCATTAAAAGAATTATGGAATTGCAAACGGTGAAAGTTTTTATTTTTCTGGTGTTTGTGCCCCTGGGTCTGAAAATGTGATTTTTTGGTAATTTTTCGGATATACATGTAAATCACATTTTAGGTCGCATGCTCAGCCGCTCAAGGTCCATAACTCTTGGGGCCCCAAATATTATGGGCATTATGTATCAAATTATGAAAGCCTATTCTGTACTTATTTCAGGTATATATATATATGGTTTGAGTTAAACATGTCAGATAAATTTCAACGAATCTATGCCGCCTTATTTCTGGTCCTTACATGTGGAAACTGAGGAGTGTCACCTATACAATTATGACGTTCAATATTTTTATCCGGAGTTAACGCTCCAGATGACACATTTCAAAGAACGCCTTATTCATGCAGGACATTAGCCATATCATTTAGAAAAGTTGGGTCCCAAATTTGTGCGCAAATATGCAATGTAAATAGAGCGTTTGCGAACCCATCTGCGAAAATGGTTGAAAAAATTGCTATTGGATTTGTTAGAGCATTATACATCCTGTAGATTGATTTACTGATCTATCTCATCCATCCTTCTAAATTACGTACTTGGGGTGCATTACGTTAGTCCGAGGGTTCGACAGTCGGATGGTTCAATAGGCCGAGGGCTCAATAGTCCGAGGGTTCGACAGTCGGATGGTTCAATAGGCCGAGGGCTCAATAGTCCGAGGGTTCGATAGTAGGATGGTTCAATAGGCCGAGGGATCAATAGTCCGATGGTTCAATAGTACGAGGGCTCAATAGTCCGAGGGTTCGATAGTCGGCCATACAACTATACATGCCACAACGTGCGATTGTTTGTGGTTGCATGTTAAAAGTCGCCACGCTTTGCCAATTATGCGTCACCAGTGAGCCAAAATGATGTCGATAAAAGTAATATGTGAAATGCCGCTTCGCTTTCGCATAAGTTAATTTCATTCATCGCGAAATTGAACATGAATCAGGCACATGAAACTCGACTTTAACAACGGGGCAAGACAATTGGTGGTGCATTGGAACGTGGTCATTCAGAAATGGTAACGCCATCAAGGTTATTATTGCCACTTGATTTTAGAGTTAACCATCTTCATCCGCAATTTGTCCGCTTGACCACGTGTTTCTGATCCACATCTCGAGAAATTAACAAACTTCATAATCGATAGCCGATCACTCTGAGCTTTGATGTGTGGGTTCCTCGACTCGAACAAATATTGTTTAACCCCGAAGCCAAAGATATAGTTATTTAGGAGCGCCTGATCGGATTGGGTACCTTTAATGTAGTGATTGTGAAAAACGTGTTTAGAGCTAACGCATATGCAGTTGATTATATGTTATATTTTGTGTATGTGCGTATACTGTACACTTGGTGAGAAAGGATGTGAAAACATTTTGAAAATCAGACATGCCAACTAAAGTTTATTTTGAAAAACCCATTGCCAAAGAAGTGACGAATGCCTTGACAATTGGCGTTATTCTGTTGACGGCTGGCGGCAAATACACTGCTGGTTTCTCTGTTCTCTTCTGCGACATTTAAATTGCTTTCGACTGGCATGTATCTTTTCTTTCTTATTTGTTCTAATCTCTATTGAAGTAATTGTAAGAATAGTGCATGAAATAGCATGTAGAATAATAATCAGGCCAAAGCTCTGGATACCGAGTACGTTTCTAATCACATTTAGTACATCCGAGTACGCAAATACCTGTTCTATTGAAATTGAGGTCTGAAAAGTGCATGAAATTTCATGCAGGATAATAATGCAGCCAAACGTGTCGATCTTCGTTACCAGGCAAATACCGAGTACGATTCTGATCACATTTAGTCCATCTAAGTACGCAATTGCCGAATACGTTTTAATCACATTTGGTGACCACATCCTACGACATGACCCGATATACTTGTCAATATACCCCATAAGAGGGTATAATGGTGATCTAAGAATGGCCTCAGGTAATGGTATCAACCAAAGATATGGTTTCTCATGAGGTTTAATTAAAATACATGTATGGTTTCATGAGGGTTAATTGAAATATGGTCACACCCCGAGAGTATTAATTAAAATATGGTCACATGCAGGTTAAATGAAATATGATCCAATGAGTGTTAATTTAGACACATGTTCAGATATAAAGGAAATGGCTCAATACGGGGCCGCCTAGAGGATTACTGTGAGTGGAAAATTAGATTAAAGCCCAACGTGGTGCGTACATGGATTTACCCGAATTTGTGAGTTTGGTGAGATTCAAGGTTTGGTGCAGTTGGAAATTCCAAAGATGAACAGCCCTACACCCTCTAGACCCGTCTCTGTGTATGTGTCCACGGCGCACTCAGATTTAGATTAGTGAACTATAATTGTCCATTAAGTTTGAAACCATTGAAACGTGCCATCCCATTTCTTCCATATATATATGAACATACATGTATATAAACACGCACATTTAATTCCCTCGAACGCGCAACAAATGTACCATGCACATGCAGAGTACGTGTATATAATCAGTTAGTATTTATAATAATAGCTTATAATCAAGGTGTGTGACCACCGACGGACAGATGATTAGAGACAATCAAACTGGCACACTGACCCATATGTACACAGGTGAAAAGCGGGTTGGTCCATCAGTGATTACACAATAATATTGTTCGAGTTAATTGTTGAAAGGAAATCATCCATGAAGGCATGACCCCAGATAAACATCTAACTTAACCGCAGAACGAATTAGAATCCATACGAAAATCATTTTATCCAAAAGTTGAAAACCGTATATCTGCGTATCCGGATACCTGTAATTCTTATCCGGCGAAGTATAAACACTCTATTGTTATCGCTAACCGACAAAAGCGAATAGGATCTTCGCCGGCTAATGTATAAACACCCCCTAAATAGCATTAAGGGTCAGATGCACGTTTGCCCAAAATATGGCTGAAATCATTGACAACATCACTGTTGCATGAGCCAAAAACAACAATGGAAAACAGGAAAATGCATAGCAACCAGATTTCAAGTAGTTAAGCCCTATACATAGAATGTATTGGTGAATTGTTATAGTATGCTGGACGTATGGTTTCCATTAAAAGGCACTTTGATTTGACAAAGTGGGAAATATTTGGGAAAAATAGCATGTCTTTAGGAACCAAGAACTTTTTAATAACTAAAAATATTGGACCAAAGAATGGACCATGGTATTGTAATACCCTCTGGGTATTTCATTCCATAAATTTCCTCATATTTTTTATAACTTAACTCACACTTTTATAAAAGGCAAAAGTATTAAATTCAAATCAGCACAATTCATTCCCATATACCACATTCTGCATATATCATGTTTCACTCATATTAAAGCATAATTTTCATTCAGACCATGTGATTGCTTGTCACCCATTTTTTCGTATCAGCGAATTTTTCCTCATCTATTTTCATCATCGCGATCAAATTACAAACATCAAACTCATTGTACTTCGTTTAAACCATTTACCTTCAATTCACGCTGCCACATCGTCATAACCGCGCTCATTCATTTCATCTCATGATTCGTAAATTGAATGTTTATTCCGGATTTTCATCAGAATATTGTGATACACACGTTTTACATTTTCGCTCACCGTCATGTTTATATCACGTGATACAAATCATTATAGCACGTTCTGTGGAACTAACTTCTACGGAAAACCATTCAATCTACTCTTATATATAACTCAAATTAACCTTAAACTCATTGGGAGTTATTCAGTTACATTACTTAGTATTTATAGTCATACTATTTCGTGCAATTGGGGCATTTTTCTGCTATTTATTCACTCTCAAGGCGAAGCATCAAGACTCTTCTAGTAATATATATTCATACGCTCTATCGCCTGCGAAAGTTGGAATAGCGGGAGAATTCTTAGATTTCACACAATAGTATATTATACGCTTCCCCACCCACTTCCCCACCCATATTATTCAACATAAATTCATATTAATAATTGTTTATTATAAGGCTGTGTGGCGTAGCAGAAAGATCTATATTTCTTTGCTTCAAATTCGTGAATTGGTTAACTTTCTGCGACGTCATTGGCTTTCAGGAATTTTGGCGTTCCATTAATTGGCTCACAGGAATTTCTGACGTCCTTAACGTTTGGTTCTCAGGAATTCTGTCAGTCCATTTATTGTCTCTCAGGAATTCTCTCAGTATATAAGTCGCGTTGTTCCTAACGTCAGTGTCACTCGTAATTCAACCTTTACACTTAACGTTTCATAATAATACTCCATCTCGCCTCCTAACAGTTAGTACTTAGAACTTTCTAAGTCCGAACCAACATCAATATTTCCACTTAGGAAATTTCTGCATCGTCCAACTACGGCATTTATATCCGGAACTTTCTAAGTCCAACCACAAGGTTTGACATCCCGTGTAAAGATACATTAAAAATGGCTCTTCATTGTTCGTTGGTAAATCCCAGCTTTATACAGTCATATATATGTAGTATATAAAGTCCGCATCATACTCTTTCATTTACTGTACTGATTATCCGTGAATCCAGGTCATTGCCTATCGGGAACAACACGTATATACTGCAGATAGGGTTAATATTATATATTTATAGTATTTATTAGCCTACTGCTGTGATATCATCAACTCACCACATATAAAGAATGATACAAAAAAATGTACATATTGTAAAGAATAAATTTCATCAACTTCAACTCAATTCTCAGTTGTCCACCCAACCCCTGGACTCACTCGGTACAATCGAGCGAGGCCTTTGGTGAATACCCAAGTTGAGCTATACCCATCCTGACGAACGTCATCCTACCCGAGGTGTACTACAGTATGCTATGGTATCTGATTTACATGAGAGGAGCCATATTTTGTTCATAAAATGAGCTGCTTCGCCATCAGAGACGGGTTTCAAGATGACGACAATCTTCTCTATCAATGGCCGCCATTGCAAAACGTAAGTCAAAATTTATTCTGTTCGTTTGCGGACTAAAAAGTCAAATATCACAATATGCGCACCCGATCTCCAAGTGCTTATCTGTATAACTATCAGTAGAAGTCATATTGACATTACTGATTTCGAATCTAGCTACTTTAATTTTTAAAAAAAGAAGTTAATTCGCCCATCTATCAAAAATAAGCTTGATATTGCGACAATATTAAAACGATATAATTCATCTCTTAAAAGTATCAAAATTGCACATAGTTAGTAATTTTTATGTTTAGTTACATTAGTTTTCCCACATAATACGAAAATATACGTTTTCTGTGTAAAATACGGGGAACTATATATTGCGGCATACTAAAGTGAGTTACGAAACCATTTCCGGTAATTTGGGGAAGTGAAAACCGAAAGTTGATTTTCTCTTCAAATTTGTGAAATTACGCAATGCATAATGTCCGATCGCTCTCAATGACGACCAATATTTAAGGAAGAGTAATTGGGAACGTGTCAGCACTGGTGGTACCAACGATTGCATGAATGATTTTGTACTTTGGTGTAAGTTTGATAAATTTTGGATGACTTGTAATATTTGTTTACAAAATGGCTGACCGACGTCAATTTCAAACACTCTTATATTTTTAAACAAAAACGTACAACACAACGTTTGAACCGCTAGTCATATATATGTTATTTTTATCATAATAATAATGGTTGCCATGTATTTTTTCTTGGGCTATTTCTCATAAAAAAATGAATCATGTTGCCAAGTTCTGGTCACATGCTATTTTGTATTGCTGACCAGAGTGGACTCACCACACAATTTTTTTTTACAATTTGGAGGCCCAACGTCCAGATATTTTGGTTGTTATCAATTATAATGAGGTTATGGCTGAAAGTGAAATTAATAATTATAATATTAATAGTGTCAGATCACATGGCAATTTCACTCTGTCTCAATGCCAAATAATACAAGTGATCATTGGGAATTTGCTCCAAATTAGTAATCATGTTGACACTATTACCAGGCACCCGAATGACCTGATAGTAATTCAACTATACTAGTTGAATATGTATATGTATTACGGTTTCATGTCGGAAAAATCACAATAATATGTAGAAATTGTTCTTATAGTTTGAATTTTGCAACCAGTAATTAGTGGGGAAGTTGAAACTTTGAGATAACAAATTAGAAAATTATAACCCAACGTAAAGGGGTGCAAATTATATTTTGCAAACTTGGGACTGGGAGGGAGTTAACTTGGCCAGGGTCAAGGGGCGGTGCTTTTGGAAATTTCAGACAGTGGACACCCACCCTCAACAGAGATCATCTAGCTGGATGTACTGGTTACATGGTGCTAATTAATTACATCTGTGCATTATGTTAGTAATTAATATGCAGCAATCTGATTTTCCACAACATGTGGAATATTAGAATATTTTGCAACTTAACCCTCAAGCAATATTTTAACTCACTCATTGTTATCTTATTTTTTCATAACATATTGCTTTTGGATTTGTTAAACTGCAAAATGTTCTGTCTTGATTACAGTTGACTGAGCACTAACACATTGGATTGTCATAGGGTTGTCCTGTACCCGGTAGGAGAAGTGCAATGAGAGGTTGGGGTTGTCCTGTACCTGGTAGGAGAAGGGCAATGAGAGGTTAATTCCTGATTACCTGGACTGTCCTGTAACTGTCAACATTTACAGGTAAGTTGAGATAGATAATTTCAATTCATTAAGGCAGCTACTAGTACCACAATTAGGCCAATATAAAAAAATGCTAGATTTTCATCCCCTCCCGACGATATTTTTAGTCCCCTCCTCAATTGTTTTTTATTTGCATATCTTTTATTCAAATTATTTGTTCATGCCTTAAATCTTTCATGATGGGAGCCCCACATATTTAAGATAATGCATTGGCTTACAAGATCAAGTTAAATATTGTTAGCCCAATGCATTCTCTTATATATGCGAGGCTCCCTATGGGCGACTCGTATATATAAGAGAATGCATTGGCACAGGGTTTTTGCAAAATTCAGGAAGCTCGTGTCATCGAAGGATTAATCATCAAATTAAATTTCAATGATCCATTATTAATCAGTCTATTTTGATCAAATTGGACAATCTAAATCACCTTGTAATATATGATAGGATACTGCTTCAATATCTAGATCTGTCCATGACTATTTATGTTAGGAAGAATAAAATATAAAAAATAAAATTTACCCTCCCGCCCCATTTTTCTAAAAAAGTTGGATGTAAATCTAGCAATTTATTTATATTGGCCTTAGCTGGAAACAAATGTTTTGAACATCCCATCACAGTTAATAGCATTAAATAACCGTTGCGATTGTGTCCCCCTCTGTACCTGTAGTATATCTCTGTTATGCTCGCACCAGAGTTAATGAACCACATGAGTTGCCACGTGAACTGGGGTCTTTTTTAAGTTCAATCTAAAATACATGTGTATTATCAAAATATATTTTGTGTTATTTTATCCTGTCGCTGCCATTCAATAGTAAAGACACATTCAGGATCTGACATTTTATATGAATTTTAAAATAATGCAATTGAGTTGAGCTTGTATGAAAACAGAACCATAGTTATATGTTAGTTTTTATCTAAATATTTCAATTAGTACCAATATAGGATATAGGGCGATTCAGATCAACATGAAACTATCAAGTAATTAAATTAAACCAACAACAGTTGCTGGAACCCATTTGAGGTGTTCGTTAAATCTAATTTGTAGCCCCCCATAAAGCATTGTACAAGGCATTGAGATTGACCACTCAATACTTCCATCTACATACATTTTACATAGTTTGTGTTATTTCATTTGTGTAATATGCCGTGGTGTTGGTGGCAACCCCACAGAAAGCTAAAACATTGGTGGTGCGAAATTGAAAGTTAAGAAAATTAAAATTTGTCTGTCTCTTATAGGTGTTTGAAATAAATTGGAATCAAAGAAATGGAATCCTTGCCATTTGTAATCATTGACAATGCCAACTAACTGTGAGGTTGCCTCGCTGATAACAGTGGTGCTACAATGAGCAGATGAGCAGCTATGTAATTGAATTTAGCGTCAATAATGCACAACAGTTATGTGCGATTTTTGGTATAACCCATTACCCATGGTCCATAATATGACAAATACATTACCTCACAGAAAGCTACATCATTGAGTCAATATAAACTGTATTTCAACAGACTTTTATTACTTTGATATAGTGGGAATACTTTGCATCATTGTGATACCTCAGTCCTGGGATAAAACCACAGAATGTCAGAAGCAAACTTTATGATTTATTCATGTGTATTTAGTTGATCAGTTCAGTTAAGTATGATATCAATGACAAACTATCATATATTGAGAGATATTACGCATTGAAAAGCTGAATGAGAGTACTACTATCTTTTGAGAGTTCAGAATTTATTTGTTTAATTGAAAATTAAATAACTAATAATTAATAATTAAATTAATTATTAATAATAAATTGATACATATATCATATTATTATTGTATTATGATTGTTTCCATTTAATGTCCAAATATACAGACTGTTGCCTTTTTTTACAAATTCAATTGATTTGTCATTTGTCCATCCTGTCCTCCATACATTTCTAAATAGTCCCAATTGCAAATGTCTGGTTTATTATTGCCATTTTTCAGAATAGGGTACTCATAATTTGACTTCATTTATAAGAATGGTGTTCATTCTTCTGCAGAAAGACGGCTCCTCTCATGGAAAACAGATATGATGCTACATCTGTCACCACAGTTTAACGATGAAAGTTGAAGTAGATAAAAGTTCTCGGTACCTAAAGTGAACTTATTATAAAATGTTACCAATCTCTCTTAATTACTCTTATGATGTTTATATTTCAAATTTTTTAATACATGGTATGCATTCCTCAATATGTGTTCTACATCCCTGTGAAGTTCCATTGCGTACAGTTGTGGATTTATCAAGATATTGCCAAAGTACCTGACCCACCAAAAATAAAAAAAATTGGGCAAACGTGCGTCTCCCCCTTAAATTATGGTAGTTTATTGATGACTCATGTTTTATGCACCACAAGGAAACTTTTAGAGCAGCAAATTTACTTTCGTCACTTGGATTTACAATCAATCTGAACAAATAGCAAATGAAACCTAGTCAACAAATGACATCTTGGGTTTCTCATTGCTACTACACAGTTTAAGGTGTTTTCCCCAATAAGACAGTTGATACCATCATATCAAAATCAGAGTAAATTTTGACTATCAACAAGCCGGTTAAACGGCAGCTTTCAGAACTCATTGGGTTGTATAATTCTGCAACTAGAGCAATATCATTAGCTCGTCAGTACTTTCACGCACTGGAACAATTGTGATTATGATGCACCCGTTCAGTTGACACGTGAATGTAACAAAGATATAAACTGGTGGATAAATAATATTCGATCCCATAATGGGTTACGAATTCGTCACAAACCTATATCACAATACCTTCACACAGACGCGTCTTTTGGTGGCTGGGGTGCTTGTTGTATGGGGAAAAAGGCAAATGGAAGATGGCCACCAGAAATTATTTACAATATCATTTATCTTGACATTTTAGCTATCCTTTATGGCTTACGTTCTTTGTGTGAAAATATGTCACAGATACATAATTGCATCCGTAGTGATAATACCGCAGCTATTTCTTATTTTAAAAATACAAAGTGGTTCTGTCCAATGTGTATTTGGTATTACCTGACAGATTCTACTACGAGCTCATGACCGTGATATACATCTTTTGGCAACTCACGTTGCTGGGAAACAGAATGTTATTCCAGATCAGTTATCTCGGCATTTCAATGACACTTAGATATATTTGTTTTGATCTCTGTTGAGGGTGGGGTGTCCACTGTCTGAAATTTCCTATCATTTTTTTCACTCCGGATATCGATCTGTTTGCGTCATATCTACATGCTCAATTACCAACGTATGTGGCTTGGGGGCCTGATCCCAATGTTATTCAAATAGACGCTTTTACATTTACCTGAGAACAATTCTCACCATATATTTGCACCTTTCAGACTCATTCCCAGATCTTACTGAAGATCAGGTCAGACAAGGTGAGAAAATGTCTTATAACATTGGCCAAGTCAACCTTTGTTTCCTCAAATGCTAGAGCTCCTCCTAGTAATCCCTCTGCGACTACCAACATCCTCGAAAATCGTTCAGCTACCTCATCGGTCAGACCAACATCCCTTGGTGGGATCTTTAACTTTAACCGCAGTGATGTTATCATCAGTTGCTTCCGAAATAGCGGAATTCAAGAGTTCACTGCCAGCGATATCTTAGTCATGGCGCCAATCAACACGCAAGCAATACGGCCTCGCCTGGAGAAAATGGTATTTTTTATGTAGTTCAAAACAGGTTGATCCATTTTCACCAAATGTCCAGAATATCATTCAATATTTCATGGCTTTATATCGCCAGAAGTAATCTTATAGTGTATTAACTTTACACAAATCACTGTTACAAACGCTAGTCCTATTCGGCTGTAAATTAGACTTTACCAGTCATGTCCTGACTAGACTCATGAACGGGTTTTCTAATAGTCGACCAGCACTACCTAGATATCACCACACATGGGATGTATCACTGGTGCTGCGTTATCTGGAATCTCTAAAACCCTTAGAATCATTAGCTTTGAAATCACTCTCTAAAAAATACTTGTTACTCTGATGGCATTGACTAGTTTTCAGAGAGTAGACACTTACATTCCTAAATATTGATTACATGAGTGTGTTAGAAACAGAAGCTATTTGCAGCATAATGCATTTCATAAAAACATCTTCAAATCGCAAACCTCATCCACTATTGAGGTTTCATTCTTCTCGAAATAACAACATTTGTGTCTTTATAACTTTGAAGGAATATTTGCATTGGACAGCAGCGGTCCGGAAAAATTCTGTTAATTATCTCCTTCAAGACTCATCAACCAATCACGAGTGCCACTCTTTTCAGATGGCTGAAATTGTTTTTTGGCAGCAGGTATTGATACCTCAATCTTTGGCGCCCTCTCTTGCTGAGGGACGGGTGCTTCAGCTGCTTTTAACGCAGATGTCTCCGTTCAGAATATTATAAAGTAGCAAAGTGGTCTGCTTCAGGAGATATTTTTTTTACAAATTCTATTATCGCTCTCCTTTGTTACCATCATCAACCGTGGCAGAGGCAATTTTAGACCAGCATGAATGATTTAATGGTCACTGATCATTATGTTATTTTTCCAGATCAGTCTATGAGTAACCAGATCAGTCTACGGGGACATCGCAGATGGCAGACATGAGCCATATGTACCATGTATCTGTTTACCTACATGTAACATAGGGTTGAATAAATGTGTTTTGTTACTTTTGAGTCATGTTATTTTTCCTGTTATATGGAGTGTACCATCTTACAACACTCATAATAGGCAAGCCATTTTCATTATAAACAACAACTCTATTAATCTCTTTCGAGATTCGGGAATCCATCACACTATTTGTTAAACATCTTTGAAAATGCATTGTTTATCCCGACTTGGAAACGAATGTAAATATGGGAAAAAATACACCCCTCATCCTAGCATCCCATAGGGATGCGACTGGATGAGGAGTATTTTTTGCTATATTGGAATGAGTGACGAGGAGGGATAAACAATCCCTCCCAAAATTATTACCCACCCTCGGTTATTTTCCTCCTGCCACTCATCCCTTGTTTGACAAATACTACCATTTCCAACTTTTCTTTAAATAGTCAACCTTGACGCCACCGCTTATATACCAGGGCTTCAGTGTCTATTATGACGTCACAAATCGTTCAACACGAGAAAAATGTTATCTCTTTCTGTGAACTTGTTGAGTGGACAGGTCAATCACATCATAAGATGCATTGTTTATCCACCCTCGCCACTCATTCAAATATAGCAAAAAATACTCCCCATCCAGTCGCATCTCTACGGGATGCTAGGATGAGGGGTGTATTTTCCATTTCTTATGAAATATACACTTGAATGGCATTTAAATTAAAGTTATAGAGATGGCAGGAACATGCAACATAAACAAATTATTATTGTTGTCATGACAGACGTATGTCATTTCGTGTACTATTCGATTGTCAAAATTCTAAATGTCGGACAATATGGCGACCAAAAGTGGTAAAATTTGACAATTTTCGCTAAATTTCATCAGATCGTTTCCATTTATAAGAAATTTGGTTTAAATGGCCATTTGTGCCAAAATAAATCAATGTCTGATTATTGTGAGCCATATCACGAGGATTAGGAATTTGGGTCCTTCATTGTCTCTCAAATTCGAAATAGATGTACTAAATTTCGAAGAAAAATCTATAATTATTTTAATGCCCAGAATAACCTCAAATCGAACACACCAGTGTACTGAATACTCATCGTATGTCAGATATGAACCACTAGTGCCCATTTGATCAGAAATGAGGCCATCACTTCCAAAAATAGGGACAAAATGGCTACCGAAAGTAGTAAAATTGGGCAATTTTCGCTAAAGTTCACACGATTGCTTCGATTTAGACGAATTTTTTTTATGTAATGGCTAGCAACACAGTTAATGATGTCGGATCCTAATCCGACAACAATGAGCTATATATCGAGAGTTTGTCTCAACAGTGTTCCAACATGGCGGGGAAAATTGCGGTCAAAAGTCAAAAATTTAAATTTTGTCATTGATTTGTAATAACATTTTTTCATATCGAATATAATTTGATGAGTGTCCGAAGCAACCAAATTATATCTAAATACATCCAATGAGTGTAAAAAACAACATAACGGTGTCCCAAACCATCTTTGGAGTAAAATCATGCATCGGCTGTCTCAACCACCTTCTTAATAATATATCAAATTAATCGGTGAGTCCATAGAACGGGCATCCCAAATCAGCCAACTTGTTTCCCAAAACCACATATATGTTACAGAGTCCACCCAAATAGTGCCACACACCATCCAAATAGTGCCCAGACCAGTCCATTGTGTGTTCCGTACCATCCGACGATTTCAATATGTCACCCATCGAGTATCCCAATTCATGTTTGCTGTGTCCCAAACCACACAAATTGGTGTCTGAACCCATCAAGTGTGTACCACAAACCATCCAATGAGTGTCCTAAACCAATGAGTGTCCATAATCATCCAATGAGTGTCCCACGCCACATGTTGATTGTCTAAAATAACCAGGAGTGTCTAAAACGTCCAACTAGTGTCTCAAACTACCCATTGAATGTCCCATATCATCTAATGAGTGTCCCAAACTAGTGTACGAAACAATCCATCAAATATATCAATCCATGTTTTTGGTAAACTCATTGGATGGTTTGATAAACTCTCTTGATCGTCTGAAATACTCTATGAACCGTTTGTACACTAATTTAGATGCATTGAGATGACAGTTGGTTTGTAACACCTCTCCAGTTGGATGGATTGGGGGGGGGAACTCGTTGGACAGTTGGATGGTTTTGGGGAACCAGTTGGGTGGATTGTTCACGTTGATTGGTTTGGGACACTCGCTATATATTTTAGACAACGGTTATGTGCATTGGGACACTGCATGGCCGACTGAATCACTGATTTGGCCGTTTTGAACAGTATATTTGAATGGATTGAGACAACAGTCGTATGGTGTATGACATATGACACTCCCCGGATGACTAGTTGTGTGGCATAGGGTACATATTGGATGCGGCCATCGTGTGGTTTCTAACACCCATCTGTTGGGTGGTGGGAAGCCTGTTCTAATTGAACACCTAATGAGAAGCATTAAAGATATGTTGAGCAAATATATTAATAAGTGATTGGGATGAGCATTTGCCATTAGTGATGGCAGCGTACAGATCGTCGTTACATGAAAGCACGGGATTCTCACCCAAAATGATGATGTTGGGGAGGGAAGCACGTCTGCCAATATATTTTATATACTCTGACGGGGTTTCGGTGGGGGAAGGTCCTGGCGATAACACCCAACAGGGCCAACACATACCTGAATATGTTGAGAACATGCAGAATAAATTGAAGAAGATTTTTGAGGTAGCTCGGGATAAGATGAAGTTATCTAGTGATAGCCAGAAACGTCACTATGATCTCCGTATACCCAAAAAATACAGCAAAGAATCCAATGGTGGGGGACGTAGTATTACTGCGAACAACTCAAATCGGAAAGGGCTTGTCACGAAAGTTGTCGTTAAAATATGATGGCCCATACACAGTTATCGAGCGGCTGTCAGATTTAGTATATCGTATCAAAAAAGGATCAAAGTTCCCTTCAAAAGTAGTGAACATCGACCGTTTAAAAGCTTAACTTGGTAATGGAAAGCGCTGGTTTGTTCCTGGTCCCCAAGTGGTCACTAGGAGTAAATCTCTAATGATAGTTATTTTTCAGCATACCGGGCTAGACAAAGGACGCAAATACTTAATGCATATAATATTCTGTATTTCACAGGATGCCTGAGCCCGACAAAAATCAGCAGCAAACAGAGAAGCGTCGCGCAGCAAGATGGCCATCAGCTTGCTTTATGTATGATTGGACTAGAAATAACTTACCGAAATCATTTAAAACGTGCTACTCTTATTCTCTCGCGAAAAATACGAGAAATGCGAATAATATACGTCTGATAACACCGAAATCATCATTTTCAGCATCCCTCCCAAAACACTCCTTCCCAGACATTTGGAATTCAATTGATAAAACATCAAGAGGATGTAAATTTAGAGCTACGTTCAAGAAAACTCTATCACATCAAATAATATCCAAATACATTGTCGATTGCAAAAATAAAAACTGTTACAGTTGCTCATTACAAAATAACCCCGGGAACTAAATGTTATAACTAAATATTATAACTATATCCTATAACTAAATATTATAATTATACTTATTGATATTGATGTCATTCTTTCTGGATATTTCACCCGTCTGGTCATAACAAGTTCAATCAATTTGCACACGTATCACTTAAAAATATCGTAATGAACTCGATGTGACCAGCTACTATAATGACACCCATTGAACATAGCCCATGACTATAATATGACTAGTATTAACGTTCACTGACTTTCTGTCCTTATTTATTTATTTATTTACATTCAATCTATATAGTCAACATTCGATGCCTACATGTACAATTGAATCTGGTCTGCGGATATTATTCTATATTATATCATATTATATTATATATATTATATATATATATACTTATTATTTGACAATTACCGCCAGGTAGTGGATAATTTGTTATTTATTTAAGGGACTGCAGGAAGACGGTCAGTATTGGCCATGCAGTCCCTGTACAATATCATTAATTTTGTATCTTTAGTTTAACTGTAATATGCTATGTTTATTGTACTAATAAAATCTATCTATCTATCTATCAGCCGCGGTCTAACTCCACGGACTACCGGGTTATCCGATGTATCCCATGTAACAGGAGCTTCGACTCAATACGGCAGAAGAGGAAGCATGACAACGACCATCACAGCTAGCTCACAAATGGTCAATTCTGCAGATACCAAGTTTCGCAGGGCAGGAGATGGGCCCCGGTGAGGCATATTCAATTACGGCATGGGAGTGATGGTGGAAGGAGCAATGTTGGACCGGCCGATCGAGATAGCATCAGAGGACGTGTAGGGTATGGTGGATTTCGCAGAGAGCGTAGGCAGGCCGAGCGTAGTCGAGAGAGGGTAAAGCGAGGCAGTAGGGAACGTAGTCGAGTAAGAGTGGAGCGAGGCAGAGATCGCAATAGAGAACGTAGTAGGGAGCAAGTGGAGGCGAGTGAAGTCTGTGGTAGTAGCAGTAAAGGAAACTCCGGAGATTGGTGAATTCGAGGCGCCGGCGGTCACGTGGGAGTCGCCAGAGATTGTGGACTTATTCCCTGCGTTCATGACGCCACCGACACCGAAATATTATTGGCCGATGGGTATCCTGGAAACCCCAACAAATGTGAAAGCGATCAGCGATGAGCATGGAGTTATTTCAGACCCTGTATTGGCTTCGACATGTGAATCTGATGTTACGGAGGTTAGTGAAATTTTAGAATCGTGTCAAACACTGCAGAAGTAGACAGCAGTTAAGTCAGAGGAACCTAGATGTAGTATTTCTGATGATGATGTTGATGTGGGTAACTGTTATGTGCCCACAAAGTGACCAGAGCTGTTATACCACGAGAGGATGATAGTGTATATTTGCTGGATCCGTTTGAATCGTTCAAGCAGCTTTCAGGTTTTTTTCTTCTTATCGGAGCACCCAGCATGTATAGAGAGGGGCATAATGATGGTAAAGGCTACTCGTCTGTCAGCACAACACATTCAAAACTATGAGAGGAAGTTTGTGCCGCAAGGGTACCTGTGTATTCGTAAACAAGAGAGAGAGAGAGAGAGTTATTTTGCCTGATGGAACTATCTACGAATTATATGAAACATGGGTGAAGGATGCGGATTTCAGGGAGTCAGTGACCGGGGAAACACAGGCGGGGAATTCAGACGAGGAGGAACGAGGGAGCACTTGCGCACGGGCTAGACCCAGGGCGAGGAAGCAGCTAATATATGATGGCGAAATTAACCAAGCAGTTAAGAAACCCAGAGAAGAGTAAAACTAGGAACTGTTAAAATGTTATGTATAATTTAGTCAATGAGTGGTTTGTGGGCAAACAAAGTTCTTGTTTGGTGGGTAGGGGGTGGGGGGTGTATTGAAATCTGCTATTGTATTAGTATTACGTCTATCATTATGAGTACTTGTAAAAGTTATTATTAATATTATTGTAAACTTAAATAACACAGGTAGGTGATGATGTGGTGCAGGATGAACGACTTGATTCCCGCTATAAAATGCCTTTTATCACCCACTTAAGTAATAACATAGGTAGAGTTTAATATAAGATTAAACTATGAAATCCACTTTAAACATACTACGTAAATCTGGATGCGAACTACATGACTCGAAAATAGGCGTTAGCAACCTCGGCGAAAAAGTCAAAAAAGTACCATCAAAAGTCACATTCCTTTGCTAGCCCACTATGGCTGAATTGGGTTGAAGTTCATTAAATTACCTTCATCCACAATATATGGGCGGCGCTTATTATGTTTGGCTACTTCTCAGTGTAGGTTGAATCAAAGCTTATCATTTGTGGTCCACTTTTGACGGTTGGGCAGCCCCTTTTATACCCGTACACCGCAATTGTGGAGTACCAACGGAAGTTTACCACATTTGTAGCGCGTGAACGCTCCACAAATGTGGTGTACTTCGTTGCCGTAACTAAGAACGCAGATGACATCTTAGAAACCAAAGGCGGAGCTAATTAATATGCATGAGATGACGTCACCCGGAAGTTTGACGAAAGGCAAAATTGCGCGATTTTGATTGAATAAATGTCCTAAAACATGAAAATGAGGAAATATGATGGAATGACAAATAGTTAAACCGATGTAGTACCATATGGTGCATAAAACGGCAGATTGACAATGGTGAGTGAATTCTAGTTTTGATATAATTATGACTTGAATATTGACAACTTGAAATTGTGAAAATTAACCAAAGAGGTTCACGAAAGGTTGAATATTTGACTAGAACTTGAATAACTTTGAAATTATATAAAGAATAGAATTTGAGATAATTTATGAATTATATTAATAATAAATACTGAAAATAGTTTTATTAGTGAAGTATGTGAAATATATTTTAACTTTATCACAGTTTTCACTACAACACAATGCCTTTGTTATTTCTTATCAGAAAGACAAAACCAGGGTCATCTATTGGACGCCCAGCAGATCTCCCATCAGGATTGGAGAAGAATATTGTAACACAGGTGCTTGATGCCGCCGAGGAGGGGTTCGGATCAGCCGGAAAACAGTACTGATAAAGACAGCGTCAACCAATTAAATATCAAAACACCATTTAAAAGGGGAGTTCTCACCAAAATGAAGTGGCAGGGGTTAAAATCTAGATTCCCAGATATAGCGAAATTGGCAACAGCAAGGTGTCGGATGGTGAATAGAGTGACAGTTGGAAATTATTTTTCAGATTTAGAGAATACATGAAATGAAAGAATTTGAAACCTGAACACATTTGGAATTTTGATGGAACGAACTTTCAAATGCAGCACACCCCCGTGGCAGTAGTTGTCAGGAAAGGATCAAGATCGGTTCCTGGCCGAGTCAGCAATTCTAAAGAAAGTATAAAGCTCAGTGTTAGTAAGCGGCAATGAAAACGGGGATTTAATGCCTCTCACGTGTGTCATTAAGGGGAAAACTCACCGAACACTCTCCTCGTTAAACACAGAAGAGTCACAAAATGGTACGGTATTCACATGGCAAGAGAATGCCTGGATGAACGGTGTTCTGTGTGATGAATGGTTTAATAAGGTGTTCCTGAAGCACTGCGGTGCAGCCAGGCCACAACTCTTGACTCGCACGGAAGTCATGAGGTGCTAACCTGTTACAGAAGGCCAAATGAGACGGCATTATTGTCATGGCGTTTCCACCACATAAACCCGCTTTTCTACAGCCACTGGATAGAGCTGTGTTTGGACCCCTTTCGCTGGCGTATAACCAAGCCTGCACTACATACATTGCTGAGGACCCCAACAACACCATCACCAGCTCTGTCGCTTTTGATGTTTCTCCACCTTCATTTGCCTCTGCATCTGCCTCTATTCCGGTGTGCGCAGCAGCTAGAATCATTCCGATTAATACATCAATGCAATCAGTGCGTGTACATCAAGTAATGCGCCTGTGTTCATTGATGCTGTGTCTGAATTCATCCTTGGAGTATGTGCGTAGGTAACATGCATTCATTCCTTTTTGTGCATCTGGAATCCTTCCAATTCCCAATTGACCAGCTTCACCAAGTTCCACAA
Organism: Siphonodentalium dalli; assembly: GCA_032622095.1. Lineage (NCBI taxonomy): Eukaryota > Metazoa > Mollusca > Scaphopoda > Gadilida > Siphonodentaliidae > Siphonodentalium > Siphonodentalium dalli. The sequence continues at coordinate 146,369,613 of CP136065.1, read as the reverse complement.
ATGTTGATGCACCCACTGATGTGACCATTCAATCTAAACCAACTTGCAGTGTTTCTTCACCGTTTGTCGGTTTGACCGCAGATGATGTGTTGCTTGATTTTAATATGGAAGTTTGGCCACCAGCTGAGGCAGTAGAACAGGGTGCTGTTCATGTGAGCGCCGAGGAGCTTTTCAAAGAAATTAGTAATCGATCATGGGATGACACTGTCACTCAAGTCTTCTCACCTGTCAAAGCGCAGCCATCTCAAACGGAAGGCGGAGAAGATAACACAGATAATTCTAACTTCAGATGAAATACTCGAAGATCACACAGCAAAGATATAAGGAAGAGAGAGAAGAAAGTCGCAGTTACAAAGCAGATGAAAGAAGAAAGAGCAGCACGCAAGTTACTTGGTTTGGTCCCAGTAGTTCCTGCCTTACTTCCGAAAACTGCTGCTATAGGGCGGAAACCTACATCGTGTATTATATGTCTATATGTGGACAGTCAAGACGATTATGTGACCAATGCCCCAATTGGGTGCATTATCTTTGTATTCCACACCGAATTGTCAATGGGAGAACTTTTGAACAATACAAAAAAGACAAGGATAAATTTCTATGACCACTCTGCCAACGACTCCATAAAACTAATGTAGAACGACATAAGTACATGTAGCATGGTGTTAAATAACCATATACATTTGGTTAAGTACTAGAATATCACACTGTCAACAGAAAGGTTTCACACGTTATAATAAAAACACTTTATAATGTGATATTCTCGATCTGGCTGAGTGGAAATGTAGTGATATTTCATTTCAAAAAGATATCGAATTCGGTCAACATAGTACAATTTGTTGATTCATTTCTTAATTTCTTCATGTTACCTCTTAGACACTGTACTATCAAGTATCATATATATTACAGCCTTTTGCGAGTAGAACATGTAAATGTTACTAACCTTAACAAACTGTATTATTTCAAACAAAATCAGTCAAAATCATAATCATCTTGAGTCGTTCTTCGTTGGTTTGATGTCACCATGTGATGTCAGTATTAAGTAGGCACAGGCTTAAAATACATTTAATTTTGCGAGAATCAAATACTGAATTAAGTTAGTCATAAAGCACAGAATAATTGTGCTCAAGCACAACTAATTCGCGCTTAAGCGCAAATAATTATTAAAAGTTAATTTGGCCTCCCATACATGTAATGTTTTTAGGAGATATATAATTATATATTAGAAATAGTTATGTGCAAAGACTGCATGTAAATGATAAAAGTACTATTAACCAATAACTTCTTCCAGATGAAATCATTGATGATTAAATGTGTCTCTGCAGTGGGAATGCACCCACACGGGCCATCCATGATAACAGTAGATGGCAGATACACGGTTTTGTCCCGAGCCAGAGAATATTTATGCTGAAAAGGCCATACAAATACTTGACCACCCTGATTAAACGACGAGGGCTTACCTCCGCAGGCCGTGCGCGGCAAGATTACATCCGATTTTTGGAAAATAATCTTATCAAGGGCACAGTGTACTTAAAACCAAAGGAGAACGCAATATTAATACACAGGAAACCTCACCAATCGTGCAATTTAGGTTTTAAATTTGAAGAATATAAGCTGTCCAGCATTGAGACAATTCTTCGGAGCAATAGGTTTACTTATATAATAATGCATTGATGTGTTCAAATATTATTATGAAAATGTAATAATATAACTTTTATTTTGAACTAATATAGAGAAATAATGTTAAATTCGTGCGACACGACTCATAACCAGCCGGTTTTTTCACAATTTGCTTTCCGACCTGCCCATATTTAAATTTTCACCATTGGGGTATCCCAGCACCCGTGGTGCAACCTCTTGTTCGAACAAGTGTCATCTTGATCAGAAGCTGTTAGACAAAAACCCACTTTGGCTGGATGATGTCTAACAGAGCGAATATTTGGATAAGCGAGATCACTGAGTCGCGGCCACATTAGATTCATCCAGACCCCGTTCGGCGGTTTAAGTGCTACAGTCACACGTTTTTGAGGTGCATTCCATATATGGAACTTTGGAATATTCATGATTCCATATATGGAATTAATAAATATTCAGAAGCTCCATATATGGAATCATGAATATTCAAAAGTTCCAAATATGAAATTCACTTTGACCTGCAGCACTGAAACCGTGGAACGCAAGCTGAATTAATCCAATATGGCCGCGACTTAGTGATCTCGCCTATTGTGCTCGCCCGTTGTTTAATCTTTATTTTGTCATATATGTTGTGGAAGGCATTTTTTCTATAATACACTATTTTATAACATTACACTATTGTGTTATGAGTTTGTATTAAATGGATATTATTATATTATATCAATTATACCCCCATCCAAAAAGATGGGGGTATACTGGTTTACATGCATCTGTCTGTTTTGTCCGTCCGCTCACATATCTCAATCATGGGTTATCATATCTCAATGAAATTTGGTATGCATGTTTGGCATCATGAGTGCTTTCACAAGAGGGTTCATTGACGATGTTCACATTTTCCGTTCAAGAGTTATCCCTCTTTCTTTATTTCAAAATGTTGGATTTCCGTTCGTCGTTTGCTAGAATTGTCAAGTAATTAATTTTGTTCGTTCATCGTAATTGTTTTTCACAATTTGCTTTCCGACATGCCCATATTTAAATTTTCACCATTGGGGTATCCCAGCACCCGTGGTGCAACCTTTTGTTTGAACAAGTGTCATCTTGATCAGAAGCTTTTATAATTCTGGTTAACAGATATACGACTCAATGTAGATATATATATTTATTATTAACTGGTTAGTCTCGCTAAAATACATTATTTGTTTTTCTGGAGCACCGAAATCCAGTGTAGTTTTCCGATTCCGTGTCATGCTACTCTGAAACGAGAATGGGGCTGGTATACTGATGGATATGGTCACAAGAATGGCAAGATATGCTCTATATGATAATATCAGGCCCTACTATGGGATATTTTTGGGTAATTGGGTGAATTCTTGGCGAATATCGATACAGAGAAGTGATATGAACCGTAGTATCACGTCTCGGCAGCTCGTTTGATACGGCGATCTGACTTATAGTCAACTGGGCGTGAAACTACGGCCGATATCACTTCATTGTACCGAGAATGTACGTGTGTATAGTATACCGTATTAATATTATTAATATATTAATTTAAATATTTATTTTTGTTCAATGCGTCATATATATATTATTATCGAATCAATTCATCAGTACTTAGCCAAAACAATAACTTTCTGTTTGCGATAACATTGTGAAAATTTTCCAGACAAGCAAGCATGGATTTTTTTTAAAAACTTTGATAAAAACATGTCCCCTGTTCATTCACTCTGCAGTAAGATCTCTACAAATGCTGAGTTTAATAACCCACTTAGTTTTGCTTTTTGGTATCGTGGAAAACGATAAATATTCACATTTCACAGTTTAAAGGCACGTGCGGCGTTCGTTGCAGAAATATTCATATTTGTTCAAATCGCCATCAACAGAAGGAATATTAAAATATATATAGTTTTGTTCATATGCCAAACATAATCAGCGCGTAAATAGTATATTGTCGTCAAGACGTGGGATGGTGTGCGTAAACAAGAGCCATACAGAAGTTTTGCTTCTGTTTACATAACACAGCGGAATTATATTGGTTAATCACACACAAATGATATAAACGCTCTTTATGTTGTCCATATAAGGAAAACAGTAACAAATAAAGCTCTTTATGTTTACCATATCCGGATCTAAACAAAAGCCAGGAAATGTAACGTTTTTTCATTTTTGTTTACATAACAAAGGAAAAGCATTTGACAATAACATACTGGTTTTTGACGGAGGTAAATATTTTAACAGTATACCAACCGCAAACGCCGCCCGTATCTTTAACAGGTAACTATATAGACTAGCTTTCTAGATAAAATAGAAAAAAACATTGAGGCAGTCAAGAAAATCTCAGCCAGACAGGTTATCTGAAACATAGTTTGTTTGCCTTACTCTTTTTGACGAGGTCAGATCGCCACATCAAACTTGCTGTCTTCACTGTACCGACAGTGTATATAGTATACTGTATATATTTAATATTATTAATTTGATTATATTTTAATTTAAATGTTTATTTTTGTACAATTCGAGTATATATATATATATATATATATATATATATATAATTATCGAATCAATTCATTCGTACGTACTATCGGGATACAAATAATAACACAGGGTGGATTTTTGGTATTCCCCAAAGATCTGTTAAACATTGGAATAAATATAAAATAAGGAAAAACTAAGTAAAATAATATAAATTGATGTTTCATTGTAATTGATGTAGGTTATATTCAACGGAACGAATTTGTGTTAGTACATATTTATTATACAGTATAGTAATTATTAATTGAGAACTGTTAGTCTGTTACTAGTAAGAGCAATATGATTATTTGGCAGCAATTATTGTATCATAACTTCAGAAGGCAGATATCCACGCTGGTGGGCAAAATTAAATAAGCATACCAAAATATGAACCGTACATAGTGAATTTTTGCATACAATAAGTATATACGTATGATTGTTTGGATCCCTGGAGTAGTATACTAGTAGATGTAAAGTCATTTGGGTGATATGATCAATGAAGTAACAAAAACTGGGGAAATAATGTTTTATTGTTCATCTTTCTTCATAGATCACGAAGGTTCTTGTAAAAACTTCAAAAAATTCCACAAGTTTTGTACTGGTAAAATAAGATCTATACGAGCGTTAGCCAGATCTACTTTCTTCACTGTGTTCAGTACACATTTTCATATTGTTTTTTACGATATTGACTTTGTGTTTGTTGGATTTGGGTTTTACTATAATATTTTAAAGTAAACAGAATATATACTTTATTTTGACTCAAATCATATTTTGGGGAAAATGGGTTGACAAAGCCCTGAATAGAATGCAATATTTCCACACGGATACCGTTACCGCATTTAAAATAGCCACGTGTATCTACTAGCCGGAATTAATTGTTTTCCGAAATATTCACTACTGACTTTGAAATACGGTAGTTATATAGTACCTTCCAGTTTGATCAGTTCATTTCATATCCATGACGTACCTACAATGAAGCAGTTTCCAATTGTTATATTTCGTATTTCATTCCAATTAAACTTCATTTTTTTTAAATAGTTCATGTGAGGATGTGAAAACTTGTGAAGACGGGTCCTTCAATGTCAGAAGCGAACAAGGGAGTGAAATAAACAACATTAATGTTGGGATTCCTCACTGTAACTGTGTTTATTTCAACAGGTCATATTACCCTTGCAAACACATGTTTGCATTAATCCAGCTTGGCTTCTGTGAATGGAATGACATACCGGAGAATTACACAGAATGTGTTTACTTCACTATTGAGGGAAAGAGTAATATTGGTACGGTACAGGCGAAAGACACATTAACAACTTTTAACTCTGAATCTGATGCTACTAATAATACAAATAATGTTGAAGCAGCCAAGAATGAATGCCCTAAATTTGTTACTGCTCATGATGCTACTGACAATGAAGATGTTAATGACAATGCAGCAACCGAGGAAATAGGCCAAGGTGAATGTTCTGATGAAACAACACAAACAGTGAGTTAAAATTCCAGCCCGTAATAATTGACAATGAATGATTTTGAAAATGTGAAATCCTTAGGTTCCAGCGAAAATGACGGGTGCCAAATAAATTTATGGAGTGGAAAATATTCAGAGTCAAATGAATGTATTCGATATTCGGTCTTGACATGCAGGGTGTTATTATATAACTGTCTTAACACCTCATATTGACAGATGAAGGATATCTAAATATATGGACTTTTTGTTTCCTACATTTGAGTGAATACAAAATTAAATATGATGATTGGGCCAAATTTATCATTTTTGAAGGTTAATCTCAACGCTGGCTAGCCACGTAACAAAATTAGACACACAACTATCCATTTTTCTTGTTAATAGCCTCATACGTATCCAAATGTAATCATAGACGGACATATAGCTGGACACTGGACAGACAAACATAATATGCCCGTTATACTTTTTCAAACAGGCATATAAAAAGATTAATGTTGTAATGATAAATGTACCAAGACATGAATATAATAACTTTTAAATTATAGCATCTTTCGGAAGAGGTAGACAATCATCTGAAAGAATTGGGAAAAACCATTCCATCAACGGGTGATCTCACAGAGCACATGGGAACAACAGCTGCAAGACCTCTACCTATGAGAAAGAAGAGGAAAAAGGTGGAGAAGAAATGGTCGAAATCGATAGCAAAATAGAAAGTGGTAGAAGCAACTGAAGGTAAAATATTATTTCTCAGAATCTAAGAAAATAACATATCCAAAGTAATTTAAAATGATGCTTTCATGCTTAGGCTTCGAGCCTTAGTCTGAATGCATCGTTTTAAATCCGACTTGATGTTTGAATTGCATTATCTAAAACGAGAGGCCGCATTAATACGGGTGCTGGCATATAACCCATCCCCTCTATTGTGGCAAATCGAAACATGGAGACACTAGGTGGGACTGTTCCACAATTGGGCTACATCAAGGGTACCCACATTAACATATTCATTTTTCTGAAAACAACAAACATAAGGGAAACCAACTCGGGACAAAATTCAGCATGCTGCGGAATTTTTTTTTTCGGGATACAATAAACTTAGTGACATTTATTTCTAACAGCATAACACTAGTGATATTTATCTAAGGCTGTATATAAAGTTATTCATACTCCAGGTGTCAAACATGAGGACTCTTCTGCAAAAGAGTTTATAGCTAAAACTGGATTAAAGGATGTGCAGTCAAAGGAGTCAAATCTGCCAGAAACTTTAGAACCAGGTAAAACTACTTTTTATAACACAAAGTGGTACAGACAGCATTGACAACAAGGAAATGACATTTTATATAAAGTCTTCACAATTCAAACCTGGCAAACATAGGGGAATATAACAGTATCAGTGCAATTGTTGCCACCTACCCACTGTGTTATAATTTTCAGAATATGAAACCAATGCTGTGTCCATTTTTTTCTAATGATAGAGGACAGAAGAAATAAATGTTTTGTTGACTGAGATTTATGAATAAAAGTTATCTGTAATTTGAGCTAGTAAACTCACATACCAAATTTCATTACATTACATTCGGACTTACTAAAGTTATCCACAATTGAGTGCAAATTTCAACAAAAATGGCCGTAACTTTGGTGAAAATTGTCATGCAGAACCAGGATTCTAACTTAACCTTTATGTTGTGCTAGTAAAGCCACATACCAACTATCATACCATTCTGTTCAGTTTTACTAAAGTTATCACCCGGAAACAATAAAAGCGAAACAGACAAACCAATATATAATCAAATCATATATTTTTCGAGATATGATGACCGAGCTTTTGTCAGAGGGCAGCGCTACCAAACCACCTAGTAAACTGAAGAGGTTACATGTCTGTGGGGAGGTTGTAATGAAGGCAGACCTAGATACGCTGGATAATCATCAGTGGCTAAATGATAGGGTGAGATTTGATACCATAACCAAGTAGCAAAGTGGAGCATGTCTTGACTCTGAAATTAAAACGCATCTTGACATGGTCATGGAAAAGATGCTTTATGATTAGTCCTGTAACGGATTCTCCCATTCAATTTCAAAAGTATACCAGTACACGTACAACGATGGACCTGTTCACATGGATGGGACTAGAGTGTGAAATCCCAACATGAGATTATGATGTCTATCCGATTTTTTGTGTGGAGTTATTCCTCTTTTTTCGACTTAGCACATTTTCGCAGCATGCATAATCTTTTCGGTCAATAGTTTGCTTAAGTTATCATCTGTACAACCAAGTCGCACACACAGATGGATGGATAATGTATGCTGATTATAATAGTAGCCCCCCCCCAAAGGACCGTATCTCATGTAAAAATAACTGGACAGAACCCATATTCAAACTTGGCCTGTATTTTAGCTGGGAAACACAGATACCAACAAACAAACAGGAGTTATCAGAAACTAAAATTGTTAACGGACTGACTACATAATACCGTTATAAACTGTTTTTTTTTCTCAAACTGATACATGTATAAAAATAAGAGAACATTTTAATTAATGTATTTACAAACTTTGTACATTTATTTCTCTTTCCATCCTTTCCATGTTGCGTTCCATGGCTATAAATGGATTTTCATGCCCATTAATGTTAAAGGGTTCCTCTGGATTCTATTGGTGGGTGATGTTCAATCCAAGAAGTGTAGTATCATCAGCTCTATGAGTGGAAACACAGCAACATATTTCAATCAGTGGCGGTGAGTTGGTTGTCAATTAACTCAACCGGGAAAATATAAAAGAGACAGATAAAATCAAAACAATTTTGATTGCCTGCTTTAAAGTTTAAAAAAAAAAGATTTTTGTTTGAATGTGCATGTCATTTAAAATAGAAACTACAACTTAATTAAAGTGACACATTCAAACCATTGCATGTATCATAATAATTTACAGATTCCTTGGTCATTGTAATATCTTGTCAGAAAATGAATGTCTCCCAAGTTAAATTCTCATAAATTATGTTTTATGTTTTGTTCCATTCTTAACTTTGGAAATTCATGGCTTTAAGATCAAAGCTGTTGGAGCCGGATTTGGAGAAGTGGGAGTCCTGAATTGTGAAGGCAGCACGTCAGCAGGATTCAAATCAATGCGGCGCTTATATCCTTTTGGTAAGAAAACCTAAACTTGAAAATTTAAATCTGCACTGTTAGGGACTTAAAATCTGACTGAACTAAAATCATATGGTATTCTCGAGATCCAAATAAACATACCCCAACTTTTATTATTTTTGTGGAAAATAATCACACCCCTACGGTGATTATTTGGTCCACTACGTTTATTAATTTCATAAATGCAAAAATTTGCTGATTAAATTTAATGAATTATTAGCTTAATTATATTAGCTTATAATCTAATGAATTATTAGCTTTTTTCACAATTTAGTTTCCGACCTGTCCATATTTCAATTTACACCATGGGGACATCCCAGCACCCATGGGGCAACCTTTTGTTTGTATTAGTATTTGGCCATTAGCTTAGAAAGAAAAAATGTATAAAACTAGGATAATTACTTTAGGGGAGAATCACTTCGAAGTGACAGTTGAGCGTATGGTACATGTACAAGTATATACGTCCAAATTGTTGACTCGTCAAAATTAAGCTAATAATTCATTAGATTGAATCAGCCACTGGTGGAACAGAAAGGTATTTGAGTATCGTACTGAAGTTTTAGACAGTTTTGTGTAGATATTTTATATTTTAGCTTCAAATTGTGAAGGTTTCAAATTAAAATTCTTCAGGTTTTCTTTGTCTTATTTTCCGGTAATAATTCCAAAGTTATGGATCTGGGACCATTTATAGATGCAAGCAAAGGGTCCGGGAAGCGGACTAGACCTACACATATATATATGCTATATCCCTTATTATGGCTATGCCGCTATCGAAGTTGGAACTTTGTCACCATTATAACTATCATACTGACAAGAAATCTGCCGATATTTATTCAAGTGCAAAACGTGCATTTCTACAAGGACGCTATTTAATACTTTAACTAAGTTTATATAGTATCTCAACCAAACGGACGCTCTTTATTTCGCACGGTACTTTCACCCACGTTTGTTTACAAGCTTTCTTGGAGTTGTCTGGTAAAGTAAACTTAGTTATGAAAGGGGCAACTTCGCTAAAAATGGTGTCTTATCCTCGGTTAACGATAATTCTAATAGGATAACCTTAGAACCTCGGGCAGCCTACAGTCTATTCTTAATGAGGTATTCGTGGTCCAGGAACATCGAGGTAAACGTCCGAGGGTTGTTATAAGTTTCCAAAGGACAATTTCGCTTTTAAAAAAGGGTGTCTGTGTTAGGGATCATTTTAATATTATGCCCCAAGAACCTCCAGCTCACGTTTAGTCTAAAGGTCTTCGTGACAGTGCATCATCACAAGAACGCTCTTTATCTAATCCATATTTGAACTCCTAACGGGTTAACGCTCTTTATTCATATAACTATCTCGCCTACGGTTATTTGCGGGACATTTCTAGGGAAAATGCATATGTATGAGACATCAAAGTATAGGCTCCGCTTAGTTTTGGCCGCCCAATTGAAGGGTTAGTCATTTAGCACTACAGTTTACCGAACTGATACGCCCATATTGAGCTAGCATGAACTGATTGTAAGGGACATACGTGTATACATATATCTAATACCGTTTGTACAGAATGATAACGAACTAATTGGGAACTGTTTGATGACCTTATAGATATTTAACTCAGTGATATGGCCTACTGACTCTCGGACTAAATTTAACCCTCGGACGAGACACACTGTCCCCATGCACGTTCCGTAGAAGGTTTACATAAGCCATGATCATTTCCGTGCTATTATTTTCTAATAAAATGCGATGTTGACAGCTAGTCCAGTCCATTTATGAGAAAAAATGTCAAACCCGGAACTAATTTTCTGCTGGAATAAGTACATAAACCCTCCATAAACAACATACTAAAAATCGGAAAAAGGGAAATTGGTGAATTTCGTGAAATAAATTTGGGGAAATTTGGTAAATCATCAATTTATTGATTTTCATGGATGTAATAAAACAATAAAATTCACAAATCCTACAAATAACATGTCTATTGTGTCGACAACAATTTCCTGAACCCAGAACTGAAAACCATTCCCATATTCGCTAAGTATACTTCAAGTTGCGTGCCTTCAAAAACGCGAGTTTACCTGATTTCGGACCATTTCCGGGCCTCAATTCCGCAGGGCTTCTTCAGTGTTTTAGTAATTTCCTCAGTAGATTAAACGCATAAAATTATTAATATGTGCATCTATGATTAAGAAGAAGATTATATTCTCCAAAAAAATGTGTGTTCCATTGTATGGACTTTGCCAATTTTGCCTCTGACACAGAACTTATGTGATGAAATGCAATATTTGAGGTCATATAACTCAATAATTTGATATTCATATGCCATGCTTTTCTTATAACCTTTTAAGTATACTAGATTGAACAAATTGTAAAACCTTGATTATGAAATAACCAATTTTATTTTCTAGGGAGCGTACTAAATTAATAGGTCCGGGACTCCGGTGGGACCGCGGTACCACTTTAAGAACAGGATGTACGTTTTATATACGGGCATGCGCAGTCTCTTTGTCCTCCATCTACCGGGAATAGAATCAATATTTATTTTGTCCAAACATAATTCCCGTAATTCTTTTATATCAAAATTAATTTTCCCACCCTCCCACCCCAATATTATGTTAGCAGCTTGAGATTTATGTTTCATCTATCACTTATCCGTCTCTTGATATTCCAAAACTTTTATTATGGCTACATATATGTTACCACTATTACTAAGGCAATAGCTAGTTTATGATGCTAGGTATGTTTATGGAACATTGTTATATATCAACAGGTGGGAAGGCGGTTATTGGCCTCCACCTTCTTGACAATATATTTTGTTTAAGTTATTATTGGTTGTTTATGTTTATAATAATAAACAGCCCAATTGAATCTGAACTACAGTGTTGTCAATGAACAAGCTCATCCTCCGAGTTCCCCTCTTGTCCCTATACATAGGCATTAGATTCCGAAGAACATAAAGATATTAACACAACATAGTTTAAGAAAATCAACTTATGGCCCTTTGAATACTTAGTCTTAACTTGTTTCCAAAAATGCCATCTTGAGGCATTTTTGTTCATTCTAAAATGTTTTGGGGCATAAATAAAAAAAATGGGTGTTTTAATGTGTAAAATTATTTGAACTTTCCTCCAACAACACTTTAGTGTTAAAAAATTAGCCGTACATTGGTTATGCCATCATATGTCACTTGATTTTTCAGGAAACTGACTCCAAATTTTAACGTTGGTATAGGGGTAAGAAAAATCAAATAATGCAATCTTATCACCAAATTACAGCCATTTCAGGCACAATGTTGTTTTCTTCCAGTTTGTGTACATTCCTGTTGCATTATAAAACTGCTTAAGACGTTATTGGACTTTGATTTAGAATTTTATGTCTATGTTATATAAAAACAATCCCAAAATGCCAAGTTGACATTTCACTGCCAAATTATTAATAAAAATAGTATAGCTCTGCCAATGAACATAAACAAAGGAAATGTTAAATTATGTATGAAAGAACAATGTATGCAGAAGCTGTTAATATAAAGTTTTCTGCTTCAAGATGCATAATTTTGAAGTTTTTGTTGATATGCTTTCCCCTACCCCATTTTATGCCGTTCAAATTTGAAGTAAGTTTCCACAATGATAAGTGAAATCTAGTGACATTCATTGGTATAACCATTGAAATGCTATTTTCTCCAAAAAAAAATATTAATGACGACAGATCAAATATATTTACACAATAAACTTTTGTTAATTTTTCTGAATATACACAAAAACCTTTTAAAATGGAAAAAACGCACCACAATAGCATTTTCGGAAAAGAGGCTAAACTAAGAGTTCATAGGGCCATAATTTAATTTTCTTCGCCATTGTATTTGGAAATTCCTTCACAATTTGTTCAATCTAGTATTCTCAAAATCTTTTGAGAAAAGGAGAGCATATGGATATTAATTTATTGAGTTACATGACCTCAAATATGGCATTTCATCACACGAGTTCTATGTCAAGGCAAGTTTGGCTAAGTCCATACAATGGAACACACATTTTGTTTGAGAATATTTTATTCTTCTTAATCATAGATGCACATATTAATCATACTTTGTGTTTTATCTAGTGAGGACATTACTAAAACAGTGAAAAAGTCATTAATTTTGCTCTAGTTTTTTAAATAATTAATCATGAAATACGGCATTTGGCTCATTCGGCGAAATTAAGGCTCCGAAATCAGGTAAACTCGCGTTTTTTAAGGCACACAACTCGAAAAATACTTGACGAATCTGGGAATGGTTTCCTGTTCTCGTTTCAGAGAAATGAGGTCGACAAATTAGGTATGATATTTGTAGAACTTTTAAATTTAAATTTTTGATATACATTCATGAAAATCCATAATTTGATGATTTGACCAAATTTTCCCAATTTTTTTTCACGAAATTTACCATTTTGCTGATTTTTGGTATGTTGTTTATGGAGGGTTTATTTACCTATTACAGCAAAACAAAATTCTGTTGCAATTAGTTCTGGGTAAAACCATAAATGCACTGGACTAAGCATATGTCGTTAATTATGAACTATACTATACACTGTAGTGTCGACATTTTTGCTCATTGCTAGTCTGTCTCGGGGCTGTCTGTTATGTATCGCAAATTTTTATTAACATAAATAGTGAACATCAGCTTCTGTGACTATAGTTGTCAGTTTCCCCATCCACTAAAGCTGGTAGGCCTACAGTGAAATTATTTGTTCAACCCTAAATGTACAATGGTTCATTACATGTTCATTATAAAGGATTACACCGGTGTAATTTTTCTCAGTTATTATAAATGCCCGCTAATCCACTGAGCACGTTGTCGAAAATTGTTTTTTTGTGATAGATCGCCCATAACAGAAGTTATGGCGATTCATGTGATTGAATATTCCATCATGGATTTATGCAGTCTGAATTGTTAATCTTCCTTCATGTGACGTCACACGAAGGACGACTAGCGACACACATTTTCAAACTTGAAAGGGTGACTCAATTGGCGTTTATCTACTGATTGTTTATACAGAAATGGCTGGACAATCGGAGCTGAAAATGTACATATCGAAAATTTAATCCGGGGAGTGTTATGACATGTATATAGATCATGTTGACATCAGATGTCATAACAGGGCAGTAATAATTAAATTTAATTAAAGAATTTATAATATACCCAAAATGGTTGCAATCTGGTTGGTGAAAATTGAAACAGTCTAACACCTCTATCCTGATTCCACTTGTGACTGTATAAACACGATGCGACATGCATTTAATCACTGACTAATATTCTGATTCCAGTTGAGTGCCACATTTGAAATTTGCACATTGAAAGATACATGAAAAATAGTCTTAGGGTGGACACACACATGCATGTAATCTCTGTAATTATTGTGTATTTGGCGCCGACGTGTTGATCTCACTGAGTTCTAGTTCCAATAAAGTCGTAATGTTGAGAACCCGCTATCTTGTACCGAGTCGCTAGGCCACTTAAAATAATTGTTCGTGGCATAACCCATATGGTGGACGTTCTATTTAAATAATTACCAGTTCTCTCTTGATATTTATTCTCTCTTGATATTTATAGCAGTGGTGGATCAGGATTTTCCTGACGCAGGGGCTCTATATGATCCCGACTTGGGGCTATATATATATGATCCCGAAAACTACAGGCGGGGTGGGTAACTCTGAGCTATTTAAGTAAAACATATCATATTGTACCTTCTTGCCCAGATTTTTCCGAACGATACATTCAACTAAGTCCCTTAGCGATTTGAAGTTTTCGAGACACACGCCAAACAAGCATCATGGTCGAACATGTTCTATATCAAGCCTGTATATGCCAGACGTGTCGCTTCTGGTGTGCGTGCATTAATAAAATGCCAGATATCACACAGACTTGACTAAATTCCGCATCCGTAAGAGAAGACATATTTTGGACTGGCCTTAAATGTCCTGATAGCAGACAATTTGACTTCGCTTATCACTACTCACTTGTCTGGCCTGTTAACAATGAACCGCTCGCGCGCAGGTGATTAATGTTATCAATTATTGGTGTGGCCATGTAAAATACATGTATTTTTCATACATAAATTACATGCATGTGTGTATCCACCCTTACACTTTATCTGATTACAAGTAACAAAAATTAAATTTTGAGGCCCATGGTCATGGGTAGCTCTGACCCAGATCTGCCCACCATCGCAACAAACAAATTGGAGGCGTTGTTTGTTCAGCAGCCAATCAATGTTTGGACTTAACTGCCCAAATATTTTAACAAAACTATTTGATGTTAAAATGGCTGTTACAAAAACAAACCCATATGAAAAGGGGTAAATAGACATGTTCAGACGAATATGTTAAAGATGTCCTGTATGATTTGACACCATTAAACCATCATCTATGTTTTTCAATAACAGTATTTAATTAGATCGGACTCGAGGCCATTTATATGAGGTTTTGCTGGCCAGATATAGAATTTCAAAAGTGGCATTTTAACACGTTTTTAATCTTGTCAGGTAGCAACATTTCTGATAAAGAGCATCTATTCTTCCATTGTCTGTCATGCGAATGATGCTGTAAGTATTTTTTTTTCAGTTTAAAAAAAATTAATTCAGAATATTTTGACTAAAATTTGAGGTCAAATTGGACAGTGCATCTTTAATTCCAACTTAATTTGTCTTGCATTTTGAAAAGATAATTTAAGATATTTGAAATTTTATATCTTTATTCATAATATTTGGACATCTGCAAGGTATATAACATGACAACAATTATAATATATTTTTTCAGAATAAAGTTATAAATGAATTACTTCTAAATAAATCGGTGTCGCAAGAACAAATTAATATCATTCAAAGCGTAAAATATGTGCCTTTACTCTCCACTACAATTATGTACTCTTGCAAATATGCATGCTCACATATATCAAGACTTTGAGGTTATATAAAAAATCATTGACATAAGACTTTGAGGATATATCAATAATCATTGACATAAACAGTCATTCAAATAGTTATTCTGATATCTTATGGATATGAATAAATAGATGAATGTGTTGATATTTATAAACCACATAATGAATCAATTAATCATTAGGCGAAAAATAACAAACAACATTTAAAGATGCTCTACTGGTATCTCGATCTTCCCAGAGAATTTTATACAGATTGAAGTTGGATTTATAAATATTATGTTGTTGACAACAAGTATAAATTCAATAATTTAACATGCAGTCACATTGAAAATGTTATCGTTAAAGGTACGGTTGGCCTTGGCGGTGGGTATCCTGTGTAAATATTTCCACCCTTCAAAAACCGCCACAAACAGAAAGAACATAAAAATGTAGACAGACTTTGTCCGTATACAAATAAGAAATATCGCATAAGCAGTATGTTATTGTCAAATGTTTGACCATTGTTATGTAAACAAACGCATAAAAAGTTACTTTTCTGGTGTTTGTTTATTGGTGAATTCCTGATATGGAACTAATAAAGAGCGTTTATGCCATTTGTGTGTGATTAGCCAGTAGCATTGTGCTGTCTTCTGTAACACAATCAGGCTCTTGCTTAGGTAAAATATAGTAGGTCTTTATGATAACATGCTGTTTACGTGATGGTCATGGTATATATGAACGAAACTGTATGCGTTTTAATGTTTTTCTGTTTACGGTGATCAGAACAAACATGAATATTTTCGACAACTAAGGCCTCACGTGCCTTTAAATGCACGGGCGGCGTTCGTTGCAGAAATATTCATTTTTGTTCAAATCACCATAAACAGAAGGAATATTAAAATATATATAGTTTTGTTCATATGCCAAACATAATCAGCGCGTAAATAGTATATTGTCGTCAAGAGGTACGAAGGTGTACGTAAACAAGAGCATGCTCGTGTTACAGAAGTGTTGCTTCTGTTTACATAACACAGCGAAATTCTATTGGTTAATCACACATGATATAAACGATCTTTATTATTTCCATATCAGGAAAACAGTAACAAATAACGCTCTTTATGTTTACTATATCCGGATCTAAACAAAAGGCAGGAAACGTAACGTTTTTTTGCTTTTGTTTACATAAAGGAAAAACATTTGACGATAACATACTATTTATACCATATTTATGATTGGCATTATAATAAAGTCTGTCTATATTTTACCATTCTCTCTGTTTATGGCGGGTTTTAACGGAGATGAATATTTTAACAGCATACCCACCACTAACGCCGCCCGTATCTTTAAGACTCAAAATCAAAAGACTGCATATTATCGGTGACATTACGAAACAATTCGACACATACTTTTGCCGATTACTGTATCATGAAGCATAACTCTTTCTCTTGTTCTAAATTACGGATAGCTACAGTGGGTCAAATGCGAGTAGCTCGTGATCGGCAATAAGTAATATAACTCGAAAAAGTTTGAGCAAAATACAAAACTCTCCATTGGGTTCAGTGTTAAATTTTGATCTCAACTGTAGCCAACAAGAAGCAAATGTTCACACCCAAAACTACACCTACACTGCATACCTATTGGTTGTGAGAAATGTCAAATCACACTGATCATCATACACCAGGTGGCACCCATAACATTTTCTGTATGTACAAAACGCTCTCTAAATAATGTTGATCACGATTTAGGCCGACCCACCGAAATTTAAGAATGGACACAAGTTTGTTGCTTAAAATTCATCAAAACCAACTTTTTACAGAAACATTAAAACCAGCCCTTGAATTAGCCGGTATTTGCTTCACATGCCAGATCACCTGATCCATTATATAGGGAAATTAGGAACAGCCAATCGCATACTACCCATTAAAAATGGTGGTGGTGAAACAATATACCTCTTAATAATCGTCAACAGTGTGGTAACGGGATAGGGGACAAGTATCATCTAATACTAATATGATGCTAAAATTGTGCTTATTGAAATATCTCATGTACATACTAGTGTATATATGTTTTTTGTATGTTCCACCTCAAATGATGGCTTTACGCATTAAACAATTCAACAATCAACAAAACAAAGATAACTAGATATCAATCAACTGAAGCATATTTTCAAATAAAAAAAAACATCTAAAACAATTATTTCACTTCAGATCACTGAAGTAAAGAATATTAGATCAGTTTGTATCAAGGAACATTTTAGAGCGAGGGGGAGAGAGAGCAGATAAAAATTCAATTATTTTTTCTGCAATGTTTACTCCAATGGACATAAGGCACTAACATATAGTAAAAATGAAAAATCATAAGAGATTGCACAATCATGTTCACAAAGAAATTAATTTTTTTTATAGATAGCATATGTTTCTAACAAAAATGTTGATCAGAAAAGCTCAGAATAATATTTATCATTTTTCTAGTTGATACTTTTAAAAAAGTAATCAAATTCTTTTTGGTTTTTGTTTGTGGTATGTATGTAATAAATATCGAGCTGTGCTCGTGTTGTGCATGGTTTTGGTTAGATACATATAAAGAATATATTGTAACATCATGTTAATTTGCTTACGATGTTAATTATGAAGCCATTAACTGTAGAATCAACTGAATTAGGGGACTCATATGTGAAGATGAAGTTTCCTTCGTCTGACAAGTGAACCCCATCTGTATATAAGAACTTATGTTTGTTAAAGATGCAAGAGTGGAATGAAACATGTTCAAGGTGTGTCTGAAGTGAAGGTCTCAGTAGCAGAGCTTATGTGCTTTTCAGAGAGATCCACACCACTCACACTTCGGATTGATTTTGTGTTCAACTGAAGCCTGGGAAAAAGAGCAGAATATCCAATTCTACACCCTGGTAACATTTTCATTAATTTTTCCAAATCCTCTTCAATAGCCAGTTTCAAATGTGAATGTTTTCTCCCCCATATCATTGGAACCACAATAAATAATTAGCATGCATGTCCGGTTTTTTCTGAGATGAGATCCCTCTCTATGGTAGGTATGATCTCTCCTCAGTTTCTTCCGCCCTCTCCTTTCCAGATTACTGTCGTATTTTCTAAATTCAGATTTGGTATTTGGTACTGAAGCGCAAACTCCGCCGCCCTCTAGACGTGGCTGGACCCAACTATCCAGAGGATTTTATTAGCATGTCCGGTTTTTTCTGAGATGAGATCCCTCTCTATGGTAGGAATGATCTCTCTTCAGTTCCTTCCGCCCTCTCCCTACCATATTACCGTCATATTCTATGGGCGGCCATTCAGTCGGAAATTACATGAAATAAAAGTTAATGGTGGTTTGTGAAAACAATAGTCTCTATTTTCAAACCAATATACTCCATTTCCAAACCAATAATCGGTCTTGGATTCAATAACATACAGTTCCGTTTTAATATATATAGATTCATAATCAATGTTGACCGATGCAAAATTAATGTTCTATTTTAATTTAATAGTATTCATTGTTCAACTAATATCTAACAACACACAATTAGTAAGATTCCCGCATATTCAATAAACGTACATTCCGTTTCAATAGCCATATTTTCTTAATCAATAAAGATATTTCAAACCAATAGACGAGTTCCCACGATCAATGATTATCGTTATAAAACTAATAGACCTTAGTGCCATGTAATATGTGCTGTTTACATCAGATGACTAATAAGGTTTTAAATTACTTGAAGGGGCACTAATATTAAGAAATTTGGAGAGCCTCTGGCCACTTACATATTGAATAATTTGGACAGAGCCTCCGGCCACTATTTACATATTGAAAAATTTGTACAGCCTCCGGTCACTAATTACATATTAAAAATTTGGACAGAGCCTCAGGCCACTATTTACATATTTAAAAATTTGGACAGCCTCCGGCCACTATTTACAAAACTTCTGATATTAGGTATTTATAAACAAATTCAAATTTCTTTATTGGAATTATCATTTCGACGTAATCCATAAACATAAAATTGAACACAAATGAACAGACATATATACACACTCATAGTTATATCTGTAAATAACATATTGTATTTCATTAAATTGTTAATGTTGTAGAATAGGTGTTTGTTTCAGGATGAGAAAGATTAGAGTTATCATAAAAACTAGTTATGGCCTAGTAACATCTATATTATTCTATTTGCCTTTTAAATATATTTAGAGAGTTTACATTATGGTGAGTTACGTTTGAATAGATAATCGTTTTTTTTCGTAGCTTTTATATATTTACATACCTGTTTAGTACTTGTGAAGGTTGATGGATTCAGTATGACTTTGACTTTTGACGTTATAATGACTAATGTGGAAAATGTTGTATTTACTTCTTATATCATCATATAGCCCACAATGGTATAGAAAATGGGTTTCGTTTTCAACATTATCCAGATAATGTGGACAAAATCTGTTTAACTCATCTATTGGTTTTGGTTTCGTGTGTCTCAGATTTTCTATGTTCAATGTGTGTGCACTTATTATAATTTTAGTTAGTTCTTTTCTGAGATATTTTGGTATATTGAAAATAAGATAGTCTATAAATTTGGATCCTGCCATGATTTTACTGTATAATCTTAATTTCTCATCGTTTGAGGTTTTCATTCGTTTATATTCGTTTGCTATCGTTTTGTTTGGTCCTTATTACATCTTTAAATTGTGATTCTTCAAAATTATCTATAATTTTAGTCACGTTCGACCACGAGAAAGCTGGTTTTATTCCTTTCAGTTTCATGTCTTTAAAAGCTGCAATTAAGAGTTTATGTTGTGATTCGCCATGTTTGCCTGTTAGGCCCACCAACCTTTTGTGGAATTTAAATATCCCATAAAGTATTATAAGGTGTACCGGCAATGCTTCCACTTCTGAGTATACTGCTATGTCTGTAGACTTACTGTTAACTCCCAGTATATCTTTCAATATACATGTGTATGTTTTGTCAACGCAAGAGCTAGAGAGGTTTTTAATCGAGTTAGAGTTCATTTTAAAATCAGATATCCATATTTATGATCCGTAAGTATGGATGGGGAGAATCATCGAGTTAATTAGACACATCCAATTTCTGACAGGTAAGTTTGGAAATTCTTTTAATTTACATTTCAGTGCATAATATGCCTTCTTTGCCTTATCTGACAGGTTTGATGCGGCTGATATAAATTTTCCACTCTTGTGAAACACTATCCCTAAATATTTATATTCTTCGACCGTTTCTAGTGTAAGAGGTCCATAGTAAAGAGTTTGTATTAAAATTAGTATTTCCATATTTTGAGCAAATGATAGCTTTTTATTTGTTTGAGTTAACAGCTAGTCTCCAATCTATACAGTATCTCTTAAATGAGTCAAGACATGACTGCATGCCTTCTGGTGTCTCTGCCATTACAACCAAGTCATCAGCATATAGGAGATGGTTGAATATAATTTAATGTCACGGGGTCAGAACGATTCTTGTCTTTTTTAAATCATCTATATATAGATTGAAAAGCATGGGGCTGAGACTTACACCCTGTTTCACCTCTAGATATGCTTTGAATGGTTCACTATGTTGGGACAGTCACACCTCTGGTTTTTGTAGATATTTATTTAATAAAGTTTTCATGACATAAATGATCAGTTGTCCTACAATTAAGTCTGAATCCTATTTGATTCATTGATAAACCGTTTCCACTTTCTAAAAATTCCCCAAGTCTCTAGTATATTAGTGAATAACTTTCGATACAGCTAGATATGCTTATCCCTCTATAATTGTTGCAGTCTGTTGGATCTCCTGATTTGTGGATAGATGTTAAGAGGGAAAGTTTCCATTCTGAGGCATATATTCCGCAATCTAATTTTTTTTTGAAAAACAGATCTTATCTGGTCTTGCAAGTTACATATTATAGTGATATGAACATCTGGTATGCATTGATAAGGCACTAAATTGACTAATTTGAATCACGGAGAGAGACCATAATAAAAATTAAGATGATTATGCCTGAGTAATAGGATTTGGCCTTATTTACTACTTTCACTAGTATACTTATCTAACACTAGTGGTAAAAACCGGTATGAATTGATAAGGCACTAATTTGAATAACATTAACAGAGACCCAATTTGGTCTTAATTCTTAAATAAGTTAACTTATAATATTATTACTCTCCTGATCAGGCTGATCTGGTAATACTAATAGTAGTCCAGTGCATTTATGAGAAAAAAATACCACACCCGGA
The DNA here is from genome assembly GCA_032622095.1 of Siphonodentalium dalli. Taxonomy (NCBI): domain Eukaryota; kingdom Metazoa; phylum Mollusca; class Scaphopoda; order Gadilida; family Siphonodentaliidae; genus Siphonodentalium; species Siphonodentalium dalli. Next base: position 146,347,759 of record CP136065.1, on the reverse strand, counting down.
ACTAATTGCAACAGAATTTTTTTTTGCTGGAATAAGTACATAAACCCTCCATAAACAACATACTAAAAATCGGAAAAAGGGAAATTGGTGAATTTCGTGAAATAAATTTGGGGAAATTTTGTCAAATCATCAATTTATGGATTTTCATGGATGCATATAAAAACAATCAAATTCACAAATCCTACAAATGGTATGTGTATTGTGTCGACCTCAATTTCCTGAACCCAGTACTGAAAACCAGTCCCAGATTCATTACGTATTTTTCGAGTTGTGTGCCTTCAAAAACGCGAGTTTATCTGATTTCGGCCCATTTTCGGGGCCTCAATTTCGAAGAATGAGCCAAAATGCCTTATTTATGATTAATTATTAAATAAATTAGAGCAAACTGAAGAGATTTTTCAGTGTTATAGTAATTTCCTCACTAGATTAAACACAAAATATGATTAATATGTGTATCTATAATTAAGAAGAAGATTATATTCTCAAACAAAATGTGTGTTCCATTGTATGGACTTGGCCAATTTTGACTCTGACACTGAACGTGTGTGATGAAATGCAATATTTGAGGTCATGTAACTCAATAATTTAATACCCATATGCCATGCTTTTCTTATAACCTTATAAATTGTAAAGGTATTAACAGGACATTATTTAAGAAAATCAACTTATGGCCCTTTGAATACTTAGTTTTAGCTTGTTTCCAAAGATGCCAGTTTGAGGCATTTTTGACCAATCTAAACGGTTTTGGGCCATAAAAACAAAAAACAATGGGTGTTTTAATGTGTAAAATTATTTGAACTTTCCTCCCACAACACTTTAGTGATAAAAAATTAGCCTTACATTGGTTATGCCATAGTATTTCACTTGATTTATTTCATTTTTCAGGAAACTGACTCCAAATTTTAACGTTGGTATAGGGGTAGGAAAAATCACAAAATGCAATCTTATCACCAAATTACAGCCATTTCAGACACAATGTTGTTTTCTTCCAGTTTGTGTACATTCCTGTTGCATTTTAAAACTGCTTAATACGTTATCGGACGTTGATTTAGAATGTTATGGTTATGTTGTATAAAAACAATCTCAAAATAGCCAATTTGACATTTCACTGCCAAATTATGACAAAAAATATTATGGCTCTGTCAATAAACATAAACAAAGGAAATATGAATGATGTATGAAAGAACAATGTAAGCAGAAACTGTTAATATAAAGTTTTCTGCTTCAAGATGCATAATTTTGAAGATTTTGTTGATATGCTTTCCCCTACCCCATTTTTCTGCCGTTCAAATTTGGAGTATGTTTCCACAATGATGAGTGAAATCCAGTGACATTCATTGGTATAACCATTGAAATGCTATTTTCTCAACAAAAAAATTATTTAAGAGGACATATCACATAATTTTACACAATAAACGTTCGTTAATTTTTCTGAATATGCCTAAAATCCTTTTAAAATGGACAAAAACGTCCCACAATAGCATTTTCGGAAAAGAGGCTAGACTAAGAGTTCATATGACCATATTTTTATTTTCTTCACCAATGTATTTGGAAATTCCTTCACAATTTGTTCAATCTAGTATTCTCAAAATGTTATGAGAAAAGCAGAGCATATGGATATTAATTTATTGAGTTACATGACCTCAAATATGGCATTTCATCACACGAGTTCTGTGTCAAGGCAAATTTGGCTAAGTCCATACAATGGAACACACATTTTGTTTGAGAATATTTTATTCTCCTTATTCATAGATGCACATATTAATCATATTTTGTGTTTTATCTAGTGAGGAAATTACTAAAACAGTGAAAAAGTAATTAATTTTGCTCTAGTTTTTTAAATAATTAACCATATAATACGGCATTTGGCTCATTCTGCGAAATTAAGGCTCCGAAATCAGGTAAACTCGCGTTTTTGAAGGCACACAACTCGAAAAATACTTAAGGAATCTGCGAATGGTTTCCAGTTCTGGATTCAGGAAAATGTGGTCGACAAAATAGACATGATATTTGTAGGACTTGTAAATTTGATTTTTTTATATACATTCATGAAAACCCATAAATTGATGATTTGACAAAATTTTCTCTTTTTTTTCACGAAATTCACTAATTTCCCTTTTTCCGATTTTTGCCGATTTTTAGTATGTTGTTTATGGAGGGTATATGTACCAATTCCAGCAAAAAAAAATTCTGTTGCAATTAGTTCTGGGTAAAACCATAAATGCACTGGACTATAGTATAAATATTACTACTAGTAATTAGTGCAATGGTGAATAGTGGTATGATTAATTATTGACTAGATATTAATGATAAGGTACTAAAGATCTAATATGGGCGACAAAAATAAACCATCTACAGTGTTATTGAATGTATTTATCTACCCATCTGTAAGTGTAAACAGACTGACTCAGGCAGTTACACAGAGGGTCTGAGACTCACTGAATGAGTGATAGTGAGATATGCTATATTATTAAGTATTAGAATATTTATAATGAATCAAATATTTAACTTTTGATGCCATAAATTGGCATAATGTCAATGATAATCATGGCCTATTTCAGTATTATTTATTTATTACTATTATAACTTTAAAGGTACGGTTGGCCTTGGCGGTGGGTATCCTGTGAAAATATTTCCACCCGTCAAAAACCGCCACAAACAGAAAGAACAACAAAATGTAGACAGACTTTGTCCGTATACAAATAAGAAATATCACATAAACAGTATGTTATTGTCATATTTTTGACCATTGTTATGTAAACAAAAGCATAAAAAGTTACTTTTCTGGTGTTTGTTTATATTATGATGGTAAACATAAAGAGCGTTCTTTGTGGGTGAATTCCTGATATGGAACGAATAAAGAGCGTTTGTGCCATTTGTGTGTGATTAGCCAGCAGCATTGTGTTGTCTTCTGTAACACAATCAGGCTCTTGCTTAGGTAAAATATAGTAAATCTTTATGATAACATGCTGTTTACGCGATGGTCATGGTATATATGAACGAAACTGTATGCGTTTTAATGTTTTTCTGTTTACGGTGATTGGAACAAATATGAATATTTTCGACAACTAAGGCCTCACGTGCCTTTAAAATGACCAGTTTACTATCTTACTCATCTGGTATGAATTGATAAGGCACTAATATAATATTTACGCAAACACATTAATTAAATAACATGACATTGAGCCAATGTCATGTCAATAAAGACAATATTGACAAATTCAGAAGTCGGCAATACAAATTTATAATTATCATTTATCATGCCTATAATAGTGTATACGTTCCAATAATTAAGAAGAATCGGTGAGAAGTTAATACGGGTACTATCTGTCGTAGTTTATGAAGATTATTAGTCTGCTAAAAAACTTCCAGCAGAAAATATATTCAAACGTACTGCTCACAAGTGTTAAGAATGGCGGTCAAAATATTGCACGGAATGGTAAACGTCAAATCACAATGGTCACCGCAAATGTCAAGTTGGCGGACGATTCATTCAATATCCAACTTCCTGTGTGCAGAGAAATCCGGGGACATATCTAGGGAAAATGCATATATGTATGAGACATCAAAGTATAGGCTCCGCTCAGGTTTGGCTGCCCAAAGGAATTGAAGGGTTAGTCTTTTAGCACTACAGTTTATCGAACTGATACGGCCATATTGAGCTAGCTCGAACTGATTGGACTTACGTGTATGCATATATCTAATACCGTTTGTACACAATGATAACGAACTAATTGGGGTCACCATGAACTGTTTACAGTACTTGTTTTTAGATTACAAGTCAATGTAAATTCCACTCATTGTTCCACTATTTCCATATTATGGATGCGGAAGTTTTTTTATTATATTTTTCTCTTTGTATTCTTAGTTCTATCCTAATTTTATGAGTCATTAAGTTCCATTCTTGAGCATTCTCTGTTGAAATATACTTTGTTGTGTCCATCGATTTTAGTTTCTCCTCTTTTTAAATTGAATTGCCCCTTTTATCCTTATATCCATATGACGTTGTTCGGTGAACTTAATGTGTATGGTCGATGTTTGTTTTCTGTTAATAATCCAATTCTCTTAAAGGCACGTGCGGCCTTAGTTGTCGAAAATATTCATATTTGTTCCAATCACCGTAAACAGAAAAACATTAAAACGCATACAGTTTCGTTCATATATACCATGACCATCGCGTAAACAGCATGTTATCATAAAGACCTACTATATTTTACCTAAGCAAGAGCCTGCTTGTGTTATAGAAGACAGCACAATGCTACTGGCTAATCACACACAAATGGCAGAAACGCTCTTTATTATATCCATATAAGGAATTCACCAACAAAGAACGCTCTTTATGTTTACCATCATAATATAAAAAAACACCAGAAAAGTAACCTTTTAAGCTTTTGTTTACACAACACTGGTCAAACATATGACAATAAGATACTGTTTATGCGATATTTCTTATTTGTATACGGACAAATTCTGTCTAAATTTTGATGTTCTTTCTGTTTGTGGCGGTTTTTGACGGGTGGAAATATTTTCACAGCATACCCACCGCCAAGGCCAACCGTACCTTTAATTGACACATATTTCATATCACATTTCGTTATCCTTTTTATCGTGTTTTCTATATCTATCATATCTTCCGTTTGCTTATCTGGTATGTTTAGGGCTACTATGTTGTTTATACTGTTTTAGAAATCCAAAGAACATAATGAAACTTCTGATGGAACTATCCTCCTGAATGTCACACATAGAATATCCTTCCCATCTAGTGAATATCATGTGAGATGTTCGTCCACGTCTTTGTTTTATTTTTTCATGTTTTACGTTATTATTTACGGAGCTTTCTAGTTTGTTGACGCTGCTTATTGTGACGTCATTGATGTGAACATTTTAAAGCCGATGTTCTAATTCCATGGACACCACCAACTGTATGGATCAAATCATCACAGAATAATTTAGTATCTTCCAACAGACCAATATCGGGTATTTAATAAATTTCTGAGACGCTGATTCTGGATACATCATCCATGTCAGTTTTGAGAATTCTTCCAAAAATATTCAAGGTTGAGTAATTGTTTGTTAATAACAGTTGAGTAACATTCATAATACAAATGGTCATTCAACCCACGACAGTTCAATCAACGTTGATCGTGTTTTGTGTAAAATATCATCAACACGTTGAATAGATATTCAAACAACAGTTGTATAAGTAACAAACACCATTTGGTTGTAGGTCTACATGCAACGTTGTGTAAATTGCATCCAACAAAACTGTCATGCAGCATTTTACTCAAAGTAGATATGTGCTGTTGATTGTTGTGTAACATTTTATCGAACTAGATTTAGGGTGTATGTACAATAACGAAATAGTTCAATTCCCGTGCGAATGACGCTTGTTTGAAGTAAGTTTATGAGGGCATCACATCACCCCTGAATAACAATTGCCAGACAGGTGTGAGTTTTGCGAATCAGTTAAGAAAATGCTGCCAAAATTATACATATATTTGACGAGTATTTACTGTTGACCACATATCTGTTGAAATATATTGTCGGTATCTTTAACATATCGAGAGTTATACGTAGACTGAATGTCACAATCAACATATCATTTTGGTTCATGCCAGCATTTTCGACTAAATCTTGAAATCGGTTATTTTTGTCATGATATGGACAACGAACCCCGGGTACCAGTTACAATGAATGGAGTATGAATCTTGTCACTGGGTTCAGCGGCCCTACACTGTTGGATAGTTTGCTATTTCGTTCTCATTGATTTATCTCCTATATCACCTCTCCTATATTACGTACTTGGAAGGTTCAAATAACCCATGTACGTTTAAGTGCTACATATAAAATGCGATGCTGGCATGCAGTCTCGGTCATTTGTATGACATATATACTGTAGCGTCGACATTTGCGCATGACTAGCGTCTGGCCATTTCGCGGATTTGTACCAATTTGATGTTCAGAAAAATGTTGAAACTTGAATGACTACTCTTTTCTTTTTATGATGGATTATCATAATGGAGGTCACGGAATAACACCCAGTCGCCATGAGTTTACATTCACTAGTGTGATACACTTGTCTGAATCAGGTACCTCATAGTGTCATGTAAACACCGTTACGACACATTTTTCAATGACATCTCGAGAAGCGCTACCGTGAAATACTACTGGCTATGAAAACATCAAGAACGCACTACGCTCTCGTCATTTTAAGAGGGACCCGATAAAACATGATTTTCATTCCGATAAAATGAGCCCAAATAACCAAGATATCAAAACACTCAAAATTCCTTGCCAGCGGACGCTGCACTTGCGTGAGAAATTAAGGCATAAAGCCAATGTTATTTGTTTCTATGAAACCCTACATAGTATTGAGATCAATGAAGATAACCCGTCCATTTTTTATTGTTTGATTGTCAGAAAGAAGTTGATAATCTGGCAGCGTAACTGTGTTTACATTGACGAAGCGGCGTTTACACGATCATAACGGTGTTTATAAAGCCAGGCAATATACAATGGCATGCATGTTGATTGATATGTTTCGCCCATAAAATTCCTGTTGTTTAATATATAGTTAACAACAAAATAACATGGATCATATGCCGCTGCGACTTCAGTTTAAAAAAAAAATGTAATCAAAATGAACTAAAATGCGCAATGGTAATCTGGATAATATAAACAAATTGAACAGAAGTAAAAAATAAATCATTGCACTATGATTTCCATATTATATCTACATGTACAATTCTATAAAACGTTCATCTTCCTAAGTCATTAGGCCTAACTACTCAAGATATTTTGACCCACTGCGGTCCAGACATGCTATTGAAACGTTTGCGTTTAACAGGTGTGTCAACTTTAGCAACCATGTCTTCAAACTGATACTCAAAAACATCATCTTTCGAGGGCCAAGTAAATTTGTTTATGCCTGATTGGCGCATTACTTTGATCTGTATATCGTCACTGTTTACACTGACTATCTTTCCCAAATACAGGTCCTGATCATACTTCACTAATGCCCATTCAGATCTTGCAAAATGTAGTGCCTCATTTGATATGGAGTGGTTATCAATACTCACACTATCTAAGACAGGTATGGCTTGAGTAACTTGCGAGACATCACAATGTTCAATAGGAGTGATTGAGCTAACTGGGGATTCACATTTTGTTGTAATAAGCGAAAAGCAGCTGCACATTTTAGGAAATGAACATGCATATGTTCGACAACGCGATGCAATCTCGCCGTGACTACTGAACGATGCTTGGTGGAGTTTCATCGTTTTGGGGAATGCTTTGATTTTGTTAGGGATCTGGGACTGGACCTTCTCAATGTCAAACCATCAACATAGAAGTGTCTTATTGATCCCTTGACTGTGAACGTGACCGGAGTATATACTCGTAGTTTGGTATCTCGGGGTGGTTGGATTCACAAAACACAGAAGTTCAGTATGAATGCAAATATTCTATATTATGTATATTAGATGGATAGATGAATTATAGCCCTGTAAAAGAAATTGATCAACATATATTAGAATTATCATTAGTTTGCATCAGATTAAAGTTATACTTTGGCATCGTAATTATGCAAACTATTTCCAAATTATCCACTGACTAAAATGACATAAAAGGACTTTATATCAAATCAAAAAATGCACAGGCTTTACAAAAAGGTAGCCATTTACAATCACATGACAATATTATATAAAAATGGGATTTTATTTCAATGTTTCATTAAATTAGAGAATTTGATAAAACAGTTTATCACAGAATACAATTTACTGGTTTCAGCGTTTTAAATCAATTATAAGGGATATAAAATAGCACCAATGGTAAAGGCATATATAAACTATAAAATTGACATTTACCTGTCAGTCCGACAAAGCCACGTTTTACCACGATGTACTGAATTTAGATACAGCTACACGAGCATCCGCCATGGACGATGACAATTTAAGAAAGCGAACAGATTAGTTCATGACGGGAAAAATGAAGCATGAGTAACAATCAACTCACTCAATATTCACGACGTGATTAAATAGCCAAATAAGGAAATATGACGACAAATACAAACTGCGCACGTGCGTGTTAGTATCAAATAAGGAATACAATAGAAATATTGCAATGAGTTAACCCAGTGTTGTCGATTAATATTAATACTGTTTAGAAACTGAAAATACCGTAAAGTACCACACTATTACATCCAACTGAAAATACCGTAAAGTACCACACTATTACTTCATCCCCCCTGATAAAAAAAATTACATTCTTGCTTTGTTAAGGGACGTTCCCATAGACAATAACCTATCTGCGGTTCGTTTAGTGGCACCTCCCACACCATCTGCACTGCTTTTGCCATGTCCCGCCTCGGTGAAATTCCAAGTAGAGTATGGAAAAATCCCTTTGAGACAATGTGGTAGAAAATAAATATAGATTTGTCCTATTTCGGTACTGAGTAGTGGAGCCATCGGTACATATATGCAGTTTAACCTTTCCAATTCATGAAATAAATAAGTCTCATTTGATGGAAGCAAATCTCCGTATTATAGTCAAATTTGTCAGTGGGATTCAGAAATGTAATAGATGGGTCTCAGTTCGGTGGTGGGGACGTGGCAAATCACAGTTTTTTGGTTGGATAAATAAGTTACTATTAGTCTAATAAGTCCCCCGACCTCTCCTGTCACCACGTCCCTGATGCCGCTCTAGACAAAACCTCTATGAACGCCTCCGAGCTTGATGTATAAATGTCACTAATGTTTGGAATGGTAGCTGACTTAGCGAAGTTATGTTCATGGTGTTATTTTCCAATAAAACACATATGCAACAGATAACATATGACCAATCGTCGAGAGGGATTTAAAGAGATAATCGACATGGAAATTTCCCCGATGAACGCAGATTAAATAATTGTGTCATCTCTTATATTTAGGACTGGTGCTGTACAAAATAGTTCTCTTGCAAAAAGTTTAATCAAATGATATTTGTTAGGCCAAATTCTCAAATTATTTGCCAAATTTAATTGACCTTATTGGGGGAAATTGAGAGGTAATATTTTTGTCTTTATTGTATAATTTAACAACTAACAACAGCCACAGTTAAAATAAGGTTGAACAAATTAAAGTGTTATAAAATGTAGTCATAAATTTATCTAAGCACCACGCGGCAAAATTACAGTAAATTACAAGAACATGTAATCAAATAGACATACTCTGTCGACTATATCGATGTTGGAAACAAGGAGCCACACATTAATCCGTCGCCGTTCACATTTGGCTGATTAATCTATGACCCGTGGTCATAAATACGGTGTTTACTAAATTGATATACATTGTTACAATGACTCCTGAAAAAGTAAGTTCAAGTTCGAATTTGGGTTCCGCCCGCCAATTTTCACCGGAGTTTAGTCCAAGTCTTCTCGTACTAAAACCGGCTAAGATATTGGGATGGAGGTGCCGGTCTTTAGTCCGAGTTCCAGGCCCATGCATTATTATGACACGACTTAAGCGTTTGTGACCCGCTCAAATAAAACCACAATTATATGAAATAAAATATCACAATTGCGACAATAAACTGATATTTTCCGCAGAAGACATGCTATTTGATCTGAAACCCACATCAGTTGTGAATTGAAAGCGGTAATTTAATGCGAAAAGAGACATTTACCGCAATGTTTACAAATTTTTAAAAGTATGCGAACTCAGTTGACCTCGCGAACTGTGTTCGGCATTTTCCGTTGAAAATATTCCGTAGATTTTCGACTGACCACGCAAATTACGATGAATTCTCCATTGTAATCGTAATTATGTGTGTCAATAAATAAAAAATAAATAGATTAATTAAACATTGAAGATATAAATGTAATACATTAAATAAATTACGGGGAATTACAACCCTCTCAAAGTTTAAAACAGTGTAAACACAACGACCATTAGAATAAATAATATGGTGCTACATTTCCCACATTTGGTGGACTTCAGCGAAATTAAGATATATACTAAGCGAACAGAGCAATATACTGCTCTTGTTAAGCACACAAAAAATCAAACAAAATTTGTGTAAATTTTTAACCTTAAGTTTGAAAAGTCCCACTAAAACGGAAGAACTATATTTCGAAACTGTGTGATTCGGTTCTCCGATTATTTTATCAACACAAAAGTCAAAATGCACATGGATGAAAATCACACGCATGGCAAGTCAGACACAAGAGTTCTAATTTGCTCCAATTTTGACAAGTTGCTTGCGAAAATTGTCAACAAAACTACCTTTCTGATCCTCCATTATGTCATTAAGTTTTTAGTGCGGGAATTGTTCTCAAAGCTCATTGGAAACTGGACTTTGCGGCGATCGGGTTTCGCTATTTTGTTCGGAAAACCCCGCGCTATATATAGAAACGGAAACTAGAATACTCAGAACAAACACCGGACAATGCCGAAGTTCTTCGGAACCTGAGTTCGGCTTTCAGTTAAGTAAACAAACAGAAAAAACAGCGATGTTGGTGACAATCAACCGGAATATTCTATGCGTAATTTAACATGAAAGTTAGATTATTATACACCATTATATGACCATAAGATGTCTCTTTCCGATGTATATAGCATCATGTATTGATTCATTAGGTAAATCGAGTAAAATACACCACATATTGCCGCCACAGATCGTGGGCGTGACTCGTGTGATAGGATTGGTATGCAAGCGCGCTTGGACTAAAAACAGCAAATCGCCATCCCAATATCTTAGCTGGTTTTAGTACAAGAAGACTTGGACTAACCGGAGTTATGCCCCTTATTTGACGTTTTTTGACTTAGAAAATCCTTGAAATTTGTTGTCCGGATGATAACTTTAGTATAGTTTATCGGAATGAATCCAAATTTGGTATATTACTTTCTCCCACCAAAAACACAGATCAAGTTCGAACTTGGGTTCTGTCATTTTTGGCAGAGTTATGCCCCTTTTTCGACTCAGAAAATTCAGTTTTCTTATGTTTTTTTGGTTTCCGGATGATAACTCGATTTTGGAATGTTTTTATACGCAAAACCCGTATTTTTGTGGATTACATATATCGAAATACAGCTCAAGTCCGAATTTCGTTTTAATCCGATAATTTTTGCGAGAGTTATGGCCCCTTTTTTTTACGTAATTTGACTTAGAAAATCCCTGAAATTTGTTGTCCGGATGATAACTTTAGTTAGAGTGAACCGATTTCAATCAAATTTTATTAGGTTTTATTAGGTTTATTAGGAGAAAAGACAGCTCAAGTTCGAATTTGGGTTCCGTCCGCCAATTTTCACCGGAGTTATGCCCCTTATTTGACGTAATTTTACTTAGAAAATCCCTGAAATTTGTTGTCCGGATGATAACTTTACTAGAGCTTATCGGATTCAATGATAATTTGGTATATTACTTTCTCCCACCAAAACACAGGTCAAGTTCAAATTTGAGTTCCGTCCGCCAATTTTTACCAGAGTTATGCCCCTTTTTTACCAGTTTCCGCCGACCCAAGAGAGGGCGTATTTTGCACGCCCAGCGTAGCTCTTGTTACGAAACTAATTTTACTTTTAATTTGACAAATTCAAATGTATATTATTGATCCGTAGGGATGTTCAAGAAATATAAACAGTCGACAGACTGACGAACATATACACAATGGCAATTGCAGAAGGAGTCTTACTCATTTATTGGAATCGTTCGGACTATAAGTTCAACAAACGGCATGTGGCGTAGTAATATATTTTATCGACGACATGTGAAGTCTTCCCGCTCACAATTGCGATAGTTAAGGGTCAGATGCACGTTTGTCCAAAATAATGAAAATTTCACCGTTTGCAGGTACCAAGAACTTCTGTAAATTAGATTTGTTTCAAAAGTGCAGATCATATATCCATGATATCTTATCTGAAGATCATGAGAGGAGACTTAATTTTTCTTGATTCATGAAATGTTATGATTATTTTCACTGTTCTGTTCAATTCATGTTATGTTAATTATGAAATGGAACTTTCCAATATTGTGGATCTGACACTGGATGTTAGTTATTCATTGTTCATTCCCAATCAGGCCGAACTTATCATCAGACGAATCTATTAAAGGTAAGATTCTTCTTTTTATAGTTGTAATATTATTAACTTCTGATTGTGAAGATGCATTTGAATCATTTCCATGATAAAAGTTCAATGTACAGCTTGTGATAGTTTAAACATATTTATTTGTCTAATTTCAATAACACATACAGGAAATTACACATACATTTTTATAGACAATGAGTTGTGCTCGTTGAGGCTGTTTGTTGACTTGGCATAACAATAACAGTTGGTTGACTCGGCATATGAGTCGGTTGACTCAGAATAACAGTCGGTTGACTCGGAATAACGCTTAGTTGGTTGTCAACATAATTTCTACTTGCTGGAAGTTGCGGAACACATCTTGCAGAATTTGGAACAACCGTGTTCCTTGTGAGCGCTCTTTTCATCAAAGAACCAGCTATCACTTTCTGCTGTTTATCATTAAGCCGGCTGTAATTATTCACACTACCCACATTGTTATGTTCGCTAATCTGTATCGTACAATTCGCTGGAAGTCCCATGTCATTGCATTTTTGCATTAAATGTTTTCGGACGCTGTGATTGGTGAGCCGTCTCGAAATGTCGATGTGATTAAACTTGTCACATAGAGCGTTTGGTTCCCTATCCCGAAGGTGGTTGATTCCCAAGAAAAATGGGGCATCATTGTGATTCATTGGGCGACGTTGCTTATATATCTTATAGGCTGCAACTGGACATTGAGATGCATCATCGTGAGTGTTCCATGCACGTGGTTTAAACTTTCTGACATTAGTGGGATCCATGATTGTGAATTTTAATTTTTTATATTTACATCACTGAAAATCCACAAATTGATGGATTTGACAAAATTTTCTCATTTTTTTCCACAAAATTTACCAATTTACCTTTTTCAGATTTGTGTTGATTTTTAGTATGTTGTTTATGGAGGGTTTGTGTACTACTTGTTCCGAGTAAATCCATAAATGTTAACTAGCCAGAATAAAAAAAAACTGCACAATATTGTTTCTACCTTGTTCAGTAATGGTCACTCTGTTACTAGAAAGTGAATGATTGTTTGATCTGTTTTTTTTGCTCAAATTCTTGCAGGTTAGAAGGCCATATTGATGCTGGTACAGTACACAATAGGGAAGCCATTTAATATCAACATATGGATAACATACCTGCACTAATTATGTTGTCAGTAGCTTATTTCGGCACAAATCCATTAACGAATATGTGCACAAAATTTAGCGCTATGACCCATCGAGTCGCATCTGCCATCTCCGCCTATCAATAGTTTTGATTTCCCAATCTTTCGTAGCAGTTCTTTTTGGTTTTTCTCCCAAACATGTTATTGCATTGTTGAAATAATCTTTCTGATATTGAAAATACCTGCTTCTGTCCATCATCTTGATGCCCATCAATCTTAAATATCATGCATATTATTCTCAATTGCTAATTTGTATATGAAGCTAGTTCAAGCCACACAGCTATCATGGTTTTATTAAAGTTGTGTGAAGTGAGTGAATGGTTAATCCTTTCATGACTGGAGCTTCCTGAATTTTTTTTAAAACCATGTGCCTATGCATTCTCTTATATATATATGCAAGTCTCCCATAGAGAGGCATAAGAGAATGCACTGACATAGGATCTTATTGCTGCACTCCCTCAGCTTCAGCCATTAAAGGGTTGACATGAATATTTTCTAATGTTACCTGATGTGGTAAATGTATCAAAAGGGGTTGTTACAATTCAATTTATTTTCTAAAACCATGTCTCTTTATTTTGCTAATATAATATAATATGTTTAACATGTGCATAAGTTAATATATAAAATTAGCCATTTTGATTAGTTCAAAGTAGTTAATTATGTAAGGATGATACTGGTCTACGTCAAAGTACGATTGCCTTTCTCTTCTGTAGCGGTCTAGTGGGAGTATTTTTAGTCAATTTTAATTGACTTGATATCATACAATTAAATACAAAAATGCTATATTTATCGGAAATATGATGCTTTATAATCTTACGTTTATGTTAAATTATGCACAGAATATGTAGTGTTATTAGGAGTAATGATTTCATCATTGATCTGAGAAGAAATTATGTTACATTGTGATAAAATATATTGTTCACATAAGTTACTTCTTTCAGTTGAAACTTTTGTGGGTTTCAGAAGACATATAATGACGTTTCACTTAAAGGTACGGTTGGCCTTGGCGGTGGGTATCCTGTGAAAATATTTCCACCCGTCAAAAACCGCCACAAACAGAAAGAACAACAAAATGTAGACAGACTTTGTCCGTATACAAATAAGAAATATCACATAAACAGTATGTTATTGTCATATTTTTGACCATTGTTATGTAAACAAAAGCATAAAAAGTTACTTTTCTGGTGTTTGTTTATATTATGATGGTAAACATAAAGAGCGTTCTTTGTGGGTGAATTCCTGATATGGAACGAATAAAGAGCGTTTGTGCCATTTGTGTGTGATTAGCCAGCAGCATTGTGTTGTCTTCTGTAACACAATCAGGCTCTTGCTTAGGTAAAATATAGTAAATCTTTATGATAACATGCTGTTTACGCGATGGTCATGGTATATATGAACGAAACTGTATGCGTTTTAATGTTTTTCTGTTTACGGTGATTGGAACAAATATGAATATTTTCGACAACTAAGGCCTCACGTGCCTTTAACTATGCATTGTTTTCCCGCGAAAAGAAAGTCCCAGATAAATAAGATGTATTTAATGGCCTAAATTTAATGCAATCATTTGTTGCATAGTTTCTGTTGAAATAAGTAGGAGATGGCCCAATAAATGGCTGAATATACGTAGTATCCCATTAAGTTTGATTTTGGGACACAGCCAAAAATTGGATAGTTTTCTGCATTTATGGCCCTTGGTTTAAATTTGAGCTCTATTTGTGCACATTGGTAATACAAGGTGTTTTATGACCTTACAATATCATCACAACAAATATGAATTTCCAATTTGGATTTCATTGGTATTCATTCGTTCATCATTTGGTGTATATTGTCTTAATGTTGCCTCACTCACTTGAAAAATCCGAGGATTTTCGTAGGTAAGTTGCCAGTCAACACTCATTGCAGCAATTAAAATATTCAGAGCCGCTACTCCTTTCACCTTGTCCTGATTTTGCCAGGTCTGAACATGGTTGCATTGAAGACATTCGCTATGAACTAGTAACATCGTCCCATAAACTCTTTTCTTTACCATATTGTCTCCTCTGCATACCTCACATTTTTCAAAAAGCTTTCTGAGGTGGGACTGGAATATGGTTTGGTTTTTCAACGGTACATCTGCCTCATCACTGCAAATGATATGAAAAAAATTCTTAGCTCAAATTGATTCATAAAAGTTATTTTTATGTTTATTTATACCATAGTATGATAAACATAGTGTTGACGTTCGGATTGACCACTCGTTGTTTGTCCGTTCGTCTGTCAGTAGACACTTTACGCATGCTGCGTTAACTCAAAATATTTTCGGAACAAAATTTTGTATATGAACATGTATATGGACGACGGAACATAGAACAATTTAAACTAATTTCGGTTGTCGGAATGCTAAATTGAGCAATATTTGACAAAATCTTCATGAATTATTTTTGCCTTTTTTTGCCAACCTCTTAAGGAAACTATCTTTTTTTAGGGGATGTATGGTTTGGTGTGACCCCCGTCCCATAGCCGAAATCTGCAAATTCAGAGAGAATTATATTAATTATCATCCGAATTATGACTTGAATAGTTTCGAAATGGGCTCCTTGATTATAATGTATATATGAACCTCATTTCATCAAAGCGAACGATGCTGGCTGCTCCCATCCTTGTATCTTCGTCTTGCTCCGTTTCTGGCTCGTAGTCACTGCTGCTATCGATACCATTCCCTGGATCACAACAAACCGGACTCACTATAAAGAAAAAAAATTGTCATTACATATAACATTAAATTACATATAAATTACATTACATATAAATTGTATAACATAACTTCCAAGATGAGGCGTTGTAAATTCATAAACTTTGAGATTATGCAAGCACCTTTTAATTGTCCTTCACCCGCATGTTACTTTTAAGGATACTATGTCATACCTATAAAATTTATGGTATTATTGAATGCGAGTTACTACCCACATTTCTCAATCAATCGGCATAAAACTTGTCACTCTTTGTTGATCTGTGACATTCAGTGGACTTAATTTCAAGCATTAAAGACATATTATGGACTTGTTCAGGTATATGAAACTGATATGTTATCATTCAGGCGCTATGTCAACTGGAGGAATGTAGCATTTCAATAACACCGAAAATTTCAAGCAAATCGACCATATCACTCCATAGAAATCATTGTCTGAACTACCCTCAATTGTAAATATTTGTTCTCGATTCTGGACGCAACTATCTGCGATAAACTATCGAAAATGATTTCACCTTCGAAAATCACTGCAATTAATTAATATATAAGAATAATGATGTATGTTGCCAATTTGGATATAATATTTGCAAAAATAACTACTTTGAGCAAGATTATTCTCTATTTCTATTTGATCACCCCACCGCAGTGTTTCACATCACTTTAAATTGCTAACCTCTATTGATATGGATGAAATGAGCAGTAGTCGCTTGTGTGTGTTTTTGCACATTGCACATACATTATATATTGAGCCACACTAAGTACGCTGGATGAAGCTATATATCCAGTAATAGATTGCGTATTGTGACTTGGCAAACCTTGTTTAAAGACATATTATGTACTTGTTCGGGTGCGTGAAACTGACCAGTTAGTATCCAGGCGCTATGGCAACTGGAGGAATGTACCATTCTACTAACATGTGAAGAAAATCGACCCTACCATTCCATAGAAAACATCGTCTGAACAACGCTCAAATGTAAATATTTACTACTTGATTCGGGACGCATCTATCTGCGATAAACTAACGAAAACGATTTCGCCATCGACAGTCACTGTATTTAATTAATATATAAGAATGACAGTGTGTGTTGTCAATTTGGATTAATATTCGTAAAAATAACTACTTTGAGCAAGATTATTCTCAATATCTGTTTGGTCACCAACCGGAGTGTTTCACATCACTTTAACATCACCACGCTTCCCTTTCTTTGCTCTAATGGTTGTTTGAATACCCTGACTACTGTAGTATTTCCGTTTAACCTTGATGTACTTCGCTTTCACTCGAGTCAATCTTCTGTGTTGTCTTCTGCATATTGGTCTTCACATGAGTGTTTAGGACCCTGCTATGTAAGTTCAACTGTAAGTATTTGAGGCCCACACAATTTTTAAGCCTCAAAATAGTGGGAAAATTGCTGCTTATTAGTTCTGTGGAAAGGATTATAGGTTAACATATTCAGGACTTAATCAAGTTTCACAATTTGGAAAAATCAGACAGTGAAACAATAGTGTTTATAAATCTTTCCTGAGCATGTGTGTCACTCGAAGTGAAAACTTGAATACAGTTGGAAATTATTTTTATGACTGGCACATTTTGTCAGAATATTTGAATAATTTGCATCTGTATTTTTTAATACGTCTTATACCAAATTATGTACACATGTATTCAGTATGGATTCAAGTGAGCTATGTGCGCTTCAGACATCTGTAACTAGACATTCAACTCATGGAAATTCACAAAAAAACATGTGGGTTAGATTTTCAATAATAAAAAAAAAATCAGTATATATTACTGAATACTTGCTGTAAGAGCATATAATTGATTCCCATATACAATAGGGATGCTAAGTTGATGAAACATTTGGATGTTTGTGATATTATTAGTTGAACATGCATTCAAATGAATGCTGTTATTGTCTGCTTAACGTGGCCTTACACGTTAATCAATTATGGGTTATTCTAATGTATATTTAGTGTTTGAAAAGAGGAAATTATGTTAATATTTAGAACACTTCACACACAAAATTCAGATTGTTCACTTTTGTTGGGTATAAAATAAGAAATATGTCCGAATTGAAGACCCTTATCCGGAAACCCTTCTATCAATTAATATTGATTTTATTTAGAAAATTTTCTGATATAATGCACCTTAATTGTCGAAAATATTCATATTTTTTCCAATCACCGTAAACAGAAAAACATTAAAACGCATACAGTTTCGTTCACATATACCATGACCATCGCGTAAACAGCATGTTATCATAAAGACCTACTATATTTTACCTAAGCAAGAGCCTGAGTGTTTCAGAAGACAGCACAATGCTACTGGCTAATCACACACAAATGGCATAAACGCTCTTTATTAGTTCCATATCAGGAATTCACCAACAAAGAACGCTCTTTATGTTCACCATCATAATATAAACAAACACCAGAAAAGTAACTTGTTATGCTTTTGTTTACATAACAATGGTCAAACATATGACAATAACATACTGTTTATGCGATATTTCTTATTTGTATACGGACAAAGTATGTCTATATTTTTATGTTCTTTCTGTTTGTGGCGGTTTTTGATGGGTGGAAATATTTTCACAGGATACCCACCACCAAGGCCAACCGCACCTTTAACCTCTTCGCTGCTAAATGACGTTATGACGTCGTGTGCTGGGCTGTTGACGTTATTGGCATTTTCCAATGGGAAAATATAGCGGGAATGTCAAAAGAACCATAAAAGTGACTCAGCTGAATGGCTATTATCGATCACAATCGTGGAACATCATACACTGTTTGAAACGTCGAGATACAGTTATTCCGATGCACTAATCTCTGAGTTCCATTTATGTATAATGGCCTACTTCTAGTGTGATGAAGTAGGTCCGTAGTACCTACGGACCATATAGCACACGGCGTGCACTTTTACGTCCGTAATAGATACGGACGTCATAGCAGCGAAGAGGTTAAAAGGGACATATATGTGTTAGTATTTTTAGAACAGACTGTTCAGGCGATATCAGACAGCGATGGAAATTATTAGTGCTCCAGAGCATCAAATGTCAATGATTGATGTTTGTATTGTTATATTCCATAGTTACAAGCGATGAGTATGTTTATACCATAAAATATTTGAAATATAATCAATATTAATTGATAGAAGCGTTTCTGGACAGGGGTCTTAGATTCATATCTAATATTTTATACCCCTGAAACTGAATAAAACATGTTTACAAAGAGATATACCATAGAATATGTTATATACAAATCAGCATGGCCGGTTTCCACAACATCTGTGTGTGTGCTTGTCGCAGGCTGTCTTTCTGGATCTTGCGGGCATTTCAGAACAGTAGCACATGGTAATTGACTATCAAACTCATTAGTCAATGATTTCATCAATCTCTTTCTCACTGCTGGACGGCTCTTCCCAACAGCAACATGGGACAAATAAGTCGATACTAATTCTCTGGTCTCGTTCCAAATTGTTGGAATAGACACTTCTATCAGTTTAATCCTGTAAAAGCACAAAACACAATCCTCCTGTTTCGTACGCTGGATTCCAACTGCATAACTTCATATTTATCACAATCTTGCGCATTACAAATAGAGTAAATACGTCTACCAATGCCAATAAATTGAAAATTGGGGCAGTTCGGAGTGAAATTTTTAATTGGGGGGGGGGGGGGGGGGCACAGGTCTCCAGAACAACAAGCCATATTTGCGACTAAATCCTGAAAAGCTACCATAATTCTGCTCTGGTTAAGGAGTCGATTACTTAGGGCATTACTGTACCTTAACGCAGTGTATTTGACATTATTCGTTCGCCCGTTTGGTGTCCATCGGGTGGTACTTCGCGTTAAAAGCACGATACCTCATACACTATCCGTTTCACAATTAACATGGTAACCTCAACACATCTTTAAAGCGTAATATAAACTTAATTACAGTCGTTTTGACATTCGATTGATGCCTGACTCATAGTCTTTTGATAATAGAAAAGCGCTGTTTGTGGGTCGTTGCATACGCTCTGACACCTTATGTGCACTAGCAATTCAGGTTAATTTATCGTAAATTTTATCTCTCAAACGGTGCTATATATTTAATCTCTTCCTGATTATAGGATGTTCACACTATGATATGATAGATATTCACATGGGAGACCGCACTAATGTCATTGCACCCTCGAGCTCTGAAGGTGACAAGTTAAATCTGCATGCACTCGTGGGTATATGTAGTGATCCGACAATGGACATATATATATATACTCATGGATCGCGAGGTCTAAAATATTTCAGCACAGTTTATACTAAATGTTTATACTAATGTATGCGGTACTTTGCTTTCCAGAGGTCTAAAATATTTCAGCACAGTTTATACTAAATGTTTATACTAATGTATGCGGTACTTTGCTTTCATACTCTGGTATCGACCGTTCACAAATACACATACAAACATAATAGCAGGCTCTTCGGTGGCACAACATGTGTAGAAAAATATGTTATAGGAGAGGATCACCAGCCCTTTCAAATCCCCTGGGTCACACGCCAAATACTAATCCCCACCCGCATGTCGTTCAGCTCCTCGTGGTCCGATCGCGCAGTGATTCAATCCGGGCAAAAATAATTTTGTTGCGCAACATTGTTCCGAGTCACCTCACTCCACGAAACAGGCAACATAATGTGGACGTTCACAACTTTATCTTATAATCCACTTAAAATAATGTTATTTATTGCAACTTATAGTTATTTGCAATGTATATCATTAATTGACATATAGCTGACAACCAACCAAGAGGTTGAATGAATTTATCGAATTCGAAATACTAGTATGATGTAGGTTGTGGTACATCATGGGGCTAAAATTGCTAAACAAATTATTGACAGAAAAATCCACCAAAGATGAAAGATTTCCCAACAAAAAGCGTAGTTTATTACCTCAAACATCGCTTGGTATAACCTAAGTTTATTACGTTCTTCAAATTATAAACTATATTGAGTAATGTAAGCTTTTTCAATCATAAATTGAAAGATGTTTTGTATTCTCAGACGTTGCGTATTCTTAAAATGTCATCCTCGATCAAGTTTGGGGGAAACTTGGCCTGAGCTGAAATTAGCATGAAACAATGACGTGATTGGATGGCGTTATGTCGATATACTACAACGCGCAACCAAATCAAAGTAACTTGATCTGCTGCAAAAATGCTGCGCAACACAATTTTGTTGCGTTCAACAGGAAATATCCGTGCACAGCCTATTGTAAAAAAGTATGTTGTAGGCGAGGACCGCCACGCAGCTCTTTCAAATCCTCCTGGGTCACACATCAGGTCATAATCCCCATCCTGATGTCGTTTACCGCTTGTTGCATGCATCGTGTGCGGTTGGATCAGTGGTTTATCAGTCGCAGTCAATGGTTGATTTGTCATCGATTTCGCTTATTTGATAAGCAACATTAACGAACAGCATTTGATTGCTAAATAATAGACGTATGAGCTACAGTTGATGCGCGTCATCGTTTATCAGGTATATACATCAAACAGTTATAAACGTTTATATTTAATGAACAAAATACTTGATCTGGACATTATTTGAAGTCACTGTGTCAGTAATGCCTCCGAAAACCCAAGAGAGTTGCAAATATTTGAAACATAAAAACGATGTTCTGCGCAGTAGACGGCAGTGGCTTACTTGTCTGTGTTCTATCCCAACACAGCGTTGTCGTCAATTGCTGAACGCACTAGCTTTACAACACAAACGATGGCATGGACACATGGGCTTATGTTAATCGTCGGCGGGGTTCTGTACCACGGGGAAGGGCTCTTAATAAATGGAACACAATATATGGTGGCCAGTGCTGGCGGACAGCATGGTGTTGATGAGACATCGGAATACTGCCGATCGAGGATCGAATGTGCTATTATATGTGACAACCGACCATGGTGTCGTTCTTTCTCGTACGTCACGACGCCAATCCGCTATTGTTTCATGTCGGCGTCGAATCTGGATTCAACTCTCACAGGAGGAAAGGTCTACCAAAATCCCAACATGGAAGGTATGTACATACAATTTTGATGAAATTGTATCCATTACCATTCCGTTTTTGTTACCCTTGCATGGCGGTTTGATTTATTCGAGCGAACTGATAAACACAATTTTGTATTCCTATAATGGAAATTCAAAGTTTAAATACAAAAAATGTTAACTCAAATTGTTTAAGGAACTATATCATATACATGTAGCTCAAACGAACCGATGATATTTTAGCTTACAGTATAAAATGGACACAAAGATTTGCGACCAAGTTTGAATTGTTGAAAGAGGATATGAAAGCATAAAGAAACTATTCAAGTGCGGTATGACATTTCTGTCAGACTGGTCTGCCTTGGTATTTTAAATACTCAAACGTTTGTCCAGACCAGTGAATGTCAACTTCAGGCCAAAAGACGTCACCCTGGATAATTGGTCCCACTGTATTACTATGATGGTTGTTCTGTTGAACTACCGTGGTGATGGTTGGCCATATCGATGCTGTGACGAGAGACTACCGTTATTTTTCATAAAGTAGTCAACTTTAAATAAAATGATGGTACTTTTCCTTAAGTGGGAGACGCATGTTTTGCATAAATCCAGCCAAAACGGCAAGATATTGTCAACCGAGAATTTCGCTGGATCTATCTGGTGAAAATCTTGAATTTAACATATCTCGTTCTATATGGAATCTGATCAATTATTACGAGACAATACGAACAATGAATTTTAATCAACATTTCCTCCCGAAGATATGCACATAATTGAATATAATATGAAATAGGTACATAATGTGATTATTTGATTATGAAATAAGCAGATAATGGAGTCATAGTGGTTATTTCATCATGAGTCGATAATGTGACTAAATCGTCTCATTTTCAGCACATTATCGACTCAAAATGAGGCGTTTTCTAAGCAGATTATCTTCATGAAAAAAGTTCTATTATAAGCAGATAATGTTTTCGGGTGAACAAGCTGATTTTAATACATTTTAAACGGTGAGTTCGATTTTTAACCGCATTGTATAGGATAACCCCATAATAATATTATAATGAAGAATAAAGCAGTCACAAATATTCCAGCCCAATGAAAACAAATGTTTATATACAGTGTGGTCCACCCAAGCAGGGAGTTGTCAACTGGAATTATACCACAGTATGTGATCAGCTATAAAGGGACTGGCGGCCTTCGTTGTAGATTATAATTTAGAAATAACATTTATCAAATTATGATAATTTCCTCAAGAATATGCTAATAGTATAGCATAATGATGGTATGATTGCGATATTATTCATAAAACACGCTTCGTGTCAGAAAATTCAAGTCGAGTGCTGGTTAGTTTCTCACAAAAAAAGCGCAGTGAATTGTTCATTTGCAGAGTCACGATATTGCGTCATTTCCTTATTTAGATTCGCGCGCATTGTACGTCGGTATAAAAAAACTCTAATCTGGTGCGTCTACAACTTACAACTCACAATACTATCATATACCTATCATATAGTAAATTCCTTTTTTGGTATGTATTACCATATATAGGTTAGGAGAAAATACTAAGTAGATTGACAAATATTCATCTCTTTGCAAGAACAATAATATTATGTACACGATTTCTGTCTGATCATTTCCCAAACATGAAGTAGAGAGAGATAATCTTTTATTAACGTGACATGTGCATCCACAATACATAAATATATTACATAGACAAATAATTATATTGCACCCGGCCACATGGGGCCTATAAGTCACGCTTATATAGTATGTAATTGCATGTGTGCGATGTTATGTTCAGAGGCATTGCGTTGAAAATCTTGGGATTCTATATAACGTGACGTTAATTACCTGGATTTTGAACTGACAGCGGATAGAATGGATCGCGATTTGAATGCGATCGTTGATGGCACCAATACGTTTATCTTAGCCCCCCCCCCCCCCCCACAGCGCAACTGAACATTTCCAAGTTTTTGTCTATAAACGAATGGTTCTGTAACGTTTTTGACGTTTGTTTATATGATAAAGTGTACAAACGTTTCAATAGCATGCAATGTACGCGATATTTATGATTGGTATACTGTCTATTATATAATACTAGCAGGTTAGCCCGCCACTGGCGTGGTTGGTCAGAAACATGACATTTTTGAAATTATTATTTTTGTAATTAATATTTTTTTTTTTATGTTTTCAATGAGTTAATTCTGTCTTTTTAATCAAGAGAAATGATGGTACCCGTCCCTAGGGCGGAAAAACTGACCCGATGAAATCCCCCCGTCCCCAAAAGAGGTATGATTCGATGAAAATCTCCCCCGTTCCTAGGAACGACAGACATAAGAATCACACGACACGCATTTGTTGTTTTCCAATGAGTTAATTCTGCCTTTTTAATCAAGATAAATGCATTCCGCCGTTCTGGTGCGTTTTGCATCCGTAGTTTCGTACGCATAGGTGACCGTTTAGCAACGCCGATGGCAATAAAGAGCGTTACTCGGTTAACAACGCCAAATTTGGTCAATATAAAGACCAATATTAACCCCCGCCGTGCCGATGACGGTGATTTTGGAGATTGGGAGTGGAGAATGAGTGCTCAGAGCTTCTCCAAAACGCCGCGACGACCATTCCCGTGGATTTTTACCCTTAGATGGGAAGTTTGGTCTCGATCGGTGCAGCCGTTTTCGATTCTATAAAGGATATACACACATATTTATATATATACGTGGGCTATTCCACGCGTGACTGACGTTACAACACAAATATTTTGGCGATTCAATAGGTCATAAATTATAGAATAATCATCAATTTAGAATATCAAATAATTTTATATTGAGATATCTACCTAGAGTACAAAATTATACCAAGATGTTTTTGACTCGATGTATTGCTAAGATAGGGTATCCCGAAATGATTTCGTGACTGACGTTACATACAAATGACATGAAATTTCACCACCTATGGTTCAGTGGATGATTCCGCCAAATTATAGCCTTACAGTTAGCAGTTTATCATTGATATTTTTTACATTTGATCGTTCTTCCCTGGAATATAAACATGAGTACTATATAATAAAAAAGACAATTTAATTATCCATATTTGTCTGTGACTGACGTTACCGTGGCTGACGTTACATTTTTATCATTTTTTTGGGAATATCATAAAACATATTTTTTACCATTTTTATGAAATATAATGATGCACAATCATTTTAGTTTCCTACTATTGTGACACTGGGTGTGAATACTAGTTTTAGTAACTTCTACCGTATTGCCATGCGCTCATGGCCGAAGACATTCATTTTGTTCCCAACATCCATTCCAAAGTGATTGCATCGGACAACTTCAGTCATTCTAAAGAGACTCTCATTCCATTCATGGACCAAGCATTAGAAAGTTTGCCGTCATATATCAAATATGTGTCTGTATGGTCTGACGGACCAAGTTCGCAATTTATACAGATATGTCGCGTCCGCCATTACAGCATTAGAGGACAAACATAACCTTCATATTATGTGGAATTTCTTTGCGATATCACACGGGAAAGGTCCGGTTTATGGAATAGGTGGCTCTGTGAAACGCTTTGCGTGGAATGAAGTGAGCAGTCGGAGTCACATCGTCACAAATGCAAATTCCTTCATAAATGCAGCAAAGGACATGCGAAATTTAGATGTCCTAGAGATGACACCGAGCGTCGTGCAAATGAACTTAAATTAGAATTGCTGTTCCAAAATGCTCCACCCATGGTGGGAATAAAAAGTTTCCACCACATCCATACAGAGAGAGGAAGCGCGAAAGGATTTATGATAACTGCCGATGTAGTGCAATCAATAGTTGGAGACAACTATGAGGTGAAAGTTATGATGCCGGCTGGCAATTATTGGAAATGGCCCTCTAGAGAGGACCAGACATTCTACCAAAAAGAAAATGTTAAAAAACTGAAACCACCAGTTCTGGTCAATGCGCGTGACCATTTTTAGTTCTATGATATCTGAATGTTAACCTGTTAACAGATAATTGCATTCAATAGAATGTATTGAACATTGTTGTTTATTTGATAACAAGCATGTGAATTTGTCATTATATATTTATTTAATTTCTAGGCTGTTCGCTAGTAACAACAGAATAAATTACATTCATGGCGACAAGATGTCATTTGAAAATTGGGGAAATTCTGTATAAATGGTAATTATATTGAAATGGTATAATACATTGCATGAAGTAATAAGTTATGGAAATAGTGTGGCACATTTTAATATTATATTGTCCTAACTGCTTAAGTATGCACATAAGTAAAACAGGACATGTCGACAGACATATTTTGTGTTCAATTAAAAAATGTGGCACGTTACACCCCGTGACTGACGTTACATTGTGACTGACGTTACATCCCATAATTTGTCAATTACAGTAAAATATGTTAATTAAATGATATATTTCTAACTATCATATTATCAGTTTATAAATCATGATAATCACACACAAAACATCCAAATTAATATGTGAAATAATTTTTCCTGTCAAAGAAAAGTTGTAAAATATCGTGACTGACGTTACAGTTGGCACAATGGTTTTGGAGTGGAAATATTATCAACCGGTTTACCTTTTACGAACAATGCCATACAAATATCAATTGTATCTCCTATGAGAAGTGAAACTGTATTAACATTGATTCCAACATATAAATACTATCCTCAGTCAATGGCTTGAAATTATGCATGATCATAAAGCAATAATACACACTTTCTAAGCAATTCAGTCAGGTGTGATATTTTTTTTAGATCAAAGACACCACAGTTATTATTTACATTTTTCTGAAAATTCAATATTTTTTCTTTCTTTTAAGTTTAATAATAAGTAATGGGTCTACATTTGAATTTTTGGTAGTTATGACATGTTGGCCGTGAAATTGCCCACGTAGTTCTCAAAATATATAGTAGATTATTTCTGTTATGGTGGCGGTTTAGCAGATTTGACTTTGAACGGCTATACCCACCACGAAGGCGTATGGTTATGAACCCATAACCCAGTACTCATCTCAGCCCAAATTTTCATTGATCAACAGGCATGGCATGAACATACTCAAATATAGAACATTATTTATGGGTAGTTGCCTTTCTAGCTGAAAATAATCAACAAATTTCACGAATCAAGAAAATTTTAGTCTCCTCTCATGATATTCAGATATGATATCATGGATATATGAACTGCACTTTTGAAAAACATATTTTACAGAATTTATTGGTACCGAAAAACATTGAAATTTTAAATATTTTTCATGCCATAAAAGTAAAGTAAATGAGGTTATAATGTCCGGTGGTTCCTAAATGTTGTGTCACAATGATGGCTTGTGCCAAATTTCACAAAGAAATTCCTGACAGATTTTGAGAAAATTCATTTTGAAATACTAGGACATTTTTGGCAAAACGTGCGTCTGACATAATAGCACCATAACAACAGTAACATCACTTTGACCTACTGGCACCTTCACAATTCAACAGGCCCCACCAGCATCATAGCAAATGAGAAGGAACACTTAACCATGGTTGATTTGTCCATATATATTTAAAGGTTATCATAATTATTTGCGATTGTATAAGGTTCACTTGTAGCTTATTTATGTGCATGATTCGATGTGGCCACTATACATTATTCGGTTAAAGTTACGAGCGGCGTTGGCGGTGGGTATGCTGTAAAAATCTTGAATTTAACATATCTCGTTCTATATGGAATCTGATCAATTATTACGAGACAATACGAACAATGAATTTTAATCAACATTTCCTCCCGAAGATATGCACATAATTGAATATAATATGAAATAGGTACATAATGTGATTATTTGATTATGAAATAAGCAGATAATGGAGTCATAGTGGTTATTTCATCATGAGTCGATAATGTGACTAAATCGTCTCATTTTCAGCACATTATCGACTCAAAATGAGGCGTTTTCTAAGCAGATTATCTTCATGAAAAAAGTTCTATTATAAGCAGATAATGTTTTCGGGTGAACAAGCTGATTTTAATACATTTTAAACGGTGAGTTCGATTTTTAACCGCATTGTATAGGATAACCCCATAATAATATTATAATGAAGAATAAAGCAGTCACAAATATTCCAGCCCAATGAAAACAAATGTTTATATACAGTGTGGTCCACCCAAGCAGGGAGTTGTCAACTGGAATTATACCACAGTATGTGATCAGCTATAAAGGGACTGGCGGCCTTCGTTGTAGATTATAATTTAGAAATAACATTTATCAAATTATGATAATTTCCTCAAGAATATGCTAATAGTATAGCATAATGATGGTATGATTGCGATATTATTCATAAAACACGCTTCGTGTCAGAAAATTCAAGTCGAGTGCTGGTTAGTTTCTCACAAAAAAAGCGCAGTGAATTGTTCATTTGCAGAGTCACGATATTGCGCCATTTCCTTATTTAGATTCGCGCGCATTGTACGTCGGTATAAAAAAACTCTAATCTGGTGCGTCTACAACTTACAACTCACAATACTATCATATACCTATCATATAGTAAATTCCTTTTTTGGTATGTATTACCATATATAGGTTAGGAGAAAATACTAAGTAGATTGACAAATATTCATCTCTTTGCAAGAACAATAATATTATGTACACGATTTCTGTCTGATCATTTCCCAAACATGAAGTAGAGAGAGATAATCTTTTATTAACGTGACATGTGCATCCACAATACATAAATATATTACATAGACAAATAATTATATTGCACCCGGCCACATGGGGCCTATAAGTCACGCTTATATAGTATGTAATTGCACGTGTACGATGTTATGTTCAGAGGCATTGCGTTGAAAATCTTGGGATTCTATATAACGTGACGTTAATTACCTGGATTTTGAACTGACAGCGGATAGAATGGATCGCGATTTGAATGCGATCGTTGATGGCACCAATACGTTTATCTTAGCCCCCCCCCCCCCCCACAGCGCAACTGAACATTTCCAAGTTTTTGTCTATAAACGAATGGTTCTGTAACGTTTTTGACGTTTGTTTATATGATAAAGTGTACAAACGTTTCAATAGCATGCAATGTACGCGATATTTATGATTGGTATACTGTCTATTATATAATACTATCAGGTTAGCCCGCCACTGGCGTGGTTGGTCAGAAACATGACATTTTTGTAATTATTATTTTTTTTTTTATGTTTTCAATGAGTTAATTCTGTCTTTTTAATCAAGAGAAATGATGGTACCCGTCCCTAGGGCGGAAAAACTGACCCGATAAATTCCCCCCGTCCCTAAAAGAGGTATGATTCGATGAAAATCTCCCCCGTTCCTAGGAACGACAGACATAAGAATCACACGACACGCATTTGTTGTTTTCCAATGAGTTAATTCTGCCTTTTTAATCAAGATAAATGCATTCCGCCGTTCCGGTGCGTTTTGCATCCGTAGTTTCGTACGCATAGGTGACCGTTTAGCAACGCCGATGGCAATAAAGAGCGTTATTCGGTTAACAACGCCAAATTTTGTCAATATAAAGACCAATATTAACCCCCGCCGTGCCGATGACGGTGATTTTGGAGATTGGGAGTGGAGAATGAGTGCCCAGAGCTTCTCCAAAACGCCGCGACGACCATTCCCGTGGATTTTTACCCTTAGATGGGAAGTTTGGTCTCGATCGGTGCAGCCGTTTTCGATTCTATAAAGGATATACACACATATTTATATATATACGTGGGCTATTCCACGCGTGACTGACGTTACAACACAAATATTTTGGCGATTCAATAGGTCATAAATTATAGAATAATCATCAATTTAGAATATCAAATAATTTTATATTGAGATATCTACCTAGAGTACAAAATTAGACCAAGATGTTTTTGACTCGATGTATTGCTAAGATAGGGTATCCCGAAATGATTTCGTGACTGACGTTACATAAAAATGACATGAAATTTCACCACCTATGGTTCAGTGGATGATTCCGCCAAATTAGAGCCTTACAGTTAGCAGTTTATCATTGATATTTTTAACATTTGATCGTTCTTCCCTGGAATATAAACATGAGTACTATATAATAAAAAAGACAATTTGATTATCCATATTTGTCTGTGACTGACGTTACCGTGACTGACGTTACATTTTTATCATTTTTTTGGGAATATCATAAAACACATATTTTTACCATTTTTATGAAATATAATGATGCACAATCATTTTAGTTTCCTACTATTGTGACACTGGGTGTGAATACTAGTTTTAGTAACTTCTACCGTATTGCCATGCGCTCATGGCCGAATACATTCATTTTGTTCCCAACATCCATTCCAAAGTGATTGCATCGGACAACCTCAGTCATTCTAAAGAGACTCTCATTCCATTCATGGACCAAGCATTAGAAAGTTTGCCGTCATATATCAAATATGTGTCTGTATGGTCTGACGGACCAAGTTCGCAATTTATACAGATATGTCGCGTCCGCCATTAAAGCATTAGAGGACAAACATAACCTTCATATTATGTGGAATTTCTTTGCGACATCACACGGGAAAGGTCCGGTTTATGGAATAGGTGGCTCTGTGAAACGCTTTGCGTGGAATGAAGTGAGCAGTCGGAGTCACATCGTCACAAATGCAAATTCCTTCATAAATGCAGCAAAGGACATGCGAAATTTAGATGTCCTAGAGATGACACCGGCTGAGATCGAGCGTCGTGCAAATGAACTTAAATTAGAATTGCTGTTCCAAAATGCTCCACCCATGGTGGGAATAAAAAGTTTCCACCACATCCATACAGAGAGTGGAAGCGCGAAAGGATTTATGATAACTGCCGATGCAGTGTTCACCAATGTCGATTCAAATATAAACATCAACGACTGGTGTTTAGTTACTTATGATAACTGTCATTTCCCCGGTGAAGTGCAATCAATAGTTGGAGACAACTATGAGGTGAAAGTTATGATGCCGGCTGGCAATTATTGGAAATGGCCCTCTAGAGAGGACCAGATATTCCACCACAAAGAAAATGTTAAGAAACTGAAACCACCAGTTCTGGTCAATGCGCGTGACCATTTTTTAGTTCTATGATATCTGAATGTTAACCTGTTAACAGATAATTGCATTCGATAGAATGTATTGAACATTGTTGTTTATTTGATAACAAGCATGTGAAATTTGTCATTATATATTTATTTAATTTCTAGGCTGTTCGCTAGTAACAACAGAATAAATTACATTCATGGCGACAAGATGTCATTTGAAAATTGGGGAAATTCTGTATAAATTGTAATTATATTGAAATGGTATAATACATTGAATGAAGTAATTAGTTATGGAAATAGTGTGACACATTTTAATATTATATTGTCCTAACTGCTTAAGTATGCACATAAGTAAAACAGGACATGTAGACAGACATATTTTGTGTTCAATTAAAAAATATGGCACGTTACACCCCGTGACTGACGTTACATTGTGACTGACGTTACATCCCATAATTTGTCAATTACAGTAAAATATGTTAATTAAATGATATATTTCTAACTATCATATTATCAGTTTATAAATCATGATAATCACACACAAATCCAAATTAATATGTGAAATAATTTTTCCTGTCAAAGAAAAGTTGTAAAATATCGTGACTGACGTTACAGTTGGGACCATGGTTTTGGAGTGAAAATATTATCAACCGGTTTACCTTTTACGAACAATGCCATACAAATATCAATTGTATCTCCTATGAGAAGTGAAACTGTATTAACATTGATTCCAACATATAAATACTATTCTCAGTCAATGGCTTGAAGTTATGCATGATCAGAAAGCAATAATACACACTTTCTAAGCAATTCAGTCAGGTGTGATATTTTTTTTTAGATCAAAGACACCACAGTTATTATTTACATTTTTCTGAAAATTCAATATTTTTTCTTTCTTTTAAGTTCAATAATAAGTAATGGGTCTACATTTGAATTTTTGGTAGTTATGACATGTTGGCCGTGGAATTGCCCACGTAGTTCTCAAAATATATAGTAGATTATTTCTGTTATGGTGGCTGTTTAGCAGATTTGACTTTGAGCGGCTATACCCACCACGAAGGCGTATGGTTATGAACCCATAACCCAGTACTCATCTCAGCCCAAATTTTCATTGATCAACAGGCATGGCATGAACATACTCAAATATAGAACATTATTTATGGGTAGTTGCCTTTCTAGTTGAAAATAATCAACAAATTTCACGAATCAAGAATTTTTTTAGTCTCCTCTCATGATATTCAGATATGATATCATGGATACATGAACTGCACTTTTGAAAAACATATATTTTACAGAATTTATTGGTACCGAAAAACATTGAAATTTTAAATATTTTTCATGCCATAAAAGTAAAGTAAATGAGGTTATAATGTCCGATGGTTCTTAAATGTTGTGTCACAATGATGGCTTGTGCCAAATTTCACAAAGAAATTCCTGACAGATTTTGAGAAAATTCATTTTGAAATACTAGGACATTTTTGGCAAAACGTGCGTCTGACATAATAGCACCATAACAACAGTAACATCACTTTGACCTACTGGCACCATCACAATTCAACAGGCCCCACCAGCATCATTGAAAATGAGAAGGAACACTTAACCATGGTTGATTTGTCCATATATATTTAAAAGTTAGCATAATTATTTGCGATTGTATAAGGTTCACTTGTAGCTTATTTATGTGCATGATTCGAGTGGCCACTATACATTATTCGGTTAAAGATACGAGCGGCGTTGGCGGTGGGTATGGTGTACAAATATTCCCGTCCATCGAAAACCGCCATAAACAGAAGGAATAGTAAGATATAGACAGACTTTGTTCTTATTCCAATAAGAAATATGGCATAAACAGTATCTTATTGTCATTTCCCCCCTTTGTTATGTAAACAAAAGCAAAACAACGTTACGTTTCCTGGCTTTTGTTTAGATCCGGATATGGTAAACATAAAGAGCGTTATATGTTACTGTGTTCCTGATATGGAAATAATAGAGAGCGTTTATATCATTTTTGTGTGATTAACCAATAGAATTGCGTTGTGTTATGTAAACAGAAGCACAACTTCTGTAACACGAGCAGGCTCTTATTTGCGTACACCATCGTACGTCTTGACGACAATATACTATTTACGCGCTGATTATGTTTGGCATATGAGCGGAACTGTATATATTTTGGTGTTCCTTCTGTTCATGGCGATTTTAACAAATATAAATATTTCAGTAACGAACGCCGCCCGTGCCTTTAACATTTAACGTCGGAATGTTTACGCCATGCTGATCGATGTACATTGCCGTCCATATGTTTGCATACATGTATAATATATCATATCAGATTAATCGGTTCCCATGTCGTGTAAATGTCTACTTAAGTGTGTCAAAATAACATGATTATTACAAAGCTTCGTTTCGTTTTGCTCTGTGGGGTATCAGGTAGCAATATACGTAATTCCAGAAATTTTTGCCAACCTGGGAGGGGGCACTGTACTTCAAATATATGCTGCGCCATTATCTTTAGCATATGTTCCTTAAAGCATTATTGATTGTCAACAGTATTGTTAGGTGTGAACAAGGCTTCTTCGTACAATTTGTCACTGAGTTACGACCCTTGGTTTGCATACACAAAACGAAAAATATTACCCATTTTTACCACAATTTTCAACATAAAGCAAACCATGACATAGCGAATGTCAGTATACAAACTTCTATACCTGATAGACCAATGGTTAGAGCTGAGAAATATTTGAAACAGAAAAAAAGTTATCGGAGCAATTTCAAATACAACTGTGTTGCAGGCACAAATGACAGAATTCGGGCTATTTTCCGATAACCAAACAGACGGGGTTGGCCTGCCTGAATATGAAACTCATGTTACGCATCCCATTTTTCACTTTTTTTGTGAACTTTCCCAAAATTGAATTATCAAACCAGTAATGTCACATTTAACACATGCTACACATGCCACAACCCATATACATATTTTTTCTATTTTTGAGATCTTCCACAACCCTCGAAATCGTATACTGCCTCAATACAAAAACAACCAGTTCGGATAACGCTAAACGGATATCCGGTTAGCTACACGAATGACAACATGCATGCCACGTTATCATTCATTATATATATTTCACTCACTCTCCTAACAGCTAAATCCAATTTCCGCGGCGCTGATTTGTCAATTCTCATGTGTAGCTCACGTTTCCTGAGGCATGCGTACAAACTATGGGACTGCTCACTGATAACAAAAAAAGTGTGTATCGGTACGTTGTTCTCACAGAAGTACATTCGTTCTTATGGACAACACAATAAACAGCGGGAAATTCGAAGTATTATTATATCGCACATGGTCTTTATTCGTAAATGACGGGAACATTATTCAGACAACCCGTTTCAATTGAAACAATTCTTTCGAAACCAATCAAATGACGACTAAATGAAAGTGGACAGGGCGTTTCAAGCAGCGACCTGTTGTTCGATATGCTATGAGGTTCTATGCCTTGACCACCAACACGGATGCGATGCAATGGCAATGGCCTGTCAGTGGTATATAATACATTGGCACAACTTGATCACGAAACGATATTAATAGAATGTATACATATCCGATGTCAAATTGGCGTGCTATAGAATTCGAGTCGGTGGATTTCGTTGGATTGCTCGGGTTATTTCTATTCGAAATATGCAACTGTATCTCCATGGAGCTGTGTAAAATGTCTAAGATAAAGTGATTGGATTGTTTGTAATCATGTCCTGTTGAGCAACTCTGGAATATTCTCATGGCAATAACACGATTTCGGTCGGTGTGCATACGAATGGGGATAAGCATGCTATCTTGAGCGATTTTGGGACGTTTTGTCGCCGGTAAAATTACATTTTTCATAGTAAAACCCACCGATATATACATTCCAAAATCACTAGAGACGACATGCTTATCTCATACTCCGATACACACGAAAAGTCTTCAGAATTGTACGAGTACGGCAGTATACTATCCATATTTGCGCCGAATGGGTCACTCTCACTAAACAAAGTTCTGAAGGGTACACAGGTTTTGAAAATGTGCTGTAGGGGTACACATGTATTTAAATCTCGTTCGAAATGACGTTTTGTTTTCGCGTCTGCCACGATTTTTGTTAGATAATAATTGTTTACGTTCCAACGTAAATTAAAATTAACTCAAAACAAACCGTTGATGGGCGACATCCAGACTTTCAGTAACACAGTTGTTGGCATAACCATGTGTACCCTTCACACATTTTCCAAAAAAATGTACCCTTCAGCACTCTTTTATGTGAGAGTGACCCCGTCAGCCATATTTACTGCACAGGAGATCCGGTGTTAGTGGAATCTTGCTCCGCTACTTTGACATAAAATCGCTGGGCCAACAGCGATCACACCATATCGCGCGCTTATTGAGAACAAGAAAACCAGTGTCAGAAATGGTAACGCGCTCAAGGTCATATATTATATACCTACCCATGATTGTAATTATAGAATATAAAATATATTGGTTTCGCGAATGACCAACCCAGAATTCCGTTAAAATAACAATAACAACCACAACCTAATTAACGAACCGGCGGCCGACTCCGATCACAACCCCCAGTGGGCTGCAGAACGAAAAATGTCTATAAAAGTTGAAATATAAGACTTACAAATTATCTGTTTCATTTCTTTTATTTGCAATTGACATAGCTTGTCACAAACCAAAAATCAACATCATTGACATAATAATTTAAAGGACAATAAACGAAATTGACATTCCCAACTACACCTTTTACCGGACTCGGCCTCCGGTTCGCAGTTCGACTTTTAATCCTCACAGAAATTCCCATTATCTATAAATATAACGCCCATCGAACCATAGCTATCTAGAATCTCTATGACAGTATACACGCGGCGCGCGTAATGATACGGTTTTTAAAACTGTTCAATCCTTTGCTTATTGATATATTCGGCTACATACCGGCAAATTGTCTGCAGTGGAGAAGGCCAGGGGTTATACTAGCGAGTAGATCTTCTCAAAAAATGGGGAGAGCAAAAGCAAAAAAACATTATTGAAATAATTCGTTAAAAATTGGTAGATAGTTTGATCTGGGAGAACTTGTATTGTACAAGTCACATGCTAGTACCCGTGAGTAAAACCCGACTGTCGGCCACAAGGAATGCAATCGCGAAATTCGACAACTGTCTAAATTTAAGTACATTTTAATAAATTATTTTCGTCTCAAAGTTGATATAGCAGCATAGTGAATGGAAAGTACTACATGAATATAGCTGTCTTCTGTCATTGTTTTTGCGACTCTCGTGTCTGTTTATTTGCGCGCACTCAATGTATGTTGAATAGACTTGCTCCTGGTCGAAATCTTCAAAAATCTAAAATCCTAGTAAGCTGAACCATCCAGTGGTACTATGTAGCCATCTGGTATTTGGTTCCCAGCGCTTATTACAGATAATATCTGGTGTATCTGGTTTCGTATTGCCTGAAATAAAATTAAGAGTCAGAAAGTCTCGACATTATTCCATTTCTATCATTGTAGAAACACTTGATCGTTGTTGTAGAACCGGTTCAATCCGACTGTTAGTCATAAAGAATTATTAGTATCCGGTTCCAGAAGGTGAAGATAAATTGTGTCCGGATTCATGTACATTATCATCAGAAATTCAAAAAAATTGAAAAGCCTTTTACACGCTGTTTTCGCGTGAATTATGTTAGTCAATTACTTTTATGACCGATTTTCGTATAATTACTCGTCAGTTTGAGCATTTATGGCACGCACACAGACACACACACACATACGTGTATAGGGGGGGGGGGTATCTGGGGACTCTGACAAAATCATCACAAATGGGGACTACGAGATACGACTGTTATGGTTATTCTAGTCCGTTGTCCATTCGACACATTGCTGTATGTCCTTATACCGCTATCGAAAAGTTGATGCATTGACCATGGCGACAGTTTTAAAATAATGCCCTAGAATGGGGACATCTAAATGGGGACCTTGTAAACCGGAAGTGCGTGTGAAGGTAACTGGGGACGTGCGTTGGTGGTTTTGATATATCACACGCAAGCATCCAATTGGGGACCTGTGTACATCCTATGTGTGTGAAGGTAACTGGGGACGTGCGTTGAAGGTTTTGATATATCACACACAAGCATCCAATTGGGGACCTTTGTAAATCCTATGGTCCGAATCGGCATCTCTGGTTTAGACTAGGTTTTATTCTAGACCAGGTTTAACTCCAGTTTAAACTAGGTTTAAGTAGGGTTTAAACTTGGTTTTACAGTAGTTAAACCAGGTTTATGGGAGTAAAACTGGGTTTTAGCGTACTTAAACCAAATTTTGTGATAAACTCAGTTTAAGTTGAAACTAGGTTTTATTAACGTGATAAAGTTATGGTAATATTAATAATTGTTTGTGGTGAATTGGCTATATAATCATCAGTATAAGCTTAGGTATATATGATTTATACGTACCATACGTCTCGCCTCGAACATACACCTTTAAATATACTTTGAAAAAAAATCAAAGTTAAACCACCTTACCCCAGGTTTGACTAAAACCTAGTTTTTTGGGTTTAATTATTCGGCCGATATTTTTCGCCCAATATTGATGTTGTTTCTTCGTGAATATGGGAGTGTTTATTTTGAATTGGGGGAGGCGTTTATGCGCGGGCGTTTGTCACTCAATGTAGATGCAGGAGAGTCTTAGTGGAATTCGGGGAGGCGATGTCGGTACTTATGAGATAAATTCTAACAAAATATGTGCCAGTGTGATGGATGATTTCTTGCTATATATGTCTGTTTGCAATTCGCTCGTTCGGATGTCGATTTGCGGCTGAGAGCATGGCGGGATCGGACTGATCAGATTGACACGTATAGACACGAACATGACTTTTGAAACTGATTCCTTATTCACAAAAAGGTCTCTTTCGGTCAATTTGACGGATGGGTTGGTGGCCCGCCCAAATACCCATCAGAGACACCCAGCCTTCACCCGGGGGAGGGTAACGGCCACCCTGATGGGGTGGAGTATGGACTATTTTGGAGAACTGTAAGGATTTCGGCCAATTTGATAGTATGGGTAGGTGGCTCGCCCCAAATAACCCATAGAAACACCCCACGCCTCACATCCGGGGGGGGGGTACCACCGAGGGGGTGAACGTGGGATATGGACCATTTTCGAGACTGGTAAGGATTTCGGCCAATTGACGGCATGGATGGATGGCCCGCTCAAATGTCCCATAGAAACA
Organism: Siphonodentalium dalli; assembly: GCA_032622095.1. Taxonomy (NCBI): domain Eukaryota; kingdom Metazoa; phylum Mollusca; class Scaphopoda; order Gadilida; family Siphonodentaliidae; genus Siphonodentalium; species Siphonodentalium dalli. Next base: position 146,309,496 of record CP136065.1, on the reverse strand, counting down.
GCCCACCCCTGAACGCTGGAGGAACCACCCAGGAGGTGAAAATGGGGTATGGACCATTTTCCAGAACGGTAAGGATTTCGGTCACTTGACGTCAGCAGTGTGGGTAGCCCGCTCCAACTACCCCCTAGAAACACCCTCACCCGGAGGTACCACCCGAGGGGGTGAAATGGGGTATGGACCATTTTCGAGAACGGTGGGTGGCACATCCCAAATGCCCCCCATAGAAACACCCCACCCCACCCGGACCCCATTTTCACCCGCTCGGGTAGAACCACCCGTGGTAAGGGTGGGGCTGTTTCAATGACTATATTTGAGGGCGGGCCGCCCACCAATGACGTCATATTGGCCGAAATCCTTACCGTTCTCGATAACGGTCCATACCCCATTCTATGGGGTATTTGGAGCGGGCCACATACACATGCCGTAATATTGACCAACAGAGGCATGTTTTTGCGAATAATGAATAAAATGCTCCATACCCCATTTTCACCCCAGCAGGGTGGTACCCACCAGGGATGAGGGTAGGGTGTCTATATGGGATATTTGGAGCGGGCCACACACCCCTGTCGTCAAATTGGCCGAAATCCTTACTGTTCTCGAACATGGTTCATATCCCATCTTCACCCCTCGGTGGTAACCCACCCCACCCCGCCCGGATGTGAGGGGTGGTTATATGCGTTATTTGAGGTACCCTTCCCCGGGGGTGAGGGTTGGGGTGTTTCTATTCGGTATTTGGGCGTACCCAATTTCCACCTCCTCTGGTGGGACCCCTCCCCCCCGGTGATGGGTGGGTAGGGGTGGTTCTATGGTGTATTTTGATCGTGCCACCCACTCCTGCTGCCAAATTAATTAGCCTAAATCCTTACCGTCCATACCCCTGTTATTCCGGGGTGAGGGGTGATGTTTCTGTCGGGTATTATGGGCGAGCCACCCATTCATGCCGTCAAATTCGCCGAAATCCTTCCCGTTCTCAAAAATGGTCCATACCCCATTTTCACCCGTCCGGATGGTACCCCCGGGGTACCGGTGTTTCTATGCTGGGTATTTGTGGCGGGCCCCCACCCATGCCCTCAAGAGATATTTTTGAGTTCCAAAAGTAACGTTCGTCCATGATATTAGATAATATCTAACCGTTATACAACATACTGTGCATTCGTCGTGATTTCTCAAAGCGCACGGGTTATTCCCCTGATTGGGAGATTATATAGCGACTACAGGTCGCGTGACCGGACAATGAATTGACAAGTAGCGATAATAAACAGACAGACCACGCCTCCCATTCTTGCAATTGGACAAGTGTGGCCCACAGGTAACGCAATCGACCAAATCTATGTCGTCCCAGCGGTGGAGAAAAACTTGGTTTTACTACTAAAACCCAGTTTAAACTGGTAGTTTAAACTAGGTCTAAACTGGAGATGCCGATTCGGACCTATGTGTGTGAAGGTAACTGGGGACGTGTCACGTGTGTTGATGGTTTTGATATATCACACACAGGCATCCATTTGGGGACCTTTGTAAATCCTGTGTGTGAATGTAACTGGGGACGTGCGTCGATGGTTTTGATATATCACACACAAGCATCCATGTGGGGACCTTTGTAAATTAAATGTGTGTGAATGTAACTGGGGACTGCGTTTTAAAGTTGAAAACTACCTGACATTGCCCACCTTGTGAACTATTCAAACCCAGCATAAAATCATGGTTATGATCAGTCCAAACATATGACTAAAGTTTGAACATCAGATAATAATAGCTGAGAACCTGCTGTGAATTAAACTGTAGTGGGGTCTCAAGCAATCTACCCCTGCACGTCAGAACAGAATTAAGTCATTAATGTTTTCTTAAATTAACTAGCAGTTTTTGACTGGCCACGGGGGAGGGACCAGGACACAAGTTTTCCCAAGTGTTGGAAATTTCTAACCTGTCAGCCACCCCTAAGGTACCGTATGAAACTTTCCAACTGATGACCATTTCAGTCCCAAATTTTGACCAAAATAGGAAAATATACAAATATTGGTCCAAAAACAATTACCGGTAACCCCCCCCCCCCCCAATAAATTGTTTGAAAATCAGAATACAGGAACATTTTCAACCTACTGTTGGTGTGAAATCTTCAACTTGTTTTGGCAGGTATGAAATTTCCAACTGTTGAAAATTTTGACCTAAGTTGTGGGGGACGAGACACCCCCCAAACCGTCCCTAGATTATCCCCATTGAAGACGATCAATGCAATGGGCAGTGTAGAAATGGAAAATGTTACCCGAATGAAACGATGTGTGTGAACATAAAGCATCTCTTTAATGAAATGTTGAGATGATGAAATCATCGATGAATTTGCAATTTCCTTTAATGAAAAAAAACATTGATGAAATTGATTTACATATAAATGCCTAATTAATTGACTCCATAACCACAGCAGAATTATGGGTCATTTTTTCAGGATTTAGTCGGAAATATGGCTTGTTGTCATTCATCGGAAAGCTTTGCCCGAGAAAAATGGCTTGTTGCCATTCATCGGAAAGCTCTCCATACTTTCTGATGAATGGCAACAAGCCATATTTCCGACTAAATCCTGAAAATGACCCATAATTATGCTGTGGTTATGGAGTCGATTAATTAAGGGCATTACTGTATGCAGCTGAAAAGTGAATTGAGTGAAATGTAATTACCTGTACAATGAATATGTGATGTGTCGCTTTTAATGAATTGGCAATGTCAGCTGTATGTAAATGGTCACTGCGGTGGAGTTACGATACATGGCGATTACATGCCGTTCGGTTATGATACCGTTGTCTAGATATTTGCGGGTCGTCACACCATACATTGAAGAAAATTGTAATGTATGCCCATGAGGATATTGTTAAAGATCGGGTAAGTGTTGGCGATGGTACCCAACACTTGCTGTTAAAATAGTCACGTCCATTTAACAAGTGCTGTTAAAATAGTCACGTCCATTAAAACCGCCATAAACATAAATAATATTATAAACAGACTGTGTTCTTATTCCAATCATAAATACATGTATCAATTTTAATTTCAGCATGTTGCTATGTGTGTTACATTGTATGTAAGCAAACGCCATCTTATGTAAACAAACAGTACAACAAACATGTACCGGTATGTAGAGTATGCAATGAGCAAAACACTCAACACCGAGTAGACCCCCACTACATGTACATGTATATGAAATTATGAACTATTATTAGAAATGCCACTGTTATTTACCAAATACCGCATTTACCGCTATAGCTAAATCTCAGATTATACAGGTCTGGATGAAACACCCGAATCGATCTAGAATAGCCTGATAAATAAAAAACTACCTGGCGTAAATCGCAAACCTTTTGTAAATCGCAAACTACTTTGCAATAAACATATGCGTTTTAGTGTAATAGTTTTCGATTGATCACAAAGGTTTGCGATTGATCACAAAGGTTTGCGATTAATCGCAATGGTTTGTGATTTATCGCAGATATATTGTTATGCATTGGCACTAATGGACTTGAACCGTATAAATAGAAATATGAATCAGACATCTTCCAACAGGTATGGGTAACCCACCAATCGATATATAATAGCATGTTGGGCTAAAATAGACCAATCGTTCTTTGACATCCACCATGCATGTGGGATAAGAGAAGCAAACGTTTGCGATGAATCACAAAACAACTTTGCGAAAAATCACAAACACCTTTGCGATAACTCGCAAACCTTTACACTAAATCACAAACCTTTACGATAAATCACAAACCATTACGATAAATCGCAGGTCTTAGACAGGTCTGATTGAACAACCTATTAATCTAGAATTGCCTGGTCGGGCTAAAATAGACCGATCAGTCATTCACAGCCAGATGCATGATTGATAAGGGGAGCAAAACTTTGCAAAAAATCACAAACACCTTTGCGATAACTCCAAAACCTTTGTAAATAGCGTGCGATAAGCAAAATACTCAACAATGGGGAGACCATTAACTTTGGTTAATTAAAACTGACACCATGTTGTATGGTAATGTATGCAAAATACCGCTATAGCGCTAACTAGTCCTCGCTACAAGGTGATGTTGAATGGGGTACCATAATTATTATTACTCTCCCAAAAAAATTGCCACAGTGTTCAGTGTTTTGCTTATCGTACACTTCCAATGTACTGTATCGGTATATGAACAAATGCTAAGATAACACAAAGAGAGTTTAATGTATTTAATATACTGGTATGATAAAGTTTGGTACAACTATAGTTAAATTTTTCTCCATTCACATCTGTGTGTCAACATGTCAATGTCATTGCCTGATCACCAGAGCCATATAATGTAGAATTTTTGTAGACATTGGAATGGTCTACATGTACATGCATTTATACAGCTAAGCTCTAATTGACCCCCTAACCACATTGGTCACCGATATGACCACGCTGTTGATGCTATTAACATTGATTAATCCTACCATGGCCTACCTTCAGAACCATTTTAAAGTCAGCATTATAACCACATAGTGTATATTTCTGACATGGCTTGATGCTGCCTTGGTACAAGTACTATTAGTTGCGAATGTCGGTCAGTGACCATTATTGAATGTTCCATTGAACAGTAAACAAATTATTAATTGTAATATTGTTTTGTGTATAGTTGACATGGTGCATGGCGCTGATGAAAAGCTGGACTGGGTGTTTACAAGGTTGAAGTTGGCCATGTGAAAAATTAATGCGGAATACAGTGGTCGCAAAATATTAATAATACTGTAGAAAGATAACCTGCGGTTGCCACATACCGTATCAACCACTTGACTGTGGTTGTACGGCGGTCCATGGTATAACCAGTGTCATTAACGCCCTACAACCTTGTTAAAGGGGGGTAATTAATTAGAGCTTAGCTGTAGTACATTACTAAAAGCTTGCGCTTGATTCAGTGATAACGTGTTTCCCAGAATTGGATCTGTATCCGAGATTATCCGCCAATCCATAAATATACGGTATCAGAACAATATCACAGCGTCACAGGCGTTTCGATCAAATTTAAAGAATAGCAGACTCCGTAACTGGGCGACATGTCATGGCGACATTGTTCTCAAATCACGTTTCAAATTCGATGACAATTGAAGAATATGATCAACGTCCTCTGCACAGGTACTTGTACGTTGTAGCCAACAATTTGTCACTGACCCATGAGTCATGACTGATCTTTGACGTCATAACTCCGACTAATTTCTACAGAATTGTACCGGTACATGTATGTCTCGTAATCCTTGTCAACAGTGGTTGACTCTTGTGAGTTAATTGGGCAGTTTATAAATTTGTGAAACTTAAGTATCTGTCTTTTGTAATTCACAATAGTCAATACTGTCATGCATGTAAAATGTAACCCCGCTGCACTCAACGACATTTGAATCTGTCTCAGTTCACCAAAAATTGCTTTGTTCAGACTCTTGCAGAGGAGAATATCAATATTAGCGCCAGTTAATTTTTCGGAGGTTATATATCATCATGTCCCGTCCATGTACAAACATAATCCACACAGTGCTAACAATATTCCAGGTTATTGAGAAGCCAGTTAGGTCCAATTTCACACACAAAAATATTTTGATGAATTTCCGAAAAGTTCACTTCCCTAATCTCAAAAGCACCTCAGCAAGAGAACAGTTGACGTACCTAAACTGGCACACGCTACAACATGTAAGCCGAGTCCGATGCCAACATAAAATGTCTAAGCCTGATGTTTGTTTGTGTCTTCCGTCCATGTTTATATACGGTAGGCCTACTGCAAAAAAAAAATCAATCGCCTCAAGTGGGGACTCCGCCATGTTTTCGAATTCCGAGAACTTCACGCACATGCACAGTTAACAGACTCAAATGCGCATGCGCAGAAACTTGACAGTGTGTGAATGAAAAATATTTCAGCGAGACACGCTCCCAGCGTGGAGACGGAGTGTGAGGATGTCTGACTGAAACCATACATTGGGGACTAGTTAATTTTTATGTGTGCTCTGTTCCCAAGTCCCCATTCGTGTATTTCCAAGTGCCAGAAAAACTGGGGACCTCATTGAGGTTCCCAGTTTGTTTGAAGTTCCCAGTATAAAGTCTAACATCATATCGAAGTCCCCACTCTGACGTCCTCACAAACGCACACACACACACATATATATATATATATATATATATATATATATATATATATATATAACCGTTTATATAGTACTTGAGCGTAGAGTTGTATATATGATCCAAAAGACTTATAAAACGATCATTTAATACATTTGTAAGTCTAGAGGCCTTTCGTGCTTAGTATCATTGCACTCTTTAGTAGACTGTTATTGTCGTACGTAATAGGCGCAAGGGAGATAACTCTCCCATGCACTTCCGGCTATTACGTCATTAGTCAGCATTTAGTTTTGCTTTGAACAGGATTTTGAAGAAATCTTCCCGAATCTTGCGATGTATTTTGCTCTTGTACATCTTGCAGAACGGGAAGACATGGAAACTCTTTCTTCCACAATCGTCCAGATGGGCACTCAATGGAATCTTCCTGTATTCTGGCTGCTTAATATGCTGTCGGTGGATTCGCATACGCTCAACCACACTATTGCCAGTTTCCCCAATATAGCTTTCTCCGCATCCACCACACACTATACAGTATATCAGATTTACTGTCTTGCACGTCATATCGGCATTGGTGTATATCTTCATACCGTTTTTAAGGGTAATAGTATTTCCTTCTATGATGTGCTGGCACGCTTTACATCTGGGATCGTCACATTTGTTGACTTTATATTCCTTAGATCTGTTTGTCGTGAATTTAGCACCAGTGAGCATGCGTTTTAGGTTCCTTGGTTGACGCTTGCTGGGTAAAATGTCCGCTTTGGTCACCAAAGATCGCATTTTATTACTGGTATGAAGAATTGGTAGTAATTCTTGGGCTTTTGCCGATATATTAAAGTGGTGTGGATTGTGTGTTGTCACAAAATGAATAATGTTAGTTTCTGAGGACTTCTGTTTGGCAGTCCGTAATTCATTTTCTGGAATGAGTTGGGCTCTCTGAATCCCATTTGTAATCAAACCTTTTGGATAGTGTTGTTTCGATAAGAATAACTCTAATTCCTTTAGTCTCAAAAGTATCTTTTCTGCATTAATGACGATCATGCACACACGTCTAGCAAGACTATATGGAATATTTATCTTGGTGTGCGACGGGTGGCAAGAGCGGAAATCCATATATTGGTGTGTATCGGTGGGTTTATAATATATGTCAGTTTCAATTTTCGTGTTATTTAGAATTACCAGAACATCTAGGAATGGGAGTTCCTCCTTGCTTGCATCCTTCGTGAACTGAATAGATTTGTCCAGAGAATTAAGTAACACATGGAATTCGTCGAGACTGTCCATTGAATCAATCCATATTGCAAAACAATCGTCAAGGTATCTCCTCCAAGATGTTCGAATATGTGTACTTATTGACAATGGGAAGATGTTTTCCGCTCTTGTATATAGTTCATTTTCTAGGAAGCCCATAACAAGGTTTGCGAATGTAGGGGGCACTTTTGTGCCCATGGCAGTTCCTTTTATAGGTAGGTAGTATTTGTCATTGAAGAAGAACTTATTGTTCTCCAATATAATACGCAAACTTTGTACGATGAAGTCAGAACTGAATCTCTTGTCGATCATATCGCGATGTTTTTCGATCCAGTATTCTACTGCTTTTATTCCTAAATCATGTGGAATATTTGAGTAGAGACCAACTACATCAAAACTCACAAGTGTTGACCCTTCTTCAGTTCTTTCTGACAATTCTCTGACAAAATCCATGTCATCTCTTATGTAGCTTGGTATTTTTCCACATAATTGTTTCATGATTATGTCCAAGAAATTACTGAGTCTGTTAGTGGGACAAGAGGATCCAGCGATAATTGGTCTCAATTTCAGATCGTCATGTTCACAGATCTCTATATATGTTGAGTTTTGCTGTTTGATTGCTTCCTGTATTGTTTTGCTTTTATGGACTTTTGGTAGCCCATAAAAGTTGCTGCACTTGTGTTCAAATTCGGTAATATATTCCTTCTCTTTTTCTGTGGTGCAGCTATGATGTGTTTTTAAAAGTTTTCGTATTGAACGCATAGTTTTACTATCGGTATTCTTTGGTATTTCCTTATAAAAGACACTGTCCATAAGAATATCTTCTGCTAGTTTTTCATAATAAGTTGTGTTCATTATAACGATTGCGCCTCCCTTGTCGGCCTCTTTCATTATTATAGATTTGTCATCCTTGAGGCGTTTGATGGCGTCTTTTTCGTTTCTAGAGATATTCTGTGCGACGTGTTTATTAGTTTTCGCGGATGAAGTGACTGTACACAGGGTATCAATATATTCATCCAGTTTATCATCCCTACCTTTTGGTGGTGTAAATTTCGATTTGTTGCGAACTAATGATTCATCACTTTGACTGTTTTTATCTGCAAAAAATTCGATTAATCGCAGTTTCCTGCCGAAAATTTGTGTGTCCGCTTTTAGTTCCTGTGTGTCCTCACTCGGGGTTGGTGTGAACTTAAAACCACGTTCTAATAATTTGCGTTCGATGTCACTCAGAGGTCTGTTTGATAAGTTAATAATCTTTGGCTCTACCTTTTTATTCACATCATTGTCACCTGGTCTGGTTTCTTCCGTGTTGTGTCCGACTGGCGCTCGCCTAAAAAACGAACCAATCTTGGTGCTGAGTTAGATGGGATTTGTCGCGGTTTTCTAGGTTGCTGGGTTTGGTTCACCATGGGTGGACGTTTCGTATTATATCTGGCAGTAGTTTGTGCTTTGCCAGTTCTCACTACATCAGTGTATAATCTTGGTGGTGTCCGATTGGTAGATTTTGATCGCCCGCGAGGTACATCGCGTTTACCTTTGCTCCTCTCTACACTTTTAGACCTATTCCGTCTTTGCATTGGAGTAGATGGTCTTAATCGAGGTCTCCAAACCTTTTGCACAGTCGGTTGTTCTGCTGTGTTCATTCGTCCTGGTTTTGATTTCCTCGGAAGTGTTTTGCGAATTGTTTTCTCTTTTATTGGTATTGGGATATCTTTATCATAATTAAGTTGATATTCATCAAAGAAAGACTGTTTCTTATTTTCCCATATACTAATCGACTTAGCTTCGTTGAAAGATGTATCCCTTATCCAAAACTCCTTCAGTTTGTCAGCGATTAGTCCATGTGAAATTTTATCAATTTCTCCGTATATGATCGCGTCGAGCTCTTGGTATGATTTTTCGTATCTTTCTCTTTTGTTCTCAATTAGTTTAATTTCTGTTTTAAACTTACACACTGCTAAGTCGAAACGCAACTTTGTTTCTTCCTGTGGTTCCTCCGGTATTTCATTGATTAAGAATTTACGCGGGAGAATAGGATTTGTTTGTTGAATCCATCCGCTGTATGTTTCTACAGATTTCCCACATCTTAGAAAATTCCAGAACATTTGCGTGCGTTTGTTCAAGTTCCTTTTCCATATTTTGAATATTGTTTGTCGTTTTCGAATCGCTTCCCTTTCCAAATTTATTTCGTTCAGTTCTTTAACAACTGATGTTTCTGTGTTTGAAATCGTTTCACTGTCTTGATAAACATAACACTGTAATGAACCGGGCAGCTTCCGTAGTTCTGATGTCAATTTTTCGTAATCATCCAATGAATCGCGAGAGAATGATCCAATGTTTTTAATTCCTTCGGAAGTCGTCTTCGCATGTTGCTCTATGTTGTTTAGAGACTCACGGAGTGTGTCGAAATTGTCATTTAGTGTTGATAACTTCGTTGATATCTCCGTCAATATCTGCAACGACTCCTCTCTCTTTGATCTTGTTTCTGGCATGTCTCCGTCGTGCGCTCAGATTTATATATATAACCGTTTATATAGTACTTGAGCGTAGAGTTGTATATATGATCCAAAAGAATGGAGACATGACTTATAAAACGATCATTTAATACATTTGTAAGTCTAGAGGCCTTTCGTGCTTAGTATCATTGCACTCTTCAGTAGACTGTTATTGACGTACGTAATAGACGCAAGGGAGATAACTCTCCCATGCACTTCCGGCTATTACGTCATTAGTCAGCATTTAGTTTTGCTTTGAACAGGATTTTGAAGAAATCTTCCCGAATCTTGCGATGTATTTTGCTCTTGTACATCTTGCAGAACGGGAAGACATGGAAACTCTTTCTTTCACAATCGTCCAGATGGGCACTCAATGGAATCTTCCTGTATTCTGGCTGCTTAATATGCTGTCGGTGGATTCACATACGCTCAACCACACTATTGCCAGTTTCCCAATACGTACAAAGTTTGCGTATTATATTGGAGAACAATAAGTTCTTCTTCAATGACAAATACTACCTACAAATAAAAGGAACTGCCATGGGCACAAAAGTGGCCCCTATATTCGCAAACCTTGTTATGGGCTTCCTAGAAAATGAACTATATACAAGAGCGGAAAACATCTTCCCATTGTCAATAAGTACACATATTCGAACATCTTGGAGGAGATACCTTGACGATTGTTTTGTAATATGGATTGATTCAATGGACAGTCTCAACGAATTCCATGTGTTACTTAATTCTCTGGACAAATCTATTCAGTTCACGAAGGATGCAAGCAAGGAGGAACTCCCATTCCTAGATGTTCTGGTAATTCTAAATAACACGAAAATTGAAACTGACATATATTATAAACCCACCGATACACACCAATATATGGATTTCCGCTCTTGCCACCCGTATCACACCAAGAGATATATTCCATATAGTCTTGCTAGACGTGTGTGCATGATCGTCAGTAATGCATAAAAGAGACTTTTGAGACGAAAGGAATTAGAGTTATTCTTATCGAAACAACACTATCCAAAAGGTTTGATTACAAATGGGATTCAGAGAGCCCAACTCATTCCAGAAAATGAATTACGGACTGCCAAACAGAAGTCCTCAGAAACTAACATTATTCCTTTTGTGACAACACACAATCCACACCACTTTAATATATCTGCAAAAGCCCAAGAATTACTACCAATTCTTCATGCCAGTAATAAAATGCGATCTTTGGTGACCAAAGCGGACATTTTACCCAGCAAGCGTCAACCAAGGAACCTAAAACGCATGCTCACTGGTGCTAAATTCACGACAACAGATCTAAGGAATATAAAGTCAACAAATGTGACGATCCCAGATGTAAAGCGTGCCAGCACATCATAGAAGGAAATACTATTACCCTTAAAAACGGTATGAAGATATACACCAATGCCGATATGACGTGCAAGACAGTAAATCCGATATACTGTATAGTGTGTGATGGATGCGGAGAAAGCTATATTGGGGAAACTGGCAATAGTGTGGTTGAGCGTATGAGAATCCATATATATATAAGAATAAATTGAAAGCATGGCTTAGAAAAACATTATTGTATTGTAACTAGGCCTTTCACAGCTACTGCTGATCTTCAGGTTACACAATGTATAATATCATAATGTATAATGAATATTAACGTCACTTCCGAATTTTGGTATCATTGTGACGTCACTTCCCTGAATATTTATTCCAGTGATGGTTTTAAGTTTTTTTCTTCTCTGAATTTAGTTTCGGACGAAGTTTTTTTATCATCATTGTTTCCGTCCGAATTCTTTTCAATGGGTCCATTGATAGCATTTTGTATAATGGAAACACTGTGAATGAGCAACCGCCACAAATTTCCAGATGTTCGCTGAGATCAATTTGTCTCAGCTCTGGTTGTTTGATTTGTTGGCGGTGTATTCTCATGCGCTCACACACAGTGTTGCCCGTCTGTCCCACATAAAAATCATGGCATCCAGAACATATAATAATATAGATTAAGTTCCGTGATTTGCAGTCCATATCCGCATTGGGTTGAACTACTGTACCATTTTAAAACTTGAGTTGAGTACCAGTAACTATGTTTTTGCATGTACCACATCTGGAATCTCTACACGTCCGAATTCTGTATGTTGTTTTGTTGCTGGTATCGAAACGGGCTCTCGTCAGTATTTTCTTCAAATTTGGTGGTTGTCGCTTACTTTGAAGTATATTATCCTCACTGACGAGATATTTCATTTTAGGACTCTTGTGTAGTATTGGTAGCAGTGTTTTTGCGGATTGAGTTACATTAGGGTGGCGTGGGTTGTGAGTTGTTACGAGTGGAATGAGATCGGACTCGGCTTGTCTCTCTTTATCTTTTCTCAATTCTGATTTAGGTGTTTTTAAAGCTTCGTCGATTCCACTTTTTATTAGCTTGTCTGGGTAATGTTGGTCTTGTAAGAAAGAGTGCAGTTCTTGTAGCCGAACATCTCTAATATCAACATCATCTACAATTGTACAGATACGTCTGGCTAGACAATACGGTATACTTCTCTTCGCATGGGAAGGATGGCAGGAATTAAAATCCAAGTATTGATGAGTATCTGTACTTTTATAAAATATATCGGTGGAGATGTGTTGTCCAGATTTATTAATTAGAACATCCAAAAATGATAGCTGGTTTCTGTTTTGTTCCATGGTGAATTTAATTGTCGGATCTAAAGAATTGAGTATTTCGTGAAATGCTGTGAGGTCGGCTAATGGTGACTGCCAAATGATAAAACAGTCATCGATGTACCGTTTCCATGCACCTCTGATGTAAGTGATTTCATTGTTCGGGATTCTGTCCGACAGAATTCCATGAAGTTTTTCTTCTAGATATCCCATGGTTAAATTAGCATATGTAGGGGCAACTTTTGTGCCCATTGCTGTTCCTATGGATTGTTTATAATAGTGTCCATTGAAGAAAAAACATTGCACTCTAGAACAATTTGCTGGATTGTTTATAATAGTGTCCATTGAAGAAAAAAACATTGCACTCTAGAACAATATATATATATATATATATATATATATATATATATATATATATCACATGGCATGTATCAGATATGAAAACTATTGTAATACCATAGTTATCGTAGTAACTAACACCAAGATTCAACTACGGTAAGATGACGATGTACCGTACTATACTAGTTCTGAACATGGTGGTTCTGGTTTAATCATTAAGCATTATATTATCCCATATATTTTTCATTATTATTTTTTTTTTTTTTTACAAAACATGTACCGGTAGCACGACTTTACCCACAGCTCACGGTAGCTGTATACGCAACATGAGCTGGTGAAGGTTAAGACGAAGAGGATCATTCAGCTAGTAAGCATCACCTGCTTATAAAACCCATCTCTCCCTGATTTTACCAAAAACAAACCAAAATGTCAATCATGAACATCGTGCATACTGTAGTAAATCCTGGGATGCAAAATACATTACTACGGTATCTACAGTAAAACCATGGTTACAATATATCTACTATTGTGACTATAGTGAACAATGGTGCATTTGTATAAGGGCTCAATATGGCGATATACATATTACATAACAAATAATGCACATATTGTCATCTTTATTTACAAACATGACATGAAATTACAGTAATGCACAATGCCATGTATATCAATTAAAGGCACGGGCGGCGTTCGTTGCAGAAATATTCATATTTGTTCAAATCGCCATCAACAGAATGAATAAATAAAATATATATAGTTTTGTTCATATGCCAAACATAATTAGCGCGTAAATAGTATATTGTCGTCAAGACGTACGATGGTGTACGTAAACAAGAGCCTGTTTACATAACACAGCGCAATTCTATTGGTTAATCACAAAAAAATGATATAAACGCTCTTTATTATTTCCATATCAGGAAAACAGTAACAAATAACGCTCTTTATGTTTACCATATCCGGATCTAAACAAAAGCCAGTTGACGTAACGTTTTTTTGCTTTTGTTTACACAACAAAGAAAAAACAATTGACAATAACATACTGTTTATGTCATATTTCTGATTGGTATAAGAACAAAATCTGTCTATATTTTACTATTCTTTCTGTTTATGGCGGTTTTTGACGGAGGTGAAATTTTAACAGCATACCCACGGTCAACGCCGCCCGTATCTTTAACTATTCATGGATCTGTCTATATCCAGACCAAAAATGCTTAGAACATTAGCACGACATTATCCAATTGCATTCATTTGCTATTTTTCTATTCCAGAACCCTCTCCCCCCAGTCCAAAGGTTGCAAGTGGAAAAACATTTATTCTTGGATTCTACAAAAATATTGGCACGGGACTACTCTCATATGATCTGATGGTTTCTACGCAGTCGCCAAGAGGGGCATCGGTTACTGTAACAATGCCACTGCATGACCCGCAATATATCAAAACAATAAATATAGACCAATACCAAGCAAAAACTATCGTAATGACAACCACGTACGACCTGGTGACAAATGACTTAATTGTCGAAGATAAGGGATTCTTTGTCGAATCAACGGAGCTGATATCTGTGTATGGTTTATGTAATGAAGATACCACATCCGACGGGTTCACTGCCATCCCAACGACATCCCTTGGATTGGAATACTACGCATCAACGTGGGATACAAACTCTGACATTCTGTTGGTTTCAACGGAAGACGCAACGAACATAGACGTTACCTTCGCATCAAGTATGGCAGGCTCACTGACATACAACAGCGTGAGCTATGGCGCAGGTGATACCCTCTCGTTGACTCTTGATAGATTTCAGACATTTAACATTGTTGGCAACTTGTTGTTAACGGGAACTCATGTCGTTGCTGACAAACATGTAAGCGTGCTCAGTGGAAGTCAATGTGATGCCGTTGGAAGTAGTGGTTGCGACCACTTGATTCAACACCTTCTCCCAGTTAAATCATGGGGAACGGAGTTTTTCACAATACAGACTCCATCGAGTGCACAAGCCAATCATTTTCAGATTGTAGCAAGTCAGCCCAATACAGACATCTTAATCAATGGCGTTTATGATAGTACGATCACGCTGGCTGGAGGAAATGAGGTCAAACTGTTCTCCATTACGGAGTACAAAACAATCATAACGACGAAGCCAGCGATGGTAATTATGTATAGCCCTGGAAAGACTGCAGACGGCGGAGACCCATATATGGTTATGCTTACATCAAGCATGCATTTCGCCAACATTTTCTCATACCTGACACCGCAGATGGGCACCCTTGACTACACGAACTACATATCTGTTGTTGTAAGAGATCTTGACAAAGCTGGAATAAAATTGGATGGATCGGCCCTATCTACATCTAAAATTGCTGCAATAGAAGGCTCAGATGGTATGGTTGCCTTGGAAGCAGACGTATCCCCAGGTGCTCATGTTCTGACACACGACGACCCGACTGTCCACTTTGGTGCATATGCTTTTGGTATATACAGCTCTGTCTCGTATGGATTCTTCTTAACATGAATTTAGTCTTGTAACCAGAGTGGTGGTGTAAACACTTAAACACAAGGTAAATTCCCCCTGATATTTTCGGGGGTATCTCCAGATTTGGTAATCAAAATGCGATGAACCTTTGGGAAGTTAATATCTTTTATGTGACCAACATGTCTTAAAACTAATGATATCGTGAGTGCATACGTAATTGGATGAACACCATATGAATTGGAAGAGTTAACTATTCAATAATCACAAAATCACCGGGTTCACTAAGTGGGTAGTTTTCCGCCTTGGATAGTTGGACTGCGCATGCCCACGACTAGATCGTGAGTAAAATTTAATAAAAAACATTATTTAAATTCAGCTGAAAAATGGTGGCGCATCCTTAGTTACTCCCACTTGCGACAGAATAACAGTCGTGTGTGAGTAAACATCGTAGATGGAAAGATCGCAGGGTAGTCACGTGATCATCTGTGATTAGGGTAAAATGGCGGAGTTAACTTATCACAGCTTTTGCCGGGTAGTCTGAAGGATTTGACGAAGGAGAATGAGGAGATGTTAGTATAACTTTGGCACCAAAACGAATGTGCGAATAATTTTTCCGCCCCCGTTTTTCCGACAAAGACAAGCCACATAAGGCACATTCTGCATTACATACGAATTGCAGTTGACAGGTACGGATATCCCAAGACAAGTTCAAAGTAAAAACAATATAGAACATGTTTAGATAAATATAACATACATGAAATGTATACATGGTAGTTTTGACACAGCTACATCTATGTGTACGGTGGTTATACTAGTAGTACGAACAATCCATCTCCTATATAGTTCTTCACGAAGCAATTAATGGCAATGAAACAATATCTTTGTGAACTGTCAACTCCTTTCTCTGAGATATGCATCAGTGTCTCGTTGTTTGGTGTGCGTTGTTGTTAGATCATAATTTAGCCTATCCGGATAAACGTATAGTTCATTTATCACAACTAAGAAAGTCACATGGGAGCATGGATGTCCATGGGTGTTATTTATATTTGTTTCAGAAAGACATATAAATGGTTATGTTAATGGTGGGGCACAATTTAACATATTTGTCTGAATGTATGTACAGTACCATCGTGGTGCTAGATGAAAGTCAATGTGTTCTTTGAAATGTATTAATGTGGGCGATCGAACTACATGAGGGGGTAGGTTGTTCCATTCAGTACATACTCGCCGTGAGAATGAGAACTTCTGCACATCTTTAGATCTATGCTCCACTTGTAGTTTGAATTCGTGTTCCAACGTAGGTATTATACGTAAAGGACTGTGTGGGGTTTATGCTGTACAACCCCTTTAAAAGTGTATAAGTTGCGATCATGTCTGCTCCAAGTAGCCTGCATTTAATCGAAGGTTAGTTCAATATTAGCAGTCTCGTGTCTTAACTATACTTCCTCAAACTATGTACCATTCTTGTTGTTCTCCTCTGTAACTTCTCTAACTTATGTAATAATTCCACAAAGTATGGATTCCATGCGACATCACAATATTCTATAATAGGTCGTACCATGGTTGTATAGAGTTTCTTGAAAACTGATGAATCAATATCTTAGAAAATACGATTTATTACTCCCAGCCTTTGGTTTGCTTTTGTGACGACTTCGTCAACGTGAAGATTTAATTTCCGCTTGTCGTCGATCATTACTCCACGATCTCGTTCACATTCAGATTTCATAACAGATGGCCCTTTTGAACTATCTTGTCATTGTATATACGATCTATATTCGAAAAACTCGATGTAAATGTTCCAGAATATATATAGGCGTTTGAATTGTTTTTGTTTATACTAACTGTGTCATAAATGTGATATACAACTATCCTCCATCTGAAATTTCGTTTTTTTTTGTTGGGAATTTTTTTTTATTTAAATTCCCCAATGACTTGATAGTAATATCAGCACCAAGATCTCAGTGCAACATATGAAGCTATCGTAATGAAAGTTTTCCACTAAATTTTATATATCAATTTTTATTTTTATTGTATGACTTTAAGTTGCTGCTGCTGAAGTTGGCCATTATTTCATAACTGCAATTAACTCAGAGATTTGTGCATCGGAACAACTGCATCTCGAAGTTTCAAACAGTGTATGATGTTCTGATTGTGAATGATACTAGCCTTTCAACTGAATCAGTTTTATAGTTTTCGTGATATTCCCGTAACGGTTATATTTTTCCATTGGAAAATTGCCATAACGTCAACGACCCAGCACTCGACGTCATAGCGTCATTCAAAATGTCAATCTATACAGATATAAATGTTCGTTTCAAGCATTTCGGTCCATGTCCATGTCATGCCCTATTATATGGCAATGAACAAGTTAAGGTATATAATGATAAAGCTTTTGTTCCATTCTTAGCATTTATAACGCGTTACATAATTATCGCTTCAATGTGAGATTTGGTTAATCAGATAAGACGCACATTTTCGCTATTTATCAAGTGTCAAGTGTTTGGCTTTAGTATAAACATGCGGCAATTAAAAAAAAATAGACACATAAAATTATGTTATAAATTCCACGTTCTTTCAGTATTAAAACAGTTTCCGATATTATGCAGCTACAGCCGAGAATGCGATGTACGCAGTCAATTCTATATATGATCTATATTCGAGAGACTCGATGCACATGTTTCAGAATCTAATCTGATTTGAAATGGTTTGTTTATATATACTGATATACTGACAGTGTCGTCTATTTGTGTGCATCTCTTATCCACTTGAATTTCGGTTTTTGTATAATAAATATTTAAAATTCAACAAGGTCTCAATAGTGACATCAGTGCCCAACGTTATAGTACAATCTATATACCACCTGGGGCCCAGGGCCCAGTTTCATGAAGCAAGGTCTTAAGATGGACTTATTCTAATATGTAAGGTGGATCTTATGATGTTACTTTTCCGTTTCACGAACGCGTTTCATAAAAAAAGTCCATCTTAAGTAGAAAGTTAAGTTCCCGCGCTATTAGACTGGCTCTCGACAATTTATGACAACAATGCGCAGAAAATATTGCTTCTGTGTATTCTATATGCCTATGCACATTACCTGGTGATAGATACTAGGGCTTGATTGTACACAATTATGATTTTATAATGAAAGGGCGATAATCAGAATAGTGACTGGTGCATACTGCATGGGCGCGCCTTTTAACTATGTTTTCGTGTCAGATTCCATGCACACATAGCTGCATGCTTCCAATACCTATTATATACAAGCAGATCGACGAGCCCCAATATATTATTTAAGTTATTAAAGGGACTTATACGTCACAATTCTGGAGGTGAACCTTCACCTATAGCACATGCCACTATAGACCAGGGCATATGTTAACCCAGTTCGTGTTGCTGGTATTAGGTTCTAATACATTATACGTCATTGAAGCATCTATAATACTATAGGAAACCGAATATTCCCAACAATACCATGCACACGCAATACATCACGACGGAAGCACCCAGCTAAACGCTCTTTATTAAATATAAATGCCAACAGTCATGGAATACTGATACAAAACGCTCTGTATGTATATTACTGTAATGTGAATAGTACTTCATATCATGATCCACATATACTCATTTCCAATCTAAGGCATATTTGTAGAAGCCATATATAAATTGTGTTCATGCCATCTGCTCGGCTTCTGTTGACAAATATGCTAAACTCCTGTTATAATTAATAATAACTGCATGTGAACTTCGAAACTATACGCACAGAGTAATGTTGAACGACAATTTTTGGTAAAACCAAAGCGATGACTTTTATTGAAGAGCGTTTATAATTAACAACAGTTACAACACGTGCATAGATGGTTCATACTTATATATGTTTTATGTGATATATGCTATATTTGTTTTTACTTCATAGTTAATAATAATGTGATACAGATGTAATAAATGTTATACATTGGATCTGAGATTCACGTCGGTGGATCGTGATAAAATACCGGGCTTGTTATGTGTTATCCTGCCGATATATATATATACTGGGTGTATATACACGTTATTATTACCATTATATGGTATGGCATCGACACATTTAACACATATATAACTAACCCCCCCCCCCCCCCACTAGGAGAGGATGATTTACAACATACATTTTACAATCAAATTATTAGGTTAACCTAATAATATAGCATATAATAATAGCCGACATCAGATTTTATCAAACAGCTGAGTATCAGTCATTGACTATTATCCTAGATGCTGTGAAAATGTTCGGACTAATTGTCGCAACATGATTACTGTCTACTGTACGATTGTGTGATTTGAGTCGCCAATAATGTCCAAGTCTATGATAATATATTATTTTGGTTACATCAATTAGAAATGCATAGTCCGGTATATGATTAACGTTCAAATTTGGAAACAGTTTCTTGAAAAATATGAGAAATCCAGTATCTGTTGATTGGCATAACCAATGTAATCCTATTTTTTCCAACATTATGTGTTTTTGGAGGAACAGTTCAAATGATTTTACACATTAAAATACTAATTTTATTCATTGTTGTTTACTATTTGTGCCCAACAAAACCTTTAAAAATGGACAAAAACTCCCCAAAACTGTCCAAAATGGAATTTTTTGGAAAAGAGTCAATACTAAGGATTCATATGGCCATAAGTTGATTTTGGCACATATGAGTTTAGCAATTCCAGCACAGTGTATTTAACCTCATATTCTTAAATAGGTTATGAGAAATACAGGGAATGTACATGTAGATATCAATTTTTTGAGTTGTATGACCTCAAATATGGTATTTCATCACACCAGTTCTCTGTCACAAGGCAAATTTGGCTAAGTCCATACAATGGAACACACATTTCGTTTAAGAATATTTTTGTCTTCTGGATCATAGATGCATGAAGTAATAATTTGTGTGTGCAAAATATAGTGAGCAAACTAATACAACAACAAGATATCCCTTCATTTTTCTATATTCTTTTAATACTAGACCATAAATTATGGATTTGAGCTAATTCTTAGAAATTGAGGAGCCCTCCAAAATTAGACAAACTCCTAATTTTGGACTAATAGACTTATTCCTGCTAAGACATATTGTGTTGCAATTACTTTGAGGTTTGGCACTTTTTTCTCATAAATGCACTGGACTAGATCGACTTATTTATTCTTCACTCATGCATGGCATTTGGCTGGATTTACGCAATCCGTGCGTCCCCCTTAAAGATGGTCTATCTCTTCCTGGCACCATTTTATGCAAAAATTTACAAAATTCCATGAAATCATTTTGAAGGAACATTAGCACTGCTGTTGTCAGAGAAACACACGAGAAACATCTGGTGTTACAAATATTTAACATACAAGTGTTTTAGAAGATACATGTTCAATCAAAATGTAGTACGCTGGTCATCCTATAAACCACCCCATGATCAAAGGTTCAATTTGCCTAAAAAAATCTTAGTGTTTGATCGCTAATTTTATTTTTACAACGAAAACAAACAAAAATACGAAAATTGACGAATACCCCCTCCATGGTTCGTCCCGGTATGGTCAAATTGGGGAATTTAACATGTTGATGACTGGAGCTTCCTGATTTTTTGCGAACACCCGTGCCAATGCATTCTCTTATATATGCGAGTCACCCATAGTCGTATATATAAGAAAATGCATTGGCCTAACAATATTTACATTGACCTTGTAAGCCAGTGTGTTCTCTTATATATGCGAGGCTCCCTATGGGAGACTCGCATATATAGGAGAATGCACTGACACATGCTCTTTAATACTGCACCAGCGCAGCTCACGTCATGAAAGGATTCAAGGCATGACTGTCACAAAATACATGCAAATAGTCATTGCCCGACATACATGTATATGTCTTCCACTGTTTGATATAACTTTTAAATTGACTTAATAATTAGACTATTCCTGGTATGGAAAACTGATTGTTTTAGCCTGAGTTGTGGTTTACAGACACCCGCAGCGCACTTTACAGGATGACCAGCGTGGTAATGTTCTAAAAATAATCACCGAAACTGTCACGATTAATAGAAACTAATTAATAGAAAAATTAATATCCAAGTGACAGAAGTAGTGATTTGGACCATATATGGAAATATGGATATGCGGTTTTGAAATTTCATTTCGGTTATGGTTACGGTATTTGAATGACACAAAAGCGTACGCTAACCACACTACACGTCTCGTAAAAGCAACATTCAACAGAAACCGTTTGACTTGTTTCCCTCACAATTATTGTTTTACAACCCCAATTCTATAACAAAATAGTTCAGGGAAGAGAGAGAGACCATCTTTCAATTCACTAATTAATAGAACATGTCGATTTGTTTATCAAATTTCTTAATTTAATGAGATCATGGTAATCGAACTACATGTAGTTGTACATGTAACTATTAAAAAAACAAGTTTCATATTCAGATAGTGGATAATAATCTACTAAAGATTCGTAAGAAGTACATGCTGTGCCATGTGCATCACCCAATGAATAAACTCCCAAATGAGATTGAAGTTCGCTTTTGTACATTTTAGTAACAAAATAAACTTTGGCATTGTTTTTGACCAATATGATTAAAATTTGACCAAATAAAATGCAAGTATCTGTACATTCCTCTACACCAATGGCAATGTAGTAACCTTTCTTATTATAATGTTCCATTTAGTGTAAGAGAACAAGTTAATATGGTATATGTGGAGCTTACCGTTATATCTGCACTATAGTTATCTGCATGAAATGGCAAACTCTCACCTATCTGGATACCTGGTGGAAACAAAACCAGAACTTAGATGCGCTTGCAAAAGTTGGTGCCTCTCGGCAAGTGAGTGGCAAACCTTTTTGAAATTTTGAGATCGCCTTACACCGTTTAAAATAAGAGTGATTTCAAACCTCAAAGTCCACAGTCGAATGAGAGGCCCAAATTTTAAACAGAGATCAGAATAGTGAGAAAGTAGTGGTGTTTTGGTCTAAGTGGTGTTTCAGGAAATAGCTGCTGCCTTGTATCCAGATAGAATTCGATCAAGACTTTTAATGTTGCTATCAAGACAGTGTCAAGTTTGGGGGCACACACAATTTCAACAATTTCCCCCGCATAAGGACAAATTTCCAAACTTCATCATTAAAATTCCTAATTTTATTACGAATGATGAGAGGTAGAAGCCTCAAAAACACCAGATTTGCACAGCTTGACCTCCTATTGTAAAACCATTTGAATTTACCTGATTTAGTATATTACTAGCACCATTTCAAAGGAAGCAGAATTGAGACAACTGTCGATTCAGTTGCTCATATGTGAACCATTTTACAGTTTTTATCATATATCTTATACACAAAGCTAAATCATATGAAACTAAACATTCGAACAGATCATGGCCTATACAAGGAGGCAAACCAGGTTCGCATCCATGATAATATTTCAACATATTGAAAACAGAATTACCTTTAATATCCAAAAATAATACCTGAACCATCAAGTTTAGAAACAATCTCATTATAGCTTTCAACTGTTCGAACTGTTCCAGTTAGATAAGGTTTTTGTCAAAAAGATTCCCTTGTGATTTCACAATACCTGCACCAATGAATTGTTGTACTGAAATTTTCTGTGAAGCATCCAATGCAGTGTGAACCTAAATTGTCCCCAACTATCGCCAAATGTACACATTGCATAGCCCTGTTATACTTATATAAAACAATGCCACTTTCTTCCAAAACCTTCAAGTCTCTAATAAGGCAATTAAATATGGAATCCTGATTACATTTTTTTAATCTACCTCCCGACAAAGCAGAACAAGCTGAAGTGGGTCTATGACTGACTGGCAGAATGGTGGAATATTCACAATTGAGTAATAAGCAGCAATGATTTTGTGCGTCTTTTTGCCAGCACCAAGAGGATTCGCAACTTCAAAGGTATCTTGATAAAGGATAATTCCTTTTTTCTGTATATACTACCATCAACAATATCAACAAGGATGTCATCAGAATAACTACCGGTAGTACTTGTGTCAGATGTAGTGAAACACGACACATGATCCCAGACAAACCTGTTATTTAAAAATGCTTCAAGCCAATTTGCAATCGGAATATAAGTAAAATACCGATGCTTTCCAAATTCATTTCTCACTAGATACACCGCTACTGGATCCACATAATGCAACGTTTTTTTGTAAAACGATTTTCTAGTCTGAGCAGTCCGTAAAACACCAGAATTAATATTTTTCATCAAATCGCATGTAAACAATTGATTTAACACAGAACTGATAACCTCCGCTTCGGTGCCATTGCTTAACAAGCTGTGTTTTAATTTATTTAACATTTGAGCTCTCCCTTTATCGCGAATATCCTGATAACCTTCAACAATTTGCTGAATACTACTGACTGGAATCAATAGCTGGGTCTGCATTTTCAAATAAAACAATGACAATTCCTGCAAAATATCACCCCCCCCCCCACATACAAAATTACCTCATCTAAGCAGATCATTCTGAATCAATAATAATGTGATTTTGGGCACATTCTACATTAACACTAACAGTTGCTGCTACTTCTAAATGATGTAATGGTGCAGAGGAAAATTCAGTCCCATTATTAATGGCGTTATAATTATTGGACATGGAATGGATGCAAGTAGATTTCAAATCATTCACAGACCAATGCTGATGTTTCCCACACAAATGAGAAGTGAGAGATGACACCACCGAATATGTGCTATCACACCCCTTCAAAGGGCACTGAACTTTCAAGCCATCGCGTATATGTGATTTGAGATGTGAAATAAACGTTTGCCAGCTTGCACATCTTTTCTGACACCAAACAACTTCACAAACAAATGAAATATTTTCGAAATTAGGGCCGACATTATGAATTTTAGAATGAGAGTGATCACGGCTTATGTGAGATTTGATAGACCCGTAACAACTGAATCTGCGAGGACAATATTCAATGCGACAAGGGTACGTTATATTCGGAATGTGCTGATGTAATTTATAGTGTAGAATGTATAACTTTGGTATGTCTCTTTCGAAGTTGCAAATTTCACAGGCAAACATACCGAATTATCGAATACGTTAGTAATAGTACAAACAGTTCTGTCCGATATTCAGTCAACTGAAAAACTTTTCATGTCCTTTATGTGTGTCCTGTTAATATGTAGAATCCTTTTTCTTGAACATTTAACTATTATTATTTGAACTATTATTCTTCACAACAACCAGAAACAAAGAAAATACTGCGGAAACACGTGCTCTCGGACAATCGCAGACCGGCGCATTGGGAATTACCCACGATGCATTACAAATTAACGGTATACTGTAAATGATTGGATTACAGTATGCGCTGTATATTAATACAGTAAAGTGTATATTGTGCATGCGTGGGCAACCGATCACACCCGCTAATCGCGCAACCCCTGGCCACGTCTCTGCTATAGCGTGCCAGTTGGTTATTAAATACTACCATTTCCGAAACATCCCAGTGTACCCGCGGTCCGTGTACCATACACATGCGATTGTTTTTAATTTCATAGTTAAAGGCACGTGAGGCCTTAGTTGTCGAAAATATTCATATTTGTTCCAATCACCGTAAACAGAAAAACATTAAAATGCATACAGTTTCGTTCATATATACCATGACTATCGCGTAAACAGCATGTTATCATAAAGACCTACTATATTTTACCTAAGCAAGAGCCTGATTGTGTTACAGAAGACAGCACAATGCTACTGGTTAATCACACAAATATGGCATAAACGCTCTTTATTTGTTCCATATCAGGAATTAACCAACAAAGAACGCTCTTTATGTTTACCATCATAATATAAACAAACACCAGAAAAGTAACGTTTTATGCTTTTGTTTACATAACAATGGTCAAACAAATGACAATAACATACTGTTTATGCGATATTTTGTATTTGTATACGGACAAAGTCTGTCTACATTTTGATGTTCTTTCTGTTTGTGGCGGTTTTTGACGGGTGGAAATATTTTTACAGGATACCCACCGTCAAGGCCAACCGTACCTTTAACAAAAATGTGATGAAAGTCTGTTAGCTATGCCCGGGAAAACTGCCGGGCGGATTTAGCCCAAACTTGCTATCTAAGGATAAAAATCACGGGAATGGTCATCGGACCGCTTTTGAGAACGTGCGAGCACTCCTTCTCCATGCCCCCTGTCACCGCCCTTGGCAGGGAGTGGTTAACACAATCCATATTTGGTATTGTTACCGAATAACGCTCTTTATTCTGTCCATATTTGCGCATACGGCTGTTTGCAACCTATTTTCCATATTTGGTTTTGTTCACCGAATAACGCTCTTTATTCTGTCCATATTTGGACACTCGCGTTGGTTCTGGCATTCTCCGCAGAGTTCTGTTGTCGCTGATTTCACACACGTTGCAGTCTGGTTTCACACACGTTGCAGGTCTCGTTTGATGAATTTTTCTTGATAACATTTGCCACTAATTTCTCCTGCTCTCTACATAATTTTGTTGTCGCTGTTGAACTTCTCTCACACTACAGGGGATATTTTCATCGGGTCAGTTTTTCCGCTCGAGGTGATCTTCACCTTGAAACGGGTACCCACAAATGATATATATGTGTGTGTCCTTTATAGACTCGAACCGATTGAGCTCAAACTTGCTACCCACGGGAAGATTTTCATCGGGTAAGTTTTTCCGCCCGAGGTGATCTTCACCTTGAAACGGGTACCCACAAACGTACCTCTTTTAGGGACGGGTACCATCATTTATATTCATTAAAAAGGCAGAATGAACTCAAATTAAATTAAAAAAATAAAGGATTTCGACGAAATTTGATACCTATGGATACTTTTGTCGAGGGAGTGGTTTGGACGGGTCAAACCGTTACTCCGACCTGACCTTGACCTTCAAAATGGTCAATTCAAGGTCAAAGCCCGGACGAAGCCTGGTCACCTGCTAGTATATATATATATATATATATATATATATATATATATCTCATATATATTATAAGACCTCTGTTTGTCTGTGTGTCTGTCCTTTATAGAATCGAAAACGGGTTGACCGATCGAGACCAAACTTCCTATCCAAAGGTAAAATCCCACGGGAATCGTCGACGTCGCATTTTGGAGAAGCCCAGAGCACCCATTCTCCACTCTCAGTCACAAAAAACGGCACTGTGGTGGTTAATCAAGTGGTAATTTAATGAGCGTTTGTTTTTTACGCATCGCTATAAAGAGCGTTTGTTTACCATTCAACGTTATTAGCATCTGCAGAGAGATATACGGGAGCAATACTTTTGAGTGGTTTCCTATGCGGGGAGATTTATTGGATGCCATAGTACTCTTACAACATCATTGTTATAGTATGTATGACACTTAGGTCAGGGCTTAGGGGGTAGCTAGTGTGGATATAGGCATAATGCTTCTCAGAAATCCCGGTTAGAAACCAACACTCACAATTTCGTCTTTTGCATCAGATACCAACACCTCGACCGATCGGGACGAAACTTCGTACGTGTGTGTAGTTTGACCAGGTGGTCGTCGGTGTCGTATTGACGAGCCCGTGTAACGCCCGCGCAGACGAGATCTCGGAAACGGGTGGAGCTATCGACTTTACCAGATCTCGGAAACGGGTGGAGCTATCGACTTGAAATTTGGTTTTTGAATAGCCCGGACAACGTCGGGCTCATCGGCTAGTCTACTATATATTTTGGGACTTCTGTCTGTCTGTTTGTTGTTTGTCTGTTAGCTATGACCGGGAAAACAGCCGGGCGGATTTTGACGAAATTTGATACCTACGGTTACTTTTGTCCAGGGAGTGTTTTGGACGGGTCAAATCGTGACTGCGACATGACCTTCAAAAAGGCCAATTCAAGGTCAAATCGGGTAAAACTGGACGGATTTCGACGAAATTTGATACCTACTGATACTTTTGTCCGGGGAGTCTTTTGGACGGGTCAAATCGTTACCCCGACCTGACCTTGACCTTCAAAAAGGTCAATTCAATGTCAAATCGGGTAAAACGGACGGATTTCGACGAAATTTGATACCCATGGGTACTGTTGTCCGGGGAGTGTTTTGGACGGATCAAATCGTGACCCCGACCTGACCTTGACCTGCAAAAATTGTCAATTTAAGGTCAAATCGCGAATTTTGACGGGATTTCGACAACATTTGATACATAGGGTTACTTTTGTCCGAGGAGTGTTTTGGACGGGTCAAATCGTGACCCCCCAACCTGGCCTTGACCTTCAAAATGGTCAATTCAAGGTCAAATCGGGTAAAACCTGACTGATTTCGACGGGTACTTTTGTCCGGGGAGTGTTTTGGACGGGTAAAATCGTGACCTCGACCTGACCTTGACCTATATATATGTTAGCCGACATCAGCATGAATCAAACAGCTGAGTACAAATCGTTCACTATTATCATAGATGTGAAAATGTTCTGACCAATTGTCACAACATGATTATACTGTCTACAGTGCGATTGTGTGATTTGAATCGCAAATGATGTCCAAGTCTATGGAAATATATTATTTGTGTTACAGGAAATAGAAATGTATAGTCCGGTCTTGGTGGTACGTTTGCAGTTATTAGAAGACACCATGCCAATCGCGCAACCGCTGGACACGTCACTGCCATAGGTTACACTGGTGTAAATATGGACTGGATACTGGCTCTATGACGCTCCAGCGCTCTGCTCTGTTCGCCGTCATGAGAGACCAGCACAATCCATCCGCCATTTTGAAAAAGGGAATTCCCTGTCCAATCAGAAAATAGCATCCCGTTATTAAGCCGTTGCTTGCCGATTAATTAGATTACCGTTAGTGTGTGTTACTCACACTTGAGTTTGACGTTTCGTGTGATTTAAAAACAAAAACAAGAATGGATTTCGTTTTGAAAACAAAGATTTGTCTGTCATTATATAATTCAAGGCATCAGAAATGTTTCATTTTTCTGAAACCTCGACAAGTTGATTGAGAGAAAGTTTAGAGAGCGTTGTGATGGCTTTTTTGCCGACAGGATAGGTAAATCAATGATTTTCCACCTGCTGCCGTACCTGCATGGGCTTCACAAAGGTAAGATTTTAATATAATTTATAAACATGTTTACCTGTTTACCTGTACTGCTGTTCCTAATATAATTTATAAATATATAACTATTAGTAATGATAAAAACAATAAGATATGCAAAATTAATTAATTAGATCTAACCATTAATGTTATTAACAAAGTTGGGTGCTTCTATCATCTATCAGGGGAAGCTCTTCCCAAATGTTTGATTTTACTGGGATTATATGGGCCGTACCTGCATGGGCTTCACAAAGGTAAGATTTTAATATAATTTATAAACATGTTTACCTGTTTACCTGTACTGCTGTTCCTAATATAATTTATAAATATATAACTATTAGTAATGATAAAAACAATAAGATATGCAAAATTAATTAATTAGATCTAACCATTAATGTTATTAACAAAGTTGGGTGCTTCTATCATCTATCAGGGGAAGCTCTTCCCAAATGTTTGATTTTACTGGGATTATATGGACATTATGGGTGGTGTGAATTAACCAACTGCCCAAATTTTTGATTTGATTACGGGTGGGGTAAATGATCTGGCCAGCGCCTCCAGGTGAAGTTCTGCCCAAATTTTCAAATTTGATTGCATTATGTTATTGATTATGGGTGGGGTAAATTCTCCGGCCAGTGCCTCCAGGTGAAGTTATGCCCAAATATTCAATTTGATTGCATTATGGGTTGGGTAAGTCATCTAGGGTATGCAGCACCTAGTACTCTCCAGATAAAGTTACATAAATCTAACTTTTAAGTTGATCATTATTAGTGCCTTTTTCACTTATTTAAGTCATTTCAGGTAAACAACACCTATCTTGTGATATTACCAGCATCATTTTAATTCTGTGGACCAATTTTCCCGAATATTTTCTGGACTGATAATAAACGCTCGTTATTGATGATATAATTTATCGGGGAACTGGGAATGGGATGATCGAACTGGGACAGTGGGTGTGGCTTGAAATTGAAGTGACAATTCGAATTGATGTTTCATGCACCATGATGCATGATGAAATACTAAAACAAAATTTATATTTCATGTTCCTGGGGCGAACATCTGATATCTTTGATATTCAATTTCTCTGTTATGATGATTTTTAGCATTCAAATGTATGAATTTATGGATTTGAACTGAGAACATCGTTTATTTAAGCAGTAATTGGCCATCCCACTTTGACAATATGTTTCCTTGTGTTTGTATATCCAGTGTGTTTGTTAATACCATAGAGGTTTTCAGCAGTTATCTACAATTACCAAAATCATTGGTTAAATTTATAAATTGTCCCAGTTCTCCCCGTGCTAGCCCATGCCATTCCCCTGGTCAGGTGACCCATATGCACCAGTACCAATTGCCTACATTTTTACTAAGCTGATAAGGAATAAGGAATTATTTTTATTACTCTATTTCAACGATATCAGACCCATGTGTCATTGTGATCTCAACTCAATAATATAGGAGCAGACTGAGAGATTAGGAGAAGATGCAGTGCGTATGGACATAAATGTAATCCCTGAGGTTTTTGCTGGAAAAAAATCTTCTGCTTCATACCTGTTTGGACGCCCTGAATGCTTCCCGGACCAACAATTACCAAGTGCTTTCAAGAGAGAGGAGTGGCAGAGGAGAATGGTTGCTATAGTAATTGATGAAGTGCATTGTGTCAGCACCTGGGGGAAAGATTTTCGGCTAAAGTTTGCCGAACTCTCCATCATCAGGTCCATATGTCCAAATTCTGCAGTTGTTGGACTGAGTGCCGCAATTTCGCCATCCATATCCAGAGATATTGAGAGGGTGCTCTATCTTTAAAATGTAAAAATGGTTAAATCCTCAATAGACAGACCTAACATACAAGTTAGTGTGGACAAAATAACAAACAGGTCAGATTTACAGTACACGAATGCTGTATGTGGTATCATAGAACAATTGGCAAGAGAAGGGGAAAATTTCCCTCGGACAGTGATGTACTCCAATTTAACATGGTGTGGTCTTGGATATGCAGAAGCTGCAAAAAGAGATGCATCAATAAAGCCACTTGTGTCCCAATATCATGGGCCATGTACACCAAAGGTAAGGGAATGTAATTGCATGTATTTTCTCTCATTTCTCCAGACCTTACTTGTTTTATAATCAAATTTGAATTAACCTTAACTAAGAGTACCACAGCAAGATTTGATCACCTAGATGTGCAATCCCCATCTATAATGTAACATGGAACTTCCCAAGAGAAAGTGCAATATTTGCTTATAAGATAACATATTTATTAAAATAATCAAAAATTTAACACTATGAACACCAGTGATCACAATTAAAGGCAATATGTCCCAATACAATTACAGGTAACAAATATACAATTAAAAATAGACAGCAATTGTCATTTTGTAAATATATCATTAAAGCTGCATTTTGCACTAGTAGTGGGAACTGTAGCTAGCATGAGATCAGACAACCTCCTATAAGCATGTTTCTAGAATACAAGAAACCAGAAAATAGCAAATTTAAATACTGCATTTTATATCATAAAAGCACTTAGAAAATTATGGAACTAAGGTAGCAAGCCCAATGTATGCTTATGTATCGATGTGTGACTATATGAAGCGAGAATTCTGATTAGCTTTATTTCTTCCAGATGCGGGCTGATGTTATACCTGGTATGGCCACTGATGGCAGCGTAAAGCTTCTATTTGCCAGTGAAGCCTTCAGTATGGGAACTGATTGCCCTGATATTCGGAGAATAGTCCATGTCGGTGTTCCCACTACAATGGAAAGTTAGTATAACTACATAATATCATAACTACATAAACTAGAACACTTTAGAGATACATTATAATAACAGTCATGAATGTAATGCTCAAGGTTAATCATTAAAGATCCTCCATCCAGTGGCGTACATATGGTAATAGGGGTCACCCCTCCCAGTGGGGACTATAATTATAAAAAAAAATGGAAATTCAAGTGTCTAAACCACCAAAGAATTTTTGAATATTATCTGCAAATCTTGTTATTTATAACATGTAACATTAAGAACATTTTAGTCTTAAGGATAGGCAGAAACTAAATTTCTTCCCATCATGAACTTTCATTTGATAATTTTCATTTACAGCTTATGTTCAAGAGATTGGTCGAGCAGGCCGAGATGGAAATCCTGCCAAGGCATCAATGTGCTTTAAAATGGCTGATGTTTCCATAATTGGTCCTGGAATGACAGATACAATGAGGGAATTCTGCATTTCAGAAGACTGTCGCAGAAAATTTATTTGCCAATATTTTGACTGAATTCTCTCCTCCCAGCTTGCAGCATGATTGCTGTGACAACTGTGTAAAGAAATGTGTCTGTGACATATGCACTCAATTGAATGAGAGCATGGAAATATCATTTACCCCTTCAAACAGAATAACTGTGGCTGTCAAAGAAATGCTGATATCCTATTTTGACCAAGAAAATGAAGAGTTTGGTGCTTTCAGAACTGGCCTAAGCACTAAAATTGCAAATGAAATTGCAATTACTTATCCTTCTTTTAACACTCTTGATGATTTACAATGCAAATACCCAGCTATTGATAAATTCTACCTTTATAATGTTATGTTAATTATAGAATAAGTTTCTTCTCAATTGTTATCTGAAACTTGAATTGTTTAGATATTGTGGTAAGCAAATTACAGATGCAAACAATTATTAAATGAAAAGAACCTAACCAAAATAGACAAGTTTTGATCATTGATTGATTATATCAAGTTACAAGATGTTGGCTTTTTAGAAGTATTATTTGTAAATAAAAGTCACCCAGCTGTAACACAATCCAGGTTTGAAATAATGACTCCAGAATTACCAGACGATTTCAAATTGTGGCGATGTGAATAATGATTATAAGAATAAAATATGCTTATTATGTCATGTTCTCTCTGTTTGTGGATTGTAGGTACCTACACTGCACTTTAACACTCACACCATCACAAACGCTGCAAGTCAATTCAAACAATAAATAAATCATATGGATGTTATGCTTAACCTTTCAATAACTGAATACTCATTGATGAGTAGTTACTGGTTTCCCATTTCCTCATTTGTAAGGATGTTTATATAATATGTTCAACAAACATACCTAGACTGTTTACTGAACTTATTATCTGAATATCCCTACAAATGAAGAAATGGAAATTATTGTAGAAATATTTGGTATGCTTCATCTGCCTATTAAGAATAGGCAGATCTAATTTGCACACGTATTAGTGTATTAAACAATACATGAATCATATGAATCTTTATCCTTAAACCCTTTAGTAGCTGAAAACTCATTGATGAGTAGTTATTGGATTCCCATTTCTTCATTTGTAGGGATGTTCATATAATATATTAAACAATTAGCCTTAGACTGTTTTGAACTTATTATCTGAATATCCCTTCAAATGAAGAAATTACTAGTAAATTAAACAATAAATATGATGTTTTGATAAGTGAAAACTCATTGATGAGTAGTTACTGGATTCCCATTTCTTCATTTGTCAGGATATTCAGATAATAAGTTCAACAAACAGTTTAAGGCTGTTTGTTGAACATATTACATGAATATATAATCCAGTCATAAATGAATATCCAGTTTTAAAAATATCATATTTATTGTTTAATATACTAGTAAGAGTGCGAATTGAACAAAGCTATCTACATGAATTCAACATTTGTAGGGATATTCAGATAACAAGTCCAACAAAAAGTATACTACTTAAGGCTCATATAATATCAACATGCCTACAAATGATGAAATTGGAATCCAGTAACTACTCATTAAATTAGACATCTATGTATATTATTATTTAATATACTAGTAAGTCTGTGAATTGCTTCTCTGTGGTATGTTTATTTCAAACCGTTTGCCTAAAAAATGGTAAATTTAGTAACGTTTGGAAATCTCCGGGGTTGGAAATGTGGTAATGCCGAATCATTTTGTCTTAGAACATTTCCAAACCTGTATGTTTCCAAGTTCTGTCGTTAAAGTTACAAATGCTTTCAAGCTCAGCTCTTTGCTATGTCTTTAAAGGTACGGTTGGCCTTGGCGGGGGGTTTCCTGTAAAAATATTTCCACCCGTCAAAAACCGCCACAAACAGAAAGAACATCAAAATGTAGACAGACTTTGTCCGTATACAAATAAGAAATATCGCATAAACAGTATGTTCTTGTCATTTGTTTGACCATTGTTATGTAAACAAAAGCATAAAAAGTTACTTTTCTGGTGTTTGTTTATATTATGATGGTAAACATAAAGAGCGTTCTTTGTTTGTGAATTCCTGATATGGAACAAATAAAGAGCGTTTGTGCCATTTTTGTGTGATTAGCCAGTAGCATTGTGCTGTCTTCTGTAACACAATCAGGCTCTTGTTTAGGTAAAATATAGTAGGTCTTTATGATAACATGCTGTTTACGCGATAGTCATGGTATATATGAACGAAACTGTATGCATTTTAATGTTTTTCTGTTTACGGTAATTGGAACAAATATGAATATTTTCGACAACTAAGGCCTCACGTGCCTTTAAATGTTTAATGTAGATATGTTTATGTCAAACCATTTGCCTAAAAAATGGTCATTCTAGTAACTTTTGGAAATCTCCGGGGTTGGAAATGTGCTACTGACTATTCAGATAATAAGTCCAACAAACAGTCTAAGGCTTTTTGTTTAACATATTATATGACCATCCCTACAAATGAAGAAATGGGAATGTTTAATATACCAGTAAGTGTATGGATTGAACTGACCTATTCTTAAGCATACCGGTACCAAAGATTTCTACATGTATTCCATTTCTTCATTTGTAGGGATATGATCATCCCTACAAATGATGAAATGGGAAACCAGTAACTGCTCGTCAATGATTATTCAGTTGTCAAAAGATTAAGGATAACATACATCTGATTCATATATTGTTTAATATACCAGTAAGGTCCAGGTCACACTTACTAGTGTATTAAACAATACATGAATCATATGTATGTTATTATTATGATTATATATACATTTAAAACGCATTCCACCAGATTCCACAATAAATTTGTTTCAATGCGCGTACATCGAGTGGTTAAAAAAATCTAAATATTTAAAAGACACATGAGCAACAATATACAGTTGTCGCCCGTTGTCGAGGGAGACATTGAGATTTGTCACCCGCTCGAGAACGGAATGTCTCCCGAGGAGCGAAGCACCTCGTTAGACATTCCGTTCTCGAGCGGGTGACAAATCTCAATGTCTCCCGAGACGCAGGGCAACAACTGTTTTGTTATCCGATTATACCACAGAATAAAATCCTTACCATCCACACGCACGATGTTGCACTGAGTCACGAGTGCTTTCTTTGCCGATTATGTATATTGTCAGTAAAACTTATCGTCCCATAGCATTTCTGTTCCATAAACGATAGTCAAGCTGTTAATCGTTTGATAATCCGATTTATTTACGATCAATTTGGTTGTTAATCGTCAATATCGGTCCATGCAATGTAGACCAATAAGCCATATAGGTATGTTCTCGTCTTCTGCAATGTGGCATATCCAATGTCGTCTTGTGCGCGCAATTTACTCGCGATGTTCATTTCATAACGGTCTTCCCCAAAAGCTATTGGGAAGTTTTCAATTTCATTAATTTACATTCATATGTGTCAGTGCTCATGGCGATCCTCACATAAAATACTTCTATGATCACATTGCAGACATCGCGGAGGATAAGCGTACAGTACCATTCATTCGCGACAAACGTAATCATTACGTTGTCTACCAGCAAACATTTATAACCAACCAACCTCAAGGGATCCTCTCTTTCAATCTTGCATCATAATGTCGACATGAACAAATTGATTCACCGAGATGTTTCGATGTAAAAGGTAAATAATAACGCTTGTCCGATAAAAGATATCAACTTAAAAGTTCGAATATTAGTGTTCACTAAATATATGCAAATTAACAAACACCACAACTGGCGTGTATTGCGAATCCGTGGGGTATATAAGATCTATGATTTTTTAGTACGTATAGTGATGTGAAATAGATGAGTTACTGCAGTGTGTGTTTGGAGATATTCTTGCAATATAACATCAGGCGGGCGACAAAAACAATGTCTCCCGGCTCAGCGGCCGACAGTGTGATTTGTCGCCCGACACGTGACAGGACATGGGCCAATCAGAAGGGTGGAAAATAGGGAAGACGATAACAAAGATAAAATGTGTAGCTGATAACAGACAGGTTCAAATTCTCATAGGATAAAAAAGATGACTTGAGGTAAAAATTAACCTGATGAATAAGATTGATATCGTTCTGAAGAAATTCTTATAAAAACTATTGGTGTACTTATGAACTGAAACATTTTTTTTTAAAGGTGAGCTTTTCAATGCCTTCTTAAAGTCACCAATGTCACTCAACTTGCGCACGTCATCGGGTAGAGAATTCCAAATGGCAATACTTGTTTTTTAAAAACATTTGTGTCCATAATTCACATTGGTGAGATTGATTTGCTTCCTTAAAATGGTACTGTATACTAAGTCTGGTTATTCATAGAACCATCTTTTATCCTCAACAGTATAAGTGCAACAAATGAATGAATAAGTGCTCTATGAACGATGCAAACAACATTGTATTTATAATGAAAATGAATTTATAACTCAAGTCATGAATTCATTTTCATTATAATTACCATGTTGTTTGCATCGTTCATAGATCACATGAATGTAGTTTACACTAATCCTTACACTAATTCATTCATCTGTTGCATTTATTCTGTTGAGGATAAAAGGAGATGGTCTCATAAATAGCCAGATTTAGAGTACAGTGCCCCTTTAACCTTTTGCCAACTGAATACCATATATAATAGTATATATTATATTACTTATGCACTAAATTATTTGACATAAATCATAATTTATTACATATCAGAGATTACTCTCATGGCACCATTTATCAATTTGAGCAGCTAGCCACCTATGCTAGTCATGTGCATCAATTTGGTCAATTATACTCTGCGATAACTTAGGGAAGCCAGTGTATGCTCGCCCGGATTTCTTGAAAACGCCAATCTTATGTAAATCCTCGATGATTGAAAGCTCATAAGATTGGCCAGAAATGCTACTGTGCTTGTTATATCTTGATATAACATCTGTCGTCTTGGCATAATTCTCTGCTATGTCATAGATATATAGATATATACTTTATTGCGCAATCGCTATACGGATACAGGATATGGCAAAAAAAAACAAAATACATACATAAACATGCAAAATATGACTAGAATATTTGTGCTGAGTGATTACAGTGTTATTGTCGTAATATTTCGGCTTCAATTAAATATTTACTTAGAGCTCCGCTCAGTTGTTTATCATTAGATTTGAATATTTCTTGAAGCTTTTGGCGCTCGTCTAACACATCGTAATTTGATATCACATTCTTCGCGTAACTGCTAAAGACTTGCCTAGGATTGTTGTACTTAGGGCAGTGTAATAAAAAGTGAGACTCATTTTCGATAGGTTTATCTGTTTTATCTTTAGCGGGAATATTATGACTACATTGTTTGCAAGTTCGTTCCTCTACGGGGATTGGATTAGGTTTCACATGTCTGCCTATTTCTATTTCTAGCTTGTGCGAGCTTGTAACAAGTTTCGATATTGGACGTCTTTCATTTCGAGATAACGTTGTTAAATAAGAAGCCCTTGTTTAAAAATCTGTTTTGATTTTTCCCATAAATTCTATTTTACTATTTTCTGCACATGCACCTTTTATATCAAGGTGCTTCCATGCTTGTCGGAAATTGTTTTGTAATCGGGATTGAAATTTCTCCCCAAAAGTATCTATGTTGACTGATTTTGGTGATTCCCACACGTACCCAAATCCACATTTATATAAGTTATTTTAATACACTGTAACCACTCATTATCTGCATCACAAGAAATCAATTTTAAACATTTATACACCAATCGTTTATCACACAAAGTGTTAGCTCGAAGCCAATAGACTATCATGTTCCTTAATACATTGATATAGACCACCAATAGCTGACATCCTCCTGCTGATATTATCCTCTGTTTGGTTCGAAAACATATGCTTGATATTTTTCTTCTCTTTTCGAATAAAATGTTCAATGCGTAGATCAGCCGGCATGTAAGATTTGCTATCGATGTTGACAAACAACCCCTAAATGCTGCTTCATCTGACAATAAGAATGACTGATGGACTACAAATCTGTGAATTTCATATGCGTATTTGGAATTGGTGCTTCCAGCCTTCAAATAAAGCATTACCATCTTCAATAAACTAATCAACACTTTCCTGTTGGGCTTTTTTAATGTTTCCAAAAGGAACTTGTATAGTAACCTAGCTTCCAATACCAATTGACTGTAATTTGCAATGTAGTCCAGCTGATCTTTCTTTTTCACTGGTTCACGAACTTTCACCGAGGTCTCTGTGTCATTTTTCAGCCTGAGCTTGATAAATATTCCATCAACTGTGTAGAGGATGAGAAACAACATTTGTTAGAAATGTATTATATTAACTATGCCATGACGGGAGATGTACTGGTGCAGCATTAATTAAATATCCTGTGCCAGTGCATTCTCTTATATATGCGAGTATCCATGGGGAGCCTCGTATATATAAGAGAATGCACTGGCTTACAAGGTGAAAGTAAATATTATTAGGCCAATGCATTCTCTAATATATTCGAGTTTCCCTATGAGAGAATCGCATATATAATAGAATGCATTGGCACAGGGTTTTCGAAAAATTACTGGGTGCTCACGGAAGGGTGAATGGTTGCACTGTCAAACCGTTCTTCTGTCCACTGTAAACTTTATATTGCATGGTGTTAAACCTTCCAAATTTTGTAGGATGGTCATATTAAAATACAGTCTGGTATTGATTTTCATTGGTTTCAGATGATAACTTCTGTAGAAAATTTATTTCAGTTAAATTTGTATCTAGAAATAATTTTCAAATATATTGGTATTTCTTTATGTTTTCTGTCCAACATTCAATCAATAACAAGTATTATGACGTTCTAAGACAATGCTGGATCGAGACGAGACAAATTAAATATTGATATCATATATGGCAATATGGCTGGTTAATTATTATGGTCACATTTATGATAAATGAGAAACAACCAACTATGGGTATCCCATTTGTATCAAAGGATTAAAATAAGACACGCCCCATTATGACATTATTTAAACTCAATTACCCCAGTACAGCTTTCAAGAGGTTATTAATCTAAATTATGGATGACACTCTAAGTAACCACGAAAGGTGGACTTGAGGTGTGATAACATGTTAAAGCATGTGCTATGCTGAATAATAAATTACGGATCATGAGATTGATTTATTTGATAATGACGATCGGTGATATGGATGACTACTTCATGGGTTAAATATACACAGCAATATTTTTCTGTTAATGGCCTTTATTGTTCCACTCAAACCATATTTGTCCACAACTGCACCAACTGTCTCTTCAATCCAAGCATTCCTCCCAGTTGTGTCATATGGATGGGTGGGAGGGCAGTTGACTGATGGGGAAGAATTCAGATCAGACATTCCAAAGTAATCCATAACTGCTTCTGCTATGTAACTGTTTGTGAAATATTTACTCTGATCATATGCTGTTTTTTTCACATTCTGATTCACTTACTTGACTACGCCCAATCTTATTCTGTTGGCATCTTATTGTTCCAATATATGTTACACTCATGTCAATATATAGATACTTCATTATGAATTCTTGGAAATTCATCAGTAGGTGGAACATTTCAAATGTTATTGGACTGAGATGAGCGAGTCGGTCAACTGGATCAGTAGCTGTGGCACGCATATCTTTGGCCCCAGAGAACCGTTCTCTGGTGAGTTGATCACCTCCAATGTAGACGCGAACTTCGTCCATGCTGACATTAGCTCCCTTATACGCATCTTTTACAATTTCCTCATAACTGTCTAGAATATCAACCACATCGGAATAGTGTTGCTCATTTTTGAACTGAATGTGCAATGGGATGAAATATGTTTCCTCCCCCGTCGCCTGACGATGATCGGTTGGCATTGTCATCTTCCATTCACAAGGAAAGTGGAATGCAGGCATCAATCTACTAACAACTTCACATATTTCTTGGATATACAGATATTTTATTGACTGCATATGTATTCCAAGTTGTAAGAAAGACTCAACTGTTGTATGCTGTTTTGGACCACGAAGCTCTGAACCTATTTTGACGATAGTTGGCTGCACAATAGCTGCTGATGCAAATGCATTGTACATCTTTCCTGTCCTGTCTGATCTCTGATCTCTCACCATTACCTTCCAATTCATATTGTCACCAATCAGTCTGAACTTTTTTCCTGCTTTCACTGCATCTATTAGTTTAGTATTGAATTGCCCTCCAATCCGGTCCAAAAGAAGTAGCCCAGATGAGTAGCTCATGCATATCCCCACTGGATGAAGACTGTCATAAACCTTTTGATCAGAAACGGCATCAAACAGAATAGAGGATAGAACATGTTGTGCACGACTGAGTTCTCTATTTCTGGATTGAGCTATAATGGCATATATAAGTTTGGTATATTAGACTGGAATCTAGGTGTGTTATTGAGATCTGATGCAGGCATTATCAGATAAGATAAAATTTGAAACAGCATTGGGAATTTTTCAAGCAGCTCCTCAACAACTTCGTCCCATGACAAAAGGTCCTTGAACCCTTTGTGTATTACGTAACTCAAAGGACCACTCTTCCGTCTGCTAAGATCGTTCATCTGCAAACTTAACTGTTGGAGAATCTCAAGATATGACTGCATGCTGAATTTCTGGAATTTGCATTACCCCTGATGTGACTTCCTTAATTTCCTCTTCACTGACCACTTCTGTTTGAAATTTTGGCACTGATGTCATATTCAGAAACCAACGGACACATCCATTCATTATCCTTTTTGTTTTCTTCATGCTGGATTCATAGTCATGGTCTAACACATCTGGAGTAATGACTGGCTGATCTCGATTTGATAGCTTTCTGCTGTGCAATACTGGTTTATTTGTGGGGTACGAATGATCTCCACAAGGCCCTGACAAATTATGCCAATTCAGAGCATCGCATATTTTTGATTTCAAGTTGATTTTAGCTAACGTTAGCTTGACTACTCTGATTTTTGAATAAGAACAAAATAATCATAATCGCCAAATAAGAGTTGACTAAGATGAGTTTAGTCAGAGAAACTACTTATTGTTAGTCGGAATGACTAATAAGATATCTGACTAAGAAAGTCACGACGGCGTGCAGAGTGTAACGACGTAGCCTCATAGAGACAGCGTCTAGTCCAGTGTAAATAGGGTTCGGAGTGACATATATAGGAGAGAATAAAATAGACACTGGGCCCTGATTGGTCAATAGCCTTGTGTGCTTTTTGCATAAAAAAAATCATCACACCTCTTCCCTGTGATTTCCCATAGGTAAAATAGCCATTGGCACAGGAATTAATCCTTTGTAGTGAAGTTTGAATTTTTTGGTGTGGTCTAAAATATGACTTTTTTATGCGGTTCTGACACTAGTTACGAAAACACAAGATTTAAAGGCGAATTCCATTGTAGACGGACATGATTGTTTGCGTAAAAAGTTTCCCCAAATGTAAATTTTTCAGATTTAAAGATAATTGTGGACCCAAAATTTATATTGCCAACAGTATACACCAAATCGTTACCACTGAGGCCTATGGAAAACATTTACACCAGTGTAACCCATACCTGCTAGTTGGTTATTAATTACTCCCATTTCTGAAACATCCCTCCGTTTTCGCAAGATTTTTTTCTGTTAAATTTATCTATAATAGGATACACGAACTGGAACGCATCCGTATTTCCGACCAAAGGCGGACCATAACTTAGGTCTTAACATAAAGATTATCTTAAGACATTTCACACTTAAAGTTAAGATCAAAGTTACCATCTTAAGTTAGAACCTTATTCGTGAAACGTACGTTTTTAAAGTTAAGTCCCAACTATGTCATAACTTGCTTTCATGCAACTGGGCCCTGTACCATAAAGGTCTGGGCAGTTTTACTTGTGGGAACCTTGCCGTCGGTACTGGGGAAACGAGGAAGATGAGTACTAAAACGACACACAACTGCTGGGTCCTTGTATTCTCAGCCTCGATTACGACTGCAAAGCAACGAGCAAAGATTCGTTCGTAACTGTTTTGCATGCACTTCTATAAGAGTTGTTCACTGCGATACTGGGTGTTTTAATCATTTCAAATTACATTGCTTGCCTAAAAGCCAGCAAGTCGTTTATGAGCGGTCCGCCCCGGCAGCGATATCTAGAGTTAAACATACGTTTTGTCAGCGCATTGTTTCCCAATAGGAATGTGCAGTAATTAGGTTCCTTCGTTTCGCACGCGTTCTCGTATATCTTCGCAATCGGTTTACATCAGGGTTTAATCTCTTTTCCCATATGTTATCAGGGGATATATTTCATATCTAACAATTCATATTTAAACTGTAACAGTATAACTCTTTAATGTCAAGCTATCGGCCCGACCTGGACCTTCATCAGGACAGTCGAAATATTAGAACTACATCTTCACAGTACAGCAATCAATTACAGAATGAACCAGGTCCGTTTTTTCGGTGACGTCGTACAACGACGCTGCGACGTCCATGGAAACGCCAGCGAAGGCGCTGTTGAATTTACATAATTATTTTATCAAAATATAGGTGTGTTGTGACTCGTCTTCGTGTTAAAACCATTCCCCTCGCATGTCCCCAGCTTTCTCATCCAAATGTCTTCCCGAATAAGTCGCTCCTGTTTCCCACCATTCATCAACTCCAACACTGCCACCTTCAGATTCGTCACACCACTATGTCCTGCCGAATTAAAATCGTCGTATATCGGTTTATAATCATGTAGTCTGATGTCTCTATCATGCTCATCGAACCTGTCCACCAAACGACGTTCTGTTTCCCCGGTATACACGGCCCCACCACACCTCACATACCAATGCATATATTAAATTCTTCGAATGACAGTTAATGTTTTGGAGCAGACTGAACTCCGCTGATCTACTCTATAATTGGGATGGG
The DNA here is from genome assembly GCA_032622095.1 of Siphonodentalium dalli. Classification (NCBI taxonomy): domain Eukaryota; kingdom Metazoa; phylum Mollusca; class Scaphopoda; order Gadilida; family Siphonodentaliidae; genus Siphonodentalium; species Siphonodentalium dalli. The sequence continues at coordinate 146,267,028 of CP136065.1, read as the reverse complement.
GAATTCACAACATTTGCGGTGTTCCGATGCACGAGAATGTCTCATAAGTTACTGTCACGTCTATACGCCACAAGGGGAGGATCCAGAAGGGTATCGCGGGCCATTCCGTCCACTTTCAACAGCTGTCGTTCAATAAATTTGCCACTATACCCTCTGTTCATCGACTTCAAACGTCTCCGGTTTCTCTTATAATCCTCCTCACATATACGCCTTATCCGAATTCCCAGTCCATACACGACTGACCGTTTAATATGTGGTGGATGGTCAGACTTGCTGTTCAGGTAGAGCATTTTGTCAATTGGTTTCACATATAAATCTCTATAAATCCCCATTTTCGCCAACTTTGACATAAGTATCTAAAAACTCAGTACACTCCGAACTGATCCTCAGATCTACCTGAATACTCGTGTGAATTGATTTTGCATAGTCCATAAAGTTACGAAGGCTCTGCATTCCATGTGTCCACACACCAAAACCATCGTCAATTAATCGTTTGTAAAACATTGGTTTCAGGTCACTTTTGATCAACTCTGCGTCCCTCTTGCGCATGTAACAACACGCGAAATTATGACCCAACCTCGATCCTATTGCTACGCCATTCTTTTGAATAAAGTGTTTCTCACCAAAACTGAAATTATTATTGTCCAATACCTTTCTATAATTCTTATCACGTGATCACTGGGAATTAGTTTTTCTGTTCTCGAATGCAGTGCCTCTTTACACGCTTCAATACCAGCATCCCTTGGCACAGGTTGGTACAACTTTCGGACATCAACACAGAAGAGTAACGCAACTGACGGTATTGTCCCTTTCGTAACCGCAAGTTTGTTTATAAACATAAATTCATATTTAGATCGTTCATAGATAATCCGTTTAGAGCAGGGCCGAATTTTGGGGAACTAGGTTCTGTGGAAGTCCCACCAGTCCGGTGTAAGAAGTGTTCTTCGGCTCTCAATGAAAACAGTAGCTGTTTAAAAACAATGTCTTTATTCATTCATAATATACTCGTTGTTCGAGGATTTTACGGTCCTTAATACGCGTAGGTGTACGTTATACTTTTTTCTCTTATACAGGTAACGGTCTGGCATGCCTCCCAGTCGCACAGGGTCGAAAATTCGTGTGGCAGTCATGGTGCACTCGTTTGTTTCAAGGCCAGGAAAACACATCATAACTAAATTGGCCAGAGAAAGAGGTACACCAGTGGCACCAGATCGAAATTATTTCAATTACACAACAGCCTTTCACCTGCCCAGCCATCGAAGTCGTCATATAGACGTTCGTTTTTTTTGCAAGGGCGGGCTGTGTGTATAATATGTGTATCAGTTCTTGGGCGCAGTCACATGGTTTCGCACCAACATCATCATACTTCAAATAGGTGGGAATGATCTTTCCTTCTACCGCCCCGAAACAGTTAGCAGTGACAGATGATTTCATCGGGAAACTTCTTGAAATCCCACCAGTTAAGCAAGTAATGGCATGCCAGACTCTGACCTAGGACCGATTAGACCGATATGTAGTAACGGTTGAGTAAAACACTGATCTGGGACCGATTAGACCGATATGTAGTAGCGGTTGAGTAAAACACTGATCTGGGACCAATTAGACCGATATGTAGTAACGGTGAAGTAAAGCTCTGATCTGGGACCGATTAGACCGATAGGTAGTAACGGTTGAGTAAAACACAGATCTCGGACCGATTAGACCGATATGTAATAGCGGTTGAGTAAAACACTGATCTGTGACCAATTAGACCGATAGGTAGTAACGGTGGAGTAAAGCTTTGATCTGGGACTATTTAGACCGATAGGTAGTAACGGTTGAGTAAAGCTCTAATCTTGGACCGATTAGACCGATAGGTAGTAACGGTGGAGTAAAGCTCTGATCTGGGATCGATTAGACCGATAGGTAGTAACGGTTGAGTAAAGCACCGATCTGGGACCAATTATTTTGATCAATGACACAATAACACATTAACATCCTGAGGCATTATTAATCACATTTGGTCCATCTTTTGAATAATGAATCGATCACACTGAGTCCTCTTTAATTAAACGAAGTGGTACCTGCTGGATATCATCTATCAGAGCGCTGATGTGTGGATTGATTTACCTTGCTTCAGCCGCTGCCTCATTTTGGTTTACGAAGTTGTCAAGTACACTCGATACTTCAGTACAATCCCCGTTGGCAATGTCAGAAAGTTTTAATTGTCCAGCAACTCCGGCTCATTTCCGGCTGGAATCTTCCCCATCTTGCCAGCCTCTAACAAAACCACTGCTGACCGCCACAGGAATAGTCGGTTAGATGGGCTCATATTCTCCCAGTCCCGGGGTGACCAACTGACCGAAGAGCTTAACTTGATGGGCGATTTACATTTTGCCGGCGGTAAAAGTGGCATGTCGCCCCTCTCCAACAACCGTTTATATGTCTTGGGCTTTTCCGCCTGTACACATTCTCTTCACCATTCTGGTGTCGCTCTCTCCATCTGTTTGCTGAGGGGTGACTATAACTGATCGAACGGTTGGAGCCTCCTCGCACTCCCACACATCTCTAATTCAGGGGAGGGTGACTGCCAATACATGAGCCAGCCTGCTCCTCTCCATCTGCCGATCCAGCACCTTTCTTCTGTTCGGCAAGCTTGCCCCCGACTTCCCAACCTTGGCATCCGCCCTCCTTAAACTTTCTACTGATCTTGGGTCATAGATGCATCGGCTCTCATCCAACCTGGCATATATGCATAGGCCATCTTCCTTGTACCAGATCTCGTGATCGTCCAGGCAAAGTTTTACGATGTCCATTTCTTTCCTTTTTATTTCCGGCGTAACCGGGTCGTATTCATTTGCATTAATGTCTGTCAGTTCTAGATCAAGAAGGAGGTATTTTGAAGTTGAAGGGTTGTCGTCAGTCGGGGTTGGTTTTACGGTGATGTCTTGTTTTGAAGTTGAGGGAGCAGTGGTAGTGGAGCTGGTTGTAGATAACGGCTTAGAGATGGCTAATGTCGCGATTGAAGGATCGGTCATCAGTTTCGTCGTTGTGGTCGATGCGGTGACTGCGGTGCTTGAAGTCGGATTCGTAGGTTTTGGAGCTGGAGTGATTGTAGACATGGTAGTGGTTGTTGGCGTCTTTGTGGTTATCACTGGTTTTGAGATTGAGCGATGGTAGCAGTGGCGGCTGTCGGTTTCTTTATGGTGGTTGATGATGTGGCCGTGGCGGTTTAAGTCGTACTGAATGCTGGTTTTGGAGCTGGAGTAATCATAGGCGTGGTGGTTGTTGTCGGTTTCGTAATGGTGGTTGGTGCAGTGACCGTGGCCGTTGATGTCTGGTTCGTACTGAATGCTGGTTTTGGAGTTGGAGCTGGAGTAGTCATAGACGTGGTGGTGGGTTGTTGTCAGTTTCATAATGATCTGTGGTTTTGCGGAGGTTGAGGTTGGTTTAGAGACAGGTGTTGCTGGCACTAGCGTAGATGATGATTTAGGAGCTGAGGCAGTCGTCCTGGAGTTTCTAGGTATTTCCCAACATTTAAATGTGGCACGCGGTGGCTTAGAATCTGACCTGGGGGACCTCGCCCATAGTGGTCGGTCGCTTCCACCATTCAATCCATCGCTTACGTGTGTCGTCATGATCCTTCATGAATGCCACTTTCCCGAGAATATCAACCCTGGCTTGAATTGAGCGCTCCATCGGTGTTATAAATCTAGCGTAGTCAGCTGGCTTCACAGCCAACCATACTCCATTTGCTTCACCGAAATATTCAGTCGACCGTTCGATCATTGTGTGGGCCTTTGCGACGTGTTGTTTTAGGTCCATCGCATTATCCTCGCAGAATGGGCATTCCACCAGAAAGGTGTGGTGCTGACGCCAGGTGGTTTCGTAGCTCTCTGCGATTTTGCAGTACTTCTACACACAGCCAGCAAGTTAAACCGACCTTGTTCATATGAATCAGATCTGAAAAATATAATTAATACGCCCGTTAAGTTCCCGTGTTATGGTAAGTACTGGAAGACTAAATACTGATTTTGAATTCGGACTGCCTCGTTCCGTGAGCTATCGCATGGGAGCTCCCTATCATAATTCAGTAAAATCTTCCTGTCCACTGCTTGGAACTAGATCGCGATTGATCATTTTCTGCGTTTAAAGCGTTTCCCTTTGTAGCCTCACGTGGACCCCGGGTCATCCATTGATTTGTTTAAGTCCACCCCGCTTATCAATTGTATGCTATGAATCTGCGGTATATCCGACAAAAGGCACCCTACTTCTCAACGCTGTTTAATTTATGTTGCACTCGTATGATCCATTTTGGAAGATCTCGCCCTCTGATGCGATAGTCGGTCAATATGGATAACTTTTCCTTTGCTTTTTGGCGATCTGATCACCTCGTACAGTGAATCGGTGACTTTCCGCTTGACCATGAACGGGCCCTTCCATTTAAAGGTCAGCTTGTGGCATACACCCTTTTTCTGCCTTGGCTCAAACAACCACACTGCTTGACCTATACGCAAGATACGCCGCTTCGATTTCTCATTGTATAATCGCCGGTTGTGCTCAAATGCTGTTTCGAGATTTTTTCGGACCACCGCATGTACATTTTCTAACTTTCCTCCGAGTCGCTTTGTGTATTCATTAACCGAAGTCTCCTCGCGTCTGTTGGGAACCGGCACAAATGCTTGCATCGGCATAGTTGCTTCGCGTCCTAGCATCATCATGTTGGGGGTTTTGCCTGTGCTCGAGTGAGGGGATGCCGGATAAGCAGCCATTACCTGAGGTAAATAAAAGTCCCATTGGTTCTGTTTATCATGACAATACATTGGCAGCATGGCTTCTGTTGTGCGGTTCGTCCTTTCGATCATGCCATTACCTTTTGGTCGAAAAACGCTACAACGAGTCTTCTGGATGCCCAGTAACTCGCAAACATCAGCGATAAGTGCAGATTCAAATTCTGCACCTAGATCGATATGTATTTGCATTGGAGTGCCCCACCTGGAAATGTATTGGTTGACCAGTGTGTCTGCGACTGTTTTAGCCTCGTGATTGGGTAGAGAGTAAGCTTCGATCCATTTCGTAAAATGACAGCCAATGAGTTAAGTAGGATGTATATATTCCCATTAGTGGTCGTGGCGAGGGGTCCTAGTATGTCCATGGCTACTCGCTCCATTGGTTCTCTCATAATGTACTTTCCCAGTGGAGCCTGATTTTGTTTGGTCTGCTTCCTAGCATTGCATTTATCGCCCGTCCCACAATATTCTTTAATGGACTTTCTCATGCCCGGCCAATAAAATCCTTATTGAGCCGACCTTCCATTTTCTCAACGCCTAGGTGTGCGGCCGTTGGGAGGTCATGGTAATTTCTCAGAACCTCATCTCGTTTGACCTTTGGGACCACTATTTGCAATGTATACCCAGAGCCGTCCACTTGGTGCCATTTTCTGCACAGGATGCTGTCTTCAACTATTAGGTTCTCCCACTGACCCCACAAAGTTTTCATTTCGGACGTATTACATGATATATTTGACCACTCAGGTTTCCCTGTCTGATCCTCTATTGCTATCATTTACTCTGACAGTGCATCATCTTGTATTTGGTCCCTCCTTAATGTAGTTAAGTCCCAGCCTTCTAACACTATTTGGTTTGTTACTTCCACCTGCCCTCTATCTACTTGTTGTCTGGTTACGGCCCTTATCTGCTCGTTAGCCATGTTTTCTACCTCTTTATTAATTTCGTCCTGGCGTTTGCATGATTTACATGGTTTTCTCTAAAAAACGTCAGCATTACGATGAAGCAGACCACTTCTGTGCGTGACTGTGAGGTTATATGTTTCATTTCTTGCAACCATCTTGCGACTTGTCCTGTAGGGAGTTTTCAGGTTTTTGATCTAACTCACGGCTGAATTGTCTGTCCTAACAGTCACATGCTGTCCATATAAGTAGGCATGAAAGTGCCGTACATATGTCACTAAAGCGAGCAGCTCTTTCCATGTGACGCAGTAGAGCATTTCGTGTTTATTCATACTTTTGTTCATATACACGATCACACGTTCTTTGCCTTCTTGTACTTGTGCGAGGACAGATCTAATATCAGAGGTAGACCAGGCTTTGGGAAAGCCAGTACATCCGATGATGTCATTACTTTCTTGAGCTCGTTGAAATTACTCTTCGCATTCGGTGGTCCATTTGAACTTGACGTCTTTTTCTCCTACCTTGTTGTGTGGTTTTGCTATATGTGAGAACCCTCTTATATGCCGACGATAATAAGAACACAAGCCTATGAAGCTTTTCACTTGTGGTGGGGGTGGGCCATTCTGATAGCTTTCGTCTTCTCTGGGTCTGTAGCAATCCCTTGCTCAGACACTATAGTCAGGTTCGAAAATCTAAAAAAGTTTCTAGAAACAAAGGTGCGAACATTTTTCTTTCAAAAGCTTTTGAGAATTGTTTCTAAAGGTAATTTTTATGCTGATTTCAAAAACCAATGTTGGCAAGTTGACAAATTATTTCTGGTCAAAAACGGCAATTCAAAACGGCCGCCATCAAAACAAAGTCTAACTTTATGATTGTTGTTATGTGTTGCTCTAAGACGTTCGAATATTGAGTATTTCCGTACTTTCGAACGAATTGGAACAAGATGAAGTATACACAGAACATATGTGTTAATTTAAAGTGAACATGTTTGACATTTAACCCCATTTATCCCCAAAAAATGACAAAAAACGTGGCAGAAAGTGAAATATGGTGGAAACGTATCCTTCAAATGGTATACACAGTTGTGTCTAAATGTAATATGTAATCTGATTCCAAAAAACAATGTTGGCAACTCGACAAATAATTATTTCTGAACTAAAATGACAATTCAAAATGGCCGCCATCAGAATAAAGTCTAGATTTTCGTTTTAACCCCATTTATCCCCAAAAATGACAAAAAATGCTAATTTTATAAATTATTGCGGTCTTAAATGGTAGAAAGTGAAGTAGACTCTAGTGCTTATATAGAAGCACGGAGCTCGGTCGGCGACACACTAAGTTTAGTTAGAGGCGTGATTAACACTCAGGTTGTTAACAAAGAGGTGAAGATAACTAATAATGAAGATAGTCCAGTCGAACTATATCCTAAGATGGCAATCTGAATTTACGAGCTGATACGAGACCCCGTGACACCCTCTGGCAACACGACCGAAGCCAGGAGCATGATAACTAACACTACAGAGATAGATGGCGAGATACCAGAACATTTGATAGACCTTCACGAAAGGAGCTCAATACATTTTAAATGAGGACGAGAAAGCGAAATTAGCCAATCTATTAAAATCCTATCAAGACGTATTTTCCAAATCACCTGAGGACCTCGGACAATGAAATAGTGTGTATCACAAAATAGAAACCCGTGATGCAGCACCGATCAGACAGCAGCCTCGGAGACTGCCTCTAGGTAAGCGACAAATAGAAAAGGAGTAAATAAAGAAAATTATTGACCGAGGCATCATTGAGGAATCCAAATCAGCATGGGCGTCACCGATTGTCCTGGTATTACGTGACAATAAGCCGTCACGCTTTTGCTTGGACTATAGAAGGGTAAACGCTGTTACTGTAACTGATTCCTACCCCATTCCCAGGGCAGATGAATGTCTCGAAGCTCTCTCTGGAGCTAAGTGGTTCAGTTGCGGAGACATGGCTAGCGGATATTGGCAGATTCGCATGGAATCTGCCAGGAAAAGACGGCTTTTGCATCTTCGTCGTCAGGTCTCTATGAATTCAAGGTTATGTCATACGGATTGATCAATAGTGGGCGGACTTTTGAACGTCTTATGGAAAATGTACTCCGCGGGCTCCAATGGGAGAAAGTTCTCGTCTACGTTGACGACATTATGACGTCATCGGACACGGTCGATCAAGGAATCGAGCGATTGTCTCATGTCCTGGACAGATTCAGAGGTGCTAACTTTAAATTGAAGCCCATTAAATGCTCATTTTTCCAGAATCAGCAAAATTTCTAGGTCACATAGTAGTCAGGTTCGAAATGGAATAAAAGTGAAAGGTGCGGGCATTTTCTTTCAAAAGCTTTTGAGAATTGTTTCTAATGGTATTTTTTATGCTGATTTCAAAAACCAATGTTGGCATGTCGACAAATTATTATTTCTGACCCAAAATGGCCGCCATCAGAACAAAGTCTAGATTTTCGTTTACTGTTATATGTTGTTCTAAGACATTTGAATATTATGCATTTCCGTACTTTCGAACGAATTGTGACAAGATACACTATACACAGAACATATGTGGTAATTTAAAGTGACCCAATTTATGCCCAAAAATGACAAAAAACGCGAATTTTATAAATTATTGCAGTCTTAAAAGGCAGAAAGTGAAGTATGCCGGAAATATTACCTTCAAATAGTTTAGACATTTGTGTCTAAATAAAATTTGTATTCTGATCCAAAAAACAATGTTGGCAACTCGACAAATAATTATTTCTGACCTAAAATGACAATTCAAAATGGCCAATGCGACACAATTTGCCATCATATAGCCAAAAATGGTTACAAAAAAGCCTGATTTATTATTACAGTCAGAGTGGTGTGCAGAGTGGTGTGCAGGGTAACTCTGATTTTCTGCATGTACACCTTGTTGTTACACACCCCTTCTTGCACCCACATTTGATTATTTCGAGACATGATTTTGGAATGGGTTCTAGTGACATCATGGTTGGATCTAATCGACTATTTTCTTCTTTCCATCCCATTGTCGAAGGATCCGGTAATGTTTGCACAGGAATGGTTACTTATTTCCAAACTAAAACCTGGTAGATTGTTCTCAAAAGGTGGCAATGAAACGAGTCACTGGTTGGTGGAAGCTTCAGTCCGAGTGAACATCCTGAATCTTGTATTGTTGAGTTTTGCATCGGAAACTCCATACAACTTGCATACAAAATGTTCAGCACTTTCAATTGTTTCAGTGGATATTGCAATATTACATATACCCTTTAAGAGTTCACAACATTCCAGGTAAATCTTCCATGCGGATCGTTTAGACACCCCATATATGAACGAAGTTGAATCACACCCCGTTAAAGCATAAAACGCTAGAATATAGTTCAGAGCGTCGGTCGATATTTGGGTGGCAACATCACTGATGGGTATAATTTTAGCGCTTTTGGAAGTTCCATCACGAACACATCACAATCCGCAGGTAATTTGTCGAGGTAACCAAGCACTAACACTAGATAATCGACGTCCCTACTTACCCCAATAACTTGTTTCAGATTCCACCCCATGCTGGCACTAATTGGGATTTGTTCATGAGGGCCACCCACCCTAATAATATCAAGCAACCACAAGGGAACAACGCCCCCTCGCAATTTTAAGCAGTCCTTTCGTACACGATACCGGTTTCCAAGGAACACATCGACTAACATACTCGGGGCGCTGTGGTTGGAAGCACGTCTGCTTCATCTGCACGAAACCACATGCAGCAGTCAACTGCCCAGACAAGAAAAAGGGTCCACAATCAACAATTTCAAACCAACAAGGCTCCCTACACCGGTAAACCCAACAACACTAAATAACTTCTTAAAGGGTTACACCGACGCAGAAAGAGAATTCTTGGTGACTGTCTTTTCTGTTTTCTGTTTCCGTTTAGAGTGCAAAATTACGCACTAGAATTATGAAGCTAAAAATCTCAGGTCTTCTTCCGAGTTTGAAGACGGGTTAGCCAAGAAAATATTATTAGAAACGGAGGCAGGTAGAATTGCGGACCCGTTTGTGGTCAAGCCTTTTGACAATCTCGTTATATCACCAATCGGATTAGTGCCCAAAAAAGACGCCGGCAAAATTCCGAATGATCCAACATCTCTCATTTCCCCAGGGAAGTCAGTTAATGACAACATTGACGATTCTTTAAAATTCGTGCAGTATTCATTGGTACAGACAGCGATCGATATGATATGCAAATTCGAAACACCGTGTTTCATGGCACGTCTGGACTTGGCTAATGCCTTTAGAATTTTGCCTTTGAATCCATCAGAGTTTTCGCTCTTCGTGGTGAGGAATTCCTACGGGATGTGGTCCCAGTATACAAAGGATATCAATCTCGTCGTAGATAGCAATCTGCTTGTCAATCCTTAACATGTGCCACTTTATTATCCATATAGTTGTAACGCTAATTTGCTTGGCACATTCTGTAAATAACAACCTTCAAGCATATAATTTTATATTTGTTGACAATCAATTTGCGAAACACTCTACAACCACAATTTTTGCATCACCTGTTCAACTTCTTAGTGATACATTAGCTGATGTGCAAATAAAGTGGCCCCACACCATGGGGGACCTTCGTTTGTCACATCGGGTAAGCACCTCGCTCCAAAGTTGGATCATTGATATCGTCTGATAGACTCAGACATATTCGTGTCAATGCCAACTGAAATTAAACACACGCTAGGAAAACTTGTGATTAAATGAAAGTTTGCATCTGAGTGTGAATACTCGTATGTTCGTCCTTATACATGCAGTGAATTGTTATATGATCGTATGCGTGCATGTTTGCTTGTGTGTGCTTGCCCTGTCCACATTTATATGTGTATATATGTATATGTGTGTGTATGTATATTGTATGTATATGTATATATATATATATATATATATATATATAGCTATATATATATATATATGTATATAGCTATATATGTATGTATATATATGTGTATATATGTATGAATATATATGTGTGTGGGGGGGGGGGGGGTGCGCACGTGGGTGTCTATGACTGCGTACATGTCTGTACATCCGTCCGCTCGTCAGTGTATGTATGTATATCTGTTCGCCTGCATGTGTCCGCATACCTGCCAATCGACATAGCTGTCTGCGTATATGCACATTGTATGTCTGTCTGTCGCTCTGACTTTGATTTCTGTCTGAATATGTATTCATTTGTATATGTCTTCTTCACCTGTTCATCCCACTTGTGTAAATATTTGTATTATGATGTTTAATGTTTGATAAGCTCTTCGTGTAACAGAGGAAAATAAAGGATATATATATATATATGATATGCAAATTCGAAACACCGTGTTTCATGGCACGTCTGTACTTGGCTAATGCCTTTAGAATTTTGCCTTTGAATCCATCAGATTACCCATTTTTAGGCTTAAATTTCGAGGATTTTACTACTATGACAAAGCCCTGGTGATGGGGGCTTCAAGTAGTTGTCATTGTTCGAGAAGTTTAGTTCTGCGTTAGAGTGGATCGCACGCTCGGTTTTTTTCTGTACACACCATGTCCCACTATGTCGACGATTTTATTTTCATTGCGCCTACAGCATCATTATGTCAAGCATACTTAGACGCCTTTATTTTTCTATGCAACCGGATTGTTGTCCCAATTTCTCCAGATAAAACAATTTTACCCTGCACATGCATGTCGTTTTTGGCCATAGAGTTGGACACTGTTCAGAAAGAGGCTCGCCTCCCTCTGGACAATCTGCAGTCAAGCCAGACTCTAATTGGAAAATTTCTAACCCGCAAAACTGTAAAGCTCAGAGGTGTTTTAAACTTTACATGCTTTGTCATATTACCAGGTAGACTTTCTGCGTCGGTAAATTAATTTATCAATTGGAGTTACCAATTTGAACCATCATATCCGTCTTTCTGGTCCTGCCAAGCGGGATCTCAAAATGTGGCAGGAATTCATCAAACACTTTAATGGAAGAACCCTAATTTTAGACCAGCATTGGTTGTCCAGCGATAATATATCGCTGTACACAGATGCAGCCAGTTCAGTTGGTTTTGGTGCAATTTTAGGAAAACAATTTATTGTGCGTCTTTGGTTGGACTGTGATAAATCCCTTAACATTGCAACATTAGAACTATATCCAATTATAGTGGCGGTAAAAATTTGGGGCCCTGTACTTTGTAATAAACGAATTCTGTTTTTCTCAGATAATTCAGCAGTTGTGTCAATTATATACTCCAATACCTCGAGGGATCCCGATCAACTCTCTCTCTCTCTGTTAAGACATTTGGTTTTAGGATGCTTACGTTACAACATTCTATTTAAGGCTAAACATACAGCTGGACAGAATAACAAAGCCGCGGACCTCATTTCCCGTCCACAGGTCAAAGAATACAGGGAACTCACCGGCAATTTTGGAACAGAGCCGACGTTGGTCCCACTCGTATGGTCCATGCAGCCCTTGCTGAATCGGGCAATCAGCTAATTACTCAAACATTGGTCCCCAATTCAAGGACACAATACAAGAATGCATTAAACAAATTTAAATTATTTTGTAACCACAATCATAGCAATACACGAAACGTGGTCAATTCCAATTGATATCCTCTGTCTATGCATTGCTCATTTACATCGCGCAGGCTTTGCTCCAAGTACCATCAAATCCGTCATATCGGCACTTTCTTTTTTCATAAGATCAGAGGAATCGAAGATTACACCCAAGCATTTTTTATCCGCAAATTCCTAATTGCCACCGAACGAAACCATCAAACGCTTCTATGCTTTTGATGCTATAGTGCAAACACCACCTTTAATTGCCTCCTCAAATACTGAGGGAAAATTACTCACAGCAATTTTTCTAACAGCATTTTTTGCGCTGGCACGTATCGGAGAGTTGTGCCTTCATCAAGCACGACCATTTCGTCCGTACGTCAACTTACTGATTGTCATTTCGATGCTCATGGGTGTTTCACTGATCTTCCGCTACTTCAAACACAATCTTTCCAATAGGCCCAATGTAATAAGACTGCGTCGCCAAGCTACCAATTTAGTTTGCCCCATTCAGGCCCTGCAGGCTTATTTAGACTTGCGAGGAAATACACCAGGTCCACTATTTGCATATATAGAAGGAAAACCAATATTCCGTCGCCATTTTGACAACTTATTCAAGAGGACCTTGGACTTTTGTGGCATCCCGCGAAACACTATCAAACCTCATAGCTTCCGGATTGGGGGTTGTTCCTTTGCGGCCACCATGGGGTATACATATTTACAAATCCGGCATTTGGGGCGATGGGGGTCAAATGCATTCTTGAAATATATTCGTATCAATCCACTTTGAAATATTTCAGGGGCATCCAGTTCCATATTGAGCATGATCTGTGAGATAGCTTGGGCACTCTCTCAGTTCAAACGGGTGTGTTGTCATACAATTAACACAGTTCCGCCTGTGGTTGTGGGGGTAGCTTGGGCACTTTCTGCACCTCAGGTGGAATTCTAATTTGACGGGCCCACACACATTTTTCCTTTCTCTCCAGAGGGGTAGTCCTGGAAGGGCAGAGGTAGCTTGGGCATTTCTGTTTTTCTCCGGGAGTACCCTCCTGGTTCTTCTTATATTTCTGTCTTATTTACTTAGAGTTTGAGACAATCCCGATTTCATGGTTAGACTCCTTCGGATAGTCATTTGCGTCGCGATTGGTTCACGCGTTGGTGTTGACTATCAAACTGTATAATACGGGTAGTGTGTCTCAATTAAAGTATGAACTGTGAATTTTACATTTTTAGGATCAGGGTCGACAGGGGCTAGTATGTTCCCATGCGGCTTATACCCTGATATTAACCATTACTCTCTTCCTTTGTTGGCGGGAATGGACCTGCCCCGAGTTGTTAGAAACAATAACACATATATAGGCGCAACTCGGGCCCACTCCATTTTGGCGATAACAGCCGCCCACCAAGGAATTTAGTAGGTATGTCTCCTGTATTTACACCTGTATTAAATTTGTCAACTGATTATCCAACTCATCAATTAAACAGGTTGTACAGTGAGACCTTTTCAAGCTCATCTGTGGTTTGTCTTTTTCCCAAAATTCCCTCCGGGCTGATCATAAATTACATTACTTGCCTAAAAGTCAGAACGTCATTTATGAGCGGTCCGCCCCGGCAGTGATAGAGTTAAACCTACGTTTTGTCAGCGCATTGTTTTCCAATAGGAATGTGCAGTAATTAGGTTCCTCATTTCGCACGTGTTCTCGTATATCTTCGCTATCGGTTTACATCAGGGTTTAATCTATTTTCTCAAATGTTATCAGGGGACATATTTCATATCTAACAATTCATATTTAGATCGTTCATAGATAATCCGTTTAGAGCAGTCCCACCGGTCCGGTGTAAGAGGTGTTCTTCGGCTCTCAATGAAAACAGTAGCTGTTTTAAAAGAAATTCCCTCCGCCATCCCCAGCTTCCTTCCCTGGTCATATTTGTTCGTATGACTCTCTATTTCAAGTAAACTTGGGGGCGATAACAGCCGCCCACAAAGGAATTTAGTAGGTATGTATCCTGTATTTACACCTGTATTTAATTTGTCAACTTATTATCCAATTCATCAATTAAACAGGTGGTACGGTGATACCTTTTCAAGCTCATCTGTGGTTTGTCTTTTCCCCCAAATTCCCTCCTGGCTGATCATAAATATATATTCGCACGAATGACCAATACGTATATAATAAGTTGGCATTGGGATTGGAGGACACGTGCGAGCCACTTATGTTCATCCTCTTCAAAATGGCCTTTATAAACGCTGAACATAATTGGCAGGGTGCATGGGCCGTCTCACACATCATGCCAACTTGGGTAAGAATTGTCATGAGTTGCCAATTTCATGCCGTACACAACATCAATTGGAATGTCCACACCAAAACTTTGTTGAAATTGTTGTGATAGTTTGAAATTCCAACCTGTATTAGTGTGGAATTAGCTGTTTTTTAGAACAAAAGCCAACCATTGTCCTGCTTTCGGTCGAAATTTTCGAGTTAAATCAGTTGGAAGAATTCCAAACAGGGGAGGGGGCTTTATGGAAAGCTCCAACACTTGTAAACATTGAGGCAACAGTCGACGTAGGATTTTTTGTCTGGCGGAGACAGGGACGTGGGCTATTCATATTTTTATGCTATCCGGAGGCTTCTACCGTGACTGCATGGCGACATTTACCATATTTAACCATGGGTTGTCGCACTCTATAATACACCATGCATGGACTGAGGCATTATGTCTCAATATATTTTTTTTTTATTCCAATACATGTATCATATAATTATGTATATACCCGTATGTACTCTGTATATCAACTTGACGATGGGCTGAATAAAATTTAATTGAATTAAAAGACTGAGCATGTCGTAAACGCATTCGCTCTATGTCTTCGTCTTGGGCTGCCTACACTCTACACTCATTGCATGGTTGGGGTGTAGCTTTAGCACGCGATGGGCAGTGTAAGTACTTACTTTTTTAGCGACACGCAGGTTTTGTGAAAACTCGCGGCACCAGCTGTCCCGTTGACCAGTGGTTAAGTATGCAATTGGCCGTGCGGGAATGGAACTTTATCCTAGATAAAGGAATCACAACAAAATCTAACGAACTATCTTATGTACTACATGTTCCCAGAAAAAATGACCCCACCCCAATAATACTTAATTTACTTAGGATTTCTGGGGACCTGTGTTCAAACCAATTATTCTGTTGGATCTAACTAAATAATGCTGAACAACTTGAACACAATCCCCCTTGAGTTGGCCCCAAACTAATTTAACCAAGTGTTAAATTAGTTAGTCGGTTGAAATTAAAGATGTGTTCAGTGTTCCCGGCCGATTTATGAAATCTTTTCTTCGGCAATGGTGCCTTTTCACTTCTTATTATTGTGTAAATAATAACACGTTTTGACAAGACGGTCCACTTTAAAGACACCATCTTATCTGGTTTTGAATTTCCTATCTATGTATTTGACACAGCTACGATGTTTAGAGGGACAGCAATAATTTTTTCGTGGATTTATTATTACAAAATCACATGGTTTGCATTAATCTCTAGTTTATATATGTCACAGTTTGTTTTCACCTTTTTATATCAGCGGAACAAAATATAGCATCGTGTCAAATTATATATATGAGAGTATACATGTTGTTGCAACTGTTAATAACCGTGAATACATCTTTAATATTGGGCTATATTTCGGTTAAAAGTTTAAGTTAAAACAAATTCAACTTAACACTAAATAAAATTCAACAAAATTTCTTAACATTTTAATGGACTTGTTTCAACACACCTATAGTGAGTTTGATTCAACAAAACTAACTTGTAACACAAATGTTTTAATAGCCACCGTGGGAGGGTAATTCGAAGTACTTATATATATCGTAGCTCGTCGCTTCGGCGCATAGAAATCCACCCAGGTAGCCGTATTCATCTTGATCAACCTGTTGGTAAAGTTCAATGTTTACTGTCATCTGCTTAAACAGCATATGTTCGTTCGCGTATCTTGTATTTATAGTAACTCCATTGCTTCCAGTCTCGTTTACCATAGTATCTGGTTCACGCCAATTCCGGTAGAAGTTGACTTCGGGGGGTGGCATGCCTGTGACTGCGCACGTAATTATCACCTGTATATGGAAAATATTTGGAAATTTATTGGCAAAACCACGCAAAACCGTAGGCTAGGTTAATGATACAATTTCGCTAAATTTTATTCTTGAGATTGTTTCTGGAATTACAACAGGATCTATTTTTGAAAAATCAATGCAAAATTTTATAATAAATAAACAAAATGCGTTTACAACATTTTCTAAGACCACCCGTCAGATAAACGTTTGATGTAAGCATATTTTATTATTCCAAATAAATAGACATACATAATATACACCGGTTTGTCCGAATTTGGTGGAATAAGTTGATTGGCATAAAGCAAAAGATGCTGAATTAAAGCCATATCTAATATTGTCGTGATACCCCAGTCATGAGGATTTTAAGTGTATATTTTACCCGGTGCGCATTGATAAAACATTTGCGTGGAAATGGTCTTTCACAATTGTTCAAGCCTTAATCGGTAATGTTAAAAGCGGCACATTGGACATAAATTATAATTCGTTAACCGTCGCTTGTGACGGCCACACACCATGCACAAACGAAAATACGACACCAATATCAGACTCTAATAGAAATCAATACACAGCAGATAAATAAATAACGAAAACACGAATAGTAATCTACACACTGCAAATGCACAATAACAATTGGGAAGTTTATATTGAAAAATGTCTAATTTAGCTCGTCAGGCATCACAACTATACATGTAATTCTCTATTCCCGATCACTGAAACTATTATTCTGTGGACAGCTGATTTTGTATTGAACTCATTGAGTGTTGAGATATTCGGGAGGGGGGGGGCATATCTGTACAGGAGGCTACCACTTGATCCCCAATCATTTCGCCATGTTAATTTGGAAAAATAAATATAGTTAAACAGTCAGACAACTATGTTCCAATTGAAGACCGAGCAACACAACACAGCGATTTCGTTAGCTGTGAATGAGACACAAAACGTGTGCTACTATATTTAGCATAGAGTAAGACCGCGACTCGGTGTGATGCGTATTTTACCAACAGGCTATCGTTGTTTTATTGATTTCTCACCACGCCGTGATGAATAGTACAAGAAAACCATAGTCAGAAATGGTAACGCGCTCAAGATAATATATTATATACCTATCACAAACCAAAAATCAACATTATTGACATAATCTAAACGCCAATAAACGAAATTGAAATTCTCAAATATACCTTTTAGCGGCCTCGGGATCGCACTTCAGCTCGGTCTCGGGGTCGCACTACAACTTTTAATATGTCCCAATAATTAACATTCTATAAATAGAACCCCCAGCGCTATGGCGGCGCCCAGGCGAAACAAGAATTTGTACATTAGTATACACGCGGCGACCATATAATCTGATATTTCATGACGGGCGAAATTAGAAGTTTTCAATCCCTAATTCTAATACCTCGTTTTGAGAAAAGTACTCCATCTTTGTCAGGTCCTCCACAATCTTTGCTCTGACACGTAGATTAATCAAGTGTTCCTTCGTGGTTTGCCCGTTCGTTGCCCTGCACGTCATCCCGTTGTCCACAATATGCTGAGTCGGGTTCCGTATCAGCGCGTAAGCCCACGCCCCGTATTCCCAGTTGGACTGACTTGTTAATGACTTTGGAACAATTATATCATCAATAACGAATTCGATGCTTGGCGTGGGGTTGCCGATCGCTGAACAGATAACAACATTATAGCCATCAGTCTCTAGAAACTGGTTGCTGTACTGGTCTCTGTCGTCAATCCCTAACGTTCCAAACGGAATAGTTTCGTTTGAAGTCGATGGAATCAAATACACAACAGCACCGGATGATACGAATGATGCTAAGCTGTCTTGGTCCCGGTCGCGATAGTAACCCCGAATCTCGAGAATGGCTCCTTCCGATATTTCTCGTGTGTCTATAGTGAACACGGCTGCAACTGAAAATTGTTCTGTCATCTGTTTATCTTCTTCAATACTCAAGACCTGTGAGTTATTTTTGTCGCGGAGATCGAGATTTCTTCCGTCGAATATTTCCAAGTTGCCATCTTTGAAGTAGTACAAAGCCCAATTGACACCTGTGATGTTTCTCTGTATTGAACTCCCATCCATTTCGACTCTGATATCCATCTTGTTTCCAGGTTGAAATACTTGATCAAAGCCACTGTCCACTCTTACTGGGAACACATAGACTGTGTCTCTGAGTGTTGCACTGATAGGTGTCGCCTCCTGGTCGGACGATTGGTCAGATTGATTGATTGATTGATTGGAGTTAGATGACGGATTGGGACGAAACAATTTATGTACAGGAAATGACAAAATGTGTTCTCTATGGTTATCTATTTCGATGTACAGTTCAACGCTGCATTCTCTGGAACCAGCAATATCCGTAGGCATTCGTAGGTGTATATCCGTAGGCATTCGTAGGTGTATGGAACTGTTGCTCAACTCTTGTGTAACACCTGGTGTTTGTTCTGCAAACAGGCGATGTTAACTGTTATAAAATTTCGATCCTTTATTAAAATGTACACAATTTAGCCTAAATTTGACTGAGTGGATAATATGAGATCGGTAAAGCTCCGTTAAGCATAGTTCGCCAGGTTAATGTACTTAAGTGAAGTGAGGTGCGAAGTGAACATAGGAAGCTTTCGCAAAATCACGAATAGAGTTACGACTATGTGTATGGTACTACGTCATCAAATTATATGCACGTTCCAACACTAAACGTCATATACTAACCGCCACAATCGATAGGGTATAAATGTCATCGGTCTGTACTAAAACACATTTAATTTAGCAATAATATAGGCACGCAGTCAATTAATTGTTTTTATTTGTATAATGCAGCTATCAATTATTATCAAACCTAGGACAACTATCCTTAAATGGACGATTGGATAGAAGATTAATGTACGAATTATATAAACGAAGTTTTAATCTAGAAATTCAGGTTAACGATTTGTTTCACATGAACTGCGCACATCATATATATTGTTATCATTAAATAATCACAAAAGACCTGTCATGTACTATAAACATATATCATGCAATGAAATAACTTTTGCAGTCTATATTCTCGGATGTATTGAAGATTAACTTTTTCAAAAGCCAATATAATCGAATAATTATCTGCGTTACGAAATGTGGGTGGGAGGGTGGGCTCAATCGTGCACATAAGAAGCTAAACGTAGAATGAGCGCTAAAATCTTGTTTGCGTTCAAGCACACTTTAGAAGAATGGAGAAACTCGTGCTGAATCGAGTCAATATCAATCAACGCTTATCACGCGTGAACTACTATCGCCAATCACCCAGATATGCCCCATCGATTTAACCCCCGTTGATCTAATATTGTCCATTAACACCCTGCTCTCCGAGTAATTCTTCGATGAACTTCAATAAAGTAATTTAGATATGGCAAGGAATGTGAGCTGAATAAAACAGGGTCCCAATTTGTTTCGTGGTGTTTCAACTGAATCAAATTAAAATAAAATTGGTATGGAATCGTTAATAATATTATTAGGGAATGGTTTGTTTCCTCTGTTTCCATCGTCTCAGAAGAAATATAAAAAAACTTATAAAGAATTAAAAATATAAATAACCACTGGCACTATACATTGAATCAACTTCAAATAAATAAGCTACTATGTCATACCAATATTCATACCAGAAGAAGATTGATGGTTCTGCAAAGACAAATTTAAACAAAAAATCCAACATTATATATCCTGTAACTATCAAATGTTGGTTCAATGTGAGTAACATCAATTTCACGGAATGCTAAGCATGGTCTGAAAGTTGAAAAGAGTGAATTCTAAACTGGCTCTGAAACGGACTGCAATGGAAATTTCAGTGGGCGGGATGTCTGTTTCCAATGTTTCCATTGTTTCAATGGCCTCTATATGAAACAAAAATGGTGAACCTGTTTTTATTCTGCTCACATTCCTTGCCATATATACCTACTCGTCATCGTCATTTTTGCGAAACGAAGTTTTGGCCCGACATAAATTTTAAACTGCATGCGAATACCTAAATGTTAGAACTTAGATAGATCGATAGATAAAATAGATGTTTTACTCTTTTCATTGACAAGATATATGATCATGAACAAAAGGAATTAAACATATAAGTTATGAACATACGCGAAGATAACAACATAAATGAATGTGACATGTTCCGAGTATATATCTCAGTATACTTGTCTTATTAGTTCTTTTGGCTTTATCGGTTATGGTGGGGTTGGGTGCGGATAATTATCATACACATTGCTAATCATATATAGTACAAATTAGGTCATTCTATTATGTATGGGTATTTCCTGCGTGGGCGATTTTTCGGTCGATTTTATACAAGGTGGTGTGTCTATATGGGGTGACTTCTGGCTTCGCGGATGAATATCGATAGGTTCCTAAGGGTTTTCCTATTGCTTGTTTTGAAAAGGCTGTTAAGTTTCAACGCATTGGGTCGGGTATAATAATATGGTTTAATGTACTTTTCCTGAGATCAGGAATGTAGACGTAACTGATAACGGTTATACATGTAGTTTGCAAAACATCTCTGAAAGCTTCGCGAACTGACGACAATGGATATGATTATTGAACACCGCAACGCATTGCTAATCGTGCGCATGCAGTGCATGAGATTAAGCACAACGTGTATACAATTATATTATATACAATCGACCAATTAATGACAATATTGATTGAGTGTTTTGGTATTAACCACATAAATTGAAACCCTATCCGTTATGGAGGTTAGGAGTTCGCGGTTACAGTTAGAATGTGCGAATAAGTTGATGACGTATACATGTAAAGTCTGAACTGTAATCCTATAACTGCAATCGAGTTGGCGAAATCTCTTTGGTGAGTTTGCGAAACCCCTCTATTTATAGAGGTTTACCAAATTCACGGTTAGCAGTTGGTATAATTAGTTTAAACATACTAATATGTCTAATTGTATAACACGTACAATTTCATACACATGATGTGATTGGTCAGCAGTGATTGACACGTTTGGATATTCGTCGTCGAAAAAAATATGTCGGGCCGACTATTATGATTATTGAACATGGCACATCATGACTAATCGTGCGCAGTGTGAATATGGCTTTGCGCGATCCTTCAGATTAATCACAATCAATATCTTTCAATATAATATTATGCTTTTGTGAGGATAGTTGTCTGAGGTTTGAGTAGTCTATGCTTAAACAAACCTAATTGGCTGAGTGTATATATCTTTTCTTTACGTTTTGGCACAATATTATCTGTAACGGTTATGACATCGCGGCCACAGTCAGAATGTGCGCGTAATTTGATGACGTGTATCCTAACCGTAATCGTAACTGATATCGAGTTTTGAGAAACCCATCTAATATCCCATAACCATCAACGGTTGCAATTCTACACAAATACGGATAGTCCAAACACTATTCAAAACAAAACCTCAATACTGCGCGTTTGGGGTGTATTGAACTTGATTTCAACACATTCTTGCGACGATACTGTTGAAAGTTGAAAATCATATATATATATACAGTTAATTTTGTTCTCAGTAAAACGAGTGCTACATGATTTTTTGAACGTCTTACGGATGGAATTTGAATATTCCAGCAGTTGGTGCATGCTGGTAGGAAACGGTTATTTAGTACGCATGCTATAAGTTCGAATTGTTCGGTGAAACGGAGCATATCTTGTCGATGACTACGCGGATATAGTGCCCAGAGATGAGCACTTGATCCACTCCACTGGGCACTATACCCGCGTAGTCAACCACATACCATGGTCTATTTATTAAATATACTCTTTACGATTAGATTTCTACATTACTGTTTTCAGTGTGCCCTTAATTCAATCACAGTGAGCACGTATACATGTTCTGACTGTTTCGGTCAACTGAGAATACATGTAGAGTATAGATATTTTGACTTACCTGGCAATGGGAATTTACATGCAGACCACATCGCTCGTCTTATTGGCCAGCTATGCTCGAGTGTGATATGTAGGTGGTCGTTGTTGACTGACATGAACAGCGTGGCCGGCAAATCCTGTAAAAAAACTTGTTCAACTTAACATCTGATCACAAACAATTGATATTACAAAGAATGTTCCCTGAGATTTATTGGCTTTCTGAGGCGCATGCCTTAAGGGGCGTACGTCCGTTTTGTGCAGATCCAGTTAAAATTGCAAGACATTTTCAACATAGAAGTTCTCTGGATCTATCGGGCGAACATTCTTGTATTTCAGATGTCATCATATTCATTTCATATATATATATTTAAAGGTGTGTGGCACGGGCTCAGTTGAATAAATCACTTCTTTCTTTCACCTTCCTTCAAGTTGGTGGACATTCAATGCGAGTCAGCCATTAGTGCTTGTCTTGAGGGCCGATTGGAAGGCTACATTGAGGAGTTCTTTAAGCATGCCGATTCTGATAAATATATTAAGAAATGGCCATTGAATAAATAAACAAAGGTTACACAGACATATTTCTTTCAAAAAGTTGGTAAGTGTGATTTAAATAAGTTACCCATATTCAGTGATCATACATCTCCGCAACTTGGTTACGACGTCTGCGGTAAGCATGCCCCCCTTTTCATCCCAACGTATGAAAAAGCTATGAACAAAAGATGCCCCGGCGACGACGGAATTCATCGCGGGTATAGTTTAGTACATGTACCTCAGTCCGCCTCGTTATATATTATATATTGTTTGTTCCAAGAACTTCTAGAAACAATAAGTAATTTCACACATCAAATAGTCATCGAATAGCTTATTGCTATAGGTAGCTTCGTTTGTGTCATACATAATGTTTCGATGATATAACATCATACCCCAATATATATCACAATGAAGAATAAAGCAGCCATAATGACAATAAATGTTGAATATATACAGTCTGGTCCAATCAAACAAGGATCAATCAACTGGAAATAGGCCAAATTATTAAGATATATTATAGCTCACGTGACTTTCTCGGGTTCTGATTGGCTGCACACTGGATGTTATACTATTTTACCCCAGAAGGATTCCTATTTGCCTTGTTCTTTATAATAACAGGCTCATATCTCGCAATGTCATTGCCGCCTGAAGACACGGCCAATCTGAAACTATACCCTGTTCGACACTTGTTGCAATATCAGTATATCATTAGACTTTTCTTGAATTAAGAAAACAACAAGTTCCCTCTCATGGTCTACATATATGGTATCACTGATATATAAACTGAACTTTTAAAAATAATTCCTTTTTTACAGAAATTCTTGGAATCTGAAAACAGCTAAATTTTAAATATTGTTCGGGCCATAATATATAGTACATGTATATGGGGCTATAACTTCCAATAGTTTGGTGGTTCTTAAAATTCATTTTGAATGATCAGGATATTTTGAAAAATGTGCGTTTGGCACTTAATTGGAAAGATGTCTTTGTCCAACCCGCGTGAATTGGACAATACATGCAGCACAATTATAGATCTATAGCATTAATCACAGTGTGGGTCATTCATATGCCAAAGATCATTCATATCCAACATAAATTGACAGGGATACACGGGGGAACGTATTTCACACCTGTGAGACTATCATACGTGAGTATGGTTAAAATTAAGGTCATCGCACTTGGATACGGTTTGGAGCAAGGGTGTTGACGATCCAGATAGAGATATATTGCAAGTAATATTTGGGATCTGGATCTGTCCTTTCAGTACGTCGCTTCGTAAATGTCCCCGTGACTTATGTCTGTTACCTGTAGTTGTCTGTTGTGTATGAGTTATTAACATCTCATCTTGTCGTCAAAGAACACGTTTAATAGTGGTATACAACCAACCACATGACCATAACTTCATAATAAATGAATAGACACAACCTGCTACATGTAGATACTTTGCCTACAGAGCATACTAAACACAATTCAAACATGACCTATATATGATGACTGAGATACATACAACCAGTTTACCAAAGATAACGCGTATGAATTTTCATTATAATGGCCACAAGGTAGAAGTAATGTATTTGTCGATCCATAGTATTCATCCTTCCAAAATGTAGACACAAGGGTGTGGTTGAAATGGGTCACAACATTCTGACAGCGTATGTATTTGTGTCCAGTTGCCCATGCAGTTCAAACTCGCGGATTTGACCCTTGAATGTACCCTTTGTGCACTCGGTCCAGTATTATTAAAAACGCGAAATGCCACGATTTGATGATTTGAAAGTAGGACGATAAAAACATGAAATACTAATTCTTGTTAAAACGGGTTTCCTTTACTCTGACAAGACTTAAGGGATTGACACATAGACCATATCAGCTGTTTGTAATATATTGCACAATCATGGCTCTCTTTTTTTGTTACAATATCATCAAGAACGCGATTACTGTTAATTATCGATCAACTGTCAACTTTTCTACACCAGTTTTCAGCATACCGGACCAAAGAAAAAAGAAAATTAATTGCCAGCACCATCATTTGTATGGAACAGGAATCCCGAAAATTCACCAAACCATCCAACAAAATTATCATAATTGGGATCGCTCTTTACTGTCTAGTGTTTTCGGAAAACGAAAACCAGAGTAGATATTCGTGGCGTGATCTAGGTATACATGTACTAACAGTATAGTCCCCGGGCGTCTGTGTAGTTGCTTCCACATATGGTGTTTGGCGAGTTAGTATTTTCCTCAGGAACTTGACATCAGCTCTAATCTGAAATATCAGCATAATTCAATGTGAAATAATATTTATTGATTGGCGGAAGGCGTATAGAAAAGTCCTTATAAAAAGAACAAAACATTGCAATGCTATTTAGGAACGGGTTTCTGGCTCCCGCGTCAGGCAACGTGTTGAAGGTGAAATTTTATAGGATATATATATATATATAGGATTCGATATCACATGGACTGAATTCCGGTAGTGAGATCTCTTAAACCGATTAATAACCTTAACCCTTTCATGACTGGAACTTCCTGAAATTTTGCGAAAACCCTCTGTCATTGCATTCTGTTATATATGCGAGTCGCCCACATGGCGCCTCGCATATATAAGAGAATACATTGGCCTAACAATATTTACATTGATCTTGTAAACCAGTGCATTCTCTTTTATATATGAGCTACCTGTGTGAGACTCGCATATATAAGATAATGCACTGACACCGGATTTTTAATGCTGCACCAACGCAGCTCCCGTCACGAAAGGGTTAAGGTGTTATGGGGAAGTGGCTATAAATGGTCTCCATCGGGGTGTCCATCTTGGAATTTCCAACAGCAGCACCCTTTGAGGCAGACACAAATTCTCAAGTCAAAGAAATTCCAAGTCAGGCGCGTAGATAGGATGCCCGAGATGGAGGAGGGTTCGGGAGGGGGTCCCCGGGAATTTTTTTTTGAATGTTAAGTGCTCTGAGAGCGAATTGTCCAAGTCCAAAAATATACCTCAAACTTTACAACTGTTGGAATGCTCCAGCCTAACATGTACATCCTATCAAACTATATTAAGACCAATTTCAACCTACGCGTGGTCTGAAATTTCTCAATGTTGTGTGTTCAGGAATGACATTCCAACTGTTGAACATTTTGGGCAAAGTTGAAGTGGGTGAGACACCCCTTAAACTCCACCCATTTTGCCACGTCCCTGTGTGTCCGACATGACCCAAATATGGGCGCCAGCCGGGTTATATCGCAGCGTAGGCAAATAGTTTCTAGACACATGTTTTATCGTAGAAATGTTGAAGAGTTATTTAGTTATATTTAGTTATGTACAATGTAGTTACCTCTCGAAGTTGATCCATAACGTTTGAGTAGCCATCTCTGACATCTCTGTATAATTCGAGATCCTATTGAAAATAAATTGGCAAAATGTAATACATATACATGTATGCAATCAACGTCATTTTCGGTTCATCTCTGGCCGTATAGAAGGGCCAGAAGCCGAACAACGTACTGTATAATTTCACGAACCAAGAGACGTTGTTTTCATATAAATTACGCCAACGTAACTTGTTTCTGTTTTATTTGCAGCGATCTCGTGTGAATACAGATAAACAAGATTAATTTAGTATTGGTACGAAACAGGATATATTTAACCGGGGGTAGTCATGTAAAACATTATTTTATTCCAAACAAACTTATCGCATGGTACTTTTCACTGATTAGTCTTTATACATTAATGCTGTTATTTATATACATGGTACTGTGTTGGTACAATGTAACTATTGGCACTGTTTATGAATGACGTCAGGACGTGGGCCGACGATAAGATAAGATAAGAGTTTTCCACTTTCTTAAAGTGTTACTATAACTGAAGCCTGAATGGGGTCATTGTCGCCACGTTGGTTAGTTGGGTACCCAGCTTTACGAATAGTGTTTTTGGTATGAGTTTGCTAATGTATTTGTTGACACAGCACGAGTGCTAGCGCTGAATTAGGATATCACGAGAGGAAAGGCCTCGAGTTCCATCCGTCCGCGATGGCACAAGTGCCGTATCAACAACCACATTAACACACGTGTCGTTTGTGTTTATTACACGCCACCCGTCCTAGAATGCGTCAAAATAACAATATAACAGACGTTCAAGATTTATTCAGGCACAGCCAGGGCTAGTCTCGTACCTGGCTCAGACACTCCGCTCACTGTTCCGTCCAACTCCATGACGTAACGCTACATGCCGGAACGTTGCTCCTTAGCGTAGTGGAGGCTGAGCGCAAGGAACGAGTCCAAGCCTTGACTGGTCCCCGGACTATAAAACCTTGCCCATCGCTCTACTTTGGACGTCGTTATTATGGGAGGGCACGTCACAGAGCGATAGCGCCGTAGTGTTTCACATATGAGCCAGGGACGAGTCTAGTCCAAGCCAGGGCTTGTTTTGTCATGTATGATGATGCTTTTATTTTATAGTTCCGGTGTTATGGTTTATAGGAACGTCATATATACGTCGTGTGACATCAACTGGATGCGTGTGGGACGCATGCTCCATACGGATTTGTAAATAGCCACTCGTGGAAATTCAAATGTTTTGTCATCACGAATGAGATTTAACCCATATCCACTGAAAAAAGTGTGGATATCCTCTATTTATTACATGATCCGACCCTTCTGTCGTTGCATAATCCCATTCTATAATTCTATAACGACCGTTGTATTACAGAAAATAACACCAAGTGTACAGAAATGTATTGTTGCCCGAAAACCTCACCTTTGAATTCCGGCTTATAGTCTGTTTATGTAACAGAACGATGTGCGCCCCTGTCTGATCACGCCCCTGTAAACTATTGCATCAGTTCCAACTATTACGATGCATGAATAACAGGCGTGGGATTGTTAGTCGGACAGCCGTACTTAGCACGATGACGAGATCACGCGATGCTGATTCTAGCTAGTTCTCAGGAAGGTTCCCAGTCGAACCAGTGCAGAGGTCTAAAAGTTATTAGTTGTTTTGGTACACTGCACTGGTCATGATATACGAAAGCTATACTAAAGCTAACTTTAGTGACGAGCCGTTGACAACTAGTTGTCAAGCCTGGCCAGTAACATCGTCACATGATTTTGAAAAGTAGGTTACCACTTTTACATATAAGCACTGAGGTTTTACCCATCAGTGTTCAGTTGACTGAGTCCTCCTATGAGTACCGCCCTGGGAAAGACTTACTGATCCAGAAGAGCCTGAGAATGCTAGCATCAGCTGACCTATCTTGAGAAGCGAAATTATGCTCTAGAAATAAACAGATCTACGGTTCCATGAGTTGTCGTCATACCAAAAATAATACACAACGTGAAGTCCGGTCGGAACGTCGTATCTCCAACGTACGGGGTTCTGCCACATAGAGATCAACTGGTTGCAGTGAGCACGGATCAACCACGACGACAATTTCAAGGATGAAGATAGGTGAGTACATCTAAGACCCTAGAATCTGACGTTTTCTAGCCCACCTTTTCAAAAAAACCATGGCTCATAAAAACGAATTTCTGACACCCTGGGTTCTAAAAATCAAAATCTAACATCCTGGCTTCCCAAATTCAAGACGAATTAAAACCAGATTTATTGGCTAAAATTCATGCAGCATTAAAAACCGTTCCGTCCTGGCCTGACGAAAATTATGACGATTTTCTGCCGGACTGTTTTGAATTGGAAAAGCTAACGTATGATGAATATTGCGCCATTTTAAAACCACAAATATATCAATTAGAAAATACACGGTACGGGACCGTCTCCGAAATTAAAATAATTCGAAAATGTATACTATTTAGAGACTGGGTCCACGTCATAGAATTCTCCGTGTGGATTAAAAATAACAACATTTGTCACACGTTTGAAAGTGGTCGATGTATAAAGTATCCGTTTAAAACGAGTTAAAGATATTTTAAATAATGGCTCAAATTGTTGATGATATACAAGGTGCGCATTTGAACGTACCCTTACCCGCGGACGAAGCAAATATGGACGCACCTGTTCAACAACAACAACCGCAAAATCCTCAACCACAACCCGGGCAACAAGGCGACTTAAATGCCGCCTTACATTTGTTGAGACAAAACGAGCAAATCGGGCTCGTCTTGGCAGGAATCCAGCAGCAATTTGCTGGATTCAATTTGAATCTGGGACAACAAACCAATGCGATTCGTACGCAAACCGCCGCGCAAAGCGCGTTGACTTTATCTACAATGGTAGAAAAGTACGAGGGACAACCTCGGAAATTAAGGGAATTCTTAAAACAAATAGACCGGTATTGTAATATACTCGGTACACCAGAAGAAGAAAGATGGTTAGTCGCACTTCAGCGTACAGGCGGCCCTGTATAGCTGAATTTCTCACGCGATATCATCACGAAAATCAAGGGGTCACGTGGAACCAAATAAAACGCGAACTAACGATTAGATTCGCGGAAATAACAGACAAACATCAGGCTCTTGCAAAAGTAAGAAGCTTCAAACAAAAAGCAGGGGAAAATATACATATATATGTAGAGGCAGTTCGCCAATTAGCAGTGGATGCTTTCGAGTATGAAGAATTAGCCATCCCTGCAATACAACGTCAGTTGGTACAGTATTTCACTGACGGGTTAAATGACACAAACCTCAAGATGAAAATCTTGAGAGAAGATCCACAAACATTGGATCAAGCAGCTTTCGTAGCTGTGGAGGAATTTAATATCCTTAAACGATTTTCAATGCGTTTCAATCGCACACCGACGAATGAAACCCCATCGGGACAAGAACCGATGGATGTAAATAGGGTCAAACCAAAAATAGTGCAGTGTAATTACTGTAACAAATTGGGCCACAAATATGAAGCTTGTAGACTCCGCCCAAGACAAAATACACATGTTCACACAATAAATAACTCTCCTCAACCGCCAACCAAATTTTGTCGAAGCTGTTGGAAGCTAACATATCATGATACTCGTGAATGTTGGTACAAGGACCACTTGTACGATTATGGGACAACGAACCCAAACTTTAAACGCCGAATGCGTAACGAGTTGGACGAGCAGCAAAACAGAAAACCGAATCCCTCTTTAAACGAGTAGAACCTGTTCGTGACAAGGCGCGCGCGCGGGTTAACCATATTAAACATAAATCAAAGCCTTACAAAACTGTATCCAATAAAGCACTCTATCCAAATTTAACACGTAAAAATTTACCCTCAACGAATGTAATTCCATTAAATTCGCACAGATTTACTAGAACGTATGACAACCGTTACGATTCACATTGTAAAAACATATCTGGTCATGGGAGTACAAAGCATATACACTATGCCAGACCCACAGTAAAAATGATTGACAACGCGCGACCCAACGCCGACCTTCATGTCAAACCGGTGCACCATCACTTGCATTCCGAATTGTCATATGCTGATCGAGTAAAATCGAACAAGAAATCATTGGAGAACACAAATAAGTTAAATAAAGTGAAGAATACTTATGTCATGGGTCACAAGACGCCAAATACAATTGACACTAAACGTGCGGATCCACGAACGCGAAAATTCGACAACCGTGGGTCTAACTCCCATAAACATGGTAAATCACTGAATAATCCGCATAAAAAATATGCGAATCGAGAGAGACACTCCATAAATCCGCGATTCGCCTCGCCATGGGATAATAAAACTGAAAAAGCACAGCAAAACTCGAAAAATAGGAGTTTTCAAAAATCACATATTGAGTGCCCATTTAAGGGACAAAACACTCAGAAACAACCAAATCAAGCCTACAGTAACTTATTACATTACGGGAAATCGAAAAATTCACAAAAACAAAAAATAAAAAAAATTCTGTATGATGGCGACCAAAATGGCCAACAAGATGGCACAAAATTGAAAAACACAAAAAATGGAATAAATCAATTTCCAAACAAAAATCTTAGTCCCAAACAACGAATTCCGTATTCTCAAGGTCAAACGAACTCAAACAAGACTGAACATCGTAATAAAACTCGAAAACTTAAAAATCAGCCCAATTTTCAAATTTCTTATCCAAACAACAGGTATAGTGTACTGGAACAAGACTATTGTCCTCCAGACTATACAAATATACATGTGCCTGATAGTCCAATGCCTTCAAGGCCACAACACCGTCGTAAAACAAAGGATTTTATGAAAAATCAAAATTCCAACTCCAAGTTCAAACTTGTTGAGACTAATGATAAATACAATGTACTTAAAATGAAATTACCCAAACCGAATGTACGGTACACAAAACACAATAAACCGACTAGTGAAACTGCTAAAATAGTTGAAAAGTCTCATAAAACAAATGATGTTGCAAATCAACTTAAAGATAGAAAAGAATGGTTAAACCAAGTTAAAAAGTTAACTAAAGCAAGCAAGCAAACAGATACTCAAATGAAACATACCATACATGGTCGTGGAGTCTCTCATAACCCCAAATCAAATAAAAATGGTAAAACTTCTGAAAAATTCAAAAATGAAACATCCAAAGAAGTGAATGTTACAGGTACGCCTGTGCCATCCTCAATATTGCTTCAAATAGGCAAACAACGTGTTCGTGCCCTTTGTGATACTGGAGCACAGTGCTCCATACTTAGCAACCGTTTATATAAACAAATCACAAATAGACCCAAACTTAACAGAAGGAAGGATAATTTGACTTCAGTCACAGGAAGTGAACTCAAATGTATCGGTCAAATTGAATTACCTTTCAAAGTTAGTGGGTTAAAGATGAAACATGATTTTTATATTGTGGAAAATATGACCCGCAATATAATCTTAGGTACTGACTGGATGGTTCAAAACTGTGTGCGAATATTCTTCGACTTACAATGTTTGAAGATTAATCATCGCATCGTTCCAATGGTACCTGACTTAGAGATTGCAAGCCTTGTTAGACTTAAGAAGGAAGCACTTCTCAAGCCCCAGAGTTGTCTCTTAACTTGTGCTCACATCGTTGGCGGATGTGGCTTATTCGACACTAACCTGTTACAAGTTAGTTCTCTGGATCATGGGTTCTTGTCTGAACAACCCGGCTTGAACTTAAGTGATGCAGTCATTAATGTTAATGACCTTACTTCTTTAGGCAGCATCCCTGTATACCTTGTCAATGATACTGACAAGTTCTATAAACTTAGAAAGGGATGTGTCTTAGGCAAGGTTGAACCTCTTGAGACAGCTCAGATTTCTGAAGTCTCCCAGTCACCCACTCAGTCATTTTCCCGTGACACCAAGCCATCAAAAATTAATTATGCTGAGGTTGATGTGCCCTCAGATAAGAAACAAATAATCACAGATCTTCTTAAAAGTAATGAAGGTCTCTTTGCTGCAACTGATGCAGACCTAACCTTTACTGACACAGTAAAGATGAAAATAGATACACAAGGTAATGCACCCATCAAGTGCCAACCATACCGTGTTCCATTGGCTAAAAAGCAGATCATGGACCAGGCAATTGATGATATGCTTGAATCAGATATCATTACCCCTGCTAGATCACCATGGTCCTTTCCTTGCTTACTTGTGGGCAAGAAAGATGGTTCATCAAGATTTTGTGTTGACTTTCGTAAGCTCAATGCTATTACTAAACCAATTACTTGGCCACTCCCGGTCATTGATGACATATTGAATTCTCTAAATGGCTCTAAATACCTGACAGCGCTTGATCTTAAGTCAGGCTACTGGCAAATCTTATTAGATGAAGATGCCCGTGAAAAGTCTACATTTACTTGCCATAGAGGGACCTATTCTTTCAAGGTAATGAGTTTCGGTCTTTCAAATGCCCCAAGTTTGTTTCAAGAGCTAATGTCCGTCGTCTTAGAAGGACTACAAGATCGCTCATTAGCCTACTTAGACGATATTTTGATATTTTCGCCGACGGAGGCTCAACATCGTAAAGACATTCAAACTGTCTTCGATCGCCTTCAACAACATAAATTGAAACTCAAATTGAAAAAGTGTAAGTTTTTCCAAACTGAGACCAAGTACTTAGGTTTTGTTATTAACTCAGATGGTGTCAAACCCGACCTTGATAAAGTCAAGGCCATTCGAGATGTTCCACCACCTACCAATATTAAAGGAGTTAGATCATTTATGGGAATGACATCATACTATCGTCGTTTCATTCCTGGTTTTAGCGCCATCGCTACACCTCTGATTAATCTCACTAAAAAGTATTCAAAGTTTAAATGGACTGATGAATGCCAAAGAAGCTTTGATACCATGAAATCAAAACTAACTGGAGTATCTTATCTTGCATACCCAGACGTCAACAAACCATATTGGTTATATACTGATGCCTCTGACAATTGTATCGGGGCATGTCTTACTCAACCTTATGAAGACCCAAGTCTTGATCCCACCATCGCTGGTGAATTGGAAAGACCAATCTATTTCCTCTCACACAAACTTAGTGATACTCAACGCCGCTGGGCCACAATTGAAAAGGAATGCTTCGCCATTCACTATGCCCTTCGAAAGTTTGATCATTACTTATCAAATGCTCAGTTTACCATTCGTACTGACCACAAACCTCTTGAACATCTTCTTAAAGGCCCTCTTAGTGCCAATAAGAAACTTCAGAATTGGGCACTGGATATTGCTGGCTATAATTGCCAGATTGAATACATACCAGGTCCTTCGAATCTCTGTGCAGACTGGCTCTCTCGTCCACCTGCACCTTCTCCGTTAAATCCTCATACTGATACTGATTCCTCAGATGGTGAAGACATTCCTGAGATCAGTGATAAGGCTTATCAAGTGACAGCCATAAATTCTAACAAATTTGAACCCAAAGAATTTGCTAAGTGCATAATTCCTCCTGATGACTTACCTCGTCAATCTCAACTCACACATGTTGATTTCAACATGACTCTAGAACAAGATAAAGACGCTGAGATAGTAGAGCTTAAGAAACAATATAATTGCAACAATCCACCCCCCTCCATTTGGGAAAAATACATACTTATCAATGACATCTTGCATTATATTAGTCATGCCAAGGATGACCCTGTTCTTCGCATGTGCATTCCATCTCATTTACAAGCTCACATTATGCAACAGTACCACGATGATAATGGGCATCTAGGTACCGATAAAATGTTTTCCTCAATCAAATCCAAGTATTATTGGAAGAATCTTTACAAAGATATATATGCATATTGTGAAAAATGCATTCCCTGCCAAAGTCGAAAACTTCAGAAAAAGAAATCACCTCTTCAAGAAACAGACATAGCACCTTACCCCTTCGCTAAAATTGGTCTCGATTTAAGTGGACCCTACCCTAAGACGTTAAGTGGGAACGTCTACATCGTCACTTTCATCGACCTCTATAGTGGTTGGCCAGAAAGTTTTGCAGTACCAGACAAATCTGCCTCCACTATTGCCAATTTGTTACTCAGTGAGATTTTTCCTCGTTTCTCAGCACCGCTGGAACTGGTAACTGATAATGGCACCGAGAATATTAATCAAGTCATGCATGATGTCTTAGAAGAACTTCGTATTCATCACGTCACTTCTTCTTATTATCATCCTCAGAGTAACGCCAAAGTTGAACGCGTTCACCGGACTATGCATGACATTCTTTCCAAGTTGCTTAAGAATCAACTTGAGACATGGGATCTGTATCTTCCCCAAACACTGGCTAGTATACGATTCAGTGTGAATGAATCTACTAAATACTCGCCATTCTACCTGCTATATCAACGCGACCCCATTTTACCAATTGACAATTTGCTCCGCCCTCATCACAAGTATGTGGGTGAAGACTTTCACAAGGTCGCACTTCAAGAAATGCATCGTTCATTTCGTTTGATGCATCGTCATCTACAGTCTGCTAAAAAGCGACAGAAAACCTACCAAGATAAGAAGGCGACCGATAACTCTTTTGAAGTGGGCGACCCTGTCTATTATAAAGACAATCGCACCAAAAATAAGTTAGCCCTTAAGTGGCAACCATATTTTCGCGTCATTGAAAAGCGGTCCCCTGTTTCATACCGCATCCGTAATCAACTTACAGGTCGTGTGACTAAGAGTCATGCTGACCTCCTCCGCAGAGCTGCCATAGATTGGACTCTGCCTGTCAAAACTGACAAAGAAGCTGCTGTCAGAGCGCAGCGCTATGTTGTACCCCCCTCCTCATCTGATTCTGACTCCGACTCCGAGGATAACATACCTCTCCAGCGTCTTCGTACAATGAAACGCCAGGTCAGATCAGATTCGGAGGACGAAGACGATATACCCCTTAACGAGCTTCGCACCAAGCTGCGTGCTCGTAAACTAGCTCAAGAGGCTCAGAATGATTATAATGCCTCTACTGAAGAGTACAGTGATGATATGCACAATGCATATAACGCATCTAACGACGATTATGATGTAACTCCCAATCTGGGATTACAAGACATCACCATGGCTGCAGACATTGAATCTGTTCATGCCAAATTATCAACAGCAGAGGACGACTCAGCTGAATCTCGGTTTGAACCTGGTCGCCTGCTTACCATTGAACCCCTGACAGTTATCCCCCTTCTAGAGACTGATCTCTAAATATCTGACTACACCGTCAAATAGTCTGTTGTTCCCTTTTCCATTAATGGATATGGATTAGCCGAAATCACATGCATTTCTACTGCATGTCCTTGATTATTTACAAGGTCCCATTAATGGCCGAGCTTATTCCGCGGTTCGTTTATCCCCGCTGCTCATTTATTCTTTGCCTTCTTTAGCTCTGCTAAAGAATTCCTTGTTAGGGAGGATTGTGCAGCGTTGACATGTGCGACGGCACGGTGTTGACCTGTATACGTCTTTGGAAGAATTGACCTGAGTACGTCTGTCACGTACACCTCTTCAGAAGACCTGTCCTCTTTCAAACAAATATTTTTTTTGTCTGAACTCCTCCCTGTGACTGCAGTCTGATTCCTTCTTTGTAAAAATAGATAGGTGTAAAAGTAAGAAGGGAAATTTGATTTTATTGACTTAACTTTAAATAGTACCATTGCACGCCTGAAATACGCCAATCTAAATAATACCATAGATAGGAATGTTTGAATTAATATTAGTTTTTGGAGAAGTGCACATCTCCAACAACGAGTGTATTTAAGTTAAGTAACTAGTTACAATTACAAGGATAACAAAGGCAACCAGACACAACAACTAGACACACCCCAACCCTAACCTACGAGATCACTCTAATCATGTGACTTCTATTTTCAGCAATACTAGTACTCTGTGTGACCTTAATCTCACTAGAATTGGGTCAAACGAATAGCATTATTGTGACGCGACATAATGTGATTTTCCAAAAACTTAAAGATATATATATGACCAATGCAGATTGGACAATAGGTTTCGTAGTAAACTTAGAACCATTTCAAACCTACTTGAAATCCCTGTCAAGACAAATAAAAATAGCTCGAAAAGAGTTGGACCGAACAAAGTTAAAAACAATACAAACAAACGGACATGAGTCGTTTAACTTGACAGGTACAACTAAACAATTCGACGATCTCTTCGCGAGTTTCAGTGAAAACTTAGAGATACTGAACACCGAATACTTAGAAGTTGTTTCGCAATTTGTCGAATACAAAACGCTTCACGATGACTCGCCGCATAAGATTAAAAGGTCGCTGCTCCCCTTCATAGGAGAAGGATTATCCTGGCTGTTTGGAACAGTCAGTGAGAGCGACCTCAATAATATTAATAATAATATTAATAAATTGGCTAATAATCAACGAAAAATTGAGCACACTCTCAAAGAAAGTTTTAGCCTAATGGACGTCTCCCGGAATTACATCCGTGAAAATAGAATGAAAACTAATCAGTTGGTTGAAACAGTTAAATATATTCAGCATGTACTCACTGAGGCCTTCAACAAGCAATCACACAAATTAACGACATTGGAATACTACGCTAATTTGCATAATCATATTGACCTAAGAATTACAGAGATAAATCAAATGATTACTGCTGCTAGATTTCATGTAGAACACATGCATACGCAAATAAGTATCTTAACTACCAAACGAATTGCTCCAAGTGTGGTTCGTATTAATACCTTACGACGAGTGTTATCTGACTTGGACAAACATCTTCCAGATCATCTTAAATTACCATTTGATCCCAACACTGAATTGTGGAAGTATTATCAAAACTTTAAGTGTTCTACTCTGTTGACAAACAGTCGACTAATTGTACTAGTGAAAATTCCTCTGATCAACATAAGGAACAAATTCGAACTCTTTAAGATTCATTCGTTCCCATACACACCTAATAACAAATCTTTATCTTCGGATTTAAGACAAATGATTGCTGAATATCGGTTTGACCATAAACACTTAATAATAAATGCTGGTCGTACTCAATTCCTAACATTACCCGATAACTCGCTCTGCTTAATGAATCCATTGCCATTCTGTCCTTTTGATGGTGTTATTCGAACGCTTTACAACGATAAACCATGCCCTATCGCATTACTCATGAATGACACGAGGTCAATAAAAGACCAGTGCATTATAGAAGTGCAACCGAGCGTTAAACTACCATATGTCAGAAATGTAAACACTGGACTCTTTGTCATTAGCTTAGCTAAACCAATAACTTTCTCGGTAATGTGTAAAGATTATGTAAGTTCTCAAGAAGTGACATTATTTCCGCCTATTGGATTATTAACTTTACAACCTACGTGTATCGCTTCTGCCCCGAATGTGAAAATTGAGAGTCACTTCTCAGGTGACAACTCTCAGCTTATAAATGCGTTTGATAACGAGATTCTTCCTAAATTTAATCTTTCCAAGTTCTACCTTTGGAAACCTGTCTTGGACAGAATTGATCGTTTTAGGAATTTTACATTACCAATCGCATTAAAAGGTGTTACTAAAATACCTTTACATCAGTTAATTGATTCATTGGACAAACTGGAAAGCATAACACCCCTTAATTCGGAAATTCCAAAATATGTTTATGTAATTATAATTGTGGCAATGTTAGCTTCGGTGCTTGCCCTCTGTCGTTACCGGAATAAAGTTATGTCCCTCTTATGCAAACATAAACGCCGCAATAGGCGCCATAACGTCAGATTTGGGTCACTAGGTGTACGTGAAGACGCAGGTACCTTGAACGAAGAACCAACCACGTCTTCATCACTTGCATCAGAAACCAAGCGATCAGCCGAATCGCCATCCACTCCTGTAACTA
Source organism: Siphonodentalium dalli (assembly GCA_032622095.1). Taxonomy (NCBI): domain Eukaryota; kingdom Metazoa; phylum Mollusca; class Scaphopoda; order Gadilida; family Siphonodentaliidae; genus Siphonodentalium; species Siphonodentalium dalli. The sequence continues at coordinate 146,229,080 of CP136065.1, read as the reverse complement.
TCAAACGTACCAAAATTCACCTAACTGAAAATGATATTGCCTATTTACAGCAGCACCAACTCATGGAACTGCCAGAACTGATTACCACTGACGAAGCTTCTTCAACATCTACCTTATAAGAAAATGTCCAAAATCAACGTTGTCATCTTCGGATCCAGCCATATTCAACGACTGGCTCAACATTTACTATCAACGGAGAAGAAGATGACGCTATATCCCAACAACTTCCGCAGAGCATTGGATTTAGTCGACCCCAATATTAAAGTAACTATGTATGGTATTAGTGGATTACGACTCCACGACCTACAAACGTCAACCATCAGCCAACTACAACAACTACGTCCGTCCATAATAATAATAATGTGTGGAGGCAATGACCTCTCCTCTAGGTCAGTAGAAGATACATACTACGACCTAACCCAACTAATCCACAAACTACAAGACCCAACTCCTACCAAAATAATTGTCTGCGAGCTACTTCAGAGAAGAAAAGTCCGACTTCCAGGTCCAGAAAAGAAGACCAGTACTCGCAGTAGCGATGTCAATCAATATAATGACCGTGTGAGTCAATTAAACCAATTACTTCGGAGCGGGTTACATAAAAATTACCCAGCAGCATATTACTGGCCGCTTCGAAGACTATCCACCTTCGTTGAGGAATCAGCCTTGAATCATGATAAAGTTCACCTCAACGAAGAAGGAAATATCCGACTATCCCGGAATATAAAACATGCGATTGTGTTCGCATTAACACATTCATAACCATTAGAACCGCTGGATTGGATCAAGAATTTAACCACTTGCGCTTGGGGATTCTTGAGTACGTAGTCACGTACGTCTCCGCCAAGACCTGTGCTTGGACTTGTATCCGGTTCAGCTGAATCATGTTCATTACAGAAGAGGATTAGATGAAGAGTATATACAATAAATATATGACATTCCCTGAATATGATGTCAAGAAAAGATGAAGAGTATATACAATAAATATATGACATTCCCTGAATATGATGTCAAGAAAGCAACAAGTGTATATAAAATAAATATATGACATTCCACGAAGACGATGTAAAAAAGAAACCTCGTGAGTTAAAACACGAACTTATTGTGATGTGATATAATTCCAAATACGGTATTGTATACCATGATATTATGTGCATGCTCAAATTAATTCGTCGCATGCCATAGGATTATATAAAGACCACGGTCTAAGGCTAAAAATTAATCAGATATAATAAGTAGATTAGCTCATTATAGCTGGATACGTGAGATAGGTAGTATCATAGTTGTTCCATAAATTATAACAGACTTTAAAGTCTTCAACATATAAACACAACTTATGGTTTACTTTTGAATCAGGCTATCATGCCAATTAGATGTTCTGCACAGCCAGATTTTTAATGGAGTAAAAATCTAATTTTATCCATACATCTAAACCCTGCTAACATGCAAAGGTCATATCCTCTTTTCAACAAGCAGGTACACACATGTGTTCTCATTTAACTATAGTTAACTCTGCTTAGTAACTGGATGGAGATGTACTACTCACGTATCCTGCCCATATTTTCCTTTTTCAGCAATTGAAAAAACATATATAGATGTATTAACAATAGAAGTCTTGCCTTAGACCTTGGCCGTCATTGTGCTCAGTCTGTCCTTCAATGGCAACCAGAAAGGTTGCCTTTACACTAAAGGATAATAAATCCCAATCATAACAATAACTTAAACTTAAACTAACAGTGTGCCATCTTTCTGTTAACGATTCCTGCTAGGATGATTTCGCATCAGCCTATGCGAAATCCTCTTGGTATGGGAGGTATGTAACAGAACGATGTGCGCCCCTGTCTGATCACGCCCCTGTAAACTATTGCATCAGTTCCAACTATTACGATGCATGAATAACAGGCGTGGGATTGTTAGTCGGACAGCCGTACTTAGCACGATGACGAGATCACGCGATGCTGATTCTAGCTAGTTCTCAGGAAGGTTCCCAGTCGAACCAGTGCAGAGGTCTAAAAGTTATTAGTTGTTTTGGTACACTGCACTGGTCATGATATACGAAAGCTATACTAAAGCTAACTTTAGTGACGAGCCGTTGACAACTAGTTGTCAAGCCTGGCCAGTAACATCGTCACATGATTTTGAAAAGTAGGTTACCACTTTTACATATAAGCACTGAGGTTTTACCCATCAGTGTTCAGTTGACTGAGTCCTCCTATGAGTACCACCCTGGGAAAGACTTACTGATCCAGAAGAGCCTGAGAATGCTAGCATCAGCTGACCTATCTTGAGAAGCGAAATTATGCTCTAGAAATAAACAGATCTACGGTTCCATGAGTTGTCGTCATACCAAAAATAATACACAACGTGAAGTCCGGTCGGAACGTCGTATCTCCAACGTACGGGGTTCTGCCACATTTACATTCTGTACGATACCTACGCTAAATTTATGTTTGTGCTTGTTTTTTTGTTTAGCTTGACAAATTTCATTGAATTTAAGTCATTAATTACCTCAAAGCGTGTTATTTATCTGGCACTGTTTCTTGACGCGGAGACCGCGGACAAACATCCGCCTTTCCTGATAGAAACCGCTTTATAGTTTCTCGTTCCATTTCCCATTTCACTCTAAAACTGATCGCGTTACAGATAACTCGATCGTTATATCGTGTCAGACTTTATCGAATCGTTATAACACGATAAAAGAGTCGTTATAACACGGCAAAAAGAGTCAGATTGAGTAAATACTTGTTAAAAATAACTATGCTACCCAGTGCATAATAATTGCAAAATGTGCCACCAATGAACAAACACTTCACCTTTGACCAATCATAATTAATTTACACATCCGGGATCTTTCAACTGTGAACACAGTAATGATTCGCACATGGATGGTTTAAATGGCGGAAAGAAATATTATCTATACATGGGGTCTTTCCGACCTGGAAAGTGAGTTTGAGTGTATGTTTTCTTATTTTTTCGGTGAGTATAGATAACTATAATGAGATGGTGTTATATTGGAATCATTACAGCATACGTTATTCCCTACGTTAAATCTGAATTACATCTCAACTTTCTCCTCTGTTCTATGACGTTTAACACTATTCAGAGTTACATTCAACTATGTTACTGGGTGACATGCATTTCACCAATATTCAGTGTTTTTTTAACTACATAATGGGTAACCGTCAGCACCGCATTGAAGTTAACTTGATTTCGGGTGAATTTTAACCCGATTTGACAGTGCTAAATAATCCAACACGAAATTCAGTAGATTATACGGGGGGGGGGGGTCGGAAAAAAATTCCAGGCACGTATGATCATTTTAATTTTTTCCGGCCACGGGGGACCCACCCACCCAATTTCTTCCGTTTATGGCCTTTTTTTCCAGGCAATTTTGGACACCCACCCTTTTTTTTTCCGTTTCAGGACGTTTTTTCCGGTCAGTTTTGGTATCAATTGAGCAACCAAATAGCTGATTATCCTGCATTATCATAATTTATTGCGCGATATTTGAATAGAACAGTGCATAATGAGATAATATACTATTTGAATTTATCATATAAGTGTCATTAATCAAGAAATGTGTCAACATAATCACATTTCTAGGGATATATAGGCAGAGTGCCTAGGTTTTTATTAACATTCATTTTCATAATATATAGTCACATGATCTAGTCACATAATCACATTTGAGTATTCTACAGAATACATGGTACCAGTTCAACACCTTTCAGATTATTTGATATTTTGATATTTGCTATGTGATATACAGTAATGCCCTAATTAATCGACTCCATAACCACAGCAGAATAATGGGTAATTTAATTTAAATTTCCGACTAAATCCTGAAAAATTACCCATTATTCTGCTGTGGTTATGGAGTCGTTTAATTAGGGCATTACTGTATTGCTGGAATCAAATTGTTTATCAAAACATGTGGAAATACAACTGTTCATCCCAGTTTGAAGAATAATGCTAATACCAAACATAACCATGATATACATGCGTGACTCTTCTTGGGGCATCTCAGAAACCAGAACTGAGGAAACATGTTATAGCGTGTAATGGCAGGCTTGTAGCCACTGCCTGAAGTAATAGGCTTCGTAATAATTGAGAATAATATGGATGGATAGCCCAATTTCACTTCTTTTTGCTCACGATATCAGTGACGATAAAATCTTCGTTACTGTGATTAACATTACAAGCTGATCCACATTAACATGGAAAACAATGTGAAATTGTACAAGCTGGGCCGGCCTTCAATTTATTTGTTAAGATTTTATGTTTTACGTTGTCAAAAGTCTATTTTATTCCATTATTTAATATATCTTTATTTCCATGTCACATATGGTCAAGTGTGCTTTCATTTTATTGCTTATTTTCAGCTGAGTTCTGCATAGTTGTTCTTATTTTGTTGTATCAGTAGAAGGAATCCTGATTAAATTTTATTTTTCCAATAGCGCAGTGTCTAGTTATATCAAGTTGAATTTGGGTTATTGTTGGCCATTGTGCAACTGATCCAACTTCTGATAACCTCTATATGTAGTATAGCATTAGTATTAACTATATATGACCTGTTTCTGTTCAAAACACATCAAAAATAAGACTCAATAGCAGGAATGGAAAAAAAATTTGGCATATGGAAAAAACTGTTTTTTGGACCCAAGAGACACCCACCCACCCCATCATACGTGCCTGGAATTTTTTTCAGACCCCCCCACCCCTGGATTATATAGGTTTAAATTTAACAAGATATTGTTTTAGATTTAACCCGATATCGTGTTGAACTTATCTAACACTAAACGGCGGGTTAATTAAACACATATCGTGTAAGTGGGATTTCATACCGACAGTCGAGTTTAAATTAACACTTCGAGTTAAATTTAACACTATCGATTTTAGAGTATACGTGCATGGATGTATGGTGGTTTTGGACACTGTAATATATAGAATCTCAAACTCGGCACTCGTTTTGTAAATTTTACAATAATGGATGCTTGCAAGTGGCTCTTCCATTTCGTGAGGAACGCACACCTAAACAAGTCAGAGAACCTTATACGTATGATCGATATTCCATGAAATGAGCAAAATCAACACCCATTCCATATATATTATATACCCAGCTACATGTAGCACACAGTGTATTACAGGATAATTTAGTGCACAAGTTGCTTCCATACATGCGATATGGAACAAGATGGGGCTGCACGGGACGTCACATGACGTTATTTCATCCAACCAATTTACGTTCTGCATTTAGGTTCGACGAATAAACCGCTTTCAAATGGAATAGGATCTAAGTTTCGGTATACATATATAGAGACAATTGATTGAACATGTCCACGTACATTGTAACTTGTGAATAATATACAGCCATTTTCTCCTGAAATAGGAATAATGAACCTTGATTTAAACAATATTTTATTTATTTGCCCCAAATAATATTACATTTATGATGAACAACATTTTGATAATGGAAACATGAGTAGAATAGAAAAGGAGAAGAGAATCTAGCAGCAAGCAGATATCTGCTTTTGTTGGGCTATCTCCTCAGACAAGTAGAAACTAGAAAGATTGTAGAAATAACGAAAGCGCGAATGGCAAGTGGCCGAGTTCGAGAAACAATCGGTTTAAGAAATGATGGTATATATATATATTACTATTATTATGTATACAGACGAGTTTAATAATGAACCTTGTTCACATGCATGCAATTTTACTAACCTCAGCGCTACCACGACCGGAAAATGTGAGCAGAACAGTGAATTCGAATAAGAACACCACGGAAAACATGGTGCTTGTTGACAACACGCATAACATACAAGCAATGGTGCAACCGTTTGCGATATGAACACATCGTGTCACAATTAGTTCAAATTATCTGCGCAATCGAACAATTACCAGACATTTAGCGCCACCACGCGCCTTACTTAATGTAAAGTAGTCAATTTTGTCGTTCTGCGTTGTATATTACAAAGAAAGGTCATCTGTAATGGAGCCATTCATAGATCCACTCGCTTTGGTATCCGACATTTCGATATCAGCGAAGAATCATATTATATTCAATACTCATGTATATCGTGCATGGTTCGGTATAAATAGGTCGACAATTGCATGCCATAAATGATACTATACGGACGTCGTGGACTTATTATGCCTCAGAAATACGTACCCATATACATGTATTAACTATTCATATATTATAAAGCGCTTTGTGTTTACCGTATGTGTACTAAACTGAAATTAAGGCCCTTTGTTGCCACTTTCAGCAGAACAATATACCCTTTTACCATTTATGTTCCAGTAGCGATCATTTCTATTAATAAGTCTGTCACCATCGACATCATTATGTAACATTATCGGAACGAGTCTGATAGGCTCATAATCCCATGCATTTATGTACATGGATTGCATATTGTTGAGGCCACTCCTGAATGCACCCAGTTTACATATATGTCCTCTTGCGTTTTTGTAGTGAAAGAATCCTCCTTCCAGAACTGATTAGTATGTCTTGGAACGACCGGTTGCTTGAATTAAAATGTGCTTGAACGACAATATTATATAATCATACTACAGATAATAGACAACACTGACATGCATGGCATCGCAGAAAGTATAGAAATCGAGTTGCAAATGCTGCGCATATATACTGTGTAGGTCTGGAATTAAAACCTTGTTGTCGTCCACGTTTGTCACGTTGTGGGCATACACGTTTATCAATAAACTCATTAAGTACATATATGCGGACGATGCCTCGGAAACTGACGTTGAATGTTATTCAGTGTCTGTAATCCATGTAACACACATATACATAACCGCAATTAAGAGGCTATCATACCCGTTCCGAAAATGAAATGATGGTGATGGTGAACGACTTGATAGGAATTATCGCTGCAGGAATAAAACTGGCTAAAGGGTACCTTTTCTGATGCAAGTACAACACAGATCCAAATACCCCATTCACATGGTGCGTTTTAGTACCAGACTATATTGTGTTCGGGGGCCAACCAAATATTCTGGGACCTAAAATCATCATGTATAAATGCAACTGGTCTGGGACTGTATTATTTAACATCCGATTAAATTTGAAGAAAAAAATGTCCAGCTCGTGAGATGGGCCATATCCTAATAGTCGGGGACCAAGCCTCCAACTTGTGTACATGAATGGTCGCGTGAAATAGTCAGGGACCAAACGAAAGTTTCTCATTAATCATACATGGTATATTAAAAGTTGCATGTATCTTAGGATATATTGGTGGTATACATGGAGAAGTGATGCATGCATGGCCATGAGTGTCTATGTTGAACCCGAGGCGGATCCTGCACGCGTTTCACGAAGAGGCATATATGCAGATACAACATCTCCTCATTCCCCACGACGGTACCGGGGGTACAATTTTGTCCCCACAACAATGAACAAACAACAAAAGTTTTTCAAGTTTAGTGTGTTTTTCATTGAACTCCAGCAGGCAAAAGGTAAAGGCATTATAGTCTGGTCGATAAACTCAAATTTTAGGGTCAACCTAGAAAAAATTCGGACTAAGTTGGTTTTTATACCATTTTGAAGAGGAAGCTCTCCTCTATAACATATCCAAAATCCGCTAAAATCCGCTTTGAGCATTTTTTGCAATTCAAGATGGCGTCCAAGATGGCTGCCATTTTCCTATAAGTCAGCTTGATGCAATTATAGTAAGAACATCTTGTCATATGTATACACATGTATACATTTTTGTGAAGCTATGACATAACGCCATCTTTATGTGCCAAAATTGGAACTCCCCGTCCAAGATGGCCGCCAAAATGGCGACCGGAAGTGGATTTTTTACGTTTTATCACTAATACTTTTAAGATAAGTTTATGTGGTTTGGAACTGGTTGAGAATTGTGACTTTATTTTGTATATAGCATATTAACTGACCATTGGAGCAATGAAGTATGCCATTCGTGGGGTCCACGTCCCCTTCCGATCACTCAAAATTTCGATTTTACAAAACGCGGTATAACATTTCACAAAAGATCCCCATTGGGATTCTGGTCATATTTACCAAGAAGTGGGAAGAACTGTGCAATGTAAGTGATACATTCTATATCTTATTGATATTCGAACTCAATGGTACCAAAATTGTCACTTTGGCTCAAAATGGCTGTCAAAATGGCCGCAAAAATATGGAAAATGGTAATCAATATCCAAGCGTGCCATGCAACCGCTTACAAGTTGTGGTGATGTACACAAATGACTATTGTGTCTTATATACATTGAATACCAACATTTCTTATGCACCTTGATTAATTTTTACTATTTACTATTCTGAAATTACCAGAATTATGGGATTTTTCTATCACAAACAGCATCAAACTCGGCAAAAAAAATATTCATGTTTGGACCATTTTTTTCAAGTAAAATGAAACTATCTTTAGTATCAAAGGTTCTTTTTATTTTGATATGCCTTAGATATGGCATAGTGTGGTGTTTTAGACAATATTACTCAAGATGACTTGCAAAATGGCAACCAAATTTGGTAAAAAGTTTATATTCCGAACATTATTCTCTGCTGTTCCGAAATGGTAGCAAATTGTGACTCCCTTGGTTATTAAACATCCTACTTAATCAACTGACAACTTAATCTTATATTATGGTTGTCCCAGCACCTTGCGAGGCACGACACATTCATTTTAAGGGATGCAGTATGGATTTTGCCGAACACCTCTTTTGGGATTCTGTCCATATTTTTTTACGGAAACGGACAGAACGTTGAAACTGAACTGAAAGGTATCATAGTATGTGGCGACTTTGGCCCATTAGCATCAAAATTGATTAACTTATAATCTATTGTCAGGAAAACCGTTTTATTCACATTGCATATAAAACGCAATTAATGTGGAGAACACTCTGATATTACCTCTATCGATTAACATATCCTTGAGTTATTGTGGAAAGCGATAGTCACACAAAGGTGCACCAGTACAAATCACACATGAGCATGCAGTCACTCGATATGTACATACATGAACACCACGTAAATGGCCATGTGCCACTCGCTGTATAGACATACACCTCACCCATTACCATACAGCCACACTTGGGCTTACCCATACACCAACGCATGGCCCTATAGCCGTGAATAACCATGCAGACACACCAGGTATACGCCTACACCTCACATGACCTGTATACATATTCACTACATACATGAACACAAAGTAACCTCTTGTATACATATTCGCCTAACCATAGGTCATACAGCCACTCCGTGTATATTTATCCCACATGCATAGCTATACAGCCACTAAAGATATATATATATACACCTCACCGATGACCATACAGTCACTCCATACCTGTTCGATACATCCATATTCATACATCACTTCTTGTATACCTATTTGCCTCACCAGTGGTCATACAGTCTCACTCCCTGTATATATACATATTTGCGACACCCGTGGCCATATAGCCACTTAAGGTATACGTATAGACCCAACCCAAAACCATAGAGTCACTCCAGGTTTATACATATATTCCTCACGAAAGTGGCCTTACAGCCCTACTATATATATATCAAATGTCTCGTACCGCGCATACGGCCATGCACACACTCCAGACTTGCATATACTCCTGACCCATGCCAATTCAGCCTCTCGCTGTATACGCATAAACCACATTCGTGATCATAGTCACTCCTTGTATATCAATTCACACCACCATTAATTTTACCATACTGTCAAACCATATATACATATGTGCATATTGGCGGTGCCATGGCCATGTAGTCACTCATGATATACATATACACCTCACCCATGACCACAGCGTCACTCCAGGTGTGTGTATATATATATATATATATATATATATATATATATATATATATATATATATATATATATATATATATATATATACCTCATAAATTGTCATACAGCCCTTCTAGGTATACCAATACCCCGCACACACGGCCATTCGTACACTTCAGACTTGCATATACAGCTCAATCGTGACAATTCAGCCACTCGCTGTATACATATACACCCTCTCTATGAGCATTCAGCTATTCACTGTATGATTGTACACATCACCAATGACAATACAATAGGCCCTACATATAAATATATACATCCCACCCATCATCATGAGGTCATTCTCTTTATACACTAGCCGCCAATGGCCATCAAAGTGTACTCCGTGTAAGCATATAAACTTCAACAATGACCGGGCAGTCATTCCATGTTCACATATACACATTGCCCATAACCATACAACCACACCCTATTTATACATACACACATCCATTACCATACATCCACCATATTTATACATATACACCCACCCATAACAATACAGCCACCCAATGTACATATGTACAGCCCACCTCTGACCACACAGTCACTCCATATACACCCACAGGACAGTGTAGCTGCTCTCGTTATGACCATACACCTCTTCAGTGACCAGACAGCCACTCACTGTAAACATGTTCACATCACACATCACCATACAGCTACTCCTTATATACATATACATCTCACTATGGACATCCCACCCATGACCATATAGTCACACATTGTATAACTATTCACATCATTCATGAATACAATAACTCCATGTATACCTACTCACCTCGCCTATGACCATACATTCAACAGACATACACACTGTATTAAGTTGATCAATGTTGATGCAAATGTGCCAGCATATCCACATAATATGATCCCTCTCATTTCCGTTTCAAATTTCTGCCCATTTGGTTCAAAAACAAGGAAGCTTTTGGCAAAATGTCATGACTTATAGGGTACCGGGAATAGAACATTTAGTTGATTAAGTAGCATCTGAGTCACAATTTATTATGTATACATATGCACCACGTGTATACACATATTTATATGTATATAATAATGTTTACCAAATTTGGTTGCCATTTTGGAAGCCATCTTGAGTAATTTTATCTAAAGCAACTCAGTGTGACACATGTAACACCTATCAAAACAATAAACATCTTTGATACCAAACATAGTTCCATTTTACTTTCAAAAAATGACTCAAACCTGAACAGCGATTTTTTGCCGATTTTGATATCAGGTTTGTGAAAGAAAATTTCGAATAATTCTGGTAATTTCAGTGGTTAAAATAGTAACAAATACCCAAGGTGTGTCAGAAATGTTAGTACTCAAGCTATTAAGACAGAATTGTCAATTGTGTGCATCACCACAACTTGTAAGCGGTTGCATGGCACGCTGAGATAATAATTACCATGTTCCATATTTTGGCGGCCATTTTGGCAGCCATTTTGAGCCAAAGTGACAACTTTGGTACCATTGAGTTCGAATATCAATAAGATATAGAATGGATCACTTACATTGCACAGTTCTTCCCACTTCTTGGTGAAATATGATTAGAATTTTGGAGATCTTTTGTGAAATGTTATACCGCGTTTTGTAAATTCGAATTGTTGAGTGATCGGAAGCGGTGTGGACCACATGAACAGCATATTTCATTTCTCCAATGGTCAGTTAACATGCTAAATACAAAATAAAGTAACAATTCTCAACCAGTTTCAAACCACAGAAACTTATCTTAAAGATATTAGTGAAAAAACGTAAAAATTCCACTTCCGGTCGCCATTTTGGCGGCCATCTTGGACGGGGAGTTCCAATTTTTGCACATAAAGATGGCGTTATGTCTTAGCTTCATAACAAATGTATACATGTGTATACATATGACAAGATGTTCTCACTATAATTGCATCAAGCTGACTTATAGGAAAATGGCAGCCATCTTGGACGCCATCTTGAATTACAAAAAATGCTCAAAGCGGATTTTAGCGGATTTTGGATATGTTATAGAGGATATATTCCTCTCCAAAATGGTATACAAACCAACTTAGTCCAAATTTTTTCTAGGTCAAACCTTTTATCGACCAGACTATTATCCTGCAATATAAAACGTAGCATATAAACCTACTAAACGGTGGCAAGTAAAATTACTAGCTTTTCTGCAGAATATCCACTATATTCCAAAATGCACGTGCACGCAGAAAATTTCTCGGAATAGTCCCCGGCTATAATAGCGAGCAAAAATCGCCCCTCACCAAACACTGGATCCCGGTCGACATATTCCCGCCATGTCGGTCTGGTACATGCATATATACATGAAATAAACATTAAGCGAGTTCGTATATACACAGTTAATATATATATACGAGAGAGAAGTCGTTCTGATACATATAACAAGTCCACATTTATAGTATTATGTATATCATGTACTTATCGACCTATACCGAACTCGGAAACATGACATACAGTACCAGTCAAAATAAGTGGTATATTAAGCGCGCTATTATCGCGCCCAATATCGCAATAATATTGCAAGTGGAAACGCTTATAAGCGCGCCGCTTGCGATATTATTGCAATATTTTGCGCTTGATATCGCAATATTTCGCGCTTAATATTGCGACATCTTGCGCTCAAAATTGTGACATTTAGAGCAAATTATTGCTTCTTCTGTATTGTTTATTGCATAAATAGGGACAATGTTTTAGATTTGTATATAATTATGGTTGTACATGCTATATATACACTATATATGTACACTATAATTATGCACATCATTTATCTAATATAAATATAACACTATCGAGTCTGTATGAAATTTTGCGCGCTTAATATAGCAATATTTTGCGCTCAATATCGCAATAATAAGCGCGACAAATTATTGGTATTGCGATATAATGGCGCCTTTTCGAAATTACGCGCACTCAATATCGCAATAAAGGCGCGCCTCAATATACCACTTCTTCTGACTTGTACTGTACATAGGATTTCTATTATTGGTTTAATATAAGTCTTGAATATAATATGCTGCTTCACTGCCACCCAAGTGTCGGATACCGACGCGAGTAGATCTCTGGCTTTACTCCATTTCCGATGACCTTTCGTTAACTCAGAATGACAAAATTGACCACGTGGCATTATATTAAGTGCCGTGGCGGTCCAATCTATTTGATAATTGTCCGATTACACGACAGTTTAAACTAAATGTGACATATCGGAAACAGTCGCGGCATTACTCATCTGTTATCCGGTTTGTCAACAAGCACCATGTTTTCCATGGTGGTGTTATTCGGAACCATTGCTTTGTTGGAATATTCCGGCCAATGCAGCGGCGAGGTTAGTAAAATGGCATGTATACTCACACTGGTATTCATTAATATATAACCGGAGAAAACAGCTTATAACTTGTTCACAAGTTACAAAGTAGGATGCGTACGTGAACATGTTCAATCCGCTGCCTCTTCAAATCGGTTTGTGAAGCTCATTCTTAAATTAAATACACGAATGGCATGCTGCGGACACACGTACCACAGTTTCGATGGCATAGTAGGTGTGACAATTAATTATGGTGGAGTTTGGTGACAATTGGCCAACATAATTTATATGCCATAGGAAGTCATGTCGCCCACCGCATATTCACACAGTGAGTCGACTGACCAATTAACCCATTGCGTTTCACCAAGGCTGATCTCTACTCATTACGTTTAGCCACATTGTATTCTCTACGATACATAAAATTGCACGATCGATCGTCCATAATTGTGTTTGAACCTATTCACTCACATATCATGCAAGTGGCATGTTTTTATTGATATGAGCTGAATACATGTTTATCTACTTATATTATTTTCACGCGTATTAAGTCAGTTCCCCAATTGCGTGTTTTATTTTGCGACGTTAAATTCTACGCATAATTAGGCTAACATCATGTGGACAGATGCAGCTGTATCGGAATTGTTGGAAGCGATGCAGATAAGAGAAAGTATATGGAATAAACAAAGCGACTTATACAAGGATCTAAACAAGAAAAAAGCTGATTATAACGAACTTTTGGAAATTTTGTCCACGATTATTCCGGGTTTATCGGAAAAAGCACTGAAGAGTAAAATACAGAGTTTAAGGACCATGTATCGAGAGGAAGTGAGAAAGGTGAATAAAAGCAAGAAAAGCGGCGTTGCTGCCAAAGATATATATGTACCAAAATGGAAGTTTTTTGAGGAATGCTCTTTTCTGGAGGAAAGTCTGTGGACCGGACCAGGGACTTATTCTAACATTCCACAAACACGTGCAAATACCGTCGTTTCTGACCACTCCGATGTAACACAAGCCAGTATCTCGGATAGTATTTCAGGTGATGCTGATGTGCCTGCTACCAGCAGTAATGACACAAACGATAACAGTTCTGTGCAATCGACGCTACCGTCGACATCCAACGTGAGAAGGAAGCGTGGTGCTACGTCATGGGTGGACACAGCAGCCCAGGCATTCGCTACAATCGCCGATAATGTTACACAGAAAGAGGATGAATGTGATGTGTTTGGTAGAGACATCGCGATGGCCCTGAGGCGTTGTCCGGATGCAGAAAAGCGACGTAGACTCAAGTTTTTGCTACAAACCACTGTATATAATTTTGAAGAGAGCAGCAGCTATTTACAAAATTTCCAAGGAAATCAAAGTTTCCCTTCAACTTTTATTTCCGGACCGACGGTGCCAGCGTATCCAAATGTTGGATCTTCGATGAATGGACAATCTAATCAAGGATCTAATGTTATGTTCACATCGAATTATAATTCTCTGAATGGAATGCAGAATGGTAATGTTTATCCGACTGGACAGTCATGTGTCACCACGGACGTACAACCCCCTAGTACACCAGACTGTTGAACTGATGACTGACATTTTGAACTAGTTCGTTGGTGTCTTGAGATAATTGATTAAAAGAGCGTTCGTGAGTTTCTTATGTGTCATTCCATTTTATCACTGACATGGGGATAGGGAGAAGTGGATGGTAATCGACCGCACTGATGGTAAAAAATTCCAACTAGTTAAAAAGAGACACAAGGCAGTCGCAGTGGGTTCAAGTAAATGTGGAAAATAAAATAAAAATATTTAATAAATATAACAAAATTAATTAACATGGAAAAAGTATTTTTTATTATCAATACTGATAACTCCGATGACGATGTATAGCATGTTGGCACCATTCTTTTGTAAACAGTACTGTTACACGCCAGTCATCCCATACATATCGCCAAATGGAGTAGCTAATCAAATGTTAAGTCGAAATTTTTTTTGGTTTAATTTATTGTTGTTACCATTTGTAAATTGATCTTAATTTGCTGATCTGTTTACATAACATATGTTTTAACATGTGACATCTCATCATTGGATGACTGCATATAGACAGTAATGTGGATATTTCCAACAACAAATATGGAGAAAATAAGACTTTTGATCTTTCATATCGGACTCGGGGGGGGGGGGGGGGGTCAACATTCGAAGTTGGACATACGCAGAAAAGATAACTTATAAACACACCCATACACGCCGGAACCACATATATTAATGTTAAGAACAGTTGTTCCGGGGATAAATTAGCTTGGTAAATACGTTACTCAAGGAACGACTTGCAGATCGATTGGGATCATTGGATTTTGACAGGCAGAGTAATTAAATAAAGTGTGTGAATCCCAAAATGATTCAAACGAACTTTGTTTAACTACCCTGCCGGCCAAAACCAATGACCCCAATCTACCAGCAAGTCATTCCTTATAATCATATATCAGTACATGTTAATATTAGTCATTTGAAAAATATTTAAAAACTACCAAAACAATTGTCAAGAGTTCAATGACACCTACATTTAAGCAGCGAAATATTTACATATGGCATATTACTGGGACTACACGACTATACACATAAACCGCACACATTATAAAACATAGTTTATAGTTTAATCTCATTAAATCGAGTGTTGAATTTTGCAAGCACATAATAATTATTACTCAACAAGACTCCACTGAAAAGGGAGCGCACCCTCATCAAAAAAAAAGTCACTGAGTTCGTCCCTCACTTCACGAGCATCGACATTCGGAACAGTTGTCGAATCTCCAATATCTCCAGTTGCAGTCAACTGTGCATTATGTTCAGCATATCGTAAACATCCGCTCTGCGAAACACCTAAATCCGCATCCTTCCCAAGAAAATTGTGAAGAGCAATGCATGCACGGACTACCCGATTCACGTTATCGGTGTCCAACTGTATGGACCCTAGAAGTATTCTAAATCTAGCCACCAAAACACCAAATGCACACTCGACGGTCCTACGTGCCCTCGAAAGTCGGTAATTGAAAACTTTCTGATCACCAATGGCTGTTCGATGGGGAAACGGCTTCATTAGGTGATTGCTTAATGCGAAAGCGTCATCACCAACAAGGAAATACGGTATGCTCAGTGTTCTGTTAGGACTGGAAAGTGGACTAGCATCTGGGAAGTTCTGCTGTATATCACACATCCCACTGTCCTTGAAAATGCCACCATCAGCACTACTCCCTGGTGATCCCAGATCATAACAAATAAATTTTCCCGTTGCATCAACTACAGCCATCAGAACAATGCTCTCGTAGTCCTTATAGTTCCGATGATCGCATGCACTGTCAGACGGCCTCCGAATTTCAATGTGTTTCCCATCGATTGCACCCAAGCAATGAGGAAACTGCCACATTTTGTCAAAGTTATCTGCGTGGAGCAACCACTCTTGCTTGTTTTCGGGCATTCTCAAGAAATCTCCCTGTAGAGTGTCGTAAATAGCATCACAAACTTCCGGAATAAACGCACCAATGGTTGATCTGGCGATTCTGGAAGTGAAGTGTAGACTTGTGTACGTTTCCCCTGTAGCAAGAAATCTGAGTGTTGTGGCAAGTTTTTCATATGGAGTCAACGCTGATCTCATAACTGTATCTTGTTTCGCAATCAATGGGGTCACTTTTTGCAATACGGTATGGAACTCCGACTTGTTCAGCCTGAAGAAAAAAGAAAACACCATGTAAAGTAGCTCATAACATATTTTGACAAATTATCACCCCCTCCCATATGCAATCATAGAATGGGCCATATTTTATACGCTGAAAACGACGCAGAAGACACAGACGCCGAAAACACAGAATGCCAAAATAACTTTACTGCAAATACGCACGCATTCTCACCCAAGAACATTCGCACGATGCGTTGTAATGTATAGGCCCCCGGTGGCACTGGAACTATGTACATCATGGGACTGTGGCACCAGCCATCAACTCACCCTATAATAAATTTTATATTGTCCACCCATGTGAAATGGTTATGTCTCAATAGTAATACTCTCCTGGTAATATGCACCTATCAACATAAACATTTATATTTACCTCGTGAAGTTGGTGAATTCTTTCTCATCCGCGTCTTCTAATTCCTGCAGTAGACTGTGAGAAATTCCATACCGGTTCCGCTCTAGGGTGGAGTTCATTGGTTTTGTCCAGCACTTACGATTTAGATGTCGTTTTGTTCGTTCCAGTTCTCCCAATAGTAACGTGCCCAGACCCACAAGGGCCAACAACGTATCATCATTCGACCGTACATGTGAACGCGACATAACACTTATAACTGATCGCAATGTTTGACCCACTTTTATATATGCTGAGAAATTACACCGGTGATTTGTTCTTAGTAAGAACAATCATGACTGTTGACAGAAACAAGGTATTCATTAAGTTATCAAGTGGACTTGTGTGTTAGCATTAAAATATAACATTGCGTGTTGAGTAAAGATCAACAGCGACAAGACATTCGGTTAGATAAATCATTGAGATGTCGATCTCGACGCTGATAGAGCTTGGAAAAGACTCATTGTGTGAATGTGCGGCGGGCGACATGGCTCACTATGGCACAGAAATATGACGACCAAGTGTCACCAATATTGCACCATAATTAATTGTCACACCTACTATGCCATCGAAACTGTGATACGTGTGTCCGCAGTCATTGTTGTTAAAATAGTCACTTCCGTTAAAACCGCCATAAACAGAAAGAATATTAAAATATATAGACAGACTTTGTTCTCATGTCATTCATAAATATCGCGTAAATAGTATGTTGTTGTAAAGTTCGTAAGCTTTGTTATGCAAAGAAAAGCCAAACATGTTACAGAACCTGGCTTTTGTCTAAATAACAATTAAAGCGTACAAACTTGACAATGCCATACTAATTACACGATATTTATGATTGGTATAAGAATGAAATATATCTATATATTAATATTCTTTCAGTCTATGGCAGTGTTGGCGGGTGTGACTATGTTAACAACACAAATTTGACACCGCGAATGCAATCTGGGCCTTTAATATTTGCAATCATACATCCATGCATTCACGCTGTCGAACCGAATCTACATGTTCATGCGGTTGGTTGTAAATGTAAGAAATGGATGTTAATTTTGCTCATTCCATGGAGAAGGGATGCAAGTTTGCATGGAGAAGGGATGCCAGTTTGCACGGAGAAGGGATGAAAGTTTGCATGGAGAAGGGATGCAAGTTTGCATGGAGAAGGGATGCAAGTTTGCACGGAGAAGGGATGTAAATTTGCATGGAGAAGGGATGCAAGTTTTCATGGAGAAGGGATGTAAGTTTGCATGGAGAAGGGATGTAAGTTTGTCTAATTGTTAGCTCAATTATTATGTAAGACAAGTGGTAACTATTGTGGTGAGTAAGAGATTTAGGTCAAGTTACGGTCTATTGATGCTTTCTATCTGAATTTAGCAAGATAAAATTAAGATTTTTCATGGCGAATTTCGGATCAGGGTTTTGGGAGGGGGGGGGGGTACAATCGAGTTCAGTTCGGGCGAGTGCATTATACGATTGATATATAAATTCTTTCATACTATGGCAATTACACGCATTAACAGTTAGTATACGTGTTTTGTTCACATCAATGTCATTTGTTTTTATATAGTCGTTGTACCGTTTATGATAATTTATTTGACCCCGATTATATATCCCTGCTTTCTTATAAGCTCCCTGTTGGTACTGAAGCCTGCAGTTTGCCCTGGCGCTGCAAAGTGCGCATCACAAACAGAACTAATTCCCCCAAAACAACATCAAACATTGCGAAAAAAAACTTCGATAAAAATAAAAAATTCAAAGTTTCATAAGTGAAGAATATAATAATAACAAGAAATGAAATATACATGGTAAAGATACGGGCGGCGTTGGCGGTGGGTATGCTGTTAAAATATTCACCTCCATCAAAACCGCCATAAACAGAAGGAATAGTAAGTTATAGACAGACTTTGCTCTTATTCCAATCAGAAATATGGCATAAACAGTATGTTATTGTAATTTTTCCCATTTGTTATGTAAACAAAAGCAAAACACGTTACGTTTCCTGGCTTTTGTTTAGATCCGGATATAGTAAACATATAGAGCGTTATCTGTTACTGTTTTCCTGATATGGAAATAATAAAGAGCGTTTATATCATTTTTGTTTGATTAACCAATAGAATTGCGCTGTGTTATGTAAACAGAAGCATAACTTCTGTAACACGAGCAGGCTCTTGTTTACGAACACCATCGTATACGTCTTGACGACGATATACTATTTA
Source organism: Siphonodentalium dalli (assembly GCA_032622095.1). NCBI lineage: Eukaryota > Metazoa > Mollusca > Scaphopoda > Gadilida > Siphonodentaliidae > Siphonodentalium > Siphonodentalium dalli. Next base: position 146,209,624 of record CP136065.1, on the reverse strand, counting down.
CGCACTGATTATGTTTGGCATATGAGCGGAACTGTATATATTTTGGTGTTCCTTCTGTTGATGGCGATTTGAACAAATATAAATATTTCTGCAACGAACGCCGCCCGTGCCCGAACGCCTCCCTTGCCTGCTGCAAATTAATCATGCGACCTACTGTAGCTCTAACTGATTCCACCGTGCATATGAGGTGAGCAACAGTTGGATACAACTGGCCACAGCTTTGGATATTTCCCCACGCGGTCGGCAATTTTGACTTTACTAGCTCGTGTAGCTCGAACTTGACAGGGCTGTGGCGACTGTAACATAACGATAACCGCCACCATTCCGCGTTCAGCCGAGTGTCGTTACAAACTGCCAGGGGTCCTGGCGCAACGAACATCAGTATACGGCTGCCATAATAAATTCTTGTGTTCACTGGGTAGTCATTAAATTTATTTTGTTACAAAACCCAGCGTTTTGCTTTCAATAGGACATTTATATTGTTAATGTATCGTGTTTAAAGGGGTACTGTACGCCATTTTCAATAAATTCCCGGTGATAGTAACGATCTAATATCGATACTATATAGAAAACTAAGTAATTTGAGTCGAAGATGTATTCTGTAAACGTTCAGGTTAATAGGTTATCTTAAAAACAAAGTTAAGCATTCCGGCTAATCTGCCATCCGTAACATTATTTCGTACCCAACATAATTTCAAATAAAGGAAATCTGGTTAGCGTATTCTACAACTCAGAGACAAAAGAAATCAACAACAACATTTGGGTACAGTATCCCTTTAATGAGTGAAGTTCTGCATTGAAAGTGTCAAGTAATAAAGTGTACAATGTGCGCATGCGTGAATGTCTGCTATAGAAGGCAATGCAAAATGCCAGAATCGTTAAATGCCGGAACGAAATTTTCCATAAGTCGGCTTTTGAGATTGATTCTCACAAAGTTTAGGACAACATGGATATTGTTTCTCTTCAGTAGAATGAGATTATAGTATATTTAACCCAATAACGACATCAAATACCTCGATATAAACTGTTATCTGCGCCCCAAATTGTACACATCTTTACAGAGCGACTTGGCCGCTGGAATCAGCAATCTGCAAAAGCGGTCACGTTGACCTACAGCGGTTGTAGCCTGCATGGGAAGCTCATATATAGACTAGACGCGAGCCATGTGTCTTCACTACGCCAACGAGTAACGAGTAACGTTGTCTGTGCGCGAGAGCGTTACGCCAGGGAGTACTGCGTGAAGTAGACTGAGTCAGTAACGGGATTATTTATTACACAATCCTACCCTTATTCCATTGAATAAACCCATTCTATAAATTGTGATATTAAACGTTCGCTTAAAGGGGAATATATCAGAAAGAAAGAACGTTCTTGATCAGCTTAGAATATATGTAGGACAATTGATACACATAATGCACATGGCCAGAGGAATGTCAATGGATAGGCACATTTGACCACAGATGATTTAGGGGGGGGGGGGGGGGTGATACATTAATGATTAATAAATAACGTTTATTATCAGCTTGGAGTGGCACTACTAATTAACTAATTCTTCACACTAATTCCTGCATGTCATAATTGTCGCCCGTCATTTTTAACGGGCAATCCCATAGTATAATATAACAGCCTTCCGCGGTGAGGAGCGGTGGATGGGCACGTATCAGGGGACTAGGAGTTAATTATTCATATGTGGAACATCCTCCATCCAATACCCCGGTAACAAATATGTGTTAAATCATAGATAGTTTCGTTGTTCCATTTTAACTCAAAAATATAAATGTTTAGATACAAATGTATTATATTTTACCCTTTTATATTCGACCATACAGGACGTCTGTTCATTCGGAGATGGCTACTCAAACATCATGGATCAACTTAAAGAGGTACGTACATAACGAGTTACATTTCCAACTGCAAGGAACCAATATTTCCCATGGGATTTAGAAACAAGAATCGCTTCAGATATGATTGTGATGTCGCGATACAAATTCGAATTAAAAAATAACTATTTAAAGATACGGGTGGACTTCGCGATGGGCATTGCTGTTAAAATAGTCCCATTCGTTAACACCGCCATAAACCGAAAGCATATTACAATATAGACAAATTTGTTCTTATACCAATCATAGATATCCCATAAATATGGCATGTTATTGTCAAGATCGCATTTGTGTTCGTTGCTGAAATATTCATATTTGTTGAAATCGCCATCAACAGAAGGAATATTAATATATATATATATATAGTAGAAATTAATAATCCATGGTCTGAACAGATTGTTTAGTCTATAGGCCTTTCATGCTTCTTGCATTTTTCAATTGACATTGATTAACCACGAGTTATTATGACGTCACTTCCGTTGTGGGTTGTACACGTCACTTCCGGCGTTTAGTTTCGACCGGAAACGTTGTTTAAAGAGATCTTCTTGTGCTAGTCTAGCCATAATATTGTCTGTTTTCATTTTGTAGAATGGGAATATCCTGAAGTTGCCATTGTTGCATTCTGAATTGTTTTTTTATTGTTAATTTTTTTTAATTTTAAATTGTTTTAATTAAATCGTTTTAATTAATTTTTTTGTTTCTGGCGGAAAAATTTACCCGTAGAAATCCCCCCTTCCTAGGAACGACAGACAACGCATTCTTTGTTTCGTGAAATCTCTCTACGATAACATTGCATTGAATTTAAAACAAACGCTTCCCGTCGGGAAATCTGTCTTCGGGTCGTTGTTGTTGGCATCACGGCTCCCCGAAAACTCTCACATTGCCGAAAACGTGTATTTAGTAATATCGTTGTTGTTGATATTTACGGCTTGGGGGCTATTTTCTTATTTAGCAAGTTTGAGCTCAATCGGTTAGAGTCTATAAAGGACACACTCATATATATGACACTTCCCGTAGGTAGCAAGTTTGAGCTCAATCGGCATTCCCTGGAATTTCCCGTAGATTGGCAGATTCCAGTAGCTTTATAACGGTATATCTGGGGAGAAATCTGATGCTATATTCGTGATAATTTGGGATGATTTCGGTATATATACCGAAGGTATATACTGTAAAAACAAAGCGCGCCATCCGTGCTTGCAGGGAATAAATTTCGAGCGATAACGTTTGCGTTCCCGTATAACTCTGCAGATGCGAATAACGTTGAATGGGAAACAGACGCTCTTTATAGAGATACGTCAAAAACAAACGCTCATTAAATAATCACTTGATTAACCCCCGCCGTGCCTTTGCGGTGATTTGAGATTGGAGAACGGGTGCTCTGAGCTTCTCTAAACCGCGACCACGGTCGTGTCGGTGGGATTTGACACTTACATAGGAAGTTTGAGCTCAATCTTTACACGCGTTTTGGATTCTATGAAGTACCCACACACACACATATATACGAAGTCTCAAAATATATAGTACTAGCAGGTTAGCCCGCCACTGGCGGCATTCGTCCCATGGCTTTGTCAGAAATATGACTTTTTGTTTTTCAATGAGTTAATTCTGCCCTTTTAATCAAGAGAAATAATGGTCTCACCATGGACCAATAACAATTCAAGTACAACATTTGGGAATTTTTCCCCACACCACTTCATTTTCCTAATTTAATGTTTTTTAAATTTAATATATTTTGTTTCTGAATTGTTTTTTTATTGTTAATTTTTTTTAATTTTAAATTGTATTCATTAAATCGTTTTAATTAATTTTTTTGTTTCTGGCGGAAAAATTTACCCGTAGAAATCCCCCCTTCCTAGGAACGACAGACAACGCATTCTTTGTTTCGTGAAATCTCTCTACGATAACATTGCATTGAATTTAAAACAAACGCTTCCCGTCGGGAAATCTGTCTTCGGGTCGTTGTTGTTGGCATCACGGCTCCCCGAAAACTCTCACATTGCCGAAAACGTGTATTTAGTAATATCGTTGTTGTTGATATTTACGGCTTGGGGTCTATTTTCTTATTTAGCAAGTTTGAGCTCAATCGGTTAGAGTCTATAAAGGACACACTCATATATATGACACTTCCCGTAGGTAGCAAGTTTGAGCTCAATCGGCATTCCCTGGAATTTCCCGTAGATTGGCAGATTCCAGTAGCTTTATAACGGTATATCTGGGGAGAATACTGATGCTATATTCGTGATTATCTGGGATGATTTCGGTATATATACCGAAGGTATATACTGTAAAAACAAAGCGCGCCATCCGTGCTTGCAGGGAATAAATTTCGAGCGATAACGTTTGCGTTCCCGTATAACTCTGCAGATGCGAATAACGTTGAATGGGAAACAGACGCTCTTTATAGAGATACGTCAAAAACAAACGCTCATTAAATAATCACTTGATTAACCCCCGCCGTGCCTTTGCGGTGATTTGAGATTGGAGAACGGGTGCTCTGAGCTTCTCTAAACCGCGACCACGGTCGTGTCGGTGGGATTTGACACTTACATAGGAAGTTTGAGCTCAATCTTTACACGCGTTTTGGATTCTATGAAGTACCCACACACACACATATATACGAAGTCTCAAAATATATAGTACTAGCAGGTGAGCCCGCCACCGGCGGCTTGTCCGAAACATGACATTTTTTAAATATTTTTTTTTAATTTTTAGCTCCACGCGTTTCAATAAGAAAAATTTGTACCCGGTAGCTCCACCCGTTTCCGAGATCTGGTCTACGCATGCGCGAAGCTGGCGTCGCACGGACTCGGCGACCCGATAAAATTTGTACCCGGCGCAAGATACATTCACATAGCAAATTTCAAGTCGATAGCTCCACCCGTTTCCGAGATCTCGTCTGCGCATGCGCTGCACGGGCGTCGCACGGGCTCGGCGACCCGATAAAATTCGTATCCGGGGCAAGATACATTCACATACCAAATTTCAAGTCGATAGCTCCACCCCTTTCCGATATCTCGTCTGCGCATGCGCTGCACGGGCGTCGCACGGGCTCGCCAATACGACAGCGACGACCACCTGGTCAAACTACACTCACGTACCAAGTTTCGTCCCGATCGGTCGAGGTGTTGGTATCTGATGCAAAAGACGAAATTGTGAGTGTTGGTCAATAGTCCCCGCCGTGAACCTCATCGTCGCAAAGAGCGGACAGTCAATTAACCCCGTTGTGAACCTCAATCACCAACGCGACGTAAACATGTGTTGCGTTCTAAAAATAGGAAAGCATTTTCTCTCTGCATAATTCTGCAGATGCTAATAACGTTGCTCCCCGCAGGTAGCAATATCGTTGTTGTTGATATTTACGGCTTGGGGGCTATTTTCTTATTTAGCAAGTTTGAGCTCAATCGGTTCGAGTCTATAAAGGACACACTCATATATATGACACTTCCCGTGGGTAGCAAGTTTGAGCTCAATCGGCATTCCCTGGAATTTCCCGTAGATTGGCAGATTCCAGTAGCTTTTTATAACGGTATATCTGGGGAGAAATCTGATGCTATATTCGTGATTATCTGGGATGATTTCGGTATATAACTATATACTGTAAAAACAAAGCGCACCATCCGTGCTCGCAGGGTTGGTCAGAAACAAATGTTTTTTAAATTTAATGGATGTTCCGTATATCTCTCTGCAGATGCAAATAGCGTTGAATGGCAAACAGACGCTCTTTATAGAGATGCGTCAAAAACAAACGCTCATTAAATAATCACTTGATTAACCCACGCCGTGCCTTTGCGGTGATTTGAGATTGGAGAACGGGTGCTCTGAGCTTTTCTAAACTGCGACCACGGTCGTGTCGGTGGGATTTGACACTTACATAGGAAGTTTGAGCTCAATCTGTACACGCGTTTTGGATTATATGAAGTACACACACACACATATACGAAGTCTCAAAATATATAGTATAGACTAGCAGGTGAGCCCGCCACCGGCGGCTTGTCCGAAACATGACATTTTTTAAATATTTTTTTTTAATTTTTAGCTCCACGCGTTTCAATAAGAAAAATTTGTACCCGGTAGCTCCACCCGTTTCCGAGATCTGGTCTACGCATGCGCGAAGCTGGCGTCGCACGGACTCGGCGACCCGATAAAATTTGTACCCGGCGCAAGATACATTCACATAGCAAATTTCAAGTCGATAGCTCCACCCGTTTCCGAGATCTCGTCTGCGCATGCGCTGCACGGGCGTCGCACGGGCTCGGCGACCCGATAAAATTCGTATCCGGGGCAAGATACATTCACATACCAAATTTCAAGTCGATAGCTCCACCCCTTTCCGATATCTCGTCTGCGCATGCGCTGCACGGGCGTCGCACGGGCTCGCCAATACGACAGCGACGACCACCTGGTCAAACTACACTCACGTACCAAGTTTCGTCCCGATCGGTCGAGGTGTTGGTATCTGATGCAAAAGACGAAATTGTGAGTGTTGGTCAATAGTCCCCGCCGTGAACCTCATCGTCGCAAAGAGCGGACAGTCAATTAACCCCGTTGTGAACCTCAATCACCAACGCGACGTAAACATGTGTTGCGTTCTAAAAATAGGAAAGCATTTTCTCTCTGCATAATTCTGCAGATGCTAATAACGTTGCTCCCCGCAGGTAGCAATATCGTTGTTGTTGATATTTACGGCTTGGGGGCTATTTTCTTATTTAGCAAGTTTGAGCTCAATCGGTTCGAGTCTATAAAGGACACACTCATATATATGACACTTCCCGTGGGTAGCAAGTTTGAGCTCAATCGGCATTCCCTGGAATTTCCCGTAGATTGGCAGATTCCAGTAGCTTTTTATAACGGTATATCTGGGGAGAAATCTGATGCTATATTCGTGATTATCTGGGATGATTTCGGTATATAACTATATACTGTAAAAACAAAGCGCACCATCCGTGCTCGCAGGGTTGGTCAGAAACAAATGTTTTTTAAATTTAATGGATGTTCCGTATATCTCTCTGCAGATGCAAATAGCGTTGAATGGCAAACAGACGCTCTTTATAGAGATGCGTCAAAAACAAACGCTCATTAAATAATCACTTGATTAACCCACGCCGTGCCTTTGCGGTGATTTGAGATTGGAGAACGGGTGCTCTGAGCTTTTCTAAATTGCGACCACGGTCGTGTCGGTGGGATTTGACACTTACATAGGAAGTTTGAGCTCAATCTGTACACGCGTTTTGGATTATATGAAGTACACACACACACATATACGAAGTCTCAAAATATATAGTATAGACTAGCAGGTTAGCCCGCCACCGGCGGCTTGTCCGAAACATGACATTTTTATATAATTTTTTTTAATTTTTAGCTCCACGCGTTTCAATAAGAAAAATTTGTACCCGGTAGCTCCACCAGTTTCCGAGATCTGGTCTGCGCATGAAAATTTGTACCCGGCGCAAGATACATTCACATGCCAAATTTCAAGTCGATAGCTCCACCCGTTTCCGAGATCTCGTCTGCGCATGCGCTGCACGGGCGTCGCACGGGCTCGGCGATCCGATAAAATTTGTACCCGGCGCAAGATACATTCACATAGCAAATTTTAAGTCGATAGCTCCACCCGTTTCCGAGATCTCGTCTGCGCATGCGCTGCACGGGCGTCGCACGGGCTCGGCGACCCGATCAAATTTGTACCCGGCGCAAGATACATTCACATAGCAAATTTCAAGTCGATAGCTCCACCCGTTTCCGAGATCTCGTCTGCGCATGCGCTGCACGGGCGTCGCACGGGCTCGCCAATACGACCACGACCACCGCCTGGTCAAACTACACACACGTACCAAGTTTCGTCCCGATCGGTCGAGAATCGTAGATTTGTATGAAGTACAACACACACACAAACATAAATATATAAGAGAGATATGTAAATTAGATAGATTGTATCAAAATATATAGGAGAGATATGTAAATGATCTACACACCATTACTGGTGTTTGTCAAAGTTTAGTGGGGTATATCAATACTCATTCACGATCATATCATTGAGGTCCGGAGGGTGTGGGCTATCTCTCGAATACAAGGAGTTCTCAAAATATATAGAAGAGAAGAGATAGATATCTGTTTGGATTTTTTTCTTCTTTTATCAATACAAGGACATCAAGGAATGGTATCTTTTCATGATCTTTCTCCATGGTGAACTGTATTGATGAATCCAGTGAATTTAGTAGATTGAAGAACGAAGTCAAATTAATTTCAGTATCCTCCCATATGAAAAAACAATCATCTAAATATCTCTTCCAATTGCTCACTATGTGCGAACTGATTCTGTTTGAGAATTGTTTTTTCGCCTCTTTGTATAACTCAGTCTCCAGAAAACCCATAACTAAGTTTGCATAAGTTGGCGCAAATTTTGTACCCATGGCAGTTCCTTTCATCTGCATGAGGTATTTGTTATCGAAGAAAAACGTGTTGTTTTCCAGGATAATTTTGATGCTTTCTACGATGAAATTACTGTCGAATCGTTCATCCAGTATATCTATATATATATATATATATATATATATATATATATATACATATATATAGTTTTGTTCATATAAGGATTAACTGTCATGTGGACTGTTTTTATGGAGATGTAACCGTGAGGTAATTGGACATAACTTGTGTAAAACCCGAAGGAGATTTTTATATATAAGAGAATGCATTGGCACAGGGTTTTCGCAAAATTTCAGGAAGCTCCAGTCATTGAAGGGTTAAGGATGTCATTCTCCTGGAAAGAACAGGTCTGAGGACTATTTTTTGGACATCAGCTGCAAATATTGCTTGGAAAGAAGCAAGCTTGCTGTTTTTAACTAACAATTAAAGGGACGCAAGGCACTCGCAGCTATGTCACTAATTGGGACTTTTATTTATAACTCCACTGTAACAGAAATGTTTACATAACAATGGATTTACATCTCAATAAATATAGTCCACATGACAGTTAATCCTTATATTTATATACATTTAGCGAAAAAGCCACTTTTGTGAATGTATTTAAATCGAAAAGTGTATCGTGACAAAAACAGCCCAAGATACACAATAGCACCATTGGCAAAAAGTTAATAGGAACAATTTCTCTTCACATTGAAACCCGATGATGTATTAAGTCAATCCTGCGCGAGTCCAAATGCGCCCAAAACATTACGCGTTCGTCTTTCCAAACCCAATGACGTATCGATGGTGTTATGAGCTTGGTGTTATGAGCCGTTGCGCATTCACCGAGAAATAACTGCAACTAGCCACGTGGGCGCCGACCAACCAGAATGCTGGATTTAGTGATGACAACACTTAGTATGTAAATATATGCCAAACATAATCAGCGCGTAAATAGTATATTGTAGTCAAGACGTACGATCGTGTACGCAAACAAGAGCCTGCTCGTGTTACAGGAGTTTTGCTTCTGTTTACATGACACAGCGCAATTCTATTGGTTAATCACACACAGATGATATAAACGCTCTTTATTATTTCCAAATCAGGAAAACATTAACAAATAACGCTCTTTGTGTTTACCATATCCGGATCTAAACACAAGCCAGATTCCGTAACGTTTTGACAATAACATACTGTTTATGCCATATTTCTGATAGGTATAAGAACATAGTCTGTCTATATTTTACTATTATTTCTGTTTATGGCGGTTTTTGACGGAGGTGAATATTTTAACAGCATACCCACCGCCAACGCCGCCCGTATCTTTAAAATTGCCACCTCGCTAAGCCTCGCCACTGAAGAGTTCGGCGTTGAGCAGGTGACCGTGAACCACTCTCTCTCTCTCTCTCTCTCTCTCTCTAAAAACAAAAACAAAAACAAAAACAATCGAAGATGTTGAGTGTCTTGCTTATCGCACACTCTTTGCTGTATACAACGAAATGCTCGGCTCATGCAAAGTGTGTTTTATGGATAATATCGCATTCATAATTTCATACTACCATCATACTATACTATCAGTATATTCTTGGGAAAATTCTTAATTATTTCTAAATTATAATCTATATGCATGTCCAGGTTGTGGTGAAAAGTCATATTGGATTCGACACTGCGAGCGTCTTTTCACCACAACCTGGACTCGTACAAGAAGAACACATACTGTACACAACATTGTATAAAAACTTTATAATATCATTTCACATTGAACTATATATGGATATTTCACATTGAACTACATGTATATGGATATTTCAGATTAAAGCTGATGTCAAGTTCCTGAGAGAAAAACTAGAACACAATATACCAGATGTACCATATGTAGAAGCCACTACACAGAAGCCCGAGGAATATACTGTTAGTACATGTGATTATATCATGCCACTATTGACTACTCTGGCTATGGCCACAGTCATAACCTGACGGAAAGCTGTTTACATTGAAAACAAGTGAAACGTCAAGCATGGTATATGCCCCGACGCTCAGTTTAGAGAGTGACCAATATATACTATAATATTTGTATGAGTGAACAACTTTGTTACATTCTAAATCTGAAGACATTACTGGATAAAACCCAATTCACGCATTTATATCATTACAGATTAATGATGTCCATATATGTTGCAGATTTGTTCCAGTCTGAGCTCGCAGGCTGGATAAAGACATCTTTCGAATTAAAAGTCAGACGCGCATTTTGTCAAAATGCCCTGATCTTTCAATATGGTTTTATCAAAAGTATATCTGGAAATTGCTGTTGAAATTTGGGTACAAGCGATTATTGTGACACTATTTCTAAGAACCATTAACCTGTTGGAAATGATAACCACATTTACTATAATGTCTGGCACTCGGCTTATGCTAACTATTAAAATATCACCGAATCCAGATACCAATTACTTCAGTAAAATTAAACTGTTTTCAAAAGTGTTTTATATATATCCATGATATGCTGAATATCACGATGTGGAACTTGTTTTTCCTTGGTTCCAAACAGTTCATGATTATTTTCATTTCGACAGTGAGTCGCCGATAAATAAGTTCCTACAATTGAGAATGTTGATGTCATGCCTGGTGTGCAATGACAAATTCGGCTGAGATGAGTTATATAACCATATTCAAATCCCAGCTGACAACTAATGTGTATCTAAGTATTTTGGCCTATTTCCAGTTGATTGATCCACGTTTGAGCACATAATTATATACCGTTATTTCCTCCAATACCGAAGATTCGATATACATTGGGTAACTAAAAATATTTTCATGCCATTTGGTACATACAAATAGAACAAGCTGAGATTGGAAATGTGTTTGATAAGAAAGATATGGTAGAGTATATATATGTAACCTATAATTTATAATGAGCCGACGGTCGGCACTAGATACAAACTCAAGCTAGATGTGCTACATATACCTACAAACGCTGGCACTGAAAGACACACATAAAAGAAAATGATATTTTCAACGTCTCAAACATATCCCAATCCATTGTTGTGTTCTTCTTTTAATAACGCCGAAACAGTCATTAATTGTCGCCCATTTTAGTGCTTTGGGTACCCGGTTTTAGGAAAAGGTGATTTGGGTACCCAACTTGACCTTTGCATTGCTAGGTTACTTTCGTTTTCGTAAATCATAAAGTTATATCACCGAGACAAAGCAATTATTATTCAGAAACATTAATTATAAAGGTGGTTACCCATGATCCATTTGATGGCAAGCGATATTTCTTCAACATTTCTATGGTCAAAATAAAGCAAATGTCAAGATGGGTATCAAAAACACCTTTTCCTAAAGCTGTGTACCCAACACACCAAAACGAAATCGGCCTTTGTGGTGGATACTCTGTCCACGCGGTTGACTTTCTGAAGCTACATTTTGATGACCAGAGGTTAAGTTGAAACATGGAATTGTTTTTGACAGGATTTACCGGCCACACTAACCATGTCAGCCAACAACGACCATCTACAGATCACACTTGAACATAGTTGGCCAATAAGACGATCGAGGTGGTTTGTCTGTAATTTCCTATTGCCTGGTAAGTTAATTTATCTATAGATTATATGTATGCATGTATTCTCAGTTGACCGAACATTCAGAACATGTATACATGCACACTCTGGTCTAATTAAAGGAACACTGAAACAAATGTAGAAATATACTCATACAGTTCGGTCCAATCCGTATATGTGTAGAAATGCAATCATTGTTGTTTTGGATATTAGAGTAAAATATCAATACTCTATGCACGCATTCTCAGTTAACCGAAAATTCGGAAAATGCATACACACTATTTGGTTGAATTGAGCTAAGGGCATACTGAAAAACCCGTATAAGCATAGGTAAAATATATAACCTACTTATATCATAAAATACAGGAAATTTAGCCCAATTTAATTTTGATTAAACATGGGCGAACAGTATACTCATGCAAGCGTGATACTTAATCAACACTATCTGGACAATGAGACAGAAAGTCTATTCCGTCACTTCGCTATATATAAAACACGCATAAGGCCATAGTGAGTTGAGAAGGAAATTATTGAACTTTTTTCTAATTCTAAAAGGGGGCAGGAAAGAGGGAGAAGGGGCTCCTAGTTTTATTATTCACCCAATAATAAGTAGAAATATAATCTTAAACAGTATAGTTTGGTGAAACCGGTATTTGTATAGAAATGCAATCGTGTTAGATATTAGTGATGCTTCGCAAGACCAACATATAGCAGTCACGACTCGGTTTGGATACCATGTGAGCAAATTATGAGCCGTGATGTTCTAACCGCCCCAACGGGGAGGGGATCCCTTTCTTCGTTTTCTTTTTACCAAAAACTGTTAGTGCATATTATTTGATAGGGATGTTTCATAGCTCACGGATAGAGTAACGACTAAGTTTAGTTGTTCGTAGTCGTAAATTTCATGTGGGGCGAAACAATTCGTTTCGCAAAAATAAGGACGACGATTATGATTACTGAGTAATGTAACGCATGGATAATCATGAACAGTGGGGCACCCGCCTTGCACGATAAACCATATATTAAACACACCGCGTACAATAATATTACATTCAATCGGCCAATTAAGATATATAGTTGGCGGTAACTAGCCGATTTTCTGGAGAACAGGCTGATTTGATGAATTGATGTTACGGATATATACTCATGTATGAAGTAAAAATATCGAGCATACATGTATCTCCACAGTTCCAAGGTTGTCAATTATACGCCTAATTTATGAGAATTAGATCTAAGATTGTTTCGAAGTATTCCGTGAATTTTGTAGTGTCGCGTATAAATTGTGTCAGATTACATTCTGAGACTGTGACACGACATCACTAACTGACTGAGTGTATCTTTAAATGAAGTTATTTTGGAACAAACCGAATACATTGATAACCTATTCGTTGCGGCGGTTAGGATGGCTACAGAAAGGGCGTGCGCATAATTCATGACGTAGTACCCTAAAATGATATATAACTATATTTATATATTATATATATATTCTGTATGTTTAAGGAAAGTGTTACCGTAGAAATTGAAACCCTATCCGTTATATGACGGTCGGGACTTCACGATTACAGTTATAATGTGTGAATAGTTATTCTTGGTGGCGTACATGTAATGTCCTGACTGTATTGGTAACTGATAACCGCGCGTTTATGAAACAACTCTAATTAGTTTCGCACGATCTGCCATACCAAGCGCATCGTTCACAAAAATCTTCTATTCCATTCGGGGGCCTCGTTGGCTCAGTTGTCTAGGGGTACAACCCCAAGCCTTACCGCCCACCAGCGCTGCTGGCGATGAGGGTTCAAATCCACATGTTTCCATCGTGGACTTTGTAACTCGAAATCGTTAACGGTGTTATGTTATGTTATGTTATGTTATGTTATGACGGCTAGGGCTTCACAGTTACGTTTAGTGTGTGCGCATAACTTGGCGCGACGTAGAGCCCAACTGTAAACGTTACCAGAGACCTTTCGCAAAGTCACTATTACGATCACAGATAGGAAATATTGCCCTAGTAAGGTGGACACCATCAAAACGTACATAATATGGTTCATTGGTGAGACGGCATACGCCCCACTATATTCAGTTACACATATATTTGATGGAAAACAGAAATGTGAGTCTCTTTCAGATCACATGTTCTTATCCGTATGTTATACACCACGCGGCTAATGTTTTATAGAGCGTCCACAAGCAGGACCGGTGGCACATCCTTGACACAACTGTACACAATTAAACTGCGTGGGGTATATTTTGTCTCACATAAGAACCCCCGTGCGCAAAGTCCACATTTCTGGCCGTATACTGGCATGATATTGTCCATATCCATATTCGTGATTCTGCGAAAGGTCCATAATGATATAAACATTACGGGGACAAATAGCTAAACGTAAACTTCACTGTTAACTCTGAGTTTGCGAAACATCTCAGTTATTATAACGAGGGCGTGGATGGGTTGAGGCAATAATGCGGAATTTCACAACAACGTGGGTTGGACCTTCATGCTCTTGTTGCAGAACATAATGTCAGTCACTCGACAGAACAGTGCATGTAGGTTGTAAAGGTACCTTTACATTCGACGAAATGCTACCCTACTCCCATTTCAATCGACGCAGTCAATTTTAGGCTAACATGTTTACATTTTAATAGATTAGCGATATTTACAGTAAACATTGCCTCTTCCAGAACAATCACCAGGGGTTACACAAGAACTAACAAACAGTTCCATACAAATACGAATGCCGTACGGGGGCGCAATGCCAGATAAAGAGGATCTCTCAAAAGGATGTGGCGGTCGCTTGGACATCGAAATAGACGACCATAGATACCACACAATAACATTTGCTATGTATAAATTGTTTCGTACTGACCAGTCAGCTAACTCCTCAAGCGAAGATCCTAGTTCGTTCGATCATGAGGCGACCCCCAGTGGTAAAACACTCACGAACACAGTCAAATTAGTCCCTGTTAGAGTTGCCGGTGGCGTTTATCAAATGTTTCAATCTGGAAATACTATGGATATCAGAGTCACAATTGATGGAAGTTCAATGCAGAGAAATGTCACAAGAGGTCAATGGGGTTTGTACTACTTCAAAGACGGTAACATGGAGACACAAAGTGGTTACCAAGACGAAACAACATCAGAAGTCGTGATGAGTATCGAAAAGGATAACCAGATAGCTGAGCCATTTAAAACTGTGGGAGTTTTCACAATAGACACAACGGCAATATCAGAAGGCGCTCTTTTCGAGGTTAAGGGTTACTATTATGAATATCAGGACCTGGAAGAAAGCGGCTTTATAGACGTATCCTCCACTGTTGTTGTGTACTTGAACCCATCGACATCAAACGAAACTATTCCATTTGGATCCTTATGGATTGACGACAGAGAATGGTACAGCAAACAGATGCTAGCAATGGATGGCTATAATTTTGTAAGGTGTTCAGCCATCGGCAACCCCACACCAAGCATCGAATTCATTATGGATGGTGAAATTATTCCCGAGTCATTCACAAGTCAGTTAAATTCTGAATACAGTGCAATGGCTTACGTCTTGATAGGGACCCCGAGACAGTCCATTGTGGACAACGGGATAATATGCATGGTCACAAACGGACCAACGGTTAAAGAACTCTCGATTGGTATACGCGTCAGATCAGAGCTTGTTGAGGACCAGACAAGAATGGAGCTTCTTTCCGAAAACGAGGTATTATGATGCATTAATTGCACTAATTTTGCTCGAGAGGAAATATCAGACTATAACATCCATCACAATTGGTACACAATCATGACTATTAGTAAAAACAAACTATCGACTATTGGAGAACCCCGTATAATACCGAGTTTGAATTGTTATACTGATACCTTAAGAACCCCGTATAATACCGAGTTTGAATTGTTATACTGATACATTAAGAACCCCGTATAATACCGAGTATGAATTGTTATACTGATACCTTAAGAATCCCGTATAATACCGAGTTTGAATTGTTATACTGATACCTTAAGAACCCCGTATAATACCAGAGTTTGAATAGTATACATATTCCTTAAGAACCCTGTATAATACCGAGTTTGAATTGTTATACTTACACCGTAAGGTGAACCCCGCATAATACCGAGTTTTAATTGTTATACTTATACCTTAAGAAATTACTTTAGTATGGCACGTTGGTGAACCCCGTATAATACCGAGGTTGAATTGTCATACTTACACATTAAGAAATTACTTTAGTATGGCACGTTTCGTGTCTCATTGACAATTATTAAATCGCTTTTCTATGTTGCTCGAACTCCATATGGAAATAGAACATAGCTGTCTGACTGTTAAATTTGATCATATTTTGTTTACCAAATGAACATGACAACTGAATCAGGGACAAGTGCTGGCCACTTATATGCACATCCTCTCCGGGACTCTCCTCTCAACTCTTAAATAATTCAATATAATAGCATCATTCTGACTACCTGACTACTGGATAATATGTTTAGTCCTCGGGAACAGCTAATTGCATGTTCAATCTTTTTTAGTCTGACTAGCGAAGTTAGAAGAATTTCAATATAAACTTCACATTAAATTTTATTTGCAGCTTATGGAGTAATATTAGAGTGTATTTGTTGGTTTTCGTATTTTCGTTTAATTTTCCTTTGTTGACGTCACAGGCGCGGGTCAACCAATGATAATTTAAGTCCAAGTTGCCGCTCGCTACTACACCACTGAAGCGGGGGTGTATGACGAGTTGCAAATGGGCAGTTCCACGAAAATTCAAAACAATGGACATTTATCTGGCTTGTAAAATGTTCCAAACCCATGTATGTGTTTTTATTTTATTTTCATTTATTTTGTATAAGTATCCAAGTTGCTATATATATAATTCGAGAACAATTATTAAATAATTGTTTTAACGATGTTTGATTATTTACCTAGCCGATGTTTTTGTGTGGTGTTTTGCCAATACATTTCCAATTATGTCCATATACAGGTGATAGTTACGTGCACAGTCACGGGAATGCCACCTCCCGACTTCAACTTCTATCGGAATTGGCGTGGTTCAGATACTATGGTAAACGAGACTGGAAGCAATGGAGTTACTATAAATACAAGACACATGGGCGAACATATGTTGGTTAAGCAGATGACAGTGAACCTTGAACTTTACCAACAGGTTGATCAGGATGCACACGGCTACTCTCGATATTTGGGTGGATTTATATGTGCCGAAGCGACGGATTACGACATTCACAAGTACTTCGAATTACCCTCCAACGGTGGCTATTAAACATTTGTGTTGCAAGTTAGTTGTGTTGAATCAGACTCACTATAGGTGTGTTGAAACAAGTCAATTAAAATTTTATGAAACTTTTGTTGAAATTGAATTTAGTGCTAAGTTGAACTTTTAACCGAAATATAGCCCAATATTAAAGATGTATTCAAGGTTATTGACCACCTTGAACTTTACCAACAGGTTGATCAGAATGCACACGGCTACTCTCGATATCTGGGTGGATATGTATGTGCCGAAGAGACGGATTACGATATTAATAAGTACTTCCATTTATCGTCCAACGATAACTATTAAAACAGTTGGTTTCGAAGTTAGTTCTGTTGAATCAAATTTGTTAGGCGTGTCGAAACAAGTCAATTGAGATATAGTGAAACTTTCATTGAAATTTCATATATTGCCAAGGTGAAGTTTGTTTAACTTGAACTTTTAACTGAAATATAGCCAAGTATTAATGCTGTATTCAAAGTTCAGAGGACAAAGTGAAAAACAAGGATGGCATATAAACTAGAGATACATGAAAAGAATGTAATTTATTTTGTAATTAAAAATTAGCGCAAAAGTTATTAGTAGTAGTAACATAGTTTTGTGCTACTAATATAAAATTATTTGGCACAATTTATATTTAATTGCATTAAAATGTGAACAAGTGGAAACATAGGACTGGAGTACAAGTTATTAATGATCCTCTCTCCGATTTCATCTGCCTTCATGAAAAGACAGTACAGAGACGCTAGCACTGATAGTAAAGGATATAAAATTTGAGACATGTGAAATATTTCACGTGTGTCAATCTAGGCACTTGTTGCGAAGTAGAATTCACCACAGTTAGATTGGAACCATGTGAACATATTTAAATGCATAAAGGTGGTGTATCGCTGCGACGGTATCACAGAAAATTTATTATAATAGGGATATAAATAAATACTAGCAGAGTCAAATGTTATACATAAATTGTATGTATGCACACATAGATATCATAAAATGTTATTCCCATTCATGGATAATAAGCAGTGGCCCATCTTGTCGGTATGATTGCCATTTGTATATCGGGATTAATTCATCCCGTGAATAAAGATGTATTTATTGACATGTACTTTTGTTGACTTCAGCAAAGTATTTGACACTGTATGGAGAGATGCTCTTTGGTCGAAACTTATGCAAGCAGATACAAACGGTAAGATCATACGGGTAATACGAAGCCTGTAGGACAATATAAAATTGTGTGTAAAAAAAGAATTCGCAGACTTTATCAGCCAGATTGGCTTATTTCAAAATGATCCAATATCACATCTTTTATTTTCTGAGCGACTGTGCAATCTCAAACATCAACTATTTTGATGAGAAATATTTTTTGGATGTTCTATAAACATAATGTGTTTATTATATGCAGACGATACCGTGATAATCTGACTCGGGGGACAATATGCATCGTGCATTTTCAGCATTCGCAGATTATGCCGAGGCATGGAATCTCCAAGTTAATACAAAGAAAAGGAAAATGTTAATTTTTACTAACCAGTTGTCAAAGTACTCACCAATATTCACTTACCGGGGTCAAGAAATAAAAATTCTAAAATAATTTAAATACCTTGGTAGATTCTGTCAATCAATTTAGCAGACCCAGAATTACAGTCACGAGAGCCATATATGGCAGTTTGAATAGAACAAGAAAGATGCAGTTGCCTCTAGATATTATATTTAAATTGTTTGGTTCTATGATTATGCCGATTAAGCTGTATGGTGGTGAAGTTTGGTGTTTCGAGAAAACTCATATTTTGGAGACCATTCATCTTAAATTCTACAAAATGATCACAACAATGATGTCTAGAACACCAAACTACGTGGTATGGGCAGAATTGGGGAGATATACCGTAATGATCGAAATTAAGTGCAGAGCAATATCATATTGGTCAAAACTAGTATCACACGGAGGATCGGAACTAGCTAAGAATGTATTCCTTCTACTCAGGTACAAATGTATATATATGTCAATGATAGTGATGCCATATTACAAACAAGATTAAATGGATTTATTTTATCAAAGAAACGCTGCGCGAAGTAAATATAGATAGTGCGTGGCAGAATCAGTCACCACTAATTATAAGCACCATAGACATGAAACGAATGAAAGCGAAATTAATAGAACACGCAAGTTGCCTCTTCGGCAATCTAAATATGTCTACCTCAAACCGAAACAAAGGATTCTGTCAGATTGAGCCGATACTTAATATGTATGCCCTCTCATCTGGCTACTTATTTACTGAAATTTAGAACAGCCAATCACAGCATACCGGTGGAGCAATGCAGATGTAATATGAGTACACGTAAATACACGAAATGCCCGTTATGTGCCGAAAATGTCTGTGATGAATACACTTTTGTTATTTTGTGTACAGAACTTAACGACCCGCGAGAAATCTATATCCCGAAGAATTGCTGGGAAAATCAAAACAAATAAATTCTACAGATTGATGTCACTGCTAAATATAGGTATATAGAAAAGAGTGAGCATTTTCTTAAAAGTAGCGTTTAAAAAGTTACCATGACGCAAGTATTATATTATATTATATGTAATATAAATATTATATGAGTTATACCCTTTAAGAAAACATCTTCCTGAATGTATTAGCATTATTTGCCTTTATTATTTAATACCATATAATATAATGGAATAATTTATTGATGTACATGTATGTTATGTATTGTTTCTATATAGGTTGTAGCATGTTGAAACTTCGATATTGACTTTGCTAATAAACAACACAATTCAATTCAATACAACTGCGCGTACTTCAGACGTTATCGTTTTTGTAAATTGTACAATCGACGTGGTTTGAATTATCGGCAAATTTAGATGATTAAATGTTTATCCCGGAATTTTGGTGTCTTCGTATCCCCAATACATGGCCTCCACAACGCATTCAAGCCCACCACACACCATTAGAGTCTCTGTATACATGATGACTATATCAATTCGGTGAAAATCGGCGACACACTTTTGGTTATGCTTTTGGTGCCTCTCCTCTCCTCACCACTGACCCGAATAAGGCCACTTTGGTTTATTTAAACCACACCATTGGATTCCCCATAGCATGGATATGGCCATGTATAACTTAGGTGGAAATCGGCCACTAAAATATTCTTATCAACGTTAGTGCCCCCCGCACTCCCCATCCATATCCAAACGGCACGTGACGTCTTTAACCCTTTACCCAACAGAACGGCCCTGTGCCAATGCATTCTCTTATATATGCGAGTCGACCATAGGTCGCCTCGCATATATAAGAGAATGCATTGGCTTAACACATTAAAAATTATAAAATTGTTAAAGAATGTAAGAAAAAATTGTAAAAAGTGTTAATGCATTCTCTTACATATGCGAGGCGACCTATGGTCGACTCGCATATATAAGAGAATGCATTGGTACAGGGCATAACTGTAACTATCACAATGTTGTCAAGGAGCCGGTTCCAATGATATCCATATTTGTGTGGTTCTATTGAGACAGATCGAAGATATTTTAGGCTGTTGAAGCTTTATTTGGCCGGTTTTGGCCGGTTTGTTGGGTAAAGGGTTAAACCACACGATAAGATTCCGCGTATCATGGAGAAGAATATGTATCAATTTGGTGGAAATCGGCGCTGAAGATATCTTAGTAAAGGTTTGTGACACTCCCCCATGCCTGACTCAAGCGGTCCACCTTTGATACCTTTAAACCACACAGTTAGACTCCTCATATCACGAAGATTACTATATATACGTTTGGTGGATATCGGCGACTAAACAAATCTTAGTTCACCAACATCTGACTCAAACGGCACCAAATTGGCGTCTTTAAACCACACAATTATAATCCGCGTATCGTGGCGAACAATATGTATAAATTTGGTGGATATTAATATACGCTAAAAGTATTTGTATCAATTGTGGCGCCCCTCCCCGTCCCTAAATCGAGCGGTGCCACTTTTGACTTCTTTAAACCACAACATATAGTCTCATCATAACATGGAAATGACTATATATATGTTTGGTGGATATCGGCGATTAAACACATTCCTTTCAAATTTAGTGCCCTTCTCCTGTTTCCGACACCAAATTGGCGTCTTTAAAGCACACGATTATATTCCTCCTATCACGAAGAAGAATATGGATTAATTTGGGGGAAATTGGCTCTAACAATATGTTGTTTTATCAATTTTGGTGCCCCTCCCCAACCCTGACAAGTACCGATCCACTTTTTTATTCTTTAAACCACACCATTAGACTCAGAATATCATGGTGATGATGATTATGTATAAGTTTGGTGGAAATCGACGACAAAAAATGTCATCGATCTTGTTTCCCCTCCCACGTTGACACCCACTACAACATTAGCACCAACAGCATCACTATAGAACATTTGACCCCGGACCATTATATAAAAAGTTACCCCTGTTAGAATCTCTGGACCCATCTAGATGATCCCTCGTCAATTTATATGTAACATAGACTGGCAGAAGACAGAGAGACAGACATTCGCAAATATAGATATAGAGAAATATTAAAACTTATTGCTGTCCCTATAACACATCGAAATGTGTCAAATAAGTAGATAAAAAACATTCAATACCAGACAATATGTCTTTCAAAACGTGTTATTTTATACACAATAATATTATTAAGACGTTAAAATGGTCACGAAATTGGTCGGAAATCCTGAATACATCTTTAATTTGAACCGACTAAGACTAATTTGGTTGGGTTAATTCAAGATCTGGTTCAAGCTGTTCAGTGCAATTATATCAACATATCATCGCGAAAATAGGTTCATAATCGACCCATAATATTCGCATAGGTCTATGTTGGATCAGTTGTTTCTGAATGTGAATTGGTATGTGTGGTGGCTAGCCTCGGGATTCGCAGAAAGACCGAGTGCTCCTCCCATTAACCTAACTTTAACCTAACCCCTCGTATTTGGCCTTTAATTCGATTATCAACAGAAACAATTATTACCAAATTACAAAACGTGATTTCTTTTTCGTCCTTTTTTTGTGTAGCTCATGTTGTTTCTCCCGAGAAGATGGAGTGAAGCTTTTGCGTTTTCCGTGTCTGCTGTATGCTGGTCAATTCTTTCCAGTTTTTCTTGTTTTTCTTGTTCTTTCCATAATATATTCTGTCTTTCTTTAAAGAGTCGAGTGCATTCTTGAGCTTCTGCTAAGAGCCTTTGGGTCTCAGTTCCCACTTCGGCACAGGCAGGAGTTGTGTTCTTGCTAATCTGTCTCGTCCCTGTCGATGTACCTTGTAGTCCTAGGTATCTCTTCCGGATTGGTGTTCCAGACTGGCTGTGGTTTTGGCGGTGATTCCACGCAGATGGACTTCAAACACAACAAGGACAGCTGGGTGACATAAGCGTGCACTGGGTATGTACATTGTAGTGCTGGCGACACCGTCTATTGAAGGGTGATCGTGATCCCTGACCGAGTCAGAAGGTGTGGCAGGCTCTGCATCAGCTGTCTTCCTCTTATTCCACTCGGCCATAATATCGGCGTCGCTGCGATGTCTGGTGGTGTTTCTATGTCTTTTTCTTCCGCTCTTGTTGTTTTTTTCTGGGTGCAGCTGTACCCATCGGACCAAGTGTGTTGACTCGAAAGTCTAAACACAGCCTTACACGTGGTCCCTGAGGGCGGAGTGTTCAACTCAGGGTGTTCCCACGTACAGGCGAGGCAATTGATCTCCACAGAAGAGGACGGCAGGGGTAACCGGAGTGATGTCAGTCTCCCCTGATCTGCTGGTTGTTCTGCGTGGCGCCGTGACGGTTGGCTGGTGGCCCTCCATGCTCGGATGCCAAGTGGGAGGGAGCTTGGCGTCTCTCCCTGCTTCAACTGCTATCGGCGTCAATTTTTCGCAGAGAAGGTGTTTTTTCCGTGCCTTCTTATTTTTCCATCCGATGGCTCCGTGCCAGTTGGTAGGTTGCTGGTGGACTCCGGAAACCGGGTTGCAGCCAACAGTTGGTTCTGATAAGGACCGTGTTGGTGTAACCGGTATGTAAGAAACAGTTCATCGTGATGTGGCCGGTAAGAATTCCAGGCCAGGCAGGGATCCGCATTGAGTGAGCGAAGAGCGTGCCTGACTTCAGCGGGGATTATGTAAAGGATGATATTCGAAGCAGAGGGTATTCGGCAAAAGAATCAAGAGGCGCAAGCCGAGTTGTTTCGTTGGCGGCCGAATACCTGATGCTGAGAATGTTATCTGACTTAAAACCCACACACTGTAGTGTCATTGGTGCCGACTATCCAATTGGTCGGCCTACATCTCTGTTTTGATTACCTGGGTATACGCCCCACAGTTCAGCACGGACAGTTATTATTGTCATCGGCGAAAAGCAACACCTTTCAATTACTATTTGATTCGAATCGGGACTCGCCAGCTGAGAGACGTGTCCTACGACGTTTGCAAGAGGCGGAAGCCGAGTTGTTTCTTTGGCGGCCGAATACCCGATGCTGAGAATGTTATCTGACTTAAAACCCACACACTGTAGTGTCATTGGTGCCGACTATCCAATTGGTCGGCCTACAGCTCTGTTTTGATTACCTGGGTATACGCCCCACAGTTCAGCACGGACAGTTATTATTGTCATCGGCGAAAAGCAACACCTTTCAATTACTATTTGATTCGAATCGGGACTCGCCAGCTGAGAGACGTGTCCTACGACGTTTGCAATTGCCCTATGGATTCGGCTAGAGCGCGCTATATTTCTATCCAATTTTATTTGTATATGCCTTTTTTTTAGCTCAACTTGACTGAGACAAATTTGAGCTATTGCCATAGTCCGTCCGTTGAGACGTCCGTCCATGCGTCCGTCGACAATTTCCGTTAACACACCCTACAGGCTATATCTCTTCCGCTCGTCACCGAACTTCATTTGGATCTTCCGGATGATCTCTCAATGGGAGTCTCCTATTTTGACCGAAATTCGTTAAAAAACATGGCCGCCAGCAGCCATCTTGGATTTCAAATTTTAATCCATCGGCACACTCTTCGGTCGCATTTATTTGAGAATTGTTTCAGTCGCATTTATTTGAGAACTGTTTGACAACCTCGAGATGGCAGCTATCAAATTAAAACAATATCCGAATAAAAACATGGCCACCGGCAGAGCTTTTTTCCAGAATTTCGCTGAAAAACATGAACGCCACCTGCCATCCTGGATTTTACTCTAAGTATGACTAAATCCGTCGACACACCCTACAAGCCACCTCCCTCATCCAATGATCACTAAACTTCATATGGATCTTCGATGTGACCTCTATATGAGAGCTATCGATGTTTTCCTGAAATTCATTAAAAATATGGCCGCCAGCAGCCATCTTGAAATTCAAATTTGGAACCTTCGGCACACCATGCAGCCCGCATTTATTGGATAATTGTTTTGAAAATGTACATGCATGTTGCAATTGTGATTCACCTCTCGAACCATTTTCGCACCCTACAGACCACCTCCCTCATCATATCATCGCCAAACTTCATATGGATCTTCGGGGTGACCTCTAGATGGGAACATCCTATTTTATTGTCCGAAATTCGACAAAAACATGGAGGCCAACAAGTTTGGTTAGAATCGGTCCAGGGGTCTTGAAGCAAACCACGAACAGACAGACAGATAAACATATCCTATATATATATATAAGACTAGCTGAAATAGGCTCCCTTCGCCTTTATTCAGCGTCGGAGTGGATTACGGCCCCTGTACGTGCTTCGCGCACATTTGGACCTAAATATTTACATAGGTTCATATTCGACTTATTTGATTATGAAATAAGCCCATAGTGAGCTTATTTTAATTTGTGTGGGATTTTTATTTAGTTATTTTTAATCAAAATTTTGAAAAACTAACGCCGTTATAACCTCCGCCAACGTACTCCGAAATCACCACACCAAATTTGGTTGAAATCGGTTGAGGAGTATGGGAGAAAAATCCGGACATACAGATCATACTCATATATATATTAGATGAAAGAGACTCCCTTGTGGAGCCTTTATTCAGCGTCGGAGGGGCCAGTGGTCCCTTTGTACGTTAGCAGCCTGCATCCCCATGTGTGCGCCGTGCGAACATAATAGACATATCCTATTATGTTATATATAGAGATGATATTAATTATGCTACTTCGATTAATATATCCTCGTGCGGGTTTATAGTGGACCTAAATATTGACATTGGTCCATATTGGACTTCTTTTATTCTGGAATAAGCCCATAATAACTTATACCTGTTATTCCGGTGGATGGCGCGGACCACAATGAAAACACGTATATAAAGAGTGTACATATGGTGTCGCAACGTATCCTCGTGTAAATATGTACATATTGGACCTAAACAGTCAGATAGGTTCACATTGGACTTATTTGATTATGACACAGGCCCACAGTGAGCTTATTTAAACATAGTTATTTAATTACATTCGCTTTAATATCAATGTTGAGAAACTAACGCCGTTATAACCTCTAGCAAGGTACCCCGAGTCACCAGATCAAATTTAGTGAAATCTCACCAGCAGTCTAGGAGAAATAGTCGGACAGACGGACGGACATACATATCCTACTCTTTTATATCTATATGTCGATGAACAGGTTACAATATTGATAAATTCATTGTTTCATTCTTTGCACACTAATTTACAAAGCCTTGATTAGTTATCGCTATTCATGCAGTGAATTGTCAACCAAAATAGCTAACAACAGTAAGTGTCAAGATCCTTTAAATATTTGGTAATTTCCAATGTTCGGGACACAGTAAACACACTGGAAGCAAATTAAGCAAAGCAGTGTCTTGCAGTTGACTTCACACTCAGGAACCACGATACATATACCGGAAGCAATGCGTTTGATCGGTTGTATAGACACTGACTGTGTTACCTAGTGATGTACATATACATGGAACGGATGGACATACATATGTACCAACGAACGACGAGTGGTCAGTCCGGACGTCGACACTATATGTACCATACTATGGTATGGGTACACATAAAATGCCACCTGCAAAATTGTCAAAACGCATTAATTTAGACCAGTTGTCAACAAAGCTTTAGTAGTGATCAATGTATGAAATAGGTTGTTTGCGCGATTGCTGATATCGCCGAGTTGTTTACAATATATTCAGAACACAGTGGCCGGATTCGTCATCTCCGGTTTAAACGTCCGAGTTTAACCTGCTTTAAACCTACATTGGCGGTCCAGCTAAACCGGGTCTAAGTGGGCGTTTTTGTCGTTCAGTTAGCAAATTATTGACAACTCGATTCGGTGACATGAGCATGCAATCAAACTACCCTCTTACCAATCGGACCAAAAGACAGGCCGATATAATGGTTATTGACACGTCATTAATTATCGCGAACGCGTGCACTCTCAATGGATTTATTCATTGAGAAACAGGAGTCGCTCATGGACCATTAATCCGACCTCATTCTGGGTTTAAATCAATCTGATAAAGGGCATGTCTCTCAACACGAGTTTCACGCGCTGTTCATCACTTTGTTTGTGATAGATTTTCTGCAAGACGCTTTACCCGCAAAGACAAAATTTTGTGTATTTACATGTATATCAGTATATATTAAAGGGTATAGGAGCTGTCTATCTTTTTTTTTTTTAATTTTTTTTTTTAAATTTTTTTATTGTGAACAAAGAATAACAAAAGAGAAAAGACATAATACACGCACTCGCTCATGCTCTCGATCCAGGACATGGACGAGCGGACTCTGCCATGACCTGGCCTACTTTCGTACCAGTGACATGACTTTTGGAAATATTTAAAGGCACATATTGTGTTGGGACTATATCTTTCTTTAGGCACCGTTCAACTTAACAGCAAGACGAAGCAGTGATATTAGTTTCTTCCTTGAAATATATTTGACCGAAAATTTGCTTTCTTTAGCTAAAATAATGGTGATAAAACAATAGACTATTTTGTTTCCGTCAGAATAACATTCAAAATCCCGTACTAAAGCAGCTAAAGTGTTTGATGGTGTGTAGTAAGTATATCAGGTTTGCAGAATCAAAGTTCCAAACAATATGTGTAACTTTAATTATTTTATGTTCAGAGTTTACCATAAACAGTATAATTAATAAATTAACCATATTGAAACTGTATTGTAAATATTGGTTCGACAGCTATCTGGAAAATACACAACGCTCGCTGTTTTTGCTTTTCGGACAGTGTTGTGATGTGTTTAATAAAACAGGTGTATCTATTGCAGTTATCGTAGAATATGACTGGTCAAATTATAATGATCAGTGTAACACTAAATTGGATAGATTTCTTTCGCTCGGGTACCGGGTATAATTCATTTTGTTGTGTGCTATATTCAGAGTCACTGTTTATGTCGGGTGTATTTTTGAGTCTGCAAATATTGGGGTTTCAGTCTATTATTTTATTTTTAAGGCATTTCGAAGTGTCATCCACTGGTTATCGAAGTCATAATTCATGTTACATTTTGCATTGTATCTCTCGCATTCATACCTAAATTGAAGATCGCAAAGGAATGAGCAAAGCGACAGTTGTGTTGGCGTGAATTTTGTCCTGTATATATACTGTTTCATCACTAACAGGAAGAGGTTGCTTATTGACTTTCTGTATTCGTGATCTATACCGATAATAATATTCTTCTTTGTTAGATCAATGGGAAACTGGTTGTTTTCCTTCCATATTTCAATTTCCTTTATAAAGGTTTGTACATGGGGACAGTCCCAAAAGATATGAGAAATTGTTTCCTGTAAATTTTGACACCGATTGCAGAAGTCGTCGACTCGAAGGTTAGCCAACTTCAGAAATTTATTGGTACCGATAATTCGCGTGTTTATTCTGAATTGGAGCCACTGTAATTTCGTATCGGTTGTCGTTTTAAAGGGCATGCTCAAATATTCTTCCCAATTTTCTATCTTCTCGGAAATTTCGGATTCCCATTTTTGACATGAATTTGGCATAATTTTCTCACTTTCTAGCACTTTATAAAATAATTGTCCGCCCTTTTTGTCACGGAGTATCGCAGTAAGATTATTAGGTAGGTATGGGCAGGGTATACGGATTAATGGTTGATTAAGAGAACTTGCCATTGACATAATCTGACGTTTTATGTTGCTGATAGTTATGAAATCGACGCGGATGTTGAAATTTGCATATAATGTGTGTGGGGTATGGAATGTATAATCTGATTGGAATAAATCGTTTATAAAATATATTCCCGCATCTCTCCACGATTTAAAGTTGATTGATGAACCTCCAATTTTTATATTCGGATTATTCCAGATAGTCGAAGCCATAATAGTATTATTTGAATTATTTAATCGCATAAATTTACACCATGCACCGAAAACATCTCTCCAGAATGGATTTGCGAACTTGTTTGTTTGCTTTGCAATATAACTTGAATGGTACGTGAGAAATAGTTGGTCGTTTAAGAAAGATGTAGTGTTACACAATGAAGCCCATTTTGATTGTTTGCAAACCAAGCGTCGTATCCAGGTAATTTTCATGGCATTATCAAAGTTTTCAACATTAATCATCTTCAAACCTCCGTGCATATGATCGGCACATAATTGTTTTCTTTTTATTCGATCGCGTTTGGAATTCCAAATGAAATTATATAAACAGGTATTTAGGGCTTTAAAAAAAGTTGTACCTGGACTTGGTAGAGTTATAAATAGGTGTGTCAATTTCGGTAAGATGAGGGATTTGACAACGGTTATTCTACCTAAAGGGGTCAGGAGTCTGTGTTTCCAAATTTTTGTGGTCTTTTCTATATCTTCGAGTTTATAATTGTAGTTTATATTCATGTTTGTTAAATCAGTGTCGAAGTGTATACCTAGAAAATTGAAAGTGTTTACAGTGGACAGGTTTAAATCTATAAGAACATGCCGTATTTTATTTGGTGACCCTATCCCTATCCATGCTGATTGACATTTTTCAGGATTTATGCGCAGACCCGATACGCGAGCAAATTCGTCAAGTGTTAAGTACGATTCACGTAGACTTTTTTCAGAACCATCAAGAATGAGCGTCGTGTCGTCCGCATATTGTGTTATTTTGTACTCTGAACCGCCGAGGACAATCCCTTTAATTGTATTGTTTTGGCGTATCATTAGCCCCAAGACTTCTGCGCAGATGAGAAAAATATACGGTGATATTGGGTCACCCTGGCGGCAGCCTCTCCCTAACAAAAAGCTCTGAGAAATATGACCATTAATCAGAATAGATGAGCTGGCATTATCGTACAAAATTGATAGCCACTTCTTTATGGTATCTCCAAAATTAAAAAGGTCAAGACATTTTCTTATAAATGACCAGGAAACAGGAAAGGAGTAGTAGACCAGATTTATTTTCTTGCTTTGTCCTGTGAATTATGTCATATATTAATCGGGTGTTGTCTCCTATATACCTACCAGCTAAAAAACCCAGTTTGATCGGGATTGATTATAGATGAGAGCACACGTTTTATTCTGTTCGCTATACATGACGAGGCTAGTTTGTAAGATGTATTCAAAAGGGAGATGGGACGCCAGTTTTTTAGCAT
The DNA here is from genome assembly GCA_032622095.1 of Siphonodentalium dalli. Taxonomy (NCBI): domain Eukaryota; kingdom Metazoa; phylum Mollusca; class Scaphopoda; order Gadilida; family Siphonodentaliidae; genus Siphonodentalium; species Siphonodentalium dalli. The sequence continues at coordinate 146,179,954 of CP136065.1, read as the reverse complement.
CTTTCTATTTTTATCCTTTTTTGGAATCAAAGTTATAATACCTTGCTTTTGTGTGATTGATAGTTCCCCTACCGAAAACGATTCATTGAGCGAGTCTATTAAAAGGGGACTTAAGTCAGACCAAAAAATTTTATAAAATTCGTAGGTGTATCCGGATGGCCCTGGGCTTTTATTATTTTTGGTGTTCTTAAGCGCGTCTGTTAATTCTTGCAAAGTTAATGGTCCTTCAATACTCGAGGCCTGCGTAGGGTTTAGTTTAGGAACTTTTCCATCTTTAAGAAGGGAGTTTAGATCGCGATCGTCCATTGACCTATGTGAGTATAAATTAAGGTAAAATTTTCGGGTTTCTTTCATAATATCGTTTTGTTTCGTAATTGTACTACCATCGGCGATTGTCAGACTGGTCAGGGTTTTGGAGATGTAGTTACGTTTTTCTAAATTTAGAAAATATTTTGTTGGGTTTTCACCTTCTTCTATCCATTTAGCACGAGATCGAACCATGGTTCCGCGGATTGTTTCTTTTCGCATTGCTTCAATTTCGGCTTCTAATTTTTCCAAGTCTTTCATTATTTTCTGTTTGTCACCAGAGATGTTGGATTCAAGATCTGAAATAATTTTTTCCTTTTTTGATGTCAGATTTTTCTCGATTTTTGTTCGCTCACGTTTTCGATGTGCGGAAAAGCGTATGGTGGCGCCTCTGATATCAAGCAACACTGCGTCGAGGAAGAGTCGTTTTCCAATTGAACATTTTATCTTGCTTTCGTTTTCGGTTACATTTGTGGAGTAAGAATATCTAATTTTATTTTCAGCTATGATTGATTTTACTAAATTAACACATTCTCTACAGTACAGAAGAGAATTATTAAATTTCCAAAACCCTGGACCAGTTTTGATGTCACTGACGTTTAATGAGAGTGAAATAATAGAATGATCTGATTTGTACCCAGGTAAAATTTCCGGTCCTTCTCCAGTTAGATTAAGGAGGTCCTCAGAGATTAAAAAATAATCTAGCCTCGCCATTTTAACTGGGGATTTTCTTCTCCACGTGTAACGTCTTTCTTGTTTATTGAATAGTCTCCACACGTCAACTAGTTCAAGGCTGCCGGCAAGGTCAACAACTTCATTTATGGCATGGGGGTTATTTATATGTTTGTAGTTATAAGTGTCTATGTCTTGTTTCTGAACAAGATTCCAGTCTCCACACATGATTATTTGCGTGTTCCCAATCTGGGTAATTAGTTTTTTTTAGGTTAGAGTAAAAAGCTGGATTATCATCATTGGGCCCATATAAATTCACCAAACTTAAACGTATTTTGTCTATGGTTATATCAAGTATAATAAAATTTCCACCAGAGTCTTTGTATGTTTCGTGAATAATATACTCGAAGTTATTTCTAAATAGAATAGCTACACCTCTAGCTTGCGAAGAGTATGATGCCATTATTGCTTTACATCCCCATTCTGCTTCAATGCACCTTTCCATGCGATTAGTAAAGTGTGTATCTTGCAAACAATATATAGATCCACCAAGGTTACGGATGTGATGGAAAACGTCTTGGCGTTTATCGGTTTGGTTAAGTCCACGGCAGATCAGAGAAAAAACTTTTATATTACTCATTATAGATATGCGGACGCCCTAGCTGTCGAACCAGACACATGTTATGTAGTGGCACACACGGCACATATATATATATAATATTATGGTACATTTTGATGTCACATTCATTCGCACAAAGAAAAGGGTTACAGACATAACAAAGGTGAAGTACAAAAACAGAAAAAACAGAGACATATACAACCGGCTAAAGGTCGTCATCTGCTTGGATGGACAACACCGACCATCCAGTGGTGGCAGCATATACTACATGTTAAGTTCTTTGGATTGCCACTGCCCGAGCTAGATTTATTAGTTCAATACGACTTGCATGTTCGTTTCTTATTTTATTACTATACTTTCCAAGTGATGAAATAAACCAAAGTGAAAATTAGGAGAAGATGAGATAGACAGTTAATGGGCTGAGGCACACGGGGTGCTTATATGGATATGTATAGTATATATATACATGTAATATAGTGAAATAAACTAGTGGAATTAGGAAACTCAATTCGGTATGTAATTAAGTATGTGTTCAATTGTAATTTTTTGGAGATGAACAATCATCTTAAAAAAGTCGATTCATAACGCATCCATATCTAGGTGCAGACATTATACTGTGCTTAAGTAAGATAATATTACATATTAGTGGCATGCTAACAATGAAATAGTAGTACACATGTTATCTCTGAATAGTTACATGTTCATGCATTAATAATAACATGAATGTGTATAGTAATTACTTTCCCCGAGCCTTGCTTATTCCACAAGCCGCACCATATTCTCACTGCGACTATTGAGCTGCACGCATATGAATTAGCATAATAAGTGTTATATGCCTTATTTTAGTCATGACCAAAGCATTGTGTGAAAGCAAGTAAACTAGATATATAGATTAAGTGGCATTTACATGTAAATTAACTTGATAGGGAGCTGCTCATATATCAGCACCGTCAATAATTTGAAAGTAGCTCGCATTTGATGCCAAAAAATCATAATACGGCGTGGAGATAACACCAACTCATTACTTGATAAAACAGTAGCACATTTGTTAAATCTGGACGTTTTTCTTGGTTGGTGAGGCTAAATATAGATAGATACTCGACCGGGCAAACCGATCGATAAAGCACACATTCCATCAATAATTAGCACTCATCATACACGACTGATTTTGTGAGTTTGCTCGTGTGACACCCGTAGTTATGTCAAACCCCATTTGTTCCATGTGTTTATTTTTTGTGCTAATTCGGAAGGTTCCCGTAGGCGAAGTATGTTTTGGATTAATGTTTGTCTTTTGGGTTTCGGATTTCTGGATTTACTATGGATCTTATTGTGTTTCCGAAATAGGATTATTTTCGAGAGGTCTTTCTTTAACAATTAAATAAATGGAAATAAATAGTCGAGTTGTTTGGACACTGACTAGCTGACAGTAATGCAAAACAAGAAATCAAATAGCCGAGTGTTCAACAACATGTTACTTACACGTACATGCCAGTTAGCTGATCGGATGGATATTATTTGGTGCTGCTTGAGTAACATATGACATGGATCCACGGTAGGCATTTACTATACACAACTATAACACGTACAGTATGTTTTTTGTTTTGTCTCTACATGTATGGATGTTACAATGTTGGGGGGGGGGGGGTTTGGTTCAATTTAGATAATATTATGATGAGAATCAGATAATGTGTACTACAATATACTATAATAGGGCAATGAGATATAATTAGTATTAACTTAACTCATTCCATATTATGTGGCAGTATTCGAGTTATGAGATAAAGCTTCGAATATGTATTGGTAAAGATAGGATTAGGCACAATTTAGATAAATGGAAATTAGTGATTAAATTAATTCTTGTGTGACATTTGTGGGTATTAATATCACACTGGAAATCATATGAATGATTTGGGGAGAAATTCTGATATTATATAAAAGTTGTTTGCTATATATCAACATAGTATTTAATATTATACAGTCAAGTGGTCTCAGTATAATATTGAAAACCATGTCATTTGCATGACTATTCCAAGTAAGCAATAAAATAAGCTTTTATTTGGTGAGGTGTGTTCAAGTAGGGTGAGGTAATTTTCCACAACTGGGATGTGAGGGGTTGGGATAATTGTATGAAATGAAGGGGTGTTTGTATCATTGGAGATATATGGTTAGAGTAGGGGTGATTTTTATGATATCAATGAAAATTGAGTTAGGAATGGGGTTTTTAGTGTGACAATTTGAGATGTCACATGTTGGAAAAATACAACATATTTACATACAAATAGCATCTAAACACATCTAAACATATCAAGTATCAATTATCATGTTAAGCTCTTCCTCAGTGCGGAATTTTACAATTTTCCCAGCTGATAACTTTAAGTAAAGTTTGCCATTTGTTAACCAAGAGTTTTGTACACATGTAGCTTTGTAGGCCTTGGTAAGTAGTTCATGGTTCAGTTTTGTGGCATCTTCAACAATTGAAATGCCAGATTTTTTAAGGCAGCTCCTGGTCTCAATCACATCATATTTTGTAAATCTGTTCACAAATTTAACTATGATTGCTCTCGGTTTTTGTCTACTTTGTGGCTGATTGACTTTACCTATTCTGTGACACATGTCAATTTCACCCACCGGGAGGTCTAAGTTGAGACGTTTATGGAATAGTTCAAGCACTTTCTTTCGACAATCTTTAGCAGTCTCCTTGGAATCCGCCTCCCCTATACCGAAAATTCGAATGCTGTCTTTACGTCCTTGTTGTTCCAAGTCATTGTAACTATATTTCATTTTCCTCATTTCTTCTGCCAATTCATTTTCACGTTTTTCCAATAGTGCTAATTTATTATTCTTTACCTTTTCAAGCACCTTTATTTTATTTTCGAAAGTTGTAACCTTTTCATTGAACGCTTGGAGAATGTCTTCCTTGAATTTGCTCACTATGTGGCCAAAACTTTTAATTTGGGACTGTTGTTCTTTAGAATAAGAGTCATGATTCTTTGTCGATGCTTCAGTCAGTGCATCAACTCTTGCAATCAGGTTTTGTAACTGTTTAGGAATATCACCTAAAATAGGCGACGGAGGGACAGCACCCGGTTTATCCATAAAATCTTCCATCGTAAGTTGTTTCTTTGGTTCCGGATTAAAGCTATCTTCACTATCAATTGTTGAATTTGAATTATTGTTATTTTTCTTGGAATGTTTCCTTTTTCTTGTCATTTGAGTTTTTGTTTACATTCAGATATTCAAAATGGCGACCACTGGGCGGTCGTTGTAGTCCAGAATTAAACACCGAAATTGGGCATCACCGTTCCTCTGCTAAACGTTGGCTCTCTCGTAAAACATACCTCTTCGTTTATGGAGCAGTTCCTACCTATCTGGAACACCGATCCCCTTTTCGTAGCTTAATATATTACTTTATTTGGACTATGTTTGAAAATGCGTCCTACCGCTGCAACGTCATTACCGGAAGTCTGTGGAGCTGTCTATCTTTATGTCTGTTTTTCTGTTCGCAATTGTTCTCCCATACCCCTGGACCGATTTCAATCTAATTTGGGTGGTGACTCGGATGGTATAACGGCGTTAGGTTTTAAAAATTTGATTGAAAAATAAAAATAATTTAATTAAAATAAATTTTAAAAATGTGTTGTTAAATTGAGTAAGGAGTTGAATCTAACAAGAAACAAAATTTAAAATTCAAATTCATATTTGTTTATTTTAAATTTAATTAATTTTTTTTTAATTAAAATGTTCAAATGATAAAAATGTGCACACAAAGGGGGCGCAGGCCCCTCTGACGCTGAATAAATCGCGTAATCGTGTCAATCCTGGACCAAGAGGTCAGTCAAGATTAGTAAAAGCAATTTCTTATGAGTGTACACCAGAAGCGGCATCTGAACTGCTCGCTTGTGTAATTATTGATTTTCGCAATCAATAAAACGAGGCGGTCCGGATTAGGAAAGTACGATTAATTATCTCGACGAAACAGAGACACTATACTGCTAAAGCACTGGTCTGGCTGGACCAGGTTTAAACCAGAGAAGACGAATGCGTCAATTATACCTGCGGTCTCGTGTTAAAACCACGGATTTAGCTGACTCACGGCTGTTTAAACCTAGAGGTGTAGGTAAACAAAATTTAAACATGAGATGACGAATCCGGCCCTTGAGTGTTGGTATTCTTAGGCCAATCAAAAATGTGTCACTTGATATGTTGGAATGCGATACGCCGGTATATCATTCATGTAAGAATACAAGAAATCACACACCACCCTCCATTCTCCATATGTATTAGGGTTATAGTGTTAGGGTCAGGGCCAGGGTTAGGCTAGGGTTAGGGTTAGCGTTAGGGTTAGGGCTAGTGTCTTGGCTAGGGTTAGGGTTAGTGTATTCTAACACGAAGTCGCACCGATACGCCAGCACCAGCTTCATCGATGGGATGCCTATGCCATTTGAGTACCATAAGCTTAACCTAGAGAGGAGATGGCAGGAAGGTCCACACTTGGCTCAACGAAGAAAACCGACGACATTCCGACTTTCAAGAAATCCCATTAGTACCCACCAGCTTTGTATATTGGTGTATTTTTCAACTGGTACCGCAAGCTGTCAAATTGTCGGTGGAAATTCCTAACCTAAGATCCACGATTAGCATTGACTCAAAAAAAACCCAAAAAAACCCCCACTGCATGCATGCAAAGTCCCCCCTGTAACATGCATACATTTTTAAATCTGAATCTGTATCATCAAACTTTACAACTTTTGGAAAGTCCCATTGTAACAACCCCTATGGTTGACAGTTCTCAACTGATTGCTACATTTTAGTTGGGTCTAAAAACAACAAATACCACAGTTAATAATGTTTGGTATGTCAAATTATCAGCACAATATTCAAAATATTTTGGTCGGAAATTTCCAAATAGTGTTGTGTCGGGCACGAAATGTCCAACTCTTGTATTTTGGGGACTCACCACTGACACACGTCCCTGGTGGCAAAGATTTGCCTTGATTGAAATAGGTTTATTGAAAATGCGGCTATAAGGCGTTGTCCGTGCGAGTAAGAACGTATTTTATATGCTTTATGTCAGTACTAAATTTAGATAATAAAAGCCTAGTCATAATATATACATAATAATTGACCTGAATAGTGGTATACATGTATACGTTTAACTTGTAAAAAGTTACCCTCTTAGAACGCCTTGGTGCCATCTCGATTGTACCGCGTGAAGTTATATATAGAACGGACACGACAGACAAAAAGACAGACTGACAGCACGATTTATTTCTTGTATCATTTGAGAAGAACGTGTCTGAATTTGATGGTAATTGGTACTAAAAATATTTTGTATCAGTTTTGGTGACCCTCCCGTCCCTATTTCGGACTCAAGCTGCACACACTAAGACTCATTAGAGATTAGAGATGCATATATATGAAATTGGTAAAAATTGGCGAGTATAGAAATTCGTATCAAATTTAAGGTCCCCATATCTCTCACCCATAGGGCACCAATTTGGTGTATCTAAACCACACGATAAGATTCCTCGTATCACGGAGAAGAATATGTATCAATCTGGTGGAAATCGGCACTAAAGATATAGATATAATTGTTTGTGTCCCTCTCATCTCTATACACCACTGACTCGAATGGCCCCACTTGTGACATCCTTAAACCACACGATTACACTCCTGATATCATGGGGATGAGTGTTTATAAGTTTGGTGATAATCGGCGACTAAACAATTTGTTTATCAAATTTGGTGCCAATCCCTCCCTTCTCCATCTCTCACCCAAACAGCACCACTATGGCGTCTTTAAATCACGATTAGATTCCTCGTATCATGGATAAGAACGTGTATCAATTTGGTGGAAATTGGCGCTAAAAAAATTGTGCGTCAATTTTGGTGCCCCTGTCCCTTTCAATGCATCCCTGACTCGAATGAGGCCACATTTGACAGATAAAAGCCACACCATTAGACTCCTCATACCATGGGGATGATTTTGTATAAGTGTGGTGGCAATCGGCGACTTATTATCAAATTTAGTACCCACCCCTCCCAATCTCTCATCCAAAAACAACAATTTGGCGTTGTTAAATCGCACAATTAGATTCCCTGTATCATGAAGAAGAATATAATATCAATTTGGTGGAAATCGGCGCTAAAATTAGTTTTATCAATTTTGGTGCCCCTCTCCCCTTCCGTTCATCCCTGACTCAAACGACGCCACTTTTGACATATTTAAACCACACCGTTGGATTCTTCATATCATGGGGATGATTATATGTAAGTTTCGTGGCAATCGGCGACAGACAAAACAATCTGCCCCCCCCCCCCCCCTTCCGGGCACCCCTGACGCGAACGGCGCGACTTTTGCCATATTTAAACCACGCCATTATATTCCTCATATTATGGGGATGATTATATATAAGTTTGGTGGCAATCGGCGACAAATTTTTCTTCTGCCCCTCCCCCTTTTCTGCCCCTGACAACAACGGCGTCACTTTAGAAAATTCTAACCCAGACCATTATCTTTCTCGTAAAAAGCTACTCCTAGTAGACCCCTTTGGCATCATCTAGATGGTCCCCTGTGAATTTATATAGAACACAGACAGACAGACAGACATTCGCAAATATAGATATAGATGACGTACAGTACCCCTTTAATGGTGCTTTCACATAAACGCGGCGGTTTGGATATCGTTGATTGAGCTCAATCATAACAGTATTTGTCGTGGTGGTTCAAGTAAATTGCGTCCGGTAAACAACCTATAGTCCATATTGGCAATTCATTACATTATGAAATTTCCAACTCAACATATATTACCGAAGTCGGTGGGATGAGGCACCCACCGACCTGAAGACACGTTGCTGCTCTCGTGCATAAAAAACCTTCGATATATGATAAAATGGTAACGTTATTTGGAAATAGGTTCACGCCTATTATAATTTCAAAGTACATGCATATGTGGGATGACAAAAATTATTATTGTTTTGTGGCAATCGGAAGACTCCATCCCCACCGAGACCCCATATGAAGTTTTCTAGAGTTGTCGATTTGGCTTTGTTCGTAGGGTTGTGGTGTATATTACATTACCAAATATACAGGGGTGCATGTGTGGACATGGGACCCCCTCTCACTATGGTCAAAGTTTTCACTAGTTGGAAATTTCAAACCTGACAAAATATTAGTTGGAAATTTCACACCAACAATGAGTTGAGATTGTTCTGGTAGTCTGATTTTCCAACCAGAAATGCATGTGGAATTTGTTGTTTAAGACCAACATTCTATTACTTTTGGTCAAAGTGCACAGTGAACGGTTACCATCGTATCCCTTTGAGATTATTTAACGGATACCGATAACCACCAATCATGGTGAACTCACATCACCCACAGGCGACAACATATCAGTGCACTGCCTCCATCGGATATTTTCCTGTATTATTTTTTGCATTGGTCAAGTAAGTCACATGGAGCATACCTGATATTTTCTTGCCCGTCATGTGAACGCACCATAATACCGGCGTTTGACGATGTGTATACTAATTTGAATTTGCAAGCATGATTGATATAAATAGTGTCTTCATAAAGAAATGAATGGCGGTTGTGACTCGTGCGATTTGTATCACAAGAAAAATACAACAAACTGCGTGAACCCCGAAGGAGTTCGCTGAATTGTTATCGCGGTAAAAACCCATGCAAGGTCACGTTGAATCCGCAGTTTATTATTTATATTATTTATACTTAAAGGTACTCAATCCGATTTAACGCTCCTAGGGAACCCATCCATCAAATCTGAGTGATCAGATATCGATTTTTGAAATTTTTTATTTCAATTGTTTGTGGCCCAGAAACACGCCATCAAATGGATGGTCTCGGTAAAAATTGCAGATGAAGATGTATAACTCTAAAAACAAGTGGTAATACGGCCAAATTTCGTAAATACTCAAGTGTTAAAGGTACGTGAGGCCTTAGTTGTCGAAAATATTCATATTTGTTCCAATCACCGTAAACAAAAAAACATTAAATCGCATACAGTTTCGTTCATATATACCATGACCATCGCGTAAACAGCATGTTATCATAAAGATTACTATATTTTACCTAAGCAAGAGCCTGATTGTGTTACAGAAGGCAGCACAATGCTGCTGGCTAATCACACACAAATCGCATAAACGCTCTTTATTCGTTCCATATCAGGAATTCACCCACAAAGAACGCTCTTTATGTTTACCATCATAATATAAACAAACACCAGAAAAGTAACTTTTTATGCTTTTGTTTACATAACAATGGTCAAATATATGACAATATCATACTGTTAATGCGATATTTATTATTTGTATGCGTACAAAGTCTGTCTACATTTTGTTGTTCTTTCTGTTTGTGGCGGTTTTTGACGGGTGGAAATATTTTCACAGGATACCCACCGACAAGGCCAACCGTACCTTTAATACGGCCATATTTCGTTGAACAAAATGTTGATAAATAACACGTTTTGGGAAATTTTATACCGTAGTTGACATTATTTTGTTGCAATAAATCGATTCTGATAACTAAAGCGTATTTGAATAAATGTTGTTGTTGTATGTTGATGGTATGGGGACCGTCTGATCGGATTGAGTACCTTTAAATTCATTAGCATTGTTTTATAATAATTTGTTTGTCTTGATAATTCTCTTCAGTCGTTTTTCATACTTTTATATAATTTCGCATGAAGATGCACACTTCGACGACATTGAGTACCATTAAAGAGCGTTCCATGGTAGACTTTCTTTAAATGGCAATAATCGCCAGCGTTTATATCAAATGCTGATGCCAATTTACGCTCCGACTCAAGAGGGGTAACTCAATAGAAACAATGAACGGCATATCGTCGGTAAAGCATGGAATAATGTTAGGGCCACTTCCAAGATGCCCGCGCCTACAGCGACAAAACATGGGACATTAGTCGATTGCCGAAAGCGACGGAAACGACAAAACATGCGAAATTATGTCGCACATATTGTTGATTTCATGCGCGACTATAATGTCGCACATGTTTTCGCTTTCGGCGCGCGCCATGCATTCAGATGCAACATTAGCAAGTGGCCCTAATAATATTCCATAATAACACGCATCGTGTTATAGTCAATTTTTCTTCAAACTGTTCGGTTATAACCCAACCTTAATCAAAACAAGAGTTATTTATTATAGATTATTCTGCGTCAATTCGCGAGAGAAACACCATTAGTATAGGCTCTCATTGGCATGCAGAGGTATCATCAGAAAGAGTAATTTCAGCGACCACCATATTTATGTTGTCTAGCTATATTCTAATTTGAGTATCCGGTTAAAATTGTTATTGGGGTGAATCTCCGGACAAAACTTGATTTGTTTCTTCACATTTTCCTCATGTTAATCAATCCTATTTCCATGCATTTGTCACGGTATATAGATCCAGTACATGCATGCTGTTAATTAGTACCAGTTTATTAATCTAAATTCAATTTAACTTTTATCAATAGAGGTATATCAGTGGTATCGAAAATGGTAAAACGTTGTATGACAATAATTATTGTTTGACGATTTCACGGTGACTTATTCGTTATTCGCCAACGTTTTTTGTTTTGCTGATTCAGTTAATGTGTCCGTTTCATCTCCGAATATCGAAACTTATCAGATAGCGTCACAATATGTATGTACGTTTGTGATCCGTGGCCTGTGCGATTTGACATTTCTCACAGCTGCTAAGTATGAACATCAGACATATTTAAAAAAAAATTGGATGTGATAAGTTTATTCTTTCAGGTTACATTTGCGATCAAAATTTAACATTGAACCGGCCTATAGGGAGATTCTCGTGTTTTGGATAAATTGCACCATTTTGCGTATATATATGTTCATATTGGATATAATTTGATTAATCTCACTGGCTACATTTGCGTTCAAAATATTTTACTCGAACGTAGATATTTATATCACAATACAAACCCTTCACTGAAACTTTTTTGATTTTCCTTATTTTCTTTATCATGGTAATTTTTAACATTCCCTGCAGTATAAATTAATTCTCCCCAAGTTGATCGACATGCAGTGTCATTGAAAGTTTCATTCATTGTGCATGGCCCGATAGAGTTGAAACAGACTCCACCGGGAGCCGTTGTTCAGCGTCGGAGGGGCCTGAGGCACCTTTGTGCATTATGGGTATGCGGCTTTGCGTACATAACAGACAATTCCTACTCTTTTATTTATAGATAATATTTATTCTACTTCAATATATCCTCGTGTAAATAGTTTCACAGTGGACATCTATTATATATTTTGGAAGATCTGTCTGTCTGTCTGTGTGTGTGTTCGCGATGAACTCGAAAACGGCCGACCCGATTTCGATGAAACTTGGTATGTGGGGGTATTTTCGGCCGGGGACGAACATAGGCATATTAATTTGTCCGTGCGACATGACCTTGACCTTGAAATCGGGTCATTTCAAGGTCAAACGCCCGAATATCACGGTATTTCGATGAAACTTGGTATGTGGGGGTACTTTCTTATGGCGAGTCTCATAAGCATATTCATTTGTCCGTGCGACGTGACCTTGACCTTGAAATCGGGTCATTTCAAGGTCAAACGCCCGAATATCACGGGATTTCGATGAAACTTGGTATGTGGGGGTACTTTCTTATGGCGAGTCTCATAAGCATATTCATTTGCCCGTGCGACGTGACCTTGACCTTGAAATCGGGTAACTTCAAGGTCAAATCGCCAATTTTGATGGGATTTCGACGAAATTTGATACGTGGGGTTACTTTTGTCCACTGGGTGCTTTGGACGGGTCAAATCGTGACCCCGACCTGACCTTGACCTTCAAAATGATCAATTCAAGGTCAAATCGGGTAAAATCGGATGGATTTCGACGGGCACGTTTGTCGGGTACTTTTGTCCGGGCAGTGTTTTTGGACTGGTCAAATCGTGACCCCACTTGACCTTGACCTTCAAAATGGCCAATTCAAGGTCAAAGCCCGGACGAAGTCGGGTCACCTTCTAGTCTATTATATATTTTGGAAGATCTGTGTGTCTGTGTGTGTGTCTGTGTGTGTGTCTGTGTGTGTGTTCGCGATGAACTCGAAAACGTCCCACCCGATTTCGATGAAACTTGGTATGTGGTGGTATGTTCGGCCGGGGACGAACATAGGCATATTAATTTGTCCGTGCGACGTCACCTTGACCTTGAAATCGGGTCATTTCAAGGTCAAACGCCCGAATATCATGGGATTTCGATGAAACTTGGTATATGGGGGTACTTTCTTATGGCGAGTCTCATAAGCATATTCATTTGCCCGTGCGACGTGACCTTGACCTTGAAATCGGGTAACTTCAAGGTCAAATCGCCAATTTTGATGGGATTTCGACGAAATTTGATACGTGGGTTTAGTTATGTCCACTGATTGTTTTGGACGGGTCCAATCGTGACCCCGACCAGACCTTGACCTTCAAAATGATCAATTCAAGGTCAAATCGGGTAAAACCGGATGGATTTCGACGGGCACGTTTGTCGGGTACTTTTGTCCGGGCAGTGTTTTTGGACTGGTCAAATCGTGACCCCACTTGACCTTGACCTTCAAAATGGACAATTCAAGGTCAAAGCCCGGACGAAGTCGGGTCACCTTCTAGTCTATTATATATTTTGGAAGATCTGTGTGTCTGTGTGTGTGTCTGTGTGTGTGTTCGCGATGAACTCGAAAACGGCCCACCCGATTTCGATGAAACTTGGTATTTGGGGGTATTTTCGGCCGGGGACGAACATAGGCCTATTAATTTGTCCGTGCGGCGCCACCTTGACCTTGAAATCGGGTCATTTCAAGGTCAAACGCCCGAATATCACGGGATTTCGATGAAACTTGGTATGTGGGGGTACTTTCTTATGGCGAGTCTCATAAGCATATTCATTTGCCCGTGCGACGTGGCCTTGACCTTGAAATCGGGTAACTTCAAGGTCAAATCGCCAATTTTGATGGGATTTCGACGAAATTTGATACGTGGGGTTACTTTTGTCCTCTGATTGTTTTGACGGGTCCAATCGTGACCCCAACCAGAGCTTGACCTTCAAAATTATCAATTCAAGGTCAAATCGGGTAAAACCGGATGGATTTCGACGGGCACGTTTGTCGGGTACTTTTGTCCGGGCAGTGTTTTTGGACTGGTAAAATCGTGACCCCACTTGACCTTGACCTTCAAAATGGAAAATTCAAGGTCAAAGCCCGGACGAAGTCGGGTCACCTTCTAGTCTATTATATATTTTGGAAGATCTGTTTGTGTGTTTGTGTGTTTGTGTGTAATCGATGGACTCGAAAATGGCCCAGCCGATTTCGATGAAACTTGGTATGTGGGGGTATTTTCGGGTCAGGACTAACATAGGCCTATTAATTTGTCCGTGCGAGGTCAACTTTTCACGTGCCGAGGTCAAATCTGTTTTTACGCAGTTTTGCGCTAATATATTTCAGTTCGGTGCTTACAAATCGATTCGAAACAGCGCGAATAATAACATGCCAGTCATAATAATGACACTATGAGAATCTTTCGTGTTTCCTCTTTCCAACGATATATAATATGTATGTATCCGTTTTAGTTATCTGCCTCAATTATTAAGAAGAAGTGGTACGATCTTCTATCAGGGTAAAAACAATGCGTAACTTCTATGACGTCGTTAGAGGTCATAAAGTTAGATCACGTTAACTCTTCTCCGGCCGATGCATTTTACTGTTTCAGACGTCTTGGCGATATCTCGGGCACCGATGGTAATTTATCTTTACGTTGAAACTTGATAATTAATGAGCGTGTGTATATGAGGCGCGTTTATATACTTCAGTGGAAATCAAATCGGGTTAAACTGGCGGATTTTTACGGACGAAATTTGATGCATAGGGTATCTCGGTATCCGCTGGGCCGATTTCCACCATTTTTGGGGTGTTGGTCCACCTGACCTTGACTTCAAAATGGTCAATTCAAGGTCAAATCGGGTAAAACCGGATGAATTTCGACGGGTACTTTTGTCGGGTACTTTTGTTCGGGCACTGTGTTTTGGACGGGTCAAATCGTGACCCCACTTGACCTTGGCCTTCAAAATAGACAATTCAAGGTCAAAGCCCGGACGAAGTCGGGTCACCTTCTAGTCTATTATATATTTTGGAAGATCTGTGTGTCTGTGTGTGTCTGTGTGTGTGTCTGTGTGTGTGTTCGCGATGAACTCGAAAACGTCCCACCCGATTTCGATGAAACTTGGTATGTGGTGGTATGTTCGGCCGGGGACGAACATAGGCATATTAATTTGTCCGTGCGACGTCACCTTGACCTTGAAATCGGGTCATTTCAAGGTCAAACGCCCGAATATCACGGGATTTCGATGAAACTTGGTATGTGGGGGTACTTTCTTATGGCGAGTCTCATAAGCATATTCATTTGCCCGTGCGACGTGACCTTGACCTTGAAATCGGGTAACTTCAAGGTCAAATCGCCAATTTTGATGGGATTTCGACGAAATTTGATACGTGGGTTTAGTTTTGTCCACTGATTGTTTTGGACGGGTCCAATCGTGACCCCGACCAGACCTTGACCTTCAAAATGATCAATTCAAGGTCAAATCGGGTAAAACCGGATGGATTTCGACGGGCACGTTTGTCGGGTACTTTTGTCCGGGCAGTGTTTTTGGACTGGTCAAATCGTGACCCCACTTGACCTTGACCTTCAAAATGGACAATTCAAGGTCAAAGCCCGGACGAAGTCGGGTCACCTTCTAGTCTATTATATATTTTGGAAGATCTGTGTGTCTGTGTGTGTGTCTGTGTGTGTGTTCGCGATGAACTCGAAAACGGCCCACCCGATTTCGATGAAACTTGGTATGTGGGGGTATTTTCGGCCGGGGACGAACATAGGCCTATTAATTTGTCCGTACGACGCCACCTTGACCTTGAAATCGGGTCATTTCAAGGTCAAACGCCCGAATATCACGGGATTTCGATGAAACTTGGTATGTGGGGGTACTTTCTTATGGCGAGTCTCATAAGCATATGCATTTGCCCGTGCGACGTGGCCTTGACCTTGAAATCGGGTAACTTCAAGGTCAAATCGCCAATTTTGATGGGATTTCGACGAAATTTGATACGTGGGGTTACTTTTGTCCACTGATTGTTTTGACGGGTCCAATCGTGACCCCGACCAGAGCTTGACCTTCAAAATTATCAATTCAAGGTCAAATCGGGTAAAACCGGATGGATTTCGACGGGCACGTTTGTCGGGTACTTTTGTCCGGGCAGTGTTTTTGGACTGGTCAAATCGTGACCCCACTTGACCTTGACCTTCAAAATGGACAATTCAAGGTCAAAGCCCGGACGAAGTCGGGTCACCTTCTAGTCTATTATATATTTTGGAAGATCTGTGTGTCTGTGTGTGTGTCTGTGTGTGTGTTCGCGATGAACTCGAAAACGGCCCACCCGATTTCGATGAAACTTGGTATGTGGGGGTATTTTCGGCCGGGGACGAACATAGGCCTATTAATTTGTCCGTACGACGCCACCTTGACCTTGAAATCGGGTCATTTCAAGGTCAAACGCCCGAATATCACGGGATTTCGATGAAACTTGGTATGTGGGGGTACTTTCTTATGGCGAGTCTCATAAGCATATTCATTTGCCCGTGCGACGTGGCCTTGACCTTGAAATCGGGTAACTTCAAGGTCAAATCGCCAATTTTGATGGGATTTCGACGAAATTTGATACGTGGGGTTACTTTTGTCCACTGATTGTTTTGACGGGTCCAATCGTGACCCCGACCAGAGCTTGACCTTCAAAATTATCAATTCAAGGTCAAATCGGGTAAAACCGGATGGATTTCGACGGGCACGTTTGTCGGGTACTTTTGTCCGGGCAGTGTTTTTGGACTGGTCAAATCGTGACCCCACTTGACCTTGACCTTCAAAATGGACAATTCAAGGTCAAAGCCCGGACGAAGTCGGGTCATCTTCTAGTCTATTATATATTTTGGAAGATCTGTGTGTCTGTGTGTGTGTCTGTGTGTGTGTTCGCGATGAACTCGAAAACGGCCCACCCGATTTCGATGAAACTTGGTATGTGGGGGTATTTTCGGCCGGGGACGAACATAGGCCTATTAATTTGTCCGTACGACGCCACCTTGACCTTGAAATCGGGTCATTTCAAGGTCAAACGCCCGAATATCACGGGATTTCGATGAAACTTGGTATGTGGGGGTACTTTCTTATGGCGAGTCTCATAAGCATATTCATTTGCCCGTGCGACGTGGCCTTGACCTTGAAATCGGGTAACTTCAAGGTCAAATCGCCAATTTTGATGGGATTTCGACGAAATTTGATACGTGGGGTTACTTTTGTCCACTGATTGTTTTGACGGGTCCAATCGTGACCCCGACCAGAGCTTGACCTTCAAAATTATCAATTCAAGGTCAAATCGGGTAAAACCGGATGGATTTCGACGGGCACGTTTGTCGGGTACTTTTGTCCGGGCAGTGTTTTTGGACTGGTAAAATCGTGACCCCACTTGACCTTGACCTTCAAAATGGAAAATTCAAGGTCAAAGCCCGGACGAAGTCGGGTCACCTTCGTCTATTATATATTTTGGAAGATCTGTTTGTGTGTTTGTGTGTTTGTGTGTTTGTGTGTAATCGATGGACTCGAAAATGGCCCAGCCGATTTCGATGAAACTTGGTATGTGGGGGTATTTTCGGGTCAGGACTAACATAGGCCTATTAATTTGTCCGTGCGAGGTCAACTTTTCACGTGCCGAAGTCAAATCTGTTTTTACGCAGTTTTGCGCTAATATATTTCAGTTCGGTGCTTACAAATCGATTCGAAACAGCGCGAATAATAACATGCCAGTCATAATAATGACACTATGAGAATCTTTCGTGTTTCCTCTTTCCAACGATATATAATATGTATGTATCCGTTTTAGTTATCTGCCTCAATTATTAAGAAGAAGTGGTACGATCTTCTATCAGGGTAAAAACAATGCGTAACTTCTATGACGTCGTTAGAGGTCATAAAGTTAGATCACGTTAACTCTTCTCCGGCCGATGCATTTTACTGTTTCAGACGTCTTGGCGATATCTCGGGCACCGATGGTAATTTATCTTTACGTTGAAACTTGATAATTAATGAGCGTGTGTATATGAGGCGCGTTTATATACTTCAGTGGAAATCAAATCGGGTTAAACTGGCGGATTTTTACGGACGAAATTTGATGCATAGGGTATCTCGGTATCCGCTGGGCCGATTTCCACCATTTTTGGGGTGTTGGTCCACCTGACCTTGACTTCAAAATGGTCAATTCAAGGTCAAATCGGGTAAAACCGGATGAATTTCGACGGGTACTTTTGTCGGGTACTTTTGTTCGGGCACTGTGTTTTGGACGGGTCAAATCGTGACCCCACTTGACCTTGGCCTTCAAAATAGACAATTCAAGGTCAAAGCCCGGACGAAGTCGGGTCACCTTCTAGTCTATTATATATTTTGGAAGATCTGTGTGTCTGTGTGTGTCTGTGTGTGTGTCTGTGTGTGTGTTCGCGATGAACTCGAAAACGTCCCACCCGATTTCGATGAAACTTGGTATGTGGTGGTATGTTCGGCCGGGGACGAACATAGGCATATTAATTTGTCCGTGCGACGTCACCTTGACCTTGAAATCGGGTCATTTCAAGGTCAAACGCCCGAATATCACGGGATTTCGATGAAACTTGGTATGTGGGGGTACTTTCTTATGGCGAGTCTCATAAGCATATTCATTTGCCCGTGCGACGTGACCTTGACCTTGAAATCGGGTAACTTCAAGGTCAAATCGCCAATTTTGATGGGATTTCGACGAAATTTGATACGTGGGTTTAGTTTTGTCCACTGATTGTTTTGGACGGGTCCAATCGTGACCCCGACCAGACCTTGACCTTCAAAATGATCAATTCAAGGTCAAATCGGGTAAAACCGGATGGATTTCGACGGGCACGTTTGTCGGGTACTTTTGTCCGGGCAGTGTTTTTGGACTGGTCAAATCGTGACCCCACTTGACCTTGACCTTCAAAATGGACAATTCAAGGTCAAAGCCCGGACGAAGTCGGGTCACCTTCTAGTCTATTATATATTTTGGAAGATCTGTGTGTCTGTGTGTGTGTCTGTGTGTGTGTTCGCGATGAACTCGAAAACGGCCCACCCGATTTCGATGAAACTTGGTATGTGGGGGTATTTTCGGCCGGGGACGAACATAGGCCTATTAATTTGTCCGTACGACGCCACCTTGACCTTGAAATCGGGTCATTTCAAGGTCAAACGCCCGAATATCACGGGATTTCGATGAAACTTGGTATGTGGGGGTACTTTCTTATGGCGAGTCTCATAAGCATATTCATTTGCCCGTGCGACGTGGCCTTGACCTTGAAATCGGGTAACTTCAAGGTCAAATCGCCAATTTTGATGGGATTTCGACGAAATTTGATACGTGGGGTTACTTTTGTCCACTGATTGTTTTGACGGGTCCAATCGTGACCCCGACCAGAGCTTGACCTTCAAAATTATCAATTCAAGGTCAAATCGGGTAAAACCGGATGGATTTCGACGGGCACGTTTGTCGGGTACTTTTGTCCGGGCAGTGTTTTTGGACTGGTAAAATCGTGACCCCACTTGACCTTGACCTTCAAAATGGAAAATTCAAGGTCAAAGCCCGGACGAAGTCGGGTCACCTTCGTCTATTATATATTTTGGAAGATCTGTTTGTGTGTTTGTGTGTTTGTGTGTTTGTGTGTAATCGATGGACTCGAAAATGGCCCAGCCGATTTCGATGAAACTTGGTATGTGGGGGTATTTTCGGGTCAGGACTAACATAGGCCTATTAATTTGTCCGTGCGAGGTCAACTTTTCACGTGCCGAAGTCAAATCTGTTTTTACGCAGTTTTGCGCTAATATATTTCAGTTCGGTGCTTACAAATCGATTCGAAACAGCGCGAATAATAACATGCCAGTCATAATAATGACACTATGAGAATCTTTCGTGTTTCCTCTTTCCAACGATATATAATATGTATGTATCCGTTTTAGTTATCTGCCTCAATTATTAAGAAGAAGTGGTACGATCTTCTATCAGGGTAAAAACAATGCGTAACTTCTATGACGTCGTTAGAGGTCATAAAGTTAGATCACGTTAACTCTTCTCCGGCCGATGCATTTTACTGTTTCAGACGTCTTGGCGATATCTCGGGCACCGATGGTAATTTATCTTTACGTTGAAACTTGATAATTAATGAGCGTGTGTATATGAGGCGCGTTTATATACTTCAGTGGAAATCAAATCGGGTTAAACTGGCGGATTTTTACGGACGAAATTTGATGCATAGGGTATCTCGGTATCCGCTGGGCCGATTTCCACCATTTTTGGGGTGTTGGTCCACCTGACCTTGACTTCAAAATGGTCAATTCAAGGTCAAATCGGGTAAAACCGGATGAATTTCGACGGGTACTTTTGTCGGGTACTTTTGTTCGGGCACTGTGTTTTGGACGGGTCAAATCGTGACCCCACTTGACCTTGGCCTTCAAAATAGACAATTCAAGGTCAAAGCCCGGACGAAGTCGGGTCACCTTCTAGTCTATTATATATTTTGGAAGATCTGTGTGTCTGTGTGTGTCTGTGTGTGTGTCTGTGTGTGTGTTCGCGATGAACTCGAAAACGTCCCACCCGATTTCGATGAAACTTGGTATGTGGTGGTATGTTCGGCCGGGGACGAACATAGGCATATTAATTTGTCCGTGCGACGTCACCTTGACCTTGAAATCGGGTCATTTCAAGGTCAAACGCCCGAATATCACGGGATTTCGATGAAACTTGGTATGTGGGGGTACTTTCTTATGGCGAGTCTCATAAGCATATTCATTTGCCCGTGCGACGTGACCTTGACCTTGAAATCGGGTAACTTCAAGGTCAAATCGCCAATTTTGATGGGATTTCGACGAAATTTGATACGTGGGTTTAGTTTTGTCCACTGATTGTTTTGGACGGGTCCAATCGTGACCCCGACCAGACCTTGACCTTCAAAATGATCAATTCAAGGTCAAATCGGGTAAAACCGGATGGATTTCGACGGGCACGTTTGTCGGGTACTTTTGTCCGGGCAGTGTTTTTGGACTGGTCAAATCGTGACCCCACTTGACCTTGACCTTCAAAATGGACAATTCAAGGTCAAAGCCCGGACGAAGTCGGGTCACCTTCTAGTCTATTATATATTTTGGAAGATCTGTGTGTCTGTGTGTGTGTCTGTGTGTGTGTTCGCGATGAACTCGAAAACGGCCCACCCGATTTCGATGAAACTTGGTATGTGGGGGTATTTTCGGCCGGGGACGAACATAGGCCTATTAATTTGTCCGTACGACGCCACCTTGACCTTGAAATCGGGTCATTTCAAGGTCAAACGCCCGAATATCACGGGATTTCGATGAAACTTGGTATGTGGGGGTACTTTCTTATGGCGAGTCTCATAAGCATATTCATTTGCCCGTGCGACGTGGCCTTGACCTTGAAATCGGGTAACTTCAAGGTCAAATCGCCAATTTTGATGGGATTTCGACGAAATTTGATACGTGGGGTTACTTTTGTCCACTGATTGTTTTGACGGGTCCAATCGTGACCCCGACCAGAGCTTGACCTTCAAAATTATCAATTCAAGGTCAAATCGGGTAAAACCGGATGGATTTCGACGGGCACGTTTGTCGGGTACTTTTGTCCGGGCAGTGTTTTTGGACTGGTAAAATCGTGACCCCACTTGACCTTGACCTTCAAAATGGAAAATTCAAGGTCAAAGCCCGGACGAAGTCGGGTCACCTTCGTCTATTATATATTTTGGAAGATCTGTTTGTGTGTTTGTGTGTTTGTGTGTTTGTGTGTAATCGATGGACTCGAAAATGGCCCAGCCGATTTCGATGAAACTTGGTATGTGGGGGTATTTTCGGGTCAGGACTAACATAGGCCTATTAATTTGTCCGTGCGAGGTCAACTTTTCACGTGCCGAAGTCAAATCTGTTTTTACGCAGTTTTGCGCTAATATATTTCAGTTCGGTGCTTACAAATCGATTCGAAACAGCGCGAATAATAACATGCCAGTCATAATAATGACACTATGAGAATCTTTCGTGTTTCCTCTTTCCAACGATATATAATATGTATGTATCCGTTTTAGTTATCTGCCTCAATTATTAAGAAGAAGTGGTACGATCTTCTATCAGGGTAAAAACAATGCGTAACTTCTATGACGTCGTTAGAGGTCATAAAGTTAGATCACGTTAACTCTTCTCCGGCCGATGCATTTTACTGTTTCAGACGTCTTGGCGATATCTCGGGCACCGATGGTAATTTATCTTTACGTTGAAACTTGATAATTAATGAGCGTGTGTATATGAGGCGCGTTTATATACTTCAGTGGAAATCAAATCGGGTTAAACTGGCGGATTTTTACGGACGAAATTTGATGCATAGGGTATCTCGGTATCCGCTGGGCCGATTTCCACCATTTTTGGGGTGTTGGTCCACCTGACCTTGACTTCAAAATGGTCAATTCAAGGTCAAATCGGGTAAAACCGGATGAATTTCGACGGGTACTTTTGTCGGGTACTTTTGTTCGGGCACTGTGTTTTGGACGGGTCAAATCGTGACCCCACTTGACCTTGGCCTTCAAAATAGACAATTCAAGGTCAAAGCCCGGACGAAGTCGGGTCACCTTCTAGTAACTATATATATATATTGGCATTGGTTCATGTTGGCTTATTTTATTCTGGAATAAACCCATAGTGGACTTAAACCCGTTATTCCGTTGGATGGCATCCATGAGCCACATTGAAAACACACATACAGTATAAAGAGCGTACATCTGGTGCTGCAACATATCCTCGTGAAAATACAATGTAGGTTCAAATGGGACCTAAATATTCACATAGGTTCATATTGGACTGCGAGTTATCAAACGAGCCATATTGTAGTCCATATTATGTTCATCAAAATATTTTAAATTCGGGCGTTATGCGAAGTTCATCGACATATTATAGTTCATTGACCATAGGATGGATTTCCCGTCACACATATCGCCATTATATAATGTTGTAGTCTCTTGACACTTGACGTGTGACGTTCTGCAATATAATATATTATTATCCACCCCTTAACTAACACTATTTCTGATTGGACAAAAGCCGCCACGTGATAATCCGGGAAAAAGTCATATTGGACTCCCGAATGTCATATTGGACTCCCAAGTGTGCAATATGATTTTTGTATCGGGACTATGTGACGTCACGAATTAACTGTTGCGAAATAAATCGGTGAAATTGTGGTGCGCGGCGCGCAACACTGGTGGATTTAGCAGACATTTCACTTCCGCATTGAGTTTTGTTTTCATTTCCGTGTTTACTCCTCCAAATCATGCTTTATGCTGATCAAATACAGGGTTTTATAGAGAATTAAGTGCCGACAAATACCAAAAATAACCACAAAGTTTTATTCCCAAAATTTGGATAAACATAGAGATGGATAATAAAAATGTCATTATACAACGTTGTGTACAGTATCAGTTTTACTTGTACTCGTCCAGGTTGTGGTGAAAAGTCATATTGGATTCGACACTGCATGCATGCGTGCCTCGTCCAATATGACTTTTCACCACAACCTAGACTCGTACAAGAAAAACACATACTGTACCAACATTGTATAATAACTCTTCCGGTGTCTGTGGTAGTCCTGGCTAAATGTACATGACATAATGCAAAGGTGCCTGTATAAAATTAACTCTGGTGTCTACCATAGTATGGCTGGACCATCAAATTGTCATTTGAAAAACATATATATATCTGAGATATGAAGTTTTTTGTCTATTTATTTTACCAAATTTAGATAACCAGAATAGTTTTGACTCCTTATTGTTATCTTCTTAGATATATAACTTCGCACAGAGGCAGAATTTGTTTGTCACGTTCGTGCCGTGACATATTTCCTGGAGTGAAAAAAAGACAATTAGTGGCGAGCGTGTAGATTTTATGAATAAACAATGTTGTTTTTGTAACGGGAATCTAGGAAGTGGACACTATCTTTAAGGTGGCACGGGGGTATCGGTTGCTCAGTCAGTTAGGGGTACAACTCCAAGCCGTCTCACCCTCCAACGCTGGCGATGAGGGTTCAAATCCACATGTTTCCTTCATGGACTTTGTAACTCGAAATCATTATCTGGTGGAGTTGCCAGTTACGAGTTTATCAGCCATTGAAATCACTGTTAGATTAGCCGTAAGTGTGCAGATTTCCCCCACCACTAAAACTGGCAATGTCGTGATATTGCATTAGAAGCTAAAAGCTACATTAAGTCCCAATCAATCATTTAAGGTGGCACCAAGTTGACCAATCGCCCAACCTCACACGAATAACAGCATTTCACAACAATACATAAGATGTTTCCATTTGTTTGGAACATGGACATTAATATCGATGAACTAAATACATATATAAAGTTGGAATTGAAAGGGAGATCATTGTTATGTCAAGTTAAGTGGATGGATTGCTTTGAGCAGAAACAACATTTTTGTTATACAAAATAATATTAATCTGTAGTTCAACACAATCATACGAAAATCACAACAACTAAAAACAAAAAGCCTATAGTTTGGCTCAGAATACTCATTGATGTACATGTTTTACTATGAAAGTAGATTGACCTTGGTAGGAAACTGATTTTCTTTTGAAAACCAGGAAGTAGCATTTTGACAGTTGTGGGACACAATAGTTTAATATTAACTTTTCCAAGAGAATGATGCAACGCGTTTACACTGGGTCAATCAGTTTGAAGATATAACTTCATTTCTTGAACTTTTGACTTTAGAAGAAACTTTCATGAGTAAAATTGTTGAAATAAGCCATATATCTATACGCCACCTTAAGATTGTAAGGATACGGTGCAGTTGTACGTACAATCAGTTTGTGTGCTCCCATTGACTAAACGTGAGCCAATAAATCGAAAATGCCGCACTTCGGCCCCGGGTGAAAAATGCAGTAAATGGGATGGATGTAAACAATGCGTGTTGTGTGAAAACAAAGGACAAGCAAGATCAATTGCTATTCATGGGATATCGAATGTCAAATTGCATGTATTATATACTATAAATATATGCTATGATGTAACCGCTTGGCATGTCTGGTCTCTCAGTCAGATCAACTAGTCCAGCTATCAATGACGTGGTTAGTGGGTCTTATTTTCGGATGGTATTTATCTGACTGGTGCTTCAAGTATGTATGGTTGGACATGTCTTAAAGGCACGTGAGGCCTTAATTGTCGAAAATATTCATATTTGTTCCAAACACCGTAAACAGAAAAACATTAAAACGCATACAGTTTCGTTCATATATACCATGACCATCGCGTAAACAGCATGTTATCCTAAATACCTACTATATTTTACCTAAGCAAGAGCTTGATTGGGTTACAGAGGACAACACCATGCTACTGGCTAATCACACACAAATGGCATACACGCTCTTTATTAATTCCATATCAGGAATTCACCAACAAAGAACGCTCTTTATGTTTACCATCATAATATAAACAAACACCAGAAAAGTAACTTTTTATGCTTTTGTTTACATAACAATGGTTAAACATATGAGAATAACATACTGTTTATGCGATATTTCTTATATTTATACGGACAAAGTCTGTCTACATTTTGATGTTCTTTCTGTTTGTGGCGGGTTTTGACCGGTGGAAATATTTTCACAGGATACCCACCGCCAAGGCCAACCGTACCTTTAACGGAACGCAATTAATTTCTGTATAAAATCTGGAACAATTTATATTTTACACTTGAAATTTCCAAGTGCCATCGATGTACCAGGCATATAATTTCCAACTGTTGAAAACTAGTAGTAGTACTCTGACTAAAATTGGGGTGGGACACGTTTTGTTCCAGAGGAAAACCATATACTATTCAAACGAGCATAGAACAAAACAGAACAGAAAGAAACATGACTAGCAGACTAGTTCTGTTTTAACCATATTTAATTTAACATCATACAATTATTGCATTACTTCGAGGTTGACACGAGGAATTGTTAACCCGAGGAAGTCAGTAATCGCCAAGGCCGTAGGCCGAGGTGAATATTGACTTTCAAGGGCTGACAATTCCTGGTGTCAACCAAGAAACAATGCGATAACTGTTTTATTATATGAAACGCGCTTTGATTGGACAAGACGTTGTGGCGTTGAACGTCGCTGGGAAGACATGATCTATTTTCAGGTCTGATAATAAGTTATGTTAACCCCTGAGGTATCTGACGTCACTCAGAATTGTAATTAACCTGTTGTTTCATTAACGAGCTATAGGCGATCATCGTTAGATATCTCGATTTTTTTCGTTACGTTTTAACATAGGAATTGGGGAAAGAAACTAATGATCATATAATAAAATTATATATTAGAATAAACAATTATACTAATATTAGTGTTACTTGTATTATATATATAATACTAGCAGGTGGACCCGACTTCGTCCGGGCTCTTTCCCCTCTGCTTTTCGGCGAATTGCTCGATTTGACCTTGAATTGTCCATTTTGAAGGTCAAGGTCAGGTGGGTCACGATTTGACCCGTCGAAAACACTGCCAGGACAAAAGTACCCGACAAAAGTACCCGTCGAAATCCATCCGGTTTTACCAGATTTGACCTTGAATTGATAATTTTGAAGGTTAAGGTCAGGTCGAGGTAACGACTCGACCCGTCCAAAACACTCAGTGGACAAAAGTAACCCTCCTTGTCAAATTTCGTCGAAATCCCATCAAAATTCGCGATTTGACATTGAATTGACACCATTTCAAGGTCATGTCGCACGGGCAAACGAATAGGCTTACGACACTCCCCATACGAAAGTATCCCCAGACACTAATTTTCATCGAAATCCCGTGATACTCGGGCGTTCGACATTGAAATGACCCGATGTCAAGGTCAACGTCACGTCGCACGGACAAATTAATAGGCCCATGCCACTCCACGACCGAAAGTACCAAGTTTCATCGAAATCGGCTCGGCCAAAACACTGCCCGGACAAAAGTACCCGACAAAAGTACCCGTCGAAATCCATCCGGTTTTACCCGATTTGACCTCGAATTGATCATTTTGAAGGTCAAGGTCAGGTCGGGGTCACGAATCGACCCGTCCAAAACACTCAGTGGACAAAAGTAACCCTACGTATCAAAATTCGTCGAAATCCTATAAAAATTCTATTTCACCTTGAATTGACCCGATTTCAAGGTCAATGTCACGTCGCACGGGCAAACGAATAGGATTACGACACTCCCCATACGAAAGTATCCCTAGACACTAATTTTCATCGAAATTCCGTGATACTCGGGTGTTCGACCTTGAAATGACCCGATTTCAAGGTCAAGGTCACGTCGCATGGGAAAATTAACAGTCCCATGCCACTCCCCGGCCGAAAGTATCCCCATATACCAAGTTTCACCCCCACACACACACAGACAGATCTCCCAAAATATATAATAGACTAGCCGATGAGCTCGGCGTTGTCCGGGCTATTCAAAAACGAATTTCAAGTTGATGAGCCCGACGTTGTCCGGGCTAATCAAAAACCAAATTTCAAGTCGATAGCTCTACCCGTTTCCGAGATCTGGTCTGCGCATGCGCGAAGCTTGCGTCGCACGGGCTCGGCGACCCGATAAAATTCGTATCCGGGGCAAGATACATTCACATAGCAAATTTCAAGTCGATAGCTCTACTCATTTCCGAGATATCGTCTGCGCATGCGCTGCACGGCGTCGCACGGGCTCGCCAATACGACAACGACGACCACCTGGTCAAACTACACACACGTACCAAGTTTCGTCCAGATCGGTCGAGAATCGTAGATTTGTATAAATGACATACATACAGACAAACATACAGACAAACAGAGGTCTTCAAAATATATATGAGGACTAGTAGGGTGAGCCGACTTTGTCCGGGCTGTTTCCCCTCTGCTTTTCGGCGAATTGCGCGATTTGACCTTGAATTGACCATTTTGAAGGTCAAGGTCAGGTGTGGGTCACGATTTGACCCGTCCAAAACACTCCCTGGAGAAAAGTACCCGACAAAAGAACCCATCGAAATATATCCGGTTTTACCCGATTTGACCTTGATTTGACCATTTTGAAGGTCAAGGTCACGTCGGGGTCACGATTTGACCCGTCCAAAACACTTCGTGGACAAAAGTGGTATCAAATTTCGTCGAAATATGTCCGTTTTACCTGATTTGACCTTGAATTGACCCGTTTGAAGGTCAAGGTCAGGTCGGGGTAACAATTTGACCCGTCCAAAAGACTGCCTGTCCAAATGTAACTCTAGGTATCAAATTTCGTCGAAATCCGTCGGTTTTACCCGATTTGACCTTGAATTGACCTTTTTGAAGGTCAATGTCAGGTCGGGGTCACGATTTGAATATGGTCAATATAATGATCGTTGATGCCTTAACCCCGAAGTGCAGTTTGCCGTGATTTTGATGATTGGGAGTGGACAATGAGTGCTGTCCAATGAGTGCTTGTCCAAAATGCAACGTCGACGATCCCCGTGGGTTTTTACACTTATATACGAAAAAAAAATTATATAGGCGCAGCCGTTTTCGATTCTATGAAGTACCCACACACATATCTATATATATATATATACACACATATATATATACGTAGTTCTCAAAATATATAGTAGACAAGAGGAATTATGATACCCGTCCCTAAAAGAGGTATGCCAACGATGTCGTTGTTGTCGGCATTCACGGCTTGGGGCCACCCGAAAATTCTCACATTGCCCTAAAGAGAAAATAGCATTGTGTGTTTTCTCGCCAACAAAGTCGTTATTGTTGGCATTCTCGGCTTGGCGAGTCCAACAATGTCGTTGTTGTTGGCATTCACGGCTTGAGGCAGTGGAAGTCCCGTCAGATTATGGGACGTATCACAGTGCCTAGTATTTACTAAATTTTTAGCAGCCATATAAGCTGCGTTCTCGCCAACGTCGTTGTTGTTGGCATTCACGGCTTGGCGAGTCCAACAATGTCGTTGTTGTTGGTATTCACGGCTTGAGGCAGTGGAAGTCCCGTCAGATTCTGGGACGTATCACAGTGCCTCGTATTTACTAAATTTTAGCAGCCATATAAGGTGCGTGAGTTAGCACGAATTGAGGGGTGTAAGTTTAGAGCTTGTTTATATGAATGTATCGAAAATAGACTAAGATTTTCAGCCGTAACAAGAAATGTATATATGAGAAAATGTAAATTCTATATTTTGGAAGGTATTAGCAAGTTTTGGCTCAACGGATTTAGCAGTTTGAAGTGAATATGGATATAAAACTATACATATACAGATATAAAAAACATGTAGAGTTACGCCTCTTGGATCGCGAGCGAATCGATAGCGAAACCCATCGTATCGAAACGAATGTCGCACTTTAAGGGCCAAGGAGTGCTCAGAGCTTGTCCAAAATGCGACGTGGACGATCCTCGTGTGTTTTTACACTTATATACGAAATTTGAGCTCGATCCGCGCAGCCGTTTTCGATTCTATGAAGTAACCACACACATATATATATATATACACACAAATATACGGAAGTCTCAAAATATATATATAGAAATATATTCAACTTAACAAAAAAAATGAATAAACTCGCATCCTGTGTTACCTGAAGAGGCAGGTCCGATTTTAATATCCATACATGCATTTGAGCAACAATCACAACTGGAGAGCATTCTCGAAATTATATCATTCCATGAATATCTACTCTGATTACGGCCGTATTATCTTCTACTATATATTTTGAGACTTCCGTAGATATGTATATATGTGTGTATGTGTGTGTGTATATACTTTATAGAATCGAAAACGCCTGCACCGATTGAGACCAAACTTCCTATCTAAGGGTAAAATACCACGGGAATGGTCGACGTCGCATTTTGGAAAAGCTCTGAGCACTCATTCTCCACTCCCAATCATCAAAATCACAGCAAACGGCACTTCGGGGGTTAAGGCATCAACGATATTTATATTGACCATATTTGGAGTTGTTAACCGACTAACGCTCTTTATTGTCATCGACGTTGCTAAACGGCTACCCATGCATACGAAACTACGGATGCAAAACGCGAAATGCATTTATCTCGATTAAAAAGGCAGAATTAACGTGTTGTGTGATTCTTATGTCTGTCGATCTTAGGAAGGGGGGAAATTTCAATCATACCTCTTTTAGGGACGGGTACTGCGTGTTGTGTGAAAAAAAAAAATGAGTGTTGTGTGATTCTTATGTCTGTCGTTCCTAGGCACGGGGGAAATTTTCATCGGGTCAGTTTTTCCGCCCGATGTACCTTAAATCATACCTCTTTTAGGGACGGGTACTGCGTGTTGTGTGATTATTATGTCTTCTTCACCTTAATCGGGTAAAATAAGGTCTAATCGGGTAAAATATTGAAAAACCAAAATTTAAATTAAAAAATTAATCAAAAAAATTAATTCAAAAATCCAGTAAATTATAAATGCACATTTAACTCATGTTATAAACAAAAAATTAATATTAACTCATTGAAAAAAAAAAAATTAAATTCAAAAATTAATTAAAAAAATAAAAAATTGTCATGTTTCTGACGAACGCCGCCAGTGGCGGGCTAACATGCTAGTATCTACTATATATTTGGGGACTTCTGTCTGTTAGCTATGGCCGGGAAAACTGCTGGACGGATTTCGACGAAATTTGATACCTACTGGTAATTTTGTCCGGGGAGTGTTTTGAACGTTACCCCGACCTTACATTGGCCTTCAAAATGGTCAATTCAAGGACGAAGTCAGGTCACCTGCTAGTATCACATATTCCACCAGTTCAAAACCTTGTATTTTTACGGGGAATTTTACAGCATTGAAAAGATAACGCATGTAGTATAAATGTTTAGTTAATACATGTTCCTTACTAATCTGTTTCACATTAGACTTAACCGTGAAGGTCCAAGCTAGCTTGAGATTACATGACTTAGGCTACTTTTGCGATAAACTTGAAGTATAGTCGGCATGCATTGACTGTGCAATATTGTACATGCATTATTTTTTAATGATATAAAGTTCCCCGCCGGAAAATAAATAAAATTGCCATGTTTTGAACTGAATACAAACAGGTATATAAAAATGAAAATTATTTTTGTTTTGGTCGAGCAGCTAATCGCCTACTGATCCATACAATCTATCACTTAAAACAGACTTCTAACAAGCTTTCCAATGATGTATGTAAACAGTATAATGTATACACGTATCACTAATTTAATTTTCAATTCACCCATTTACGATCTTCGAAACATGTGTCTATTTAACTTATGCGTTGTACGTATACATGTCAGACCATGCACATTCGTCATTTATGCTCGATTTTTAATTGTGTTGATTGCTAAAGGTAAGTATAATAACGATGCAGGTATTGATTCGAGGTCGCACGTACTTGGAATCCCGTACACCGGAATAATATATTATATATGTATATTACACAATTATATATTTCATATTTGTAATACGAACTTGCCTGAACCTGCATACAATGCAACACATGTGGTACAATCAGTAAAATGCTGCCAACGCAGTAAAACCTTCACCACGCTCATAATTCAAACCACACGGGAATTGGTTAATGTCATGATATTATAGACTGAAGTAAGAGACAAATAATGGCTACCTACAAAAATAAGTCATATCTTCAATAGTTTGCCAGAGAGGCAACGAAAAGTCATGTTCGACGTTAGTTCGAAGAAAAGAACTGTTTGGTAGAAAATCATACCATGCAGAGATACAAACTGGGCTGTTATAAACTACTACGTGCAATCTGTCAATACAATTTTGACCAAAACATACAGTCAAATTACAAAAGAAATAAATATAGTGCGCATCGGCGTGTATATATAGAAATCGGGGAGCTGAATGTGTTCCAGATTCGGTGCACCGTGGAATGCTAAAGGTGAAGGTAACTGAAGAATAACCTTCACCTGATACATGTGACACGTTATTAAAGAATGACATCGTGTTTATTTGATTTGTACACCATATCTAAACAAGAAAACCAATGTCAGAAATGGTAACGCGCTCAATATCATATAGTATATACCCATGATTGTAATTATAGAATATAAAATATATTGATTTCACGAATGACCAACTCATAATTCAGTTAAAACAACTAATTCTTCAAATTATTACAACAACTATATACGGCTTATCACTGAAGGTTTCTCATGCATCTCACCAGAATTCACAACTACACCCTTTACCGGACTCGGCCTCCGGGTCGAAGTTCGACTTTTAATCCTATCCCAAAAATTCCCATTTCTATAAATATAACGCACATGGCCCACTGTATACCACGAAATGCGAAACATTATACACGCGGAGTGCGAAATAATTTAAACTGGTGAATTAATGGGGAAATGGATTTTTGTGAGTGGGAAATTTATTTAAATGGCTGCTGTAGTTCTGGGTTTTTCCAGATCAAATTTGGCTGTGGGATAGCCCTGTCGTACACTTGGGGATTTATTTAAAAAAAAGTAAACATATGACCTATGATTTTTCTTGCATTTTCGTGATCGACTGGTGTCAATCTAGCTGGGTAAACATCAATGGAGTGGCCTGTAGGCTTCAATTCATTGAATTTGGCCGAAACGTTAACACTGTCGCCTATGGGAAACCATTTAGTTCAGTGATTCCTATAGTCGAATTTTACCACAAAAACTTATTG
The DNA here is from genome assembly GCA_032622095.1 of Siphonodentalium dalli. Taxonomy (NCBI): domain Eukaryota; kingdom Metazoa; phylum Mollusca; class Scaphopoda; order Gadilida; family Siphonodentaliidae; genus Siphonodentalium; species Siphonodentalium dalli. The sequence continues at coordinate 146,147,557 of CP136065.1, read as the reverse complement.
TAGGACTCCGCTGCGCGTGGTCCTACAATCCGTTTCTTTGTGGTTAGTTTCTACTATACACGCCGATGCCCAGTGTATTTATTTCTTAATAATTTGATATGTATTGATATTGCTTGTATATTTCATAGTATTATTATTGGGTGTAAGTTGTCCATAAATTATATATCTAATTAGCTTATATACTTTATTCTCCCAGCCAATGTACATGGTACGGAGACAACGGAATACATGAAACGATATCTACCCCGTGTCAAATGCGGATGGACGATGGTTAACGTAATTAGTTAATTAATCATATTCCAGTTAATGTTGCCATCATGACGTGACACGGGGTTTGACTAATAAGAATAGAAAATGTGTTATTATGGTTATTATGGTTGTGAATATGTATATATATATATATATATAGTTGTGTGTATTTGAGACCGACCATCCGCAATTAATGTAAATAACTATATCGTACACATATTATATTTATGGAGGCACAGACTCAGTATGAGTGTTCATTGCTTTAATAGTGCTTGTTTCAGTGAGCGTAACCAAATTCTCATTTAAATTCTTATCGCAATGGCAATATATCGATCAAAATGTCACATTGAGATGTCCCTCAACTCAGATCAAGCAAGTATAGTAGCTTTCTGCAATAAAAACACGCTGACTGTCATGGCGGGCAATATCACTCAGTAATGATCGGACCAAGTTCGTTTGTCATTAAGAAAGAACCGAGTAAAGTATAAACTAAACAATTAAAATTAAAACGGAGCTCGCCACTTTAACAAGCGCGCTTCGCTGTCAATGATTGTGTCAATAGTGATGCGTGTATTAAATGATGACAGTGTAAATTCGGCCATTTATATATAGGATCATATCCTTTTATACTCAACAGAATATATGCTACAAATGAATGAATTTGAGCCACGGATTGGTGCAAACTACATATGCACTCTATGAATTATGCAAGCAACATGTTAATTATATATAATGAAAATGATTTTATGACTCCAGTTATTATATTTACCATGTTTTGCATCGTTCATACAGCATATACGGGTATGCTGCACTAATCCATGACTCAAATTCATTCATTTGTTGCAAATATTCTGTTAAGTATAAAAGGAGATGGTCCCATAAATGGCCGGATTTAGTGTACAGTACTCCTTTAAAGTGTTGCGCTCGTTTGTAATGGTGGTGCACATATAGTTGCACTGGTCACGTTATTCATGTGACTTTCCTAGAATTGAACCCGGTTATGGTTCATCCACGAGTGGACGTCTTTATAGTCGTTCGAATTCTGAACTCTGAAGTGTGTTTTATATGTGTCTAAACATGACTAGTAGACCATCGTCACACTTTACATGATTTTCTATTTCTTCTGAGTCTTTGTTTCTGTGGCGGCTTCCGTTTCCTTCTTTCTCCCATCAAAATAGCCAACGAAGAAACTTTACGAGCTCCCACAGCATTGGCTGCGGAGGGAATAACATCTGCAGACAATGATATCATTGGTATATGTCTTGAAGATTCCCTGAATGAATTCGATTGTTGATCGGATGCTGCCTGCATTATGTTCTCCAGAGAAAGTGATGGGACTGATGCCATAGCTTGGTTATTGCCAGGTTGATGAGGGGCCTCTTCATGCCTTGAAATTGTATCTTGGCTTCTGTAGTATTTATCAACAAGCTGACCTTTCTCGGTCAAACTCAGCAAGGAGAACACAGACTTGAGCGGACTTAGTTCATTTGACATACATTGTCGTGGGCCAGTCGAGACTGAGATAAGTCCAACAACGGAACCGTTCATTTTAGAATCCGGGTGTTCTTGATTTCCATTAGATTCGCCGTCAAAGTGTTGTACCTTTATTTCTGGTAGAGACTGCGTTAACGACGGTGGAGATTTTTCCATCTTTTTCAACTTATGTGGATTTGTAATATTAGCCACGCCTTCGTGACGATGAAGATTTCGGAATGCACACCCGTGAAGTTTACACCGATTTCTTCCGAATATACGTCTCTCTCTTTCCATTTTCTGACGTTCCATATTTCCTATTTCCGACCATTCGAATGCGTTTTTGTGTTGAATCGAGTCTGCAAGTCCGGGACTTGCCCTTCCTTCTTGTAACAACACAGACGCGATATGTTCGAAACCCATCCGCTTGGCGTATAAATATGGACTCAGTCCAACGGAATCCAGAGGGTCAACTGACAACGAATACCTCGAAATACCGCGTAAAACTCTTCGAACGAGATCAACATTTCCGGACAGAACCGCGTGATGTAGCAGAGTTTTACCGTCTTTGTCTTTTTCGTTTAAATCTATATCGTCACAGAAGTTTTTGATCAAGAAACTCATCTCATCTCGACGACACATGATGCAACTCCATATAAGGGTATTCCGTTCGTGCGTGACGTCCTTCAACCTGGTGTCTGCGCCTGAATCGATCAGATATTTGAACATGCGATTCCTTTTGAAGTCGTCGTTGATGGACAGTGCAGTCGTGAGAAGCCCGAAGCCGTATTCGTTTCGTGAATCCAAGTCCATTCCAATATTTATAAAGAACTTAACGTCCTTCAGATTCCCATTCCTCACAGCGTCGAACAGCCTCGAGCGGCTGTAAGGGCCGCGATGCAGGTTTCTGTGTGTGACGACGTGCAGCATTTTAAAGCATGTCTAAAAGCAGTTGAGAAAATTCGTCTCGTCCTTTCGTAAAGAAAAACATAAGATTTCTAAATCGAGTACAATAAACAATTACACGGAAAATTCGCCCTTTGTTGTTTTACATAAATATTCCACGGTTTAGGGGCAGACATCAACAGCTCTCATATCGACGATTTATCCTTCACAACTTTCATGAATGTAAATTGAAATGGACTAAAAAGCGAATGGTAATATTATCGTTTTGTCTTATTTAATTCCATTTCCCACTATAGACTATATAGATCTGAATTAAGAAAGTACACGTACGCTCATGTCAGACAGCAGCTAAACATATCCATGACCATCCAAGAAGTTGTGTTTGGAGATGTCTATTGTTAATCTTTGATCCATGCCATAGAAAACAACACTTTCCAGATGTATATCCCATCGGTTAATAACTAAACATGTGTCCTTTCCACACCGGCCAACAACTATAAACGTGTGTCCTTTCCACACCGGTCAACAACTATAAACGTGTGTCCTTTTCAGACCGGTCAACAACTATAAACGTGTGTCCTTTCCACACCGGTCAACAACTATAAACGTGTGTCCTTTTCAGACCGGTCAACAACTATAAACGTGTGTCCTTTCCACACCGGTCAACAACTAAACACGTGTCCTTCCCACGCCGGTTAACATATGTCCTTTCCACACTAACACTCAACAACTATAAACGTGTGTCCTTTCTACACCGGTCAACAACTAAACATGTGTCCTTCCCACGCCGGTTAACATATGTCCTTTCCACACGGTCAACAACTATAAACGTGTGTCCTTTCCACACCGGTCAACAACTATACATGTGTCCTTCCCACGCCGGTTAACATATATCCTTTTCAGACCGGTCAACAACTATAAACGTGTGTCCTTTCTACACCGGCCAACAACTATAAACTTGTGTCCTTCCCACGCCGGTTAACATATGTCCTTTTCACACCGGCCAACAACTATAAACGTGTGTCCTTTCCACACCGGTCAACAACTAAACACGTGTCCTTTTCACGCCGGTTAACATATGTCCTTTCCACACGGTCAACAACTATAAACGTGTGTCCTTTCCACACCGGTCAACAACTAAACATGTCTCCTTCCCACGCCGGTTAACATATATCCTTTTCACACCGGTCAACAACTATAAACGTGTGTCCTTTCTACACCGGCCAACAACTATAAACTTGTGTCCTTCCCACGCCGGTTAACATATGTCCTTTTCACACCGGCCAACAACTATAAACGTGTGTCCTTTCCACACCGGTCAACAACTAAACACGTGTCCTTTTCAGGCCGGTTAACATATGTCCTTTCCACACGGTCAACAACTATAAACGTGTGTCCTTTCCACACCGGTCAACAACTATACATGTGTCCTTCCCACGCCGGTTAACATATATCCTTTTCAGACCGGTCAACAACTATAAACGTGTGTCCTTTCTACACCGGCCAACAACTATAAACTTGTGTCCTTCCCACGCCGGTTAACATATGTCCTTTTCACACCGGCCAACAACTATAAACGTGTGTCCTTTCCACACCGGTCAACAACTAAACACGTGTCCTTTTCACGCCGGTTAACATATGTCCTTTCCACACGGTCAACAACTATAAACGTGTGTCCTTTCCACACGGTCAACAACTATAAACGTGTGTCCTTTCTACACCGGTCAACAACTAAACATGTGTCCTTCCCACGCCGGTTAACATATATCCTTTTCACACCGGCCAACAACTATAAACGTGTGTCCTTTCCACACCGGTCAACAACTATAAACGTGTGTCCTTTCCACGCCGGTTAACATATGTCCTTTTCACACCGGCCAACAACTATAAACGTGTGTCCTTTCCACACCGGTCAACAACTAAACACGTGTCCTTCCCACGCCGGTTAACATATGTCCTTTCCACACGGTCAACAACTATAAACGTGTGTCCTTTCTACACCGGTCAACAACTATAAACGTGTGTCCTTTCTACACCGGTCAACAACTAAACATGTGTCCTTTCCACGCCGGTTAACATAATGTCATTTCCACACTAACACTCAACAACTATAAACGTGTGTCCTTTCCACACCGGTCAACAACTAAACACGTGTCCTTTCCACACCGGTTAACAACTTAACATGTGTCCTTTGAAGGGTATTAGGCAGAAAATCAACAACATCGAACTTATATATATATACGCACGCTAAAATGTTTTACACGATGACTGACGACAACGTTGCGGGTTTATGATTATATATTCTATGGGTCGTTTGATTGGCAACATCGCGGATGCATCGATCAATTTAGCTTCGCGAATACAATGAACATTATCTATGATAATTACAACTCTTGAACGCTAATTGAGAATGAGAAGTAACGAGACGGCAACGGTCCCGTATTCTAGTCATCACTAAACAACACATACTTACATTGTGATTATATGGGACGGGGATTTACAATGATTTTTTCAATTACATTGGTATACCCGTTGTCATGCAGGCATGGCCACGGTCCGCTAGGTGCTTAGAATAAGTTTTCAACAGTAATATTGCTCGTGATATAAAACATGTACATGTAGTAAAAGCCCGATTTTTTTTCTCCAAATTGGGTATGTTGGTTAAATTGTTTTTACAGCCCAATGCATGGCGGTTTGAAGCCTGAAATAGCACTCGCTTTTGTTATATTACGGCGATAAAAAAAAACTCAATAAACGCTCAGAGTATTTGCGGATGTTATATGTCACAACAAGACTGTTCAAGTCATATAATTTAGACCTCATCAGCAGCAAACCATAGCATTCCAAATTCTACACTTTCTTTATCTCCACAAAATCTAAAATCAAATTTGGTACATCCGCCACAAGATTGATTCCTCTTCTCTCTCTGAAACAAATCACATTTCCTCTGTATCCGCACTGACAGATTCAAGTTAATATTACTTTCATACTAACACCACTTGCCTCTATAGTTCTACGTTTATACAAGAAAACTGAAATATCATATCGTCACCCCCTTCCCACGTCCTCGTTATCAACTGATATCACAAAAACGAACACAGACTGGTCTGTGACTGCTGTCGCGTGGTGGGATGGGGAAATCATCCACGGAAACGACTCATATAAGCACATACGCTTGCTGTCGGATCCGATCCATGAAATCTTGATTCATCTTATATTTGTAACCGTATATATAATGAAATTTCATGGAATAAATCATGTTTAAACTAGAATTGAGAAAAAATCTGATCTAAAAAAGACTTATCTTCAACAAAGCGTTCCTTGTAAGACTATTCCGGATATTGTAAAACTAAAGAGCGCTAGTCTTCTCTGACTTCTGTGCAAATAATTAAATTTTGTTATAAATGGGATTCACATACCGTTTCCTCGTGTATGATCACCTTCGTTTGACGACCCGGGAACTTGGGAGTACATGTACGTAATCAGCTGCAACTAAGCATTCCAATGCTGTCCCACTCACAGTGAGCAAACCTAGATACATATTAATCCGAATTAACTCTCCTAAATTACTCTTTCTTTCGCCTGGGGGGGGGGGTAAATATTTGATTCTAGTCGAGGAACCCACTCATCAAAGCTAAGAATGATCAAAGCTAAGAATATATATATATATATATATATATATAGGAAGTTCTTATCAATATGATAACACCAATTAAAGACCCATCAAATCTTTAATGTCGTACTAGCTTTCGGCTATAAGGCCTTCGTCGGGTACATGCCTGTTATTTTTCACCACCTGCAATGGAATGTTTGGCAGCTTAGTAAATATTCGACGAGCCGACCGGCATATATATACTGTCGATACCAAATTGCGTTAAACAAAATGTTGATATATAATCACACGTTTGGACAATTTTATTCTGGAGTGGTTAGCATTATTTTTTGGTAATTAATTGATTCTGACAACTACATCGTCTTTTGAAGAAATGTTGTTGTTGATATCTGATGAGACGGGGACCTTCGAATCGGATTGTGTACCTTTATAATTTATCTCCGATTAAACAAATATGTCTACAAAATTAAATTGATGTAATTATATGGCACATAATCAACTGAAATTTCGTATTTGCCATTGGTTTCCAAAATGCTAATAAGTATTTAAGTAGGATAATTAGCGCACAAGTGAACGCGTAAGAATTGATTGACACCAAATTACCAATTGGCTGGGAATAAAGCATTACTTACTACTTACTTACTAGGAAACATCAACACAGGGTTCACAACATTAAGGAGATATTTTCAGGTTGAATTTTATTTTCACTGAGATGTAAATATATCACATGAAACCCAATTATACCATTAAAAAACAGATTACATATTTCCTTACCTCTCATTAGTGACGAATAAGCTCGTGATTCCCGCCATCTTGGCATCGCGCTAACAAAATGACTTTACATTGAATCAGGCGGATTAATACTATTTCGTAAAGCCGCATATGACAATAACACAAGACAATGCAAAATTATTGCATTGTTCATTAAAGTTAAATTCTTTACCAACTTCGTTGCACTGACGAAAATAGACACACAAACAAAGAGGCAAATTGGGAGACTATATTTTCCGATGGAAAATCGATCGCGCAATACTGCCGTATACGGTTGTGAAGCGTCTCAGCAAACAATGTAAGTGTGTGCGTTTTACGCTTCTGTTACGGATTTTGATTTGTTAAAGAGGCATAAAGCTCTAGTTTTTTCATGCGATATACAAGATCTTCAACTTATATGTTGGGATATAAATTTTATCAAATTCGTTTCATAAAATCTTATATCCTAACTTAAATCGTTGGAGATCCCCTATATAAGTAATACTCTCGGTTGTGATAGCGAAACAGTTTGTTATGCTATTCGACACGATGCCTTTAAACTGTGTAATCACATTATTAACTCGATATTATTCTTTAATATCCATTCATTCTGCGGCATGTAGTCACCCATGTATGTTCAACCAAAGAATATGTCTAATATACACGTGTTAGCAATCACATTTTAGCTATAGAAAAATGTGGACACACGCAACCAAACACGCCATTAAAAGACAGAATTTGTCACATGTGTGATGAACATAAAGTTGACACAGAAACACAATATATTATTGAATGCAGTGCATAGCATACACTGACTCTAGAAATGACTTGTTCGATATTCCTCAAAATTATAGCATATTTTTCATAAACATGAGTGACGATAAGTTCATATAAGGATTAACTGTCATGTGGAATGTTTTTATGGAGATGTAACAGCGAGGTGAGTGGTCATAACTTGTGTAAAACCAGAATGGTTTACATACAAGTTATGACCACTCACCTCGCGGTTACATCTCCATAAAAAACAGTCCACATGACAGTTAATCCTTATATTTATATACATTTAGCGCAAACGCCACTTTTGTAAATGTATTTAAATCGAAAAGTGTATCTTGACAAAACCAGCCCAAAATATCCCATAGCGCCCTTGGCAAAGTTAACAGGAACAACGAGGCTCTTTATATTGAATCGTGATGATTTATTAAGTCAATCCTGCGCGAGTCCAAATGCGCTCAAAACATTAGGCGTTCTTCTTTCCGAAACCGATGATGCGTCGATGTAATTATGGGGCTGCAGTTATGACCTGTTGCGCGTTCACCGAGAAATAATTGCAACTAGTCACGTGGGCGCCGACCAATAGGAATGCTGGATTTAGTGATAATTACACTTAGTATGTAAATATATCATCATAATGAAAAACGAGGACAAATAAATAATCAATTCCGTGTGCAACATTATCCGGTTAAGACAGAATGTCAATATGGGGAAATAAACGTTGAAAGTATTAATTTATCTTCTGCTATACAGCGTACATAATATGTATATTGCACGTATTTTATTTAAATGTGTAACTTTTCATGTATTAACTGTTATCTGCAACTGCCTCCATTGGTGTATTGCAATAAATCATCTTATCTTATCTTTTATGCGCATCGATTCATTCGCCCATCAATACATTCTTTCAATCATCTATGATCCACGATGGGCTTAGTTTTTTAAGCACTGTATATTTCCATCAACCCAGATCAACCCTTCGATAAATTCCATATACCAATTCACCCACTTACTCATCCATATATACATTCCCTCTCCCGTGTTAGCCTTTGCATCCAACCATCCGTCACCTGTCTATTCTTTATCACAGCAGATTCAACACTGTCGCAGCCAACAGGCTATTATAAGATACAAACACTCAACGTGGCATCAAGTAGTAATTACGATAACGGCGATCAATTTTCCACTTGAGCGAGTTATGGAGAGGCAAATGCCTGTATTTTAGCACCACAGAGGGGGTAAGTGGACAAGCCATTAGTTGTTAATAGAGTATAAAATCTTGCGCGATCGATAAAGCCCATCTTACAACAATCATAAATTGCTATCGCGATCTCACAAGGAACATCCGGTTGAGTGTGGGATCAGTTATGGCAACGGCAATAATACTGTCGTCATTAGTTCACATAATTCGAAACATTCTGCCGGGTAGATGGGTACTCTTGCTCCTGAACCTGAATACCGCGAACATACACTGTTAGAAAAAAGCCCGTCACTTTAACGGTGTCATAGCGCGCAACATCGCTGCCAACCTTGGACCGTTATACATACGGTCAGGCTGTAGCATGTCCCACGGTACAAAACCGTTTAAGTAACTGGCAGACTGTAACCAGTAACTGTCAGACCGTTGTACTTTTTACGGTTCAACACCAATGGTATTTTTCACTGGTCAACACCAATATTTTCCTCTTAATTTACTAATTTACCATATAATTAGCCAAGTTCCCATGGTGACAATATGATTTCCCGGTTGGCATTACATTTAATCTGTTTTAGAATGGTCGAAACTAGTATTATTCTAAGTGAAAAATACATCTTAGTTCTTCTATTATTATCATAGTTTTGATGAAACGTAAATCCTCAATGCATAAAGTGATAAATATACTTAAGAAACTTCGCAGTTTGCAAAGGATCACACTTGTTATCTGCCTCGTGGAATTTAATCCGGAAAAGGCTGTGCACGCGTGATGTGTTCACCTTTCACTGACTACTGTATAAATATGGCTGTAAATAAAACAAAACGATACCAAGAATAGCCGAAATGCCAACGCATCAGTATTCAGTTACGAGTAATACTAATTTTGACCATTCTAAAACATATGAATCGACATGCCATTTTAAGACATAAAAGAACACTTAGAACAGTTAAAACTCAAATTTATGTACATGCAGAAGTAAAACATCTTAATGGCATCTTTTTGGTAACATGTAAGGCGTGAAATTAGCCAGTCACTTGTACAGTCACAGTTTTTGTTTCAACAGTGAATCCGTAAATCACGACAATATATCAGTTGGGATTGAAACCTTCAAGACAACAGCAGATCCCGTAATGACTGCGCGAGATGATTTGACGACAATATTCTCCTATAGTCGCACATTTTTCGATGAATTTTGACAGCATGATGCATCAAACTGTGTATACTGGTAATCAAGACACTTAGTATCCATATCAGTGAGTCAGCCAAAGATGTACTTGTAAGTTGGAATTGTAGATATGTGATTATCCGTCACTGCGAGGCGTCAGATCATTGTTGACGGTGTTGTTGTTGACATTGAAGCTCTTGTGAATTAGTCTGGTGCGTACAGTATATCCTCTCATTTAAATGTACATGCATGTGCTTTGAAACAATCAGAACACTGTCAACTGGACTGAACAGTTCAAGTGTCAACATTATAATACTATTAATAGCTGCTAATGTTATGTAAATAGCATGTCGTTGTTGTTGTTGATATTGTTGTCACCAGTGGTTGACATCGAAGCTCTTGTTAATTGTACATGTATCCTCTTGTGTCAGCAAAATGTGTCAGTGTTTTGATAGCCACAGCACCGTCAATTTCTACATTAACACTGAGACGAATGAGGACAAGTCAGCCGACAGCTCGAAGACAACCCAGTTGTCAAAATTTAGCGAATATATCAATTAGTAAGCCGTTTTTTACACATTTAGAACTTGCCTGGGTCACAAAGGAACCGAAGTCAGGCTATCTTCACATCAGTGTACAAACGTACAGGTCGTTTGGAAGAATTTTTAGTCGGATTTCAATACCCATAAGCGTTCCATATACGTGAGTATATATTGATATCCAATCTGAGTTCTTCTCAGTCTAGAATTTGATGGAACGTGGGCATCTGTGCGTCTACATGTATGGATATAAGGCACTTGACATATACTATACACCACGTATATTGGTACTTATATTCCATTATATACTCGTATCCAAATAGTGAACAGTCTGTCGAAGTCACATGACGCCCAACGTCACGCTACTGTCATTATATAAATGACATTGTCAAATTCATCAATTCCTCAACCCGTATGTATGCCGATGATACATGTTTCTTTGGTACCAACATATCACCAGTCGACTGTGTAAATTAACTCACTGAGGATCTAGATCTTGGTCAATTTCAACGCCAGCAAAACCAAAATGCATGGCGTTTTCCCTCACTGACACGACTGACCCACTCACACTAGAATTTGATAATGAAATCATTGAGCATGTCTCTAACCATAACACCTAGGGATAACTCTTCAGTCCAATCTGAAATGGAATGAAACCTGTAAACGCATTTCAATAAGACTATCTTAATTGAGGAAAGTAAATTTCAAGGTAAATCGGCGTTCTCTAGAAATGGTGTTCAAGACATATATGACACTGATGGAATACGAAACATCGTTCGGGATAATGTCACACAATACGATCTTGATTCACTTGACGATTTTTAGATTCAGCAGGCAGAATTATCACTGGCCTAACTCATTCAGAGACAGAGTCTTACATAACTCGGTTGGCCTATCCTTGGAGAGAGACGTGAAGTTCATAAAATAAAGACTTGGCTTAGAATCATAAATAATGATTTCCCAAGTTATTTGACCGATATCTTGCGCAAAACCGTGGGCGAATCGTCAATTTATCCAATCAGGAACCCAATTCGATATCAACTCTTCCCGGCCCACTCTAAATAAATTGAGTCAACCTTCCTCCCATCAACGATTAACGCATGGAAATCGGCATGCAAATTACTTTCGATGAAGCAATACAAAACAAATGTGACGAATCATCCAACAATGACGTATAATTTCATACATGTATCAAACTTTATCGGGGACAAATCCAAAGTTGAAACATCCAGAATGTTTTAATGCAGGACAAAGATTGATTGCAGGACAATTAAAAATACTCGCCGTCTGCGAAATAGATGCAGTGATTTTAATTACCACAAGTTTAAGAATTACATACCTCCAAATGCAAATTGTGAATGTGGGTTACCAGCGTATCCCTGGGAGATTATATAACGGATATCGATGACCACCAATCAAGTTCAACACATATTACCCACAGGCGATAACATACCGCTGCACTGCCTCCATCGGATATTTTCCTGTATTATTGTTTTCATTGGTCACATGGGAATACCTGATATTTTCTTGCCCGGCACGTGGACACGCCAGAAAGTGACCCTGAACATCACAGAAAATAATTAAATTACCCGATACTCGAGTGACATATATTTATCCAATTCCAATACACTGATCATTGTTATTATTTGTCCAATGATAGTCTATACTACGAGAACGTCAATTTATTCACTGGTTTTCTTAAATACATCACAACAGTTTTCAGTCACTGTCCGAAACGCAAACGAAACGAGCATTGTGTATTTTCCCCGTTGCGGTTGAACCAATATTTACAATATTTGAAATACAGTTTGAATATGGTTAAATTTACGTCGTCTAAGTTCTTAACCGTAGGGGAGAAAACGAGCACCACAGTGGCAGAAATAACAAGGACACTTCATTCTGAGGAAAGGCGTATAGAACGTAAGGTGTGAGGTGTCATCATCCACGTGTGCCATCTGTAACAGAGACTCTCATTCCAGAATTGACCTCGTCAGCCACAGGAGATGCACATTAATACAAAAGCTTTCATGGAATCAGTCGATATATAACGCAATATATATATATACTAGAAGGTGACCCGACTTCGTCCGGGGTTTGACCTTGAATTGTCTATTTTGAAGGCCAAGGTCAAGTGGGGTCACGATTTGACCCGTCCAAAACACTGCCCGAACAAAAGTACCCGACAAAAGTACCCGTCGAAATCCATCCGGTTTTACCCGATTTGACCTTTTAACCCGATTTGATTTCCACTCAAGTATATAAACGCGCCTCATATACACACGCTCATTAATTATCAAGTTTCAACGTAAAGATAAATTACCATCGTGCCCGAGATATCGCCAAGACGTCTGAAACAGTTAAATGCATCGGCCGGTTAAGCGTTAACGTGATCTAACGTTATGAACTCTAACGACGTCATAGAAGTTACGCATTGTTTTTATCCTGATGGAAGATAGTACCACTTCTTCTTGATAATCGAGGCAGATAACTAAAACGGATACATACGCATTATATATCGTTGGAAAGAGGAAACACGAAAGATTCTCACAGTGTCATTATTATGACTGGCATTTTATTATTCGCGCTGTTTCGAATCGATTTGTAAGCACCGAACTCAAATGAAAGTCCCGTAACACAGCGTAAAAACAGATTTGACCGCGGCACGTGAAAAGTTGACCTCGGATCTGAAAATTGATAGGCCCATGCCACCCCCCGGCCGAAAATACCCCCACATACCAAGTTTCATCGAAATCGGCTCGGTCGTTTTCGAGTCCATCGCGATCACACACACACACACAGACCTTCCAAAATATATAATAGATATGACGCAATAAAGGAGCTCAAAGTAAACAAGGCAGGCGGTCTTGATGAGCTAGTGAACGAGCATATTATTAATGCCCCGCTCGCATTATGTGATATTTTATGTATATTTTATTCCCAAATTGTGTGGTTTGCCTATATTCCCCCCCCCCCCCCCCGACATGAAAAAAGGCCTCATTGTTCCCATTTTCAAAGGCGACCCAAAACCACATCATGAACCTGATAGTTATCGTGCGATAACACTTCTCTCTGTGTTGTACAAGCTGCTTGAGACAATTCTTCTTCGACGACTTCGGCAAAGTCGTTTGTTTAAGGATTTCCCAAGTAGCTTGCAGAACGGATTTCAGAAGGGCGTGGGTTGCATGGTAACTACGTACGAGCTCCAAGAAGCATTTGCATATGCAGAATCAAATGGATCAAGTGTCTATGCAGCATTTTTAGATTCAAAGAAAGCCTTTGATCGAGTGTGGCACGAAGGACTCATATACAAATTACACCAGAATGGTGTCAAAGGTCTCACATTGAAACTAATTGCGAATCATTTGTCATCATTTGTCATCGAACAAGGAACAAGATGAGGAGGTGTCTTATCTCCTTTTCTTTATCTAGTCTTCATTGGTGATCTTCTTTCGAATCTTGCAAATTCAACTGGTGGCCTATATATAGGCTCAACATCATGCGCATCACCGACAACGGCAGATGACATCACTGTTCTCTCTTTCACTGAAGGTGGCTTACGCAGACTTCTTGATATTTGTCACGTCTATAGTAAAAAATGGCGCTTTGAATTCTCCAATGAAAAGAGCAAGGTGCTGCTTTTCAATAGTAGTCGCAGCACGGGTTGTGCCAAGTCTCGGTCGTGGAAACTTGGTACAGATGAAATACAACAAGTGGTGGAAGTCGTCCATCTAGGTATCAAACAAAACTGTAAATCTAGGCAGCTGCCAAAAATTCAGAACGCAACGGACATGCTACGTAAATGCGTCTTTGCAGGTTGTCGTTCTCACATTACGTCTACGTTTTCCCCGTTAACAAATCTTATGATTTTTAAACACGTAGCTATCCCTAAGGCACTGTACCGATGCGAAACGTGGTGGGATATTTCTAGCACTCAATATTTCTCCATCGAAAGAGCTTTGTGCATCAAACACATGCAGCACTTACCAAAACGTACTAGCACGATATTCGCTTTATCTTTATTGGGACAATTGCCGATAGAGTACGAGCTGCATAAAAGAAAATTACTCTTTCTTAGCACACTAGTATAATTATCTCCCCAAAAGTCACAGAACGGCTCTTAATATATTTTTATTCAACTTCCACAGGTTGTTTGGTCGCCCATTTGAGGGCTTTCTGAAAGACATAACTGAAATTCTCAAAGAAATCGATATGTACCACTACCTCACGTCTTTCACAGAAACAGGTGTTTTCCCGTCTCAGGCTGTTTGGAAGGGGACGATTAGAGATCGCCTTGCTGCACATTATGCCCGTAGGGTGCATCTCAGTGTATAGCAAGACGATACCCTAAGGTTTCTATTCAATGTGAAGCCAGATGTCCACTCATCGTGGAGACTCTGGGAATTGTGCCGCAATGTACCCGATTACTATCCTATGTGCATCAAAATGGCGAACATTCTGGCAAAAACCACGTACAATAATGATGCCACCTGTATTCATTGCCATAATTCATTCGTTAATCTTCTTACTCATATATATGTATCATGATTGTATGTCAGATTTTGCACAGGTGACGAGGAATGCTTTCTGGTATGCAATAATCCACAGACATGGGATAGAAACATTCGCGTTCCTAGATAGCTTCAGCGTACTGCTTTGGTGGGTGTATCCCACTGCAGATCCATCTTCTCTGCAACGAGAATCTCTTATTAAAGCGATGCGTTCGCTTCATTTGTTTCCTCAGTCGACATAAATTTCGACTCAGTATATCATATAAATTCATCTGAGTCGAACAGGACTGGCCGGAAAGCTATTTCCAGACTTGGGGATATACCAGGAAATTCCTTGTTTTGATTGGAAGCGGTACCAGAAACCGCTAACCCCGATTGGCTAACCGATAACAGCTGCGCGTGTCCCGTAAAATAGCTCAGGTGTCATCTGTATACGGCGAACGCAATAGTCGTTTAACTCGGTCATGTGGCACTGATTTAAAGTTTGTTTTAATAGTCGTATTTATTTTGACCAGCTGCTTTATTAAAGAAAAATACTTTTGACAAATGGCATGATTCTGATCGGCGGCGAAATAACCGATGCCGATATTCAGTGTTCTGTACTAGTAAATATCTGCCTCTCGTAACATTCCAATACAACCGCATAAATTATTCCTTATTTGGAATGTCTGTGACATCAGTATGACGTCACGATATTGGGGGAAGCCCATTGTTCTGGAAATGGGTTTTTACATGAATTCGTGTCGACGTAATATTATAATTATTACGGAGATGTTTACGTCGACTGTTGTTTCCTCTGCTCGGAATAGAAAGTATATACCCTCAGCATATAAATGAACACCTCTGAATGGAGACCAATTCTCTGGATATGTTTTATTGCGGTTAAACATATCCTAGCCATTATGTATATGTTGGCGTTTAATACCAAATGCGGCTGTGTTGAGAACTGTTCACGATACTGGCAGTAAAATTGCACTGAAACTTAGCTAATGTGTTTACGCGCATAGCTCCCAGCTTGTATTAACAAATTATATGTAATTATTTTGCTGTATATATTTGTAATATATGTAATCTCCGTTGATATGGAGGAATAAAGTATCTCTCTCCCAATACACTGATCATTGTTATTATTTGTCCAATGATAGTCTATACTACGAGAACGTCAATTTATTCACTGGTTTTCTTAAATACATCACAACAGTTTTCAGTCACTGTCCGCAAACGAAACGAGCGTTGTGTATTTTCCCCGTTGCGGTTGAACCAATATTTACAATATTTGAAATACAGTTTGAATATGGTTAAATTTACGTCGTCTAAGTTCTTAACCGTAGGGGAGAAAACGGGCACCACAGGTGGCAGAAATAACAAGGACACTTCATTCTGAGGAAAGGCGTATAGAACGTAAGGTGTGAGGTGTCATCATCCACGTGTGACATCTGTAACAGAGACTCTCATTCCAGAATTGACCTCGTCAGCCACGGGAGATGCACATTAATACAAAAGCTTTCATGGAATCAGTCGATATCGTCGAAATTACATAATTTATTTTATACTAGCTTTAACCATCAGCAAGGAGTTCGATATACGATTCGACATTCTGATACACACCCGTTGTGTATTTATTCCACAATAGTATATCAATTAGAGCCAAAGTCGTATTCGACAAGGGCAGACAAAAAACTGAGTTCGACTCAACGATTGATACATAATAATATGTCAAAATGAATGGAGCATTGTCCTAGTATGCGGACAATCTTCATTACTTCGTTGTGAGGGTGAAAACATTCTCGTTTCCGATCGAATGTGAAACTGTTACGATCGGAGTGGCTAATGAGATGCCTGTCAACTCAGATCAAACTTGAAATTGGTCACTGTTTAGTCGAGGTTTGAACACACAACCTGCTCGTCTAGCCCAGACTGCGAAGATGGTATCCGCGATCTAACCGCAACTTTAAATTGGATGCCCTCTTCACTGAGAGTTGTGAGTTGCGTATCAATCTGAACGTTTGTTCTAAGAACAGTAATGCCCTAAGTAATCGACCCCTTAACCACAGCAGAATTTTGGGTAACTTTTCAGGATTTAGTCGGAAATATGGCTTGTTGCCATTCATCGGAAATCATGAATTATGTCCCTTGGTATGGTGGGTGCCTAATCTCTCGCTGAAGTCAATGTATGGTGCCAATGTATGGATAATAGGACAGTGATGTAATTTCGAGCAGGAATATCATACGAAGGTATGCGCAGATAGCGTTAGGCGATTCCTACTTTATAGCAGCCGAATTTCAACTGAATGTTTACACGTTGCCCGAATTCGTGTCAACAAACAATACCAGATGCCAAATTCATAAACTGTATATAAACTTTGTAACTATCATATTAGTACAACTCTTTGAGAATGATTGCCATAAAGGATATGTATTATGAACTATTCTGTTTTCAATAACTTGTGTTGACTTGTTGATTTTGTTCATTTCTGTTGAACAAAAGTCAGTTGGAACGTCCAAAAAAATTATTTGACCTTTAATTGACCTGACCTACATAACTGAGTGCGAGTAAAGTCCTCGATTCAGTGCAAAAGGAAACCACGCGGATTACGGCACACCGTCGTTAATCCCTATTGTGATATGTTAAATCATCCGTTAGACGCTATCGGACTCACAACGAATACCGGAGAATTATCTCATTCACTGCCGGGATGTCGTCTTCAAATTCAGAACACATCCCAGTGACTTTAACGACCGGCACCACATCAACAACAACCACCACAACAACAACAACTACAGCTACTATACCCTCCGTTCCTAGTCCTACTAGAAACCAGGGACGCGATCCTCAACCGGAGGCTCCAATTCACCAAACATGGAACCCGCATATTCCTCCGGATGTCAGAATGCAACAAGTGGTTGACATTATTGATTATCGGAAGCGACCACCAGCAGCAGACGACAGTCTGACACAGAGTATTGACACAAAGAAACAGAGAGAATTATTCCAATCGTTTCGTCACTACTCTTACTCCGATACAGGTTCGCCCATTCTGAACAGCACTGCGGTTGATTGAAACAGCTCGAATTCTGCCAACATATACAACAAGAAAACTAAGATGCATGCATCAGGTCGCCCGTGAACTATCTACCATATAATTGTTGTAGCTATCGATTATACATTTTGGAACACCTGTCTGTATGTATGTGTGTATATATGAATGCATGTGTGTATGTGTTATAGACTCTAACACTGCTAGACCGATCCGACTCGGATTTGGTATTTAACATGTCAACTTGACCTCGCTCATAGGCATGTTTCTGGACCTTGACCGATCCGACTAAAAATTTGTGTGTAGGACTACTTCGATCCCGGGAGCAATATGGACACGTCCAATTTCACGTGGGACCATGTCCCCGAACGTGCTGATATAGGCATGTTTCTGGACCAATTGAACAATAGTTTGGCCAGACGCTGTATATACTGGGTACTGTCCAGATGGAGGCGATCACAAAAAAATCCCTAAATAGCCCGAATGAAGTCGAGTACATCAGCTAGTCTAATATATATTTTGGACATTTGTCTGTCTGTTTGTCTGTTATCTAGGGCCGGGAAAACTGCCGGACAGATTTGACGAAATTTGATACCTAGGGGAAATTATTTCGAGGGATTATTTTGGACGGGACGGACAAATCTTGATCCCGACCTGACTTTGACATTCAAAAAGATCAATTCAAGGTAAAACCTGGTAAAACGGAAGGATTTCAACGAAATTTGATACCTACCGTTACTTTTGTCCCAGGAGTGTTTCGGATGGGCCAAATCATGACCCCGACCTGATCTTGACATTCAAAATTGTCAATTCAAGGTCAAATCGGGTAAAGCCGGGCGGATTTCGACAGGTCCTTTTGTCGGGAACTTTTGTCCGGGGAGTGTTTTGGACGGGTCAAATCGTGACCCCGACATGACCTTCACCTTTAAAATCGTCAATTCAAGGTTAAATCGCGCAATTCTCCGAAAATCAGAGGGGAACATCCCGGACGAAGTCGGGTCCACCAGCTACTATTATATATTTCTAGATTTAGTTACAAACTAAATACCTGTATATTGTACAAAGAAATGTTTGACAAATATATCTATATCAATATTACCATACGGGTCATTAATATAGATACGACGAAACAAATTTTGAAGGGTGCATGTATCAGGTAAATTTTTATATTTCAAATGATGACAGGAATGCGGAAAGTTGAAGTACCTACGTAATACTGGCCATCCGCATAAAGAGATATACATGTATATAAAACCAAAATAGAAGATGACTGCTGGTGACAATGTTTTCCAAAAAAATTCAAAGCATTCGATAGCTCCCATCTAGTTGTCAGCCCGAAGATCAATATGAAGTTTGGTGACTATCAGTATCAGATGAGGGATATGTCTGTACAGTTGCTAAACAATTCAGTCATGCAAAAGAGTAAGATACCAAATTGCTGCCTCTGGTCATGTTTTTTAACGAAATTCGGAAAAATTAGATTACCCTCACCCTGGTTATCCAGAAAATCATTGTGGAATCTGGTGACGATCGGACAAGGGGTGTCGTCTGTAGGATCAACCAAATTATTTAGCCATAAAAATAGTAAAATTCAAGATCACGGCTGGCAGTGATGTTTTCACAAGGAATGTATTAGAACAAAATATGGCTCACATCTAGCGGTGAGAAAAAGTTCTCCAATAAAATCTGGCTGCAGGGTGCGCCAATTGATTCAAATTTGAAATTTAGCACGGTGTACTCACTGTACTGCTGGTGGCCACACTCTTAGAACAAATGTGTATAAATACTACACAAAATGTGTTACAATTGATCTTAAACAAAATTGTGTTGAAATGACACATGACATATAATTATTAAATATGTCGGTGGAATATCATCAACGTTGAATGTGATTGAATATGTGAGTGTATCATAGTTATTAGATGAAATGTGTTATATTGTAGACACAAAACTCGTAATGGCTACCACAGAACAAACAATAATTTATTGGCAGCTTAAAATTTTGTTATACACTATGTTTGTGTAAAAACTGAACAACACATAATTGTGTAGTACATAATTTTAAAGCAGCTGCCATTTTTTTTATTATGGCAGCTGTTACGAGGTTTATATCTCAAATAGAAAATATCTCATATATTAAATATAATATACTCACATATTCACTCATATTCAATGTTGAGAAAATTCCACCGACACATTTATGTCATGTTGCATTTCTACACAATTTTGTTTAAGATCAAATGTAACACATATTGTGTAGTATTTATACACATTTGTTCTAAGAGTGCATGTTTTCCCCGCAAATTTGATAGACTGATGGACAACCCAATTTACAAAAAATCAGGCAACAGATCATGTACAGATTCGTATCGAGGTATAGCATTACTTAGTTGTTTCGCTAAATTATTCACATCTATCCTCAATAAGAGATTATCCGCCCTGTCAGACGAAGGAAACCTGATCGGAGATAACCAAACTGGGTTTAGAAAGAAACATTCCACGACTGATAACATATTCATAACTTTATTGCACATTTATAGACTTCAAAAAGGCATTTGATACCATATGGAGAGAAGCATTATATTTTAAAATACTCAAAAAGGATATTAATGGACAGATTTTCAACGTAATTCGGGACATGTACACGCAAATTAAATGTTGCGTCAAAGACCGTAATAATCTTTCGGGATTCTTCGCCAGTAACGTAGGCCTTTTTCAAGGGGGGATATTGTCCCCTTTGCTGTTTTCCTTTTACGTTAATGATCTGCAAAATTTCCTTAATGACTGCGCTATTAGCAATTTATGTTTATTGGACAATGTCGGTTCAGAGAAATTAGGATTTTTCATCAAGCTATTATGCCTACTATACGCCGATGACACAGTTATTATGACTGAAAATCAAAACGACATGCATCGGGCACTCCAATCATTTCACGATTATGCCGAGGCATGGAACATGCAGGTTAACATATCGAAAACTAAAGTTGTGATATTTTGTAAGAAAATGCCAAAGAAAATGCCAGTGTTCTTCTACAATAATTCACAGTTAGAAGTAGAAATAGAATTTAAATATCTCGGATTGGAACTCTTCTATAACGGCCGGTTTTGCCGAGCTATCAAACGAAACGGTGTTATTGGGACGAAAGCCATATACGGACTCTTGAACAAAGTCAGAAAACTTGATATCCCAATAGACCTCATGTTAATGCTCTTTGACACACTGGTTTTACCAGTATTAAATTATGGCAGTGAAATATGGTGCTTCGAATCTCACAAGTCCATTGAAACAATACACTTGAAATTCTGCAAATTCCTGCTAAATATGAAAACCAGTACCCCAAATTATATGGTCTATGGTGAGTTGGGAAGACACCCATTATCTGTGGAAATTAAATGTAGGGCGCTGTCATATTGGTCCCGACTTATTTCCGAGGATGGATCCCAATTAGCGAAACAGATGTACCGCATTTCGTTAGAACTCTACAATAGTAACCCCGACAGTAATGTCCATCTTAAGTGGATACATTATATTGAAAACATACTTAGCGATGTCGGGTTTAACTATAAATGGTTATCACAGAATCCGCTATCAAAGAATGATATGATAGTTATCAAGCAGACACTAACCGACCAATTTTATCAAGAATGGTTTGGTTCCATGACTTCAAACCGCGGACATAACTATTTATCCCTGAAACAATACCCAAAAATGAGCCGTTATCTCATTGAAATTCCATATCATCTGGCCGAATTCCTCATGAAAATTCGCACGTCGAACCACAGACTCCCGATTGAGAAGGGGAGGTGGAAAAATCAACCAAAACTAGAGAGACTATTCAACCTGTGCCAAATTGCTATTGGTGATTAATACCACTTGGTTATTCAATGCAAACAACTAGATAAAATTAGAGAGAAATTCATTCCTAAATATTACTGGGAGAATCCGAACAGAGAAAAATTCTACCGATTAATATCTATTGAGAATATGACCATCATAAAACGAGTTTGTATATTCCTGAAATGCGCATTCAAGGAACTAAGCTGTTTTTTGATAACGGAATACCCACCGTGAGTGGTTACTAGATTGAAATTTGTATGAATGTCCAGCATATAAGTTCAACAACAGTTTGGACATGTTTGTATTTGTCAGATGAATAATCACATAATTATATCCACATATGTCCAAACATACATCGTACTGCCCGTGTCTCCTATGACAAATGAGGGAGATCATATATTCTCCACTCTACTCACTGAGGAGCTGACATCAGTGCGATGTATTCATAAATATATAAATATTATAGGTATATAACAGTATATAACATATGACGCATTCATACTTGTGTTGTGATGATGCGCGTGATGGGAACGCATTTGTATTCCTTCTGTATATTATGTATATAATTATGTTCTTTGTTTTGCCTGTTTCATGTTAAATTATGACTTGGCAATAAACTATTCAACAGTGACAAAACCACTGAATCCGTTGAATCAATATACATGTATACATGGATTCATTTATATGCATTGTTATACACAGTACTGGTATATAAAGGTACTGAAAATAACTATATTACTAGTTTACACACAATAAACCATATATCATGGCTATGTGTTATAATATCCGAACATGACAGCTGAGAACTTGGTGTGAATTGAAGAGTGGTGGTTTTTCAAGCATATCTAACCCTCCACGTTAGACACATGCCATTAAATGGCATAAGTATAATCTAGCTTGAGGACAGAAGTGATGCACAAAACCCCCCTTAATTCAACCAGGTCCTCGCGCGCGATGTATGGTCGATCACATGATGATCTAGGGGGAATTAGAATTGTTGTATAAAAACAGCACTACATGTAAATATAAAATAAAATAGTGCTACATCTTATTACAGATTATTGCCACTTATAACCAGTGACTATACAGCCAGTCTGAAAAAATAAAGTTTCAGTGACACTCTATCCGAATAGGGGAATAATTTCATCTGTTACAGTCAATGGAGCAATTATGAATCTGGTAAGGTGAAAGTTCTAAGTAATACTAGATATCGACATGACGCGATAACATATAACGTAAATGCAATATGGCCGCTGGCGACCATTTTTTCCTATGAAATTCAAAAAATATTTGATAGCTCTTATCTGGTAGATCAATATCGAGATACATATGAAGCTTGGTGATGATCGGATGAGTGAAGTGGACTGTGGTCTGTGCTAAACGGTTTAGTAATGCTTTAAAAGATTCTTACCTTAATATTTTTATGTTCACTTTATAAACTTCACTGAGTCATCTTTGTCATGTATTGAATTTGATATCTTTTGTTAACAGTTTATTATACAAGACCCCAACTGTCCAAACATTATCTACCATGTGTCCGGGCCTAATTCATGGGGCTCCCAGTTGCACTGAGTGTTTCTGGCGTTTCGAGCACGGAAGGGGTGGCCAATCCGCAAGTGCGATAGACTCCCTAAACCAACCCCCTCAATTTTTTGGTATTGAATTATAGGTTAGCAAGGGTGCCATGATAATGTTCTCCGGTTAGGTAACGTTTGTTTCCTTCCATTACTTGTTTTCCTTTCCCCGGTTAATGGTAGCTCATAATTCCCCCTAAACTTCCGTTTGAGAAGGGGATTGAGGTGGCTAACGCACTTGCCGATTGCGACCAAGCCCCCCCCGCTTCATATTGAGAGCCCATTGTTTCCTAAGTTTGTTGGGATTGAGAGAGACTCAGTGGTGTTTTTGCGGAGATGGCCACATGTTTAATATGTAAACGATTACAGAGGTTGAAGAGGGCCTGCCGGTCCGGATGGTCTCCCGTGCGACGTGAGACTCGATGGGATTCGACTCGAGCAGCAGATGCCGGTGGTGTGTCGGCCCGGGCATCTGGTGAGATGGATGTGATGAGCCCGATGGGAGTCGACTCGAGCAGAGCAGATGTTGGTGGTGTGTCGGCCCAAGCATCCGGCGGTGAATGGAGGTGATGTGCTCGATGGGACACGGCTCGAGCGACAGATACTGGTGGTATGTCGGCCCAGCATCCGGTGGGATGGATGTGATGTATGGATGTTGTTCACGGGTTAGATCCGGACCAGCAGGCCCCGCCCTCCGGCGATGTGACCGCACAGCAGCTGGAAAGAGAAAGTAGACAAGCACAGCGAGGGAACGAAGACAGCAGCAGCAGCAAACAAACCAAAACACGGCCCCTGGGAAACGACGGGGAAGCATAACGACGGATGGAGCAAGCCGCGGATGAGGTAAAAGCCGCGGGGGGAGCATAGGCGAAACCGAGGTAGCGGATGAGACATGAGCAGATGGGGAAGCATATGGTGTGATGAGCTCGATGGGAGGCGGCTCGAGCAGCAGAGGCCGGTGGGACGGTGCCCAGGCATCGAGATGCGGGATGAGATGAGCCCGATGGGAAACGACTCGAGCGGCAGATGCCGGTGGTATGACGACCCAGGCATAAGCAGCGCATGAAGCGGAAAAGGCGATGAGACATGAGAAGTGGATGGTACGAGATGAGGCGGCAGCGGTGGGCGGGGCGGGGCGGCGGAACAAGAAGCAGCGGGCGGAGAAGAGGATGAGGTGAGGTGAGCTCGATGGGATTCGACTCGAGCAGCCGATGCTGGTGGAGCGGCGGCCCAGGCATCGCGGATGCGGTGAAATGATCTCGATGGTAACCGGCTCGAGAGGCAGATGCCGGTGGGTGTCGGCCCGGACATAAGCAGCGCATGAAGCGAAGATGCGGTGAAGCAGGAGAAGCAGGCGAGACGTGAGCGGAGGTAGGAGAGTGAGCGGGGAAGAAGCCGAAGCAACAGCGACTAATACAGAAAAATCCATTCTAGACAAGGTATATCACGATGGAGCTCGAGTCGTTTCCGGACTTACTATAGACCTGCCTCGAACTCCACCTTACTATTAGAGTTAGGTTGGCAACCTCTTTAACATCGACGCTATGCACAACAGTTAAGTTTAATGCACAACATAGTTAACGGAAAAGCCCCGCCATTCTTAACAGACCTGCTTTTACCTAAAGTTGGTGACACCAACCGATACTTTCTGCGAAACTCGAGCGATTTCGTAAACTACTTTTGCCTACTCGAGACATTCAAACAATCATTCATTCCTAGTACTATAACAGTTTGAAATTCTTTGGCAAAGGATATTCAAAATAAATCATACGATTATTTTAAGTCATCTGTTCTCCCCCCAAAAAAGATCCCCGCTTACATGGATGAAATGGATGTAGCGATTTAAATCACGACAAAGTGAGCAACTTCATTGCCGATGACAGATCCTGTGCCTGTGGATTCCCGAAGGAAGATACTGAACACTTTAAGATAAACTGTCCTTTGTACTCAACCCAAAGAACTTATCTGATTGATACAATGAATTCACTTCAAGTATTTTCCCACAAAGCTCTCTTGATTGGCGACATGACGCTCAAAGACAACGATAAGTTCATTCTCCTTGATACAGCCTTAACATTTATCAAATCGGCCGACATATTCTCGTGATTAATCAATAAACTAAATTTATTATATATGTATCCTTGTGTATATCTGTATATCTATGTATACATAAGCGTATATATATGTACTGATTGAATTCAGTCATCATAACAACCATTAAGTATAACGTTCATGTACAAACTCCCCTGTCGGCTATATAGTTAGCCACCCCTAACACATGTACCCACATTAACATCCATTAACGAACCACATGATTAAAATATTTAACTCGCACCCCAGACTTACCCCCCCCCCCCCCCCGCCAACACCACCACACTATCACTCACCAGTAATACTTAATAGTATAGTTATTCAAATTCAATTGTTATTGTATACATGCATCCGTCATGCCAATGACACAGAACAGAGATACCGTTCTCATAAAACATAATGTAGGGCCACATTCACATGCACACACTGTCATTCTTCGTTTACCCGTATAACGATATCCAGATTAAGTTTATATTGAGACCTCACATATCGGAACTATACGATACGCATCAACACTTTGTCATAAACCATTGTTTTGACACACGTTTTCGCTGGCTTCCACGTGAGTATACATGTACCTCTACTCGATTAACATAATGATTACAACAGTGGCTGTCATTGAATCATAATAGTTTAAACCGAATCAACTGTTCTGATGTATAAATGCAGTATTGCTACGATGCCGGGTAGATTCGAGTGTTAGTCTGGTGGTATAGTGTGATGGCTGCATACATAGTTATCCCAAAACGAACACGCGTATATCAACTTATCCGGATTACGTGTGAAAACTACTTAAGAACAAACAATATGCTTGTGTGATCAAAACGAAACAGATAGTGCACATCGGTGCATTTATATAATCTTACAGAAATACAAAGACATTGTTCAACTCCTTTAACATTAGCTGCACAGCTGCAAAATATCGAAGTATGTAAAACGAAGCCACCTAAATAAGAGAGAATTTCTTAAACATGTCAAATTGGAGGCCTCCTGTTCCCTGGCCTTCTTGTTGCAACATACCAGCTAGACTGATATCATGCCATATGCGCTTCGTGCAATCTGGTTTTCATAGAGCCGGTATCATCTGCTATTTGTTTTACCGGGATAATAAATTTGAACAAAGTGTTGTATCGATGCTCGCGTTTGAATACAGATGGCTATAAAGATGAGCAGGCCACGCAGTCCCAGAAGGTCCATGAAATACATAGCGCGATATACTCACTGAGGAATTTATTCGTAGTGTGTTATTTGTGTATTGTCGGTTGAACGGGTTGACCTCAATATGGTGGAGCCACGGTTCGCATAGGCTTCTGAGATTTCTCACAAGAATAATGGAGTTCGTAAACAACATTCCAAAATGACGTGGGGACAGAAGCGACAATCTGGGATAACATAAGCGACTTATGGGAAGCGTCAGCTTCGTTGAAAAATTGCAGTATCGCTTGCATAATTTCCAATAGACAAACATGCGTTTTTTTCGATGGACTAAGTGTACATATCAGTCGATAGCACATGAATGTAGTTGGTGAGAAAATGCGTTATTCCAACATTGATGTCTTACAAGACGCTAGTTAATTGCACAAGGCGACAATTTTTAGTTTCATTAACCGTTTGTTATTAAAAATTCTCTAGGTGGAAATTAATTGTTTTGAACGGAATTCGGAAATGAGAAGATTGGAATATGTCGTGTTCCTGTCAGCTGTTGTAGTTTTTATTGGTGTTTTCGCTGATACTGATGATACCAATCTTGAGGATTACGAAACCTATGAAACTCTACCGACGGACCCGGATGAAGATTACACATACACTGAAAATGATGTCGTTGAAAATGAAGTGTTTCCTTTAAACGTGTCCATGCACTTTACGCTAGGATCGCCCAGCCAATTCCTCGGTATCGGGAACCAATCCAACATATCGGATAATGCCAATGGAACACGCCAAATTCCGGAATACATGCTGCAATTATATGAGACTTTTTCAAAACATAGCCACGACCGTCCACAATCGGATATTGTTCGAAGTTTTATGAATGTCAACGAAGGTAAGTTTATAAATGTCCCATCCGATTTTACAACTAATTATTTTAATTTCCTGAGCCAGTTTCCACATACCGGGCTAAATAATATATGAAAATGACTTGTAGTCACCGTCTGCCAAATTGGTAATACATATGCATCACAAATGCATTACAGTAACATACACACTAATGTGATAAATAATAAACTCTCACTTTAATAACGCCCTTTAATATTCACCGTTAATTGATAATACATGTATATCCATGCACAAACGCTCTTGATAATAGATGATCTTTCAACGTTTCGGTCGCCCGACAGAATATCAAAACCTGATAAAACTATCTGTTTTGAATATCGATATCTGAACATCAAAATATACCCCTCGAATGAATTCATAGATGTAGGTTACATGTCATAATTGTCTTGGCATCTTTAATGACACCTACCATATAACTACTATTGTACGCATGTCGGTTCTCTGCGCTGTAACGTACTGACAAAATATGTGAGCTCAATTGTGTAAGGTTTTCATGGTTAGGGTAGATATCGGATTTCATAAGAGGCAGTCACTGTTTTACCAAGTTGACTTTCGTCAAGCGGCCAAAACAATCTACGTGTATCATAAGAACGTTTGTGCTTCCAATTGGGATATCGTTCGCAGACTGTTTTACTGCTTGAATCTCCGAATATCCAACGAAACAGGGTATTGTAATTAAATCTTTAAAAAAAAACTGAAACAAACTGCACGAAACGCCTTTTTTTTTTACAATAAATCTAATGAAGTGAGATTTCGTTTTTGCCGTGATAAAATCTCTGGGTATGTTACATGGGGTTACTTGGAACATCACCAGAAAACTAAAGGGATAATCGTTGTATCTTGTGTGCATTTTGGACTTTTATCGGTGGGTTTTACGATGGAAATTGCGGTTTTACCGGCGACGCGAGGATCGTTAAAACTGATATTTTTTCATCGGAAAATCTTCATTCAATTTAGACATATTAATAACTCATTTGTATCACGCCAGTGTATTGTGTATTTTGATAGATACACGAAATACGAATATACCGGCTCGATAAACTCATATAAAACATGTAAGTCACCGAAAACCATCAGCTGTTTTCAACTTCCCGCACAAATGTTATACAAACTTTATTTATTTATTGTTCACATCAGAACGTTCTTGTTTTCTTCTGAGGCGATAATTCAATGATCAAGTGGTAAACTTTTAAGACTAATTTAGGCATGATTCGTGATCTCTGGGTTAAACCTAGTTTCGGAAACCATTAGGTTTAAACAGCCGTTTGAGAGATAACTCCGATGTTTAAATACAATACCGCAGGTCTAAGTGCATGAAACACTCGTGATCTCTTATTTAAACCTGGTCCAGTCAGAACCATGGTTTATAGCAGTGTATAGTGTAGTGTATCTATATCGTCGGGGTAAATAATCGTACTTGCCTAATTCGGACCGCTGCGTTCTGCCGACAGAGAAAATCGATAATTAGGACGACGAGCATATTTTGATTGTACATTTAAGCGAGAAGCGTTCACACCCATAATGTGTGTGGGAAATTTTGTTTGTCAGTTGCGATAATTGTTTTGCATTTAATAGCCTTAAACCGGCAGCTAAACCATATCAACGAACAAACTCGGTTTATTGATTGAACATATTTATTGTGACCCACAAATGTATATACAAATTACACATATTATTATAGACATATATAGATAGTTGTGTGGGCACAGAGGATCGGAGCACAAGTTACGGAACTTATCAGAGCCCCTCTTCTCTGGCATTTGGCTGCTAATAAAAGTATTTAGAGATAGGTTCAAAGTTTAAAGTGGAATGCTGCATGCTGTAGCTGTTTGGAGTGGCTATGGTCTCGCGGTAGGGGGTAGGGTAACATTTATGAGAAGCGGTCAGTCGAAGAAATAAATGAATGGACTGTCTCGAAAATGCGCGTATTTATTGTTTCACTATAGTGCGGGATGCCGAACAGGAGATCTTTTTCAGAGACGATAGATACATTAAGTTCATCCAACCTTGCCCACATCAGTTCTCTGGAGTCTGCGTACCAAGGACAACTGAAGAAACAATGGTTAGCGTCTTCACATGCATAACCACAACTACATGATGGTTGAGCCAAGATGTAATTTTCATGTTTGTCGAAGTTTAGATCACTGCAGTTATTTCTGAGTCTACAGTGCAGTATGTTTAGTTTCCTCTGACCAGCGTTATAGTATGATGGGGGTTTTATAGTAATTTCTTGTTTGCAAAAAGTTTTATACATGTTACTTATGATTTCATCTTTAGTTGGTTCTGATGAGGGATCAGTAAGTTTTTTGTTGTCGGTAGTGATTTTGCATGATAAATTCCATTCATCGATCATGGACGGGATGAAACACGATTTGAAACGGGCCGTATTAGTGAAGTAGTTTATGTATCGTAAAGGGTTTCTGATGGGGTATCGAGATGCTTCACTGACAGTATGGGGTAGTAACTTTGTGAGGTAGTTTGGGACATGATTGGTTAATATCTTATTCCAGGTATGCATTTTATGAAGGTTTCGTCTTTCTTTAAGGGGAGCCCATCCGAGTTCGAATAATACTCTCTCATCTGATACCGAACGTGCCAGACCTGAGATAACGAATCCGTCTTTTCTGGACCGTGGTTTACATGGGTGAGGCTGTACATAATCTAGATTGACAGCGCGTCTATAAAGTTGTGCATGCATATATATATATATTATATATCTGATTATGTAATTCAAAACATCTGTAATATCATTATATGGTGACCAGAATAAATAAATTGAATTGTTTGGTAAATTGGTATTATCGTGTCACAAAGAAAGAATGTACCTTTACTAAATGTACCTTTACTAATTGACGGAGATTTGTGTGAGAAATGGCACAGTAGACCCCACCACCCCAAATACAGATATATATAATACAAGGTAACTATATATCAGATGACCCAAATTCCCACCACCCGTTATCAAGCTGTGGCTAAAATATCTATGTTATATTATTCCGACTATAACGCCTATTTTGTCCCAGAAGGGCTATGGTTCAGTTTGGCACATCACTGACTCGATCGGTTGATTGTATCAAAACATTACAGGCATTGGAACAGAAAAATTCTGGCCAATATTTCTGGTCGGACATTTACTGGGCACACCGACTAAAGGAATTTTCCGAAGGGACAGCCATGTCAGTGACATTCATCAATACTTACATTTCAGGTAAATTTTGATTCATTTCAACCCATAAAAGATATTTATTATGGCTCTTATGGCACTTTTCAGTTAAATAACTCTCAAGAAAGTGCAAAGCGTAATTTGTCCCACGGTCGACAAAATGGAAGACAAATTATGTCTCCCACTTTCGTGAGAGCTATTTATCTACATAGCTCTGTCATGGGTGCAAGAGGAGATTCTGTTATGAGCTGAAATGAATTGAAATTTACCAGAAGTTGATCCAATGTAAGTCTTGACGAATGTCACCGACACAAACTGGCTATACTCTCTGGTCTTATCATAAATGTGTTTTCAGCCGGTGTGCCCAGTAAATGTCCGACCAGAATTGTTCCGTTCTGATGCCTGTAACATTTGATACAATCAACTGCTCGAGTCGGGTGATATGTCAAAATGAACTGAGTCCTTTGGGAACAAAACGTGTTTTTGGTTTGAATACAATTTGTTTACATGTGTCAGCTGCAGCTTGACAACGACAGGTGGTGAGAATTTGAGCCATATGATAGATAGTTACCTTGTCTTATATATGTCGTTAGGGTGGTGGGGTCTATTGTTCCAAATACCTGTGGATTACACCTTTTATTTGGAGCCGACATCGACTTACACATTAGTGCGTCCTCGTTTCATTGGAGACGATGTGTATGAATTTTGTGGTAATGAGTCCTAAACATATTTGTATCAGCTTTGGTGCCCCACCTCTCCCCATTCATTACTCGAACTGTTGCCATATCTAAAGCAGGCCCATTGGATGGGTGTTCAGGATAAATTGTTAGATGACAGTCAGACGAAAAGATAATATAAGAGCTGAATGATTCATATTTAATGGCGGGAAATGTTCAGATAATAAGTTCAACAAACGACTTATTATCTGAACATTTACTATGGGGACTACTCGTCAATGAATATTAGTGTAGAAATTTTGACCAGTCGGTGTTCATGAGTGAAACCAGACAACATTGTATATAAATAACAGCTACGGGTTCGATATATCGTCTGGAACAGTTAGCAGGATATATATCATAGTTATGTATGAGCTAGTGTTCATTACTTCAAATGTACTTGCTTCTGTAAGCGTGATCAATATATATTTTATTTGTTAGAATTAATCTAATAAACAGATTTAAAACATTGAAATCGTCGGAAATGTAATGTATCGGCACCCTTCCAGTTGTGATATAGCCTTATGCGTGGGCTGTTTTCATGTCAACTCCTTTAGTTACAAAAATATATCTGACTGGCGAGCATGCTGATGTGAATCGCACACATTCACATTTATAAGTTGGGTGATGGGCAATTATCAGGAAATATCAGAAAAATTATTACGTCAATGTCAGACAACCACAAATTATCGCGGCAAGTCCAATCGGGGCCAATAACAGGATACATGTATAATGTATAGTTGCGTAGAAATTATATATGGTTGGCTGACACTGACGTGATAGTATTTTTAAAAGTGGTGGTATATATTCCCTGACTATCGAACGTGTAGCTGTTCTATATACAGCCTTGGTTCACTCAGACTTAATTTTGACCTGTTTTTAAAGGTGAGACCACCAGCCCCAGGCCCCAGCCTGCATGCCCCTGCCTATCTGGCAGCATCGTAATCTTAAAATTAGATATATCGTATGACTGCCATTTGTTTAGGTGTTACGCAAATGCCAGTTACATAATAATAAACATAACTGAGTCGACGTGACGTTTTTCTTTTAAACACCAAAATTTCAGTAATTGGCACCACGCAATCGGAGCGTCTGTACCAGGCGATATGGAGTTTGTTTGTTTTCGAACAAAATTAGTTTATTTAGAAGTAAAATTGTACCCGTTCCGATACAACTCATATACAAATTAGATTCATCTCTGGTCGGAATGAGCGACGCGATAATATCGGTGAAGTTCAACGAGCTCTCATCTGATCGTCTGATTTCAATTACGTAATAGTTGAATGGAGCTACGATGGCATTACTCTCTTTCAATGCGGTATCGCACCGATGCCTCTGTATATAGGGTCCGTATATATAAACACATCAGTGATTACCGCTGCCAGTACAGTGCGATTGTTACAAAATCTGAGACACACCATATTGCCTTACCAACAAAGACGGATCACCCTATAGAACATAAAATGCGAACAACGTCATTTGTCCCTCTTATAAAAGCAGTCGTGATGGTGGCAAACATTTATGCCAAAATTCATTCAGATCCGATAACCCATCGGACTATAGAACCCTCGGGTTAACGTACTATATCCGTATCTTCCTATAGCTCCTTTCAGATTAGGTAGATTAGCAGTATGGTTTGGACACAATTAGCATAATAAACTACTATTGATAAGAGTTATGAATAGGTAATAATAGCGTTAATTTTTCGACAGATCGCAAAACCTTTTCGCAGAATTGACGACTATACGACTCGATCCGTTTGTGTGAAAATAGTGCCGATCATACTCCCCGTTACTCACAGTAAGGTTATTTGATTCTGTTTGACGCGATTATTTCATACTGCATTATGTTGTTAAATGACATGCTCGATCAGAGCATGTAAAGCTCTCTGGCCCATGCCTGGCTTATCGACACAGTAATCGTAAATATGGATACGGATATGGTAAAATGACAACTGATATATAGAAAGAACACATTTCTAGTAACGTAGCACCCTGTTTGTAATTGTTATCGCGGTAGTTGTTCATTATGGTCCAATTTTGGAGCTACAAATTAGCTATGTCCGTTCAACGATTTCTGGCGCAGCATTAAAGATGTTGTGTCAGTGCATTCCTCTATATACGTGAGTCTCACAAAGGGAGCCTCGCATATATAAGAGAATGCACTGGTTTATATACAAGGTCAAGGTAAATATTCATAGGCCAATGTATTATATATGCGATGCTTCATATAGATAAGAAAATGCATTGGCACAGGGTTTTCGCAAAATTTCAGGAAACTCAAGGGTTAATAAACAGAGTCACGGCCGTACATACGAAACTGATGGTGGACATCAGAATATGAAGTCTCAGCCAATGGGTAAACTTATGGCCACGATCATATAAAGTCCTACATGTAGTCACGACGATACAATATCCAAAATGACATCGAAGTACATGTACGTCTTTCTATTTCAGAAACCGCTGTAAATGGCACAAACAGAGAAAAACGTCGCACACATCGTCTTATTTTCAACATAACGAGCATTACAGTCGACGAGATGATAAAAATGGCACAACTGAGGTTATACACCTTGGTTCAAAAAGACAGACACATGTATATAGGAATCGACAGGAAAGTTTCTGTATATGACGTCACAAATTCAGTCGGAGACGACATCGTTTACAGACTTATTGTCACTAAACACATTTATGAGAGAGATAACGCATGGGAGACGTTCGATGTGACGTCAGCGGTCGAGCGTTGGGTGAGAAACTATAACACTATGCAGATACTAGAAATAAGAATAGAGAGCGTTTTCCATAGCGTAACAAGAGGAGATATAGACATTAATACAAGACCAAGGGAACGAAACGAACCGTTACTAATAGTATATTCTGACGACACGAGCAGAAAACATTCACTACAACAGGAGCTTGATGAAATGATATCGCATGAAATGTCTGTTCTTTATGAGAAATTACCCCCGGAGACAAACGATGACGGGGATCAGAGGTTCAAGAGAAGCAGGCGGCGACGGAACATATGTAGAAGAAAACCTATGTATGTAGACTTCAGAGACATTTATTACGACGAATGGATAATCGCTCCTCGGGGATACCAGGTATACATGTATTATTATTAGTGAATTAATTCAGCTTTAAAGGCCCACTTAATTTTCGAATCACCAGATCACATTATATACAACATATTCCTTGTTATATACCATTTGAAAGGGGAAGCTCAAAAACATTGTATTATTAACTGATCTGGTCGAATAAACTGGGAACATGTTGTTTTTGTCGAGGTACCAAGGTGTGTCCTGTATTTAATTTTGATCCGGACTGTACTATAAATATATTATACTCAATGGCAGGAGAATAACACTATCTATTAGTTTGAATGATGATGCACTCTGGGTTGACAAGGGGGAAGTCTTGGAATGAATCTTTATCACTTGGTGGACAGTCCTAGGCAACAGCTGCTTCGTATTCTGGTGGAATATATATTGTTTTGGTCCCTCTTCCAAATGGTATAAACTATGGGCTAATGTTATCTGGGCTAATGTTATCTGGGCTAATGTTATCTGGTCATTCGAAAATTAAGTGGGCCTTTAAAACAACTGCTAATTAGTTTTAAGCCGCAAATTAAAGGAAGACTTTACCCCAATTCCAATACATTCACAGTAACAACAGCTAGACCCCCTCTGCGGAATTTTGAAGACCCAATTATTATTATAGAGCATGACATTCCGCCTCATTTTAAGCATGTTTGCCATCTGAAATTCGAGATTTATGGCACGTTTTATGTTTTTATCGCATTTGTCTAAATTGTACATTTTGGTGGGGTAGGGGTAGATAATTCCCCTAATACTGGGCATTGGGTTACATATATCGAGTTGCAGTTGGTTTCAATTTGAAGGGGTGTTATCATATAATAGTAATATACAACAAAATTAAACATGGATATATTATTGTATTTTTTGCAAATTTAAATTATATTTTTTAATTTTGCGACGAGTGTGAAAAATATATGCTGGCCGTATTCTGAGGGTCAACATGGTCTTAATTTCGATGATTATGGTTATTTTCCTATTTTTTGTTAAGAGTAATAGTTAGGTCAGTTGTATGATAAAGTATAATGGGCAGAATAAACAATATCTGACTCACGGATAAAATGTCAATATGCCAATTGTCTTTTGGTAGAAATTTTTATGGGGTGAGGGTATAAGTTTGTTTGAACATATCTATTGCGACCCACATATACATGGCATATTTTACATAACACATAATTTATAAAAAAAATGTTGTGGGTGCACAGGGGATCGAAGCACAAGTTACCAAACTTAGTGAGGCTACTCTCCCCTGGCGTTCAGCTGCTGATGAATTAAAATCGATGTTGTTGCAGGAGTGGATTTTGATGATAGTTTTGTTTTGTTATCTGTATGGGGGCGGTGTCCCATGCGATCGGCCAGATACGTGTATATATAGGAGCACAGTCTCCCAATTAGAACATGCAGGTTTTAGTTGTGGCTATGGCAATGGGCGGAGTCCCACATCAATGGGAATAATGATTACTGAACTCGGTCTGTGGATATGATGAATGCTTGTACTGTCTCGAATAATCGCCTACTCAAGGTATCGCTATTTTGCGGTATGCCGAAGAGAATTTCTTTAATATTGGAGATGACCACTTTATGCTCACCTAGTCGTGTCCACATACGGTTTCTCACATATGTATAGAGAGGGCATTCGAAGAAATAATGGCTTGCGTCTTCACATTGGTTATCACATGAGCAACACGAGCTTGCGGAGGTGTAATTTTTTAACTTATCGAAGTTCAGATCACTGCAGTTGTTTCTACATTGCAACATACTTGGTGTTTTCCGTCCGGCATTGTAGTAAGAATGAGGTCTTATTGATGTCTCTTCAATGCGTAAATTATTATACATATAAGCAAGTATTTCGTTCTTGGTTGGTTCAGAGGTAGTTTTGCATCAGTTGTACTTTTACACGATACATTCCATTCAGCAATCATAGTTGGGAGGAAACTTGATGACTATGACTATGACTATGATTATTTATTCATAACGCATTCATATGATATATACAATTATATACACAGTGTAATAGTATAACATTCAATGAGCTATCGGGGACAGCATAACCAAGAAGGTTGTCTACCTGCCGTCCCCGTTGAAAAGTAATATAACTATACATGTAATAATAAATTTAATTTATCTAGGTTTTGTCTTGTTAACTTTAAACATTGGTATATAAATGTCTGTTTTTTTATAAATAATAGTATAATTCGTTTGTCGTTCACCGTTCATCGCTCAGTTTGTGATATGGTATGTAAAGTACAAGCATGTGGAATATGGATATGTGGATGAGGCCAGCGGAGAACCATGATAATTGTTTAACCAATGGGTCGGATAAGGCATTCGAATAATACAGTCAAGTATTTCCTGCGATAGGGTGATGATGCACATGTATTATCTATCCTTTTCTCTTGTTATACAATGTCAGTTATCGCTATACGAATACTATACTACTTATTAACATCGTTGCAGTCAGGACAATTTTTGTATGTACATTTGGGATTCAGTTGATATGAAGATAGCCTATTTCGAGAGTAATCATTTTTGAACATTGTTCGTGTTGGAAGACGTTTTAGTTTGTCGTCCAGGGAATTCCACATCTTCGGAAGATAGTGTTCTGGTAAGTTTTCCGAGAAGACACTTTTCGGTGTCCCAGATTTGAGCATACCATCTTGTCGCGTGTCATTGTGGGAACTTGTGAAGAAATTTTCAAATGAATTTGGTAACTGGTCGTGAAACCAGTCATGCACAATGAGGTTTGAATGCAGGGTATAACAATGAGTTGTGTTTGTGAAATAGTTACAGTATCGTAACGGATTGCTAATGGGGTATCGACATGATTCCCCAACGGTAAGAGGAAAAATATTGGTTATATATGGAGGGCTATATATGGAGGGCCTTATTGTCCAATTGTTTATACCAAAGGCGGGTTTTGTGTGAGGGGAGGCCACCCAAGTTCACCCAGTACTCTCGCTTCTGAGGCAGATCGAGTCAGGCCAGTTATAATTCCATCAGCGTCGATATATAGACGGCCGACCATGTGGAGGAGGCAATCGGGGGCGTTATCCCAAATTATGTCACCATATTTTATTATTGGGAGTATATATGTTTTGAATATTATCTCGATCGTCTGTCGGTTTACTTGGAATTTAATCTTCCTGAGATATGACAATCTGCTGGCTACTCGTTTGCAAATGGTATTGATTTGGGGGGTACCAATGTAGACTTGATTGGACAGAAACGCCAATATGGGTGTGGCATGTTACTTGCTGAATCCCATGGTTGTCGAGATATAAATCTAGGGAATCGCCAGAGGGGGTCATGGAAAATACCATAGACTTAGTTTTTCCTGTATTAAAGGTTACCATCAATTGTTTTGACCATCGAATCACCCATTCAAGGTCATAGAGTTCGCGCGCACAATCATCGGGTGGCGGTTGGGCACCAAAGAAGCAGGTATCATCCGCATACATTCGAGTGAGTGAGTGTAAAGCCATTCAGATATGATATTACCGCTTAATGATCTGAGATAGATCTGCCGAAGTCAATCACTTCTGATTCACTGTGACAGTGCTATTCACTATGATGGGGTCGAGAAGTGGCGAAAGCTATAGTATAGGAGATTATTTCACTGATATTTGAGGACGGGTCCAAGGAATTAAAATTAAAATCACCAGTTAGGACCGTGGATATATTCAGATCTATAGCGCATCCGCTATGGACTCATCAAGTAGGTCCCAGTATCGCTCGTGACAAAATTGGTCAGAGCGGTATGACACACATAAAAGATAGCTTGATGACCTGGACCTCAGCTTGAACCACAGGACTGATTCATCGAATTCAAAAGAGGGCATACGTTCGAAGATCAGGTGATCAGCGAAATAAACGGCAATACCTCCTCTATAGCTCGATGTCTTACTGGATCAGAGAACCATTCGAGCTGTATGTTCCTGGTTGGAACTGTTACATCAATGTGGGTTTCTGTGAAACATAATATATCATAGTCGTCGATTTTATCGACTATTTTAAACAGTTTATTTCGGATACTTGTTATGTTCAAGTGGAAAATAGAGACGGAGTTATTATCTGCATGGGCCTGTCTATTATCAGGGCCGGAGTTCAATTACAGGGAGCCGCTGCATACCAAGGGTGTTGTTATCAGTAATATTAATATAATTTCGCTAATCCAGAAGAGAGTATAATGATACGACATTTAGGAGGCGATGATGTTTTCTGTAGACCGTTTCGTCTGGAAAATTGGAAGTTCTCTATTGTTATTTTCCACATATTTAGTTCAACTCCCATGGATAATTATAATTCCGGAGTGAGTTTCCTGCCACTGCCACGGTCACTGCCACAAGACATACATTTTACAGTCGGTGTAAATATAAACAAAAACATATGTGAGTACAATATAAATGTAAATGTTGACACTCGTGTTGACGTAGACGTGTGCGTCATCGTAGATGGATGGAGGCAGCTATCTGCCGGGATGGTTATGCATAATATTATTTTAAGATGGTTCATAATAAAACAAGAGTTATTCAATCTTATGCATCTGTAATTTGCCGACGGGTGGCAGTTATTTGGTCGCATTATCATGTATAGGTGTTCTTTAAAACACGATATGAACAACGTTTACTATATCGTTTGAATGGGGTGGGGGGGGGGGGGGGGTAAATCATAATAAGATTTTAATAATCATGAGATAATGTTAGATTTACACGGCGCTTTCGAAAATTATAACTGCCACCACTGGAGAAAACGAGTCTAAATTGTAGAGACAATTGGCCACATAAAGAATAGTTATCACGCAAATAAAGTATACAAGAGACACAGAACAGAATCGCGAATATTGGCACATGGACAGAACCTGGTAGAAGGGAGTTACGATGGATTCAATTGTGTCCGATTTAATTCCGTTTTGATGACAGGCTGTGCTCCTAATATTAAATAAATTCTACCTATCCGTACTTGCACAGGGAATCCCCCACGTGTATAGCGAATGTATGCAGATGTTGATCGTCCTAACCGAGTACTCATTTGGGTAAAACCATTTCTAGACTAGCTTATAATAACTTCCCATTTTCGGTGAAAACACTAGTAATATGTATATAATGGACAGAGTCCTTAGAAAGACTTTGTCCCTTATATACAGAGTCTTTCTAAATTATGAAATTATGGGGGGGGGGGGTGTAAGTTGCAGTCTTCCAGATATATCTATGTCTGGGTACATCCCTGAATATTTAAATGGTTGCGGTACGTCAATAAGAGGTCAAACATGTCCTGGAGGACAACTGGACATGTATCAAATATAATTCTAATTGTGATTTATACTTCAGTGGATTATTACGGAATGCGAGGTTTGTTAGCAATTTGGTCACACCAGATTATTCTCCTCTGGAATGTATACTATTATAGAAATGGTTTTATTGTGGAGCAAATCGATCATACTTCCCAAAAAATATATCAATATACAGAACTAAATAGCAAAATAATTTTATAAAATATTAAAAATCGATTTTTTTGCCGTGAATTTGATACTAAAAATTCACAATGAAAGTGTCAATGACACTGTACCGCAACTTGGGAAGGAGTTTGTTTTTTCTGAGCAATGAATAGAATGATAAAGAAGGAAAACCAAAAAGTTACAGTAAAGGTATTTTATTGTGTAGATGAAATTATTTTCACTTGAAACATTTCACCAATAAATGTGGGCTTGCAGGGTGTGCCAAACGATTTAGTCAGGCAAAGAGTAAAATAAAAGATGGCCACTGGCAGCCAATTTTTTTAACCAATTTCGGAAATAATAGATAGCTTCCATCTAGAGGACACCCCGAAGATCCATTATTATGAATTTTGGTGACAATTGGATGAGGGGTGTGGCCTGTATTGTGTGCCGAAGGATTTAGTCAAGCAAAGAGTAAAATCCGAAATGGCCTCTGGCAGCCATGTTTTAAACGAATTTCGGGAATAATCGATGGCTCCCATCGAGAAGTCACAATGAAGATCCATATAAAGGTTGGTGATGATCGGGTGAGGGGTGTGGTTTGTAGGGTGTGCCAAGGATTTAGTCGTGCAAAGGGTAAAATCCAAGATAGCTGGCTCCCATATAGAGGTGATGCTAAAAATGCCTGCAACCTTTCAAAACAATTCTCCAATAAATGCAGACTGCGGGCTGAGCCGATGGATTCAAATTTGAAATCCAAGTTGGCTGTTGGCCAGTCTCTTTGAAAAGCTGACGAAAATCCTATATCGGAATTACGTTTCTAGAACTCTCTCTTAAAATTAGGTTCTGTGTTGAAGGGATTCCCTCCATTTCATTGGAGTGTGGCGCAGACTGCGCGCGATATCATTGGTATATGGCATAGCTGATCAATTCAGAGGTCAGAGGAACAACTCAACTATTGTTGGAAAACTGAATACAGGCGATATATCCATAATTCAGTTTACTCATCGCAATATAGAATATCCATACGAAGTTTGGTGATGGTCGGACGAGGGATGTTGGTCTGTGGGGTGAGCCAAATGATTTAGTGATGCAAAGAGTAAAATCCAAGATGGCTATCGGCGGCCATGTTTTCATCGAAAATTGTTCAAATTCGATGGCTCCCATCTAGATGTGATCCTAAACATGCCTGCAAATTTTCAAAAGAGCCGATGGATTCGAATTTGAAATCAAAGATGGCTGCTGGCGGCCATGTTTTTTAACGAATTACGGACACCCCGAAAATCCATGTGAAGTTTTATGATGATCGGATGAAGGATGCGGCCTGTAGGATGAAAAGGAAATTGTTGACGGACGCACGGACGACGGACACCAACCCACAACAATAGCTCTTGACAAAGTAAAGTTGAGCTAAAAATAAGCATTCTGCAATGACAGCTTGCCTTGTAATAACAAACCGTGTAGCTTGACAAAGATTTGATTTTGCCAATTTGCAAATAAATTTTGATTCACAGGTCTGACTCACTTAAATGGTACCCCTTTGCTGATCTCGATGCTAGTAACAATTATTCGTATAAAATATGTGTTGCCTGCATAAATTGGGTCATTATTGAGTGGAGCACATAAGTTATCTCAGGATAAGTTATATATATTATAATAATATATTTTTTTAGCTATATATTTCTCCAGTTAATTATAAATTATTCCCTCTCAACTTATTGACCATGATGTTATATATGGACTTGAGACCTCGGTTTAATCTAAAGCAAATTAAAGCACCATGGTATTGTAACACATATATACACCGACATATAATACAATTGGGCAATAGAACAGTCTCAATGTTTGTCTATAATTATAAAAAAAAAACCATTAGGAAAAATTTGCAAGCACCGGAAATTTTTAATTTTTTCTTGGCTCCTGACCATCCACCACCTCGGCCCTGTGTACGGACTTTTTTTGTCAGACCCCCCCCACTGGGTAATATCTTGCTTTTATCAAGTTCCTGATATCGATGTATATGCCGATCAATACAAGAAATACTTACATTCGAATTAAATTTATTAACTGCTCTCATGCAAAATTCGGCATATACCTAATTTAGACGAACGTTCTCTATATTCACCAATTATGGATTGCACCAACACCCCACTCTTTATTGTTTATGTTTGGAAAACAGAACATTTGTATTCTTTGGGTACAAAATATACCCACGCTTTAAACATTCCCCGCACTCACAAAATCAAGACAAACTCACTTTATTTCTCACCTATTTGGAACAACTAAACAAGAGCTATTTCCATCCCACGGAACGTGAGAAAGTTTTGAAAAGCGACCATCTGAACCACCCGTTAAAGGTACGGTTGGCCTTGGCGGTGGGTATCCTGTGAAAATATTTCCACCTGTCAAAAACCGCCACAAACAGAAAGAACAACAAAATGTAGACAGACTTTGTCCGTATACAAATAAGAAATATCGCATAAACAGTATGTTATTGTCATATATTTTACCATTGTTATGTAAACAAAAGCATAACAAGTTACTTTTCTGGTGTTTGTTTATATTATGATGGTAAACATAAAGAGCGTTCTTTGTGGGTGAATTCCTGATATGGAACGAATAAAGAGCGTTTATGCCATTTGTGTGTGATTAGCCAGCAGCATTGTGCTGTATTCTGTAACACAAAAATCAGGCTCTTGCTTAGGTAAAATATAGTAAATCTTTATGATAACATGCTGTTTACGCGATGGTCATGGTATATATGAACGAAACTGTATGCGATTTAATGTTTTTCTGTTTACGGTGATTGGTACAAATATGAATATTTTCGACAACTAAGGCCTCACGTGCCTTTAACGCATTGGTTAG
This sequence comes from Siphonodentalium dalli, assembly GCA_032622095.1. NCBI lineage: Eukaryota > Metazoa > Mollusca > Scaphopoda > Gadilida > Siphonodentaliidae > Siphonodentalium > Siphonodentalium dalli. Next base: position 146,104,513 of record CP136065.1, on the reverse strand, counting down.
ATCAAACGCACGACGTATACATCTATGATTAGTGTTGGGATATCACGTACAGTGTAGGGTGGGGGCATCTTTAACTTAAGGGTGAGGTTGTCCGCCTTGGAATTTCCAATCACACCCCTACTCGAACCAGACCATGTTCGCGCGAAATAACACCCCCCCCCCCACCCCACGGATTGGACCTTTCCAACACTGTCACATCAAACTGTTTAACTTTTGGACATATACACCCATATAAATTTTCCAACTGATAGCCATTTCAGACCAAACATTTTACTAATGGTAGATAGCTATGCTGTTATTGGTCTAAAACACTAATTACTGGTTGAAAAATCAAAATGAGAATAATTTCAACCAATATATGTTGTCCAATTTCCAAATAATATGTCGGACATGACATTTCCAACTGTTGAACAATTTTACCAATGGCGGTGTGTGTGAGCCCAAACCCCTATATCGTCACGTCCCTGACGGAAGACACATTCCCTATCGCCGCATGCACTAGCTTCTCGACGGGTATAGCTACAATTCCAAGTTCCGGGTACAACACACTATCATAGAGTATGATGTATAGCCTATTGCGTTGCTGTTACTTCACACCCTATAGCATGTTAAGTCGAGCATTATATATTAATATTACTTCTTATCTAATACTCTTGTGCCATGTTATTGTTACATAATCAATGTTCTTGTGTCTGTATAACATATCCTGAATGCCACACATTGTTTTAGCCATGTGGCCTCTGATAAATAAAGTTATATCGGCAATATTTTCTCTGTTTTGAAGAGGTAACCGTATATTCGATCAATTCCACCAGAAAGCACCAAGCAGGTGTGCACTTGTGTTCTGCTATTGGAAGTACGTCGTCGATCAACTAAATAGCGCGAGTCTGCATTGAACATATCCTCGCACAAATACGCACATTTCGACATATAGTGTGAAATAGGTACATAATGTGATTATTTGATACTGAAATAACCAGGTAATGGAGTCACAGCCGTTATTTCGTTTTATGGCGCGGGCCACAGTGAAATAAACATGTTAAAGAGCGTACACTTGAACAGTCGTGTATTGGCTTACTTGTCTCATTGTCCGCATATAATCTGCTTAAAATGCCTAGATAATGTGACTAAAATGCTCTCATTTTCAGCTCATTACCTACTCAAAATGAGGCTATTCTAAGCAATTTATCGACCTAAAACATGTTCTTTATAAGCAGATAATGTGCGGATTTTTGGGAGAACAGGCTGTATATTAGGTTTTGCGATCACCTGGGCAAAAACCGAATCGTTGACTCTAATGACCCTTAATTGTCCTTAAATTTTATTAATTGTGATGTATTTGTCACGCTTGCAGGTGAATTGCATGTACACATGATGTCAATTGTATATGCAGTTATAATTAGATCCACTTCATTTTCTATAACGTTTTGCCTTTGTTTTAAAAATTCCTAATGTAATTAAATGGGCTCAAATATTCATTTTAGATTAGGGCGGAAGTGAACGTTGTGCGTAGGAATTCCGTTGCGGCAACAGTTGGCAACGCCATTATAATATCCAATCTCTACCAGAGCGCACCAGTGATACTTCCTTTCTGACTCTGTCACCGGCTGGGTACTAGTCTATTTAACATGGGGTCCAGCAAAACAATAGCGAAAACCGATCGCTCCAAAGTCAAATTTTCTATGTGCTTTGAGACCAATTCCCGTACAAAAACATAATGACAGAATGGAAAATCAGAGCGGTAGTTTTGTTGACGATTTTCGCAAGCTGCTCGTCAAAATTGCAGCAAATTAGAACTCTTTTGTTTGACTTGCCATGCGTGTTGTGGTGACAATGTCGTCCATGTGCGTGTAGACTTTTTCTGTTGACAAAATAATCGGAGAACCAAATCACTCAGTTTCTCAATATAGTTCTTTGGTTTTATTGGACTTTCCAAACTTAAGGTACGAAATTACACAATGTTTTCTCGATATTGTGCGTGCTCGATAAGGGCAACATGTTGCTATGTTCGCTTAGTATATATCTTGATATAGCGGAACTCCACCATATGTGGGTAAAATGTCTCCGGTAACAGCGGTCTTACCGATTCACCAAGGGAGGTAAACCTTACATGGAGTTTGTATAATGTCCCCAACATTTAACGGTATTTCGAACTCAAAATGCATTTTCATGTTGACAGTTTTTCACTGGGATATAACTACTAGTAATAAGCTCGTTGTCCTAATATAATTACAGAGTTTAAAGGCGCCATGTCGAATCGCAATCTTTTTATAAATAGCATCACGATTATTAAGTTTGTGATTCGGCATGATACCTTTAAACTGTAATTGCATTTGGTAGCCGTGATTATAATATGGTTAGGCAAGCAATGGCTGACCACATTTTGATTAAATCCCTGTGGCCGAGTGAAGACAAGAATTTTGCAATGACTTTGTCATCTATAGGCCTATATATATATATATAAATACGATCTGTCTGTCCGTCCGTCTGTCTGTCCGGATTTTTCTCTAAGACCCTGGACCGATTTCAACCATATTTGGTGTGGTGACTCGGGTTATCCTGGTGGATGTTACGCCGGCTTTAGTTTTTGAACATTTTGATTAAAATTTTTTTTTGTTATAATGAGCTGACTTTGGGCCAATTTCAGAATCAAATAACTCCAATATGAACCTATTTGCATCCAACGGAATAACTGGTATAAGTCCACTATGGGCTTATTCCAGAATCAATGCCAATATTTTGGTACAATGTGAATCTATTTGCACGAGGATATATTGAAGTTGCATAATAAATATATATATATATATATGAAAAACCTCTAAAATAAACTCACTGTGGGCCTATTTCAAAATCTATTAAGTCCTAATATGAACCTATTTGCACAAGGATATATTGTAGAAGCATAATAAATATATGTCAGAAAATGTGCGCTACGCAAACATTTGGACCTTAATATTCACATGGGTCCATATTAGACTTATTTGATGCTGAAATAAGCCAAGCCCATAGTGGACTCATACCCGTTATTGTGTGGGATGGAGCGGGCCACAGTGAAAACACATATATAAGGAGAGTACATCCGGTCTATAAATATGTTCATTTTGAACCTAAATATTCAATTTATTTGATTCTGAAATAGGCCCATAGGCTTATTTTAATTTATGTGTGTTTATTTATTTAGTTAATTAACTTTTGTTTAGGTCTTTATGACACTTCTTCAAATATTTCCGTTATTTGGTTAAAAACACTTCATCAAATATGTCCGTTATTTCGTTAATAATAATTTCTTATTTCTATATTTCGCTCTATTTCACCATTTCGTGCATTTTTTATTCCGTTATTTCGCTTTATTTCCTATTTCGCTTTTTCGTTGTATTTCATATTTCGATAATTCGCTATATTTGACATATTATGGGATATGGGATGATATGATATCCAATATTCTGATATTCAATCGAACATCCCGTGCTATTGTGCTGAGTTTGACTATTATTATATACCACATAGCGAACCCCGATTACATACTGTTTGATATATAATTCTTGGAGTATTGGCTGGTTATCATGATCAATTAAGTACAGTACATATATATGACGGCACCAACTCATAAATTGATCTATGGTCATTATATGTTCAATACTAGCATTACCTGACTATAGTCATGTAATGCTCAGATGTAAAGTATGTTTTATGTATCTATCGGACTATGTGGATATTGTTTCCTTTCTATTGAGCATAACATATACGATCGTATCGCTTGTTTAGACAAACCCGCTAAATATGATAGACGAGAAAATTATATTGATACAAAGTGAACTTTATGTAAATCATATTCTATATTGGACGGATTTTGCTTAACGTCTTAAGATGAGTGATGGTTATAACACCAATACCAACATACTTACTTGCTAATGGACTGCTAAATAATTCCATGCATATATATATATATATAGACCTATTGCGTCAGTGGTGATTTCACACCGCTTTTGTTTGAGGATGTTTGATAATAGTCCAGTAGCAGATAACCTGGCGCAATATCACAAGAGAGTCGTCAAACAAAACAAACGAGTGCGATAACGTTTCCATTCTTCACACAGATGCGCGATTCTGTGTTTACTAAACGCCAATAGTCAATATTCGTTAGACTAGCCAACACTCCTAGAACAATTGTGTATACATTCTACACAATGTGTGTTACATTTTATCTTAAACAAAATTGTGTAGAAATGACACATGACATGTATGTCGGTGGAACATTAAATATGAGGAATATGTAAGTATATTATTGTTATTAGATGAAATATGTTCTATTTGAGATACAAACCTCGTAAAAGCTACCATATTAAAAATTTGGCAGCAGCACACAATTATGTGCTGTCAGTTTTGACACACACACACACAGTATATAGCTTATCTTAAAACTGCTGCGATTGTTTGTTCTGGTGTGTCCTTTAAGAGTTTTGTTTCTCCAATATAGATCATCTCATCTAATAACTATGATACACTCACATATTCACTCATATTCAACGTTGTGGAAATTCCACTAACACATACTTATATGTCATGTGTCATTTCTACACAATTTTGCTTAAGATAAAATGTAACACATACTGTGTAGAATTTATACACATTTGTTCTAAGAGTGTAACGTACTTGTTGATGTTTGGTTCTTCATGCTAGTTAATCGTCTACTCAACACAGTCCGAGGTTGAATTATTATTTTTATACCGATTGGGTATTCGTGCATGACTTCATTTACGTCAATCCATCTATCGGGATCGCTCTGTTGCGTTTGGATGAAAATTTACAACACAGTGCTGAAGTAACGTATTCAAACGAAAAATATCAATACGTGGGCAATAAAAATAATGGTGATTGCTAGTATTCTTGTTTTGCCTTAAAATGGTACTGTACACTAAATCTGCCCAGTTGTGGGACCATATCCTTTAAACACTCAACGGAAAATATGCAACAAATGAATGAATTTTAGCCATGGATGAGTGCAAAATACACTCATGTGGTCTATGGAAGATTAAAACAACATGGTAGTTATAATGAAAATGAATTTCTGACTCCAGTCATAAATTCATTTTCATTATAATTACCATGTTGTTTTACATCGTTCATAAAGTAAATGGGTGTATTTTGCACTCATCTATGGCTCAAATTCATTCATTTGTTGCATATATTATATTGAGTATAAAAGAACATGGTCCCATAAATGGCCGGATTTAGTGTACAGGACCCCTTTAATGTTTGACTAATTGGGTGTCAAATCGGACCATGGGTCTTTAATAGGATCCGGGATAATCATCCCTATAAGGATAATATTTATATCATGACATGTCTTTCAACGGGTTAAAGGCACGTGAGGCCTTAGTTGTCGAAAATATTCATATTTGTTCCAATCACCGTAAACAGAAAAACATTAAAATGCATACAGTTTCGTTCATATATACCATGACTATCGCGTAAACAGCATGTTATCATAAAGACCTAAATATTTTACATAAGCAAGAGCCTGATTGTGTTACAGAAGACAGCACAATGCTACTGGCTAATCACACAAAAATGGCATACACGCTCTTTATTTGTTCCATGTCAGGAATTCACCAACACAGAACGCTCTTTATGTTTACCATCATAATATATACAAACACCAGAAAAGTAACTTTTTATGCTTTTGTTTACATAACAATGGTCAAAGAAATGACAATAACATACTGTTTATGCGATATTTCTTATTTATATACGGACAAAGTCTGTCTACATTTTGATGTTCTTTCTGTTTGTGGCGGTTTTTGACGGGTGGAAATATTTTTACAGGATACCCACCGCCAAGGCCAACCGTACCTTTAATGGACAACTGTCGCATAATGTCTTTAAATTTTAAATTATATTTTACTGTAATTACATAAATGTGGTTTTACTTTGATCCTTTAAACTTGTTTTGGCCTGTACGTTCTAAATTTCTTTTCCAAATTTTGTAAACCGCTCCGGGATCTTGCTCTCCACCTCTTTATGCCAGAAGCACGAGGATCCAGGTGTCTGCACGTGATTTGGACCCTGACCCTATTATATACCCCTTCTTTAATATGCTTTGCAGACCCTCTCCTCTTGACCCCATTATATACCCCTTCTTTAATATGCTTTGCAGACCCTCTCCTCTTGACCCCCATTATATACCCCTTCTTTGATATGCTTTGCAGACCCTCTCCTCTTGACCCCATTATATACCCCTTCTTTGATATGCTTTGCAGACCCTCTCCTCTTTACCCCATTATATACCCCTTCTTTGATATGATTTGCAGACCCTCTCCTCTTGACCCCCATTATATACCCCTTCTTTGATATGCTTTGCAGACCCTCTCCTCTTGCTCTTGACATCTATTCATTTTCTGCACCAACAATTATTGTGTGGGTAAATTTGACGAATATATTTCAAGCCGTTATTCTGTTTGCTAAAACCTTTCACAAACCAAAAGGCCTATTCGTCCACCTGCCAGTGCATTACTCTGACTTGGTCTCTGTCATTCTAGTGTACTAGGTGTGGGATTACTTACCCTGACAGTTTGCTACCTGGTCAGACACCCACTTACCTATGATGGTTACACATTAAAACCACCATAAGAATTACGAATAGTTTATAGTAATCGTAAATTAAAAATTAAAGCATATATAAAGAATATATATAGAATTGACGACTGCGACTCCATTTGTGAGATTATGGTGCTGTTCAAATGTCCTGCCACTCACAGTAAGGTGGCATTGTTCTGTTTCCGTGATTATTTTGTACGTAATTACACGTAGTGGTAGGCTCGATGATTGCATACAAAGCTCGCGTACCGATACTTGGCTCCCAGAAACAAGACGACAACTGATAGAAATACTAGTGGCGTATTGAACTTTTTGTAATTATTATCATGCAGTAGTTGTTCATTATGCTAAATGTGTCCATTCTATGGTAAATAATCGACAAACTGTTCGTTTTTCTTTCTTTCCAGGCCTACGAATGTACAGGTCGTTGTTACATCCCTTTGAGTGGTCACCTGACACCATCAAAACATGCAATAATACAGACTATGCTTCATACCGTGCATCCAGGAAAAGTTTCAAGAACTTGCTGCGTTCCAACCGTCTTGGGACCAATATCACTTCTGTACGTGGAAAACGATATCGTGACGTTCAAATATAACTATGAAGGAATGGTTGTGAAGAAATGTGGATGCAGATAGCGTATACTTGGTACATGTATGACGTTTCACTTGTTGGAGTGAGTTATATCAAGGTTGTGATATGTTGTTTACCTCATGAAATATGCTCACATGACGTGTGATGTGAGTATTTAAAATTCCACGTGCATCGGATATAATATCTGCAGTAATTTCCAATGTGAATTTTTAGTTTTCGTCAAAATTGTTGAACTTTAACTCCGTGGTATGTTAGGTATTTCTTTAGATGTCTGTGTGTGTATTTTTTATTTTGGTTTGGTTATAGTGCGAAAGATAAGAAAGGATGGGTTAAAAGAAAAATATGAATCTAAAGACAGATGAAGAGAATAGCACTATAACCAATTGAAGTTCATTGTATGTGACTCTTACATGCGCGCGAATAACATATAAATAACAGTATAGGGAACTGTTTCTGTTATAAATAACGATAATTCTTGGTCGGTTCTGTGGAGTTCTTTGTGATGTTGTTGGAGGGACGCAAAGTTGTACGAACAAAGTAGCGTTACTATGCCCCCGACCATCAGGAGAATGTTCGGGGCATATAGTCGAGTGATTCGTCCGTCCGAATGTTTAACTTTGTAATTCGGGCGGGGATTATTCGATTTAGTTCTTCTTTGGTATGGTATTAGCGCAGGTTTTGTAAGTACATTCACAAACTACGGGCTCCGTAACGGCCACCTGAGAACAATTTCAACCCATTCTATGAGGAGAACAATTTCTAACTATATAGTGTTGTGTCAGGCATGAACTTTCCAACTCTTTATTATTTTTACCTGTCGCCAGGTCCCTGCAAACATTGTGAACTGTAACTCCAGTATATATATCATCTTTTTAAAATGGTCTGGAATATTAATCGGTCAGAATGGGAGGAATGATACCGACATACAGTGGGTTTCGTCCATGGAATTGTTCATTTATTGTTGGACATAGAACATAGAAATATTTTTCCAACTGAGAAAACATTTGTCATTTGGTATTTGATTCGAGAATAAACATCATCTGTTTAAGGACTATTGTCAAATATATAAATATATTACTTCCTTTATACCATAATTCGTGCTCTATCAGGGGTGTCGGGGTAGGTGGTAGTAATGCCTGGGCACCAAACCCCTTTCCACTGTCTCACTCCTGTTCAAATGAATAAGGGGCATACTGGAGATTACCCCCCCCCCATTGTCCCTCTGTGATTCCTCCACGCCTGTACTCTATGCAGGTATCTCCTTATAGTGGTACGTTTTCTTCACATTGCTATTCCTCGCAAATAGATATGCAGGACCCACCGACATTATAGTAGGATCAGTTGGCGATTGCATGGTTATAAAATTGACACAATTAATGACACTATTATACATTTGTTGCATTGTTTCGAGGTTGACATGAGGATGTATTAACCCGAGGAAGTTAATATTCACCGAGGGCACAGGCCGAGGTGAATATTAACTTCCAAGGGTTGATAAATCCCTCATGTCAACCTCGAAACCATGCAACAAGTGTTTTATTATATGAACTAGCGGCATTCTTTACCTGGTAGCCAATTAGAGTACTACTGTAGGAGTTGAACGGACAAATATGTTCAACAAACAGCAGATTTACTAAAACTCTCTTCCGAAAATCAACGACAAATGAGTTATGTATAAGCTATTTTGATTAGCTGGTTGCAAAGCTATGCGTAATGTGATTGGACAGCCACCTCTTACGCGCAACGTAACACATATTTTGTTACTAACCCCGCGTCGGGTTAATATCGTGATTTATCAACCCGGCCACGCCAATCAATTAATATATGGTTTCAGCTGGAAACTTAATGACCATACAATGTTTTTTATCAACCCAAGTTTGCGGCTGGGTGTGAAACTTCGTCGGGAAAATGCTGATTACAAGAATAATATACTATATATATAGGTAATATATAAACAAAAATTAATCGTTAAATTGATTAAGGCGTTCAATCGAAAAAAAATTATATTTGTTTTGTTTTTGTTTTAACTATCAAATTGTTTACGATCATAATTACACCCATATATTTTTCCATACCTTTGAGCATCTTGTCATTAGCTCAAAAAGAGCAAATGTAATTAAATAGGATAGTTACATTTGGGGCAGATCACTTTGAAGTGACAGTTGACGTCACACATAAAGTGTCAATATTTTAACGGTAGAGGGGTCACAGTAATGTCGCAAGGGCTATACCCGATCTTCACATCAGAATTTGCAGTCATGTTATATTCAACTAATTAACAGGTCTTTTTCGGGTGGTTTCTAGAACACCAAAGTGGGTGGAACCTCTTGATATATAAGTCTAATGCAAATGCGGGTGTAATGGAGTCGATTTGAGATTATAGATGCGCGCCCTACGAGGATACCATTTATCGAGGTCAAGGACGAGTATAGCTCTTGCGACATTACCCCGCTACCTTTTTTAACGATATATCATTCAACTCAAAAATCACCTCTGTGTTGATGTATTCTGTTGAGCTGTAATTATAATGAAAACTCTCTGTTTTCAAATATAATTACACAGTTTAAAGACATTTGCCCAACCACAATCTATTATAAATCGTCTCCGCGATTTTCAGCTTATGATTAGGCAAATGTCTTTAAACTGTGTAATTATACATTAGGAAACGGAGATTATTCCTTTAAAAATGACCACACAAGGAGGCCGTCGCTGAATAAAGGCTCCCGAAGGGATCCTGTTTCAGCTAGTGATACATATAACAGATAATACAATTGAGTGTGAGAGTAGCATGTGCGCAGGAACCCAATGCCATTGGTAACTAAGTCTACCGATAGTTAACTTATTTGAAGGAAGATAGACCCCTGTGGAGACCAGAGGATCGGTTCACGACAGTTAACGGCTAATGTAATATCACTACAACTTCATGATACAAGACTGTAAGTTTCCCTCCTAAAGCTGGACTGTATCAGACTGTTATGATATGATAGAACATTTAATATTATACTCGTTTTATTTCGAATTTACGACACCATCAGGCACTGGGATCACGTTTTTAGCTCATTTTATGGGATATCAAATGCTCCTGAGACGGTAATAAATGTACTCGTTTGACATGCATCGTATACGTCTATGAATGCTGCACCGGTATAAGTGCTGTCGCTGCCCAATATATGTTTAGAACAGATATTATTAAGTGCACTTTGTGGTTTGAAGCATCAAATTATACTTTGTGCATGATGCTTATTTCGGTCAAATACCGCCCGGTTCCGTTGATCAAAATAGGTCGACAGATGCGTAAAATAGTTCCAGACGGATATTAGTCAGGTTATTAAAACCAGAAGAGTGAATTGTACAGGAATTTCTCTTTCAGACAGGGGGGGGGGTCAGGAAATTGTTTTTCCGATTCTGGGATAGGGACACACGTCTTCAAACTGCTTCAAATGACTATTTTACTTAGTTTCCTGCTCTTATCTGATCTATGTTCCGTATCATGATTATAGGGGCATTCCTACTTATGGCTGTAAAGTTTCAAAGCAATTCTCCAATAAATGTGGGATGTAGGTTGTGCTGATGCATTCACATTTGAAATCCAAGATGACTGCTTGTGGCCATGTTTGTTTTGATCAAATTTCGGGGGAAAAAGGGAGGCTCCCTTTCTTGAGGTCAGCCCGAAAATCCATATGAAGTTTGGTGACGATTGGATGAGAAATGTGACCTGTAAGATGTGCTAAAGGATTTATTCATACAAAGAGTAAAATCCAAGATGGCCGCTGGCAGCAATGTTTTTTTACAGAATTCGGGGAAAAATAGTAGGCACCCATCGGGAGGTCACACCGAGGATTCATATGAAGTTTGGTGTTGACAGCTCCCATCTAGAGGTGATCCTAGACCCATGTACCGAATATCGCTGAAAGCGGTTTATTTTAACACATTTATGTTTTATTTTATTATTGTTTTTTGAATAGTCTATTTAAACCTGAGCCTTTCCATGTCAATGTGCATTGATAGATCCTTGATGAAAACATTTAGCAAGCTGACCCATTGGTGTCATCCCTCATTATTAACTGATGGTGAACTCATACCCCCTACCAATAGTTAAGTTCATACCTATTACATAATTGAGACATTCTTAAAACCTGTTGTCCTATTATTTTGAAGAAAAATGACTACAGGAAAAATATTACAGGGCCAGGAAAAATTGTGTTAGCCGGGCTGCTGAACCACCAACCCACCCCCGCCTAGTGTTCGGACAAAATTTGCAGACCCCCCGTTTCAGAAGATTTTGAGAGTTGTTTCTACAAGCATGTTTCCGCTGAATCTAAGAAAAAAAATGTTGGCAAGCTGGCAATGAATGCTTGTAGTAAAAATGGCGGTCCAAAATTGCCGCCGTATTGAAAAACAAAATATTAATGTGTGGTAAACGCTTAGTGACTTGAGTGTTTCTTCACTAGAATTAATATGAACTAAATCTGTGACGCCTATCCCTGCGAAACAGTTGACCCATTTGTTTAATGGTGACCAAGGTGGCCGCTGGGGTGACGAGAATATCATCATTAATTGTTTGGAAAGTTCGTATACTCTATCTGATTCAAGAGCCAAGTTATAATTTTTATGAAAACAGATAGAATGTACACATATTACATACATGTGCTTTGTTAATTCAATATATGGCCGCTCGCGAAATGCCAAAGTTTAACTATTGAATTTAACAGAGTGCGGATTCCAATGAAACTCGATGTCTGTGTCGCAACCCAACAATCTACACAGCTTACAATCATGGATAATACCCGTGTGACGTCTAATGTTACAAACATGTGTCCGATGATTGGTTATATTGACCAAGATGGCTGCTCGGGCTTCAATATATATAGTCTGTGTTAATTGTCTGGGAATTTGCCCATTCTAGCCGACTAAATACCATGCAAGGTTGTCTGGCCTATCCAACTGCATGTTGATATGTCCTGGACGTTTGTGCCATTTGCGCACTAGTTTTGATGGCAGTCAATGTGGCCGTTCAAGAAACAAGCATCTATGTGTAACTATTTTATGGACAATATAGTCGCGTGTACTCGACCTCTCTACATGGGCCTATGTGGCTCAGTCGGTTAGTGGTATAATTTCAAGCCGTTTCGCCCCCAAAGCTGGCGGTAAGTGTTTAAATCCACATGTTTTCCCGATGGACTTTGTAACTCGAAATAATTATCTGGTGAAGTTGCCAGTTGCCGATGGTTTGCCGCAAATGGTCGACGAGATTATCAGCAATTGCAATCACTATTAGATTAGCCGTGAGTGTGCGGATTTCCTCCACCACTAAAACTGACAATGTCATGATATTTCCTTAGTTTCTGAAAGCGACATCAAGCCCCAATCAATCAATCAATCAATCGACCTCTCTATCATCACAAACACATGATTTACCTCTTGTAACGATCAAGCTAACAACAACGAGGAACAATTATATCGGAACTATGATATGGACAATATGAAATGACATACTGCGCAATAAATAATGTGTGCAATAAAATTACCGACTGATTTAACGTCACACATAGCTAACAAACATCAATCAAATTTGATCCACAATTTAGTGCATGACAGCACCTACTTTGTACCATTGCATCGCTCTATATATACTGAATAAATTCCGACCAGCCACAATCTCATTCCATACAAATTGTACCTTCCATGCAGTGGTTGTGTGCTGGTTTCTCTTTCCCTATATAAACTGTTGTTAATGTCACGTTCGCACCGTCATATCCGGGGTGGGGCTGCAGATGGGTACCAAAATGGACAAACACGTTTTTATCAGATTCACTCCATTCTTACATGTGGGCACGTCAATGGAACATGCATTTATCGGTTTATAGATGTCCCTATGTACTAACATAATTATATTAATTTTGAACAACATCTCTGCACACAATGGCATATTAGCTGTAAAATATAACATAGAGCGAACAAACCATTTGAGAAGGCAACACGTCCCACATGTATCTGTAAGTTTTCTGGAGTTTTTTCGACTTTCACTCGCATGACGTCTGTAGTTAACATTGCGTCGACAGTTTTTGTGAACTATACAGCATGGTTCATCTTGCTAGGCGTATCTTGAAACAATGGGATGCCAAACAGACAATGAACAGCCATCATGATTCCATTCCAAAATGATGGTTTTCAAATTTGAAAAAAGTTGGCGTAGGATGGAATAGTGGCACAGTCGGGTCTATATGAAGAAAACTTATGTTGTACTTAATTCAACACGGTCGTTGCAGATATGATATCTTAATTATCTAGTTACTCCTTGCTCCTTGTTACTACAGTACCAGACGGATACTAACGCATACTGATTACTATATATTTGTATGTTATTATCCGTCTTGTACTTAATTCATAGTTATTGTAGTGTTAGCTACACCAACGGGTAAATATATATTAGCTCGTGTGTGTCAGTTAAAATATGTGGTTACAATGGAATGTTGACGAGAATTATTAATCTGATATGATTGCCATGATGATGGGCAACACTTTCTCCACAATAGTTTATTTTCGTAGATACAGCGCCATTTTAGTCGCCATTCTGGGTACAATATCGCAATGGCATGGAATTGGTTATCGATGAGGAAGTTTAATGACAATGATGGTGAAGGCCAGTCTTTAACATGACATACAAGCTAGAACTTAGAAAAGTGTAATTGTTTTATTCAAATTATTGGTTGTGGCGGCCATATTGCAACCTCGTTTAGAGCCAAGTGATCCATTTTCTGGCTTGCGAAAATGAGTAATGTAGAAGCTGCATGTGTTTTTGTGGAAATGCACATATTTTGTTTGGATTGGGTGGCATTCGAACCCCGGCCCGTGGCGGCGGTCGCGCCATGTGACTCAAAGTTATTTAGTTCACTAGATAACATACCAATCTAAACATTATTTTAAAAAATCGGCTTATAAAATCAATTTTCAGCAACACATTTGTTCAAATATATAAAACTAGCCGATGAGCCCGACGTTGTCCGGGCTATTCAAAAACCAAATTTCAAGTCGATAGCTCTACCCGTTTCCGAGATCTGGTCTGCGCATGCGCGAAGCTGGCGTCGCACGGGCTCGGCGACCCGATAAAATTCGCATCCGGGGCAAGATACATTCACATACCAAATTTCAAGTCGATAGATCCACCCGTTTCCGAGATCTCGTCTGCGCATGCGCGAAGCTGGCGTCGCACGGTCTCGGCGACCCGATAAAATTTGTATCCGGGGCAAGATACATTCACATAACACATTTCAAGTCGATAGCTCCACCCGTTTCCGAGATCTCGTATGCGCATGCGCTGCACGGGCGCCACACGGGCTCGCCAATACGACAAGGTCGACCGCCTGGTCAAACTACACACACGTTCCAAGTTTCGTCCCGATCGGTCAAGAATCGTAGATTTGTATAAATGACAGACAAACATACATACAGACAAACAAACAGAGGTCTTCAAAATATATATGAGACTAGCTGGTGGTCCACTTTTATGGTGAGAAGCCAGTTTATTAAACGGGATGCAGATTACGCAACCATTGATTAAGAACTCCTCTTCTATAATGAACAAAGGATTTAGGTGTTTTATCTTATCAAGACGGCTTAATCAATTACATAACCAGTGTACATCTTATCTGCGTTTTGACGATTAGGCTGGTTAAATGTTAGAGCTTACCTGTCGGTCTCCATTTGGGGCAAAACAAGTTTAGCCAAAAGTTTAGCCAAATTCTATTTTTATTAGCCAAATTCGAAAAATATTAGCCATTGGCTAATTTGGCTACCGACAGCGCGAACACTGCTGGTGGACCCGACTTCGTACGGGCTGTTTCCCCTCTGCTTTTCGGCGAATTGCGCGATTTGACCTCGAATTGACCATTTTGAAGGTCAAGGTCAGGTCGGGTCACGATTTGACCCGCCAAAACACTCACCGGACAAAAGTACCCGACAAAAGTACCCGTCCAAATCCGTCAGGTTTTACCAGATTTGACCTTGAATTGACCATTTTGAAGGTCAAGGTCATGTTGGGGTGACGACATGACCCGTCCAAAACACTCCTCGGACAAAAGTAACCCTATGTATCAAATGTTGTCGAAATCCCGTCAAAATTTGCGATTTGACCTTGAATTGAAGGTCAAGGTCAGGTTAGGGTAACGATTTGACCCGTCCAAAACACTCGCCGGACAAAAGTACGCCCAGGTATCAAATGTCGTCGAAATCCGTCCGTTTTACCCGATTTGACCTTGAATTGACCTTTTTGAAGGTAAAGGTCAGGTCGGGGTAACGATTTGACCCGTCCAAAAGACTCCCCGGACAAAAGTATCTCTAGGTATCAAATTTCGTCGAAATCCGTCCGTTTTACCCGACTTGACCTTGAATTGACCTTTTTGAAGGTCAAGGTCAGAGTCACGATTTGATCCGTCCAAAGCACTCCGTGGACAAAAGTAACTAAGCTAACACACAAACAGACAAACAGACAGAAGTCCCAAAATATATATTAGACATCCACTTAGACACGAAGCGTTTGGTGTCAACATCTATTTGGCAACCTCTTTATAATATATAGTTTAAGATTGTGATATTTGTTCATGTAGACCTCTATAGGATTTTTGAATTCAGCGGGAAATATACCACGAGAAACAAAGATCAAAATTATTTTAAAAGAAATATGCCCGCAGAACCATTTCTAGAGGCTTCTCTTGAGTTAATTAACTGACTATATTATCTATTCCGGAAAGACTTATTCAAGTAATGGAATATAAAAATATGTTTTCTTCAGCTTGAAAGAATAAAAAGCGACCACGGACAGTATATTCCTGAGCGTCGTGTTTAAATAACGTCATGAAAAACATTGAAAAATAAAAAAAAACAATAGGGGCAGAGATATATATCCCGCTATGATAGCAGACAACCTCGGCCTAGATGTGTTCACTTGGCGACACGCTTTGGTATATATTGGCTTATTGCAGTTATATACATAGCCCCCCTTCTTAATCCAGAATCATATGTGCACGGACACATAAAGGGCGTTCGTTGTTTCAATTACATGCATGGGACAAGTCATTTCATGGTATTTAAATTACATGTATTAGTGCATGTATATAACCGTTATTTTCAATTCATATTTTGATCGCCGGAATGTAAAGAAAAACAATAAATTGCTTTGCTTATCTTGAATTTTATATGGGCCTTTAAGAGGATCTGCTGAACTATCTGACCCACTAAGTGAGGGGGAGGCAAATGTATATATTTTTTTAAATATGAGATGAACAGATAGGCAATCTGCCATCCAGATATCACAGCTGTGAACGACAGCTGTTTCATTTCTGGACATGAGTGCTTCTACTGTGGTGAAAATTAAATGTTTCGTCCACTTATTCTCACAAGAGATATACCCCCTTGGAAATCCCACCCGTACGAACAGTTTGTATTACAGCTCGGTGTGAATTAACGGATTTGATTATCCTTCTGTGTGGTGATAGAGTCCAGATCAGAGACAGGATACCCATGCACGGCCGGGGTTAGTTCATTCATTCAGGCGAGAGTTACTACTCTTGTTACTACTCTTGTTGGATTCAGAAGCTTGCGAATGTCCACTCTGTAGATCATGTAGTATTTAACTCCAGTATAGTTGTAGCTATAGCTGGATTGCTAATATACCACTATTGATGGTAGGATACTGACATGCAGTGCAGTTTGGTCTCGTCCATATCATAAGTTGCAGGGTGATTGGTCGCCGGATGCGGCGTCATGTGAGGCGATGTGTGATTGATATCGGGTGAGCTATGCGCTAACCGAGCCCGATATCAATTTCGCTAAGCCTCACATGACAACTAAGAGTCATGTAACGCTGTTGTCATGATTGTCACAGTTGCCAAGTGAGAAATTGAATTACCGGTACCGGTACGAAGTTTATTAGATTCTGGTAAGATAAACGTGCTGCATATGGCTATTAAATTATGTAACGTCACAGTGGCGCGCCATGGATGTAGAACGTCAGTGCCCTCAGTCAATGGCTCATCACCAGATGTTTGGTAACAAATTGAGTTCGATAGTTAATTTATGAATCTTTAAAATTTGTAGAATATATCATATGTAAGATTGGGACATGGTACTATGTTTTATTTTCGTAGAAAATTATTTCCGAGGTATATTCCTTTTATTTACAAATACAGTGAATATTATGCGTGTGGTGACAACAGTTCTACGAAAAAACAAGATGGCGCCCATCGACCCCCATATGAATTCATGTCCTCCTGGGGCTTTCGATATGGGGTCGGTGTCAATCAAGGTGAACCTAATATCCCATCATCTCCTTTTGTGTCTCCATTCTCATTGATCAATCTAGTAGGCCGGTATGACGAGGAGTCTTATAGGAGTTATTGGCCTTTTCGTGCTTGGAAAATAGCAAACGGTATTCACTCATGCAACGGTTAGCTTTGTTACTCAAGTACCAACCGTGGGATTTTAATACACGCATGTTTTTAATTGTGATAAACCAATATGAGTGAAATGATACAATGGGTTTCATCCATTACCATTAAGTTTGAACAGAGACTCGAACCTACGTGGACTTGGAAAATAGCAAACTCGTTCTTCCCTATACATACATTTAGCCTTGCCGGCTCTGTAAGCTAAGCGTCGTGACATCTGCCACGTTGGGCGTTGCACTTGTTAAGACATATTAGCATCAAAGAAGAAGCATGTCGCTGAATGTTTTTCTCTCACAATATGTACATTAGACTCAAAGCGTATACATCCTACCAAAACAAAGCTTCAAAGTCTTTGAAGCCAATATATTGTTTTACGGTCGTGATTCGGCATGATGGTATCTGATTAGTTCCGGTCATGCGCAATGAACACAAATTTCTGACATGTGCGGTCTCGGAAATGCACTCAGTGGAATATGGTTATTGGAACAAAATGCATTGTTTTACATTATGTGCATGACTATATATATTTGATCCATGCGTTATCTTCCTGATTCTGATTAAGACGAATAATAGATAGGACCGATATAATCATTGTCGAATAGCAATTTCGGTGAGTATAACAACAAGTATCCTACAACTACAACGTCTATACAAATGTATATAAATGCTACACAATATGTGTTACACTTAATCAAAATTGTGTCGAAATGAAACATGAAATACATGTATATGTGTCGGTGGAATTTCCCCAACGTTGAATACGAGTGAATATATGAGTGTATCATAGTTATTAGATGATATGTGTTCTATAAAGGCTACCACACAACAGCAGCTTAAATTTTGTTTATACACTGTTTGTGTTAAAACTTAAGAGCACATAATTGTGTAGCACCAAGTTTTAAAGCTGCTGCCAGAGTTTTAATATGGTAGCCTTTACAAGGTTTGTTTCTCAAATAGAACATATCTCATGATCTCATCAACTAACTATAATATACTAAAATATTCACTCATATTCAATGCTGAGAAAATTTCACCAACGCATGTCATGTCTCATTCCTACACAACTTTTTTAAAGATAAAATGTAACACATATTTGGTACACATTTATACACAAATTATCTAAGAGTGTACACTGGTAAATGGAAGCAGTGCGTAGCAAAATTCATAATTTAAAGAGACTCGAATTAATATTGGCAACTGACTGCTTTAATGATGTTACGGACATCACACTAGTTCGATATATATATACGATATTTATTCATGTATAAGCAGACTATAAATGTTGCCTCAGGTAAATATTTGGAACTGACGGTGATTATTGAATTAAATGAAGGTATATGCTAGGTATAAGTTGATTATTGGGCATTAAGAGTCGCATTAAGCAGTTTGGCAACTTTCCTTGTCAGATATATTGCTGGTACATGAAAATATTCAAGCAATACCACAATTTCAATGAAAGTGTTAATGACACTGTAGCTCAACTTGGGATAAGTTAATTTTGTATTGAGCAATGAAAAGAATGACAAAGAAGTCACGCTGAAGATCCATATAAAGTTTGATGATGATCGGATGAGGGATATGGTCTGTAGGGTGCGCCAAAGGATTTAGTCATATTAAGAGTAAAATCCAAGATGGCTGTCGGCGGTTATGTTTTTCAATGTATTTCGGTTAAAATAGGAGGCTCCCATCTAGAGGTCACCCCGCAGACCCAGATGAAGTTTGGTGATCATCGTATGATGGATATGGTCTGTATGGTGTGCCAAAGGAATTAGGGAAGTTATATATGATGTTCGGTGAAGATCGGAGATGAGGAATTCGGACGACGGACGCCAACTCTACTTACTTTTTTGTAAAGTTGAGCTAAAGGCATATTAATTTATATATATTCACCATATTCATGTACGATGCAATGACTGTTCAGTTTTAATATGTTATCTCACTCGTACCTTGGTAAACCTTTCTGAGCTGTTTAGTTCTGTCTACAATGCACAACGTTCGGGTTCTGAAATTTTTAGTAGCTATGCGTTGTTTGCCCGCATAAAGAAATATGGTTATTGTCGCTACGCTCTGATGACAATTGTAGTCAGCTTTTCAGAATATCAATATTGTAGTTAGTTTTTCATCGGCGATCACTTTCGTAGTCAGTTTTTTTGTCCCCCGAAATTGTTTTCTTCGGGGGACTATTAAAATAGCCGGTGTCCGTCTGTTCGTCCGTGCGTGTGTTCGTCCGGAAATGGTTTCCGGATGATAACTTTAGTTTCGGTTATTAGATCAAAAGCAAATTTCATAGGTTAGTTTATCAGACCAAAATACAGGTCAAGTTCGTATATGGGTTTGCCCTTTTCGACTTGGAATCCTGTCAATTTCTGGTTTCCAGATGATAACTTCAGTTTGTGTGATCATATCTGAACCAAGTTTGGAATGTGCGTTTATCAGCTCGAAATACAGGTCAAGTTCGAATATGGGTACAATTTAGTTTGTGTGATCATATCTGAATCAAATTTAGTATGATAGTTTATCAGCCCAAAATACAGGTCAGGTTCGAATATGGGTTTGATCTGCCCATTTTTGTGAGAGTTATGGCCCTTTTACGACTTATAACCCTTTCAATTTCTGATTTACGGATGATAACTTTAGTTTGTGTGATCATATCTTAATCATATTTGGTATATGAGTTTATCAGCTCGAAATACAGATCAAGTTCGAATATGGCTATTTGTACTACAAAACAAGACAGCCGGGTACCAGCATAGATCAATGTCCTAAGCTGATCCTGATTATTCTAATGCATCGATGCAGTTGACAAATACTGTGACCAATAATAATCTGATATTTTGGTACACATAAAACACCAATATGAGGCATCCAATTATGCCCTAAAAATATATATATGTACATATCCCAACATATCCGCTGCATACCCAGTGAGATAACCCCCCACCCTGCAAGCTATTACATAAACCGAATCGAACATGCGGTTTGGCTATTTGGCTGCAATACATTTTAAGCTGGTAACTGATGACTGATTGGCTTGATGCACTCATGACAGTTATTTTCTAGCCATTGCTAGTCACATTAATATCTGAGACAGTTGACCCTCTTTTCCACACACAATGACCTAGGCTTAAAAGTCTTAGTTTCAACAGTACAGGACAAGTTTATTTATTTCAGTTGTACATTTCTCGAAGCTTTTTATGTCTACAAGACTGTTGAAGTTTCCAGTCTCTTTGATTTATTAGTGACTGTGTTGTAATACCATGTTAAGTTTTATAAAAAAGATAAAAGGTTATTTTATATAGTTTTACATTTAAAATCTGTTTTATTTACAGGATTGTTGAGGTCTCCATCCTATTTTTACTTATTATCTTGATGAAAATATATGATTCCCTATTTTAATAAGTTTTCTAAAAAAATATTAATTCCGAGTTCTTTTTTACAGTCTCACAGGCAAATCACATAGCTTAATGTCATCTCCAAGAATGCCCACATGAGGCCTAAGTAACATAAATATGGTGTTTTATTTTGCAGTTAAGATATGTTTTAAACTGTTATAAATGTAAAACATGGGCAAAAAGGTCTTTATTAAAATACTTGTATTAGGTTGTACAAAATGCGTGCTTTGCCTCCGGACCATCCACCCATACCTTCCTGCAATTGTTTACTGGCCAATATGGGCGTATTTCGTATGGAAATAGTCCTATGTTGGACTGTTTTAAAAACGCGTTTTACGTCCACATATACCGTGGACTATTCCCCAACTTGGATCACTATTCCGGTGCTAGTCAACTCCAAACCATGCATTATATATATAATAAATTATGGGGCAGTTAATCTTGATTGAAATGTGTTGCCGCAACTTTGTAAGTCTGAATAATGCGAAATAATGTTTTTTTCTTCTTCGAGAGTACATTGCAATCTTTCTTTTTTATGTTCTAGATCTGACAATTGTGAACACCATGGAATTCGAACCCTTCAAAATCAAGATGGTGGAACCCATTAGAGTCACCACAAGGGAAGAACGCGAGGAGGTACTACAGAAATCCGACTACAACCCATACAAAATTCCTGCCGACCAAGTTATGCTCGACTTCCTCACCGACTCGGGCGCCGGTGCTATGAGCCAATCCCAATGGAGCGCCCTCATTAGTGGAGACGAGAGCGAAGCAGGTTCCACAAGTTTCTTCCTCTTGAAGGAATCCGTGCAAAAAATCACGGGGTACCAATACGTTATACCTGTCCACCAAGGTCGCGCTGCAGAGAGAATATTTTCGAAAGTAGTTTTGGGTGGCGAATTTGTGGCATTTGGTAACACGTTTTACGAGACGACACGAGAAAATTTCCGCAATGCCGGCGCTGAGATATATGACGTTCCCTGCCCTTATGATCCGGAGAACGTGTACAGTGGAAACATGGACGTAGATAAATTAGAGCGCTTACTGAGTTCAATACAAAGAGGCAAGAAGGTTGTGGTTGTTATGACTGTTACCAACGCGGACGCAGCTGGTGGTCAACCCGTGTGCTTGAAAAATTTGAGAGCTGTCGCTTTACTTGCACGTCGTCATGATGCTTTGTTGGTGATCGACGCGGCGAGATTCGCTGAGAACGCATGGTTCATAAAAGACAAAGAAGAAGCTAACAATGACAGAACACCTGCAGAAATATCTCTGGAAATGTTCTGGTATTTCGACGTTGCATTGATGTCTGCCAAGAAAGACGGCTTGAGCAATATTGGGGGATTCATCGCTATCAAAGAAGATGGTGCCCTTTTCAGCAAGATGACGCAGGAGGTTATACTTAGCGAGGGATACATGACGTATGGCGGTTTGTCTGGAAGAGATATGAATGCAATGGCCGTTGGTCTTCAAGAAGCAATCGATGCGAATTTTCTTCGCTATCAAGCAGGTCTTATCAGAGCATTTGCAGATTTATTGATTGCTGAAGGCGTACCTGTTATAGAACCAACTGGCGGCCACGCCGTTTTCATCGACGCTGCAAGGATGCTTTCGCACATACCATTCTGCTCATTTCCAGCATGGGCTCTGATGTGTGCTATATACATCGAAGGTGGAATCAGAGCCAAAGAGTTCGGGAACGTCACAATGGGTGTCAACAAGGATGGGGAGCATATCCATTGGGACAGGGAAGTCGTCAGATTGGCTATCCCTCGTCGGGTTTACACGCTTTCGCATTTAAGGTATGCGGCTGCTGTCATTGGTCGTGTTTTTAGCAAGCGGGACTCTATTAAAGGAATGCGTGTTGTGACCGCACCAAAAGGACTACGTCACTACGCAATTACTATGTCACCTACAGATGGCAAGGAGGCAGAGAAAGGTGATGAGAAGGGAATTAATGCTGATTCCATCTGAACCTATATTGTATAAAAACTAAACGAATACGCATATACATTGTATCGCATAAGCAAAGATAAAATATTTGAATCGAACTGGCAGTCACTTAATACTGTGAAATAGATTCCACTTTCTCTTGTTGTGGTATATATTTTTTTACAATATACCTGTTTAATAGGTGTGCGGTACATACAGCTTTTTGGTCTGGCTCATGTACAGACATAGCTATATAGTCCGATTTGTGCATAAGGTGCAAATTGAGTTATAGAGGTTTTAGAGTGAAATTCTTGTTCAAACAAATACCGTTTGTTTTTAGATCTTATTAGTTCTTGCTCACTCGTGTTGACAACTGTTGATACTGGGAATAATCAATTTCCGGAAAGAAAATTGGCGTTTATGATGATTCACATAACTATATTAAAGTATTCATTGAATGTCCATTTTCAGTTAAAAATATTTCCTGATGAAAACTTGCATACTCAAATTTATTCAAATAAAACTTTTGGTGACATACAATTATCGCATTGTTTCGAGGTTGACACGAGGAATTGTCAACCCGAGGAAGTCAATATTCACCAAGGACGTATATATAGGCCGGGGTGAACATTGACTTCCAATGGCTGACATTTCCTCGTGTCAACCAAGAAACCATACATAACTGTTTTATTATATGAAACTCGCATTGATTGGACAAGACGTTGTGATGTTGAACGTCGCTGGGAAAAGCTGATATATTTTCAGGTCTGACAATAAGTTATGTTAACCCCTGAAGTATCTGAAGTCACTCAGAACTGTTAATAACCTGTTTCATCAACGAGGTGAACATGGTTAGATATCTGATTTTGTTTCCTTATCTTTTAACATAGGAATTGGGGGAAGAAACTTATAATCATATAATAAAGATAGTTATGATTAATGTAATGACCAAATTTGTCGATGCACTGATAGAGCTAAATGTGCAGGTTACGGGCAAATATGATATACCGTCATATTTGCATATGGGCCAAAGCTGACTCTACATGTATAATGTACAGCTGGAATTTCTTCCTGACTAAAATACCAAGTATGTAACATAAGCTGCACCATGGTGTGTGATCCTTTCCCCAAGATACATGTAAATCACAAATAGGGAGATTCCGCTTCTAGTGATTGTACGGTGTGTAGCGATTGTAATGTACATAGCATCAGACCATGTGACTACACACTCGTTGTTAAATATATAAGCGAATGACGTTCGGCTAGATGTTCTTGTATACGTGGAATGTAATTTTATTTGAAATAACATAATATTTGCAAAGATTTGCCTATAATAATAGTTTAATAACAATTGTTAATGGTTCGATACATGAGCATTTGCGAAGGTCCAAAATGGCGGCGGGTGTCATGAACTATATATAGCGTATATAATTGTAGATAGAAGATTTCGTCAAATATTATCACAACACATATAAAATCCCTTAGTGATGTCGCGTCTGCGTATTATCAACAGTTGTGGAGGCTAACAAAACGGATGTGTGTCAATAATTGAATATTTGTATTGATTTCACTCTATTAATTTGAAACTTGGGTTTCGTCTTCCATGTGAGTTACAAGTAACATTGGCGACGTCTAGCGTCATAGCGTTATCCACATGATATACAGGAATATATATACAATACAGAGTTACAATATAAAGTGTTATCATTCGATTACTGTCAACTTATAACACGTAAAAACACCACACTCCGTTCAATCGCCAGCAGCGGATTCTCTCTAATACATAACATAAACATGCGGTATACAGTGATGCTCTAATTAATCGACTCCTTAACCACAGCAGAATTATGGGTAACTTTTCAGGATTTAGTCGGAAATATGGCTTGTTGCCATTCATTGGAAAGCTCTCGACGAGAGCTTTCCGATGAATGGCAACAAGCCATATTTCCGACTAAATCCTGAAAAGTTACCCATAATTCTGCTGTGGTTAAGGAGTCGATTAATTAGAGCATTACTGTAGTTGCTCGTAAATGCTAAATATTTGCTAAGTTGTTACATATTATGATATCGGTGTCGTGGACACGTTTCAGGTTATACTCTCAGCAGTCGATGGTGGAATTTAGCGCATTGTGAATGAAGGGCGGGTATGGACTGACTCATGTGGATACCTGTTTACTCTTGGCTATGTTACGTGTGACACTTGAAAGTATGCTTGACTTTTTCCAGATAACACGAGATGGTTATGAGGGTACGAAATAATTTACTCCCGCTCTAGCGTTGAGAATTATACGCGTATGTTGGTGGGGACCGGTATGAAGACAGTTGTGCACACAAATGAACCCCCTTGTAACGAATACAGCCAGGGCTGCTGAAACAACAATGTCTACACTGTATACATGAATAACAACTCTCACAACAATTTTGTTAACAACGTGAATATAAATTTATTATATGCATTATATTAATATTACGCCATTGTTGAAATTGTAATGGAATTGAGCTAAAATAATAAAAAACAGAACAAACTATAATTTGGTTGAGAGCCTCGTTTCGTTGCTCATATCCGGTGTTGTCTTTCCGCTAAATTGGAGTTTCTCGTCCTCGGTTGGAATGTAATCCTATAAATAGAAGAAATAAGACGAAAATTAATCAGAACTCCTCCACTCCTGCCCCAAGGAGCTCAGGTGCTTAATCGGGGGCACCATCCAGCCCGCCGTACGAATATTTCACAAAGCAACTCGGATGTATATTATCGGACAGTCAGCGTTGGGAAGGATACTACCATACACGTACACTGGTTTCGCACATTTATTCTTTCAGCCCTTGTTGGACTTTGATATCTTTGAATATTTTATCTATATACAAATTTCGCATTGTATCTAACTCTCTGTGAGTTAACATTTTTGCCGTCAGATGCTTGTTGCCATGATTATATGCGAGATACAGACAAGGAAAACACACTCCATAGTTTGTATCGATAAGCCTTGTCTTGTGTTTTCTTATGTTGCGTTTTTTGACAATCGGTCGGCCGTATCATTTCGACCTTATTCAGCTGCACGGCGTTACCATGTGGTCGCTACGGAAGCGTTTTCATTTAGTACATGGTCCATATATATAGCCGCCTGTGCAGTGTATTCTCTGATGGAACAGAACATATGCCGAAGGCAAAAACAAAGTCGCGAGGGGCACCCAGGTTGAGTCTTCGATACTTGGCCCAATTTAAGGGAAGTAGCTCGAGGGTTTCCGTTGGAATTTACAACTGCACCCTCCCTTTGAGCCACACAAACCTCACGTTTGCGTAATCCTATTTGACCCCCACCATAGCTCTGGTTAGTAGCCTATTCTAAATGGATCAATAGTCTTGTGGCCAATGGCCATGGGGAGGAAAATAATGGTTTGTCCCAGTATGAGAAAACATTTATATCTGAACTTGAATCTATCAAAATCCTAACATACTGTTGTCTAATGCCAGGCAAATTAACACCCGATTATTTTCTGAAATAAATTAGCAGCTTTTGACTGGCCACTTGAGAGGGCCCAGGGCATACGAGGCGGACCATGATTCTGCGCAGTGTGAGAAAACATTTTAATCTGAACATGAAAATTGCAAAATCCTTGCATCTGGACTGGCCTCAAGCTTTCCAATTGTTGGACAATTCAACCTGACACCCCTAAGGTTTGAAATGTTCCAACTGATGGCCATTTCAGTCCAAAGTTTTTACCAACAGTAGGAAAATATACAAATGTTGGTCTTAAAACCAAACAAGTTCCCCACTAATGCATTTTATTTTTTAAAATCTAAATTCAAGGACAATTTCAACCTATTGTTGGTGTGAAATTTCCAACTAATGTGTCAGGTATGAAATTTCCAACTGCTGAACATTTTTACCGAATTTGGGGGTGTGAGCCACCCATAACACCCCATATTGACACGTTCCAAGGGCGCGGTTCTGCATTCACTGAAGACGAGAACGATATAACTATCTTAGAGAAGAAGACATAGACAGTTTATATCAGGAGGCCAATAACGAGGCATGGATTCTGATAATCACACAAATGCATGAAATAAATCACTCAACCCAAACGGGATGCAGTCGCATGATATCGATATACTGGCTTTGTTTTCTCTGAAAAAACTAAACTTTCCCAAGTTATTGCAAGTTTCATGATTTTTTTTGGGATACCGAAATTAACTTGATACTTACGATCACTTATATGTATACATGCTTTGAAATAACTTAATAGGTTCATCAGCCTGAGTTCATAGCAATTTCCAGCTTTTAGAAATGATTCAAACTTGGAACCCGACATTGACTTGAATATGTCCTCCATGTGTCAAATGTGATTGGACATCGTTAAATATGCACAGGGATCATCATACTATCAGTTAGCATGCAGAAGAAATTTAACTTTTTTCCGAATGGAGTAGTGTGAAATTTAGTTCCATTTAGTGTGGATTATAGATAGGTTAATACTTACCTTACCAACTTTGAAACAGCCACGGATCCAACTGGACACTAATAGTGGATTCAGCTTTCGTGGATTAGTGGGGCCTGGTAATTAGAATAGGACATAATTATGTATGAAAATCACGAAACATATATACATATGTCAATGATCTACATAAACATGGCTATCTTTTTTTAATATAAATTAGTGCAACTGCTGACACAAGCGTTTAAAGGTACGGTTGGCCTTGGCGGTGGGTATCCTGTGAAAATATTTCCACCGGTCAAAACCCGCCACTAACAGAAAGAACATCAAAATGTAGACAGACTTTGTCCGTATAAAAATAAGAAATATCGCATAAACAGTATGTTATTCTCATATGTTTAACCATTGTTATGTAAACAAAAGCATAAAAAGTTACTTTTCTGGTGTTTGTTTATATTATGATGGTAAACATAAAGAGCGTTCTTTGTTGGTGAATTCCTGATATGGAATTAATAAAGAGCGTGTATGCCATTTGTGTGTGATTAGCCAGTAGCATGGTGTTGTCCTCTGTAACCCAATCAAGCTCTTGCTTAGGTAAAATATAGTAGGTATTTAGGATAACATGCTGTTTACGCGATGGTCATGGTATATATGAACGAAACTGTATGCGTTTTAATGTTTTTCTGTTTACGGTGTTTGGAACAAATATGAATATTTTCGACAATTAACTCCTCACGTGCCTTTAAAATTTGCCACTAGCGTAAAAACCTCGCTGGAATATTGAACGTCTGACTCCACATTATCGAAAATAGTATTGGCCAAATTATATTTACAGATGGTGCATATCTCTTCCCAGCATAGATATATTCCAGGATATACACTAGTAGGTACATTGTCTGATTCGAGGAGACCTGTCTGTCCTGAAAAGCTTCTCAGCTAATATCAATTTTATTTATAATCTCTTATGGCATTCATGTGCCGGTTTGATGGGCTATTTTTAGAATAAAAATGGGTTTGGTGGGCTATTTTTAAAATAGAAAAACGGAGAGAGAGAACACGCTTTCTTGGTAGCACCCTCAATCAAGAAAAAATGCAGATCTGCTAATAGATTTACCGCGAATTACGATAGACATAAACCACTTTATTAAGCCTTGAAACTTTATAGACAATTAAATGGGTATCCCCTCTCCACAAACTATCAACTATAATCCCCGAACGAGACCGGGAAGTAGCAAATCGAGTATAATTTCAGGATGGGTAGCGTTCTTTATTCCGTATGTTCTGTATCCCGAAAGTATCACGCGGGTTCTTTATCCTGAAGATTCTTTTATTCGGAAAGCATTTGTGGAATTGCATACGTTTGTTGAAAACCCTGTAGGAAACAACAAAAACCTGTCCGAATTTACAACACTGTACTATGTGTGTGTTTTCTGTATATACCGGGAAATGATGAACTGGAACGATCCTTTTTTGGCAGGCACCTAATGTCAAAGAGCGTTAGTGCTTCCGTTGTCCAGTAACCCTATATATTAAATATCGTTCGCAAACATATTTTAATACCGACAAGTCTACTACGATCGCATTATGGTGCAGATCCTTGTGGGTCTTGATTTACTTACATGTGTTACTCGTGAATGGTGATGATTATGAATAACAGTATTTAATTCATTGTTTTTTTTTATCAGAGGAAAATTTACTGACATATCTTAAAATTTGCCCGGTCATTCATTATTATTGACAGCTAGCAGTCCCTGTGAGTAGGCCTACTTTCGGAATAAAGGACATTTTGGAATACAGAACCCTCTTGATACTTTCGGAAAAAAATCACATTCGGAATAAAGAACCTTCGAAATAACGAACATTCGGATTAAAGAAACTTCGTAATAAAGACATGACCGCTTTCGGAATTCAAATCACCACTGTGTTTGACAGTAACGACTGCGTGTTCGCCGATTCCACATACATATATCACTTCGGTGTCCAGCTAATTTTGAACTCTCACCTGTGAAGAGGCTAACTACGGCAGATATTATGATGCTCAGTAGCATGCCGGTTCCACTGTACCACTGATATGACATGGTGTATAGTGGGCGGAGAATGTCACTGAAAAATGGAACACATGAATGTATAACAGTGCCATAGTTACATGTAGAAACTGACGCTAAAATGGTTGTTACCCCATAGTGTTAGCGACTATGTTACAACGTCGGCAAAAACTGTTATTGTATTACCCTATAAGGACTTTCGCTCGATGAAACTGATACCAAATTATCCATGTCGGGAAAGCCTTGTTATAGATCTGTAAAAATGGCGTCATAAACTACATTTGCATGTTCTGAAGACAGTTCCATGATAAAGTCTTATTGTCATAAAATCCCCCCACAATGTCATTGAACCAACGACACATTTGATGTGGTTTGTCAAACCTTGGTAAATTAGTACCCACAATGAATGACGACCATTTCAGCGATATTTTGTGGTCAGTGAATAATACAGTAAATCGACACCCGGTGCCATGTATGTGAAGTGTGTTAGTTGGATTTCCGAACCTAGGTAAATTACCGCACAATGGCGACCAATTCAGCGATACTACGTCATTTTGATAAAACTGGTGATCATGTGAATAATACAGTAACCGACAGACCGGTTCCATATGTGTCAAGCTTGTTAATTATAATGGCGCCTTGGTTGTCGGCCAATTCTATTTGCAGTTGCCAATCACTCACAGCTAATGTGGCTTTCTGGCTAACCGACCATTTCGAAATAAACATTCTAGTACCTAGAAAAATAACTGATGGCGACACCCTTGAGAAGTGCATTACTATCTTACTCTTCATCTGCCATAGCTGGTACTGGCTCCGTAGTTATATTTGACATGAGAGTCGCTGCTGTGGGTATCATGGATGTCGTGGTGAAATTCCAGTTGCACCCCGCTGTGCTAACTGGGGATGGAACGGAGGTATAAACCTTGTTGATGAATGTTCCAAATCCTATCCACAGCATGAAGGTCAGCGACACAAGTGTTCCAGATAATGCACCCTTTGTAAAATAGAAGAATGAGGCGTATGTGTTTAATAAAATATAATGGTTACATGTGTTTTTATTGCTCCAGACCGCAATAATAAACAACATGAACTAAACCCTATCATAGAATCTAATCTGACACAATGAATGGCCGTTTATTGTTTATAGTTGGAATCCTGTCCATGTAGATGTAGTTTATCCATGCTTGAAATTGTCGTTTTACGGTTGTCATCCATGCTTGTAATGTTTTGTTTGCACATGCACATCTCTTTACGTCGTAACCATTTTCTGTTCCGTAAAATCACCTCCAAATAACTAGATACAATCGCATTTGGCGGCTATTAAAGGCTTGTCAATTAATTATTCGTGTTATTTCCTGGTGGCACAGAATGACAAACAATTTATACTGTATTTCACCTTATAATACCGTGCAAGTATTCCATGGAATCAAATTAAAATGATAATTCAAAGGGCGGCACCTTGTCATAATAAAATAATTCACCATATGTGATCCATTCCGAAATAAACCTTCCTATACTAAATGGATACTCCCACGCAGTTATAAAAGTATACATTTTAGAATGATCTATTATTCATCTGGATAAGCAGACAAAAGATGATAAAATTGCAGAAGGGGTTCTATTTATTGGAGGTGAATATTAAAGCAAGAAGTTCAAGAAACGACATATGTTGACTTATCTGAACATTTCCTAAGGGATAACTACTCATCAGTGGGTATTTAGTATATTATTGGTTGAGAAGGTGTGCCATTGTGATGCTCATTTCAACCATAATCAAGACCTACATTTTAGCCGCATGAAATACAATTCTCTTGAACCTATTTTTTAATATTGGGACAATATGTGTTACATACATTGACCAGTGTTATATATTCTACAAGATTCAGACATATTTATAATTACCCATTTGTTCGTCCATGGCATCAGCATTCCGGCGACAAAGCAGCCCAGGATGGAACCATTCACATATCCGTAAACGGAATAGGAAGCCTAGAATGAACATCAAAGTGTACATACACACGCGCCACTTAGAGAACAAAAAAGAAACGTATCTGGTAAGTGAACTACCGACAAAGGGTATTCCATCAACGTAACCATAAGCATCACTGGTCGTGGCTAAATACTCCGGTCTGTTTTCTTGTAAAACTGTTATTAATTGAGGTAAATTCGAACGGGGCCGTAACTTATGAGAAACTAATCGGACGGAATCCATTTTCGTACCTATCCTGCAGTAATTTTTGCCGAGGAACACACAGACTAACTTTGGTTCTTAAATAATCCAGATTGGGAGTTTTCGGTCGCAAACCAAAATTATATCAAATCAGGTCGAAAAAGTGACGTAACTCATTTAAACATAACTTGACGGAACCCATATTAGACGGGCGGATGGGCAGACTAATAAAACAATACGACTGTTTTTTTCCAGCGGGCGTATACTAACTAATATAATGTCCCTAGGCAGGTATTATAAGGTCGGGGTTTAATATACACTCATGTCTTGTTAATGATTCTTTTATATGTGCAGTTTTGGCATCTTCGGACCGCCACCAATGTGTGTATGTCGGTTTTACATTGTGATCCCCCGTGTATATAGAATAGGCCTACCGCCCCACTGCGAAGGGCAATAATCCTCTATTGTGGCACCCTTTTTGCCGTGGGATGCATCCCATGAGGTGTGATGTAGGGGTACTGGAGGTTCTAGGGCGGTCATATCACGTGAGGCATCGACCTGCGGATACGACTTAGCTCATGGTCCTCTTTGGTCCTACATCTCTTCAAGCCGGGTGGTTGAGTTGGCTCAAACAATCGATAGTCACCCCTCCCCAGTGTTTCAGATTCAATTTTGTTATATGTTGTTTTGCTCGTCTATGTTTGAAGAATTGTTTTCTTTTTTTTCACTTATGATGTTTCTGTTATCTCCTTCTCTTATGTTCGTCCTGATGATTGTTGAGTGTTGAATCCTGTATTGTTCACGCCTGTCTCACTGCGGAGAGGTACTGGGAGGCTGTTATTTGCAGTGGCTAAACGGGTTACCACTTCAGCTATGTACCAGTCGTTGCCCGACCGAAATTCGAAGGGTAGTCCACGGGCTAGTTGTCCATTTTTTGCTTTTCGTATGGCAACTCAAATAACAAAACAACGTATTGCTCGTAGGAATGATGACACCAAGTTCCAATGGTACTGTGGTATTCCCTCAGTACTTGGTTCTTGGCTTCGACCAAAAATTGTGAAAAGTCTTTCTATCTTTGTCATTGATAAAACGCTACAAAGCATTGCTGGGCAATTGAAATCTGATAACCAATCAGGACTGGGCCAATAAGTGGCTCGCTCTTGAATGAGTGTTCCAAAAAAGTTCAATCTGATGCAGTTAACAACTATTGCACAGACAACAGTGTTAGTTACTCCTCACAAGACATTGAATATTAGTAGAGCTGTGTTGCGAACCCGGGATATAGCGGATTCTTCTGAGTAAGAGATGTGGGCTGAGTTAGCTCCACAGTTGCTGGTCAAAAAGTTCAATTGAACAGTTATCTTCTGATCTTAAATTTGTATATAAGATGGTGTATGTATACCCAACCATCCGCCTTTGACTAGAGGTAACGTTTGTTCACCGACCATCTTATATACAAAATGAACATTCACCGACATTGAAGGTTGGGTACGGTGGATTTAAGTACTTATGTTGAAAACCCATTGCGATGTTCTATATGTCAGGGGTATAGCCATGGTCAGGAACCTTGTTTAAGTAAAGAACCCACGATATTCTATTTCTGGCCATGATCATAAGGATTGTACGAATCTTAAAAAATGTTCAAGCTGTCAAGGTTCGCATGCTGCAATGGATCGTTCATGTCCCATTTGGGACTATGAATTCAAGATTCAACGATGTAAAACTTAGAAGCATTTGTCATATATAGTTGCTAAAAATAGGTGGTCCTCGACCATCCATGCCACAGGTCACATACTCAGCAATTTTGTCTACTAAAAGTGTTTTGATGCCAGCACTCAGACAGCCTATCAAACCAAACTCGTCAGTAGATCACTACACGTAGCAACACAAGTTGAGGAGACTGATATTATTCCTGTTCCAGAACCTGAAGAGCGGGCTATGGATACAGCTTCGGTCGTTGAGACATTTCCTCCGAAACAATCTATGCAACCTGATCCCATTGTTCCAAACGAAAAATCGCCTGTTGCTTCGAAACAGAGATTTCCAAAGTCACTCAAACGTTTAGACTCTCAGAAAGAGAGGTGCGTGTTTGAGCTTTCAAAATTTGACCGCATGATTGAAGAGAAACGGATAACTCTCCAAGACAAGAATCGGTATCTGTGGATCGAGGCTGTCGGTTGGGTGAAGGATTACATTCTGTCTCACCCACCCGACCATCAGCTTGACGCATTGATAAAGGTTCATGCGCGATTCATAAAATATCTTATCATTACAAATTCTGATTTTAAAAGCTACTTTACATATTTCGATGTGGATCCTTGGTAATTTCATGTTTTTTAGTTGCTATTTGTTATCTATTCTTGTACTGCTTTTATACGTTTTATAGTATGATTGCACACTAGTCAGTTCTTGAAATTATATTCCTGACTCCAAGTGGAAACATTCCTCTTCGGTGCTTTTATTTGTGCACAGCTTATCATTGCATTGTTTTAATCTAATCCACTGTCTGATTTATCTACACAGTTGCTTCGCTATATCTTTTTTTATACCTGATTCTGTTCTTGGTCGTGATATGGCCTAGCGGCTAAAACTACGTTAAACCCTCAATCAATCAATCAATCAATCATTGCCATTGTGACATAATTTAGGTTCTACATTGTACTCACCTGCATGATTTGTCCTAAATATGGAGCAAGGAAAGCTATACCCAGTGCTATGCCTCCGAATACTATGACTGAAAACAGAATTATTAGAATAGGTTATGCATTCGCATGTTTATGGCCGCAAGTATACCTAATGGCCAGCACAGTGGTACCATTCATTCCCCAGCGGGAATTGCTCAAAGAGAAGAACCTTCCATATTTTGCGATCAGTTACCCCGCCCCAGCATATGCATGTGTCTGATTTCCATGTATCTCTCGAAATTATATCAAGGACACGTGGATATGCACAGTTCCATGCGATGTATACCAAACAATAATGAAAACAATTATTTATTTTTACGAACAATGCTATTGATATTAACTCGGATAACTCTTCTATTTCCTTTTTACTTACAAGTTCAACTATCTACGCTCCACTTCCGTTTTCTCCAAACTAACTTTTTACTGCGATAAAACCCGAGCCGAAACGACTGAAGCATCTACGGATAATTCAGTGAGCCAATCGGCAAGCGGATATATCCGCAGTATCATTGGCACAGAATGTAGATGTATGGAGTCACTGCTAAAATAGCGAAAAATGGGGACACATTTTCCCGAGGTCAGTTGTATTTGGTGCTTTTTTATTTATATATTTATCAATGTGATGCAATATCTACGAGAAAGAATGCTTTCGGTTGTAGCAGCACATACATTTTGGCATCCTGCATGTAAGCATAATATAACGTGTGTGTACTCACCTATGATCCGAGACAACATCGTTGCCTTGAAATCTGTTATTTTCTGGCAGCAAAATGGTTTGACGAAATCTTGTAGAATCACAGCAGCAATAGCATTCAGACCGGACGAAACTGTACTGAAGATGCAATTATATCGTATGGTTACACACGAAAATACCGTAAGTATTAAGATGCAGGGCATTTCGCCCACTGACCATGCATGCACGTAAAATATAGAATTTCTTTCACCTACATATATATAGACACTCCAAAAATACAAGGACAAAAAGCCATTGTTACCAATTTACATGACATGCATGGCGAAAAAGTGCTGTGTGATATAAATGTCGATACTCACTATATATAATCATATAAACATGGACAATATAATTAACTTTGTTCACACTCATCCTTGGGTAGAAGTATAACGCAATGATTCTTCTACATGTGCAAAATTGCATGTAACAATGTATCTGCGTATACTCACTATGAAACGTGACTAACATTTGATTAGGTTGTATGTGCTTATTCTCAGCAATCGTAACAGCTATACATCGAAGGCACCACGGGCAGTTTTTTTAATTAATAAAAGGTCGCTGACCAAAATGTCCCCGACGAAGGTGGCAGGTTTGAATGATTTATGGGTGATTAAGGGCAATAATTCAGAGACATTGTGGGAGAGGTTGGTTTCACAGTTAAGGCACCCAAGTGCATATTCACTCAAAATGTCGACATAAGGGTCAATAACTCTAAAATGAATGAATTTCAAGAAAAAATTGCAAAAATGACAAGAACTCCGCCAAAATGGATCCAAACAAACTTAGAATCGCATGTTCCAATGATGGTTAATATCTGTGCCAAGTTTAAAAAAAAGAAGACTGGAACATGACATAATACAGGTTCGGACAAAGATGCATCCCATGATGTACGATTCTATTGCGAAAAATGGCAATAACCCATGCTGGTTGACATATGTGCCAAGTTTAAAACAAAATTGACCCGAAATGACAGAGTACCGGCTCGGACAAAGTTCCAGACATACGGACGGTCGATGGTCATTACAATAGTCACCGGGCGGAATGTCGGGGGACAGTGAATAAAAAATATGTTGCCGTCCACTGAGAGTGACTCTGCTGAATGTTTGCTGACATGCTGCTTCGTGATAGAGTTAGATATTGAGGCTAATGAACAAAGTTTGCGTTCAATAAGTGTTTTTCTCTTCTTGACCAAAGGGCACAGTGGCTCACACCATGAATTTAGATATATTTCGAAAATAAAAATATCAGTATGATTCGCATGATAAACGCTGATTGCATTGACAGAGATTGTCTTGAGTTTGTCTTGGTTCACGTTTGTCTCCCGACGACAAACATCGTGTTTCTTTAGCACAGCCGAAAATGACTCACGACCTACCTGGTAACTTCGAACCATGACTGTGTCACATTATCGACTCACAATGAGGCGATTATAAGTAGATTATGTGCGGACAAAGTCACACATAAGCCAGCTCACGACTGTTCAGATGTATGCCCTTTGATTTGTGTTTTCCCTATGGCCCGCGCAACGGAATAACGGACATTGTCTGCTTATTTCAGAATCAAATACTCATTATGTACCTATTTCATATTTATAGGTCGATTATGTGCGTATTTGGGCGAGGATATGTTGGATTCTGACACTGCGGATATTTTTGTTTTGACTCGTATTTCAATTTGATATTTGAGTGCCACCGTTGTAGTGGAATTTATATATATCTCAACCATTCTATACTAAATACTAATTGAGGTCGTTTGTTGAATTTAATATTTCAACATCCCCTCCAATTAACAGGTCTTGTAATTCCCACATATAGCTACAATAGCCATTGATGATGGATGAATATGGTTGAAGAGAGATAACCCATTAAACCCAATCCAACAACCAATCATTTAAATATACAAGAACATGATTTGATAATACGCTTAGTAAATTAATTTTGCCATTTTCATGTATTACATTAAAATATATTGCAACGTTACTTTTTCCTGACTACTGTGTCTAAATAGAAGAAGAATAGATCATATATGGATGGATCTGAGTTACATAGCACATAGCATAACCAATATCTGATGAATGTGCTTAGCTATGCTTCTCAGATAATCCGCAAGCTGTTGCTACCGAAATGTCATCGGTAGTGTTTTCATAAGTTGTAACAATATAACACCCCTCACCCTTAGTTGCAACAACTCGCGGTAATGCATGCATGCAATGCAAATTGGTAAAATATTGTTTTACGATAGTCAAATGTAGCTACAACAGCTACATATAGCTATTGTAGCTAAAATTGGGGAATTGCCAGACCTGATTAATAGGACTTCACTTGTGTTATCTGTCGTCTGCTTATTTTTCCTGAAAATCTCTCCAGATGTATAACATACCATACAACTTATGATTTACTATATAAATTGGTAAACTATACCCTACTGATGAAGCACCTCAACATTTCACATATCGTCATCAGCATTGCGTTTATACATCGAAATCGAGATATGGTTAACCGTTAATCAGTGCTAGATGCTGTTCGATTCGAAACCACAGGACGGATTATGTTCGATATTCGACTTGGCCCAAAATATGAGACTCGCAGGACCCTAACCGTCACATCATGTTCATACTACTCTCCCTCTCTCATGAACTCAACGTGCTTGATGCAGATATCTGTTCCGTATGTTTTGTTGATTGTCTAATCAAATTTCCATCGTACATGAACGAGAATGAGTTAAAATAACTTAAATGTCATCAAACGTGAACATTTCGGAAGATTTGTCCCCCTGACATTAATACCTAGTGCGAATAGATATCTTATAACATCTATTTTAACAGTGGAGTTCATAGATATCTGAGTCGTCACAAATGTGACTCAGAAAATTAACAGAATTGAAACCATTGTACATGTATATGTGTGCACCCCGAAACACCACCTGTGCTCGAACATGTGTCATGACCGCACAACAGTGGCGCTGTCACTCATTCACTCAGGGGGTGTTTATACATTACCCGGCGAAGATCGCATTCGCTTTAGCCGGCAGCGATAACAATAGAGTGTTTATACTTCGCCGGATAAGAATTACGGCTATCCGGATACTCAGCTATACGGTTTTCAACTTTTGGATAAAATGATTTAGTACAAGCACCTGATTGTCGTATGGGTTCTAATTCGCTCTGCGGTTAAGTTAGATGTTTATCTGGGGTCATGCCGTCATGTGTGATTTCCTTTCAACAATTAACTCGAACAATATTATTGTGTAATCGCCGATAGACCAGCCCGCTTTTCACCTGTGTATATATTGGTCAGTGTGCCAGTTTGATTGTCTCTAATCAGCTGTCAGGTCGGTGGTCACGCACCTTGCTTATAAGCTATTATTATAAATACTAACCGATGATGGTACACGTACTCTGCATGTGCATGGTACATTTGTTGCGCATTCGAGGGAATTAATTCATGTACACGTATGTCCATATATATATATGGAGGAAATGGGATGGCACGTTTCTATGGATTCAAACTTAATGGACAATTAGTTCAATAATCTAAATCTGAGTGTGGGACTGTTCATCTTTGGAATTTATCGACCGACTGTGGTTATGGCAGGTGTGAGAATTTTTTTTAATCTGAACCCTGAAAATTGCAAAACCCTAGCATTCAGCCTTAATATTTCCAATTGTTGGACATTTTCCAAACTTGACGCACTTATAATAAGGTTGGATCATTTCCAACTGATGGTCATTTCAGTCCAACAATTTGGTAAAAAAATAAGCAAATGTTGCCTAAAGAAATCACCAATAACAAATTGTTGAAAATAAAACTACGAGAACAATTTCAACATATTGCTGGTGTCAAATGTCCATCTATTGCCGTGTCAGGTATGAAATTTCCAGCTTTTGAATATTTTGATTAAAGTTGGGATGAGACACCCCATCGCCACGGCCCTATATACATGGACATGGTGAACGCCCGAGTAAAATGAAAAACATATTTTATTGTATAATGTGCAAACGGAAAATGTGTCACATTTGATTCGCGATGTTGAAACTTATATATATAATATAAAATCCAATCCGAATGATTAGACACCAATTTGTAGATGTATGCGACGAAAAGATCTCAAAACTGACAATGGCCATGCTTTTGGTGCGACACTCACTTCACAGGCTGTATATGAATCCAAACAAACCATTAACAATGTTTTTTAAATATCTATAAAATTACCAATAGCAATACCTGAAAGTTTGAGTTGGATATTAATAATTTCAGCATTTCCATTTCTAAAAAGTTTCATTTCACTATACTGCCCAACCATATCTCTAACAGAAAGCGGTTAGATATTTACAGGTGTACAGCAATATCATATTGCAGTTCAGTGAGAACTAAAACGAAAACTATTAACAAGTAAAGGAGACACATGAATATATGCGTATCTTCGCCGGCGATGTGTAAACACTCTGCCCAACCTTCGCCGGCTAACGGGTTCGCAGGGTAACGGCTTCACCGGCTATGTGTAAACGTCACCTCAATATAACCTCACGCAAATTATCGAACCGCCCGTATATCAATACATCCGATGACCCTTGAATCGCTAGAAATTCCTCATATATATGTTTGAGATCCTACACTCATGAGATATCTTACAGTACACGTTTTCGCGCTTCATGTGCTATATATTTTATTTGGAATATACTCGTACATGTACCTGAGACTGCCACAAAAGATAGCTGATACGAGAACTCCAGGCAGTCCATCCAAATGCCCAAGAATATCCATCACGAATAGAGGCAGCAGCTGTAAAATGATTTATTCTTAAAGAGGTGTTCGTGAAGACAACTGTACCAATCATAAGAAGTGGTATATTGAGGCGCGCCTTTATTGCGATATTGAGCGCGCTTAATTTAGAAAAAGGCGCGATTATAACGCAATACAAACACTCTGTCTCGCTTATTATTGCGATATTGTGCGCAATATTGCGATATTAACCGTTCAAAATATCATACAGACCCGATAGTGTTATATTTATATTAGATAAATACTGTGTCGATAATGTACACATAGTGTACATGTAGCATGTACAACTATAATTATATACAAATCTAAAACATTGTCTCTATTTATGCAATAAACAATACAGAAGAAGCAATAATTGCTTTAAATGTCACAATTTTGAGCGCAAGATGTCGCAATATTAAGCGCGCGATATTAAGCGCAAAATAGTGCAATAATATCGCAAGCGGTGCGCTTATAAGCGTTTCCACTTGAATATTACTGCGAGATATGGCGCGAAAATAGCGTGCTTAATATACCACTTCTTTTGACACAAAATTTATCTGAACTAAAAAGTTTTTCCACGGCACGGCGTGTTTAATGTATTGGACTATCGGCGAAAGAACAGTAACTCTATATGGTAGTTTATAGATATTGTTCGGTATAAAACAGTTCTTTTGGGTCGGACATTTGGGACGGTAGAACTCATCATTTCACAAGTTATGAAATTGATGAATGAGTACACAAATGTTTGAACTTATGTATAATGTAGTATATATAATGTTACACTGCAAGCACTATAAGATATTTCTTTTATAATACAGAATGCGAGAAAACTGTGTTCGATAGAACGAGAAACATGACATATACGTTTAAACTCTACGGAACACATGTCGTGTGCTATGCAACACCTATCGTGAGAGTTATAGGTTATGGAACACCAGTCGATGGAGCTATATGCTAAGGGACACTTTCCGTGGGATTTATAGGCGCAGCAACGCAAGACACAAGAGTTATAGGTTGTGGAACACATGTGGTGTGAGCTATTTAGGCTATGGAACACCTTTCGTGAGCATATATGACAAATGTCGGTACGCAGAAAAAGATAGATAAAGGATGTACCATAATCAAAGGAATCATAGATGAAGTTGACCAAATTACACGGTGCTCACCTGGTCATTTCTCTCTATCAGACCGAACTTAACTGGATCACAATCTCTATAGAATGCATAAATGGCCAGTCCAACGAAGCTGCACATAATGATAACTCCGCACAACC
The DNA here is from genome assembly GCA_032622095.1 of Siphonodentalium dalli. Taxonomy (NCBI): domain Eukaryota; kingdom Metazoa; phylum Mollusca; class Scaphopoda; order Gadilida; family Siphonodentaliidae; genus Siphonodentalium; species Siphonodentalium dalli. The sequence continues at coordinate 146,063,451 of CP136065.1, read as the reverse complement.
CAGGGAAGTTCATCCATATCGACCTGTGAAGACAAATGAATTCGACTGATGAACTCGAAACTGAGATAGAGTAAACGAAGCTCGTGAAAAAAAAAACGATTCAATTCTATTCAGAATAATATTCATTTATATTATCAGCAACACATATGAATAATATTCGAGAAAATTATGTTTAACTTGAGAAACTATTTATTTAGGGGATAACGGTGTGGTGTTTTGTTATTTCGGAAAGGTACAGGGCGAATATACTGTGGCAAATTTAGTTAATGGGCGACGGCGGAGCCGGAGCCCATTAACGGTTATTTGCCACCGTATATTCGCCCTGTACCTTTCCGAAATCACAAAACACCACACTGTTATCCCCATTCTAATTCTCTTCGAATTTAAAACGTTATTTCGACACACACGTGCCTTGTAATTATCGATGAAATGTGCAGACATAGAAAACACCCTGCCATTTCACGACGAATAAAAATAAATATGCACAACAATTAGTTTCTACATGTACCTGATGTCTTTTTCAGATGTTTACCACTTACAAATTGCAGTTTTGATTTTACCGCGAACTTGAAGTTGAATTAAAACAATGGAAAATTGTTTACTCAATGAGATGTATTTCACGCCGTGTCTTTCGCGGTTTCATGTCAAGAAATTTTGTCAAATGATATCGAGATAATGATATTGATGGGATATAACGGTGTGGTGTTTTGTGTTTTCTGAATGTACATGTATACAGGGCGAATGTACTGACTTTCAAATTTCGACACATATATAGCAACCAGCTAGTAACGGAAGTTAGTACACCGGGCGCCTACTCTATACATCTACTCCGTAACGTCGGCGGCATGTACTGCGTAAGGGTAACGCCATGGAGAGAAACGGAAGAGTGAGCGGATCTGGATTTGGAATCACTGAACTAAATGGTTTCCCATAGGCGACAGTGTTAACGTTTCGGCCAAATTCACTGAATTGAAGCCTGCAAGCCATACCAGTGATGTTTACCCAGCTAGATTGACACCAGTTGATCACGAAAATGCAAGAAAAATCATAGGTCATGTGTTTACTTATTAAAATAAATCCCCAAGTGTACGACAGGGCTATCCCACAGCCAAATTTGATCTGGACAAATCCAGAACTACAGCAGCTAGATAAATAAATTTCCCGCTCACAAAAATCCATTCCCCCATTCATTCACCAGTTTAAATTATTTAGATATTATGTACAAATCAAATAAACGCGATGTCATCCTTTAATAACGTGTCGCATGTATCAGGTGAAGGTCATTCTTCAGTTACCTTCACCTTTAGCATTCCACGGTGTACTCGCTCCCCGACTCTAGAACACATTTAGCTCCCTGATTCCATTTAGACCAGACGCTAGCTCTGGTAGAGGATAGCTGCTATCCGTGATTAGGTGTTGTGACGTCACGGGAAGTTTGATCTGTATTTTGTCAATAGGTCGAACTTCCTTCTAACAGTCCGAACTCCCACCGGCTTTTCTGTTTACGTTTCGCGCATGCGCTATATGCAATTTTCTGAACTTAATAAAATGACGCGAACAAAGTTTTTCATTTGGCTGAATTCGAACTTAATTGATTAGAACACGCATTTGAATACGATTATCGGAGTTTACCGAAATTGAATGTGGTATTGAGTGGGAACGTTACATCCTTCCATATGATTTCAACGACTATTGGCTGATAAACTGGTTAAAAACTCGACTTAAATTGAAGTTCGGGTGACAGTGACGATGACCGTGAATCGTGATGTTGACATTCACATTGTTGTTGACATTTTTTATTGAATTTTGTTAGCGGCAACACTCGGGTCTCAACGAGAGAAACTGAGCAACCTCGGAGAGTAAACACTGTGACACCTTAGACACAGACTGATTATACACCAGCGAACATTCTCACAAGAAAAAACCACAACACAAGTGTCTGAAGTGATCTAATAATGACATATGATTATATTATAATATTATAATGTTGTCAAATTTATGCAAATGACTACTGGAACACAACAACAACACTCAAGTCTCAACATTGTGTACTGTATAGCAACAGAATGAAAATGTACCAACTACAACTGTGGAATTTACAGTTACTACCACTACTGCCTAGTAGTAGTACTGGCACTAGTAAATTTAAAATGACTGTTTCCAAGTATAATGTCATGTGGTATAAAATAAACAACCTAACGTGGAAGGTGTATTCAAGTATTTTATTAACACATAGCTCTAGGCTGTTATTAGCCAAATATTCTACTATAAATCTAGTTCAGTCATGAACATAGTCATAGTGCCTACCCTTCTAGTTTGACTACAGCAATCTGGGAGAGCGGTCATAATTACTCATATTGACCTACATGTACAATAAATCCTGCTAGAAGCTAAGGTTTGGCACAGCGATATATACATTGGCAACTAGTTGCCAGTTATAATATATGAGTTCATTCCAATTGCCTGACATAAAAATTGCTATTGAAATTTGAGAATAGGTGCGATTGACTTCAGACTCATTTTCACTTCTCATCCCTATGATTTGCATCATAGTAGTCTCAAATTCTCAATCAAGGATCCAGGATTAAATTTCAAGTCTGCCACAGCTAGTGCGTGTCAATTGTTGTGATCAGTTATTCACAATTGACAGATCGTGTATTTATATTTTATTTAATTACTTAATACTTGATAAGTTGCTCAAAAGTATGTACTACTACTTAACTACGGTACATATTGATTCATTTGGTGCAAATTCATAGCAAGTACCATAATAAATCAAATTTGAAAATCAGTGTTCTTGAATCAAATCTCTCCATGAGGTCATCAGTGGTGCCATCCATGCCTCTCCCTCACCTGATATTAGACTCCAACTGATGCTGAATACTAGTACTAATTATAACAGATAGAGGTGATTTCTGTGTACCAGATATTCTGGAACTGTAAGATATATCTAATTGAGAATGATTGTCTAGGAGCCAAATTCAATACTTGACGTTTAAGAATTCCAAAAACTACAGGGAGAATGAACCTCTAATTCATTGTTTTTAGTAATTTTCTGACTAGATTGTGCAAAAACATTCTTTCTTAATAATCTATGATTAAGAAGACAAAATGTGTTTTCCATTGTATGGACATAGCCCAATTTGCCCATGAAACAAAACTTGTGTGACGAAATGCCATATTTGAGATCATGTAACTCAATAAATTTATATTCATATGCCCTGCTTTTCTTGTAACATTTTAAGAATACTAGATTAAACTAACTGAATTTCCATTGTTGATGATATTTTTTTCAAACTAAAGTGTTTAAAATAAGAGGAAAGTTCAAATGAATTTGCACATTAAACACCTGTTGTTTTTTCTATTTCATTTGCACCAAAACTTTTAAAATAGACAAAAACACCAAAAATGATTTTTTTTGGAAAAGAGTCAAGACTAAACATTCATAGGGCCATATTTTAATTTTCTTCAATTTTTTTTGTAATTCTTTAACAGTTTGTTCAATCTAGTATACTTAATGTTAATATGAGAAAAGTAGAGCATATGGATATCAATTATTTAATTTTGCTCTAGCTTTTAAAATACTTTTCCAGAAAATGTGGAATTTGGCACATTCCCACAGTTTCTTTCTTTAAGTTGATAATAAACGCTCTTTATTTGTAATTAGTAGTGCCTCTTTAAGTCATCTGAGGTCAATATCAACTATCCCATGACACTCCCTGTGTCAATTTATCTCTGTGTGCACAAATTATCCCACATATCTTCTGAGCTGATAACAAGCGCTCTTCGTTGATCATCTACAGTATCGGTACATGTATATTTTTTACTAAGTTAAACAAACGCATTTATTCCCTTTAAATGCAATCAATAAATATCAGAAAATGTTCGACTTATAGCCTAGTTAGTTTGAAATATACCAGGTATGAAATTCCAAAAAAAGGGGGTGCCTGGTGGATAAACCCCACCCCTATCACCAATTCACCACAATGTTTAGTTATAAAAGGGTTAATTCCAATGGAGTATTTATTATTATTTACTGAAAATGAACAAGTCATTCACATTATTTACCCAAAACTCAGTCTAGTTGGGACACAAGTGAAACAGATACATGCATGTACAATACTACGATATTGCAATTTAAATTTGTTATTATATTCCCAATATTGAGCCAATATGGTCATTTATAATTAACCCTTCCATGACTGGGGCTTCTTGAAATTTTGTGTAAACCCTGTGCCAATGCATTCTCATACTTATATAAAGATCATGTGCCAGTGCATTCTCTTATATATGAGTCTCCCATATGGATCCTCACATATATGAGAGAATACATTGGCCTAACAATATTTACCTCGACCTTGTAAACAAGTGTATTCTCTTATATATGCAGGGCTCCCTATGGGAGACTCATATATAAGAGAATGCACTGTCACAGGATCTTTAATTCTACAAACGGGTTAATATAATTTATCTTGGCAGAATATTTTTTTATGGACAAACTGATTATAAGTCTTCAACAAAGATGCCTCCTTCTGACATTCTCTGTACGCGGTTACATATTATACAAAGTTTGAAAGCTTTGTGCAATTAATTTGCCAGTCAATTACTAATATTATGGAGTCACACATTCGTAGCTCCATTCCTTCATCAATTCAATATTAATACTTAAAAATAGTATGAAACTATAATCGATGTAAACAATGTTTCATTGTGTTGACATTTGGCTCTTCAAGTTTGAAAATCTTCTGGCTTGTGGAACAGTTTGTTACGGGCGCTTAAGCGGAAATAAATAATAAATGTGAAAGGGACTCCCATATGAAACAACCATTGTTGAGCCATCTAACTGATATTGGAGAATAAATACCAGCAACTATGGGAGGCCCTTTTCACATTTATTATTTATTTTTACGCTTAAGCTAAAATCATTTGCACTTAAGCGCAAATAGATCATATTTGCGCTTAAGCGGAAATCATTTGCGCTTAAGCAGAAATCATTTGCGCTTAAACCCAAATAAAAATTAATATGCATTGATCCCCCTGAATTAATTTTAAATGGCACAGGCCTAAACACATCACTAAAGTTTATATAGCCCCACCATATCAGGGAAACAATCCCCAGTAACCTCAAGATATGTTGTATGACCATGGAAATGGTATAGATCTGTGCAGGATATGTCTCTTTTATAAAATATACTATATCTCTGGGATGGAGACACACATTCTTGGGGACAGGGATGCTGATATTATGAAAATAGGGGTTTTCCCCCTATTTAAAGTAAATAAGTACACCATATGAGGGAAGCAAACCCACAGTAACCCCTAATTCCCTATTTATGGCCATGGAAATGGTATATATCTGTGCAGGAGATGTCCCTTTAATAAAATATACTTGAGCGCTGGTAGTGAGGCACCAATTTTGGGACACCAGGGACAGAGATGCTGATATGCATATGGATTGTAATTTGTTTTTTCTTCAACTTTCCAGTCTCTATGGGGCTACTACTATGGGCCATTATAATATAATATGAGATGGACTCAATCATTCACATCAGAGGGATGTAAGGGAGTGTTAGGTATATGCGCTTAAGCCCAAATGATTTGCGCTTAAGCGTAGTAAATCATTTACGCTTAAGCACAAATCATTTGCGCTTAAGCGCAAATATGTGTCTATCAATTTATTTGCGCAAATACCTAGCACTCCCTTACATCCCTCTGATGTGAATGATTGAGTCCATCTCATATTATATTATCATGGGCCCATATAGTAGTAGCCCCATACAGACTGGAAAGTTGAAGAAAAAAAAATCCATATGCATATCAGCATCTCTGTCCCTGGTGTCCCAAGAATTCGTGCCTCACTCCCAGAGCTCAAGTATGTTTTATTAAAGGGACATATCCTGCACAGATCTATACCATTTCCATGGTCATAAAACAGATCTTGGGGTTACTTGGGGATTGTTTCCCTCATATGGTGGGGAAATATAAACTTTAGTGATGTGTTTAGGCCTGTGCCATTTATGATTAATTCAGGGGGGATCAATGCATATTAATATTTATTTGCGCTTTAGCGCAAATGTTAGAGGTTATTTGCGTTTAACCGCAAATATTTGTGCTTAAGCGCAAATATTTGAGCTTGAGCGTAAATAAATAATAAATGTGAAAAGGGCCTCCAATACAGAAACCCTCCATAAACAACAAACTCAATATCAGCAAAAATCGAAAAAAAAGAAAATAGTTGAATTTTGTGATAAAAATTTGGGAAAATTTGCTGAAATCATCAATTTATGGATATTCATGGATGTGTATAAAAAAAATGAAATTCATATGTCATACAAATATCATGCCTATTTTGTCAAACTCAATTTGCTGAATCCAGAACTGAAAACCGTTCCCAGATTCCTTAAAGGGGTACTGTACACAAACATAGGCGATTTTTTTTATTTACTCCCATTGAAATAACTTTCAAGTTAGATTGTGTTCGTGTTATATGAGTTTCGTATAAACCTAATTTAGCGAAGAAAATGTTGATCTTGGAAAGAAAAATATTACGATTTCAAACTACGCGCCATATTTTTTACCTTCACCGGAGAAGACGCATGTCGCAGGAAGAACCGGAAGTTCATTGCTCACAGCTTCAATTGATGCATTAAATCTCTTCCATCGAACAATCTCACTCCCTATGAAATACTTGAGGCTTTATGATCTTGTTTCTTTCTCCCTTTTTCCGAATCGGTTATAACGGGCCTTCTTTTACGGGTAACATGTTTTGTTTGCAACCCAATAATGTTCGCGAACGGCCGTCGATAAAAGACACGCAACAGATCATGTCAGATGCGATTTCAAGAACGGTAACTCGTAATTGCATAATTCTCCATTTTATGACTCCAGCCATAAATGAATTTATATTAAATAATTCAATTTTACTTTTACGATATCCTGTTAACCGGAACGTTTTCAGTAGACATCGTCGACTCAAATTAGTTATTTTATAATATAATATTCATATTAGATCGCTATTGTCACCTGGATTTATTAAAATTGGGGTACAGTACCCCTTTAAGTATTTTTCGAATTGTATGCCTTCAAATACGTGTTTGCCTCAATTTTGCAGAATTAATTATTAATGATTCAATGACTCGAATGAGCCAAATACCATATCTTATGGTTAATTATTTAAAATACTACAGCAACTTGAAACTGGGCGGTTTTTTCAGTGTTTTAGTAATGTAATTACAACATTAGATGGAGAAAAAATATATATTAATATGCGCATCTGTGATTAAGAAGAAAATTATATTCTAATATAAAATTATAACAATGGTAATTGGTATGGACTTGGCCAAAATTGCCTCCGAGTTTGACACAGAAGTTCGAACTGTGTGATGAAAACGTTCAGAATCGACAATCGAATCATGATTCATATATCTCGAAACAGCGCACAACTCTATGATATTATATACTTTTCATTTAAGTGCAATAATGCCGTTTTAGCGTTTCTAAATTTCCAAAACTGTCGAAAATGTAAATTTGTAAAACGCAAGGTAACGTAACAAAAATGTACGCAAAGTAGTCAAGTACGTATATTGAGCATGACGCTTTCTTTGGTGTTATAACTTCCGGCGAGTCATGCGCAGAAGTATCGCCTAATCACGGATAGCAGCAATCATCTACCGCTAGCTCTATGCCTTCACTACGCTAAGGCGTAACGTGCTCTGTCGGGAGCGTAACGTTACGGAGTAGTGAGCGGAGTAGACTGAGCTTGGGCATGGACGAGATTAGGAATTCAGCTGGCGGCAATATTGGCGCGCAGGAATATCTAACATTGAAGCGGTGAACCGGACTATATACATTGCGACAGGTTATCGATGAATAACCCCCCTCCCCGCAAATATGTGATGTTTCCGGGGGTATATTGGCTTAAGTGCATTAGAATTTATGTTAATTGCTTATGTGATTGTGTTTGAATCAATTACAGAACAGAGTTATTCCCCTCGCTACGCTGGTCTGACCACTGCTGTCGCGGTACACAATATAAGAAAACCTTATATTTGTATTTAATAATTTTGTCTGGTGCAATTCATTCTGCACTTTATTCTGAAATTCTGAACTGTCGGTAGTCATACGGCAATTACTTAAATCAAATCACAATTAATTGTAACCGACAATTGCTGGTTGAGGTTGGTCAGATCATTGCAGATTGCTCCTCTCGTGCAGAGGAAAATGTCAATGATTAGTCATCGGCCGATTTTCGGAGATTATAACATCGTGTCCGATTCACATACACGCAGAAGTCAGACAGTGATAACAATATCCCAGATTTATAAGACTCAAATTAGGTCATAGTTCACAAAAATAGTATGTTGAGAAAACACTTCCTTATTCTTAAATACCACCATGTAAACATGCATAATTAATTTCATATAAAACCTGTAAGCCGAGGCCGAGGACGGATCTAACAAAAAATGTGCAAGCCGGCTATTTTGTTTTCTCCGTTGTTATACATTGTAAATAACGCAATATTATCCGATGCCGCCATGTTTTTTTCCATGTTTTTTCAATGTGAACATTAACGTGGACCATGTGATCGCCACACCCAATCAGCTTGGGTCATCAATTTGGTATCGAGATCATACCAAAAACTTAGGAACTAAGACTGTATAATACAATTGTATGACTTCAATACCAAAAGATTTGGAACCGAGACGCATTTTGGCACTCTACAGAACCTAAATGGATCGTTGTATTTAACAATGTATGACGGGTTTAGAATATAACGTACGTGAATTTATAACGTAAGGGTTGTTGAAGGGGGTCTATTCTAATTTAGTGGGTGGCTGTATATATGGCTTCGGCAAGTTGTTATCACTCCTTCCAAAGTTTGTAAACATAATTTGTAAATTCAATTAAGTCATGTCAGTTTAAGAAAGTAAAATATTCGCTATCGTGGTAAATAGGTCTCACAAGGATGCAGGTACAAGCATGAAATTGACTGATAACTGATGTGCCACATACAGTTGAGCTTTCCGTAGAGTCGGCAAAGACTGAGCTCTCTGGACCTGTGCTTGATTCGTTCCATAAATAGTTCCCCAGAAAAATATTCCTCCGATTCCCAACGTCCATATGCTGTGACGGGTTGCTGGGCTGAAACTGTAGCTACAATGACAGAAACAAAACAGACGTTAACATATAGAATATACGCATAGTGTTTCTGAATAACAAATTTAATCCACGAGTGGGATTGGCTATTTACACCACGAGATTCAGCGAGTGGTGTAAATCGCCAATCACACGAGTGGATTAAATTTGTTATTCAGAAACACTATGCGTATATTTTGTTTATGCCACGATCTTTACAATGCGATGGATAAACACTTTTCCGTTCAAATTGTATGGAGAAAGTTTAATCCACTGCGAAGTTTAAGCTACGATCTTTACAATGCGATGGATAAACACTTTTCCGTTCAAATTGTATGGAGAAAGTTTAATCCACTCTGCGAAGTTTAATCAACAATAGGCAGCTTTAATCAACATGTGTTGATTAAATGTAAAATTTAAACAGATGGCTTTATTTATATAGTAAGATAGGCGATCGTGGTATAAACTTTCCTTATGGACTCTCCCATACAGACATAAAAGTATACAGCGGGATGTTTTTCAGGAATAATGCTCAGACGGCAGACAAAACAAAATAATATAAGTGCAAAACTATTCTTGTATATTGGTGGAACATATTCAGATAATAAGATCAACACATGGCCCATATGACCGTCTGTTGAACCTGTTATCCGAAAATTGTCTGAACTACTCGTCAATTATTATTTTGTCAAGGAAGGGTTAACCCTTTACCCAACAGAAGGGCCCTGTGCCAATGCATTCTCTTATATATGCGAGTCGACCATAGGTCGCCTCGCATATATAAGAGAATGCATTGGCTTAACACATTAAAAATTATAAAATTGTTAAAGAATGTAAGAAAAAATGGTAAAAAGTGTTAAAAAAAGATTTTTTTTAGGCCAATGCATTCTCTTATATATGCGAGGCAACCTATGGTCGACTCGCATATATAAGAGAATGCATTGGCACAGGGCATAACTATAACCATCACAATGTGGTCAATGAGCCGGTTCCAATGATATCCATATTTGTATGGTTTTATTGAGACAGACCCAAGATATTTTAGGCTGTTGAAGCTTTATTTGGCCGGTTTTGGCCGGTTTGTTGGGTAAAGGGTTAACTTGGTCCGAGTTCATGATACTGTCACATTTGTTTGGTAGTTTTTTGCAAGCATGTCGTCATAGAGGTACGCGGATACAGATACTGGCTCACAGTGACACTGGATTTTAAGAACCACCGGCTGTTACGGACCCTGACTTATACATACCTCGGCTCATATGGACCCTGGCTTATATACGGACACCAGCTATACCGACCTCAATTAAAATATGCAATTTTTATTTATAATTTACTTTATTGAAATATATTAACATAAAATACTGAGGTTCATAATAGGTTTTATAGTTTTATGAGCTTTTCGGCTGTTTGGTAAAATTACTGACGAATGTGATAATTATCTGAAGCACGGCTAATTGCAAGAGCACTGTCGTGCAAATTGCAATTCACTTGATTTGTTACTTTACGGTATATTGCAAGTGGGAATAATTAGAGACCTTTCGCAAAGTCACTATTACGATTACGGATAGGATATATTGTCCTAGTAAGGTGGGCACCATCACAATTTATTTACGATGGTTAATCCGTGAGACGGAATATGTTCCACTGTATACAGTTACACATATATTTGATGAAAAAAGTAACGTGTATCTCTTTCTGATTGCATGTTCCTATCCGTGTATTATACACTACATGAATAAAGTAAGAGCGTCTCCAATCAGCACCAGTGGCACATCCTTGACACGTCTATATATTCGTATCACATAAGAATCCCCTTGCGTAAAGATCAAACTTTTGGCCGTATACTGCCAGGATATTGTCCATATCCGTAATCGTAATTTTGCGAAAGGTCTTTATTATCTACCAACTATGAGAAAATAATTGGCTAAAAAGGCAGTCGTTTCATGACACAATTATCACGGTGATGACAACTGTACAATTTTGTTGATTTCCAGCTCATTGGCCACCCAACTATTTACGTCCAGTACACGCGGGAGCGTCTCAGCATGATAAGTTTAAAGGCTTACTTTAAATTTCAACATATACTATTATATGTGACGATTGTTATGTTACATTTTACCTAAAACGCTTGTAATTCAAGCGATAGCGTGTAATGACACCACAAATTTTTAGATTGCAGACATTAATCAGACATAATATATTGGACATGCACAACTAGCGCTGGTCTCGATATATGTGGCCTCATTTAGGGGCCACCTCTTGGAACCCGCTATTTGTGCCTCAGGCCGCATGTTCGTGTGTGAGTCATTGTCTAAAAATTGCATACCACAATAACTGCACTTAATTCAACAAAGGAAGCGTAACCACAATCATTGAGCAAGAGTTCAGACGGGCGTATATAAGCTCGTATTCCATATACCGTACTCTCGGACCGTTGGTTATAAGAACGCTACGTGGACATATACATACTCGAGAAATTCGATACGCCCTCCCTTATCGGCAATGTCCCACACGTTTCCGAAGCCTCCCTGCAACATACATCCCTTAACCAGAACAGCAATCAGACCCGCTAAGATAATTCCGACCTGGAAGGTGTCCGTCCATATAACAGCTTTTATGCCACCCTGTAACATTAAACATTGTGCACCTATAGTTAATTTAATACATTCACACACCACTGAATACTAGTATAATTACCCACCATGAATTCTGAAAACTACCCTTTGGTCAAGACGAAGGCCGTCATTATATGCAGGCGGAATGTATACTAATATATGTTAAACGTATATCAGTTATCTATAAAAAAGAGTAGGATATGTCTGTTTGTCCGTCTGTGTTCGGATTTTTCTTCCAGACCCCTAGACCGATTTCAACCAAATTTGGTGTGGTGACTCGGGGTAACCTTGGGAGATTAAAACGGCGTTAGTTTTTCAAAATTTTGATTTAAAAGTTTTTAATTAAATAAATACAAAAAACACACATTAAAATAAGCTCACTGTGCGCCATTTCAGAGTCAAATAATTGTGAATATTTAGTTTAATATGAATCTATTTACAGACCAGATGTACGCTCTTTATATATGATTTCATTGTGGCCCGCGCCATTCAACAGAATAACGGGTATAAGTCCACTACGGGCTTGTTGGGGCAAGGTGTCCACCTTGGAATTTCCCAGTGCACCATCCCATTTGAAAAGGACCAAAACTGGTACCTCAAACTTTCCAACTCTAAGAAGTTTCCACCCTAATACAACTTACAGTTGATGTATATAGGCTATAGTTGCGGCTTATTGTTGAACAATTTCAAACCGAAAGTATGTTTGAAATTGTGGTCTAAATCAACAAAATAAACACTTGTTGAGATATAAAAATGTCATAACAAACTCAACCTACTGTTTGTCTGCTATTTCCAACTAACCTAGCGATCATGATGTGTCCAGCTGTTGAATTTGGTTAGCAACTTGGGGTGATAGACACACAGACCCCCTGTCGCCAAGTCCCTTTACACGTGAGGGACACGATCGTGTTCCCATTGCTAACATCATTTGTTCTGTGTTTGTCACTGGCACTGTGTTATACATGCGACGGATCTTAATTTTGAATTTGATTCCTCTCAGAATCAGATCAAGACACATTGTTCACTTACCAATGCGGTGTAAAATATACACACGAATCCGACTGCGGCTATTGAGTGGTAGAGCTCGAATCCAGTCACTGAAATTGGAGGGCATTTAAAACATAGTATATATATGTACTTATTTCAGTGAATCAAACTATAACAGAGTACCCAGACTTTGCCATGCATTGTAAGACTGCAGCATTACAATGATACCAATTAAAAGTCCATGCAGTACAGTTTAAGAAAACACAATCTCTGATCTATGCATAATTGTAAAGAAATACTCCTCAGTCCGGGACGAATTTTCGCCGTTAAACAAACGTAGATTACAACATATCCTCGCGCAAATACGCACAAATAATCGACCTATAATGTGAAATAAGTACATACTGTGATTATTTGATTTTGAAATAAGCAGATAATTAACTCATACCCGTTACTTCGTTTTATGGCGCGGGCCACAGTGAACACACATGTTAAAGAGCATACACATGATAAGTCGTGAGTTGGCTTATTTGTGTCATTGTCCGCACACTATCTGCTTAGAATCGCCACATGCATCGATAATGTGACAAAAACGCTCTTATTTTCAGCACATTTATGGACTCAAAATGTTGTACTGAAATTTCTATTTGCGCCATGGTGTTGGAAATTTATCCAATGTTATGACACATATTTTCACATTTCATGAAACTTGTCATAATTTTCACAATTAAAGGCGAAAAGAATGTATGTTCTCCGGTGTAGCTATGTATATAAAAGGGTAGAATCTGTCTGTTCGCGATTTTTCTTCCAGACCCCCGGACCGACTTCAACCAAATTTGGTGTGGTGACTCGGGGCTCCCTCGCGGATGTGCTTTTGCCTTTTTAATTTAATTGTTTTGTTTAAATGAAATTTTATTAAAAAAAAAAATTTAAATGTTAAATTGAGTCACCAGTTCAATCTGGAAACCTACAATAATTAATTTTATTTAAAACAAAAATTTAAGTATACATTTCAATTTAAAATGAGTCAGCAGTTCCATCTAAATAATACAATTAAATTAATGTTATTTAATAAAATTAATTTAAACTTTAATATTTAAAATTTAAAATAAAAAATATAAATGTTAAATTCAGTAAGGAATTCAAACTAAAAAACATTCAAAAACCAAATTTAATTGGAATTAAAAAAATATTAATAAAATTTTAATGGTAAATTCAGCAAGAAGTTCATATAAAACAATGAAATGTAAGCAATGCGTACCGATGAGACTGTTTCAGCTAGTTATAACATAAGGACAAGCGTGGCTTATTGCCAGTGGATGTGGCCTGTGTGGAAAACTTCATTGTATAACACAAACAAGAAATTTACTTAGCAAAATGTCTTGTTTCCGGATTCACTGTAAACACTGGGGGGAAACTGTTTCACAAGAATCGATTCTATCGCTTATCGGGTTCCGTCTCTATCGAATTAAGTCCCGTCTCTTTCGCGACTTGAAACAAATGTTTTCAAAGTTTTGACCTCCATTTATACACTAAATGTTAAAACAGAACGTATTTTACAAAAACTATCGCTAGATTGTGTCTTTGAGCGTAATTATTGGTGATAATAATGCGAAGTCGGCTATTTTTTGCACACTTAGAAGAGTAATGTGTTTGTGTGCATTTCCTTTGTAATTTAAGCAGCATTTTGATGCTCCTTTTATCGGCATTTTTACCTTTTAATTAGACTGAAATATGTCTTCTTGTATGATAGAACACCAGGACACGATTACAGCACAACTTTCGATGGCTCCTCACAATAAAAGACCCTCAAATTAATCCATCAAAAGAAGCAACGCAATGTTCCGATTCTAATGTGATTTTTATGTTCACGATCGGTTCTTTCGCCCCCCCCCCCCCGTTTCAAGCAATATTATATTCGACCAGAGAGTTCATTTGTGTTTCTAGTTGCCATATTACCATATATGGTTTAAACTATAGTCACAGCAACACCAATATGAGTTGTTCAGTAGTCCCAAAGCATCATAGGTTGGATATTAAAGATTATCGGTCGATCATCTTTAATATCTGACCTATGGTCGTTTGGGACCACTAAAACTCATCTATTGATTTACTATGGCTACATTTTAAACCATATATGACCATGGATTGTCATTGGGCAACTATAGATATACAATCAAATAATCTGATCGAATATGAATGTACTGTAAACAGGAACGAAAGAACCGATCGTGAACATAAACATCACAATAGAATCGGAACCTTTTATTGCTTTTTGAGGCACTAATTTGAAGGAATTGTACGACGAGGAACCGTCGGGAGGTATTGTATTATAATTATCTAATGTTCAACCATAAAACTTGACAAGTTTCAGTCCAATTTAAAGTAGACAAGGCCGATAATCTGAGCATCAAAGTGCTGCTTAATTTTCATGGGAAATGCACCCAAACGCACTACGTCTCTAACTGTGCACAACATGCAGCCGATTTTGCTTTACTGTCATCAATAAACACGTATAAAGACATAATCTGTCGATTGTTATTGGAGAATACATTCTGTTTTGACATTCAGTCTATAAACAACGGTCAAAACTTTGAAAACATGTTTTAGAAATCGCGAAAGAGTCGGAACTTAATTCGATAGAGACGGAACCGGAAGGGCGATAGAATCGATTCTGGTGAAACAGTTTCCCCCAGTGGTAAACATGTGTGCTCGAACTAAATGTTTAATTTACTATGAAATTTGCTATTCTTCCACTAAAATTATTACCCATTCAGCAAATAAAAGTGATGATAAAGTAAGTGAATCCACAAAATTTAATTTGCTTCTAAAAATACAGATTTTGCAGCAAATAATATCAAGTTGCCTATTCTCATTGTAAACATGTGGTTCTGATCATGTCAAGAGAGGTCCCCTGATTCTTAACAGACCAAAATATATGTCGGTAGAGAATAATACATTTGTGGTCCCTATTATAAGATTTAGTACCAGAAACGACGGATTGCCTATGCCTATGCCTGAAGCAACTGAGAGTTAAATATTTGGAACTCTGTTACCACGGAAGACCGAATATGTTAGACTAGCCGAATTTAATTGCAGCACTAAAAAAACACTGCTAAATTTCGCGTTATATACTAAAAAATCCCAAACTATAACGTCTGACTCTTGAGGCTTATATTTCATTACACCCAACTTGATCTGTGTTTGACCCCCCCCCCCCATTTCAAACAAACAACACATTTCATGACTATCTTAGTTCATATACTGCTATCCAAATTATATACACATATCCACATACTATATGTTCAAATACGCTATAGGTATATGTGAATGTATACCCATGTGTATACAACGCATATGCCATGCAATATCCTATTTAGTTTATTTGAATTGTAATCCATTTTATCACTGTATGTCACTATACGGCGACGAGTTATCCAATAAATTGCATATAATTTATACGTAATAATAAGTTTGCGTGTTTAGATATACCATTTATGAAAAAACTTTATTCCGCATTCTCATTCTCATACCCCAGCGGAGCGTTCACCGTCACTTTGATGAGATATGATGATGCGTTATGGTTGTGCTCGAGAGTCTCCTATAGAGGGCGCGTATATTGGTATTGGTTTCAATTTGAATCTGACAGTATAGTAGATATATTTTGGTGCGAAAAGAAGGTATAATCGAAGCAGCATTGACGACGACATCGGAAGGTGCAGATAAAGAAAGTGGCACTGACGATGTCGCTCAACTTGGAAATGTGATCATTCCACATATTACAGTCGATATGAATTTTGTCAGTTTATATGTTTAAGTAACTAGATATTACACTGAAGATGCAACAACAGTTTGGGATTAATCGTATGAAAACTTTTGAATGTATGGGAGTACCAAAGGATGCATTAATACTAATAAAAAGAGTAAAATCCGAGATGCATCCCATCTAGAGGTAACCCCGAAGATCCATATGAAATTTGGTGATGATCGGGTGAGGGAGTTGGCCTCCTAGGTGCGCCGAAGGATTTAGTCATACAAAGAGTAAAATCAAAAATGGCCGATGGCGGCCATGTTTTTCAATTAAAAAAAGGATTTAATAAAGAAAAGAGTAAAATCCAGGATGGCTGTTGGCTGTTTTTCATCGAAAATCGTTCGAATTCGATAGCTGCTGTCTAGGTGTGACCCAAAATATGCCTGTAAAGTTTCAAAACAATTCTCCAATTTATGCGGGCTGCAGGGTGTGGCGATGGATTCAAATTTGAAATTACAAGATGGCTGCTGGCAGCCATGCTTTTTAACGAATTTCGGGGGAATCGATGGCTCCATCTGGAGTTCACACCGAAGAGCCATATGAAGATTTGTGACGATTAGATAAGGGATGTGGTCTGTAGAGTGTGGCAAAGGATTTAGTCATGCAAAGAGTAAAATACAAGATGGCTACCGGCGGCCATTTTTTTCATTGAAAATCGTTCGAATTCGATAGCTGCTATCAAGATGTGATTCAAAACATGCCTGTAAATGTTCAAAACAATTCTCAAATAAAGGCGGTCTGCATTTGAAATCCAAGATGATTGCTGGCGACCATGTTCCGATAGAAATTTGAAAAAGAAATGATGCTCCCATCTAGAGGACACCCCAAAGATTCATATGAAGTTTTGTGGTTATCGGGTGAAAAATGTGACTTGTAGGGTGTGCTAACGGAAGTTGTTGACGGAAGGCGGTCCAGATGCACATGTATGCGCACGGATGGACGACTGACACCAATCAATGTCAATAGCTTCATACTATCTGAAATTCGTCAATGCTAACTTGAATGCAACAAAATTATTTGCAGTTTATTCGTACTGCTATTTATTTGCATCTACCAACACATTCTGCGAACGTAGCCTTAGCACGGGTTTTTCCCCAGATATATTCACACACGGTTAACAATACTCACCTGAGCTTATTGCCAAAGACGGTGCATACAGAACGAAAGCCATATAAACCATCTGAAAGAGTAAATGTTCATCACGTATAACAAAAACACGTACATGTAGTTCAGACATGCAATTGTGACCCAATTCAACACAATCACTAAAATCTCAACATATCTTCGCGCAATTACGCACATAATCTACCTATAATGTGTATTATGTACATAACGTGATTTGATTATGAACTAAGCAGATAATGGATCGTATTCGTTATTTAGTTTTATGGCGCGGGCAGTGAACACACACGTTAAAGAGAGTACACATGAACAAGTCGAGAGTTGGCTTATTTGTGTCATGTAATGCACATAATATGCTTAGAATCGACTCATTATGAGTAGATAATGTGACTAAACTCTCTCATTTTCAGTACATTATCGACTCAAAATGAGGCAATTCTAAGCAGATTATCTACCTAAAACATGTTCTATTATAAGCAGATACTGTTCGGATTTTCGGCAGAAGAGGCTGAAAATCTCAACAAGAGGTGTGGCTGCACAAAGTGAATGAGGATACCCCCTGCAGCGCGGTGGGCTATAAAAAGGAAGTCACACCGACGGACAAGCTGATCCCTCCCCACAACTTGAAATCGTGTTGTGCGGATATTCCATTCTTAGACCAGGCTGTGGCGGAGCCGGTGAACTCGTAGAGCGCAGAAATTGCGACTGGTATTTCATGATAGGTATTCTCCAGGGGCATTATGTCATTGGAGGTGATCAGCGATCTGCTGCGGCATAGAGATACATCAGCCTATTTACCATGTTGTTCTCCCAAAATTTGACGAAACTATTTTAATTCACTAAAAATACATACAAATATGCACAAGTTAGGTTTGGAAATATATTCCAAGCGTTTAATATTGCACAGTCTATTATCTATAAGTTTAATAAAGAACGGGTAGTTTTATTTCAAGCCAAATATATCTTTTTCTAAGAAAATTCGTAATTTTTCATGAAAAAATACCGCAATATAAACATTTTGCCTGCATTTTACATGCGATAACTTCTAAACAAAATAGTCGAGGACTCTGAATGTGCATTCAAACACTGACACAATGGCAATGCTATAAGATCTACTGAGATTCAATGTGGAATTCCAATCCGTTTAGTGGAGATGTTACGTAATGTTTCCCCTACCACAAAATTCCTGATTTTTCAAAAAAAAAAAAAGACAAATAAGCTATTGTTTTGCTAAATAATGCACCACTGGGTATTGTTTTATGAATTGTCTTCGTAAGTTGTATATATCCAAGTGTAAATAAACCATAAAATACACACTTTAGGAATATATATGCCTAATAGGTTTGAAAAAAACTTGTATGGGTTTTCAACCATTCAACCAAATTCCTACTGTATTGCTGAATAATGCATCGTAATTTCACAATCTCGATAGCATACAGACTAATGCATCAGTAATCGACACGAATCATTTTAAAAATATTGAATAAATTAAAATTAAAATAAAACTTTTACTTTGCCACCCTTCCTAATCATTTTTAACAAGACCGTATTTGATTCTTTTTACTGTTTTGTATATTCCGAAACGCTCCTTATGTTATTACCGCATATAATATATCTACCATGGCTAAACAGGAAATGCTCCTTATTTGCAGCGTGTATTTCGTAACGCTCATTAAGTTTGAACACATGTGCATTGAAATCCAAACACATGCATTGCCGAGTTCAAGTCCACGGCTCGAATTTGCCCAGGACACACTTGTTCCATTTTCTGTTGATTTAACCACTAGCACGTTTTATAAGAAATCAAATGCCATAACTTCTGTTATATGGACTTCACTAGGTCAGAAAAGGCTCACTCCCCAAAATACATACAACAAAACGAGATGGCGATTATGATGCCGTTGTTAAATGCATTGAAGAACGGATTTCGGTCAGAATCAAGCTGTGTCAATGCAAGTGTTGCACACCTTATTTTGGTAATCGACGGAATAACAGTAGGCACCGTAATAAACTAAAAGTCAAGATTCAGAATACATTCGAAGACAAATTGCAATTTCTAAAAATTGACAGAATTACACATTAAGTGGTGATCACACGCATTATTTAAAGACATGGACCACATAATATAACAGGCAGCTCAGTACATGCCAGAATATATTATGATATATGGCGTAGACCGATTCCCTACCAGCTTTATAATGGCCCATTTATTACCAAGAGTTGACGTCTGATGCTCGACAACCTCCTTCATCTGTTAAAAATCTTTCCTAAATTGCACCATGAAGGCCACAGACCACACCGTTGGAGATTCGGGTAGTCGCTTGATAAAATCACATTCAGCAGATCTTATTCTTGGTGTCACACGCGAGAAAGTCATTCCCGCAAAATATGTTCTCTTGGGCCTCGGTCTGCATAATATTACTGACCAAAAGAAACCGATATGGGTAGCAAATCATTTAGGCCATTGTATTGATTATAATTTAGTTTGAGATCGAGACCACGCAGAGTGAAACGGCGCAGCTGCTTGCAATATCTAGTAGGACATTGCCATTAAAACCATCAGATCAAAAACAAAGTGTTCTGACATACTTTTTGTGTTGACAACTTTGACATTCCCAAAACATTCCACAATATCGAAACCGACTACTCTTTTACATTGCTCAGAAATGTATTTCAGAAAGCAAGCGTTTCACTTAACGAAAAACACAGAATGCTATGATATCTACAGCAGATGATCTCGTGACAGGTAATAACAATCCACCAATCACCAGACATCATCATCAACATTCTTAATATATAACATGTACATTATATCTGTTATTCAGCTTGTTTAAACATTTGTTTAAATATTGTCGGGAGAGGGGGACCTGACGTTGTTATGACTTGTACCCCAATCCATTGTAACTTGTGTTACAATAAATCTGTTTAAACCAAACCAACTTTGACATGAACTTGGAGACAAAAACTGGACATGGGGCTCTTAATTCCACCCACTTTGCAGCTTCCCATGAGGAATCCCCTATTTCACTATATTTAAAAGAAACGGTTGTTTGGCAGAACGAAAAAAAGTTGAACATAGAACAAGCGGAGGAATTGCACATAATTGCGGATCATAAACGTGCATCTTCCCTGTTTGGGTTTGATTTAATCAACCAGTTAATTTGCAATGAAACCTATGCCAATGCGTATGTTCTCTGGATCATTGTTAGGAAAATAAATGCAATCAGACTGTGACAAGCTATACAGCGTGGCACACATTATAAAGACAGCATGCTTCATTAGAAGGTACTAAAAAACAGTTTTAACATGTATACCACCCATCAGTGCTAAAGTCACCGATTTAAACAAAATCGAGCAATATCTGGTATATCTTCAGAAACTCGCCTTAGAAATTAACATGCGGTAAGTTAATTTGATCCTGGATATCGGTGCAGCAATGAATGGATATAAGTTGGTTTGGAACTTCGCCACGACGCGTCAGTAATACTGTTATCAATTTGGGAGATTTCCATTTTATTAAAGATTCTTGTACCATAAGTCTTAGTTCAGTCAGCCAGGGATTCGGATATCACATAGGTCCTGAAATCAGTTCAATATATTGATTTCATTGGTAAATACCAATTATTCAAACACGACATTCGGCACGGGAAGTTCAGTGAAACTGCACAGTTCTGGCTCACTCTGTATTTATACCTGATTGAGGTTCAACATTTGGCACACCGCGCAGTACAAGAAAATATATTTGATTTGCGCATATTTTGTTGGGAATATTTTGTTCCATTATATCTTGCAATGCAGAAGACAAATTCTGCAAGATACAGGTTGTATTATGTTGAAGTACTGAAGCACATTATAAGCTTGTATCCTGTTTGAAGAAACTTCTGCGTGAAAAGGGGATGTCGGTACAAGCTCAAGATAAAGTTCCTTTAAGGGTAGTGATAGACCATCGAGGCGAGCAAACTTTGAACAAGTAAGCCAAAACAGCCAGCGGAATGAAACAGTTTGCTCAGATAGTTCTATTATTTAGAAGCTGACATTAAATCGTTCAGTACAACCTAAGAATACAGAAACACTTTTGAAATTGACATATTTAGTTAAGGTTTTGAAAACCGAGTACATTAATCCTTTCAATAAAGATCTGGAGAAGACGTCACTTTTCTATTTAAAGTCTGGTATCCCCATCCCATTGCAAGTTTAAGAGGAAGTGTACTCAATATATAACAAATTGGTCAGGAAGCATACAACTCTTTCAAACAAGATCGTCTCAAAAGTACAAATTAAAGTTTCCATGACCCAATTTCTAGAACAAACCTGAACACAGTTGAAAGAGTAAATAAGAGAGTCATGCACCGTGAAACGTAATTCAAAATCGCGGAGCGTCGAAGCCAATGTGAATATTGTAGGGGGTCGCTGTCTGCCTCAGAGAAGTCTGAGTAAGTTATATATTTGGAAAAATCTCTTGCATACTATTTATGCCCTGTTGCACTTCGCCTTGCTAACGCTGATTGCACACGCAAAATTACTGCCAAATGTAAACTACAAAATACATTCCTGTCTTATCCACCGACACATACTCTACACCAAAAGAGTCACTACCCTTACATATCCCAACTGTAGATTAGATTAAACATATTTTATTGAAATAATTATATCACAAAGGGATCGGAGCACAAGTGATAGCACTTAGCCATTGCTCCTCTCCCACAGTAATACACAAACATTGAAGTATATATATTAATATCATTTTCAATCGTGGCAATTAATCATAGACGAAAATAAAATATATAAATATATACATTTAGTGAGCTGTCATAATTGGGAGCTGTCGTTGCGATAGAGTTTGAAAAAAGTTTGTTAAACAACATAGTATATTTGTTTCGGTCAAAGGGGTGACACGTATATAAATCAAGTGAAACGATTGCTATCACGGATGAATTTCTGGGTTGCGTGGAATATTAATGTATTTTGTTTGTAAGGGTATGATCGGTCGCCGAAGAGAACCGTTATTACTGATATACTACCAAATTGCGATAGAGAGTAGGACAGAATTTCTCGTTGACCACTGTATAGTTTACATTCAAAAATGAAGTGTTGTGCATTTTCGACCGGGTATCCACAGACACACATAGGCGATTGGGCAATATGCTTAAAGTATTTATCGCCGTTTAAATCACTACATCTGCATCGCATTCTACACTGAATAACATTTACACTTCTAGTTCCGTGATTAAAATACTTGGGTGTGTAGGTGTTGGTGGGAAGATATTATTTATGAAGTGTTCACCTGATTTGGATCCTTTTTCCTTGTCTATTGAGTTCTATTGTCTATTGAATTTACACACGAAGGAAGAAATGTTGCTTGATATGAAGGACTGGATCTTATTGTAACAAGTTCAGACGAATTTCTGAAAGGATACCTGCTTATTTGGCCTACATATTTAGGTAACTTCGCAGTAAGATATTGCGGTGCGTGTCCGTTTATAATTTTGTGGAAAATTGTCATTTTCCTTTTGAGTCTGCGATTGGACAGAGTATCCCAACCGAGCTCTGTTAGTACACATTCATTTGTGACTAATCGCGTACACCCGGCAACTATACGAGCGGCATCAAGGTTTATATCTTCCATTTTTTTAGTTTATTAGCTGGTGCATTTGCCCATACCGGGCCGGCATATTCCAATAGTGGACGTATGTATGATTTGTACATAATATCTAGCGTTTTACTGTTGAGTACCCATTTCAATTTTCTTAATTGTGACAACCTTGAGGACGCTTTATTGTATATGGATGCGATAAGCTCGTCCCATGAAAAATTATTTTGGAGATTGAGACCAAGATGCTTATGTGCGTGGATATATTCTAAGTTAGAGTCACCAAAATGAAGTTCGGGTTCCGGTTGTGAATTGATCGTGTGAACAATAATGCTTTAGTTTTCTTTGGATTGAAATCTACTAGCCAAGTCCGTACCCATTTTGATAATTGATCGAGGTAGTAATTTATTACCAGTTGAAAATCTTCAACGTTGTCACCTGAGAGCGATATGCATGTATCATCGGCAAATAATCTAGTTAAAGAACAGATTCGATCGGCAATATCGTAAACGTAGATTAAAAACATCGTGGGGCCTAGAACATATCTCTGGGGAACCCCTGCCTCCAACGGATGATAACCAGAGAGGTCACAACCGACTTCGATCCTCTGTAGAGATTCGATAAATATAACTCATCATCCATGACAACAATTTTCCTTTTATGCCGTATCCTTCCAGTTTGAGAAGTAAGCCTCGGTGCCAAACTTTAACACATGTTTTTGATATATCACAAAACACACTACATTCTTTAAGACTGATAGAACATCGGAATCGTCGGTTTTTATAGAATTAATACTATTTTTTGTGCGAAATTCAAAGGTAGGCAGGGTGTCCGGTTCATTGGAAAGTTCACTATTTGACACAAATAACGAGTTTAGCAATTCGGCTTTCTGTCGGTCATCAGTGATTACTCCAGGGCTAGTTTGGGAGCTATTGTTGTTCAGTAGGTCAGGAATTGATACGTCGGAAGAAAAATTATTCAGTAGTTGTTTTGTTACACGCCAGAAATTTTTTGGGTTAGTGTTTTTGTGTTGAATTGATATCAAGTTTGTTCATGAATGCACTTTTTGTGAACTTTTTCATATTATTAGTTGTATTTCGCGCTTTCCTGTAGTTGTCCCAACTCAAAACGGTGTTTTTCTTGAGTGCTATATTCCTTAATCTCGTTTTCGTATTTGTTTGCGAAGATTCGAGTTAAACCACGGTTTGTCCATTCGTATCGTTGCTACGTGATTAGGAATACACAATTTTTTTATGTCCATAAAAGTTTGAGTAAATTTGCAACTCGATCATTGATGTCACCGTTACCCAGAACAGTTGCTTGAACTGTTGCGTTGTCAATATTTATATCGATGTTGCCATATGGTCAGAAACACCGAGACTTAAAACTGAAGCATTCGCTGTTGACAGAACATCGGTGGTTAGAATTGGGTCCAGTAGTGTCTTGCTGGTTCTATTGACGCGAGGTGATTCTTTGATTACATTAATGAGACTAAACCTATTGTGGTATTTTGAAGAGGGCCCGTTGCTTCGTTGAGTCGCAGTTAAGATCTCCAGTCAAAATGATAGCTGTGTTAATATCAAGGGTTTTATGAATTTTGTCCTCTAGGAGAGTCCAATAATTCGGATGACATTTCCGATCCGAGTGGTACGTAACGCAAAGAAGAAATTTATCGGTGCTCTTAAAGGTACGGTTGGCCTTGGCGGTGGGTATGCTGTGAAAATATTTCCACCCGTCAAAAACCGCCACAAACAGAAAGAACAACAAAATGTAGACAGACTGTGTCCATATACAAATAAGAAATATCGCATAAACAGTATGTTATTGTCATATATTTGACCATTGTTATGTAAACAAAAGCATAAAAAGTTACTTTTCTGGTGTTTGTTTATATTATGATGGTAAACATAAAGAGCGTTCTTTGTTGGTGAATTCCTGATATGGAACGAATAAAGAGCGTTTATGCCATTTGTGTGTGATTAGCCAGCAGCATTGTGCTGTCTTCTGTAACACAATCAGGCTCTTGCTTAGGTAAAATATAGTAAATATTTATGATAACATGCTGTTTACGCGATGGTCATGGTATATATGAACGAAACTGTATGCGTTTTAATGTTTTTCTGTTTGTGGTGATTGGAACAAATATGAATATTTTCGACAACTAAGGCCTCACGTGCCTTTAACCACAAAATGTCGTCATCAAAGCATAATTCAGGGACATTTCTAAATGAAATACCATTGCCGAAATATACTAGACACCCCCCGTCATATTGGTCTCGGTCTCTGCGAACTGGTGCAGAATAATCAGGTATCGTAATTCTTTCGCTAGGGAAATTGCTGTCAAGATGCGTTTCAGTGAAGCAAAGTATATCAATGTCATCAATTGCATGTATGATCGTATCTAGCTTATGTCGTAAACTTCTTTCATTGTAATGAAATATACTCGA
Organism: Siphonodentalium dalli; assembly: GCA_032622095.1. NCBI lineage: Eukaryota > Metazoa > Mollusca > Scaphopoda > Gadilida > Siphonodentaliidae > Siphonodentalium > Siphonodentalium dalli. The sequence goes on along the minus strand of CP136065.1, from coordinate 146,037,747 downwards.
AGCAGATGTACTGTGATCAGGGTTTTCACTTATATCACCTCCTAAAAGTATAAGGATAGATAGCAAAAGCATCGTGACCACGAGGTTATGAAGAGATATGTTCAAATTTAGATCTTTTGGGTTTTGAATGAATATAATAAAGGGTCTGAGATTTTGACCCCGATTCAAGCAAGTGTAGAAAGTACCACAGATCTGTCTGAATTGCATTGCATAAACTCCCATGAGTCGCTGTTAGATAATCAAATTTAATGTGAATATGCATATGCATGGTAAGGTTAAGTTAGTCTAATGTCATCGAAGGGACCCCGTGTCGTTTCTATCGCAGCGACAGCCCTGAACTATTCATAGCACAGAGAATACATGTGTTGCTCATCAACAAAGGCGTTCGTTAGAGTATAATTATAACAAAAATGAGTGTATACGGTGCAATGACAAACAAAGAAACATACAATAAGGACGCAGGGTACACATGGATTGTTTTGTGGGTATTATGGAAGAAATTACGCATATATCTCGGATTCGGCGATTTTTTTCAATGACAGTACGACGGTCGATATAGAGTTACTCTCCTTATTACGTTTGTATCACAGACACGAAGCTATCGCACCTGTGAACAAATTATGTGCAAAAAAATACGTTTCATGGTGAGTGATTTGTTTGTATGTCAATTTCAAAACAAGTCTCAAATATGTTATAGTCATACAGGTGGCACAGCCTTGCTGACAAATCACTGTGTACTTCTATATACCTCACATATCGGCAGTCAGCGTATTGTCTTGCATATTTGGGTCACCTGGCACAATCACGAGCTTAACGACTTGTCAGTGCATCAAGAATAAAGGCCCGAACGAGTTGGCTGTCGTCGTACTTTTCATGAGATAGATCGCAATAAACAGATATGATTGTCTGGGTCAAATATTTATGTCACCTTGTTGACTTCGTTTGTGACAATCACAAACAACCTGCTTTTTGTGACGGAAAGGGAACATATTCGGTTTGTATAAGTGTATAGGGAAATATATCCTCTAAGTGTGCACTTAAAGTCTCACAATGAGACTCTTTCCGCAACAATAATTTTTTTTCCGAGTTATCCCCCTGCATAGCTTTTTTATATTATAATAGGTTGGCGATTATTGCAATACGATAGAGGAACACTCTGACTTTCGTACTCAGATTCATACATTTTTGTACCTCGCTTGCCTGACCGAAATTTTACGGGGAAATGGCTAATTTGGATTTATTTGTCGTTCTAGATATGTTTATTGTGCCTTTTATCATTCCTTTTCATGAAAACAAATTAAAAACAAGTCGAATATGTTATGATAATGTTTAAACATTCTTGTGCATGAAATTGGGGATAAATTGTTCCCAGAGTTAGAGTACGTTATTTCACAGTCCGTATTCGCCACCCTTCGCCGAACTTCCGGTGTGGAATTTTTATGTGTTAAAAATAAATAGTTTTTCATCTGTCATATCTGCTTGTTTCGTTCATTATTCGCAGAAAATGTGTATCTCATTCTTTCGTGTACACAACGGATTAGATATAGACTGTTTTAACCCGTTTGGATGTTAGAAATACCGCTTAATTATCAGAAAATATCATGTGAAGTGACGGGACCAATCCGAATATCGCACACTGGACTTTGTGAAGTTGGTCAACATGACCGCTTTCGCAGATTGCTGCTTCCAGCGTAGAAGGATACGCACTACGTTCATGACTGAACTAACACTGGACTGGTCACAGACACTGTGTGTGAGTCACTGAGTGTGGCAGGTCAGGCTATGCCGTATTCAACTGTTATTATCATGGACATTGACTCGAATAAGTGAATACACTGAATCATTGAATGACTGATTGACCCAAGGCAATGGAAGAATGCAAACAATGTGAATGTAATGATTATTGCAAAATATAATGATTATTGCAAAATATGATGATTATAGTTCTATTCTGGACTCCTCAGCCCTTCAATGCTGAAATGCAGTCAACGCTGAAATGCAGTCAACGCTGATGCCGTAAAAGGTCATTGAATGTTCATTCAGATTCTATCATTCTGCATAGTACATTAGACTGATTAGAAGTACAGTAGCTACATGTGTGTGAACTTGTGAAGGGTAGAACATGATATGGAGATTGGAGAATCAGAATGGCAATGGCACCACTCACCAGTGTCAGTGAATCGAGTGAGGATGTTTACCAAACATGTCATGAAACATGCAGACATGGACAATGCTGTGAAATGGATTATAATTCACCAGACTCCCGGATCATGATCATAAGTTACCGGTACATACTAGTAACATTCCGCCTTTGATCATTAGATCAAGACTAAACCAGACTTGGATAATGACTAATGGACAAAGACAGTTACATGTTACACATGCGGCTGCACATGGTTTTGATTCATTAAAATTATTTTGTAAAAATCATGAACTTATGTTATCAAAATCAATGACTAACAGTGATCACCAAAGTCACTTACTGGTACATTGTTTATGCCAAACAACAGGTCTGACACAACTTGAATTCCATTGTACCGGTACATGTACCGTATATATTCAACTATTATGAAGTGGTGAAAATATCTCATGTGCGGTACCTACTACATATACTAAGTACAGTATATATATCGGTGCTGGCATTTTTGATTATTTAACTGATTTACTTGTACTAGTAGTTAGAATTTTGAAATCATCTTGGTGAGAAGTTATTTATAATGTCATTCAAATGGCATACCGGTACATGCACATGTACTTCTGCCATTATGAAATAAACAGGTCTCCTGTAATAAGCTGTAGAATTCTTTTTATATTGGAATATGATGCCTTCTCATTTGCTCTGTTAAAATTATAGTGTTATATACATGTACATTTTAAGTGGTTGTGCATTACGAAGTGAGATGATTCCATGAAGTTTTAGTAAAAATGGAAAAAACCTGGAGTTTACGTATACATATACCGTACCTGGCGTACCAGTATACATTGTGTATGGTAGTACAATTAAGATATAATACATGTAGTTGAATATCACTATGATAGTTGAATTCAAGAAGAGCCAGACTTGATAATGACTTACTCATATTAGCATCTACATGTATTAGTAACGGTACTCTCATGTGCAATAATAGTGTCAATAATATGATAGTGTCAACACTGTTATTATATTTGGAGAACACTTCCCATGATCAGATCACTTTTAAAGAGACATAGAGTGAAATTGCTGTGGTTACTATTATTAATTTTAGCTAAAAAATCCCACCATCACTATTATTAGTTTGTCTCTATTATTAGGCAACTTAGAGGATGTTGTCTGAATGAACTATCATCTTATTATAAGTACCTGATGTATCAGAACAAATTAAAAAGGTAATAAACAGGCCAGACACCTACAGTATGGTCGGTTCCAGTACTGCTAGTGTTATTGTACCAGTACTGTTTATATTCAGTACTAGGAAAATTTAATGAAAGTTATGCAACGAATGATTGTGTAGGCCTACTGATGTTAAAAGGAGTATAAATTTAAAATGACCTTGCCACTTTAACAAAGACATCGCTATTGATATAATACTCAATAATGAGTTTGTTAAAGTGTTGCGCTCGTTTTAAATTAATATGGAGAATATAGCAATTCATGTGGGTCCAATATGTGTACATATACATGTATACCGGTACACGAAGAGCTGATTGATTTACAATTATGGCTTTCATTATATCGTAGACAAGGTGTGGGATGTTTCTTTCATTTTCAGATGCTGTTAAAATTATTCATCAGGTTCACTGATTGTAGCTGGGACTAATACATGTATAACATATATTAGTCCCAGATTGTAGTGGGGTTTAGATATGGTTGCTGTTAGATCTTAAAGGTACTCAATCCGAATTAACGGTCGCAAATTACTATTTCCTTGACTTCGGGGGTAAAAAATATTTGATTCGAGTCGAGGAACCCACCCACCACAGCTCAGAGTGATCAGATATCGATGTTATAAATCTATTATTTTAATTATAGTGGCCCAATAGACAGTCAACGAGAAGAATTTCATTGACCAAATTGCTGGCAAAGATGGATATTAAACTCTAAAATCAAGTGGCTTTTTGTGTCAGATATTTGACAAACCGGTAAAATTTCGTTGAACAAAATGGTGATAAATAACAGGTTTTGTGCAATTTTATACTATAGTTGATGGTGTTTTTCATTATTTTTGGGCAATTATTAGATTCTGAAACTGAAGCGTCATTTCAAAAAATGTTGTTGTTGGAATGTGATTATATGGGGACCCTCTGATCGGATTAAGTACCGGTACCTGTAAGAGATTTTATGGTATCTGGAACATTTCATATTTAGTTTCATGTAGCATGGCATTCGGAAATATTATATGTCGCCTTGAGGCAAAAATTTATATTACCATATTTATGGTAGTGATCGCCTACATGTATTGACCAAAATGGACAGGATTACATTTTTCTCTTGTCGTGTCTATTTCATTCCTAACTTAGAAGTATGTCGATCTGGTAAATAATTGACTGGAGAGAATGCTTACACGTATAGCATTTATGTCTTGGCCACTAACTGAGAGCTGTGATAATAATAGTAAGTTATCGTTGGAGACCCCCCCAAAATGGAGATCTCTAGTCGCATCCATGTAGCCAATGTGTTCTTATACCTTATAATCGGGGAGGTGGCTACATGTAGATGGTCCCCATTGGTGGGTGGTTGGGAAACTTGGGTTTGTCCACCTTGACATTTCCAAATGTACGTACCTTGAACCAGACCAAAGTCAAGTGTTCTCGAAATACTACTTTGCACCCCCCCCCCTCCCAGTTGAACTTTCCAAATGGTACCTCAAACATTTCCAAATGAAATGTCCAACCTGACACCCTCTAAACCTAAATTGTTCAACCGATAGCCATTCCGACCAAACTTTGGACCAAAAATAGAAGAATATACTGCTGTTGGTCTAAAAACAACACATTCCCCCCCCACTAAATACTGGTTGGAAAATCAAACAATCAATAATATATATTGTTTGTATCTCAGGATGTCTGCTGTTCACATTTTAGCTACATGTAGCTGGGACTAATATTATATATTATATGAGTCCCAGTCTCTATATAGTAAGCTATTATATGTTTTGGGTTGGGAGGTAGGCCCACCACCCGGGGGTGATACGTGGTGGCTCGGAGTGTTTTTAGGTGGTATTTAGGGCGGGCCACCCACACATTCCGTCAAATCGGTCGAAATCCTTACCATTCTCGAAAATGGTTTCATACCCAATTTTCACCACTCGGGGTGGTGCCACTGGGGGGGGGGGGGGGGTGATGGGTGGAGGTCGGAGTGTTTCTATGTGGTATTCGGGGCGGGCCACACACCCATGCCGTCAAGTCAGCCGAAAGCGACATTTTTGAAAATAAGGAATATATAGGGAAGGGAATAAGTTTGCGGTTTTAGTAAACGCCTGATAAAAGTCGTTCTATTGGGAAATTTTACACCAAATTTTCAGAGAATATAGAGTAAACACAGTACTATCGGAATATCGCAAAGGAGTTCTGTGCATTTGGGATTGATTAACCCTCAGACTGCCGAAGCTGCCGTCAATAAATTCGTTTTTTCGCGTTCGACGAAAATGAAACTTGTCTGTTTAAAGGTCCAATTTTCGTGTCGAATGGTGATATAATCTCCAGTTGTCAAGTTCATGGATAAATTACATCACACTTAATCGGCTTATGTCCGCGGCCATAAAGCTGTGTTTTTATAACAATTTATTTGAGACAAACTGTTGAGCGCATACGTTGCGCAGTCGGCGCTTATCAGTTGAAGTTAATAATCGCGAAGCCTGTGTAACAAATGTTCAAATACAACAGAAAAAAATACGTAAAATAAATAGCGTGACCAATGAGCATTCACAAAACAATATACATCAGTTTTGAAAACGAGTAAAAACGATTGTAAATGAAAACGCTCTTTATCGTGTAGCGGCGCTTTTGCGCAAGAAGGTTTTTAATGGACGCAATCATTGGATATTGTTCTAGGCAAAAAAACAAAACAATACAAAATGTGTTCAAACTTCCTCTTTTGAAAGTTGAAGTAAAACATCACGGGTGTTGTTGCAGCCAAATTCACCATTCGACACGAAATGGGACCTTTAAACAGACAAGTTTCATTTTCGTCGAACACGAAAAAGCGAATTTATTGACGACAGCTTCGGCAGTCTGAGGGTTAATCAATCCCAAATGCACAGAACTCCTTTACGATATTCCGATAGTACTGTGTTTACTCTATATTCTCTGAAAATTTGGTGTAAAAATTCCCAATAGAAATACTTTTATCAGGCGTTTACTAAAACCGCAAAGTATTGAGAAATTATAGTGCAATTTTCTAAATTTTCGCATTATTTCATCGCATAAAATCATTTAAAATACGACAAGCAACTGGAAATGTTTTTGAACATTCTAGACGGGGTACATGTCCCTGATATATGTTTAAAATTTATCGCGTAAACTATGACAGATACCAAAGTTATAATTAGTTTTATAGACCCACCCTAAATGCCCCATAGTAAATGCATGCGACCGTAAAGCACGTGGCTTTATTTGGATACTTTCTGGCCCACAATGCAACAGTCAAAATGGTTATCTGTAAAATGGTCTATAGGTAAAATAAAGTCCATCCTGATTACGATACGCGGCAAACTAACTTCATTTATATTATTCGATTAATACAAGCCGTTACTCTTTTCATCATTACTATCAATAAACACGAATTATGCATGCACGTAAGAAACAGGTCTGTTGTGACAAACGCATGGCCAAATAGCCTGTCTTAGAAAAGCCGACGAAATTACTAACAGATGTACATCGTTTAGGAATTTCGTCTGCTTTCCAAAGAGACATACACAGCGTACTCCGGTATCAGGCTATAGGAGGCCATGCAGTTAGCTCGTACTGCGAGAAGCACACTCGATTAATTATCTTCATCCGGGCACTCTGAACCAACGGGGCCCGCTTCTTCGTTATGTCGCAATAATCAAAGTGCCCCTTTAAACCCAATATACCTTGTAAAACTAGTGTTTCGACATTTATTGTTGACATGATGGCATGTATTCACATGCTCTTTGAATTGCCCGATACATATGAAGAACTTGCTTGGAGTTTCTTGAAGTCGCTTCGGGTTACCCAGGGGTAGATATTGTCGATACATACCAATAGCAATCGATGAAATAAAAGGGGGTCCTAAGAAAGTTATGATCCAATCACCAGTCAAAAATGCCAAGAAACTATTTCCACAGAAAATAATTGCATGCACATACACTCGTTGGTGGTGACTGTATACAGAAGAAACTATTGTAAGGAAGCTGGCACAAAATTAATTACCCCCCCGCCAAATTGCGGGGGATATAGGAATGGGTTCCACCCGTCCCGTCCGTCCGTCCGTCCGTCCCGAATTTGTAAGAGTCATAACTTGAACAAATGTCAACGGATTTCAAAGATTTTTGGTATATGAGTTCACCTGACCATTACATAGAATGAGTTCACAAGCCAGCTCTGGCCGGATATTTTTACCGGAGTTATTGGACTTTGTTTATTATTTTTGTCGAATTAACCAAATAGCAAATAGACGACGTCACAGGGCTCATTTCCACAAATCTCAACGGATTTCAAGAATTTTTGGTATATGAGTTCAACTGACCATAACATAGAATTATTTCGCAAGCCAGGTCCGGCCGGATATTTTTACGGGAGTTATTGGACTTTGTTTATTATTTTGTCGAATTTACCAAATAGCAAAAAGACGATTTCACAGGGCTCATTTCCACAAATCTCAACGAATTTCAAAGATATTTGGTATATGAGTTCACTTGACCAGTATCTAGAACTAGTTCGCAAAACAGGTCCGGCCGGATATTTTAAGCGGACTTATTGGACTTTGTTTATTTTTGTGTGTGCAAATGGACGACGTCACAGGGCTCATTTCCACAAATGTCAACGGATTTCATAGATTTTTGGTATATGAGTTCACATGACCAGTATCTAGAACGAGTTTGCAAACCAGATCCGGCCGGATATTTTCAGCAGAGTTATTGGACTTTGTTTATTATTTTTGGTGCAAATGGACGACGTTACATGGCTAATTTCCACAAATGTCAGTACCTAAAATGAGTTCGCAAGCCAGGCTTTTTAACAAAATCCCACCTCTTGTTTAGCTCATACTTAGAACGCAAACATTATTGAGAATGCACTTCCCCAACTGCACAATTCGGCGGGGGATACCGTCGTCTGCGACTGCTTGGTTTGCATTGCATACATGACCTAGAGTTATTTCCTGACAAGTAAATTGTTCTGAGATCACCATCGGTAGATGCAGTTATACTGGTAATAATGCTAAGTGTGCTGGAAAGGGTGGACCACGTTTGCCTTGATTCTGGGTGCGGGATACATTGCAGTGGTATCAAGCTGTGTGATATATATTTGAGAAAGATAAAATGAAAGCTTTGACAGGATTCCATGCATTTAACGGAAATGACTACATCTCGTCATTCTTTCGTAAAGGTAAAACTTATGCTGGAAGACATTTGAGAAACATGACGGCCGGATTCGTCATCTCAGGTTTAACCCTGGTCTTCGTAAACCTCTATGTTTAAACCGCCGTGAGTCAGCAAAATCCGTGGTTTAAATCCGAGACCGCCGATCTAGGTGACGCATTCGTCATCTATGGTTTAAACCTGGTCCAGCCAGACCAGTGGTTTAGCAGTAGTGTATCTGTTATAAGTTTTTTGTCAATTTCGTTTTTTTTTCGGCGGTCCAGCTAAACCAGCTTTACCGAGGCTAAACTTGAGATGACGAATCCGTCTTTTCTTCATCGCGGTTTAGACTTGTCAAACAATCAGTCAAAGGGTGGAGCTGTAAATAATCTCGATTGAGGGCGTGTCTAAGTGGCGACTGCCGAATGGTGCTATCATGTCAGAGTTGTTTCATTCGCACGCGAGGTTTGCTCAGATATGGACATGTTCCTTCAATGTGATTTCCGCAAATATCTTGTGGTTTTTTGTTTGGCTTGTGGCAATCACAAATACTGGAATTTTCTACGAATTCATTTGAAAAAAAGATTATAACAAATCGTGTGTGGTCTATATACAAACCCCAAGCATGTTAATACTAAACGAATATCCGGTTAGCCACATGCATACGAACGACATCATTCACGTGCGTGTGACCAAGGCATCGCGTTATCATTCATTCACCTTTTTGAGATCGCAAATCTGAATTCTGAGATGGATGTTCAATTAATTTCAATTGAAATACATTCATAATAGATATGTACACAATATTTCGAATATGTTATGGATTCATATTTCAGATGACATTCGCAGTCCAATTGATCAGTCTCAGATACACATAAAAACACTCGAAAACTCATCAAAACTCCTCAAGTGATACGCATATTTACTGCACAGATGCTCGGCGTTTGGTAACATCTTCATCTGTGGCGTTAACGTCTTTCTGGGCCGACAGTGGTCCATCCATATCACGCGTATATTGAGAACGACACTGATTTTTAAAATTCTGTTCAATCCTATGCTTCACTGTCAGATTCAACTATATACCGGCATTTGTGTTGGCAGCGTGGACGTCCAGGAACTATACTAGTGGTGGATGTTCTCGAAAATTTGAGTGAGCAAAAGCAAAAACACTATTGAAAAAAATCGCCAAAAAATATTTAATGGCTTGATCTGGGAAAACTGATTGACAGCGAGTGGATAAATACTCCTGGTTCATGTGGACATACAACGTATGCGTTGTTCGTTGTCTGTTTTACGATGAGAAACAAACATATCTCCATATCATATACGTGAAAATGACTTTCCCATATTCTCGGTTTTGGCGATACCCTCGGTGTTGGCGATACCACGTACACGGGGGTGATCATGCCACAAAGCTCTATTCTGGCTACGCCCATAAATTCCCATAATATTGCACTAGTTCAAAACCTGGGAACTTTTTGATTTTCTGCATGACGGGAAATGTATGACATTGAAAAAGCAACGCATGTAATATATTTCTTTATTCAAAGCTGTCCCTGTGCATGGTTACCCACTTCCAACAGTTCACATTCCGCATCTGGTGTGCACTCATAAGCAAATTGCCTTTACTTGACTGACCTCTTGGTCCAGGATTTACTCGATTATGGAGCATTTATTCAGTGTCAGAGGGGCCTGAGGCACCTTTGTGTGATAGGAGCCTGTGACACATTTGCGCACATTTTGATCATTTGAACATTTTAATTTAAAAAAAAAAAAATTTAAATTAATTTTATTTTTTTATTAATTTAAATTTTAAATTATGTTTCTTGTTAGATTCAACTTCTTACTCAATTTAACAACACAAATTAAATTTTTTTTAAATTAAATGTTTCTTATTTTTAAATCAAATTTTTAAAAACCTATCGCCGTTATACCATCCGAGTCATCACACCTAATTTGATTGAAATCGGTCCAGGTGTATTGGAGAACAGTTGCGAACAGACAAACGGACATACAGATAGACAGCTCCTATACCCTTTAATATATAAACATATACATGTAAATACACCAAATTTGTCTTTGCGGGTAAAGCATCTTGCAGAAAATCTATCACAAACAAAGTGATTAACAGCGCGTGAAACTCGTGTTGAGAGACATGCCCTTTGTCAGATTGATTTAAATCCAGAATGAGACAGGGGGGAAGTCGCGCAAAAAAATTCCGACACAAGGCCGGGGGAGGGGGGGGGGGTCGCAGCTCCTGAAAACACGTTTTTTCCGGTGTTTGCTGGTGCTTGCAATTTTTTTCCTTTTGCCCTTTTTTTTTTACCTAATTACAAACTGTTTAGCCTATATAATGATTGTTTTGATGTGTTATGATCAAAATAACACCTGTAGTGTACACACAAGATACTAGGTACAGATCCCTGTGGTCAGGTTGGCCTCATAATTTTTTTTATTATTTGGTCCCTTCTAATACTAAGTAAACCTTCGTGAAATTTTTAACTGGGTTGGAAAAGCACTTGGTATGTAAATATATTATAATGAACTCTAAAGACAAATAAACCACATATAATCCAGTGGTATCAAACTGAAATTCAACTCTCCAAGTCTGATATGAAACTGAAATAATGTGTAAAATAAATGTAGAACATGCCTGTTCTCTAATCTATAAACATGTTTCTGGCACAAAGTTACTAATACTATAAAAGACAAAAGTGCTATTCTACAGTGTTACATGTCCAATTATTAATGAACAGACATTCACATGGATCTCAAGCAGTCTCAATAGCATTTTCTTAGTAAAACATGACTGTCTTTCACTTATGTTTGTTTCGCAAGCAAATTCTTGAGTGCAAGCTGACACCCGTTGCATTGACGCAATACGACGACGACGTTCAATATAATAAATGTCACTCAACCAAGCAAACATGTGGAGGGAGTTATTTATAATGAAATATTAGTTCAATTTTGTCATAATAGAACTAGAGATTTGTTTAACAAAAGATAAATGTCGAACAGCAAATTAAATTCACGGAAATACTCTTGTGTTGCAGTGGTTTTGCTACATTGGAGCTATAGTTCCAGCAATCAATTAAGTCAAAACCAGATGCCCCAACGACAAGTATCAGAGCTATCATCATAAATAGTAAAGGCACATGCGTGTGTGTAGAAGAAAGATACTTATCTTGTTGTTCCATGCAGCTCTGACCATTAACGGTATGCCAATTTGAAGTTATCCATCAGTAGACATCGATGTGCTATATTTCAGTATTATGGGGGGAATTAACAACTTGGAGCAGAATGCCTACATTTGTGGTCATCGATAAGTTAATTCGTCACACTTCAGTTTGTAAGCAAATGGCATAACGGCACCGACATGTCATATTTGTCATAGGCGTGTTTACAAAACGACGACGAATCTAGCCATACGGGTGCGTGAATTTTTTTTGGGGGGCTTGAGACTTGTTTTCCGATTAGTTTTGCATGATATATTCATGGTTGTAACACTGTTTTTTGTAGAATATACCTTGCATTTCCACACAAATATAACAACATATATTCAAATTAAACTTAAATATATATAATTCAGGCAGAAATCTGAAAATACTTTAATTTGCCACAATTTCCTCCTGAAATAACATTCAATTTGCCCGAAAATTGCCCGAATTTGACCAAAAATATCTCAAATTTGACTGGAAAGGGGGGGTGTCCCAAAAACATGAGTGGAAAAAAATATATTTTTTGCACAAAGAGGGGGGGGGGGGTGGGGGTCCAAAGTGCTGCAAAAAAAAAATTCAGCGTCGTGTATGCAAATTTTGTCCTGACCCCCCCCCCCTGAATGAGATCGGATTTATGGTCCATGAGCGATACCTGTTTCTCAATGAATAAATCCATTGACAGTGCACGCGTTCGCGATAATTTATGACGTATCAATAACCATGATATCGGCCTGTCTTTTGGTCCGAATGGTAGGAGGGTAGTTTGTTCGCATGCTCATATCACCGAATCGAGTTGTCAATTAGCTGAACGACAAAACGCCCCCTTATACCCGGTTTGGCTGGTCCGCCAATGTTGATTTTAAACTCGGGTTTTAAACCAGGTTTAAACCGGAGATGACGAATCCGGCCGACAAGTTTATTGGGACATTTATTTCCTTGTGATAATCGTGGACTATTGAATGCAATGTTGCAGAAGAACTTGAGGAATACATATGTTCACTCTATGGGTGTCCTACAAAATGGCTAATGATGCTCGAAAGCAACTATTTTAAAGAAAACAAAGCTGTTGATATTTCAATGTTGCCACCGTGTATTGCATCATTGAAGTTACACAGTCTCTGTGCAACCATTGTTGCGAGACTGATTTGGCGATTAGCTGACACGAAGCAAGTGGAAATACCACTTTGTTTATTGTACAATAATGGCTGTATGGAATATTTCAAAATTAAATGGATCGAAAGGGTATTCCCTGATAATATGCATGATTTCCTAATGGATTGTGACATCGATGTGTCTTATTACTCAGATGATGAGGACAGAGATATTGAAAATTAGTGATAATCGAGCATATTATATGGTGTAGTATGTTCGTTATACATGTACCCCGACATACCATTAGTGCTTATTGTATTTTTCTTTTGTTGTGTGTACTTTATGCACACCAGTTCAATTCTGAAGATCTGTCGCATTTCAGGTGGCGTTTACACATAGCCGGTTATCGATATATGCGGCGAACGAGTTAACCGGCGAAAGTTACTGAAGACTGTTCACACATCGCCGGCGAAGATACGCATATATCCATGTGTCTCCTTTGCTTGTTCATAGTTTCCCCCTTTAGTTCCCTCACTAAACTGCAGTATGATATTGTTGTTCATCTGTAAACATCTAGCCGCTTCCTTTTAGAAGTATGGTTGGGCAGTATAGTGAAGTGCAAAATTTTAGAAATGGAAATGACGAAATTATTAATATCCAAATCGAACTTTCAGGTATTGCTATTGGTGATTTTATAGGTATTTAAACAACATTGTTAAATGCCTGTTTGAGTTCATAGACAATCTGTGAAGTGAGTGTCGCGTCAAAAGCATGGCCATGGTCAGTTTTGAGATCATTTCGTCGCATATATCTACAAATTGGTGTCCAATAATTCGGATTGGATTTTATGTTATATATTTAAGTTTTAACATCGCGACTCAGATGTGACATATTTTCCATTTCAACATTATACAATAACATACACATGGTTTTTTCTTCACTTAATTGGGTCTTCACCATGTCCATGTATACAGGGTCGTAGCGAAGGGGTGTCTCATCCCAACTGTGGTCAAAATATTCAATAGCTGGAAATTCCATACCTGAATTTGGCATCAACAATATGTTGAAATTGTTCTCGTAGTTTGATTTTCCAACACTTTATTAGTGGGGTTTTATGCCGAATTGTTGCACTGAAATGTACATCAGTTGGAAATGATCCAACCTTAGAGGGGTGTCAAGTTTGAAAATGTCCAATAATTGGAAAGCTTAAGGCAAGTCTAGATGTTAGGATTTTGCAATTTTTATGGTTCAGATTTCAAAATTATCTCACATCGGGCCATAACCATGGTCGGCCCGGTAGTGTTATGTCTTGGTCCCTCCCCAATGGGCAGTCAAAACAGCTATCTAATTTAACAGAAACAAATCGGGGTTCATGTTGCTTGACGTCCGACCACTATACATGTTAGGATTGGGCAATTGCCAGTTTTAGACACTGGTTCAGATCTAAAGAAAGTCACTCCAACACGGGGCCGCCTAGAGGATTATAGTATACTAGCAGGTTAGCCCGCCACTGGCGGCATTCGTCTCATGGCTTTGTTTCAGAAACATGACATTTTTTTAATTTAACAAAATTTCAAGTCGATAGCTCCACCCGTTTCCGAGATCTGGTCTGCGCATGCGCGAAGCTTGCGTCGCACGGGCTCGGCGACCCGATAAAATTCGTACCCGGGGCAAGATACATTCACATACCAAATTTCAAGTCGATAGCTCCACCCGTTTCCGAGATCTGGTCTGCGCATGCGCGAAGCTTGCGTCGCAGGGACTCGGCGACCCGATAACATTTGTATCCGGGGCAAGATACATTCACATAGCAAATTTCAAGTCGATAGCTCCACCCGTTTGCGAGATAACGCATTCTTTGTTTTTCAATGAGTTAATTCATGGTACACGTCCTCCCCGTCCTAAACTTCAGAGCGGACAGTCAATTAATCCCGTCGTGAAATCCCTCTGCATAATATTTCGAGCTCTTAGATCAATTTTGCCTTTTTAGTTGCATTTGGTCCGCATCCGTATTTCGGACGCATGGGGTCAGTCGTTTAGCCACGTCCATTGGAATCGGCATCAGACGCATGGGGTATCGTTTATCCACGTCCATTGCAATAAAGAGCGTTAATTGTTAAAACCTCCGTATAAGGTATAGATAAAGAGCGTTATTGCCTTAACCCCCCGCCGTGCCTTTGCGGTGATTTGGGAGTGGATAAAGGGTGCTCAGAGCTTGTCGAAAACACGACTACGGCGGTGTCGGTGGGATTTTACACTTACATACGAAATTTGATCTCAATCTGTACACGCGTTTTGGATTCTATGAAGTACACACACACACACATATATACGAAGTCTCAAAATATATAGTACTAGCAGGTTAGCCCGCCACCGGCGGCTTGTCCGAAACATGACATATATATATTTTTTTTTTTTAATTTGTACCCGGTAGCTCCACCAGTTTCCGAGATCTGGTCTGCGCATGAAAATTTGTACCCGGCCCACGATACATTCACATGCCAAATTTCAAGTCGATAGCTCCACCCGTTTCCGAGATCTCGTCTGCGCATGCGCTGCACGGGCGTCGCACGGGCTCGGCGACCCGATAAAATTTGTACCCGGCGCAAGATACATTCACATAGCAAATTTCAAGTCGATAGCTCCACCCGTTTCCGAGATCTCGTCTGCGCATGCGCTGCACGGGCGTCGCACGGGCTCGGCGACCCGATAAAATTTGTACCCGGCGCAAGATACATTCACATAGCAAATTTCAAGTCGATAGCTCCACCCGTTTCCGAGATCTCGTCTGCGCATGCGCTGCACGGGCGTCGCACGGGCTCGCCAATACGACAGCGACCACCGCCTGGTCAAACTACACACACGTACCAAGTTTCGTCCCGATCGGTCGAGAATCGTAGATTTGTATGAAGTACAACACACACACAGACATAAATATATAAGAGATATATGTAAATTAGATAGATTGTATCAAAATATATAGGAGAGATATGTAAATGATCTACACACCATTACTGGTGTTTGTCAAAGTTTAGTGGGGTATATCAATACTCATTCACGATCATATCATTGAGGTCCGGAGGGTGTGGGCTATCTCTCGAATACAAGGAGTTCTCAAAATATATAGAAGAGACTAGAAGGTGACCCGACTTCGTCCGGGCTATTAAAAAACCAAATTTCAAGTCGATTGCTCCACCCGTTTCCTAGATCTGGTCTGCGCATGCGCGAAGCTGGTGTCGCACGTGCTCGGCGACCCGATAAAATTCGTATCCGGGGCAAGATACATTCACATACCAAATTTAAAGTCAATATCTCAACCCGTTTCCGAGATCTCGTCTGCGCATGCGCGAAGCTGGCGTCGCACGTGCTCGGCGACCCGATAAAATTCGTATCCGGGGCAAGATACATTCACATACCAAATTTCAAGTCGATAGCTACACCCGTTTCCGAGATATATAGCCCAATGTCATTTGCGGATACCTCGGCCGGTGATGAGTTAACGCGACACAGTCAAATGCATCGGCAGGGTGAGAGTTAACGTAATCTAACTTTGGTGACACTCCACAGTTTCAACAGGTATGGGCCCAGAAATAGGGGGCCCATAGATTCATTGAAATTTATCTGGATTATGATCCCAAACCATATAGACAATATATATATGCCTGAAATTAGTACAGAATAGGCATTCAAAATTTGATACATAATTTCCATAATATATGGGCTATCAAGAGTTATGGCCCTTGATCTTTTGATCGAAAATGTGATTTTTATTCAAAAAATGACCAAAATATTGCATTTTCATACCCAAGAGGCACGAATACCAGATTTTTTCAAGCATGGTCACCTATGTTGGTTTAAAGGCCTCTGGCTTCCAACATCAATGTGAAAAAATTTCAAACTTTCGCCGTTAAATTTTCCAGAAAATCAATTTTTAATGCAGATGACAAATTTTGGGTGCTAAAAAATTGACCCAGTATCTAGAGCCACTGTTTCGCAGAAAACGCTACTGCTGTCTATGGGTGAGGTCAAGGTCACTTTCACTTAATTTTTTCATCAGTCTAGAACACCTTCTAAAATTACACAAATTCATATCCCACCTTGTCTCAATATACATACCACATGAATGGTGCCAGAAACCACTAGCACTTTATATCTATAAAATCACCCCTACTGATCATTCGAAACTGTGGAGTGTCACCTTAAGGGGAATGCAATTTCACTAATCTTTAATATGGACCACACCTCCATATTCTCTGCATTATACCGCTTAAAATGATATATTACACCCCATGCGTTATTGCAATCACAGGCAGCAAGATTGGGTGGGGATTTACATGCACCCCCATGATTTCACCTCTTTTGGGTCTTTCAGAACCCAATGACGTTATGCTTGACGTAGTGACAAAATGTATATATTCAACCATCATTTATAGCTTGAAAAAGGTCTGAAATGCTAAAATGTTGTATAAAATATATTATGAGATGCATATCTTCCTCAGATATCAAAATAAAACAGAATATTTCATGCAACTACTATCTTTAATACTCTCCCAAAACCATTGGTTAAACAATTCCAAGTCTTATTTAGCATTAAGGGAAAGCTATACAAGGTTATGACATCACATGAACAATATGTTGTCAAGTGAAATATGTCCAGGGAAACCTGAATTATTATTTTTCACACTTGTGAATAAGAAATACTGAATATCTAATCTTTTAGTATACTGTGTAATGTCAAAATCAGCCTTTTCAGCTAAGATTCAAGGAGCATGATGTCATGAAGAAGTACCCATCATCTAAAAAATCATCAATAACAATACACATGAACCACCCCCCCCCCCCCCCCACTGCTCCAAGACTCCATATCCCCACCAATTTATAAGTCTAAAGGCCACCTGTATTGGAATATCCATAGAAGAATGGTGAATTTAACATAAAATGTTCCTTCTAACTGAGCAGATTTGCTAAAAATGATTTTCAATGTAAATATTTGTCAAGTTGACAGATGATAATGGTGCTATTTGCTGGTCTTTAAGGTGACACTCCACAGTTTCAACAGGTATGGGCCCAGAAATAGGGGGCCCATAGATTCATTGAAATTTATCTGGATTATGATCCCAAACCATATAGACAATATATATATGCCTGAAATTAGTACAGAATAGGCATTCAAAATTTGATACATAATTTCCATAATATATGGGCTATCAAGAGTTATGGCCCTTGATCTTTTGATCGAAAATGTGATTTTTATTCAAAAAATGACCAAAATATTGCATTTTCATACCCAAGAGGCACGAATACCAGATTTTTTCAAGCATGGTCACCTATGTTGGTTTAAAGGCCTCTGGCTTCCAACATCAATGTGAAAAAATTTCAAACTTTCGCCGTTAAATTTTCCAGAAAATCAATTTTTAATGCAGATGACAAATTTTGGGTGCTAAAAAATTGACCCAGTATCTAGAGCCACTGTTTCGCAGAAAACGCTACTGCTGTCTATGGGTGAGGTCAAGGTCACTTTCACTTAATTTTTTCATCAGTCTAGAACACCTTCTAAAATTACACAAATTCATATCCCACCTTGTCTCAATATACATACCACATAAATGGTGCCAGAAACCACTAGCACTTTATATCTATAAAATCACCCCTACTGATCATTCGAAACTGTGGAGTGTCACCTTTATGACCTCTGACGACGTCATAGAAATTACGCATTGATTTTATCCTGATAAAAGCATCGTACCACTTGTACCTAATAATTGAGGCAGATAACTAAAACGGATACATACATATTATATATCGTTGGAAAGATGAAGCCACACAGATTCTAACCGTGCAAATTATATGACTGGCAATTTATTATTCGCGCTATATCGAATCGATTTGTGAGCACCGAACTGAAATATATTAGCGCAAAAACGGCGTAAAAATAGATTTGACCTCCGCACGTGAAAAGTTGACCTCGCACGGACAAATAAATATGCCTATGTTCGTCTCCGGCCGAAAATACCCTAAAATACCAAATTTCATCGAAATTGGCTTAGTCGTTTTCGAGTCCATCGATTTCAAACAAACAAACACATACACACACACACACACACACACAGATCTTTCAAAATATATAATAGATAGAAGAAGATAAGGCTACCATCCAGGTATTTGAGAAATGGAAATGACGAAATTATTAATATCCAAATCGAACTTTCAGGTATTGCTATTGGTGATTTTATAGGTATTTAAACAACATTGTTAAATGCCTGTTTGAGTTCATAGACAATCTGTGAAGTGAGTGTCGCGTCAAAAGCATGGCCATGGTCAGTTTTGAGATCATTTCGTCGCATATATCTACAAATTGGTGTCCAATAATTCGGATTGGATTTTATGTTATATATTTAAGTTTTAACATCGCGACTCAGATGTGACATATTTTCCATTTCAACATTATACAATAACATACACATGTTTTTTTCTTCACTTAATTGGGTCTTCACCATGTCCATGTATACAGGGTCGTAGCGAAGGGGTGTCTCATCCCAACTGTGGTCAAAATATTCAATAGCTGGAAATTCCATACCTGAATTTGGCATCAACAATATGTTGAAATTGTTCTCGTAGTTTGATTTTCCAACACTTTATTAGTGGGGTTTTATGCCGAATTGTTGCACTGAAATGTACATCAGTTGGAAATGATCCAACCTTAGAGGGGTGTCAAGTTTGAAAATGTCCAATAATTGGAAAGCTTAAGGCAAGTCTAGATGTTAGGATTTTGCAATTTTTATGGTTCAGATTTCAAAATTATCTCACATCGGGCCATAACCATGGTCGGCCCGGTAGTGTTATGTCTTGGTCCCTCCCCAATGGGCAGTCAAAACAGCTATCTAATTTAACAGAAACAAATCGGGGTTCATGTTGCTTGACGTCCGACCACTATACATGTTAGGATTGGGCAATTGCCAGTTTTAGACACTGGTTCAGATCTAACGAAAGTCACTCCAACACGGGGCCGCCTAGAGGATTATAGTATATAAGGCTACCATCCAGGTATTTGAGTGGACGGTTAGATTTAAGCCCACGGGGTGTGTAAATGGAATTACGCAAACTTGTGATTTAGGTGATATTCAAGATGCATGGGGTGCAGTTGTAAATTCCAACGATGGACAGTCACACCCCATCCAAAGCAGGCTCTCTAGACCCGTCCCTGTATGTATATGTCCACGACGCACTCCAATTGAACACATTGTCAATTGCGTTTGAATCCATTGAAATGTGCCATCCCATTTCTTCCATATATATGAACATACATGTACATGAACACGTACATTGAATTCCCTTGAATACGCACCAAATGTACCATGCACATGCAGAGTACGCGTGGCTGCATAATACCTGCTAACAACCATCCTTTGGTTGCGTTGCAAACCATCATGTCAGGATTTATAATAATAGCTTATAATCAAGGTGCGTGACCACCGATGAACAGCTAATTAGAGCCAATCAAACTGACACACTGACCCATATACACATGCAGGCGAAAAGCGGACTGGTCTATCAGTGCTTACAAAATAATATGGCCTGAGTTAATTGTTGAAAGGCAATCATCCATGACGGCATGACACCAGATAAAGATCTAACTTAAATTCAGAGCGAATTAGAATATATACGACAACAGGTTGCTTGTATTAGATAATTTAATCCAGAAGATGAAAAACCGGATAGCTGCTAGCGCTTCACCGGATAACTGTGATTCTTACCCGGCGAAGTATAAACACTCTATTGTTATCGCTAATTAACCGATTATATCGGATATGATCTTAGCCGGCTAATGTATAAACACCCCATCAGTTGATTATTTTAATTACGTTTCCGGTAGAGCAGCATGCGCCATTTGTTGTATTAAGTGAATAAGTAAAATGTCGAGGAGTGGATACCTTCCCTTTTATTTAGGACTTGGTTATGAGTTGTAATGACTGTAGATGCATCATCCAAATAACAGATTATGACCAGTTATGTCATATTTGATGACAATATCGGTTGCACAATTTTATCTCGATATTGGAAAACACCGTAAATACGCGCAAATTATGTATATTTTATTTCTAAAGTTTGTACTTTTAAGAAATGGATTTTGATTTGATTGCGTTCCATAGAGCACACATAAAAATGTCAGACCAACTTGCATCCATGCATACTCTATGGAACGCAACAAAATCAATATTCATCTAATATATATTCTGGAACTTTTGTCTGTCTGTGTGTACGTGTGTGTCTTATACTTGAAAACTGCTTAACCGATCCGACTCAAATTATTATGTAAGCGCCTACTTTGATCCCGGGAACAACATGGGCGACTCCAATTTCACTTGCGAACGTGTCCTTGACCTCGCTCATATACGGTCATAAAGGCATGTTTCTGGACCTCGACCAATCGGACTCGAGTTTGGTATTAGGCCTACGTGTTTCCAGGGAACAATATGAGCGGGTCTTTGACCTTGACCTCGCTCATATACGCTAATATAGGCATGTTTCTGGACTGATCGAACAATAGTTATTTTCTTTCTCCTAATACTTTTCGCTGTATATTCTGCCCAGACGGAGGCGATCACAAAGAAATCCCTAAATAGCCCGGACGAAGTCGGGCGTATCAGCTAGTCTGTTATATATTTTGGAACATCTGTCTGTCTGTCTGTGTGTATGTGTGTTACAGACTCGAAAACTGATCGACCGATCGGACTCAAATTTGGTATGTAGGCCTACTTTGATCCAGGGAACAATGTGGGCGACCGTGTCCTTGACATTGGCCTTGACCTCGTTCATATACGTTCATATAGGTATGTTTCTGGACCGATCGAACAATAGTTTTTCCTAAATAGCCCGGACGAAGCCGGGCACATAAGCTAGTTATTATATTTACACTCAACTGAGTCAACTGGAAGATTAGAAGAGCATTAAGCGCCCATTTCCAACGTTATTCTAGTGACTTGATGCAAGTTGCGTCTACACAGATACGGATTCAAGTTGGGGTCATCGCGCGATGTCATGTGACTTAATTTCGACAAACCAACGTGCTGCATTCATGTTCCACAACGCAAATGCGTATGCGAGTGTAAATATTCTGGTTTGTTTACTCTTGGATATATATATATATATTTCAGACCCTAGGTTGTGAACTTATATGTATTTTTAGTGAATTAAAATATTTTCGGCAAATTAAAAAAAACACATGGTAAATAGCGAGTGGTATCTCTATGCCCCAGCAGATCGCTGATCACCTCCAATGCCCTATCTCCAATGCCCCTGGTGAATACCTATCAGAAAATACCAGTCCAAAATGTCTGCGCTCTCTGGTGGCACCTACCTCCGCCACAGCCTGGTCTATCTAGAGTTATTCATCTTTTGTGTTATCGAATCGGACTAAAGTTTGTCATGGAGGTTCCCAATGTAGCTGCTTTCAATAGGGGGCGAATTATGTTGTTCGCGTCTACGTTCTAGAGTTATTCTTCTTTGTTTATTTGGAAATCTTTGTGGGTTTTTTTCCGCCCGCTCAGATACCTCAAACATTGTTTATCCGATCTGAATGAATTTGGCATGGATATTCATCATTACAAGGGCTATCAACGAAGTGTCAAGCCGTATTGTTCGCTTTTTTCGTTCAAGAGTTATTCATCGTTGTTTATCTGGAACTATTGATTTTTGCTTGATTAAATTTGATATGTATGTGTTCACTATCACTAGGGATTTCAATGAAGTGGCAATCAGTGTTGTGTGATTTTTCCATACATAATCTCAGTCACGGTTATCAGATCTCAATTAACTTTGGTATGAATGTTCACCATAATGAGGACTTCCAAAGAAGTTTTAATTTCCATTCTTCGTTCTAGTTTGGCTCGGGCCATGCAAACATTGAGTTATACTACTATTGCGGTGCACATGAAAATATTTGTATATAGAGGATCTCCAAAGAGTTATGTTTGGATATAAGATTTTAGGAAACGAGTTCGATAAATTTGATTCACAACGATTCTTTATATCCAACATAACGAGTTGAAGATCTTGTATATCGCATGAACAAAAACAGAGCTTTATGCCTTTTTAACAAATCAAAATCCTTAAAAGATGTTGCAAAATTCATATATTTACAGCGTTGGCTGATACTCTTCACAATCGTATACGACAGTATTGCGCTCTGGGGCTGGCGACGGAAAATATAGTCCCCCAATTTGCCTCTTTGTTCTTGTGTCTATCTTCGTTAGTGCAACAAAGTTGGACAAGAATTTAACTTTAATGAACAAAGCAATAATTTTGCATTGTCTGGTTTGGTGTCATGGCGGCTTTTCGAAATGTAAATTCTGTGATTTTGTTGGCACGATGCCAAGTGATATGCAACACGCGCCTATTCATCACCAGTGAGAGATAAGGAAATATGTAATGGTTTTTTAATGATAAAATAGGGTTTCAAGTGATATACGTTTATATGCAACTTTTACTCACCATTTGTATGATGTACATCACAGCAATCAGTACTCTCACGACACTCCCATATCGTAGTTCAACATACTGAAAAATAAAGAGTTATGCTTCACAAAAAATATTTCATTATATACATACCTATTATCACATATAGATTCGGATATCATGCCAAGTGGAGAATCAATATATCTACATCAAGCGCGTATTTATGTTAATATTGGTAACACTCTCAACATGTGGCCAGAAAATATAAGCGAGAGAGATAAGTTATATTTCCTTGAACTTCCCAAATATTCTAATCATCTTAATTTTTAACATTTCCAACGTTTTGATAGATATATAATTTTGATATGGCATCCCTAAACAACACAACTAACAGTCACATTTATAGCTGAACATATAATTGACGATAAAGATGCAGTGTGTGAATATCCATAATAGTGAGTTACTAAATATCCATAATAGTGAGTTACTAAATGTAATCTGAGGACTGAAGTGCATATACCATAAGTTACAATTGTCATTTCGTAAAAAGGGGTATATAAACTGATAAAAAAAATATAGATATCTCAACCGTAATTGTAAATTATGTATACATTATTTGGAGGTTCAAATGAGACATTTCTCAGTGGCATTTTAATAGGAGCCATAGTTTAACCCTTGCATGACTGGAGTTTCCTGAAATTTTGCGAAAACCTTGTGCCAATGTATTCTGTTATACATACGAGGCTCCCACAATAAAAGCATGCATTGACCTAACAATATTTATCTTGACCTTGTAAGCCAGTGCATTCTCTTATATATGTGAGGCTCCCCCTGGGATACTCGCTTATGTAAGCTAATACACTGACACATGATCTTTAGTGCTGAACCAGCGCAGCTCCCGTCGTGAAAGGGTTAAGTCATATACAACCTACCTCAAATACACTAGTCACTTGAAGCTCGTAGAACACTGGAATAAAGAGGTGTGCGGCAAAGAAAATAGAGATGAATATGGCAGGGCACATCCAGAGGTACATCGTGTTGAATCTGTACACCTCAACGGGGGTCCCTATAATTGTGAGGGCTGAAATAAAGCTCGCCAATAACGAAAGTGCCACTGGCAGAAGACTCATAGAACGGCCACCAAGAAGGTACTCCTCGGTGCTGTTTTTCTTTCTGTCTTTAATAGCGTAGAATAGTCCAATGAGTGTAGATATCCCCAACATCAGTCCGAAGAGAACATAATCCACCTCAGAAAAAGTCCTCACCTCACGAGTGTTAATGCTATAGTCTCCCTCCATCTTGGCTTCGGTTTTGAAAATCGTTGCTACAATCTCAACACGCCTTTGCAAACTGTATATTTAATATCTATGCGCATCTTTGTATACAAAGAACGTTGCTCGTCTGTGAAAATAAAATTTTCATTATGGTCGTCCGCGAAATATTCAGAAACTAGTAGGGTGGACACCAGGGACACTCATGTTCATGGCAGTGGAACCGTGTAATAAATTTGAATTTGTACTAGATATATCATGCGTCTGTGCACAGCAATGGATGAAGTAACGAAGCCGAAAACAAAACATTAATCTGTTCCTGTCAAAATTGGACATGCAGCATGTGGCATATAGTTCACGGTCGGCACACACGGTGGTGTACAATAGCTTCTGCATTTATGTATTCATATACTTGGCGACATAAATTTTGTGGGACCCCGGTCAGAATGTTCAACAGTTTGAACTGTTATGCCTGAGACAGATACCAATTGGAACTCTCAGACTGGAAGTGGTCGTTCTGTTGGTTAACAACTGTAAACAATTGAGTTAAACATTGTTTATGTATCTAACAGGTATATGTTATATAAAATACATTGAACATGCGAATATACATTACGGTATTATTATAAAAGGTAAGGTAATTATATCTGGTATATACAGTACCAGTCAAAAGAAGTGGTATATTAAGCGCGCTATTTTCTCATTCAACATCGCATTAATATTGCAAGTGGAAACGCTTATATGCGCGCCGCTTGCGATATTATTGCAATAGTTTGCGCTTAATATCGTAATATTTCGCGCTTAATATTGTGACATTTAAAGGAAATTATTGCTTCTTCTATATTGTTTATTGTATAAATAGAGACAATGTTTTAGATTTGTATATAATTATAGTTGTAAATGTCATATGTACACTATATGTACATTGTATGGACGGTATTTATCTAATAAAAATATAACAATATCGGGTCTGTATGAAATTTTGTCGTGGTCAATATTGTGACAATGCGCGTTTAATATCGCAATGTTCATCGCTCATTATCGCAACAATAAGCTCGACAGATTTCTGGTATTGCGCGATAATCGCGCCTTTTTCGAAATTAAGCGCGCTCAATGTCGCAATAAAGGCGCACCTCAATATACTACTTCTTCTGACTGGTGCTGTAAGCACATGAATTCCCGGGCGCCATTCTCCCTGTGTATCATGAAGGGGTTCTGTAAAACGGATATATAAAATCTTCCTGGATTTTGAGTTAATATCAGGGCTTGACAGCATATATGTTGATAAATCGGATATTTGTTCTGGAATATATATATGGTATTGGGAATAGGAAGAGAGTTCAAAAGAAGACGACGAAAATGGAGGGGAGAAGATGAGGATGGAGGAATGGAGTAGAACGGATTGCCCTACTTTAATTTTTTGTCGATAACATTCGATCTATAGTTTTGTAAGGTCGGTTCTCGGGCGAACCAGCGTCTACATATTACTTAAGCGCAATAACGAACAAATATAAACTTATTTTGGTATTCGCTATGAGACATACAAGAGGTACATCTTCATCGACTTCGAAAACTAGACAGGTTTGCGAATTGCAGGCGGAGTTATGGCCCTTAATTACAGTTCAGGTTGTGAATTTTGATAACGTTAGCGCGTATACTTGAACACATATCATTTGATTTTGTTGATATTTGGAGTATGAGATTTGCTCAACAATGTCAAGTCTGATTAAAACAAGACTCGAATCAGCTTGGTAGTACAGCGAATTTAGCTCTGTCACATTACCATCGAAATAAATAACGTATATACATGCGACCCATGCAGTATGACGCGCGTCACAGCGCACACATTTATTTACAAATTATATTGATATCCGCAGCTTCAAACTGGTGTTAACTGTTGAGATTTTTCGAAATACGTACTTTTATTCCCCTTACTAGATATATAGTATATGTCTACTAGGATTCTTCACGTACGCATTTGCTGTTTAATTAGTTGCCCTAGTCTCTAATTTTGTGTGAAATTACCAATGTGACAGAACTTTTATTGCGCTATTTTAGCTATGTGGGGAATCCACCGCTGTGTAGGAATTCCGACCATCGCCCGAATGGCTGCATCACTTTGCTGGTCGGTGTTGTGATTGGCTGACGTATATATATATGCTTGCTGGTGATATTGGAAAACCTACACAATTTCTTCAGAATCTGTACTGCGAAGCTGGTTCGAGTGTTTTTATTCAGACTGGGCTCCTGCAGATGGATTATCGCAATAATACGTGAACAAATATCAACCCATTTTTGAAATTTTCTCAACAATGTCAAGTCTGATTAAAACCAGACTCGAGCCACCTTCGACAAGACCAAGTTTCACATAAATACCGCAAATCCCCCCATCTCTGATGCGAATTCGTTAGCCTGTTGATAGCACTCAGTAAAATCCTTCCTAGGTGGGATGCAAATTATATAAACATTTGGTTTTCATGGTTCAAGAGGTTACAACTGAAAATTTGAAGCTGAATACCATGCACCCGCCCATTAATCACTTCCATATATCTGCTTCCATTTGATACATGTATGTTGTTGTGAGCGTATCAATTACAATTCGTTTAATATCATAGGCCGAATGGTAATACAAAATTTACACTTGTGTCCACCTGCATGATGTCGGGTACACAGCACGGACTGAATGGTCCACCAAGATCTCTTATCTGGACGAACATAAACATGACATATAAGACCCAAACTGATGTTTGCGTTGATTAGACCCCCCCCCCCATAGTTATACAAAATAAAAGGTCACAGATCGCATGTTTCCCGAAACGATGTGGCTTTTCGGACGTTGACTTTTTTAAAAACAAAGAAGTCAAATTCTGGCAATAATATGACTCCATTTGATGATGACTCGCGTATTTTCAAAGGTGACACACAGTCACATACCAAATATAAAAAGATTCTTTTGAAGATTGCTCACTTTATCATTTAGACAACGCCAATATTATCATTTCTGAGCCGAACAGAGGCACATAAGTCCGTCATCAATCATTAGACAAAGACAGAACTCGAACGTGACCGTTTTTTTCTGATCTGAACCATTAATAAAATGTTATAAAATGTAAAGAAATTCTGTTAACCATTGTTCAAGTTATCATCCGGACAACCAAACAATATTATTTCTGAGCCAAAACTCACCGGACATTGACCATTTTCGAACTTGACTTGTGTGTTCTCAAACGGGAACCAAATATCAAGATATTCCGTTTAATATTGATCAAGTTATCATCTGGACAACCAACAAATTAAGATTTCTATATGTCGAAGAGGGGCATATATATGTCCGTAAAAAATAATCGGATATGAACCATATACTAAATATATTTAGAGTACTGCGAAATATTTAGTAGAATAATGCTGATGTTATCACCGGGATAACCAAAAAAAACCCCAGCGGTTTCTAAGTCGAAAAAGGGCCATAACTCCGTCAAAAAATCATCGGATCGGAACAATAATAGAACTTGACCTCAATAATATGATGAGTATTCCTCATCACAAGCTTCGGTTCGATCGAAAACGGTTAACTGTCCGGACAAGGATTCGGACGACAGCATGCATGGACGGACACATGTAAGTCCCACCAGAATAAAGGACGGACGGGGCTGATTACAAGAGTCCACCGACATATTTGAGGGACATATATTGAATACGGACGTTGGTTGTTAAATTTGGATTAGCATTCTTGACCAACAACTTTACTAAACAACTTACTTTTTATCAGTTAATTTATTAGCTTGAGTAAGGGGTTAAAGATACGGGCGGTGTTGGCGGTGGGTATGCTGTTAAAATATTCACCTCCGTCAAAACCCGCCATAAACAGAAAGAATAGTAAAATATAGACAGACCTTGTTCTTATACCAATCAGAAATATGCCATAAACAGTATACGTTATTGTCAAATGTTCTTCCTTTGTTATGTAACCAAAAGCAAAAAACGTTACATAACCTGGCTTTTGTTTAGATCCGGATATGGTAAACATAAAGAGCGTTATTTGTTACTGTTTTCCTGATATGGAAATAATATAGAGCGTTTATATCATTTGTGTGTAATTAACCAATAGAATTGCGCTGTGTTATGTAAATAGAAGCAAAACTTCTGTAACACGAGCGGGCTCTTGTTTACGTACACCATCGTACGTAATGACGACAATATACTATTTACGCGCTGATTATTTTTGGCATATGAACAAAACTATATATTTTAACATTCCTTCTGTTTATGGCGATTTGAACAATTTTTTTTGCAACGAACGCCGCCCGTCCCTTTAATATGTCCAGACAGATTTCGTGGGCAATTATAAAGCGGCAAGCGACATACCAACCTTTATAATAACTATGGCGGGTACTTGTCACCAAATTCCAATACAGTAAGGCAGCACATATATTGTGACATCTCGACCGCGAAAAATGAGTTCGTACCCATTGGATGGCGGTATACTTACATGTATAGTGCATACACATGTGTGCCTGTGATGTGTAATTCATAGCAATCCGTTGCAGCCATAATGGAATTGTTTGTCCTACCTGGTCAGGGACAGAATAATACGTACGTTTATGTGAAATGTTTCCCTTCGCGCGGTGTATTTTGTTTGTTATTATGCTTGGTAGAATTTGGTATGTTAGTTCATCTCAAAGATTGTTTTACCAACCTGTACAATTACATGTGTATAACATGTGGCGGTTGCTTTGTCAAACTATTTCTATTTATGATATAAACGTACTGGTCGGATTGGTCATCTCCGGTTTAAACCTGGTCTATGACAGCTAAATCCGTGGTTTAAACCCGAGGACCGAGACCACATGTCTAGGTGACGCATTCGTCATCTCTGGTTTAAATCTGGTCCAG
Organism: Siphonodentalium dalli; assembly: GCA_032622095.1. Classification (NCBI taxonomy): domain Eukaryota; kingdom Metazoa; phylum Mollusca; class Scaphopoda; order Gadilida; family Siphonodentaliidae; genus Siphonodentalium; species Siphonodentalium dalli. The sequence goes on along the minus strand of CP136065.1, from coordinate 146,008,299 downwards.
CCAGACCCATCGTTTAGTAGTAGTGTCTTTGTGTCGTCGAGATAATTAATGGTACTTGCAGATCGTCGTGTTCTATCGACAGATAAACTCGATAATTTCGACAACGAGCATATTTTGATTGGAAATTTATAAGCGAGAAGCACACGTACCTGTAAATAGTGTGGGATAATTGTCAATTGCGATAATTGTTTGCCTTTTATAACCTAAAACGGCAAATAAACCATATAATTGGACGGTCCAGCTAAACCCCGATTAGGGAGGCTAGACCTGAGATGACGAATCCGTCTTTTCTGGAATGCGGTTTACATAATATCGATTGGTGGCGTGTCCATGCATAAGGTGAGGGTGGCGGTTTGCAGCTATATGGTATTATCATGTCACAAATGATTCATTCTCGAACGAGCGTGCATGTGCTTGTTCGCGATAATAGAGGGTGTTACAACCATCATTCTACTGGCTTGATTGTGGTCCGCCTGGTAACTGGGTATAGTTTGATTGCATGCCCATATGATGGACTCTGCTAGCCACTGACCGAACACAAACGCCTACGTTGGCCCGGTTTGGTGGACCGTGAATGTAGGTTTAAACTCGGTTTAATCTGGAGATGACGAATCCGACCGCTATGTTGAGTTTGATATTCGGGAATTCGAGAATGAAAACAGTTTGTGGACACGCCGGCCTGCTAGACGTACAGGGACCAAAATTGACTTTTGCCAAATAATTTGCCAAATAAAAATATTTGTTGCCAAATTATTTTAGCCAAATGCGGTCCCTGATAGTATCATTTTCTGCAACATTAAAGGCACGTGAGGCCTTAGTTGTCGAAAATATTCATATTTGTTCCAATCACCGTAAACAGAAAAACATTAAATCGCATACAGTTTCGTTCATATATACCATGACAATCGCGTAAACAGCAAGATTTACTATATTTTACCTAAGCAAGAGCCTGATTGTGTTACAGAAGGCAGCACAATACTGCTGGCTAATCACACACAAATGGCATAAACGCTCTTTATTCGTTCCATATCAGGAATTCACCCACAAAGAACGCTCTTTATGTTTACCATCATAATATAAACAAACACCAGAAAAGTAACTTTATATGCTTTTGTTTACATAACAATGGTCAAATATATGACAATAACATACTGTTTATGCGATATTTCTTATTTGTATACGGACAAAGTCTGTATACATTTTGTTGTTCTTTCTGTTTGTGGCGGTTTTTGACAGGTGGAAATATTTTCACAGGATACCCACCGCCAAGGCCAACCGTACCTTTAAGTCCTATGTTTCGACACTCGCGGTTTGAACGACTTTTGATATGGATAGACAACAGTTAGTTAATAATTTATTATACTCGCATCTCTATAGTGTTTTATCAAACAACAATAAGCCAACCACGGAACAATACAATGGTAGAAGTGGAATGTTTCATCAGAAGGGCAAATCACTGGAGGATTAGCTATGTAAACAACACCACTACCACCACATTAAATACTAGTAAACCCTCCAACCTTCGCTACTAATGCTATGAGATTAACTGCATCTTAAAGGCACGGGCGGTGTTCGTTGCAGAAATATTTATATTTGTTCAAATCGTCATCAAAACACCAAAATATATACAGTTCCGCTCATATGCCAAACATAATCAGCGCGAGTATATTGTCGTCAAGACGTACGATGGTGTACGTAAACAAGAACATGCTCGTGTTACAGAAGTTGTGCTTCTGTTTACATAACACAGCGCAATTCTATTGGTTAACCACATAAAAATGATATAAACGCTCTTTATTATTTCCATATCAGGAAAACAGTAACAAATAACGCTCTTTATGTTTACCATATCCGGATCTAAACAAAAGCCAGGAAACGTAACGTTTTTTGCTTTTGTTTACATAACAAAGGGGACAAAATTGACAATAACATACTGCTTATGCCATATTTCTTATTGGCATAAGAACAAAGTCTGTCTACATCTTACTATTCCTTCTGTTTATGGCGGTTTTTGGCGGAGGTGAATAATTTAACAGCATACCCACCGCCAACGCCGCCCGTATCTTTACGAGAGGTGTTAACTTTTACTAAACCGTATGAAACACCACTAATATAATGGTATTGATTGACCAATATTTTTTCAACTTTCTTGAGGAACTAAAAAGTAACTTTCCAAAACTTTTGCCAAATGAAAATATTTTTTGCCAAATGTTAATTATTTTTGAATTTGGCAAGTGCCAACGCGAACCCTGCTGCTAGAATAACCGAATATCCCTTTTAATTCAATCAACCAGCAAAATGGAAAGACACTCGATTTTATGGGTAAAATACATTTCGATGAATTGATATATCCTTTTTTCGGTGATAAATTTCTGGGTATGTTCCATTGGTTTACTCGGAACTGCACCCAAACAACTTCCTCTCAAAGGTATCTATATTTGATATTTATTTCAATACCTCCATTTCTGTAGAAGGTTCTGGTGAATCGCAAACTCAAGTTCGCTTTTCTCTGCTAGGTGACTTCCGGTTAATGGCGGACGCCTGACGCGCTGTTTTTCTTAGCTGTTAAAATCGTTTAAATTATGGATTGCGAGTGAAGATCGGTAGTGCTATATGTATAAGGACATTTCATATGATCTGGTGATAGTTATTCAATTATATAAGACACGGAAACAAGATTATGGATCCTATTATCAGAAAATGCACGGTCAGCTTCCAAAAGTTCAGATATATAGGTCATGCAGACGTCATACGAGCAGCCCAGCGAGTAGTTGACGTGAGTACAATTGTTGCAGTACAAATAACTGAACACGAGTGCTTTATCACCCTATCTGACCTAACAGCTAAAAGCGACCTAATAAACAATGGGATATACTTATATCGAAGATTTGTGCGCCCGGCAGATATCGACACCAAAGCCATTCACGTCACCCTGAAAGATGCGCCCATCTTTATGGATGACTCTGAAATTATATCGGCACTGTCAGTGCATGAAACATTAGTGGGTGGAACCTTCAAAAGGGGCTTTGTGAAATATTGGAATGTCGAAAATGGTACCCGTTATGTGCAAATGATCAAATGCAAGGAAATTCCTAGTACACTAAACATTGGTGAAATTAACATTCGTGTTTATTCTGACGTCACCAAGCAACCATGCCAAGCATGTAATGATCAACACCTCCCTAATTACCAGTGCGAGGCCAAACGTAAATGTACGAAGTGTCTGAGTGATACTCACACCAGGCGTGAATGTACTTATGACGTCAAATGTCGGGGATGTCTGATTTTTGGTCACGTGATGGCAGACTGCCCTGAGCGACTAGGTCAGCGGGACAGACAACAGAGACCACCTACCGGTGACCCGCAGCAGATACAACAAGGCCCCGAGCGACTGGGTCAGCGGGACAGATATCAGAGACCACCTGCCGGTGACCCGCAGCAGACACAACAAGGCCCCGAGCGACTAGGTCAGTGGGATATATATCAGAGACCACCTACCGGTGACCCACAGCAGACACAACAAGGCCCCGAGCGACTAGGTCAGCGAGACAGACAACAAAGACCGCCTGCCGGCGATCCACAGCCGACACAACAAGGCAATCAACGTGACAAGGTGAGCGATAGTCATGACCGACGGGGTACACACGACAACCTCGAGGACTGGATTAACCTTAATGCGGACTCTGCTGAAGACATAAGCCCAGCTGAAGAGGGTGTTGTTAACACTGTGATCCTGGGTGCGAGTAACTGTGTCGGACTCAGGTGACGTTCACACATAGCCGGCGAAGCCGTTACCCGGCGAACCCGTTAGCCGGCGAAGGTTGGGCAGAGTGTTTACACATCGCCGGCGAAGATACGCATATATTCATGTGTCTCCTTTACTTCATAATAGTTTTCGTTTTAGTTCTCACTGAACTGCAATATGATATTGCTGTACACCTGTAAACATCTAGCCGCTTCCTGTTAGAGATATGGTTGGGCAGTATAGTGAAATGAAACTTTTTAGAAATGGAAATGCCGAAATTATTAATATCCAACTCAAACTTTCAGGTATTGCTATTGGTAATTTTATAGATATTTAAAAAACATTGTTAATGGTTTGTTTTGGTTCACAAACTTCACATACAGCCTGTGAAGTGAGTGTCGCACCAAAAGCATGGCCATTGTCAGTTTTGAGATCTTTTCGTCGCATACATCTACAAATTGGTGTCTAATCATTCGGATTGGATTTTATATTATATATATAAGTTTCAACATCGCGAATCAAATGTGACACATTTTCCGTTTGCACATTATACAATAAAATATGTTTTTCATTTTACTCGGGCGTTCACCATGTCCATGTATATAGGGCCGAGGCGATGGGGGTGTCTCATCCCAACTTTAATCAAAATATTCAAAAGCTGGAAATTTCATACCTGACACGGCAATAGTTGGACATTTGACATCAGCAATATGATGAAATTGTTCTCGTAGTTTTATTTTCAACAATTTGTTATTGGTGATTTCTTTAGGCAACATTTGCTTATTTTTTTACCAAATTGTTGGACTGAAATGACCATCAGTTGGAAATGATCCAACCTTATTAGAGGTGCGTCAAGTTTGGAAAATGTCCAACAATTGGAAATCTTGAGGCTGGATGCTAGGATTTTGCAATTTTCAGGGTTCAGATTAAAAAAAATTCTCACACCTGGCCATAACCACGGTCGGTCGATAAATTCCAAAGATGAACAGTCCCACACCTCCAAATCAGGCCCTCTAGACCCGTCCCTGTGTCAATATGTCCACGGCGCACTCAGATTTAGATTATTGAACTAATTGTCCATTAAGTTTGAATCCACAGAAACGTGCCATCCCATTTCTTCCATATATATATATGGACATACATGTACATGAATTAATTCCCTCGAATGCGCAACAAATGTACCATGCACATGCAGAGTACGTGTACCATCATCGGTTAGTATTTATAATAATAGCTTATAACCAAGGTGCGTGACCACCGACCTGACAGCTGATTGGAGACAATCAAACTGGCACACTGACCAATATATACACAGGTGAAAAGCGGGCTGGTCAATCAGCGATTGCACAATAATATTGTTCGAGTTAATTGTTGAAAGGAAATCACCCATGACGGCATGACCCCAGATAAACATCTAACTTAACCGCAGAGCGAATTAGAATCCATACGACAATCAGGTGCTTGTACTAAAGCATTTTTAACCAAAAGTTGAAAACCGTATAGCTGAGTATCCGGATAGCCGTAATTCTTATCCGGCGAAGTATAAACACTCTATTGTTATCGCTGCCGGCTTCAGCGAATGCGATCTTCGCCGGGTAATGTATAAACACCCCCTCAATGTAAATAAGCCAAACATCAAAAACTTTTCGGTTAGTGGAGCAACATACGCAGAGATATCAAACCTGCTGGATAATGCTATGAAGGATGAAATAGTCGGAAAATCGCCCGAAAGTGTGAGTTCAGTGATAGTGCATCTTGGCACCAATGACCTCACCAAAAATAACTTAAGTGCCAGCTCAGCTATACTCAACATGACTGAGGCGCTTGTTGAAATCGAAACTGTGTTCCCCAATGCCAATCTGAGCATGTGTAGTGTTCCACCAAGAAGAGGAAATAGCTTGGTAGCTCAGGACCATAATTCTGCAGCCATAGTCGTGAATGACTTTATGGAAAAGCTGTGCTCCAAAAGGGAGAAGTATGAATTCATTGACACATACAATAAGTTCTCGGGCGTCGACGGAGTGCGAAAAGAACTATTCAGTGAGAAGGACAAGCGAGGCATTCACCTCAGTCCAGTCGGAAGGGAGAAACTAACTGAGTCGTTCATTCAGGCATCGGCATCTGGTGTTAAGGGTAGCCGAAAAAAGAACCTGTCAACTCCACCGAAAGCACAGAACAAACAAGCAAAGGTGTATGCTTGATGTGTGCCCAATGGGGAAAATAAACAATATGACAATATCACTAATAATAACAATATCACTAATATTAACAATGTATGTACCCCATGCCAAAACAACAGTTTGGTAGGTAACTATCAAACTGAAGGCTTGAACTGGAAGATCACCCATGGCACAAACAGAAACGGCCTCTCGTTTAACCGTGAATCAAAAACGACCACGCCCAGTCCAGAACACACAATAAATCACTCGTACCAAACATTATCGCATATACTCACACAATCCCATGAAATAATATACGGGAATAGAGTCCCGACATATTTTGAAAATAATTTAGCGAGCCCCCAACATGATGGCTCTTTAAACAAAAATACCTTGAAACCTTTTTTAGCATGTACAGATCCTGATACCTCATGCGAGTCTATCCATGCTAGTGACCCACACGATTATACAGACATGTCATTTTTATACCCACTGAAAACAGGGTTTAACGATAAAATGTCGCCAATGTGTGATCTTCAAGGCCAAGCTACAAACATGTTGAAATCGGATTACAATAACCATAATATGGAAAACAGTCAATTCTGCGAAACGGTTGACCAAGCTGGAAAATCCATCGAAGGGAGTTCCCCGCTAACAGCTATAAATAAAGTAGCCATGTCACCTACCATCATTTGTAAACAATCAGATTACATTCGCGATATCTTTCTGCCAACCACCGGTCATAATGGTGCAATCTCGTCGTGCCAATTTCGACCAACAGTAACTGCTTGTGAATTGCCTATTGATAGCTACGCTCGAATAACCGCCGAACACAGTAATCAGATGTCGGCTAACCAACACTCAGTAACGGGAAAGCGTGATCAAACAAGCGGAATAAATGTGGGCTTTTTTCCCGAGGAAGACTCGTCGGATTTATCACAGTTACTTGCCGAAACAAGATTAATTTTGCACCAAAGCCATACCATTCGCGCACACGATGAAAACACACGCGAAATTAACTATATTTATGATTGTAAAAATAGTTGTGTTGATATATGTGATGATATTATCTCTGTATTTAATGACACCGCATGTGACGGGATGACATTGTCATGCCCGGAATATTTTTCAGGTAATGGTGCATGTACTGACACCCCATTGATATTGCCCGATTTGAACATGCATAAATATTCACATGAACACGGGATGTCAGCTATAAATATACATGTAGGTCAGGTCGATATGGGCTCGTTGGACCAAACTGAAATAGACCACGAATATAATGAAATAAGAAATCGCATAATGTCCTACCCAACTGATAGTAGGCTTAATACAAATAGCCTAAATAATGATACGTGTCACGAAACAATACAAAACCAGCGACATGAGGTAAATATTTCGAATTCTGCGAATTCCAAAACACTGAAAATTTTGGCACTTAATGTTTGTGGATTACGAAAAAAACTTCTTTATCCGGAGTTTATAGAATTGTGTAGAGAACATGATATACTATGCTATACTATACTATACTATACACATGTTAACGGAACTAACCAGAAATTTGAACTCTAACCTCTACTGTGCTTTTATTGATTTCGAGAAAGCGTTTGATAGGGTGTGGAGACCCGGGCTCTGGCAAAAGTTACGGACATATGATATTAATGGAAAGTTTTTCCGAGTTATTACAAATATGTATCAGAATATTAAGTCTTCTGTCAAACTAGGGACTGAATATTCTGCCCCCTTCCCATGTTTGTCAGGAGTTCGACAGGGTGAAAATCTATCCCCCATACTATTTTCTCTATATTTGAACGATCTGGAAAACTTCATGATCAAGGAAGGCATCGTTGGCCTCTCAAAAATATCAAACCAGATTGAAATAGAATTGAAAACCTACATAAAAATACTGCTTGTACTATATGCAGATGATACAGTACTCATGGCTGAGACCCCAAAAAAATTAAAGACAGAACTTAATGCATTCAGCAAGTACTGTAAGACATGGAAATTGACAGTGAATAAAGATAAATCAAAAATTTTGTTAATTTCGAAACGTAGTTTACCTCGGAAAACAGAATTCAACTTTGACGGCATTAAGCTTGAAGTAGTGAAAAAGTTCAACTACTTGGGCATTATTCACACAAAATCGGGTTCATATTCTGAAGCAAAACAAACCCTTGCCACAAAAGCTACACATGCCATGTACTCTGTTATAAAACGATCAAGAACAAATTGTCTTTCATTAGCTAACCAACTCTATTTATTTGATTCCCAGGTGCTACCGATTTTATTGTATGGCTGCGAGGTGTGGGGTTATGGTGACAACCAGGTGCTCGAAAATGTCCACCGCAAATTTCTAAAGCATGTCATGAATTTGAAACCATCAACCCCCAATTTTATGATATATGGTGAATCTGGAAGATATCCACTAGAAATCACAATAAAACTGAGAATACTGAAATATTGGACGAAAATTAAAAATATGACTGACGAACGTTATGGAAAAATACTATATGAGTTGTCACTAAGACTTCTGAGTGAAGCAGATGCATGTCGTTTTAAATGGATAAGACACATTAAAGAAATTTTATTTGACTGTGGGCAATCACAATTAATGACCTCTGAAAAAATATTATGTGTGAGCCAATTTATCGATTGTGTTAAATGTAGTCTTATCAGGGATTTCAAGACAAAGTGGGAGTCCGAAAGAGACAAATCAAGTAGAGGCAAGATTTATCGCATATTTAAACACGATATAACTTTTGAAAAATATCTGGAAATCTTAGAAAGGAAAAATCGAATAGAATTATGTAGGCTCCGAACAGCTAACCACAACCTCCCAATCGAGACAGGGAGGTGGAATGGGACAAGTCACAAAGACAGAAAATGCCCCTTATGTAACACTAGCATGATCGCTGATGAGTTCCACTATTTACTCGAATGCAAAGAATTCCAAAATATAAGGGAGAAATTTATTCCAGAAGAATACCGCGGAAAAGCGAACATTATAATCATGGACGAAATTTTGAATTCACATGACCGCACAATCCTTAACCAAGTATGCATACTTTTTAGGACAGTCCACATTGAACTCTCAAATGTACATGTACGCATACCCTGATAAATTATATATTCCTATTCTTCACTATGTTATTATTTTCATTATTAGTTTGTACAGCGTGTCGATATTTTGCATGGCCAACTGTAAGCTGCGACATTCTGCATCATACAGATGGTAGTTATACTAATTCACTCCGTGTGATGTACGATGTAGCACTTCCATTTGACTATGCATAATATAAAACTTATTGCACGCCGCAGACATGACAATGTTCTCATGTTCTGTCGGCTACACATGTATAGCGATATAAATTATATTGATTATATTATACAATTATATAAGCTTATATATATGTATGCTGTTGATGGTGCTCATTCAAACTGTGTCAATTAGCAGGAGATGATATAACTCAACTCTGCGCAGAACAAGCCCGCAAATTGGTCAGACAAAACCAGCACCCACCCACCCACCACACTAGATTTAATAAGTAACCGTTAATTAGTATATATAGAATTATCCGGCGATATAATCAAAATTGAAGGTCATTCTGATACAAGTTGCATGTTATATACCAACTCAGTAATTTGTGGCGGCATGTTCAGGTGATGAACTCAATAAGCGAACATATAGGATGTTTGTTGAGATCATTTTCCGAACATTCCCAGTGTAAATCAAACTTCAGCAGTCCACAGTTCAGGTCAGTGATACTGATAGTAATATCTATTTTCCGTTACAAACATCGACAATCTTCGTTATTAGATTACCTGTTTACTTTCCACACAATCAGCGACATTCCGCTTACACGTGCTTCTGTTTTCATTAGGTTAGATAAAAAAAGAAAAAACGTACCTGACATCTTCGTACACCAAGATAAAACGATTAACCCATGACGGGTGAAATATTTCCCCATTGCACCGGAGACATGTATATAATATGTATATACCCTATCATAATATTTATATTATCTTCTGTAAATAACTCTTTGTAATTCTCTATATATTCATATGAATTCGAGAATAAATCATCATCGACCAAACAGAATGCGTCTTTGGCGACAAATATTCAAATTGAGTTACAATGACATATATTACTTCCAACTGCATCTTCATGTCTTGTTATTTGTAAATAATATCAGAGTGACATGCCAATTACAATACATACATCGTCGCCTGTACACACGCCAGAGGCAGGTAGCGTTATTTATTTAATTGTATGGATGTATACTCTTCTCAAATAAACGTGCCTTCGGCGATCTGAATGTTTATTTGCGTATGACACAAGCGACAGACAAGACGACGGGCATTAGGTGCGATGTGTAACCAACTTCAAAAGCGGAAGCTGGTCAAGTCATTCGTCCGTACAGCAGTTATTTAAAAATTAATGAGCCACGAAACGGAATATCGTCATTCACTTTATAAGTTGGATGAATACAGTAGATCGCGACTGTCATAACCTCTTTTGTTTTAGGTCATTCAAATTTTATCGGTCTACTGGAGGACTTTATTGCTGTTTATGGCCTTATTCGGAAACAAAATGAACAAAACAAAGGTGCCGACTGTGATATTCATTACGCATCAGGGATTAGAATCAGGAAACTATGATGAGCTGTCTACCGTGTCACAATGACTAGGATGTTATAGCGAGCATATTAAAACCATTGCGGGACTGATTGGAGTTGCACAATTTTCATAGGAATTTATCTAAGATATCTGAGATAATGGATTTACATACTCGCGCTTTAATCTGTGTTTGGATCGTCTTGGAATTACTCAATGACGTGTTCGGGCATGGGAGGCTGGTCGATCCGCCATCAAGATCAACTATGTGGAGATACGGTTACCCCACACCTCACAACTATAATGACAACCAGCTGTTCTGTGGTGGCGTACAGGTAGGGTAATAAACAAAACGCCACGAATTTGATCAAATTTTGTTTGGATTTCTATCATCTGAGCCAAACAGTCTCTTCTCGACAGTGATGATTTTTGCCCCTTATATTAGTTGGGGAATATTAAGTGAAAAACGGTCGGGACACAATTAAGATATGTAAAATTATCCTAATAATTGCGATTCTTGTCCGGATCAAAACCCGGATGTAGGTTGAAACGTTAAACATGGGAACGATAAAGAGCGTTTGGTGATAGTCTATTCAGTATATGGTTTGAATAAAGAGCGTTTGCTTCGTTTCTGCGCGAAACACAGCAAACTGAAACAACTCTATGGTAAAATGTTGCAGAATATAATTTCAATATTGTGTGTTTCGTGTCTTTAGAAACGCTCTTTATTTCTTCCATGTCAGAAATAGACTAACAGGGATCTTTTCTGATCCATGTCGTAGAAATGCCTGTTCTTTGTTATGGACCCAAAAATCGTGTTCAAAATTGTATTTTTGTGACTTCAATACGTCTTTCTCGGACCACATACTGCTCGTAGGAAGGTAGTTCAAGTATTTACCGACCAACTTCGATACAGGTCAAAAATTCAAAAGCGAATATTATTAGGTGTATTTTGGAGCGCAAACCGGCATGTGCCTTTAAATGATAACTGTGTAACGTCTTAAATATTGTAATAAATCGGTTAATGGAATTCATGTACTCCTGAGTAAGAACACCTCAGTGAAATATAATTAAAAAAAAACAAAAACAAAAAACAACATATATTATATATATATTGTTTCGCAGCTATGTTCTTTCAGACGGCGAATAAAGGATTCCAAATGGAGCCTGTTTCAGCTAGTGCTAAATATAGAATGGGGAACGCTGGCACATCATGTTCGAGTTCTGGATTCTTACTCCCGAAATTGTGGGGAGTAAGAATCGGTACCCTCAAACATGACATGTCAGTGTTCCCGAATAATTATTCGCATTCTCTAACCGACTTAGAGCACTGAGCACACAATGACATTAAGGAATTTGCTAACCCATTTTCAACCCATATTTGATGGAGTCAAAATTAAGGATTATGTTCACTTTTATTAGTAATCAAAGCAACCAAACCCATTGATGCAACATTTTAAGAGTATAAATCATTGTGGTTATGTTATAAATACAAAATGTAAAATTTATAGAAGTTTTAAAAATCTTTTTTATTCGAACCCAAATTCAACAAACACAAAGTCCACACCTAAGAAAAAAAATATGGGTATTGTACGGAACACTGCTCACAGTGCTCACATTTCTTGAGTGTTCTTTGGATTTTTGGCTTGGAAGCAGTTGTTTACAAATGGTAGATTTCATTGCTCGGTAATGATATTTGGGAACTGAATTTGATGGGTCAAGTTAATGTTCACTCAAGCCAGCTGGGATTATGATCAGCAGGTGACCCATGAGAATATTATCTCCTGATTGGTGACTTAGTTTCTGGGCTACAGGGTATCCCCAGATTTAGGATTACACAATTATTTTGTCAAGAGATTCACAACACACCACTGTCCACATATATTAACACTTAACTGTCACCTCCCAACAAGCAGTGCAAGTTACTCTATCGTTTGTAAACAATTTTTTCTTAGAATTGGACTTTGTGTTTATTGAATTTGGGTTCGAAAAACAGGATTTTAAAAACCTCGATAAATTTCAAATTTAGTATTTCTAACATAATCCACCGGGAATTATACTCTTAAAATTTTGCATCAATGAGTTTGGTTACTGTGATTACTAATAAAAGTGAACATAATCCTTTATTTTTACTCCATCAAATTTGGGGAAAATTGGGTTAGCAAAGTCCTTAACTAGAAATCGCCATTGAGCGTGTGCTGAGTCCTGACCACGACACCCTTAATCGTTATTAGCTATAATTAACATCCCTTCAATGTTTTTATTCATCTACAGCAAATGCGTACAACGACTCACGGTTGGGTGTTGGAACTATGAAATGGTCGAGATCTCAGACCAAATCGAAAGAGAAGTCACCAAATAGCTCATGTAATTAATATGCGATTCCACCATGTGCGACGAATTTCATTTTATAATATTCGGTCCAGAATTAAGCGAGCTTTGAGCTAAATACGTCGACAAATCTGACACAATTGACAAGCCCGCCCAGAGACACTTTCTACGATTTATTAAACTCTGACGACATGATGAAGCTCCGTAAACTGTCATTTTTCATCAGAATGGGATTGAACAAAATCCGATGACGGTTTTCATATAATTTTCCCACCGTAACTCACATCAATATCTGCAACACAATTGGATAGAACGGAAACAGATTGCATTTATGTAAATGCTTGAATAATTACAATTCTTTAAAAGTGCATGTTATAGTTTCACATTTTTACAAGCAGTATTCATAGCGAAAGTTCTACTTTAAACTTAACATTCCATTTTTAGCTCAACTTTACTTTGTAAAGTTTCAGTTATTGTCGTGGGTTGGTGTCCGTCGTCAGTGCAGCCGTCCGTCCATCCGTCCGTCAACAATTTCCCTTGGCTAACCCTACAGACAGCACTCCTCATCTGATCATCACCAAACCTCATATGGTTCTTTGCGGTGACCTCTGGATTGGAGCCATCGATTTTTTCCGAAATTCGTTAAAAAATATGGCCACCAGCAGCTATTTTGAATTTTAAATTTGAATCCATCAGCACGCCCTGGAGCCCACATTTATTGGAGAAATGTTTGAAAATTTATAGGCATTTTAGGATCATCTCTAGATGGGAGCTATCAAATTTTAGCGATTTTCGATGAAAAACATTGCCTATCTTGGATTTTACTCTTTGCATGACTAAATCCTTTGGCTCACCCTACAGGCCACATCCCTAATCCGATCATCACCGAACTTCATACGGATCTTTGGGGTGACCTCTAGATGGGAGCCATCATTTTTGCCAGAAATTCGTTAAAAACATGGCCGCCAGCTGCCATTTTGGATTTTACTCTTTGTGTGACTAAATTCTTCGGCACACCCTACAGGCCATATCCCTCATCCGATCGTCACCCATCGGGGTGACCTCTAGAAGGTAGCCATAGATTTTTTTCTCTCGAAATTCGTTAAAAACATGGCCACCAGCAGCCATCTTCGATTTCAAATTTGAATCCATCGGATCAGGCCGCAGCTCGCATTTATTGGAGAATTGTTTGAAAATTTGCAGGCATGTTTAGGATCACCTGTAGATGGGAGCCATCGAATTTGAACAATGTTCGATGAAAAACTTAGCCGCCGGCAGCCATCTTGGATTGTATTATGTGCATGACTAAATCCTTTGGCACACCCTACAAACCACATCCCTCGTCTGATCATCACCAAACTGTATATGGATCTTCATGGTGATTTCCAGATAGGAGCCATCGATTTGTTTTTCGAAATTCGTAGAAAAACATGGCTGCCATGGGCCATTTTGGATTTTACTCTTTGCATGACTAAATTCTTCCCCCACCCTACATGCCACATCCCTCATCCAATTGTCACTAAACTTCATATGGATCTTCGGGGTGAACTCTAGGTGAGAGCCATAGATTAGTCTCGAAATTCGTTTGATAACATGGCTGTCAGCGGCCATCTTTGATTTTACTCTTTGCCTGACTAAATACTTCGTAACACCCTAGAGGCCACATCCCTCGTCCAATTGTCAGCAAGCTTCACATGGATCTTCGGGGTATCCTCTAGATTGGAGCCATCGATTATTTCCGAAATTCGTTATAAAACATGGCTGCCAGCAGCCAACTTGGATTTCAAATTTGATTTGAATCCATCCGCACACCCTGCAGCCCACATTTGTTGTTGATATGTTTCAAATGAAAATAATTTCATCTACACAATACAAGGACTTTACTGTAACATTTTGGCTTTCCTTCTTTATCATTCTATTCATTGATGAGCAAAAAATAAACTCCTTCCAAAGTTGAGCTACAGAATGTTGTGTGTGTTGATGTTGATGATGCTATATTGTATTAGGTGTGCGTGTGTGATGATTGTTTTCTGTATTTTACTGTTTGCGTGTGTACTTTCAAATATTTAGACCGGAGCGTTCTCACTTGTACACAGTGTACATTTATATACCGTATGTTTTCTCATGTGCCATGACTATATTATCTGAGCGTAAAGCGTTACTTACACACAACCCGTGAGCTGAACTATATATGGTACATGGTACAATGGGATTTTGCTCTAAATATAGATTTGGTATTTGAAGCATGTCGTTCACAAACATAGAAGAATTCGGATTCGAATACACCGTGCATGTGTATGTGCAGCATTGAAAGTACCCAATTGATCGTGACGAAGTTTACCGATTTACCGTTCCCGTCGGACGCGTATCTAATATATATTTTGGGAGTTCTGTTTATCTGTCTGTCTGTTAGCTATGCCCGGGAAAACGGCTGGACCGATTGAGCTCAAACTTCCAATCTAAGGTTAAAAGCAACGGGCAGTGTTTACCGCTCCGAGCACCCCATCTACACACCCAGTCACCAAAATGACCGTCCTTGGCACTGTGGATTTAATCGCGTTGATAGTTAAAGAGCGTTCGTATACGCAGTGTCGTTGATAAAGAGCGTATGCGTGTAGTGTGATTCTTATGTCTGGGGCCAGACGTGAGTGTGTCTGTATCCAGACAGAGCGTGTTGTGTGATTCTTATGTCTTCTTCGTACTTAGGGGTTCCAAGGAACGGGGGAGATTTTCATCGGGTAAGTTTTTCCGCCTGAGGTGATCTTCACCTTGAAATGGGTACCCACAAATGTACCTCTTTTACGGACGGGTACCATCACGGGACGGGTACCATCATTTCTCTTGATTAAAAAGGCAGAATTAACGCAAATTAAATTAAAACATTACCGGATTTCGACGAAATGTTATACCTAGGGATACTTTTGTCGGGGGAGTGTTTTCGACAGGGTAAAATCGTGACCCCGACCTGACCTTGACCTTCAAAATGGTCAATTCAATGTCAAATCGGGTAAAACGGACGGATTTCGACGAAATTTTATACCTAGTGGTACGTTTGTTCGGGGAGTGTTTTGGACGGGTCAAATCGTTACCCCGAACTGACCTTGACCTTCAAAATTGTCAATTCAATGTCAAAGCCCGGACGAAGTCGGGTCACCTGCTAGTAAGCTTATACGCGTAGTAATCAGATATGACTTGAATAAGCTGTCCATTAAATTAGATGTTAATGTATATCATGTACTATAAATTATGACTTTTCCCCAGTTGCCACTCCCTACATTGTGGGGTAATCAGCGATCATTGTGCATGTAGAGAGACAAAAGACGAACGAATGAATACAAATGCAAATGGTTGGATACTTGAACAAATACATGTTTTCTTACATATACCGACGAACGTATTTTCATTCCCTTTGGCGATGTTTGGTGGTTTGCGTATTTGATCATCAAATACTGGCGGCTCAGTTTCACAAACAAGCCGCGGCTATAGTGGGCGGATATGTATCTCTCACCTGTTCTACCAATAAACCTTAATGTGTAAACTTATTGTGTGCATGTGCGTGGTATTTGCTTTGGAACGGTGCACACATACCCGCGTAAGTACATTGTCTCGTTGAGGTAGCGATACACGACGTCGTGGGTTAATCGGAGGACAGAAAATATGATTTTTAAGTATATAAGTGCTGTAACTGTCAGTTTGGCCTTTGTTATTGATGGGAGTAGCGTATTGATAGTTTAATTATTTTAATAAAGGTACCATACAACATGGGATGATGTTTGCATACGAAGTATGTGATTGGTATCTTGGGTGTGCGCCAGCTCTGTGTGGTACTCCATCGGAAAAGAGCCTGATGTCTCTCCCTTGAAAACAGTCGTTATGTTATGATAACTTTTCTTTATTTTTTAATATATATCTTACATATATCTAGGTTCTATCAGCTCATTCGGTGATTATAGACTGACATTCGCTCTGTCCTGATTAGCTATGTGGCCGAATACGGCCAAAATATTGTTAAAATTAGGATTTTGCATTTCCAGTCCAAGGGAGATAATTCAACTTGTGATATAACAATATACAGACATAATTATGTATGATCCGACCATTTCTGTATCTTGTAACCAATCATTTTATCAATAACCATGCGCAGCAAAATGGTGAAAATGGCAAGAAATTGTGTATTGCTACGTGATCAATCCAATTTGAGTGAGATGCAGTGTCCATATCATTTGACGAAACATAAAAAGCCGAGCATACAGCACACAAGAAAACCATAGTCAGAAATGGTAACGCCACCAAGATCATATTATTAGCCATAAATATAAATCATAATATAAAATATATTGGTTACATGAATGGACCGCCTCCGAATTCCGTTAAGACAAGTAATTCTTCAAATTATTACAATGAACTACGGCTTATAAATTACTGCAGGTTTCTCATTCGCCACACCAGAATGCTTCTAAATGCGGATCAAAGCTAAGAGTGCATGGCACAGCCATTGTTCATAGACATTTTACAGATAGCGAGAATGATGCATGCTGGGAACGAAAGTATCCACAGCAAAGCCATGTGCTTACGGCCGCATGCGTTTATTATAGGGGATTTATGGTGGGCCTATAAAACTAATTTATATAACTTTGTTATCTGGCATAGTTTATGCGTGAAATTTTAAACATATATACCATGGACATATACCCCTTCCAGAATGTTGAAAAACATTTTCAGTTTCTCATCGTATTTTTATAGACGAAATAGTTCGAAATTTCAGAAAATTGCGCTAACTGCTCAATGTTTTAATGTGTTACAAAACGTCTGATAAAAATAGTTCTATCGGGAATATTCACACCATTTTTTTTCAGAGAACATAGAGTAAACATAGTCCTATCGGGTTATCGTAAAGGAGATTAATTAAAACCCTCAGACTGCCGAAACTGACGACCTTAAATTCGCTTTTTCGTGTCCCACGGAAATGAAACTTGTCTGTCCATTGATCACGTTATTTATTTGACATAGTATTTTTTTCTGTTGTATTTGAACACTTGTTGCACGTGCAGGCTGCACGATCATAATAACTTCAACCGATAAGCGCCGACTGATACCCGCGCAACAGTTTGTCTCAAATAAATTGTTATCAAAACGCAGGTTTATGGCCGCGGACATAAGCCGATTAAGTGTAATGTAATTTATCCATGAACTTGACTGAAAAATTGTGATTCTATCACCATTAGGCACGAAAATGGGACCTCTAAACAGGCAAGTTTTATTTTCGGGGGACACGAACAAGCGAATTTATTGTCGGCAGTTTCGGCAGTCTGAGGGTTAATTAATCCCGAATTAAACGGAACTACTATACGATAGTCCGATAGGACTATGTTTACTCTATGCATGTTCTCTGAACAAATAGTGTGAATATTCCAGATAGAACTCTTTTTATCAGACGTTGTGTAACACCTTAAATCATTGGGCAGTTATAGCGCAAACCGAAATGTGTTGTCTTGCAAGATATCCCACCGCTTTAGCTAAATTTACCTTCCTACAATATCCAGAGAGGATCATATATTATATACCCACGGTTTTAATTATAGAATATAAAATATATTGGTTTCGCGAATGACCAACTCAGAATTCCGTTAAAATAACAATAACAACCAGCACATATAACGAACCGTTTTACTGGACTTGGCCTACTGGTCGCGTAGTTCCGACTTTTAAATAAACGGAATTTCCAACTCTATAAATAAAAGCCCCACAAGAATTCATTCGCCCTGTCCACCATCAAACTCTCTGCAGCTAGATACACCACAGCTGGCGTAATAAACATAGACTAAGCGTCACTCACTATACGCCGACGATACGCAGCTTTGGAGTACTTTATAAATATCACAATCTTTTACTGAATGCATGGCTAAGAAATTATATTTCCATCATAGCTGCAATCATATCCGATGACTTAGTTTTCCATTACCTCAGACAGGATTTCATGCCGGTGCTCTACTCACATGACATGGATCAACTGAGATTTAAATACTTTAAACCTTCCGAATATATTGAAACTAGCCAAATTGTTTAATTGTGGCAATAGACGAACACTGGTATACCTCGCGTTGTATATTAAAAAAGCCCAAATATAACGTCCAACTCCCGAGGCTCTCAATTCATCACCCATTATTACTTGTTTTTTTATATTGAACCCCCCCCCCCCGATTTAAAACTAACAAACAAATTTAATGACTATCTTTGGCGTACGCTTATTATACAGACACATGTATATATATTTGGTCAACGCCTCTATACTTATATTTCTAAATGTAGAACACGCATGTGCCATGCAATAATTTAGATAATTTGAATTGTATTAATTATATTACTCTGTATGTCAATATATGAGGAAGAGTTATACAATAAATTGAATTGAATTGACACAGTAACCACTCAAATATTCCCATCTATATTGATCTGCTTAAATGTGTTTTTCTTCTTTTCGTCTTAAGACGGCGCTGAGGTGATGCGCTGTTCCAGCTTCACAGAAATCTCAGTTCCTTTGGATATTTAAAACACTTGATGTCAATGAACTGCGTTCATAGTTGTCTACTATATATATAAGAACTACAATGTTGATATTCACAGGGATATATCTTACACCTCGGAATTAGGTGACATGTTTTTGAACTGAAACAACATTTAAAGAAACGAATTTAAATTGAACTTTGTGAAAATCACCAAAACAACTTAAAGGTGGTGTTGTTTTCTAGTGCACACACTGTATGTAATTCAAGTAGATTCATTTCGGTAAGAACAATTGATTTTGTCTTGGAAACCAAATAGTGTCATTTTGGAAGAAATGTGTCAAATTGCACAAACCGTATCCTGCATTAGAAAATAGACGAATGCTTCCTCTATATAGGTACATTATTAAAGGCACGTGAGGCCTTAGTTGTCGAAAATATTCATATTTGTTCCAATCACCGTAAACAGAAACACATTAAAACGCATACAGTTTCGTTCATATATACCATGACCATCGCGTAAACAGCATGTTATCATAAAGATTTACTATATTTTACCTAAGCAAGAGCCTGATTGTGTTACAGAAGACATCACAATGCTGCTGGCTAATCACACACAAATGGCATAAACGCTCTGTATTCGTTCCATATCAGGAATTCACCAACAATGAACGCTCTTTATGTTTACCATCATAATATAAACAAACACCAGAAAAGTTACTTTTTATGCTGTTGTTTACATAACAATGGTCAAAGATATGACAATAACATACTGTGTATGCGATATTTCTTATTTGTATACGGACACAGTATGTCTACATTTTGTTGTACTTTCTGTTTGTGGCGGTTTTTGACGGGTGGAAATATTTTCACAGGATACCCACCGCCAAGGCCAACCGTACCTTTAAGAGCAAATGTCTATAAATTCCACACAACAGGTGTTACATTTTATCTTTAAAAAAAATTGAGTAGTAATGACACATGACATATGTGTCGGTGGAATTTCCTCAACTTTGAATATGATACATATAGTTATTAAATGAGTTGTGTTCTATTGGAAGTGATCGTGACGAAGTTCACCTATGTATATTCGTTCCCGTCGGACGCCTATCGCAAAATCGCTAATAAAAGCAAGCTTTCCGCTGTGCAGCCAACCAGCATATAAGCTTACACCTCAGGGGGCAGGAATCGTTTATTATGGATAATTATATAGTTCTTGGGATTATATAATTATCCATAGTAAAATATTCCTGCGCCCGTGGCTTATACGCGTAATAATCAGATATGACTTGAATAAGCTGTACATTACATTACACCTTTTAATGTATCTCAAAATACCATTGGCTTTTCCCCTGTTGCAACTCTCCTTTTTGTGCTAGCCACGCCCAACATTGGAAATAGGGATCATGGTACATTTGGAGAGACAAAACACAAACAAATGTATACAAATGGCCGGATACGTGTTCTTACATATACTGACAGACGTATTTTCATTCCATTTGGCGATGTTTGGTGGTTTGTGTATTTGACCATCAAATACTGTATCTCTCACCTGTTTTACCAACAACAAAAAACCTTAATGTGTAAACTTATTGTGTGCAATGTGCGAGGTATTTGCTTTTGAATGGCGCACACATGCCCGCGTAAGTACATTGTCTCTCCAGTTACAGCAACATTGAGTTTCATAACATATAATTGTTTATATCGATATACAGTAATGCCCTAAATACTCGACTCCTTAACCACAGCAGAATTATGGGTACTTTTTCAGGATTTAGTGGGAAATATGGCTTGTTGCCATTCATCGGAAATCTCTCAATGAGAGCTTCCAGAAGAATAGCCGCCTCGTTAGAGCCACATCTAAAAATAGAATCTTTGGGTCTAAAATTGGTTGTACTAAAATATTCCCAAAATAACAAAACCCCAAAAAAAATTCAAAACTTCAAAAATTTATTTGTTCCAAAAATTATATTTTCCAAAAAATTTAAAAATTTCCAAACTTCCAAATTATCAAAACCCCAAAATTTCCAAACTTCCAAATTATCAAAACCCTCAAAATTATTTCTCTAAAAAAAGTTTAAATAAAAAATTTATAACGAGTTTTCGGTTTCTGATAAACTCGATATTAAAAAATGTCGAATGTTAAATTATTTGCGCGTAATATCTTTCGTAATATTTTTTGTTCAAATATTTTTCATGAATTTATTAATCGATGTTTAGAAATAGCTTTATTGGACATTGTGACCATCGATATGAATGCATACATTCCAGTGTTTTATCGGACGCAGTTCATATAATTGTCATACCTGAAAATAGACACCATTACTTTTACATAAATAATAAAGAGCGTTTATTCTTTACACTCTCTCTATCCCATATGACAGGTGTGTATTATCGTGAATTATTGGAAGTTTTGAGATGTACTATGTTCAATCCCTAACGGTCGAAAATTGTAATGTGAAATTACAACCCTCCAGAATGAATTGTCATATTCGCTGTACACGCAATCACACGCGACATTGGTGGTAACAATGTGTCTTTCACACCTTTGCTTTACCAAATGAATTATATTATTTCCCCGGTCACAGTTATATGCTATTCAGAAAACATATCGATTTAATGTCTGAACAAACGAGTTAGTATCAATTAAGGTTGATAAACTGTGTCATTCACACGATAATTAGTTAGCCAAAAAACATGCATACGTCCAGGACACTCAATTATAGAAATTGCTTTGATGACATTGTTATAACAACATTACGTAATAACCACTTATCGCCCCACATTCATACTTACGCTTTGGACATTTTATCAGTTTATCACGTGATCACTAAATGTGGAAATCGGGTATCCTCCGATGCCTGCAATATATTATTTCTAATAATTGGACTCATTGATCTCACGTGAATAATATTCTTAGTTGTTCCAATAAAATAGTTATCAAATTCGATCACCAATAGATTTGACTGTGGAATGTAATGACCTTTAACTTATTTATCGATCTAAAGGGACACTCATTATGAATGAATGTTAACAATACAAGCGCACGAATGAAGAGCGTTGAACATATACGAAATTACTACACGAATGAATTGAACCTTGAAATTTATATTTCACATCTTACCAACAACAGCTACAGACATAATCATAGTATTATACTGTCTTGCATGTACACACGCTATGACATCATTAAAGGTGGACAATCCACTCAAGGTGTGGCAACAGATACGGACATAGGCATAGTGTTATACAGTTTTCTATGTACCCACGCTATGACACCATTAACGTACATTGGATGTTAGGTATATGACTCTTGAGTATGCACCAATCAATGAGCAAATGAGCAAAAAACTGAGCAAATGAGCAAAAAATGAGCAAATGAGCAAGAAAATGAGCAAATGAGCAAGAAAATGAGCAAATGAGCAATAAAAATGAGCAAATGAGCATAAAAATGAGCAAATGAGCAAATGAGCAATAAAAATGAGCAAATGAGCATAAAAATGAGCAAATGAGCAAATGAGCAATAAAAATGAGCAAATGAGCAAAAAAATGAGCAAATGAGCAAGAAAATGAGCAAATGAGCAATAAAAATGAGCAAATGAGCAAATAAATGAGAAAATGAGCAATAAAAATGAGCAAATGAGCAAAAAAATGAGCAAATGAGCAAGAAAATGAGCAAATGAGCAATAAAAATGAGCAAATGAGCAAATAAATGAGCAAATGAGCAAAAAAATGAGCAATAAAATGAGCAAATGAGCAATAAAAATGAGCAAATGAGCAAAAAAATGGGCATACCTGTATGCAGGCCTACCAGTGGATGAATAGTCTGTCGGAGAAGTACTGTGTAGACAGGTCTTGCCGGTAAGAGAGTCAGACGAGAAGTGAAGGCTCGGCTATTAAAACATAGTAATGCGATAGCGAACATCAAACGAGTCTGCGCACGCATATCTGTCAAAAGGATACAATAGCAGTCATTGGTCAATTTATCCCCGGTGTCATCTCAGTACCCAATCGGGACGAAGCCGAAGGTCAACTCATTTTTTTTGCTCATTATAGTACGTCACTTGGACATTTTATCAGTTTATCACGTGATCACTAAATGTGGCAATCGGGTATCCACCGATGCCTGCAATTTATTATTTATAATAATTGGACTCATTGATCTCACGTAAATAATACTCTTAGTTGTTCCAATAAAATAGTTATCAAATTCGATCACCAATAGATTTGACTGTGGAATATAATGACCTTTAACTTATTTATCGATCTATGTTAAGACATGGTCTTAACAAAAAACTTGACCATAACAAAAATTACCTTACATTTATGCATGAATCTAATTAGACCATACGTAAATATTGTCAGCTTATCGTCTGATGAGCAAATCCGATGTTTATCAAAAATAGTACAACTTCCAGTTGGTAATTACTCTTACGAATGAAGAGCGTTGAACATATACGAAATTACTACACGAATGAACTGAAATTTATATTTTCACATCTTACCAACAACAGATACAGACATAGTCATAGTGTTATACTATCTTACATGTACCCATGCTATGACATCATTCGAAGGGGCAATACACTCAAGGAGTTAAAGTGACACGAAACAAGGGACGTGATGTAATATTGGTGTTTGAATCTTAAAGGAACACAAGACACTCTAAAGGGACACTCATTATGAATGAATGTTAACAATACAACCGCACGAATGAAGAGCGTTGAACATATAGGGTTATACTGTCTTGCATATACACACGCTATGACATCATTAAAGGCGGACAATCCACTCACGGTGTGACAACAGATACAGACATAGGCATAGTGTTATACAGTCTTCTATGTACCAATGCTATGACATAATTAAAGGGGGATAATACACGCACGGTGTGGAATGTTAAAGTGACACGCGGTAAGGGACGTGATGTAATATTGGTGAAACCCCCTCCCCACTTATAGATATATAACGAAGACGAGAATAACATGTTGATGAAGTTTATTGAAATTTAATCATTGTCTGAATCTTCGACCGTTAGATTTACTTCTAAGAGTTTCTTGAATTTTCTCATCGCTTCATCTGCAGCCCATTCATTATTATATCCGTGTTTGGTCAGTTTGACCATTTTCTTCATGATCATGGTATGTATGCGTGATGTTTTCAATCGATACTGGTATTCTATTAATCGTCTATAACTTTTGAGAAACAGAGCAAACTCTGTGTCGATGGTATCCTCTTTTCCCGACATGCTCTCATCTCCCGAAATGCTCTCTTCTTCTTTCACATCATTGGTGACGCGTTTCATCATACTTTTGAATGTGTCCATCTCGTTGACACATCGCGCAGCTTTCTTAAGACCGAATACCGTTCTACTACCGACGCCATTACCATCTTCTGAATCTGATAGCGTTCCACGTTCATCTTCATCTGAATCTAGAACCGCTTCGTCAGATTCATCGGTATCTTCTCCGAAGAGAGTTGGTTTTGTCTCAGACATAACTCCGTGTTTAATCTGTTTATGTCTTTGTAGATTGTAGTTCGTCGATAAAATAATGCCACATAAATCACACCCGTGCATTATCGCGAATTATTGGAAGAACCATCACTCTTATAAGTAGCGATAAAAAGAGAGAATAAGGTGTGGTATACAACCGTCGCTCTAAGAGTACGTTCGTCCCGGTGCTAGGGTATAGATATTTGACCGCCGGTGATTCAATTAATGCCAATTTATCAGTATGGTACTCTATGTATTCATTCATGATTTGGCTAATCGTATGACACTGATCTTTTCATTTTCTTCTTATTATTAGACAAACCTCCATCAGACACTCTCTTGTTGGTTTGTTTGGACGCTTTACGTGTGTTTGTCAACTTATTTGCTGCAACTTCAGCCTTAGCCATTTCAATCGCTTGAGCGATGGGTGTCACCACGTTAATAAGTGGTTTTAGAACGTCTTCTTCACTATCACTAGTTTTAGTTCTGTCAATAAAGTATCGACCCTGATTATCTGGTATTAACTTCCCATCAACCATATCTCTGAAATGTTTTCTCCACATTTCAAGATCTGCTGGAATATATGGGATCGACATGTTTCTTCAAAATGTACAAGTCACTCTTTTTTCTGCATTTTATTTTAGAAAGTTTATCGCCTCTTATAAAAATCGATTATTGGCCATGAATGCCAAATGCACCATGATAGTTATCGATGTCAATAATGCGTTTCGTTGAGATCTTGATGGAGTATGCACCAATCAATGAGCAAATAAATGAGCAAGCAGGATGTTATGTCGCTTGGTGGCGGAGGTAGCATCACCAAATTACCCTCGGGGGGACCTCATTCTGCCATCTAAAAATAGAATCTTTGGGTCTAAAATTGGTTGTACTAAAATATTCCCAAAAACCCAAAACTTCAAAAATTTCAAAAAACTTCAAAAATTTCAAAAAATTTCAAAAACTTCAAAAATTTCAAAAATTTCAAAAACTTCAAAAATTTCAAAAAACTTCAAAAATTTCAAAAACTTCAAAAATAAGACCCCTGCGGCGGCGGCGGCATTGCGGTATTTTACTGCGGCGCAGCCGCCGCCGGTATTTTACTGCGGGGTCCGCCGGCGGCGGACCCCGGCGGCGGCGGCGGAGGCACCGCCGCCGCAGTAAAATACCGGCGGCACCGCCGCCGCAGTAAAATACCGCAATGCCGCCGCCGCCGCCGCCGCAGGGGTCTTATTTTTGAAGTTTTTGAAATTTTTGAAGTTTTTGAAATTTTTGAAATTTTTGAAGTTTTTGAAATTTTTGAAGTTTTTTGAAATTTTTGAAGTTTTGGGTTTTTGGGAATATTTTAGTACAACCAATTTTAGACCCAAAGATTCTATTTTTAGATGGCAGAATGAGGTCCCCCGAGGGTAATTTGGTGATGCTACCTCCGCCACCAAGCGACATAACATCCTGCTTGCTCATTTATTTGCTCATTGATTGGTGCATACTCAATCAAGATCTCAACGAAACGCATTATTGACATCGATAACTATCATGGTGCATTTGGCATTCATGGCCAATAATCGATTTTTATAAGAGGCGATAAACTTTCTAAAATAAAATGCAGAAAAAAGAGTGACTTGTACATTTTGAAGAAACATGTCGATCCCATATATTCCAGCAGATCTTGAAATGTGGAGAAAACATTTCAGAGATATGGTTGATGGGAAGTTAATACCAGATAATCAGGGTCGATACTTTATTGACAGAACTAAAACTAGTGATAGTGAAGAAGACGTTCTAAAACCACTTATTAACGTGGTGACACCCATCGCTCAAGCGATTGAAATGGCTAAGGCTGAAGTTGCAGCAAATAAGTTGACAAACACACGTAAAGCGTCCAAACAAACCAACAAGAGAGTGTCTGATGGAGGTTTGTCTAATAATAAGAAGAAAATGAAAAGATCAGTGTCATACGATTAGCCAAATCATGAATGAATACATAGAGTACCATACTGATAAATTGGCATTAATTGAATCACCGGCGGTCAAATATCTATACCCTAGCACCGGGACGAACGTACTCTTAGAGCGACGGTTGTATACCACACCTTATTCTCTCTTTTTATCGCTACTTATAAGAGTGATGGTTCTTCCAATAATTCGCGATAATGCACGGGTGTGATTTATGTGGCATTATTTTATCGACGAACTACAATCTACAAAGACATAAACAGATTAAACACGGAGTTATGTCTGAGACAAAACCAACTCTCTTCGGAGAAGATACCGATGAATCTGACGAAGCGGTTCTAGATTCAGATGAAGATGAACGTGGAACGCTATCAGATTCAGAAGATGGTAATGGCGTCGGTAGTAGAACGGTATTCGGTCTTAAGAAAGCTGCGCGATGTGTCAACGAGATGGACACATTCAAAAGTATGATGAAACGCGTCACCAATGATGTGAAAGAAGAAGAGAGCATTTCGGGAGATGAGAGCATGTCGGGAAAAGAGGATACCATCGACACAGAGTTTGCTCTGTTTCTCAAAAGTTATAGACGATTAATAGAATACCAGTATCGATTGAAAACATCACGCATACATACCATGATCATGAAGAAAATGGTCAAACTGACCAAACACGGATATAATAATGAATGGGCTGCAGATGAAGCGATGAGAAAATTCAAGAAACTCTTAGAAGTAAATCTAACGGTCGAAGATTCAGACAATGATTAAATTTCAATAAACTTCATCAACATGTTATTCTCGTCTTCGTTATATATCTATAAGTGGGGAGGGGGTTTCACCAATATTACATCACGTCCCTTACCGCGTGTCACTTTAACATTCCACACCGTGCGTGTATTATCCCCCTTTAATTATGTCATAGCATTGGTACATAGAAGACTGTATAACACTATGCCTATGTCTGTATCTGTTGTCACACCGTGAGTGGATTGTCCGCCTTTAATGATGTCATAGCGTGTGTATATGCAAGACAGTATAACCCTATATGTTCAACGCTCTTCATTCGTGCGCTTGTATTGTTAACATTCATTCATAATGAGTGTCCCTTTAGAGTGTCTTGTGTTCCTTTAAGATTCAAACACCAATATTACATCACGTCCCTTGTTTCGTGTCACTTTAACTCCTTGAGTGTATTGCCCCTTCGAATGATGTCATAGCATGGGTACATGTAAGATAGTATAACACTATGACTATGTCTGTATCTGTTGTTGGTAAGATGTGAAAATATAAATTTCAGTTCATTCGTGTAGTAATTTCGTATATGTTCAGCGCTCTTCATTCGTAAGAGTAATTACCAACTGGAAGTTGTACTATTTTTGATAAACATCGGATTTGCTCATCAGACGATAAGCTGACAATATTTACGTATGGTCTAATTAGATTCATGCATAAATGTAAGGTAATTTTTGTTATGGTCAAGTTTTTTGTTAAGACCATGTCTTAACATAGATCGATAAATAAGTTAAAGGTCATTATATTCCACAGTCAAATCTATTGGTGATCGAATTTGATAACTATTTTATTGGAACAACTAAGAGTATTATTTACGTGAGATCAATGAGTCCAATTATTATAAATAATAAATTGCAGGCATCGGTGGATACCCGATTGCCACATTTAGTGATCACGTGATAAACTGATAAAATGTCCAAGTGACGTACTATAATGAGCAAAAAAAATGAGTTGACCTTCGGCTTCGTCCCGATTGGGTACTGAGATGACACCGGGGATAAATTGACCAATGACTGCTATTGTATCCTTTTGACAGATATGCGTGCGCAGACTCGTTTGATGTTCGCTATCGCATTACTATGTTTTAATAGCCGAGCCTTCACTTCTCGTCTGACTCTCTTACCGGCAAGACCTGTCTACACAGTACTTCTCCGACAGACTATTCATCCACTGGTAGGCCTGCATACAGGTATGCCCATTTTTTTGCTCATTTGCTCATTTTTATTGCTCATTTGCTCATTTTATTGCTCATTTTTTTGCTCATTTGCTCATTTATTTGCTCATTTGCTCATTTTTATTGCTCATTTGCCCATTTTCTTGCTCATTTGCTCCTTTTTTTGCTCATTTGCTCATTTTTATTGCTCATTTGCTCATTTATTTGCTCATTTGCTCATTTTTATTGCTCATTTGCTCATTTTCTTGCTCATTTGCTCATTTTTTTGCTCATTTGCTCATTTTTATTGCTCATTTGCTCATTTGCTCATTTTTATGCTCATTTGCTCATTTTTATTGCTCATTTGCTCATTTTCTTGCTCATTTGCTCATTTTTATGCTCATTTGCTCATTTTTATTGCTCATTTGCTCATTTTCTTGCTCATTTGCTCATTTTCTTGCTCATTTGCTCATTTTTTGCTCATTTGCTCAGTTTTTTGCTCATTTGCTCATTGATTGGTGCATACTCAAGAGTCATATACCTAACATCCAATGTACGTTAATGGTGTCATAGCGTGGGTACATAGAAGACTGTATAACACTATGCCTATGTCCGTATCTGTTGCCACACCTTGAGTGGATTGTCCACCTTTAATGATGTCATAGCGTGTGTACATGCAAGACAGTATAATACTATGATTATGTCTGTAGCTGTTGTTGGTAAGATGTGAAATATAAATTTCAAGGTTCAATTCATTCGTGTAGTAATTTCGTATATGTTCAACGCTCTTCATTCGTGCGCTTGTATTGTTAACATTCATTCATAATGAGTGTCCCTTTAGATCGATAAATAAGTTAAAGGTCATTACATTCCACAGTCAAATCTATTGGTGATCGAATTTGATAACTATTTTATTGGAACAACTAAGAGTATTATTCACGTGAGATCAATGAGTCCAATTATTAGAAATAATATATTGCAGGCATCGGAGGATACCCGATTGCCACATTTAGTGATCACGTGATAAACTGATAAAATGTCCAAAGCGTAAGTATGAATGTGGGGCGATAAGTGGTTATTACGTAATGTTGTTATAACAATGTCATCAAAGCAATTTCTATAATTGAGTGTCCTGGACGTATGCATGTTTTTTGGCTAACTAATTATCGTGTGAATGACACAGTTTATCAACCTTAATTGATACTAACTCGTTTGTTCAGACATTAAATCGATATGTTTTCTGAATAGCATATAACTGTGACCGGGGAAATAATATAATTCATTTGGTAAAGCAAAGGTGTGAAAGACACATTGTTACCACCAATGTCGCGTGTGATTGCGTGTACAGCGAATATGACAATTCATTCTGGAGGGTTGTAATTTCACATTACAATTTTCGACCGTTAGGGATTGAACATAGTACATCTCAAAACTTCCAATAATTCACGATAATACACACCTGTCATATGGGATAGAGAGAGTGTAAAGAATAAACGCTCTTTATTATTTATGTAAAAGTAATGGTGTCTATTTTCAGGTATGACAATTATATGAACTGCGTCCGATAAAACACTGGAATGTATGCATTCATATCGATGGTCACAATGTCCAATAAAGCTATTTCTAAACATCGATTAATAAATTCATGAAAAATATTTGAACAAAAAATATTACGAAAGATATTACGCGCAAATAATTTAACATTCGACATTTTTTAATATCGAGTTTATCAGAAACCGAAAACTCGTTATAAATTTTTTATTTAAACTTTTTTTAGAGAAATAATTTTGAGGGTTTTGATAATTTGGAAGTTTGGAAATTTTGGGGTTTTGATAATTTGGAAGTTTGGAAATTTTTAAATTTTTTGGAAAAAATAATTTTTGGAACAAATAAATTTTTGAAGTTTTGAAATTTTTTTGGGGTTTTGTTATTTTGGGAATATTTTAGTACAACCAATTTTAGACCCAAAGATTCTATTTTTAGATGTGGCTCTAACGAGGCGGCTATTCTTCTGCTTCCAATGAATGGCAACAAGCCATATTTGGGACAATATCCTGAAAAATTACCCATAATTCTCCTGTGGTTAAGGAGTCGATTATTTAGGGCATTATTATATTTATATACATAGATCATCTGCTTCTCGCGGGACTTTCTTTGGTTCTTATTGGATGGACTTTTCCAATAGAATCCCACTGCCCTACAAGATGAAGTCACATGCGATTACTTTGTTCTATTTATAGTAACATACTTTACACAATCGCATTAACACCTGGACACACGATCAACTACGTCCTTGTTACAATATCGGTATTTCGTTAGACTTGGTGATGGATTTAATGGTTTCGATCCAACCATATGCATTTAAATAGTTTATGTTCGTTCGTTAAGTTTTTGCATCGAAGATGAACAATTTAGCTTCTCATTTTTTCCCGTATTGTTATGTTATATAACCATAGTTTTATAGAAATAAATGCATGATTCATGAAGAGATTATGTAAGTTGTAACTATAATATAGTTACATGTACATATATATTCCCATGCCATACCCAAAATTTTGCCTGAGAGGGCTTCAAATAAGCCTATGGCTTGTTGCCTAATCCCAATTTTAAATTTGTACCTATTGTAATTATATATTTGAATGTCCATAGATGGAAAATAAATGCTGTTTAAACTAAAATATTACCGTACATGTAGATTGTAAAATTAGAAATAATTTACAAATTCGCTGCAAATAAATATGAGGCAAAATCAGACAGAGGAAGTGTGTGACAATTCATACCATTGTTCGATATCATATAATAAATAATGAGTTCAGATATCCAAGATTTTACGACGATGTATCATGTTCCATAGGAACAACGTTGTTGAAATTTACGCTCGGTATACGCAAATGAAATTGTCAATTCAGTCCAACGTATATACATAACCCATTACCACTCATATAACCCTCTTAGCGTATTGTGGAATCGGTAAACGTGGGAGTCGTATGCTATGTTGCGCGAATTTAGATTCGATTAAGATATAAGTAGAAACAACTCGTGACATTCAGAAACGAACAGTAATGAGCTAGCTCAAGGAATGTGCATATTTTACCCACCAAGACAATGTCCGTCATGTGGTACTTACATATACCAATGACAAGCTATTCGTGTTAATTATAGAATATATAAACACGAAGCATATATATTAAGTTTCGTATAACTTTTCATCAACCCACCGAATCTTTAATGCGTCAAATTTCTTTTTATTTAAGGTTCAATATGGGCAAAATGGCGGCAAGTGTGGCGTGTGTGGCGACCCTTGGCAAGGACCATTGGAGAATGAGGTTGGCGGAAAATACGCAAATGGCATAATTGTTCGCAAGTACAAGTCGTCGGAAGTTATTATAATAAAGATTGAACTGACTGCCAATCACAAGGGATATTTCGAATTTAGACTGTGCCCTACCAACAACCCTTTCGCGAAAATCACACACGAATGTCTAAACTCGCATCTGTTGACGGTAGATGAGGCGGATGATACAAAGTATTACGTTCCCGCCGCCGGACAATACCAACAGATAAAGGTGGCCGTTCGACTTCCGGATCTCCGTTGCAGCGCATGCGTTTTGCAATGGAAATATAATGCCGGGAACAGCTGGGGCACGAACACGAATGGAGGTGGTTGTGTTGGATGCGGTAACCAAGAACAATTCTATGGATGTGCGGATATTGCAATAGGTCATGATGAGGTTGAATTGGGGAAGGTTCCAGAAAAACATCCGTGGTACTTTGAGACCGACGAAGAGTGGAAATGGGGCGTGGTCGACGGGGGCAGCGGCGCAAGCGCCACTGCCGTGTCGAGATCCATGTTTGTTTTCATAGTTGCAACGATGACGATAGTCTGTCAAAAATTGAGATGAATTTAATTGACAGACCATCTCCATACTTGTTATTCATACATTGCTATATGCACATAGCTGTTATGAGCGTATTCAATCGTGGGTGCGAAATATCGAAAGAAATCCGCGTTGTGAACTAAAACTTGTGTTTTAGTTGTGTTCCATTTCAACTTCAGGAGGAATTGTGTTCAAAGCCAAATATAGGATATGCATGTACATTGGCATTTGTATATAACATGCACATGAAAACGTGTATATGCATGGATATTCTATTTGGAAGTTTTCGTGTTCTTGCGTGGTACTCTTGTCATGATGCTCAGTCGAGTTAACACACGGATATAGATAGTGATGTCTTGATTACGTGTAGCCATTTCGCTACTGTTAACAAAAGTACACAGTGTTCGATTCCGTATTATACCAATATATTTCTACAGTACTGTTGTTTGATTATTAATTGCGGCAACTCGGCGACCTAACCTTATCTCCCAATCGATATAGTAATATCTCATTTCAACTATGATTCTTTAAAAAAAAACTATTATGCGCTTTAGTCGAGATACAAAGGAGATTGTTCTCGACCGGATGACTTCGACATATGTGTCATTTGGAGCATCCACTTCAAACGGCAAAATTAATCGCAATATATATAGCACACCCACTTGTTTATATTTCCGAATGCAGCCAAATTGCAACATTTTCAAAACGTTCAATATAGAACAATATATGGCTTGTCCTTGGACATATACAAACCGATTACGATGGCAATGCCCTTGACGACATTAACTGTAGCCGAATAGGTTTACACTATTATGAGGTATGCCCCAACTAAATCACTAAATTGTTCAATGAAACGCCGAAATATCAACCATCGGTTTGTGAAATAGACCAAAAGAACGACCATTGGTGTGAACATCTTATAATTAACGTTAGTTCACTCGTTTGTTACGCCGCGTAGTACAATTTGAACCTACGGTTCTCGTATCATCGCGTCGCAACAAATCCATGGACAGTGTGCATGTATCATCATACGGACATTTGTTTGTTGGGATGCTCCTTTTGAGAACTTATTGAACCTTGGCTATAACTGTTTATATGCAGGCATTTTGTTTAGCTATAGGGCATGTGGCCCACGATATGCTTGCATAATGCAAATCAAGGATGGTGGATGCGAAATATAGTTTAGTGAACCCACTGTTTTGATACTTACTTTACCATAGCGTTATATGCTGAAACTGAAGCTTACACGACCATTCATATTGTGACATCTATGTGTGTTTGTAATTGCCAAGCGTAGTAAGAGGAATTGTTTCGCGGATATATCTGACATTTTATTTAACTATATATAACTGTTATGTTGACTATATGTGAGGTTTTAATAAATCTACTCGTTTTCGCAACTGTTATCAGATGTTCCATCTCTTCCCATTACCAACAACAAAGGAGTTTTATGTAACTCCGATTGAAGGCATATTTGCATTATTACCATTCCCAAACGAACGAAAAGCATCTGATGTTACACATATAGTTCCATAAACAGTTATTTGACAGAAATATATTCAAGCGAAAACATATATGTACTATAACTGTTCAGCGAATACTCCCATGCATTTTCTGGTGACAAAAAGATCCTTGTATCTGGAATTACTCACCAAAAGTTATTGTTTTTACACATGAATCTATGCCAAAAGTAGGGTAGAGATTTGCGAACAAGTTACATTAGTTCTGCCTGGTTCATTCACTGTGGAGATACTTTTAATAGAGCTCGTTTTATTCCTCGAAAATTTCAGGGGGACTTAATTTTTAGGTGTTTAAAGTAGTAGTGTTCACCAAATCCGGCCATTTATGGGACCATCTCCTATTATACTCAGCAGAATATATGCAACAAAATGAACAAATGAATGAATTTGAGCCTGGATTAATTAGTGCAAAATACACTGACGTGCTCTGTGAACGATGCAAACAACATGGTAATTATAATGAAAATTATTTCCTCTTCCACGCAGTGACAGTGAATAAAAAAAGTACAAACTTTTTTAATTAATAAAATGATGTTGGTAATATATCATGCATGCACCGACTACGAGATGAATTTATTTCACACACGGCGTAAAATCTGCCACACAAACTATTCCTGGAATGATGTTAATGACATTTCAAATAACTGTCGCCAGCATGATCTGGTCTAACCCGTGTCCTAAAGCTGACAATATTGTATTACATCTGAAACAATTGTCTGAATATGTCAATATTTTTCAGCGTGTATATTGTGTATATTGGTGTCTTTGTAAAACTTATCATATACCACGTTCGAAATTACGTAGATATATTTTGTAGGTTCAAATAAGCTAAGTCTCTTTAGTGTGGAATCATGTGACCCATAACACAGCACGTCCAGATATTTCACTGACTAACACATACACGCCAACTGACAATGAATGTCACTGATAAGAGCGTCCATGCTTTCCAATTCAGTAGATAATAAATAGCGTTTTCAATTATTATCGTTTATACTCGTTTTCTATAAGTAAAACTTATGCATTCTTTGTATGGAAGTTCGCGCGTTCTTTTGCCACACAAATTATGGTGATTGCATTATTTATTTTGTTTCACTTTTGCCCCCGGTAAGCTGAAGAATACTTGAAACATGATAACAGTTTGACTAATTTGGTGCCAAATCTGACCATGGATCTTTAAATTATTGGCACCTGAATACAGTAAGATATGTAGACAGCCTGCCCGTTCTCCCGAAAATGCACACTTTATCTGCCTATAAAGAACTTGTTTCAGGCAGATAATATGCTTAGAATCGCCTCATTTTGAGTCGATAGTATGCTGAAAATGAGATCATTTTAGTCACATTATCGACTCACAATTAAGTGATTCTGAGCAGATTATGTGTGGACAATGACAAAACTAAGCCAACCCATAAATGTTCAGGTGTACGCTCTTTAACATGTGATTTCACTGAGGCTCGCGCCATAAAACGAAATAACGGTTATGACTCCATTATCTGCTTATTTCAGAATCAAATTATCACATTATGTGCATATGTAGCATTATAGCTCGATTATGTGCGTATTTGCGTTAGGAAATGTTGATATAGAAGATAAACGTAATCTTTTCAATTGGATATTCGGAGATACGAATGTGATACAAGTTTGTTAATTAACCGGCAATATATACGACTATCCAACGATATATGGTACGTACACTGTATTTCAATTCACCAAATAATTAAAAAGAAACTTTGCGATAACCAATCGGAACGTAATGCCATAAAGAGATACCCCTTCTTCTGTGCATCAAACAGTCGTCTACTGTTCACGTGGATTTCGGAGTAGTTTGTTTTCCACATGGCGGGCAGTAAATAAATTGTGTGTGTGGACATAATGTTTGTTCATTCTACATGCGGATACCCGAATAAAGACAGCAATAAAGTCCAAAGTATTTACTATCTTGGTCTGACCAAGGCCCAGTGCCCAATGACTATTATCGTTTCACATAATTATGCAGGTGTCATGAAAATAAAGGTTATAGTACACCAAATATAAAAAAATATCCCCCTTGGTGTGCTGTCACCCACACTCAAGTCAGCATAACATCACATCTGGCAGCTGAATGGTTGATTATTATTGGGATAAAATTAATGCTAAAACAAGAAAAAATCAAAGCCATCATGGAAATATTATACCTATATGAATATTGATCCAGAGTGGGTGAAATAATTAACCTGGCATTTAATGTAGTCCGGCATCCGAGGCAGACCTGCGTGTTTTGGCGTATACAGTTTTTTTCTCTGTGGTTTCTGTAATGGGGGTATGTTTGAAAATTTGGTGATGATTTTTTGTGCGGAATTAGGGTAGTGTCAAAAGCGGTACATTTAAAGACGGAAAATTGACATTGACCTATTAAATTTGTTTAGGTCATATTGGGTCCGAAGGGTCGTTCTTCAAAATTGACTAGGTTAGAAAGTTCCAGCATTCACCATGAATCGAGCATAGTCCCGGACATTAACACTGTCGCCTATGGAGAATAATTGGTGTACTGTAACCTATAGCAAGAAATGGTCGTTTTTCATATTTCTGCTCTGGAACATGTCCCGTGATCATTATCCTCAGAAAACAAATAGGGAGCTTGAAGCACACGATACGACAGATTACTAAGGCACAGGAGCCGTCAACTAAAATTAAAAATTAACCCCTCCCATACCATTTCTGCTTCTCGTTGTAAAACCGAAAATCGCCATTTTCGGCCTATTGCGGGCCCATGAATGCCCCTTTAATGAACGTGAGACCACCTTTTGGGGCACCCGACATTCCAGATGAATGCAAAGTCGGATTTATCGGGATTGAGCACGACGCCGGCGTAAATCATTGTTTCATTATGGACCACACTCTAACATATGATGCAAAATCGGTCCAGTATCTGGTCAAACAAAGTCGAATTTCCCCTTTAGGATGAGTTTGACAAAAAAGGACAACCCTGGAAATTTGCAGAATTGGTTTAACGATCTACCGCGCCCAAATTTCCGACAATAAATGCATTCTTGTGACGGGCAAATTTGGGTTTTCTGTCGATTATTTTAGAAAATTTGGTGGGTGCGCCCAATGTGAACCCCAAGTGCGCCCAATTCGCCTGGCGAATCGTATGACATATTTTCTGGAAGTGATATCTGTAAGCTATCAGATCGTCCACATGTATGTACGTCGTCATTGTTTACTTTGCCAAAATGCAGCTTCAATGAAAAAAAATCTCATTCAAGTCAAGATATTTTTTTAGCACATTCAGATATAGGTGGCAGAAGAGGGTTAATTAAGTAAGAACACAGACATGTTTCGAATCAAAGTTATTTATTTTGACGTCGGTATATAAATGGCCACAATTTAATATCGTTTGGGCGACTTTATTATATGTCCATTGCTCACTATAGCCACAGACGAGGAATAACTCTAAACTGAAAGATAGGCATATTATGCAGTTATCGCGCTTGTATTGGGTGCAATGGTTCAATATTTGCTATGGGCCTCAGCGGACAGATGTTTTAGCGCAGATCGACGTCTATCATAATTTCGTAAAATCGACGACATTTGCTAACTCAGGCATATTTCCGTCTCTAGCAAAGTGGAAGCGATTGATTAAAGAAAGACTTGTTGCCCAGTACTCACGTGAGATATATTGTAAGGCACAATTATCGGATATGCACTTTTTCTATCAAATTAAACCAGACCCATTTAGCACTTGGATAATTTGGTGTTTATGGCGAGAAGAGCAGCCCTTCACTGCTTTATGTATTCAGATGGCTAACATTATCAAGAGAACGACTATGACAACGCTTCACAATGTCATCAAGCCAACGAGCGTTTTCCAACCAGTTTTTAATATGTACACTGACTGTCCGACAACGCGAAACTCCATCTGGTATTATATTATTGACAATTATACATTTGAAGTTTACAATATGTTAGATTCAATGACCGGCAGAATTCGAACGTTTCTGACAAATTTCGGTGGATGTATACGCTCAGAAATACACCTCATTTGTGACGAGGAACAACAATGATATTCTTGAAAAAGTTCATCGAAAATTTATGAAGCATATTCTTCACCTGAGGCCATCTACTCCCAACTTTATGCTGTATGGGGAATGTGGGAGACTACCAATTGACGTGTATATAAACACGAGAATAATAAAATATTGGTGCAAAATTATGAACAGTGAGGAGGTGAGATATCCCAGAATACTTCTGAAATTAGCACAGACTATGTTCGATATCAACGCTAATCATTTCCCTTTGTTACACCGAATCTATGATTTATTAGACCATTGTAACCAATTACATGCATGGCACATGGAACGCATACCGGATACTGCCCAATTCGTTTCGTATATAAAGTGTAGTTTAATTTCACAATTCACGGATAATTGGGAAACTGATATGAACAACTCCAGTCGTGGTAAGATATACCAAATTTTTAAACATGACTTATCTTTTGAAAGGTATCTAACGTTGAACGTAGTAAACCGGATTACATTATGTAAATTTAGAACCAGTAATCACCATTTACCTATTGAAACAGGACGCTGGCGAAAACCTGAACAAACTAACCGACTATGTCCACTCTGTAACTCCAGAAAGATTGGAGATGAATTTCATTATCTTCTTGAATGCGAGAGACTATCACCCGAAAGACAGCGATTACTATCAAAATTTACTAACAAAAAACAAAATACTATCACAATGAGTGAAATACTTAACCAGAACAATTCAACAGACATACGGAAATTGTGCGACTTTATTAAAATAATCAATCGTAAACTTATAAATTCAGATAAGCTTGGGTAGATACCGAAAAAGATAGTAAATGACACAGTATTCCTACGAACCTAACACGAAATAACATGTGCAAGCGACTAAACCAGAGTGGATACATACTCTTAATTATATTACCTCGCTGGTAATATAATTGAGGGTGTCTATGCACTTTGTGTGGATCAGTCATATATGACACCATAGTATATAGCGTCAGCAGACAGCACCTATGGCAAACAGGTATATTATTTATATTGTAAATACTTTTCATATATTATAATGTATATCATTTGTATTTCTATTATGTAAGTCATGTACATAAAATGTATTATATGTTATCTTAATACCTATGTATTATGGGTCAAAAAGATTAAACGAATTGAATTGGACATTGCGTCTGCTTTATTTGCATGTTGTGTAGAAGCATTTCGCATATACACTAATCGACAATGAATTGTCATTATTTATATTTTATAATGTGATATCATGTAATGCATATAATTGTGTATGATTGTAACATATTATCTTCTGATATGCAGGAATAAAACCATCTCTCAATGACTATCAATACTCAAAGTATGAAGTATAGTATAGCATGCCTTGAAATTTCACCGAATTAAATTCCGATACTTTCATGAGTCTTTACTATTCGATGGACACCTTTCGCACAGTGATATGAATTACGAATAGCAAATTGTAGTCGTAATTTTTTTGGACGGTCCAAAAACCTATTCGAAGAATTGCCGACTACAAGTCCGTTTGTTAAAAGTCCGTTTGTTGTGTCCGTTCAAACTTCTGGCCACTAGCAGCAAGATGATGCTGTGCGCCATAATTAATGTGAACTTAGTTGTGTTGTTATCAAGCCACATTCAGCAGTAGGCTCGATGGTTGCTTGCAAAGCTAACTACGGACATGCAAATCGACAACTGGTGAGTGGTGATGAGGTACCTTATTAGTAATTCGTACCAGTAGTGGGTCATCATGCGAAATGTGCGTCCAATATTAAATTATGGTCACTTCCTATCGAGCCCTCATCAGCTTAAACAATCAAGGACATTAGGAAGTCATCAACGACGCGCAACACCCATGACTCAGGAAATATCCTATGAAAACTGGCTCATTATTCTACGATTTATGTGCATCACATATGTGAGGTTTCGTGGTAACCTGATAGCGATGTACATGATAACAATGAGGACAGGTACTATAAAATCAACCACGATACGTTATTTCCTGATGCGACTTAAACAGCGACCGAGGTGGCATATACATCACCTGTTTACACATGTGTATCTCAGTGATGGACAACTAGATCATGAAATAAGTCTCAACTCTGGCTAACGCCCGTATAGATATCATATTCCACAGTACAAAACCTTTGAACTTATTGATGTTTTGACAGGGAACCTCATAAAGTCGAAAAAATAACACGGGGAATATATTTCTTAATGATTATCTGTTTCTTATTAGTGTACTTCACTATATGTGAAGATCCTAGCTCGAAAATGCATGCTTTTATGTGACTTTTGAGAGCCGATATCTCAATAAACATTCAATTAATTGCCCAGAAAAAAAATCCATAAGTGTCAGAAACGCAAAGCAAAATCGCTTACAAAGTCACTTAAATCGTGAAATTTCGAGTTGAGGCGTTCACCTAAAGTTAAGTACATTATTAAGAAACAGAGAATAACAAAGAAATATATTCCCGGTGTTATTTTTTCAATTTTATAAGGTTCCCTGTCAAAACTTCAAAACGTTCCGAGGTTTTGTACTGGTGGAATATGATTATCTCTACGGGCGTTAGCCAGAGTAGAGATTCATGGTATGATCTAATGGGCAACATGAACTTGGAGACCTTTAATTTTCAGTTTTCAGCGACAGGTATGTTACTAGAGGGTCTTTTTTGGGTGTCAAACTTGGAATTGTCAACTGCAACCCCTTCATTTGTACCGAAGTTCCCAGCTCTGAGAAACTTGCACCTCTTTCTCCTTGAGTTTGATTATTCCAACTGATATAAAAAATAACTGTTTAGCCTGTGATATATGGATGCAACATTTCCATCTGATTTTCATATCATTAGTATACACATTTTATAACCTCAATCTCATTGAATGCTTGGATATAGCCACATGCTTTTTGTTCACATTGCATTACAGGCGATAGCTCCACAAATTATATCCGAATCATCTCGAGAAACGATTAAAACAAATTGTGTACACTGTATAAAATAACAGATTTTGTAAGCGTTTTGTCTGTTCTCATCAACCCCCTTGAAATTGAAAACATATACAGTAATGCCTAATCGAACCGTGATGTATATATATAGTCAAGTGGTTTGGAAATTGACCATAAAATATTTATTTTTGTTAACGGCCTTTCATGCATAACAAATATATCACCTGAATTGGCCGTTAATGTTCAGGTATCCAATAAAACGGCAATGGTTTGATCATGTTACAGTGATCAAAGTATGTACATGTCAATAAAAATAAGAATAAGATTTACTGAAATATACGTAATATATACAGTTTGAAAAGCTACCATATGCACAATCTTTATATTCACCAATTTGTTCAAGGTGTATATATAATCTTATGGCTTCTAAATATTTCATGTATTTTGGCTGATGTGTTGATACCCGGAATGTGAAAACAAGTGAACAATACTAGCTTTAACTTGGGGCCTAAACATTACGTGCCACCTTAAGATGACAAAAGACAGTTATATACCATTTCACCAACTGAATTAATATTTATACAAGTTACAACAAATGGAAGTCATTCTCAACAAGTGATATCCATACTGATTATTCATTTAATTATTATTGAGCTTACAGATTATGTTCATCTCGAATCCGAAACGCAACAATCATCTTTCAAAATGCTATGATCCGACCCCGGATCCTTAGGTCCGAATCGGCATCTCTGGTTTAGACTAGGTTTTATTCTAGACAAGGTTTTACTCCAGTTTAAACTAGGTTTAAGTAGGAGTAAAACCCAGTTTTGTGATAAACTCAGTTTTAGTTTGTGGAATTCGATCTCAATGAAAACTAGGTTTTATTGACGTGATCAAGTTATGGTAATATTACCAATTGTTTGTGGTGAATTGGCTATATAATCATCAGTATAGGCTTCGGTATATATGATTTATGCGTACCATACGTCTCGTCTCGAAAATACCTTTAAATATACTTTGAAAAATCATCAAAGTTAAACCACGCTACCCCAGGTTTTACTAAAACCTAGTTTTGTGGGTTTAATTATTCGGTCGATATTTTTCGCCCAGTATTGATGTTGTTTCTTCGCGTATATGGGAGTGTTTATTTTTAATTGGAGGATGCGTTTATGCTCGGGCGTTTGTCACGCAATGCACACGCAGGAGAGTCTTAGTGGAATTCGGGGAGGCGATGTCGGTTCTTATGAGATAAATTCTAACAAAATATGTGCCAGTGTGATGGATGATTTCTTGCTATATATGTTTGTTTGCAATTCGCTCGTTCGGATGTCTCTTTGGCGACTGGGAGCATGGAGGGATCGGACTGATCAGTTTGACACGTTAGACACGATCATGACTTTTGAAACTTAATCCTTAATCACAAAAAGGTCTCTTACGGTCAATTTGACGCATGGGTTGGTGGCCCGCCCAAATACCCACCATAGACACCCAGTCCTCACCCGGGGAGGGTCACGGCCACCCTGAGAGGGAATGGAGTATGGACCATTTCGGAGAACTGTAAGGATTTCGGCCAATTTGATGGAATGGGTGGGTGGTCCGCCCAAACACACCACCCCTCCATCCGGGGGGGGGGGGGGGTACCGAGAGGGTGAACATGGGATATGGACCATTTTCGAGACCGTTGGGATTTCGGCCAATTTTATGGCATGGATGGGTGGCCCGCTCAAATGTCCCATAGAGACAGCCCACCCCTCAACCCTGGGGGAACCACCCCAAGAGGTGAAAATGGGGTATGGACCATTTTCGAGTACGGTAAGGTAGCCCGCTCCAACTACCCCATAGAAACACCATCACCCGGGGGTACCACCGCGACGGTGGTGAAATGGGGTATGGATCATTTTCGAGAACGGTGGGTGGCACACCCCAAATGCCCCTTAGAAACACCCCAACCCGCACCCCGGGGTCCATACCCCCATTTTCACCCGGTGGGGGTGGGGTGTTTCTGTGGACTATATTTGAGGGCGGGCCGCCCACTAATGCCGTCATATTGGCCGAAATCCATACTGTTCTCGATAACGGTCCATACCACATTCTGACACCCGGATGAGGGGTGTGGGTGTTTCTATGGGTATTTGGGGCTGGCCACCTACACAAGCCGTAATATTGACCGACAGAGGCATGTTTTTTGCGAATAAGGAATAAAATGTTCCATACCCCATTTTCACCCGAGCAGGGTGGTACCCTCCAGGGATGAGGGTATGGTGTTTCTAGGGGATATTTGGAGCGGGCCAAACACCCCTGTCGTCAATTGGCCGAAATCCTTATCGTTCTCGAACATGGTCCATATCCCTATCTTAACCCTTCGGGTGGTAACCAACCCA
Organism: Siphonodentalium dalli; assembly: GCA_032622095.1. Lineage (NCBI taxonomy): Eukaryota > Metazoa > Mollusca > Scaphopoda > Gadilida > Siphonodentaliidae > Siphonodentalium > Siphonodentalium dalli. Next base: position 145,964,805 of record CP136065.1, on the reverse strand, counting down.
TCGCGCCCGGATGTGAGGGGTGGGGTGTTTATATGGGTTATTTGAGATACCCTTCCCCGGGGGTGAGGGCTGGGGTGTTTCTATTCGGTATTTGGGCGTACCCCATTTCCACCTCATCGGGTGGCACCCCCGGGTGAGGGTGGGTGGGGGAATTCTATGGTGTATTTTGATCGAGCCACCAACTCCTGCTGCCATATTAATTATCCTAAATCATTACCGTTCTCGAAAATGGTCCATACCCCCGTTCTCCCGGGTGAGGGGTGATGTTTATATCGGGTATTTTGGGCGGGCCACCCATTCATGTCGTCAAATTCGCCGAAATCCTTCCCGTTCTCGAAAATGGTCCGAACCCCATTTTCACCCGTCCGGATGGTACCCCCGGGGAGGGGTGGTGGTTTTTTATGGGGTATTTGTGGCGGGGCCCCACTCATGCCCTCAAGAAATATTTTTTAGTTCCAAAAGTCACGTTCGTCCATGATATTATATAATATATAACCCCTATACAACAGACCGTGCATTTGTCGTGATTTCTCAAAGTGCACGGGTTATTCGCCTGATTAGGATATTAAATAGCGACAACAGGTCGCGTGACCGGACAATGCATTGACAAGTAGCGATACTAAAAAGACAGACCACGCCTCCTATCCTTGCAATTGGACAAGTGTGGCCCACATGTAGCGCAATCGACCAAATCTATGTCGTCCCAGCGGCGGAGTAAAACTTGGTTTTACTACTAAAACCCAGTTTAAACTGGTAGTTTCAACTAGGTCTAAACTGGAGATGCCGATTCGGACCATAGTGTTATATTACCATTTTTATCGAACTTAATGACGATTATTTTTATACTATTTCCAGGGTGGCATGCTAACAGGGTGGCATGCTAACAAGCAAAGAAACTATAAACACTTGAATCATAGAGTATAAGGCAGAATCTTTTGATCGAACAGATTGTCTAACATTTCCGAATCCAACCCTTCACTACACTATTTCCCCCCAATTGTAGGGGTTCCGAACCGATTGCCAAAATTCCCAAAATATCACTTTTGTTGGACCGAGCCAACCAACAAAACATCGGTACCCCTGCAACTATCCAATCATTTAATCTAATGCCACTATGACTATGACACCTTAGAATTTGTTAAAAACCGTTGAACTTCGCACTTCTCCCATCCCTGAATTAAACAGGGCCGCTGTTTATTTTTAAATCAATACAATCTTCCTCATACAAAGATAGGCCCATTTGGAACGTTTGGAGCCTTTTACACTGGACCCCATTGATTCCCATAGCGGACATACATACGTATACATATTCCTTCACTACTATGTGGCAGCTCACTATTATTAATTTAAACATGGGCTTATATTTATCCATTTATTTACTGAATGGATTCGCCAATTCAGTCGTAAAAGTATACACTGGAATGGTTTATTATTAATCTGGAGGGATGTTCAGGAAATATAAGCATACAACAGACAGACAAACAGATAATAGACGTGCGGGAAGATTCCTATTAATAATTGATAGGAAATGTTTAGATATTAAGTTGAACTAACGACCTATCGTTTGTTGAACTTACATTATTATCTGAACATTACGACGGTTTACAATCGCCTAATGCTCCAACAACCTTACCAAAATGAGCCAACAGAAGAAAATGGGGCCCGATAAAAACAAAATTGTCAGCAACAACAAGATGATTACGACGATGACGACAATGACGACTACATCTATGTTCGCCGATCACAGCCCCCACTATATGGCTGGCTTATCAAATCAACAGGACCTATCCAAGCGACGACCACTTCGCATGCGCCCTGTCGTTAAGATTTAATCCAAGATGGTATGTATTCCTCGCGGGGTCCAAGTGTCGAAAACAATCAGTCGAAAGTGTATTTATTGGTGCGCATGGCATCGCCCTGGGAATCGGCGAAAGGTTGTTCCTCAATACACATGTAACGATGTATTATTACCGCAAAGAAATCTCCCAAGAAATCGATGGAGAATCGGAATTAAATTTGAAATGAAATTTGTGTTTTTGGTATCATTGGCAAATTCAATTTTACATGGGAGACACGCAAATAAAACCACTCCGAATACTCTCGGTCTCTCGGGAACGCGTTGGGATCTGTGAGAATGTAATCACTTTTATCTTTATGTGCATTCCGCGGTATTCGTCTGGGCCCCGGTTCTGATACGGGATCCATTATGGGTAAATAATTCGACTTAAAATGCATTTGTCATGTCGACGAAATGGGCAACACAACACACACAAGCCAAGAAATCAATGTCTGAAACATCTTCGGGGGATGATCAAAGTGGAGCCATAAATGGGGTCTGAGTTTCTGCGTATACTACCATATACAGCTGGAATGGACTTTGTTAGTCTGGTATATGCTGACTAGCTCTAATGGAGCCGTGCGCGACCCACGTCTGACGGTGAATGTATGGGGTTAGTGTTGGAAATATGCAGGTCACAAACAGTAAATGTCCTTCCGTTGTCGGTATTAGCCAGGTTTAGCCTCTCGTAAGGTTAACTTATGTCAATAGTGGTATTGCTATGGATATACGCTTGGCATGAAAGATCACGGGATTTTATACGGCACCAAATCTATAGTTATAGTTATAGATATCGGCCAAAACGTGCATACAGCACAACTTGCAAATAATAGTCGGTAGCGAGGACTATCCATCCACAGTGAAATCAATTGAAAGCAATTGTCCGTTTAATTTGCTTCAATGCAAATACGATCTTAGTGCGCAGGTAATCACATTGTCACACTAACTGCGTTGCATTGGTCGCTCAGTTATTAGAATATTGGATTATTTCTCTTTGCTATATCTTCCTATGCTGTTCGTTTGGGCCACATCTTCTAATGAATTTGGCCTGTACATGTAGGCGGAATTGTCACGTCAGCCAGGTGACTTATGTTGGCAATTGTAACACGTTGCAAGTTATACGTACGTGTCGCTAAACCTGGCTATTATCATATACTTGGAGATAAGCGCACGTGGTAATCAATTTTATCACACCATTTCTAAACTGAAAAGTTCAGTGTGTGCCTTCTAGGCAGAATCGAGCCGTACGTGAGGTCTGTGTTCCTGCGTGTGACATACATTATAAATGTGACGCTGGATATCTGATAGGATAATATGGATAGGATAATATTTTATTTCACAATACATTATACATTAATACAATATAATATAAGTTAATTTATATGTGTATTGTGTGGAGTGCCGTGGCCTATGGTGGCCGTCTACCCGGCAACCCTGAATGACAAAATACAATCAATAATGGCTACATAAAGAATTTAAATATTTCACTATAATTAGATTAGATTAATATATAAATTGGATTTAAATATTGATATGGATTCCAGTGAATAAACAAATAGGTTTCAGTTGTGTGGATATAAATGGATATGAATGAATATGCAACGGTCAATTTTCTCAATAACAAGTTTTGAAGTATGTTTTGGCTGCATTTACTAAGGAGAATTATTAAGACTTTGCTCACACACTATATGAAGTCTGTTCAACAGTCGTTTAGAACAATAATCATCTGTTATTTAAAAATCGTCAGGGTGTAAACAAACCACAACGCACTAACTTATGAATAATTCAATTAAATGTGTTATGTGTTTATAACTGTCACCGTTGAATTCCCTTAGTATATACAGCCAGGCATTGGACGAGATTTAGCAGGACGTAAGTATTAGCACTCGGGTAATTAATGTGAGGCAATTTTAGCATTTAAGGTAAGTGGCCTATAGACTATATATATTCGACTATATGCATTCAATTGTATTGGAATAATGGTTGATCAATTCTACACTATAGGGTTGTATCATCTGCGAATGATAATACATTTAAAGATGTGGATACTGACATATCATTGACATAAATTAAAAAAATTGTTGGTCCGAGTATGGATACTTGAGGGACACCACATGAAACTTTGGATAGACTGGAGATGTTTCCACCATAATCTGTATATTGTCGCCTCTCTGATAGGTAGTCTCTAAACCAATGATTAGCAGTCCCCCTAATACCATAGTGTTCCATCTTATTTAGTAGGATTTCATGACTTATTGTGTCGAATGCTTTTGAAAGGTCAATCTATATATTATAGATGAATGTGTGTTGTTTGAAGCGCTTATTGATGGAACACAGTTGTTCGCTGGTGTTTTATCTATACTTTTTTTCTTAAAATGTATTGGGAAATGTAAATATTAGCGTGATTAGAGATCCGCTTTGGCACACAATTAGCAATACAAAAATGAAAATGATTTCCGTTCAACGTTGAATGCAACACAAATGGATATCACGGCGACCCACTGGAAAATCTCAAATAATAGGATGAAAATATGTATAAAACAAGTGATTAGAGCGATAGTCATCAGACATCAAAGTAAACACTATACAGTTGTCGCCCGTTGTCGAGGGAGACATTGAGATTTGTCACCCGCTCGAGAACGGAATGTCTCCCGAGGAGCGAAGCTCCGAGGGAGACATTCCGTTCTCGAGCGGGTGACAAATCTCAATGTCTCCCGAGATGAAGGGCAACAACTGTTTTGTTATCCGATTATACCACAGAAAATATCCTTGCCATCCACACGCACGATGTTGCACTGAGTCATGAGTGCTTTCTTTCCCGATTATGCATATGTTCAGTAACTACTTATCGTCCCATAGGATTTCTGTTCCAAAAACGATAGTCAAGCTGTTAAGCGTTTGATAATCCGCGTTTATTTACGATCATTTTGGTGGTCAAATCGTCAATATCGGTCCATGCAATGTAAACCAATAAGACATATAGGTATGTTCTCGTCTTCTGCAAGGTATATCCAATGACGTCGTGTGCGCGCAATTTACTCGCGATGTTCATTTCATAACGGTCTTTCCCGAAAGCTATTGGGAAGTTGTCAATTTCATTAATGTACATTCATATGTGTCAGTGCTCATGGCGATCCTCACATAAAATACTTCTATGATCACATTGCAGACATCGCGGAGGATAAGCGTACAGGACCATTCATTCGCGACAAACGTATGCATTACGTTGTCTACCAGCGAACATTTATAACCAACCAACCTAAAGGGGTCATCTCTTTCAATCTTGGATCATAATGTCGACATGAACAAATTGAATCACCGAGATGTTTCGATGTAAAAAGTAAATAATAACGCTTGTCCGATAAAAATATCAACTTAAAACTTACGAATATTAGTGTTCACTAAATATATGCCAATTAGCAAACACCACAACTGGTGTGTTTTGCGAATCCGTTGGGTATATAAGATCTATGATTTTTTAGTAAGCGTTGTAGTGATGTGAAATAGATGAGTTACGGCAGTGTGTGTTTGGAGATATTCTTGCAATATAACATCAGGCGGGCGACAAAAACAATGTCTCCCGGCTCAGCGGGCGACAGTGTGATTTGTCGCCCGGCACGTGATAGGACATGGGCCAATCAGAAGGGTGGAAAATAGGGAGGAGGGTAACAAAGTAATTGGTTGCATTTGTTACGTTCCGGTGATGAATACAGGTCGATAAATACATAATTATATACCTGAATCATTGCCTCGTAGAAATTACCATTGTCATACAGATTATCAGAATGCAAAAGAATCCATGTGTTCTAAAAAATGCCAATCAAAGAGCGTTCTTTATTACACGCTTGTTCCCAGAAGTACAGTGTTATTGCTGTTCCATATTTACAAATCCGCATGGAACGTACGTTCCATACGCATCTCGTTGACGTAAAATGACGTACATGACGTTCGCCTCAACCATGAAACTGGAACTATTTAAATAAAAGAATCATCACAGATGACAAACACGCCCTGTATGAGCCGAAATAAACCTTCTAATCCTGTATTTTTAATGCACGGATTCTAGGACGCGAAGCGTGTAATAAACACAGAACGACACGATGTGTAAATGGGTTTGTCGATACGGCACTTGTGCTGTCGCGGAAGGATAGAGCTTGAGGCGCAAGCGCCTTTCGTTCTATCCTTCGGTGACAGCACGAGTGCCGTATCGACAAACCCATTTACACATCGTGTCGTTCTGTGTATTTATGACATGTATCGGAAGCGTTTTTGTGAAAGTATGGGTAATGAATTTCCATCACTTCGCTATGTATATATGTATATACGTCTCGTATAAGAGTATATTGAAATGGATATAAGTAGTGAATTGCAAGTAAAGGGACCCAATGCACTCGCAGTGGGTAAATATTCCTAAATGTGTAAAAACAGCACCACCATGAAGAATAATGATAAATAGACAAATATTGTTCTTATATTCATTATTAATCGTTCTTCAATAACGAAAGTTTGAAATATTGCACGTAACCAGATAGCCGCATGTGTTGGCCACATGCGTCAACTGCACACTGAACAAACAAGTGTTTAACTTCTACACACAAAGCTAAACACTTTTTTGTCCCACTTTATAAACACATTATCATGTGTGCATGCTAAACGAGGTGTTTATAATCTAAATGGGGTGTTTAGGTAAACTAAACACATGCATGTGTTTAGATAAATAAACGAGGTGTTTAGGTAAACTATACACACGCATTAGAGGAGCGGTCTTGACCAGAATTGTTTTTTTTTAATTTTTTCTTTTACACACGGAAAAATGATATATCATATGAAAGTAGAAGATGTAGGCTTCATGTTCCGCCCTGCTGTAAAATGTGAAAGTGGTGCCGTTGCCATGGAAACAGAATGTAAACATTGTAGACACAGTTTGATATTAAACCATTTCCGTAAATGGTAAAAACTAATTTAAGCCCATTCTAGGACAGGAACAGACGTTGAAGGTCATTTATTGATGATTTGTCCACTATAACTATGTTCCAACGATTCCAGTATTAAATATGATGCACATAGAGGTTATACGGGTCTTTATTGCCATTTTGGGGTGAAAAATTGTGATTTTTGCAAAAAATGCAATAATTTTGGAATTGGAACATTTATTGAATACTACATTGGTTACAGTAATAATTTATGCATTATTATGATGGCATCATACGTGTACTTCAAATTAATTTGGATAAAACTGCCGAAAAGGCCCAATACCAAGAGAAATACCTGTTACCATGGAAACGATATTTAAAAATACAAAAAATGCCGTTATTGGAAAGAAATGAAGACCTATAACCCTTGCGACACAATATAACTTTTTGAAATTTGTTTTTTATGACATGCACTTTTAATCCGGACTTCTGTGTTGGGTAATTGATGCGGTTTATTCAGCTGTTGTCATGGAAACTGACCAAATTTCGCCAAATAATGATGTTTTTTTCCCCATAGAGCTGACATTTAAACCATGTAATTTTATGAACCAAAGCGTATTATGACAACCCGTTATAGATGTCTCAAAACCTTTTTCAAAGATTACTATTTCCCAATTATCCCAGTAGTAGCTAGGATGCACACATAGGATATGAAGGTTTTATTGCCATTTTGGGGTAAAAACTGTTAATTTTTGCAAAAAATGCGATAATTTTGGAATTGAAACATTTATTTGATACTACATTGGTTACAGTAATAATTTATACATATTATGATGGCTTCTTACGTGTGCTTCAATCTAGTTTTGATAAAACTGCAGAAAAAGCCCAATACCCTGAGAAATACCTATCACCATGGAAACGATATTAAAAAATACACAAAATTTCATTATTGGAAAGAAATGAAGTTCTATAACCATTGCGACACAAATTAACTTTTTGAATAATGAATAATGATGTTTTCCCCTATAAACCGGACATTTAAATTGTGAATTTTATAAAGCAAAACATATTGTAACAACCTGTTATAGGTATCTCAAAATCTTCAACTCATATATATAATACAACAGGGGATAAGAGCACTCCTAAGACGACTTTCCTGCAGGTTTGCCAGACAAATTTACCATTATGTGAACGCACCCTGACATGGTACTCATCAGACTCAGAGTCCACGTGTTTTTATCATTTTATTTCCAATTTCTCAGCTGTTTCTGTCGATCTAGACGAAAATTGTCTAAATAGAGATGTGTTTTGCACAATTTTTTTTATTATTGGATATTGTGTGAAAAATTACGGGTATGTTTAAAAACCAACACCGAGTATCTAGAAAATGCCATGATATGATTTTAAAAGATTCGCTGTCTGGGAATTATGAAACTGATTTGAAAGCAAATAGTTGATGATTATAAGCTACATCCCTAAATAGTAATTACCTGTACTTACTCAGAATAACGGCATAACAATTTCCTGGAATATATCACATCCGAACCCATTTGGGTCAAATGTAGACCTGCATGATTAAAATGGGTCATGTAGTGTGATAATAGTGAGGATTGCTATGCAAATGCGGTGATATGGTGCGCCATAGCTGCCTTATGTCAAGCTCGGGCAATATATCCGGTTAATATATCAATATATGTGGTTAGTTAGTCAATAGATGCAGCCTCTTTGCAATTATATTTGGCTACTTTGTCAATATTGGAGGTTAGTTAGTCAATATATGCAGATAATTTGTCAATATATGTGGTTAGTTAAGTCAATATATGCAGCTACTTTGCAAATATATGCAGCTATGTCTCCAATATATGTGGTTAGTTGGTCAATACTTTGGCCATTAATTTGGTTAGTTAGTCAATATATGTAGCAAATTAGTCAATATATGCGGTTAGTTAGTCAATATATGTGGTTAGTTAGTCACTATATGCAGTTACTTAGTCAATATATGTGTCAGTTAGTCATTATATGCAGCTACTTAGTCAATATATGTGGTCAGTTAGTCATTATATGTAGCTACTTAGTCAATATATGCAGTTAGTTAGTCATTATATTTAGCTACTTAGTCAATATATGCAGTTAGTTAGTCATTATATGCAGATACTTAGTCAATAAATGTGGTTAGTTAGTCATTATGTGTAGATAATTAGTCAATATATGTGGCTAGTTAGTCATTATATGCAGTTTCTTTGTCAATAAATGTGGTCAGTTAGTCAATATATACATCTACTTTGTCAAAATGTGCAATTGCATTGACAATATATGCAGCTAATTTATCAATATATATGGTTAGTTGGTCATTATATGCAGCTACTTAGTCAATAGGTGTGGTTAGTTAGTCATTATGTGTAGATACTTAGTCAATAAATGCGGTTAGTTAGTCAATATATGCATCTACTTTGTCTAAGTAGCTACATATAATGACAAACTGACCACATATATTGACAAAGTAGCTGCATATAATGACTATCTAACCGCATATATTGACAAAGAAACTACATATAATGACTAACGAACCGCATATTGACTAAGTAGCTGCATATAATGACTAACTGCTTATATTGACTAAGTAACTGCATATAATGACTAACCAACTGCTTATATTGACTAAGTAACTGCATATAATGACTAACTAACCACACATGTTGACTAAGTATCTACACATAATGACTAATTAACTGCTTATACTGACTAAGTAGCTGCATATAGTGACTAACTATCCGCATATATTGACTAAGTAGCTGCATATAATGACTAACTGACCACGTATATTGACTAAGTAGTTGCATATAATGACTAACTAACCGCATATATTGTCCAAGTAGCTGCATATAATGACTAACTGACCAAATATTGACTAATTATTTGCATATAATGACTAACTGACTGCATATATTGACTAAGTAGATGAATATAATGACTAACTGACCACAAATATTGACTAAGTAGTTGCATATAATGACTAACTAACCGCATATATTGACTAAGTAGCTGCATATAATGACTAACTGATCACATATATTGACTAATTAGCTGCATATAATTACTAACTGACCAAATATATTGACTAAGTAGCTGCATATAATGATAAACTACCCGCATATATTGACTAAGTGGTTGCATATAATGAGTAACTGACCGCATATATTGACTAAGTAGATGCATATAATGACTAACTGACCACAAATATTGACTAAGTAGTTGCATATAATGACTAACTAACCGCATATATTGACTAAGTAGCTGCATATAATGACTAACTGATCGCATATATTGACTAAGTAGCTGCATATAATGACTAACTGACCACATATATTGACTAAGTAGCTGCATATAATGACTAACTAACCACATACATTGACAATGTAGATGCCTATAATGACTAACTGACCACAAATATTGACTAAGTATAGTTGCATATAACGACTAACTAACCACATATATTGACTAAGCAGCTGCAAACAATGACTAACTAATCATATATATATATATATATATTGATAAAGTTGCTGGATATATTGTCAATGCAATTGCACATTTTGGCAAAATAGATGTATATATTGACTAACTTACCATATTTATTGACAAAGAAACTGCATATAATGACTAACTAACCGAATATATTGACTAATTTGCTACATATATTGACTAACTAACCAAATTAATGGACAAAGTATTGACCAACTAACCACATATATTGGAAACGTAGCTGCATATATTTGCAAAGTAGCTGCATATATTGACTTAACTAACCACACATATTGACAAATTAGCTGCATATATTGACTAACTAACCTCCAATATTGACAAAGTAGCCAAATATAATTGCAAAGAGGCTGCATCTATTGACTAACTAACCACATATATTGATATATTAACCGGATATATTGCCTGAGCTTGACATGAGGCAGCTATGGTGTACCATATCACCGCATTTGCATAGGAATCCTCACTATTATCACACTACATGACCCATTTTAATCATGCAGGTCTACATTTGACCCAAAGGGGTTCGGATGTGATATATTCCAGGAACTTGTTATGCCGTTATTCTGAGTAAGTACAGGTAATTACTATTTAGGGATGTAGCTTACGTGGTGTTGGTTTTCAAACATACCCGTAATTTTTCACACAATTTCCAATAATAAAAAAAATTGTGCAAAACACATAACTCTTTAGACAATTTTCGTCTAGATCCACAGAAACAGCTGAGAAATTGGAAATAAAATGATAAAAACACGTGGTGTTTAAGTAACTAAACACAACAAGTGTTTAGATAATAAACGAGGTGTTTTGGGTTAACTAAACGCGGTGTTTAGAAAGTAAACACATCAATATGTTTATTAAATAAATGGATCCAGGTGTATATGGCTTGTCCCACTTTATAAACACAACCAGGTGTTTAGTTTCTATACATGTTTATTAATTTGTAATCATAAACTGTAAATAATAATATACATAGAGCTCATACAGATGTCAATTGAACATAATTATGGTAATATACAAAGGATATAACATGTTATTATGGATATTTGTGTAAAATGGAGAAAAGCAGTACCAAATGCCAAAAGTGAAACTATATACCTCTCATGTATATTGCAACAAAAAAATATAAGTGACATAATTTATTAAATTGCATGCCAGTAAAGTGTAATGGCTGTAAGAATGTTAAGGAGGAATAATAAAAAAAATCTCAATTTCAAACTAGAAAATTGAAGGAGAAAATCATTATAATCTATAACCAATATGTGCTATGCATGTAGTACTTACTAGAACACCTGTTCACACCCTTACAACATAAGAGATCCAATTTTAGAAAGCGATTTTAAAAACATTAAAATATTTTTTTAGGTAGGTCGATAAGATAGTTTGAAGGAAATATTTGCAAAACACACTATATTAGCTGGCTTATGAACCCAACTACAGGGTATGTGCTCAATTTACCAATCATGCACATTAATTAATCGGGAACACCACGAATAGTTGCGTATGAAAATCAAACAAACCCACGATTGGCAGTCTACATTTACAACGTATGGGATCAATATGTTAAAACATCTACAAAAAAAACCCCAAATCTTCGTGAACATGAAGAAGTCAGAGACTGAAATATACTTTGACATGCGCATTATTAAACTTCGCAAAATTTCTAAATCTTGGTAGCATATTCTCCACAAAGGATTAAAGGCACGGGCGGCATTCGTTGCAGAAATATTTATATTTGTTCAAATCGCCATCAACAGAAGGAGCACCAAAATATATACAGTTCTGCCCATATGCCAAACATAATCAGCGCGTAAATAGTATGTTGTCGCCAATACGTACACTGGTGTACTTAAACAAGAGACTGCTCGTGTTACATAAGTTGTGCTTCTGTTTACATAACACAGCGCAATTCTAATGGTTAATCACACAATAATGATAAAAACGCTCTTTATTATTTCCATACCAGGAAAACAGTAACAAATAACGCTCTTTATGTTTACCATATCCGGATGTAAATAAAAGCCAGGAAAAGTAACTTTTTTTGCTTTTGTTTACATAACAAAGTGGGAAAGGTTGACAATAACATACTGTTTATGTCATATTTCTGATTGGCATAAGAACAAAGTCTGTCTATATCTTACTATTCCTTCTGTTTATGATGGTTTTTGACGGAGATGAATATTTTAACAGCATACCCACCACCAAGTTGAATTATTCCCACATTACCCAGTGGAAGGATAATGCAATTGAAAATAGTATACAATATTTGGGCGGCGTTGTCAGTAGGTATGCTGTTAATATATTCACCTCCGTCAAAAACCTACATAAACAGAAAGAATAGTAAAATATAGACAGACTTTGTTCTTATACCAATCAGAAAAATGGCATAAACAGTATGTTATTGTCAAAATGTGTTTCCTTTGTTATGTAAAAAAGCAAAAAAACGTTACAGAACCTGGCTCTTGTTTAGATCAGGATATGGTGAAACTTAAAGAGCATTATTTGTTACTGTTTTCCTGATATTGCATCTAGAACGCACTAAAGAGGTATATAACATGTGAGTTGTTGGGACCATTGCCGCAACCTAATAACTCAAAATGATGCATCTCTGGGCGAATAGAAGTGTCATGTTTTAACATACTTTATACAGTATTTTGTTCAGCATCTGACATTTCTATATGACCAGAGATGCATCGAAACAACATTGATTACATATATAAATGGCATATTTGTGGATTAGAGAAACAGGACCCGTTCGAAACCCTAATGTATATTTTTAGTTAAACCTTTCACTAAAGGAGCTGCGCTGGTGCTGCATTAAAGATTATGTACCAGTGCATTCTCTTCTATATGTGAGTCTCACATAGGGAGCCTTACATATATAAGAGAATGCACTTACAATGTCAAGGTAAATAGTGTTAGTTTGGTTGATGTTGTTTTGGACCAAGTCCAGTTACATTACTCTTCTATACAAGACATACTAAATTTACCCCGGGGATTCTAATGAATCCCTAGACGTGGTTAATCATCTGACATGTCTGAGATTAATCTGTCTTCAAAATAATATATCATTTATCGTGATAGAAAAAAGGTGAAGTGATGATATAAAGTGTCCATCTGACCCAATCAAAGACATACAAGCAAGATACATCCCTCCCACGATTCGGGACATAAAGTCTTTTATAGAAGAGTAACAGTGCTTGACTCTGTCCAAAAACAGCATCAATCTGACCGACATCCATAGCTGTTGTGGACCGAGAAGACTTGGTAGGTTTAGTAATTGCACATGGGCATGGTAATTCAATAGATAACATGACAGTCTGCAATTGATACAGTCAAGTTCCTCTTTTGATATCTGGTTTAGCATTATATCACAAAGTACAAACTTTTTGAATGTCTTGTTATCTTTCTCAAGAATTGACAAGTTAATGTTGATCAGTTAGAATTTTTTTTCCTCACAAGAATACACCGGCAATGATCGGACTGCCATACAATTTAGCAATGGTCGAACCAGTCATCGAAAGTGGATTGTATCAATTACAGTCAGTTTTATTTCAAAGTCAGCTCATTTTCATATTTTGTTTACGAATTTTGTGAAGTTTGCGGATCTCTCTTGTGTATATTGATCCTTCAATATAAATTGCTGAAGTAGTCCAAGAATGCACTGATATACCTTAGGATATGATAAATCAGAAGCATAATATGTTCTAATGAGTGCAAGTACACCCCTATATATATCCGTGGATTGTGAATGAACTTTTACACCGTCCCCAACAACCACAGCTTCTTCCAAATTCGCAAAATGACATTAATTTCTACTTCAGCTTAAACGAAGAGATCATATTCCATTGGTAAAAAACATGGGAATTTTTTTGGGTTCTGACATAATAATATTAAACAAACAAGGCATGGAATATAATTGTTTGTTAATACTTGTTTCTCAATAATGAAGTTCACAGTATAGGGGTGGTCCAAGCTTGAGACTATGAAATTTGTGAGCAAATATCGCAATAGACATTGAACCATGGATAAATTCCATAATTGTAAGAGGCGCAAAACAAATATCACTCACAAGTCACTTTTAGGTTTGAAATTTGGAAAATTTGTATCATCTCCATAATAATTCAGTTACCCCATCTGAACCAATGAATCTGAAATGTCATACATATCAGTTATTACCTTCTTCACAAATAGCACATATTTTGACTTCAGGCCCTTCCCTCGGTTAAAGCTGGTCTCCTTCTCCAGGAAATACCACACCTTCAGAAATACTTCTGTCTCCGTACCCTGCATATGAATAAAATGAATAAATTAGTGAACTGAAATGTTGAGGTCTTCAATGTTGTTTTTCACGATTCAATTATATTCCGAAAAGTTCCCAATATTTTCAATTTCACCAATATACACATTTCATTTGCAATTTACTATAAGTGCTATTCATAGTGTGATATACATGTATGCCCCTGACGCCCAGCATGGAGAGCATGCAATGCCGATTAAACGTTATTTCCAACCAAGGGTCATAACTCTTGTAAATTTAATGGACGTAACAAGTATGTGGGTATATGCGGATCACCATCAAATAAAATTAAAATCAGGCAGAATTATGCTATTTCAGAAATTCAACAAATCCCATAAAACTGTTGTTATAGAGAGATACATTTGCAAATTGCTGTGGCATACAATACCTCTTGTTGGTGACATTTTTGTGGCAAATTGTTCTACCATTTCCTTCAACCGATCTGCAATGGCCAGACAATCCTTGTCGATGTCCAGAATCATGAGAAATTTTGTGATTACCTATGAGGATAAAATTAATGCAATAGTGAAATTTTCAAAGCAAACAATGGTGTAATGGAACTTACTTATGAAATTAACCACTGTAACCATGATTCCTCATTCTGGGTGACAATAATTAAAATTTAGATAACTGGATACTCGCCGACGAATAGTTACTTAATTGTCATTCATTCATGGTATTAGAATATTCGCTAAATCTTACCATTGGAACATAATAATCGTTCATTGACACACTTCGCGATTCAGGATACCATTTGAATGTCATTTGTATATAATCAAAAACATAAGGTGAACAGCTTATGACCAAACTTATACTTGCACTCTACTCTGATTTAAAGTAACTTGTAACACATCTGGTAAATAAATATTAAAACCAGCTTTTAGGACTTAAAAATAAGCTCATAGAAACTGTTGATGGACAGATGCCAATTGATGGAAATAACTCATGTTGACTGTCAACTTAAAAAGTGTCAAGTTGAGCTGAAAATCACACACAATTTATGCTTACAAATTTAGCAAGTCCGAAACATGGGAACTTGTCCCATATTTCTCTAATTTGTTCAGGTCCTGCTTCTGATTTGATCCATGTCCTCCTATTATTGAAGGTCGACTTCGTCAGAACTTTGATATGCCCAGATGATGGGTCATGCACCCAAGCTCGCTGCAGTTCCTGCACATTGTCGGAATAATCCTCAACATTTAACTGATTGGATAGTTTTTTTAAGGCAGCGGCATTACCTGGAAATATAATCTAATTGTCAGTGGCTGCTCAGACTATATATCATTGATATTTACTGCAATTCACTGTTTAATTTTAGAAATGCTTACAACAGAGATCACAAGTTCAACTATCATATCAAAATAGCATTCCATTCCGCATAATTTCTGTCCCTTATAAATCATCCAAAATTAAGTTTTAAAATTTTAGTTCAAAAATAAATTCATATGTCCTGTTTTGTCAGCATTAATAGTCAACTCGACCTTAAATTTGAATTAGTTCGGCTTCTTCAAATATTTGTAACCATTCAGAAATTAAAATTTCATTTATTTTCTGGAATACATGTGACAAAGAGTGGATAATAATACTCACCTTCACATGAGGCGAAAGGCGCCTGTCCTGTTGTACTCTTCCGTTTCCTAAGCCATCTGATGTGTCTGATACGATTTGATAAACACTTTGTGAAATGGGACTGGAATTGAAATAAAACAAAAAATTATTTAGAACGTTGACCTGTAGAATGAGATCTGACTAAAATTACAGAATTGTAAATATTATATTTAATATGTAATACTCAGCCAGGATATGATAAAACAAATCTGAACAGGCAAGTAGTGTTTGAAGAACTTATTAACTAACAAAAAGGTAATGCACATACATCGATACTCGGTATACAGTAAAATAAATATAGCAACTTCATGGATTATACTAGTGAGTATTCGATGGGCTTGGATGAACTCACCCTCAAAAAAGTATCCCTCATATTCATAGGACTGGTGTTATACATGTATGGGCAGTTAATTAAGATCTAAGACACACATTCCCAACATCACTCAATATATCAGTATGTCCATTATTAACTTACCCATTTTTCGTCTCCCATGTGTTGTATATTCGGATATTTCCGAATCATGCTCTCTCCAATCGCCCTGTATTCCCCTTTGGTTTCCATGCCAGGAAAATTCAGCAAATAGTACTGTGCGCACTCGTTGATAAGGTTTTTCCAAATCAAACCGACATGCTCATTAACAACATTAGATTCCACCCAGTGTGACAATATTGGCAGTGGTGAAGATGGCCCTACGACTGCTTTGTATTCTGTCAGAACTGGAATTAACACAAATGGAAACAATATGAGCTTGTTAAAGCTATGCACTGGTGGCGACTGAATAGATATAATATTCCTTGCTGGAATGATAACTCTGAACATGCTGCTCACAGTTTAACTAATGGTTAAACATATTACATGTAGAAGGTAATGGCTAATATTAGACGAGAGGCCGATCACGATCGGCAGATGTTTAACTCATACCTTGGCGATAGCGATTAGCTATTTTTTATAAATTTTATAAATCCTTACACCAACCTTTTCATGAGTGCAAAAGTTTCAACAATTCACACTTAGTGATCGTGTGAAAAATATTTAGTTATCACTTTGTGTCAACAGAATTGGTGTAGGATGTTAATATTTTTAAGCAAATAAACCAAATGACCCCACTATGCAGGTGAGGGGTGTGTTCCCGTCAACTATGCCAAGAACTACATGTATAAACATAAGCAATGGAAATATTGGAGTTATCAAATCGGATAGAATGGGGTTAATCTTACCCAAACTAATGAACTGATAAACACAAAATAGTCTATAAAAAGCATGTCATTGAATTTAGAAACCCATACAATAAGTCAACCTCAAGAATACCAGCACCATTAATATTACCCTGGAACCTAAATGCAATTGAGGGAATTTCAAAATAAGACATTTCCTCTAATGATGTATATTCAATTGGTGATTCATTGAAACCCTTACCGAACCTGGATCAAAGTGCAAGGGATAATATTATAACTGTTTATCGCATAATATGTGTCTATGGAATGGTTTAATGTTAATCCCAAATCCATGCAAATCAAAAGTGGATCACCATCAACCTGGACATAATATAGGAAAATGGTCAAATGAAAAGCATCAAAACCATATGATGTGTGGAGAGGGTTAATCATTTTCAATGACATCATATCATGGAACTAAGGATTAATTTTTGTCTAAGATAAGACAACAGTGTCTGTAAACAACAATGTCTGTAAAACATCCTACAAAGTAACAATGGACTGTTCCAATTTAATATTTTAGAATATGTGTCATATAGTGTACATTAACTAATGTAATGAACCTGTTTCAACAAAGGGGTTAACTTAATATTGCACAGAAAACAGAACTCCCAGCAGATAGCCATCAAATCAATTTGACATTATTATAAACAAATTTGCAGCCACTGTTACCACTATCAGGCTTTATAGCATGCCATATCTAATGTCCATAGTGATAATTAACTCATTTCAATAACACACGTGGTCTGTGAGATATCCTCTCTTCAAATTCCCAGCAGTAATTACTTGAATTATAAAGGGTCATAACTCTGTTACAATATATCGGATCAAACCCATATTCGAACTTGATCTGTATTTAGGGTTGATAAATTCATATACCAAATTTGGCGTTGATCAGATGAAAAATGTTTTGAATCATAGCAGCTTGGGTGAATTCTAAGTAAACTTAAGAGTGAAATGGTTAACTAAACAATACCAAAAACCATACAGACGAAGAACGTGCTAAGAAAAACCTAGGTAAGAAATATGAGGCAGATCAGAAGAAATATGTTCAACTTATTGCATTGGATAGCATGTGTGTAAAGGGTTAATTATTTTCTAAACCGATCAACCAATCAATACCAAAAACTATACAGATGAGGGGTGTGTCATCATAAACCAAAATATCAAATATGAACACAATCGGACAAAAAATACTTCGGTTATAGCATCGGATTTTTTTATTTTATTTCCGATCAGATAAACATTGTTTGAGTTATGACAGCATGCGTGAATTCGAAGTCGAAAAAGGGCCATAACTCCGTAAAATAAAACTCGGGTCAAACCCATATTCGACCTCGATCTGTATTTTGGTCTGAGAAACTCATATACAAAATTTAGTTCCGATCGGATAGAAAATATTTGAGTTATCGCACCATGCGTAAAGTTTATACGGACAGACAGACCGACGGACGGACACACGACGAGTGGTCAATCCGGACGTCGACATTATGTTTACCATACTGTCTTAAAGAAGTGCTGTACACTAAATCTGGCAATTTATGGGATGATTGGGATCATCTCCTTTTATGTATTTTGCACTCATCCATGGCTCAAATTCATTCATTTGTTGCATATATTATGTTGAGCATATAATTTTAACAGATAGTGGTACAGATCATGATAATAATAATTCAGTCCACAGACACTACTGAAGTAAGTTTTAATAACTGTACATCTATTATATTAAGCAAAATACCTTTTGCTCCATCAGTATTCTCCAATTGAACTTCTATTGTGTTGACTACTAACTCTGTGTTATCTACCAGTGGGTCGTTAGTTGTCTGTATATGTATAGGAGCAGCTTCTTGTGTTGATGTCCACAGCTAATTTTCGTTCAAGCACATCAAGGTATGGCTGCTAACTGCTTCAATTTATTCGAAGTACTCTAGCTCTGTTCCGTCATGCTCAAGCACAAAACTGAAACTGTGGTGACCAAACTAGTTGGAAACTGAAAAATAACTCAAGTCAATTACTCAACAAAAACTATGTATATTACCGGTACATGTCTTAGGGACAATATTGATGTAATTTGAAGCTAATCGACATGAGTGCTATCATAGAACAAGCGATTTGAATGTGATAATGCTCAACTAATCTCAACATAAGTGTAGTTCTATGATGATTTAATCTACAGGTATGTTTATGACACTTCATGTAACTCATTTCGATGCAATATACTGTATACACCTGTCAGTAAGCCCGGGGGGGGGGGGGGGGCTCATGCACGTTTTTGCTTCAGGAGCATCTACCATCATGTTTTATAACAATACCATATTTTTGTATTGAATAAAGAAAAAATGAGTTTTATTTATATTATTAAGAAGATAAAATCAAGTGAAAATAACCTGAAACAGATCTATACATTTGAGATCAATTTGAATATGGTTGCAAATTTTGGGATTAATTTGTAAAACAATAGGGTTGTATGTTGAGTTCACAAGTTAATTTAGTTACACTAATGCTTATTAGGGGGGCCTCGGTGGCTCAATCGGTTAGGGGTACAACTCCAAGCCGTTTCGCCTTCCAGCGCTGGCGATAAGGGTTCAAATCCACATGTTTCCATCGTGGACTTTGTAACTCGAAATCGTTATCTGGGAAAGTTGCCAGTTACTTGCCGATGGCCGGTGGTTTGCCGCACATGGTCGACGAGTTTATCAGCCATTGAAATCACTGTTAGATTAGCCGTAAGTGTGCGGATTTCCTCAACCACTAAAACTGGCAATGTCGTGATGTGGCCTTAGTTGCTGAAAGCGACATATAACCCAAATCAATCAGTCTAAGTCTATGTTATTTAAAATGAGAGATAACATTCATGGTCAATAAATAAACCAAAGACCTATCTACGGTCTTTATATATTCAATATATATACTCATAAAAACAATTCCAGCTAATTTAAGTTTTTCACCCAAACCAGCTATTATCGTTATCTTTATCGCATCGAGAATATACTAATAATTAAGGAACGCTATTTTTGTTGTGCGCTGAATAAAAATCGGGACTAGAATTTTCTAAATTGTGTGCCGCGTATAAGTTTGTCCGTCACATCTAAAGTCCATATAAGAGCATTTAACGTATTTGCCGACCTATTGTGATCCCTGTAACCTGACCGGGTTATAAAAATTCAATCAGTCAACCAGGCACCAAGTCAACATGTTTCTTTAATGTATATTGGATGTAGAGAAATCGGCGAAAAGACAAATATTGTCATATGTATTGCTTAAAACTTCCACTGCACATCTGCTCAATGAGCGCAAAACATTAATGAAACTACGAAATAATTTAAAATGTCAGTTTTTACATTATATATAGTTCTAAATCCCCGCATGCTGGAACTTACATTTACTGCATGGGGAAAAATTGTTTTTAATTTTATCAAATTGTTCACACGAAGTTACGAACGAGGCGAGATGAAAATACAACATTGTAACCAATGTGTTTACGACATTAGTAAACGGACTGTTATTACTAAAGTCAAGCATGCACATTGTAATTGCCGTATCCGCTCGAATTGTCTACACTTCATAATTTAATACGTTCTACACTCATCTACTGATATAATAGATAAAGGCACGGGCGGCGTTCGTTGCATAAATATTTATATTTGTTCAAATCAACAGAAGGAACACCAAAATATATACAGGGGGATTGACAATAACATACCGTTTATGCCATATTTCTGATTGGCACAAGAACAGGGTCTGTCTATATCTTACTATTCCTTCTGTTTATGGCGGTTTTTGACGGAGATGAATATTTTAACAGCATACCCACCGCCGCTCGTATCTTTAAATGTGCATGTGTGTGTTACATGTACATCACGCACACACTTCTATATAAAAAAAATAACAACTTAAACCATATATACTGTATAGTTTATATACAATATATATAATACATCTATGTGTGTATATATATATCTTCATATCCTTTTGTAAATACCATTCTGTATTTCTCATTATTCATTTGCAATAAAACATAAACCCCTAATCAATCAATCAATCTAATGCTTATTAATCAAGCTAATTCTTATAAAAACACAACAGTGTGATGCAGGTAAACTTACATCACTTTTTGCATTATCAAAGGATCCTACAAAAACACCAAGTCATTACTCCACATCCCACTGGATTTACTCTGAAAGGTGTGAACAACAAGTGACATATCCTTTTGTTTTATTAACTTGATACCTCTTTAACTGACTCAATAACTAAGAATAGAATAAGATCTGTATAATTCACAACAATATTAAAACAAGTGTATACTATTATACACCATTATTATTTAAGAAAAACAACTGGAAAAAATAAAAATGTGCTTGAGTATCTTCTATTCAACAGGATAGAAAGACATGATTGTATTCACCTTCCAAAAGCTACCACACGGGGGGGGGGGGGTGTCAGGGGCATAATAATCAGAAAACAGCACAGAAGATTCTAGTGTAAATGGATCTGATTTACCTAATAAATTTAAGAAACATAATCAATATGATAACCGGCTGATTATTTTACTGATTTAGTGGGTTGGATATAGTGTTACCTTTCTTTGTAAATGAATCCATGTCATTGGCAATTACCATCTTTTTCACAGTTCGTGTTGCATCCCAAACCTTGAAGGTGGCCATTGTTGCTATGGAGCAAAATAAAAAGATAATACTCGACATGTGTACATAATATATTAAGAAAACAGTATGTATACCAGATCATTTTTCTTTCCTATCCTAAGCTGTTATAAAGCTATGCCAAAGGCAATTACTACTACAATGGTTGGTTGCTAAAACACTTACTGAGTTAGCAATTCTAACAATAGGTCTAACAAGTCTGGTGTTTGATTACAGTTTTTACTAATAGGGTAATGTTGTGCCTTGCCTTAGGGTAATCTTTTCATGTGATATGTCTTGTGATAAGCCTATTTATGTTAGATGGATTCAGTGAAGATCATTATAGGAATATAATTTCACCCGGAAACATGCACAAACCATGTCTCGATCAAATTGTTTTAAATGCAGTATGTGCTACTGTGAGACGAATGATCATCAAGAATTTTATAAGCATGTTATAAGATATCACAAATTTGATAAGAATTTCATCATCAACTGCTCTATAGGACAATGTTCATTTTCAACAAAAAAGTGGGACGCGTTCAAAAAGCACACAAAGCGGAAACGTTCACTTACGGATAATAGTGATTCGACTTTGTCGCAGAAACTATTCAAACCAGTGACATCTCAACAGATCAAGATGAAAGTGTGTTTTCGATTAATCTGTTCAATGCGGCATTCCTGTTGTCACTCGAGACTCAACACGGGGTGACACAAAATGCATTGCAAAGTATTGTTTCTACTACTCCTGAACTCATTCAATATCATTTGGATTTTTATAAGCAACACGTGTTAGGCAATCGGCCTGAAATTGGTCAACTTCCTGATGGGAATACAACATGTTTGCCTTCAAATAGAGAGTAACAATGCTAATTGTTATGGCCATGCATGCAGGACATAGCTATATTCTGGAACATGGAAAAAGTACTCAATGTTTGAAGAATCACACTGGATACTTGATCATAATTATGAACGCCATCACTTCCACATGGAAGCATTTAAAGGTACTCAACCGAAATAACGCTCGCAAATTACTATTTCTTTGGATTCGGGGGTAAAACAATCCCACCCCATCAAAGATAGGACTGATCAGATATCGATGTTTGAAACAGGGAAATTTCCAGGACTGTTTTGATACCTGTTACCCCAAATTCCTAGTGGACAGTATTGAGTTAACCTGAATTTTCAAGGTAATTCAACAATATGTGATCTAAATACCGGTAAAAAATCTGCAGTTGCAATACAGCCTTCATTTGCATGTTGAATTTTTAAATTAGAAATATTATGTCATATTTATAATATATATGCGTCTGTATATGTGTTGGTTCGGTATAGAAGCGGGTATATATCCTCTGCTGGGAACAGGTGTCCCCAAATTTTCTCTGGCTTCTTCCCTGGTTTGAAATCTATTATTTTAATTTTAAGTGGCCCAGTAAACTGTCGACGGGAAGAACTGATCTGACCAGATAGCGGATGAAGATCGAATTAAACTCTAAAATCCAGTGGCTTTTTTATGTCAGAAATTTGACAATTTCGTTGATAAATGACAAGATTTGGGCAATTTTATACTATAATTGACTGTAGTTAGCATTATTACTGGGCAATTAATCAATTCTGATAACTGAAGCAGCATTTCAAAAACTGTTGTTGTTGGAATCTGATGATATGGGGACCGTCGAATCGGAGTGAGTACCTTTAAATTGAGTGTACAAACAGCCAAACACTAGCCATTACTCAAAAGCAGTTATATGTGTACATCATACAATTTTTTTCTATCATAACTCATCTCCAAAATCTAGTGTCCCTTTAAGAATAGGTAATATACCTGTTGAAATAACCTCATTTCAAACTTGTTTCAGCTTATCAAGATATTATACACCTTCCACCGATTCTCTTTAAATCTGCAAAACAATCGTAACAAGAAAACTAAGATGCATGCATCAGGTCAGCCATGAACTATTTAGCATAGAATAATTCAGTTCGGTTGCAGTTTCACAACGTTACAACTGACATACGATTACACCTTGAATGTGGAACTATGTAAGAGTGAATATTAATGTTCTAAATCCCATGTTTCACCTTTAGTGGTAATGGGGTCGTACTTTATTAACACGCAAGTAGTGTAATTAAGTACGGGTAATTAGAAGTGACAAATCGTTTAGTTTCTATCGTATCGGCTAAAAGGGGTGAGCAGATTGCTGATGATGAATGCTCTCGTTAGCTGCCAATATAATGTGCATATTTGCCCC
Organism: Siphonodentalium dalli; assembly: GCA_032622095.1. NCBI lineage: Eukaryota > Metazoa > Mollusca > Scaphopoda > Gadilida > Siphonodentaliidae > Siphonodentalium > Siphonodentalium dalli. Next base: position 145,940,506 of record CP136065.1, on the reverse strand, counting down.
GTTACGTTTATACACTGTTGCATTGGCGGGCCAGAGTGTGTTGACATGTTAAGTGTTTGGTTCATTAATAACATATCAGCAGGGATTTGTCGTGATAACGTATACGTGGAAATATGCTACCTAAACGGTTAAATTAACGGTTGATCTATTACACCACCGTGTATACTCGGTTTAAATAGGTATATTATATAGGGACGTGTGCTCAATTTTGGTGCGGACCGATGATCAAAAAAAATCAGAGGTAAATGTCGGCGGGCGGGAGGGCCATTTTTTCAATAATTTTAAAAGAAATTGAACAGTTGCAGCAGCAGCAAAAAAGGGTGTACAATTGGCAAATGATGAGGGGCGGCGTGACGTGTAACTAGGATTGAAATTAGATATGCAATTTGGAGATTATTGGATGAGGGATGTTATATTAATTATATTAAAGGGACGAGGGGGCTTAGTTGTCGAAAATATTCATATTTGTTCCAAACACCGTAAACAGAAAACTATTAAAACGCATACATTTTGGTTCAAATATACGATCACTATCGCGTAAACATCATGCTCACATAAAGACCTACTAAATTTTACCTAAACAAGAGTCTGATTGTGTTATAGAAGGCAGCACAATGCTACTGGCTAATCACACACAAATGGTATAAACGCTCTTTATTATTTCCAAATAAGGAATTGAGCAACAAAGAACGCTCTTTATGTTTACCATCATAATATAAAGAAACACCATGAAAGTAACTTTTTATGCTTTGTTTACATAACAATCGTCAAATTTACGACAATAACATACTGTTTATGAGATATTTCTCATTTGTATATTAACAAAGTATGTCTATATTTGAATACTATTTTCGTTTGTAGCGGTTTTGACAGGTGGAAATATGTTCACATGATACCCGCCAAGGCCTTCCGTACCTTTAAGGTATACTGCAACTTTGTTTCTTGTCAATAGCAGAATACATAATGCTATTAAGAAGTGACACAAAACACAGAACATTTTTTTTAATTATAAGTATTGAGCAGTGAGAAATATTTGAGTCGAGGAAACCAGTAACGAAAGGCGATATTAACATGATTTCTGTCAGCGAATAATTGTTTACGTTCCAATGAATATTAAAATGTACTGAAAACAAACTGCTAATGGGTGCCAGACTTTCATAAACACAAATTATGTATTAATTGTGTAACGACATATTTCGTTCTTAATTGTCTGAAAAAATAGGGGATGGGGATGTTTGGATCTCTAGTTTAACGACATTTTTCGGTCTTTAATAGTTTAATGACATTTTTCGGTCTTTATAATATCTCAAGATATAGGGGGTATTTGGATCTCTAGTTTAACGACATTTTTCGGTCTTTATAGTTTAACGACATTCTCGGTCTTTAATACTTCAAGATAGAGGGGCCCTTAGTGGGTATTTGGATCTCTAGTTTAACGACATTTTTCGGTCTTTGATAGCAAAATGGAAGAAGTACATCTTTGGAAAGATGTGGTGGCCCTAAAAAGGAAAGTTGTTTGGTGATCTTGAAATGCAGTTTTTTTTGCGCCCCGAATCGAGATGTAAATATTTACAATTTGGAGTAGTTCAGACGATGTTCTCTATGAAGTGGGGTGGTAGATTTTTTTGGAAATTTTCAGTGATGTTAGTAGAATGATAACATTCCCCAGGTTGGCAAAGTGCCTGAGCACTAAGTTATCAATTTCTCGCACCCGAAAAAGTCCATAACAAGTCCATAATATGTCTTTAAGCATATATATAAATCTCCGAAAACCAAAATTCTAAAGCATTAAACGATTTCTTGAAATACAGTTTTTCTGAACAGTCTTCCTTGATTAAAGTGATGTGAAACACTCCGGCAGACACCGGGCAGAGTGATCAAATAGAAATTAAGAATAATCTTTCTCAAAGTAGTTATTCGTTACGAATATTAATCCAAATGGATGATACACAACGTCATTCTTATATATTAGTTAAATGCAATGACTCTCGATGGCGAAATCATTTTTGTTTAATTATAGCCGATAGTTGCGCCCCGAATCGAGATGTAAATATTTACAATTTGGAGTAGTTCAGACGATGTTCTCTATGAAGTGGTGTGGCAGATTTTTTGGAAATTTTCAGTGATGTTAGTAGAATGATAACATTCCCCAGGTTGGCAAAGTGCCTGAGCACTAACTTATCAATTTCTCGCACCCGAAAAAGTCCATAACAAGTCCATAATATGTCTTTAAGCATATATATAAATCTCCGAAAAAAAAAATTCTAAAGCATTAAACGATTTGCTATATTTCCAGGGCATATATTTCATCTGATTTTGCGAGAATCCATATATACTTTTTCACGAGAATCCAGGGTAATTTGCGAGAATCTAGATTTGGATTCTCGCCGAAATATAAGCCCTGATTTCACTCTGAAGTGTGCCTAAATGGCATAAATTGTACCGTGGTTCCCATGTTCGCCAAAGTGGCATAAATTTATTTCAGGATAATACTAATTTTAGGCATTCATTTATATCATTGATATCAGGACAATAAATAGCCATTTCCATTGCATGGAACAAAGAGCGTTATTGTTTATCGGTGTTGTTTTTGGAAGTGGTGGTAGTTAAATTTTATACATTTCGACCCCCAATAAGTATTTCCGAACAAATGAATTATTAACAAGCGTGACATGACATCATTGACGAAGATAATTAACACCGATCTACAAGCAATTAAAGTCTTAAAATGAGCTAAAATTTAACATTTTCTTTAAAAAATTTACATTTTTATCTCTCGCGACATAATTGTCACCAATAAAAACAAATTTGATTCATCGTGGAAGTTAGTCGGTGACTATAAATAATGTCACCATTCAACTGAATGTTGTTGAGCATATTTCAACCAATTTTGGAAGTTTAAATGAATATTTTCTTCACACGCAAAGTAAAATTGACAAATTTCAGGATTTTAGCCTGCTTCGTTGGGACCAAAATTTGTTGTGCACACTCAAGAAACGTCTACCGACACTCGCTAGGCCAAATTATGCCATGACCATGCTATAAACTAGCTTGAAATTGGCAAAACAATGAATTTTTTTTGGTTGAAAAAATTTACATGGGAATCTCCAGAGAACGATTATTTTTCGATAAAAACGAAAATAATGCGAAATGAAATTCGGCACTCGTCAGAATGGTGCAGAATAACATACGAGTCTTGTTATATGCGAAAATTTGACCTCATTCGATAAATTAGTCTCGTAATTAAGGAATGTGGAATTCCGTCGCACTGTAGTGTTACTGTACATGGCCGACGCAATTTTGAAATGTAAACACGCATCAAACACGCATCAAATTTACCTTTTGTGAGAATAACAAAAGCGCAACCTTGATCAAAGTAATACAATACACAACAACACATAGAATAAAACTGATATAAGTGAGAATAAGACGCGTATTCAGACGTGGAATTTGACAACATTTCTTCGCTATAAATATATCTGACCCAGATAACCGAGATGCAGCTGTTTTGCGCACGTCACTTTCCATATTTGGAATTTCCATATATGGGATTTGTGTTAACCTCAATACCGATCAAGTTATCTTAGCATAAACATAAACTATATTGTAATTTATGCAACTACGACCCTGGTAACCCTGATAACTAATAAAATATACCGGCCAATTCATTTTAAGATCGTTATTTCACTTTGCTTTAGGCATAAATACACTCTTAAACGCACATAAACGACCCATTGGCGTTAAATTAAATATACTCGGTATTTATTAATATTAGTTTTTTATTGCTCAGTATAGAGTTAGACCCTTGACACCTGTCAATATATTTGGGCTGAATTCATATGATGCGGTATTATTCCTCGAAATAAACAACAAAGCCGTCGTTACTTAGAAATGTCGTTTGGGCTAACATTTACACAAATCCTCCGTGTGTTCTCCTCAATTGACACGCAGGTTCTCAGTCGACACACAGGTTATCCCAGAAACCGGTGTGAAATAAACAGCCAAGGTTTGGCTGAAACAACATGTTGAAATATATGTACATGTGTTATTCAAGCCTTAAAATAGTGAGCCTGTCATTTGCAGAATGAGGTCCACAAAGTGTGAATTTAGTGATGCTACCCCGCATAGCAGGCTAGCATCACCAAATTCACCCTATGTGGACCTCATTCGGCATACACCTCAGCAGAATGAGGTTCACAGAGGGTGAATTTGGTGATGCTATCCTGCTATGCGGGGTAGCATCACTAAATTCACCCTCTGGGGACCTCATTCTGCAAATGACAGGCTCACTATTTCAAGCCTTGGTGTTATTTTGCTTATTATTGATATACGGTATACACATGTACCGGTAGATAGATTGGTATGCAATGCAAACTAATACTAAAATTCATGTTTTCTTTATTCAGAATATGGTCATGTAACTCATGTTGTGATGTCAATGCCCATGAGGAGTGTATATTTATATTCCGATAGTACGGTACTTGTACTTAGGCTGAAGGGGTCACTATAATCATGGGATGGGAGGTTGAGTATCCAGCTTAATATTTCGTGCGGTTGAGTAACTTGAGTACCTCGCTTAATGAATCAGTGCGATTGAGTACATGTACCTCGCTTTACAAAATCTCACAGCTAAAGGTGATTACGATATAGTCTGCCAAATGCTTTTATTTTTTGAGAATTCCAATGTCCAAAACAAAATGAAATACAAGCTGGTGTGATAGGTAGTCTAGAGACGCACCCTGTATTAAATCGTTCGATTGTAGGCTGATATAAAATATCCTAGTAGCAGCAGGTTATTTTCCTTTGCATCACCTGTGATCCCAGTCCGAGATTTTCGTAAAGCGAGATTTGTTAAGCAAGGTAATCGACCACATACATATTAAGCTGGGTCCTCAACTCTATGTGGTGTGATGGTAGTGACCCCTGCAGCTGTGGTTAGAGTGGTGAAAATTTTATTTATATATGTTAAGATTTACAAGTAATACATCTAAATATATTGTGAGAGCTAAAATTGGATGATAGATGAAGAAAATGCATGTAAGTCAAGCCAATAAACTATATTCCTATTATAATGTTACTACCAATTAGATGTATTAATACATAAATAGAAATTTGATCACTTGGACATAAGTGTGTTTATGACACTAAAGTGGATTTTCTCAGTGGGGAATCTTGATGCTCATATAAGATATAAACTTGAAACCAGGTGGTGGAAAAAGTGTCAAATTGGTGGTTATCCAACTTCCTTCTTAGCATGTTAGTTTCCCTGATGGTCCTGGGTAGTCACCATAAAACTTTATGAAGAAATACGACACCTGACAAGTGGGTTCTGAACTTCTGAATTGCACTAAATTAGTTACCTGTGGTGTGTTGTAGTGCCAAGTGCTGTAGAAGATACATGCACATGTATATCCACCATCTGATACAAAGATTTCATCATATTATAAGTTTTCTGATCATAAGCATGTACCAGTAACTGTATGGTTTTTCAACTCCCACATACATGTACAAGTTGACGGTTGAAATGCCTACTTCATCAGATCTGGAATAAGAGATGATTAAACCAGTATTGACTTTTAAAATCTTTTTACCTATGAAAATATAGCATGCACTTTCTGAAGATGGGCATGTTTAACTTTAAAACAACAAAACCTGCACTGTTCTCTCAAGTTTACATGTATGTCTATTACAAAATATTAAACTTTATTCCACACCCATAAATTCATGTTTTCTTTATTCAGAATATGGTCATGTAACTCATGTTGTGATGTCAATGCCCATGAGGAGTGTATATTTATATTCCGATAGTACGGTACTTGTACTTAGGCTGAAGGGGTCACTATAATCATGCGATGGGAGGTTGAGTATCCAGCTTAATATTTCGTGCGGTTGAGTAACTTGAGTACCTCGCTTAATGAATCAGTGCGATTGAGTACATGTACCTCGCTTTACAAAATATCACAGCTAAAGGTGATTACGATATAGTCTGACAAATGCTTTTATTTTTTGAGAATTCCAATGTCCAAAACAAAATGAAATACAAGCTGGTGTGATAGGTAGTCTAGAAACGCACCCTGTATTAAATCGTTAGTTAGTTAGTGAGTCACATGTATTCAACGGAATTCCAGCCATTGAATACATATTAGGGTATACCTCTAGTGGAATACAAGCCGGAACTATTCTCGTTGACGTTGTCGCCAAGAAAGATGACGTACATTACGTCGATCATCCACTTCCGGTGATTCCCCCCATAATTACTGGTTTTTGTCAGACTTAAATCACAACAAATGTAGCTATAGTAACAATGAAGGTGACATTCATGAATTGAACTTATCTGACTGAACGGTGTAGAATAAATACAGAACACAACTTGCATCATAATCTCGAATCTGTTATCGAACTCGTTGCGGACGGCGCAAAGTTATATTTCGCTCGAGCTACGCTCTCGCGATATATATTCTTGCGCCATCCGCAACTCATGCGATAAAAGATTCTCGATTAAGATGCGCGTTGTGTTCTGTCTATGTATTTTAGCTTTAAAAAAAAGGAAGTCTATCTCCAATTATAATTTAGGTGATTCTGATATATCATGTGGTAAATCATGTGAGAACACAATTTAGCATATCGTGATACGTGTGGTAATGTTTATCATGTATTGTGATACAAATGGTGCTGTGATAATAAACTCATTCATTCACCAAGTGTATTGCTACAGCCCAATATGATAAATCCTTGAACATTTTGGTTATGTTTATGAGTCAGTGGTGTAACTTGACACAGTGGAAAGCAAGGTTTTGTGATGGAAAATCAAACTACATCCCAGTTTTAAGTGATATTGTCTCACGAGATTATCAGTTTATACAGTACATATTCCAGGGCGACTTGCTCAGGTATGAAACTTAAATAGTTCCAATAACCTTCTTAATTAAGGTGCCAACTTTAAAACTCTGTCCAGCATATTGTGTTTATAGAATATTTTGCCGTAAAAACACTGTCGGAGCTAAGGCATTTAATTGTGTTTGTACAACATTGTGCTGTAAAACCACTGTCTCGTCAAGGAAGTCTTTGTATTCCAGCACACAATGTGACACGTGGATTAAATTGAAGTGATAATGAACATCAGAATAATTTAATAAAATTTGTTATAAACACAAATAAAAAGCCCATAAAAAACAACTACCATACTTCTTTGGTCATCCACCTGAGACAATCGACCCGGAAACGTATGAGAAGTTGACCTGAAGTCGGCCCAAATGTACTGCTTGGTCGAGTTGTAATTGGGCCGAGTCGTCACAGATCCGATCAGATCGGGTTATTTTACTAGTCTATAGATTCACATATTGATTTATAGTGCCATGGTGATTCACACCACCTAAACTGTAATCATATCTCCCTCATATATACTCTATGATAATAGTATACATGTAGTGTGTTTTGAGATGGACGATATCTCAACGAGTTGAAAGTGCCTTGGGGAATATTTTGTGAGCTCTGCCGAGCGAAATATTCAATTTTCAATGAGTTGAGATATCACACATCTTAAAACACACTACATGCATGCTATTGTTGTATTTATCTTATACTGACCTAATTTATTTATTTATGGATTTTAGGCTGACCTCCTTGGGGTTTTTTTCTGAGAGAAACTCTATGTTTTCGCAATTTATGGTCAGTGTGCATACATACATTTGATGACAAAAATATATATAACAGGCCAGGGGAGGTATTATTCCAGTTTCCAGTGTAAATTTTAATACTGTTTTTATTTTATTTTATCTCATATTTCAGATTGTGTGTACTCATCCATGTTCCCTGTTATTTTACTCTATTAATGTATGTTGAATAAATAATTGAACTGAAATGAATTGTTTCTGTGGTTCACCAGCTGTTCACAATCACACAGACCTGGTGAAGTCTGACTCCAAGTACAGTTTATTAATACTGGACATAAACAGGTCTGGCAAATATGAGAATACAGCTACATTATCAGTATCAGCTAACGAAGCTGAATTCAGCTATATATTCTACTATCAAACTGGCTGTTATTCGACAATTAACTTTAAATGATAATTTGTGCATAAACACTATGTTACACCAGTCTTCAACCACTTTCAAACAAATCAAAACTGTCGTACTCGTTTTGTGACACAAGTGTTATGTTTTGTCGATTATGCGTGAAAACTCACTACGGCGATCGATGTCGGTATTAACGGTTTAATAACTCTCTAATGCATTGCAGAAGTGATTCAAGTGATTCAGTTCATGTTTTCACAGAAAATAATCCCCCAAGATATTTACGTTCACCGCCCAATCCCATCGGCATCGTAGTAAGTTTTCATAAAGTCAAAATCGCTGTGTCGATAAATTGCAATATTTAAATGTAACAAAACAAGTGATGCAGATTTGCCAGTTTGAAAGTAATTGGATAACAGGGTGTCCTAAATTTGATGTGCAAATTAGCGCTTCAAGTTTATTATTGAAAAAACAACCGGTTCAAGAGCAGAATATTCAATATAGACCTATAGCTGAATTCAGCTAGGTTGTAGCTGTATTTTCACATTTGCCAGAGCTGATAAGTCCCTGAAACAGGTTTAAATTTATTTTCTAAATGGTACCCCTAATAGCAACAGCGCGAGTAGTTATCGTTATTGGTGATTCCATTTAGAAATTCAATTAAAACCTGCTTTTTGGGATGTTAACCAAGCCCCAGGGAAGTCGGTAGCCGAGAGGTAGCGTATACTGGTCTCTCATGCAAGCGGACCGGGGATCGCAACTTGTTCAGGGTATTCTGTAAATTCTAGCTGACAAAAATCAGAACTCAGATACCAAAAGAACCGAATGCAAAATGCCGACTTCCCCCGATCTGATTACAACACTTGTCCAGGTATGTTGTCGTGGGTGCAGTACGCTGTCCGATCACCAGCACGGACATTAAATTAATGGCTGACCAGTGTACACGCCTCCGTGTGTGCACGTTGAAGAACGCTACTGGAGTACGTCACCACAGGGTTATAAAGTTACTCGGCCATAACTCATATTTCGAGTTAGGCGTTGAACTGAACTTCTGAAGGGACAGCCTGAAATCACATTAAAATTTTAGGTCAATTTACCTACATGAGCTACAAAAAAAATTCAAATGAGCTATTTAACTGATTTGGCACCTGTGCCCGACCTGGTGGTAGCACCTGGATCAGTGCGTCCACAACCAGAATTGGATACTGCACTGTACCATTGTATACAGATACAGATACAGTCACACACATTCACATTGAATCGACTCAATAACAACAGTCAGGAAGGTGGCAGTCGAAATTTATTGCCATATGAATTTTTTTTTTTTAAGTATCACATCGTTGCTGTGTGAATTTGAGTAACTATATCAAAATGGATGTTACACTGGAGATAAATATATATAATAGTTATAAAGCGGAATACAGTATATTCACTTACTTTGATGTGACGACTCTTGAAAAGTGCATTTTGACAGGTAGTTTTAAAACAATTTTCGTTGTCTTTGAGAAAGAAATGTCGAAAACGATTTGCGCATGCGCCACTTTCGGTCGCTGATCCATATTCGATAGAGTTATCTCCTCTGATCATGTACTTCATTCTCTGGACTGTTAAAGCTAAACACATGTGCTAAACGCCTTGTTTAAGTTCACCCAAACAGTCAGTGCTTTAATATTAGCGCCTCGTGGAATATTGATATTATATAGATGTATTATGTATAAATACTTTACAAACTCAGTCTGACTGACACACTTATATATTATACTATAAGCATATGATTTTCCCTTATAATTGCATGCATGCATACTATATTTGAAATAAGAGTGTCAATCTAATGAAAATAATATGTATTGGACCTAGTTGGTGCATATTTTATGATTAATAGTTATATGTTTATAGACTATGTCTAAATAACGCATACCGTAATGTCATTATATATATGCTCATTGCATGAATATAAGTACCTCGATACATTGGAAGCTAAACACCTTATACCTAAACACATTGCAATAAACATATATACACAAAATATAAACGATATGTTTACTATCTATACGTGGTGCATAGAAAATAAACACCTACATGCAAAGTTATACACGTCAACACGACTCTGTTTTTTTTCAGTGCATGTCTGTGAAAGCAGATAGTGGCATGCCGCATGCGCCAGCGCAGGTCTGTGAATGAAGCTTTTAAAAACAGATTCATGCTCTGTATAATGTGTTTTCACTGATATGATTACATGCCATCGACGTGATACTTGGAGCTATTTATTTGTTTATTTATATACTTCCTGAGCACTGGGGGGAAACTGTTTCACAAGAATCGATTCTATCGCCTATCGGGTTCCGTCTCTATCGAATTAAGTCCCGTCTCTTTCACGACTTGAAACAAATGTTTTCAAAGTTTTGACCTCCATTTATACACTAAATGTTAAAACAGAACGTATTTTACAAAAACTATCGCTAGATTGTGTCTTTGTGCGTAATTATTGGTGATAATAATGCGAAGTCGGCTATTTTGTGCACCCTTAGAAGCGTAATGTGTTTGTGTGCATTTTCTTTGTAAATTAAGCAGCATTTTAATGCTCCTTTTATCGGCCTTTTTACCTTTTATTTAGACTGAAATATGTCTTCTTGTATGATCGAACACCAGGACACGATTACAGCACAGCTCTCGATGGCTCCTCACAGTAAAAGACCCTCAAATTAATCCATCAAAAGAAGCAACGCAATGTTCCGATTCTACTGTGATTTTTATGTTCACGATCGGTTCTTTCGCCCCACGTTTAATGCAATATTATATTCGACCAGATAGTTCATTTTTGTTTCTAGTTGCCATATTACCATATATGGTTCAAACTATAGTCACGGCAACAACAATATGAGGGTTTCAGTAGTCCCAAAGCATCATAGGTTGGATATTAAAGATTATCGGTCGATCATCTTTAATATCTGACCTATGATCGTTTGGGACCACTAAAACTCATCTATTGATTTACTATGGCTACATTTTAAACCATATATGACCATGTATTGTCATTGGGCAACTATAGATGTACAATCAAATAATCTGATCGAATATGAATGTACTGTAAACAGGAACGAAAGAACCGATCGTGAACATAAACATCACAATAGAATCGGAACCTTTTGTTGCTTTTTGAGGCACTAATTTGAAGGACGTGTACGGCGAGGAACCGTCGGGAGGTATTGTATTATAATTATCTAATTTTCAACCATAAAACTTGATAAGTTTCAGTCCAATTTATAGTAGACAAGGCCGATAATCTGAGCATCAAAGTGCTGCTTAATTTTCATGGGAAATGCACCCAAATGCACTACGTCTCTAACTGTGCACAACATGCAGCCGATTTTGCATTACTGTCATCAATAAACACGTATAAAGACATAATCTGTCGATTGTTATTGGAGAATACATTCTGTTTTGACATTCAGTCTATAAACAACGGTCAAAACTTTGAAAATATGTTTTAGAAATCGCGAAAGGGTCGGAACTTAATTCGATAGAGACGGAACCGGAAGGGCGATAGAATCGATTCTGGTGAAACAGTTTCCACCCAGTGCTGAGGGTCGTATGCAATCTTGAGCTCTCGTATATATTAGCATTTTTTGTCATATGATAAGTTAGCATTGCCAAGGCAATGTGCAAACGGAAACACTTTCATACTTTGACAAGATGGTATAATTATAGAACACAAGCTATCACACCGTTTCAATCATATTATATATATTCTAAGGTTGCGAAGATGGGTAACATAGTTTCACTATACACAAATGGTGTTCAAAACACAACGAGTTACCAGTAATACACACTGTTCGGAAGAGTCATACTTCGTAGGTTGGAAACAAACACACCTTTGACGAGCCAAAGGCAATGCGGATTTTAGAAAAATGTAAATGACTTCCTGAATATTGAATGAATGTCACACGATTTCGTTCACACCCGGGAAGCATAGAACATTTTTGCTTGCTTCTTGTATGTACGAAAGCATTCTATATATATATATGCTATCTGGATTAACGGTCTGCTCTTCAAGCTTGACCAAAGCGGCATCCAAAGAAGAATATGGCGTCAGCGTTCTCAGCTGCTCTTGCATGGGTTTGAAATGCAAAACTACATTGATGTACATAATCTACCGACGCTTCACGACACACTCTGATGATATGGTTCTTCTCTCTCTCTAACTGAAACAGGATTGCATAATCTGTCAAATATGCATTGAATTTAGTCGAAAATGGAGATACATGATCAACGCGACCAAAACGGTGTTCATTATATTGTCTTCAGTTCACTTAGTTTATTCTCTTAAAACTCGTGTTGTCCAATCGCATGAGTATTGAGGCTAGATATATTTACAAATGAGAATAGGAGAACATTGTTATATACAATATCTACAATAGCTACACTGTAAAACCATGTGTTAAATATCTGAACGTGTTCAACCTTATTGGCGTTAAAATTTATCACGCTAAGTGTTATAATAATTAATACCAGTGTTACATCGCAACAAAATACTTGGCCAATCTTAACACCAGCGTTAACTAAATTGTTTGCTTTCTCTAATTAACGCCATGTCGCGTTAAACAATGTTACCAGCATATAAAATTGGCAACCATAATGTGTCATTAAGATACATCCCACCACGTAAGACATGTCAATTTCCAATTGTTTAGTTATTTGAAAGACATATATGTGTATATTTAACGCATTTAATACGCCTTTTCGTGTTTTGGAAACACGGACGATACTCTTTTAACACTGGCGTTAATTCACGTGTTCAAATCATATAACGCAGGCGTTTTGTTTTACTGGATGAAATTTAAGATGGACATTCCGTTAGACTGTATACATAGCAATTAGCCCGCGGCCAATGCTCTACGTCAATTAAATTTGACTTCCAAGGTCGTAGAAGATGTTTCGAATGGTACCAGCAGGGAATACATTATGTAATATACCCAGATAGCTAAGGATGTGGATGTATTACCAGATGTGGAGTGTTATCGCTATACAACATGCCATGACCACACAGTGGTTATAGAAAGACGGACTTTGTTAAAATGGAATTGATCACTGCAGTCCTGCCAGATGAATAAACATATATGAGGTCAGTTTTGTTGTTATCAAAGTATATCAATTTTATTTCATCAGTTTATAATTTTACAATTGCTACACACATTTATACATTCAATTAACCGCGTATCGATATATACATGTTCTTTATATATTATGGTAAATTAATTAATTATATTAAAGACATATATATAGGCCGTCATCGACGCCTTTATTTGAGGATACACGTTGTATTGTCCACAAATACTATAACGGGCTGTGTTCGGTAATTCCTTATAACTCTGCAAGCATCTGGCCATATACAGCGTATTTCAATTTTATTAACAATTGTTTAATCTCTTTTTCAGACATATGCTCGATCGAACCAGAAAGAATATGAAAAACTATCGACAGGAATCTTCTGAACGGTGCAAAAGCAAACGCGCCGTGACAGGGCTCATATGCATGCGTCGGAAGTGATCGGAGATTCACATTTTACAGAAAAATCAAGCTGTAATACATGGTTGGATGAAATGTAACCTCACACGCTGAATGTCAAAAGCTGTACATGTGAATAATGCACATACTGGATACACTGGAAGCAGGAACTATTACGACCGTTTAGCTAAAATTCTACCTCTATCGGAAACAGTGTTTATTCAATCAAAGCAGATATATATAAAAAAAAGTGCATGGGTTGTGTCGGTATTATTCTGTGCATCTGGACGTTACTGTGGGATAGCATGGCGGATATACGTGTGCGACTTCATCAATGTTTCCAGTAACTACACGTGGATCCTCTACCCCAAAAATATGTGAATTTTGTACTCACAAAAGTGGATATTCCTGTTTCTGGTGTTGGTAGTGCGAATTTTGGGGACTATGTTCAGACACTATAGACATTGTGAGTAGTGGTCACATACATGTATTATCCTCAAAGGAAAACAATTCTCGGACTATTTTAAATTCGTTGAAGAAATGTTATGTTCTTAATGCTATGTATCATATACATACATGTATTTGGATTGGTTTAATGTTTAAATAATCTGTTTTGATTAAAATTCATTCAGGACAATTCATCTTTTGTCAATCATTCTAGCGAAAGAACAATGGGTATCTTATTTTAACACTGATGTTATCAAAATGTAACACTGGTGTTCTTAAGAGTTAACATCAGTGTGATCCTATTCTAACACCAGTGTTAAAATGTGGGGTTCTTAACACCAAAATGTGTTAATTATCTGTTACATGTGTTCAGAACACATGTTTGTGTTAAACTATTTTTAACACCAGTGTTAACTATTTTGAACATTAGCGTTAAAGTTTTGAACACTGGCGTTAAAAATTTGAACGCTAGTGTAAGTAATTTTGAATGCCATTATGTGTTAAAAAATTTAACACCAGTGTTAATGTTTTTAACGCATGTGTTATAAATTTGAACACATTAATGTGTTAATTATCTGTTACATTTTTCGTGTTCAAATAGTTAACACATGGATTTACAGTGTATTATGTACACAGATCCGAGATCGTGTATGATAAGTCATACATGTATAAAGCTTGGGAAACAGGCTAGCGTTGTCAGATCGATAGACGGTGTCACGGTACCGTATTTAGTTTCGCCTCACTGATTCGGGATAGTTTCTAAATTTCGTTGTGTGTTCTTTTTTGAAAACAACGCATTAACTCATGTTCGGCATTGCTTTTACATATCTCCGCTATTAAAGTTGCTATTCTCTGTAAGTTCTGATCAATTAGAGCCATGAACTTCAATTATACGATTAGTGTATCCATAAAACCCGTTTTGGAAATCATAAAAAAATCACGATTCATGTGGTCGTTGAATCGAGTAAATTAACAACATGCGCAATATACTTATAATGTACACATGCTGCTATCTCGAAATATATAATGTAAAAAATGTAACAGAACAAAAAGATGTATAGTGCATATAACAGCAAATATACTGCTAAGCAAATGCAACAAAAACGTAAACTATTGACAGTACCGATTCGAGTTTACTCAGTGAGTCAGTCATTCAGTTAGTTTACAATGATACACCAGATACAAGTATGCCCCCAATTGTGGACTGGTGAAAGTGTACATGAACTACTGGCCTTTGAATCGCAGCCGAGTTCAAACATACGTATATATCTTTTATACAATAAGATCCGGGTTGCCAGTTTCTTTCATTTAATACGAGACAATTATTTTGGTCATGTTTAATTCATTTCAACGTGTACATGTGATTACTTAGGCTAAGTTAACTTCATTCATTATCGGTTGACAATTCTAATGAAATCACACAATCACCGTATGTCCGTGATTTTTTTCTGATTTAATATTTCACTCATAGATTTTGGCCTTTTGTAAAAAAAAAAAAAATAGCAAACGCTGTCGGTAATTTAATAGTTTGCCACAGACAAGTAGGTAATGGAATTCGTCTCCAATCGCTCCGGAATCACAGCGCGGACATAAACGACTTGTGTTGTCTGATGTTTTTGCAATCCGAACATCAAAGAGAGCTAAGAGAACATGGACTGTTTTGGAACGAACGTATCTGTCACACATCTTGGACTCTATATTAGCAAATTAAAGTCTAATGACAACCTGGTAACTCAGATCTCTCAAACATTTAGCACATTCTTCGTGCTATCCGATGCCGGTCTTTATTACGGAGGGACAACTCCATTCAGTTCCCTTGAAATATAGGAGTCGATTGTTCTACCGCGTGGTCTCTACGGCTCATAATTCCTCATATGCCTTAACTCAACAGAAAACGGACGCCTCGAGCAAAATCGAGTCTGTGAGTTTGATATTTGGTTAAATGGATGGGGTGCAGTTGGTAATTTGAAGGTGGACCCTCCTCCATGGGAACCCTCTAGCCACGTCCCTACAACGCGTACGTGTATGTATTTAATCACATACATTGACTGGCATTTAGACTATAATCCTGCGATCCTAGACTAAGCTTTATATATATGTCTGTGCTATTGAGAGATGCAGCTCACATGCAATCACAAGACCACAACATTAGCTGCATGTACCGGTACCACAAAGCTTTATTTTCCAACTAATGCTCAACACTTTGGCCAAAAAGAGCCCGCGTTTCGATACTACGGTGACTACTGTGCGAAGCGACTGCATTTAAGGAAACAAAACATTTTAAATATGGAATTGTTGTAAGACTATTATCTAGAGAGTACATATGTATAGTCAACTCACCCTTTTTCATTTGAGCCGAAACTCGAAGGCGTTTGCAAGCGGATATTTCATTTGTGCTATGAAAGTATAAACTGTGTATTAATCAGTATATATTCATTAATTCATTAGATTTCGTCGAACATTCCATTAAGTATATGTAGTGTCTTAAGTGATCCTACATTTTACTATAAACTGTAGAAAACATGTCACTGTAAAAATATTTGAAGTTATGAAATATATGTGTAAATTGACAATTTAAAGGGACGGGCGGGTTTCGTTGTAGGTTATAATTTATAAATAACATCTATTAAATTGTGATAATTTCCTCAAGAGTATACTAATATTATAGCCTAATAATGATATGGATGCGATATTATTCACGAAACACGCTTTGTGTCAGAGAAAATGTAGGTCAAGTATTGTTTAGTTTCTTGCAAAAAGTACATGCAGGTGAAATGTTTATAAGCAAAGTCAAGATATTGGGTCATTTCATTATTTAGATTCGCGCACATTACGCGTCGGTTGTAATGACCCCTAATATGGTACGTCTACAACTTACAACTCACAATAATATCAATGTACGCTATATTCATGATTGACATAAGTCAAAATCATGATTGACATAAGTCAAAATATGTCTATTATATAACATTCTGTTTGTTTATGGCGGTTTGAGCGGGTGTGACTATTTTAACAGCACTACGCACCGCGAAGGCATATGATATATGCTGAAATTATCCTGGACTGAAATAAACGTTGACCATTGGTCCGCATGTTCACTATGTGTAAGTTGAATGCACACACTCCTAGCTGAGCCTGATCATGATATCCGTAACCTAATTACCCCCACTGCAGTCGCATCCTTGAGAACCACTTTGGCTGAAAGCTGCATGTTAGTTTGAACATAGGTCCAAAGGTTGAACGCAATCTATCTACCATTCTCTGGACAGCGCAATACATTTTAATGTACCAGAAAATGGCTCTCTCCTGATTGAGTGTCCATAAAAAGTTGAATATGAAGCTCTTCAGTTAACAACTCCTACATTGTGTCGGTTACTCCTCGCAAGATCTTGAATAAGAGTAGGGCTATGTTTGGGCCCCGCGATATATATAATACGACTAAGTCCGATATATTGGCTGAGCGGGCTACACAAGGAGTTACTAATATTCATGGAATGTCAAAAACAACCAATGTCAACACCACCGGAGTTGAAGGTTTGATGCATGAAACTGACACGGAGTGCGCAGGTTTCCGCCACTTGGTTTTGTTTTAAATGTCAAATATATGCACAAGACCAAGCTGGTGCAAGAGTGGTGCAAATACATGTATGTGCACGGTGTTCTGCCACAGGCCTCTAACACACGAATTCCCCACAACAAAGTAAATGTCCAACTTCTCGGTGCATACTCACTCATGTCTAATTTGATACTACGAATTCAAAATACAGAACATTAAGTCCGAGAAATATTCGTACAGATGCTCAGAAAATCGCTGGACCTCGACCGTCAGCTGGGAATCACACATTTCATGTGGTTTTGTCCGCAGGGAAATGCGTTGATGTCAAGACTCTGGTGGAATGAGTCAGAACAACGCAGTCATTGTATCGCTATCACTTCAAGTGGAAGAGGCCGATCATGTTTGTGTTCCAGAACCCGTATCACAGACACATCTACTCATGTTGAGCTAGTTGATCCGAAACAATCTAATTAATTTGAGCCAATTGCTCCTAAATAATTTACTCAATTTGCGCATGTTGCTCCAATGCAATCGGCACAATCTCAACAATTTTGACTCGCAACAACATCGGTTGATACTAGCGTTAGAAAAGTTCAGAGCGGTGATCGACGAAAAACGTTCGAGTTTGAAAGAGACAAAACTGTATCTGTGGGTTGAAGCTTCCGGTTTGGTGAGAGAAGACGCTCTCTGTCACCCACAGTCAACTTGATTTATAGAAAGAGTCTCTCACCGGAGTCATTACATATAAATATCTTGTCAATGCGAAATCAGTAATTAGAAACTATTTTGCCTATTTCGATGTGAAACATTGGCAAATTGAAGGTTATGTTTAACTTAGTTTAATTTAAACGTATTTATTCTCAATAAATTATTAATCATTATCTACATCCAGTATATAGTAAAAAATATTATTAGTACTATCTCCTCTATATAACGATATGAATGTATGGATGATAACACATATGACATGATTACATATAATGAGCGTGTGTGTTATTGGATACAAATATTGTTTTATTTCCTTAGTTGTTGGACATGACTCCCACTATCCCAAAGTGTTCTCGATTCAAGTCGATGAAAGTTTAACCAAGGTGCACAATACAGTTGTTCCATAAGAAATGGACGTGGTGGTGTACGTTGAACCGATTAGTTAATAGTATGAATTTCTGAACATGGGCAAATGTGGAAATGTTTTCCTCTACTTATATCTAGGAGCCTTCCAGAAAAATCTGTTTCGACGTTTGTGTCCATTTCTATAAAAAAATAACGGAGGAATTGGGGTACAATTTAGATTTCGCCACAAATAATGGGAGATTCTCTAGGATGATTGTGATGCAGGTCATCATTCAATATGTGCAGGCTAGACGTAGTCGACTGTGATATAGCTTTATATTTATTATTTGCTGTTGATTATTAATTGCACCGGTATGTTCATGCTAATTGTAATGTTTTTGATTAAATTTGTACACTGGTCAGTTCTAAAATATATATTCCTGATGCCGAGTGGAAACATTTCCTCTTGTGTTGTTAAATGTCATAACTCGTTGCTTTATTCTCATCCACTTTCTACTTTATACACAATTGATTCGCTTGAATAGTGTTTTTAGTATATGCTTCTGCTCTCAGTCGTGATATGGCCTAGCAGCTTACACGACGGTGAACCCTAATCAATCAATATGGCATGTCTTCAGGGTAGAGATTTTAGTTCACATGTCTGGGAATAATAAGATTGGGACTTTGTGAATGGCGAGCTAAATTGAGAATTTAGAGCGTGAGCATGCTCGGTGAGATCTAATAACTTCCCCATCTACATGCACTTTCAAGTGAGCACCACCTTTATTTTCGTTCTAAATGTATCACAATCGCATAATAGTCCAGTGCGCATCGATTAATGTTAAGTTGCCCTCTGCAATATTGTGATAATCGGCGTGGTGGCACTAAAAGTGGTATGTATTTTCTTTAATATCAAAATTATTCTTTCACTCTTGAAATAATAATTTGTTTAAGTATGACCGTCTGCACATACATATTCGTGCAAAATTTGATTTGGGGCGCTCACTGGAGGTTGAACAATCAGGAGTTGATCACTTCGTTTTCGACAATTTTTTTTAAACCTTCGTCGAGAAGGTTTGTTTTTAGACCAGAAGTGAGCCATTCCAATGGGGAAACCATAGTGATCTGGTATGTCGGGTAACGGCAATCCCAACATATACACGAAAAGTCTGAACAGGTCTACAGGCGGCACGCCCAAAGACAAACACCTGGTGGTTCCAGTGCAAATAATTATGGAAAACGAGCAAAATGTATAAACTCCAGTAAGCACCGAAATTAAAGACATATTATGGACTTTTTCTGGTGCATTAAACTGTCACATTAGTATTCAGGCACTATGTCAACTGGAGGAATGTAGCATTCTACTACATCGTCGAAAATCTCAAGCAAATCGACGGTACCACTCCATAGAAAACATCATCTGAACTACGCTCAATTGTAAATATTTACTTCTCGATTTGGGACGCAACTATCGGCGATAAAGTAACGAAAACGATTTCGCCGCCGAGAGCCATTGAGTCAGTAAAATAATGACGGTGTGTGTTGTCAGTTTGGAATAAAATTGTAAAAATAACTGCTTTGAGCAAGATTATCCTCCATTTGTATTTGATCACCATACCAGAGTGTTTCATATCACTTTAATTTCGATATTTTACACATTTCATTCATAACTTATAACAATAAAAACACTATATATCTTTCCATTTCCATAGTCTCAGAGGATTCATTCTCAAAAAGTCTACAATGGGCTGCAAGAGGAAAATATCGTGGAATGGACGCTGTGCATTATAGTTGTTGACAGCCCTGACGTGCCATAGTGTTCAGTAACTCCCTAAATAATCGACTCCTTAACCACACCAGAATTATGGGTATTTTTTCAGGATTTAGTCGGAAATATGGCTTGTTGCCATTGATAGGAAAGCTCTCACTGAGAGGTTTCCAATGAATGGCAACAAGTCATATTTCCGACTATATCCTGAAAAATTACCCATAATTCTGCTGTGGTTAAGGAGTCGATTATTTAGGGTATTATTGTAACGTGTGTGATGGGAGAATCCTATGTGATGAACCTTTACGACAGATTTAGATAACCTCAACGATAGTGAATTAACTTTTCGTGTCTGACTTCTCTAATCAGCGTTGAAACAAATATTTCTGAAGCAAAATACTGTCACCCGAAACATTTCCAATGAGGTGTATCCCCTTCCATTTGTTCATGGGTTTCAGTAATGTGCAAATTCTAAAATGATGCGGTATGTAAACGGAACAGTTTTTGGGAGATTAATACCGACTTTTTTTTTACGTGAATTCAGTTTCTATGGGGTCCCAGATGCGCGGTGGTGATTGCTAATCGAGAGAAGCGACCGAGCCAGGTCGATATCATTCCGCACTTCCTCGTCCCTCCATTCTACCTACCTCCCTTCCTCCCATCAATATCTCTGTATAGCTTCCAAGCATATACACCCCAACTAAATGGGGGTATAATGGATTGAATGCGTCCGTTTGTCCGACCGACTGTGCACCCGTCCTTTCTTCCGCTCATACATCTCAGCCATATGCTATCGGAACTCTATGAAATTTGGTATGGACGTTTGCAATCACGGAGACTTCAAATATGGATTCGATGAAGAGTTCTTTTCCATTCTTTATTACACGCTTGTTCCTAGAAGTACAGTGTTATTGCTGTTCCATATTTATAAATCCGCATGGAACGTACGTTCCATACGCATCTCGTTGACGTAAAATGACGTACACTGTTATATAAATATTGCACGGCTTGGAGGTGACTATGCCAAAATAGTGGTCCGAGGGGAGGACTATTCCTCCACAGAGGACCACTATTTTGGCATAGTCACCGACAAGCCGTGCAATATTTATTATATTTTATCGAACGTTTTTCATTCTGTCCCAGGACCCATAATGTCAAACAGTTCACAATCATCTATATTCCCATGTATTCCCTTTTCATTGCAGAACGATTTCAATATTTTCAGTGCAAAGTTTTTGTTTTTTGTTTTTTTTTGCTTGTAAAATTTTCTTCAATAAATTGACCGGCTTCTAATTGGGCAAATCTTAAATGTTCTTCCTCGAGAATTATTAACAATGGAAAACAGATGTCGTTGTTGTTGTTGTTGTTAAACAATGACATCAGTTCAAAACAATACTTTTCTTTACCGAAAACAAACTGAAGATTCGTACAGAAAATTTAGTAGCGCGAACTGAGGAAATAGACAAAAATATAGAAGCGATATTGTGATCAGCGGAGAAAGGAACATAAATCGCCACATCAAACATGGGTAAAACGTCACAAATAACATACATAAATTGCTTACGATCATGTATTGTGCTCTAGTTTTCGATTACACAAAGACATTTCGGATAAAAATATGTTGAAATTACCTCCCCGGAATAGTGGGCATTCTAAAAATAGATTTCTGGATTTTCCATGCGATAGTGGGTGTGCTAAAACTAAGAGGCCCACTATGGCTTCGTGGACGACACTATCGATAATAGTGAATGTCAATCAACCAATCACAAGCGTGGATAAGGCTCAGATAGTCACGTGAGATAACATATATGAAAATAGTGTCGGTTCGACTGTTTCGGGCCGTCATAATCGAAGATCCCATACCGTTTGATCAGGTTGACGGTTTTTGTACCGTTATTTTATGTGCCCGTGAAAATTGTCTAAATTAAATATTTTCGTGATTCAAAGTCATGCCGTCAAAATGCAATAGTATATTTATCGGCGACCATATTATATACGGCAATGACTCCATACAGTCATATGAATCTTACTCTGTTGATATTTAATATGTATTATTAATCAGGCATTCATTCTGTGTTATGCGGGTCCGTACGATTTACCATGAGTACGTTATTCTCTTTCCGGCTTTAAGTTCCCGCTTTAGCACTCATCTCATTTATTCGCCATGTATCGTTGATCGCAGTCGCTTTGCAAACTATTGTTTTTTGGGGGAAACTGTTATCTTTTCAATTGTGGACAGTTGTTAAGACGGTCTGATTTCCGTTCCTTTGATAACCGGACAAGTTTCAGTTCTGCGAAAACCGGCTTAATCGTTGACAGTTTCCACTAAATTCGAGAGTTGAGATTCATGCCAATCAATCATGGCATGATCCGGGGTCCTGACTTCATTCGACTCAGTGATGATGTTGAAATTGACAGTGTTGTGACTTAGTATCAAAACACTGGCACATTTACTGACACAAGAGGATACAGGTACAATTAACACGAGCTTCGATGTCAACCAATGGTGACAATAATAACAACAACTAGCAGCTATTACTATTAGAATGTTGAAAATCCAGTTGACAGTGTTCTGAATCTGATTGCTTCAAAGCACATCCATGTACATTTACAAGAGAGGATATACATGTACATGTACTGTACGCACCAGTGTAATTCACAAGAGCTTCAATGTCAACAACAACACCGTAAAGAATGAACTGACGCCGCGCAGTGACGGATGATCACATATCTACAATTCCAACTTTACAATTACACGGACCAATTCATCCCGTGTTCATCAATTTTCATTGAAACGTGTGGATATGAGACATTGTCATCATTCACCCTGTTATCGTCAAGTTATTATGACAATTTACCGGGACTAAACTATTGGTTGGATGTTCTTATCAAACTATCTTTAGCTGACTCACTAATATTGATACTAAGTGTCGTGATACCAGTATACAGTTTGATGCATCATGCTTTAAAATTTCATGGAAAATGTGCGACTACAGGAGAACATTGTCGCCAAGTCATCGTCCAATCCCAACTAGCTGTTATTGATATACAGTCAAAAGAAGTGGTATATTAAGCGCGCTATTTTCGCGCCCAATATCGCAATAATATTGTAAGTGGAAATGCTTATAAGCATGTCGCTTGTGATAGTATTGCAATATTTTGCGCTTAATATCTCAATATTTTGCGCTTAATATTGCGACATCTTGCTCTCAAAATTGTGACATTTAAATCAAATTATTTCTTCTTCTATATTGTTTATTGTATAAATAGAAGACAATGTTTTAGATATGTATATAATTATAGTTGTAAATGCTATACTATACTTTACACTATATGCACACTATATACACAGTATTTATCTAACATAAATATAACACTATCGGGTCTGTGTGAAATTTAGCGCGCTTAGTATCGCAATATTTGGCGTTCAATATTGCAATAATAAGCGCGACAGATTTTTGGTATTGTGCTATAATCAAGCCTTTTTCTAAATTAAGCACGCTCAATATCGCAATAAAGGTGTGCCTAAAAATACCACCTCTGACTGGTACTGTATTGTCAAGATGTATGGATTCACCTGTTAAAACAAAAACTGTGTTTACAAGTGACTGGACAATTTCACGCCTTACATGTTACCAAAAAGTATGCCATTAGGGTATTTAACTTTTACATGTACATCAATTTTAGTTTTAACCGCGAAACATGTAGCTTTGTTCTTTTTATGTCTTAAAAGGGCATGCCGATTCATGTCTTAGAATGGTCAAAATTAGTATTACTCATAACTGAATGGTGATGGATTGGCTTATTAGCTATTACTAGTATCGTTTTTTATTTACAGCCATATTTATACAGTAGTTAGTGAAAGCCGAACACATTACGCGTGCGCAGCCTTTTTCCGGATTAAATTCTACGAGGCAGATAACAAGCTTGATCCTCTGCAAACTGCAAAGTTTCATAAGTATTGTTATCACTTTATGCATTGAGGATTTACATTTTATCAAAACTATGATCGTAACATAAGAACTAAGATGTATTTTTCAGTTACGAATAATACTAGTTTCGACCATTCAAAAACATATGAATCGTAATGCCTACCGGGAAATCGTATTGTCACCATGGAAACCTTGCTAATTCTATGGTAAATTAGCAAATTAAGAGAAAAGAAATTGGTGTTGACACATGAACAATACCATTGGTCTGACCTTTATTAGATACGGTCTTGATATTAATTAAACGGTGTTGAACCTTTAAACATACAACGGTCTGACAGTTACTGGTTACGGTCTGCCAGTTACTTAAACGGTTTTATACCGTGGAACATGTTACGGTCTGACCGTATGTTTAACGGTGAAAGGTTGGCAGCGATATTGCGCGGTCTTAGACCGTTAAAGTGACGGTCTTTTTTTCTAACAGTGTACATGACGTTCGCCTCAACCATGAAACTGGAACTATTTAAATAAAAGAATCATCACACATGACAAACACGCCCTGCATGAGCCTAAATAAACCTTCTAATCCTGTATTTTTAATGCACGGATTCTAGGACGCGAAGCGTGAAATAAACACAGAACGACACGATGTGTAAATGGGTTTGTCGATACGGCACTCGTTCTGTCGCGGAAGGATAGAACTCGAGGCGCAAGCGCCTCTCGTTCTATCCTTCCGCGACAGCACTCGTGCCGTATCGACAGACCCATTTACACATCGTGTCGTTCTATGTATATAGTTATCCACCGTTGTGTATCTGAAAGCTTGTTCATTCTATAGTTACACCCTATTCAGGGGTATGTCAATATTAGGCGGTATCTACTATGTAGTATAAGCGCGATTGCACCCAATCATTGCATCTTTTCATACAAACTCAACTTACAACAAGAGACTAGACATTATCACACGAGGATCAACAAACGATGTATTATGAACGATAACCCAAATGGAACGCGTGAAGCATCTAAATCGACAAAAACAGCACACTCAGATGACATCGCACTGGTTCATTTTCGCCGAATGCACACCCTCCGAAAGGACAGCGTAGCATTTTGCCACAATTTATAAAACCAGTATTCACTCACTTACGAATCCCATATGACAATCAGCCTGATTGTAGTCAATATGAGCATATGTGAATGCTTTTGAATTTATCACAGGGAAATTATTGAGAATTAGGAGGTTGAGGAAAATACAATGATTTTCAGGTTTAACGAATCCAGTGGAACAAGAGCTTCTTTACAAACATATAATTGTCTTTTATTGAGGGGAAAACATTAATTTCTTATATAAACTACTGACCTTGACACTTCCTATAATCAATTTCCGTGTCTGCCTACGTTTTCTGGACGGATATGCAGAGTAGCCTCGCGATTGCACAGTGGACGATTATGCGATTTCGGACGTATTTAGCAGGAGCGGTGTGTCCCTGTGTTATTGGGTTAATCGGCTGTGCTACATGTAGTTGTTGGTTTAGGAAGAAGACCCGGCCTATGACTCTTCTACTACATGGACATAGTACCTCATCCGAGGGCGAAGTTATATTTGTTGTATATTAGCTATTTAAAGCAAATGTCCATCGTGTTAATATTTTAACAAAGGGTAACGTGACGATTTGATGTGGACATTGTGAACATCAGATCAAGACAAGGACCATTTGGAGTAGCATAAGATGGAACGTAAACATCACATCAGGGATGCCATAAATGGAGCATGCATTTACGGATTATTGCAGATATTTGATATATCAAAAGAAATTATAAATTTCTTGTGGAACACTGGTGGTTGTAGCCAAGATCAGTGTGTGGGTGAGTACCACAAACAGAACACGCACTGCATGATTGTAAAAGAGCTTTTATCAGCTGTGGAAGGAAAACAAAATGTCTTTGTAACCTTGGTCGGAGTTAACTATATCATTCTCAGAATGCAGGGACAGCGGAAGAAGAGATACATCTCGCCACGTATGAGGAATAATTGCTCTGGAAATTGGAAACAGCAGACCAAGACAGGAAGGACGATTTTGAGTAGCACAACACTCAAATGAATTAGTTCGATTGAGCACAGAATAATGCTGTTATTTTTCTGATTTTCAGACCATTTATACTTGTTTGGGACAATTACGGGGCGCCGTGTTCTACACTCGTCCGCTGAATGCAATTAGAACGGGTGCGCAGAAGAAGCTATATTGAGGAATTGGCAGAACGTGTTGGTGTTAACTCTTTCAGTAACAAGACAATGACTGTCGAGACTACTTTATGTGTGCTCACCATGTTGACGGTCTTGAATGATAACGTTATCTTCTCGTGCTGGGAAATTTTTGTTGACATAAAAAATCTTTTATATATCGATATTCCGTTTATATATATACCTATCGCCACCCCGTCCATTCCGCGTGGGCCTGCGGTAGAATACACCTGTCGCCCCACTGAGAGGGATGGTAATCCCCTAATGTGGCAGCCTGTTTTGGATGCATCCCATGGGGTGTGGTGTAGTAATCATGGTGGTATTACTTTAGAAATATAGCCGGATACGGCTTAGCTCATGGTCCTACATCTATTCAAGGCGGGTGGTTGAATTGGCCCGGCTCAGTCAGTCAGCTAGTCAGGCCTCTCCACATTGTTTCAGATTAAATGTATGTTGTATTCTTCTGGTGGTGCATTTTTTGTTTTTCTGTTATTCGTGTATATTGTTTATGTCGTCTCATTAGTTGAATTCCGTCATGATGACTTTAAAGTTTAAACTTAATATGAGCGCCTGTATCATTGTGAGACGCTGCAATGTGCAACGGCTAAACTGGTCACCACTTCAACTATGTACCTGTCTTGGCCCGACCATAATTCGAAGGAAGGATAGTCAGAGGCGGTTGCTGGGATTATCTGCAATCCATATGTCAACGTAAACCAAACAAACAGCGTATGGATCATATGCGTGATGACTCAATAACTATCAAAGTTAATGAGGTATATCATCAGTACTTAGTTATTGGCTGTGATCCGAATGTCAAGAACAGACTGTATTTGGCTTTGATAAAACGCTACAAAGTATTGCTGGACAATTGAGTTCTGTCAAACCAATCAGGACTGGACCGATAAGTAGCTATCTCCTGATTGAACGTTCAAGGAAAGTTCAATCTGACATATTTTGCACAAACATTAGTCTTGCGTAGTAGCAGAGCTGTGTTTAGAGCCCGCGATATAGCTGATCTTCTTAATCGGAAATATTGGCGCTGAGTTGGCAAACACATGTTACAGAATACCGTACATTTTCTAAGACAGTTTTTTTAATATTTTTATTTAGAAGAAAGAATGACAAAGGAGGAAAAGACAAAATGCACGCACACATTCATTCTCTCAATCAAATGCTTGTAGGAGCGAAACTCTTCCATGCCCTGGCCTACTTTCTTACATGTGACATATAATTAGAAAATATTTAAAGGCACACAATGTGTTCGGATAATTTTAGCAAAGTGTGTTCAGGTTAAAAGTAAATTGACGCTACGATGGTATAATGTTTTCCCGAAAATGGGCTTTCTTTTGATACAACAATGCTAATAAGAACAATAAATTAGTCTTTTTCTTCAGAATAATTATATGTAGTATTTAAGATGAAATTTGATTTGTCGGTTCGCTTTCAAGTGAAGGCATTATCATGTTCGCATTTTGCGTTCTAGTATTATCCTTCTATTTTATCAGGAAATAAAGGTTTTCGAGATATCTCAACAAATTTCTTAGATAGATTTCAATGAAAGACGGTATGTTTTACCATCAACATGGCTTTCGCACTAGTGGCTAATTACACCTTTTCTGTCGAAAATGTCATGCCATCCCTTCTTTTAGATCAATTATTAAAATAAATTGAAACAAGAGGTGGCATCAGAGATGCTGTGTCTCGTATTCGGTGGCTTACCGACGGTGGCTACCGCCAATTGGTGTGCATCAGTATCGGTAGACTAATTAATAGGTAAAATCGAAAAATGACTAATTAAGGGCTATAACTCCATCAAATTTTATCGGGCCAGGCTGGTTTTCGAACTCGTCCGAAATATTCTTGGCAAGTATGTCTATTCCAAATTTTAAACAAATCGGAGGACGTTTGTTGAAGTTATCGCGCTAACGAGCTAAACATTCACGAAAAATGACTAATTAAGGTCCATAACTCTATCAAATTTTATTGGGCCAGGCTGGTTTTCGAACTCGTCCAGGATATTATTGGAAGACACTTATATACCAAATTTTAGTTGAATCGGATGACGTTTGTTGAAGTTATCGCGCTAACGAGCTCAAAATTCGTACAAAATGACTACTTAACGACCATAACTCTATCAAATTTTATCGGACCGGGCCGGTTTTCTAACTCGTCCGATGTATTATTGGGAGACACCTATATATAAAAATTTCAATCAAATAGGAAAATGTTTGTTGAAGTTATCGCGCTAACGAGCTCAAAATTCGTACAAAATGACTACTTAACGACCATAACTCTATCAAATTTTATCGGACCGGGCCGGTTTTCTAACTCGTCCGATGTATTATTGGGAGACACCTATATATAAAAATTTCAATCAAATAGGAAAATGTTTGTTGAAGTTATCGCGCTAACGAGCTGAAAATTCGTGAAAAATGACAAATTAAGGGCCATAACTCTATCAAATTTTATCGGACCTGGCCGGTTTTCCAACTCGACCGAGATATTCTTGGGAGACACCTATATACCAAATTTCAATCAAATTGGATAACGTTTGTTGAAGTTATCGCGCTAAGGAGCTGAAAATTCGTGAAAATTGACTAATTAAGGGCCATAACTCTATTAAATATTATCGGACCAGGCCGGTTTTCGAACTCGTCCGAGATATTCTTGGGAGACACCTATATCCCAAATTTCAATCGAATCAGATAACGTTTGTTGAAGTTGTTGCGCTAACGAGCCTAAAATCAGTGAAAAATGGCAAAGGGTCATAACTCTGTAATAAATGTGCGGACGAACCCGATTTTTTGTCTGCAGCTTACGTGCATGGATATGTACTCACACACCAAATTGTTTTTAATCCGTCAATAAACGGTTGAGTTATAAGCAAAACACGCCGCCCGCCCGTCCGCCGCCCGCACGCCCGTCCCTCGTCAAACTATAAGTCGAGTTTTGGAAAAAAACTCGACTAAAAATATTAGCCAGTCAGCTAGTTACCCGTTTGTGTAATGAACACAGGAGTTGACACCGATGGTATGTTTCTGTGCTACGATGGGAGTAGGCAAATATCCCAGGTTGTTCGAGATCTACCCTTACCAGTACCTTTGTATGTTACACTGGTGTAAATAGGGTTCGGAGTGGCATCTGGTGAGTGGTTTGGGGTGGCTGGCCCCGGGATTGTCGGAAGGACCGAATGGTCCTCCCTTTAACCCCTCTAGCGAATGCGGGAGGAATATATAGGAGATAATAAAATAGACACTGGGCCCTCATTGGTCAATGACCTTGTCACACCTCTGCCCTATGAGTTCCCATAGGTAAATAGCCATTGGCACAGGAATTAACCCTTTGTAGTGAAGTTTGAATTTTTTGGTGCGGTCTAAAATATGACAGTATTTTTTTATGCGGTTCTGACACTAGTTACGAAAACACCAGATTTAAATGCGAATTCCCTGCTAGACGACATGACTTTTTTGCGTAAAAAGTTTCCCGAAATTTTGGACCCGGAATTTATATTGCCAACAGTATACGCTAAAACTTTAGCACTGAGGCCTATGGAAAACATTTACACCAGTGTAACCTGGACGGCATATCAAACTAGCTAATAAATGGCGTAGGCAGTGTGCATCTATGGGTGAACGAATATACGACGTTCACGGTGTTCGCTGGGAGTTAATTATGCGACTGTGTCAAATTATTGCGGCTGTTCTTCATCTTGACGTGCACCAAAAAGGTGGTGGGAAACCAATCTTGCCATTCGATTCTCATGTTACAACGACATAACCTCCCAATTTCATTACTTCGCGTAAAAGCAATCCCGAATATAGTGGAAATTGGGTTTTTGCGTCATGGAAGTTAATAAATGATTTCGGTTTCTATAAATTACCGTCCCATTTCTCGCTCTCGCAGCTCTAGACGTTTCGATTATATATCCAGTCCGCAAAAATACATTGCTTTGCTCCCAGCAATCCCAAGTATACATTGATCTAATGTTCAAATAGACAACTTATTTGTGATCACTTAACACCGCAAACGGATTCGTTCGATGTTAGCTCTGGTGATTGTCTGGGTACATGATATTCACAAACACTGATCACCGGAATTGGTTCGTAGGTCTTCGGGGCAAGTATTGAGAAACACACTATATGTACCTGCAACACAGCTAGTGTGTGGGTTATAAATATATAGTGACATTTGTACTGGAAAGTTAATACATTACTCTTCTCTTTGTGACATACACAAATAAATACACTTGATGGTAAAGCACTAAACTGCTAATAAATGTACATGTACATTATGTTTCATCGTATAGTATAGTCGTTGCGGTGATTTTGGAGGGTGAACCTATAACAAATTGTTATAAAGCCAGTGTTGGTGTCATCTTGACCGGGAATATTTGGACAATAATATATCCAAAATCCGCTAAAATCCGCTTTAAGGAATTTATTTCACAGTCATTTGAATACAGGGCGTTTCGTCATTATGCCACAAAATGTCGTATTGCAGATAAATACAAACAGTTCACTTGTGCTATCTCGCAAACCACTGATGCGTGACAAGTTCGAACGGATGATTGTCATATGATGATATGATAGCATTAGCCACTACAGTGTAAGCCTTAAGTGCTCCCCACTAATAAAGAGCGTTAAGTAGAACGCCAATGCATGCGTGTGCACCACACATAAAGAGCGTTCTACGATCGTTGGAGGACAAGTTGGACAACACCACAATAAGCCATGTGTGCGCTCCAGTAATAAAGAGCATTGTCATAGAACGCCATAACGCACTTCACTGCAGTTGTGCAAGCCACATGTTGCATATTTAAGTTATTTATCACTTCGATTTTATATCTCTAATTGTGAAAGTAGTAAAAGTTGCTTTTTTAGGAGTCGGACACACGTTGCCTATTGACACCTAACGATGACAACGTATGCAGGAGATTTGTGCTTGGTTAATTTGATTGCTTCATTCATTGTTCTCGTGTTCTGTTTCATTATTGCATATTTAATTCCTCATTGTTGATAGTGGTTGACAACCGTCTCGTCGGCGAGGAGCTTGATCCAACTGAAGACCTTTGTGTCATATGTGCTCTTGGTTTTGTTAATGATCCACCGGTAAAGGTGGGTGCAAAGGTACTGTGACTCTCATAAGCTTTTGTGGACAACGGATGAGACCTAAGTTGAAACAATACCTCACCGAGCGCAGCCAGTTGACGCCTGTCGACAAGGTGCTGGTACATGCAGGTTGCCGGAGAGATTTTACCGACACAAAAAGGAAGACACAAGATAATTTGGGTTCAGAAGCGAAAAGACTACGATCTGGTGCAACGCCAATAAATATAGCAGAAGACGACTGCTTAATATGTGGAGTTCATACTAGCGCTGCTGTTAAACACCCATGTATATCCACACCAATGAGCAAAGTAAAGACTGTCCCTTTCATGGACAAACTCTTACAATGATGTGCGCATAGACAGGATGCTTTAGCATATGATGTGGAGAAGCGCCTTCAAGTGTGCATTGAATTGGTAGCAGCAGAGGCCGTTTACCACCACGGATTTCTGACTCGATTCTTGCATGGCAAGGATGTGAATCCACCCGATAAAGGAAAAGCAGGTCGAAGATCAGATCAGGGTATGCAACATTGGATCGAAAAGATTTGTACTTGGCTCGAGACAGAAGCTGGTGCTGAATAATACACTG
Source organism: Siphonodentalium dalli (assembly GCA_032622095.1). NCBI lineage: Eukaryota > Metazoa > Mollusca > Scaphopoda > Gadilida > Siphonodentaliidae > Siphonodentalium > Siphonodentalium dalli. The sequence continues at coordinate 145,908,294 of CP136065.1, read as the reverse complement.
TTAGTGGGTTACATTCCAGAATGGTTGAATTCACAGGCGAGTTCGGGGCTTATACTATAACAAGTTTGAAAGGTTAACTTAGAGGAATTCATTTTCTTCGCTGAGGTTAAGGGACGGAAGGATGTCGTTTGTTTTCGAAATATGGTCAAATTCATTATAAATGAAAAGTGGTACACTGATATAAAACAGGATTTAGATGCCGAAGCAGACAGGATTGTCTTGACTACAGCAAGAATAATAAAAGCACAAACAAGGGAGGCCTATTACAGTCGCGAATCGTACACATCCAGTGACGCTATATCTAGTATTAGTCGGGGGCGAAATTGGATCCCGAGTCACCTGTAGAGCAGACTAAAGATTTTAATTATGTCCGATGTCAAGCAGAATAGCATCGGCCATTCTATTGTGCAGGGCGCGCGTCCACGTTCGGTTATAACACCAACGCTGTTTGGACTGGGCGTTAAAATAGACCATGTGTTTGGTTCCACATGGCTAGTGAACGAGTTATCCCGGATGGGATTCTCACTTACCCACGATTAAGTTGAGAGGTACAAGCAATCCGTCATTCAAACCGAAACGCCCAGTCAAATACTAATTGACTATGCACCCGGTGCCTTCGTTCAGTTGGTGGCCGATAATGTCAACCACAACATAGCAACTCTGGATGGCAGGTGGATCTTCCATAGAATGGGGATGGTTACAATATCTGGACCCACGAATCAATCAGCACTGAACATGACGTCGCGTGTAATCATGAGGCAAAACCGGTTGAGGGTTGATGAGCTCGTGAAGGATAAAGGAGTGTCCATATCTCAATATGTTGATATTATTGGCAAAGGAATTTCCAATATCAAACTGAAACCTCTTCTTCATTTGGCCACACCATATACCCTCCAATCTTACCTCAGCACAGATCTGCTGCGGCAGTCAGCATGCTTTTTCAGTAAGGGTTAAAATCTAGTGCGAACTGGTCAGGTTTCATGCAAAGTGCTTACTCGCAGGACGACACTCTGACCGCTGAGAAATCAGATGCTCTGTTACTTCGCATCATCGGTCTGAATCCGTCAGATGACGAGTGCTTATATTCTACCCTCATTTATGTTGTCAAGGAACAGGCACGAAGATTGAACATTCACACGCCATGTATCAATTTCGACCATTGGGTACATCAGTGTTTTGCGGTACATGGCTTCCATGTTGCCCGTAGAAGTTGCATATTCTGGGCGGGTTATCAACCGATCTTATTGTTGAACAAGTACTGATGAGATATATCAAGAGTCGAGGGGGTTTAACTCGAGGTAGAGCACTGACAGAAACGGCACGTTTGCAGTGGATACTCAGTATGTACAGATGTGCAGAGATACACGATGCAATGACCGAGTTGACCAAAATGCGATATGGTACCAGTGAGCAGCACATTGAAATGGGAGAATCTAGGCGAAAGCGTAATTTCGATGATATGGTTAGTTTGCAAACCTGGTTTGATGAGCACGAGCCCTTTGATGCAATTGAGAAGAAACTCCGTTCGCTGTCATCAGGGCACGTATGGCGTGAATTGTTCCGCTTCTGAGAGTGTTGGCCAAACGATCCAGAAAAAACTTGACAATGTGAGCATCGCTGAGGCATCAATTAAAAGGAAAGATCACATCAAGTCTCTGGATCATCTGTATCCCGGGATTCGAGTTGATAACGAGCGAGATCAATTCAATCCAACGCTGTTCTCACGACTGATAGCTATCGCCCAGTGTGAGGAAAGTATGGTGAAGTTTTTTTCTTACAAATTAACGACCATACCAACTTCTCTGTTCAAAGATCAATCAATGCAAAAACCAGCAAAAGCACCAACAGAACGACCGGTATACTCAGTCTCAGGGTTCATATCCAGGTGATGATTTGGAGAACACTGAATAACGACATATTGAATGCTGAGAATGGGGTTGGGAACATCGTGGTGCGGATCTTGCCCCAGTCATGACTGACCAGAATGCAGCCCCAGACAAATTGCTCAAGTTTTACGGTGCAAGTGTAAGATGTCATAAAAAAAAACCATGTGACACCAATTTGTGTACATGTCGCAAACATGATCTGAAATGTGTGCATGAATTCAGAAGAGGTTCTGATAGGAGATGACGAGGATGAGGTCTGAGTATATTGATATATTTGACACACAAATGCCGAAATCATGAATCATTTCTTAGTATGGTCATCACTGGCCGATTTCGATCAACAAAATAAACAAAAGAAATAATTGTCATTTTGGCGGCCATTTTGGTGGCCATCTTTTGACTCTCTGTGACTGATATTTGGTCAATGTGACTCTCGTGGAATCCTCTGTAAAACATGATTACATTTGTTCGAGGGCAATCTCATTACCCCTACCTCACAACGGACTAATGCTGATTGGGGAATATTTCTAATTTTTGGCCGCCATCTTGAATCCTGAATTTTCCCCAAGGCGGATTTTAGCGGATTTTGGATATGTTATTCCTGATACGTTTCCACACAAAATGAGACCAAAACCAGCTTTATAAAAAAAAATCCATGTTAAACCTCCCGACGACCACACTAGTAGCTTGAAATCATTGTTCGGGCTCAAATTATTGTATACGGACCTCCCAAATGCAGCCGTTCACTGCCGATTGTCAATGGTTCCCATAGCTTATTCAGTCAGGCATGCAGTGGGTGGATCTTCCAGTTTACTCAGTCCACGCTCACTGTTATTATAGTCGAAGCCTCCGCGCGTCGGTCCATCCACATATAGGTCAGTATGTAAAACATTTGGAAACATTGGAACTGTTAATGTTAACAATGGAACTGTGTCGTGAATTGTCGATTTGTTTTGTCCGTACGAATCGGATATGTGAGATACATGTAACATGGTGTGCTTTAGTGTGTTCACTGTACACATTAACTGTAGCTGAATTGATATTAACCACCATTACTGGACGAATACCAGCATTCGTCGGGCTTCGTCCGTATTATTGTTAAGTAACGGGATTTGTTTGCTATCGAACGTTGTCTGGGTTAATCCATAATAGGTTTTCAACAATAATACACTGTTAAATGTTACACTCCGCTCGGTGTTGTGCGTGTGTACATAGTACCTTTCCCAGGGCTACGAACACATCATTTCCAAACTCTGGAATGAGTGTTCATATACAGCATGTACACTATACAGACTAGAATCCGCGACAATATTCCAGGTTATACCAAACCTGTGCTGTTTTGATAGGCTTTTCACCTGTTAGTATATTCATGCACTGGGCAGGGTGTGTTGTTCACGCGTCCCATGGACTATGGACATGACGTGGAATATATGACCGGTGGCAATGACAATTTGCACAGCGGAATAACTTCATTATAAATGACGCGTTGCTGTACGCGTGTTCACTAATTCCCAGCAAATTTCTTGCCGTGCCAGTCAACCTACTCTTGTTACAAACCTGTCAGAGTCAACCTAGCCGTGTCAATCAGATCTGCAATTTTGTGCGCCTGTAATTGCGAGCAGTTTCCTTGTTACGCCACTGAGGCTGATGTGCACGCCACATTGCGTTTTCGTAATCAGAGGAATTGCCTCGGGCCCGCACTAACGTCTTTGATTCAATTCCGATTCGAGACTATCATGGTTCCGTTCAATCCAGGACAACGACAATATCCGCACACGGTCGCCCAAATGGGAAAAATTAACCCACGAAATACAAATTTTCTAATTTCGTCGAAATGCTAAGTACGTGATTGGCGTGCAGTTTTCCGGAACCGTAAATAGAAAATTATTCTTCTGAGACGTAGTTCGGATCCAAGCTACTAAAGTGGCATATTATGTTCAAGCTTCTAACTGAACCTAGAACATGTCCTGTATAAATGGTCCAGGAGATTAGCGACCTTGTATGTTATAAATAAAAGAAGTCGCTCATCAAAACCTTTCGACTTAGACCTTCTTCAGTTGACGTGAGATACACTTTAAGGAAACTTTTCAGAGTCATATATAGAGATTACATTTGACGTTCGTCACTAACTTAAACAAAACTGCAATATTTGTTGTCACAATAAATTGGGATATATTGTATTTTAGGCGACAATGTGTATAAATTACGTCAGTGTTCCCAGAATATGTTTATTCTAATTTATAATTATCCCAGCTATCGGTCGACATACATAGTTCGGTATATACCCGAAACATGTTAAATACACTTGCGAACATAATATCGGAATAGTTTAAAAATACTTTGTGAGTGCAAATTGAAAAATAGAAATATCCTTGGAACAGTAACCAGAAAAGGGATTTACAACTCCTGGTACATTTCTATGGCGTTGACGGCCTTGCTGATTTATCTATGCTGTTGATAGGACAACTACATGATGCGAAAAAAGATTACACCATCCCTGCCTGCATGAAATAACTATATCAAGATCAGTTGATCTGGTTTGGGTAGTTAATCACTTAGCCGCGTTTGGATACACCATTGGGGAATGGTATCGAAAAGATGATCTCACCGATATTGTTGTTGTAATGATACAAATGCTCATTTTTTTTAATTTCTGTAGTGAAATAGAGATACAATCACTACTGTGAAGTCGAATTTCCACGTAATGCGAGGTATTCACAATTGTGTCAACCATCATACCACGAGGCCCGTATATTCGACAGAGCCGGTGGCAATTTACAAAGATCTTCAAATTCATGATGTTATACTCTGACATCGCAATACTCTCGTTAACTTCTTGTTCTCTGGAAAAAAGAATGGGGAACATTTCCTGGTATTCAAACAATTGATCCCGGCTTTTTAATTTTTTTCGCGCTTCTATCTCTTCTTTCCGTGTTTTTTTTTTTGGCTCTTCTGTACAATAGCTTGACATTAATGGAGGTTTCCACATATATTCATTAGGAGGAGGAGCTTATGGTTGTTAGGAAAAACTATGTCTGCATAAATAGTTTAATTAGTTTTACAGCTCCTACTTTGTGCCATAATACACACTGGAATATACGTTATTTTCTTCTGTAAAATTATGAAAATTGTTACGGGTTTCACGCAATATGAAAAACAATGCTACAACCATGGATAATTTTCCAACATTGCACAAATCGACATTTCAGTTCATGATGATCTGACAACAATGAGGTAATTTGAAAACAGGAGACTTCAAACTTTAAGACTGAATGTATGCGCGGATATCAAAATTAGGCTGAACAAAGAATTTCAATGCAGAAAGTTACCGACTCAGTCGCTGATTGGTAGAAAATATCTGCTAAGTATTTGATTGGCGTCAAGAGGCATAATCCAAAATCGTCATCGTACGCAATATTAAAACAAATATTGTCGCATGACAACCAATATCTCATTTGTTTTCGTAACAAACTGACATATAAAATCGAATGACCCAATGCAAATATTACACGATAGAACTATAGACCATGGTATGAAAATCCTATAGGACGCTTAGAGAAAGTGTGTCTACAACTTTTAGGATATACTACAAGAACTTTATATTTTCATAGAAAGATTGTTTTCTTGTAACAGAATGGAAATGTTCTGGTTATTAAAACATTTTCTGTGTATTACTACAAGTTCATTTAGACAATTATGTGATTTTACTAAATGGAATATGTCGAAATCTTTCAATAAACACGAAATAGCACAGACTCGGCATACTTACGCTCAAAATAACATTTTAAATATTAAATTCCACCGAATGGCGCCCGACGTTAGCTGAAATAGAGTTACTGTTCTTGACGTTCATGCAATCCACCCGCTGAATAGTGTATAAGTTACAGGGCGAGTTGTTGCCGGATACGGTGTCATATGAGGCGAAGTGAGATTAATATCGGACGATGAGCTAGCCGAGCCCGATATTAATCTCGCTGAGCCTCATATGTCACCGTAGCCGGCAACAACGAGCCCTGTAACGATTTTATCATGTCACCCACATATCATGTTTTCCGTGTGAGAATTTGAATTACTTATATATGTCATCAACGTCGTTTTTCGGTTGATCTATGAGCCTATAGACCGATCAGTAGACGAATAACATACTGTATAATTCCGCGAAGTGGATTATACTAAGTATGTTATTCGTCTACTGATCGGTCTATACTACGCTCATAGATCAACCGAAAAACGACGTTGATGGCTTATAATTACAACTATAACACTTTATTTTCAGCTATCTACTATTAATCCATCTCAGAAAATTAATTGCCAAAACATGATTTTCCGTTGGACGATCTCAAAATTTGGTTGATGGGCCGAAAATAAATTGGCCGAAATTGTCAACGAGCAACTTCGTCAATCAAACTTTCAGAAAATAAATATTTACGCTTCAACTTCAATTTTCAGTAATGAACAATCCATGATAAAAAGAATTACTTGTTTGGCTACGATTTACATTTAAAATGACTCAACAACAACCCAATAATTATCAACACACACAGAGTCGAATCCGCGTTCTCCGGTAAAAGTATTAACTCCAGACCAGTCCAGACTCCAGTCCGATCATGGCCGATGTAATTTGTAAACAAATGCCCTGATCATATCTTATGTGCTCGTGACAAATATCATGTCATTAGCATTGTAATAAAGCTGAAAAATGTTAAAAGGGTTGTAATCGGGTAACACATTTTATTTATTTCCAATAAATTTGCCATGTTGATCAGCCTGATTTATGATAAGTTGTGTTCACAGCAGTAACTATACACGTTGTCATAGACGCTTTTTCGAAAATTGGACAAATATAAAACGCGGCACGAACTTTGAGTGTTCAATCGAGCTTTACAAAAACATGACTACGGCTGAAATGAACAGACATAAGTATAGTATAGTGTAGATAAGAAGCAGATAATGGAATATAGACATAGAATACTTGTTCAAATGTTTCTAACATTGAGTTTTCGAGTTGTTTTTTCACTGGAATTCTAATGGAATTCTCGTTCCGCGCTTTCGCGTCATCCGGGGACGTCGTGTGGGGCGACGGTTATAGACTCGCCCAATTTTCTTAAAGTGTCACTACGCGATGTGACTCGTCTACTGCAAAGTCTATGCACTGATAGACGCAGGTCACGCGGTAGCCTCTCGACCAATCAAATGCCCGCATTTCGAAGAAAACGAATGTAGTTGTAATTATACGGAGTTGATTACCTGCCAGTAAGTAAATTTGTTGTCTATGGCTATTATATTAACTTATGTAACGTCACAGTGACGCGTCATGGGCGTTGAACGTCAACGCATTGAGTCAATGCCTAATTACCAGAAGTAGGACAACTTGTTGAGTTTGCATGATAGTTAATTTATGAGTGTTTATAATTTCTCAAATATATCACATGCAGGTGTTGGTATATGGTACTATGTCTTTAAATTAACGGAACTTGATTTCCGACAGATATCCCTTTTCTTGGCGCCAAAATACACCGAAAATATACCCGAGGCGGCAGAGTTCCATGAAAAACAAAATGGCGGACACCGACCCCATATGGGAACCATGAGGGGGATATGGATTCCATATGGGACGGGCTACAAACATGACGACCCGATGTCTCCTGATATGCCTCTACCAACGGAGCATTCTCATTGGTCGATCCAACCAGGTGACATGATAATTATTCTTATGGACGTTACGTGTATTTAACGGAATATCTACGCTGAGATTGCACTGACTTGACGGTCAGTTCTATATTGTTGGTATAAGAAGGAAATCAATAGAAACATAATTATGTGTGGATAAATAAATTTAACTAACATTGGGCTGCATAGTTTCGGCATTCGCTCATAAAATATATATATAGGCCAATATAGTGTTCTCAAGATTCGGCCTTTACGTCAATCATATAGTTTAACTGGACGAATGGTATAGTTTTTTCTAAGACATCCACAAGTTTGATCGCGTATGCATAAATTTGTGGGTACAGAATTTGTCGCCATGCATATATAGCCTTATAGTCCCACCCAAACATAACTTCAGGCTTGTTTTAAACTAAGGTTTAATCTCAAAAGGCAGATACATAACGGCTTTGTGGAACAGGTCATATGGGTTTGCGATGGGGACAAAAGCATATATATCCAATACGATTTGGTTCTCAAGGAGTCGGAATGATAAACGCTCGTCATAATTGTCACTGAAAAAGCATGTGATAAATCCAAAACTGTTCATACAATAACAAACACAAACACAGAATAAAAATAAATGCATCGATATCGACGTCGCTATAAAGTGTGTTTGTTGAGTCCACCTTAGAACAGAATACACCCCCTCGACTTGATGTCCAAAATGCCCAAACTCTTAGAAACTTAATTATTTTGTATATACCGGTACCATTTTTTTTTCCATTTAAGACAAAAAACTTTCCAACTGACCGACAATACGAATATCGGTCTAAACACATCATATTTTACAGTAATTGACAATTTGTTAGAAAATTCAATATCGGATTAATTCAGTCTATTTTCTGGCTGAAATGTCAAATTAATTATGTTGATTCGGTTATGAATGAAATGTCACACGTTGAATATTTTGACCAAAGTTAGTGACAGCCCGGTCGCCACGTCCCATACAACGCCTCGACTTTGTTTTAAAATATTACCGGATATTAACCCGCCATTCGCAACTTGCATTTATGACCCACTAAACGGTGAGATACATAGCTATATATAGTGTGTTTATTTGCTACACATGTATTTACATTGCATGTAGCGAATGTCACGAGTGTGTTTTGAAATAACATTTCTTGTGCTGTGCGGGTGTGTATATAGCAAAGGACTTTTAACTGCTATGTCGGTTTAGTGGACAAAATAGCACATGTGCATAAACTTACACGAACTGTTCAGTATTATAAATAACGTATCTGCACGCATATAGACAGAGGCTTGACATGCACATGCCGGTTAAGAGTTGTACTGAACTAGAACCTATATAATTGTAGATCTAAGCATTTACGTTCTACCGGTATAAACGGTACATATTACTGCATAAGAACATGGACATATTCTTGTTCAGGCCTTCTTATTTCACACCGTTGGACTACGCACATAATATAAACACCTCACACATGGAAAACATTGCATGGACAGATCTACAAAACTGAGTTGAAAATAGTGTCACATGAATGAATAGCCTAAGTTGAGGTTATATTTGATTGTAAAAGATAATTAACGGCAAACATAACGATAAATACAAACCCATTATCATCGTGTTTCAACTTATAGACTCACACCATATACCAAATTGTTTGGTCGGCTAGTACTCTATCTGGTAAATATTTGGAACGATATCATAAATGAATATAATTTCAGCCTCATCTCTGAAAAATAGTGCCATTGTCGGGGAATAGAATAAAGAGAACGTGTCGCATGAAGTCAAACATAGTTTCCAGTTAAAAGCTGACGTAATACTAATTTCCCGGACAGTCGCGCGCTTGGTCCGCTTCCAATTCCAGAATTCACACTCTTAGAACAAATGTGTATAAATACTACACAATGTGTGTTACATTTGATCTTAAACAAAATTGTGTAGAAATGCAACATGACATAAATGTGTCGGTGGAATTTTCTCAACATTGAATATGAGTGAATATGTGAGTATATTATATTTAATAGATGAGATATTTTCTATTTGAGACATAAACCTGGTAAAAGCTGCAATAATACAAAATTGGCAGCTACTTTGTGCTACACAATTATGTGTTGTTTAGTTTTTACACAAACATAGTGTATAACTATGATACACTCCCATATTCAATCATATTCAACGTTGATGATATTCCACCGACATATTTAATAATTATATGTCATGTGTCATTTCTACACAATTTTGTTTAAGATCAAATGTAACACATTTTGTGTAGTATTTATACATATTGGTTCTAAGAGTGCAATGCATCGGAATGGCACGTGCATTTAATGTATTTTTTGTTGTGACTTTAATCTGTATTGTGATTTGAAACTTTATCAGGTTTATGAATTGTATAACTTCCTATTAATAATTGATTGTTTTTGGAAGAATGCAATTATAATGAGTGATATTTATCGACCTTCGATATTGATGAAATGCGGTTTAAATAACGGAATATCACGATGGAAAGAACCGCGTGGGTCCGCGGATTAACCTTTGCTCTATATTCGAAAATGTGCAACTCCCGAGGCCAGAACATTTGCAAAATGTGTTTATGGACACATAAACTTCCAACAATTACCAAAATTATGTATATCACCTCAAAAGTTTCAGAGCAATGGCAGCTTTGGATTTTTATCCCACGGTCTAAACATATCGTAGTCAATATCACCATCCAACTGGTGTGTAATTTGATTTGAGCGAACCAGTTTATCTCTGGAGCCTGTTAATTTGCTGCATGAACAGTGAGGTTTTGCAACCCACGTATATAGTTACGACTCAGCTATTCAGTGTATAACATTTCGAATCGCAAGAATAGCGACCATTAGGATTACTGAATACGGCAATGCGTTGATAATCGCGCGCAGTCAGAATTTCGATGTGCCCGATCTATTATGCACAACACGTACTTAATATTCCATTCAATTAAACGTAGTCGTAACTATACGTGAGGTTTGCGAAGCCCCTATTGTTGAAACATCATTATGGTTGTAATTCGAAATGCGCGGTCCCGAATTTCACGCAAATTATGAAATTATGGACTTGGCACTGTCGAATTGAACTATACTAACTTCATATATATTACTATATATAACTTCATACATCGTAAACGAAGTTTGGCGATATAGATATGGATACCATGAATCCGTCCGTAACGATTTTTTTTTGGGGCTCTCCATCTCAGTTATCATTTGGATTCCAATTATTATATGTACGTTCATATTCATTTGTTGCAGAGTTGGGGCCTTAGAGCGAAAATGCGTTTTTGCCGTCTTCGTATCTCTATATGCCAGTCATCGTAGGATTCATGCCAGAAAGATCTTTAGTATGCACATGAGGCAACACGAAGTGAAACTGTCCGCATATGACAGGTTTTTGTCCATCCATTTCTTCTGAGTTATATAAAGTATAAAGTAAAATACGTCCTCTGTATATATATAGGTCATCTGAGATAGGATATGACTTTTTTCTTTGGTAGTCAGGAACAACCATGGGGTGAACTATATCTGCATGTAATTGGTTTTAACCAGTTATCGCATGTCGGATTGAAACTTCTTCCGAATTAAACAAACCCTCAGACGGGGGGTGTGTGAAAACAGTTCCAGACACGTAGTCGGGGGCGGGGAGGTTTTTGGGTCATCATCAGCTCAAAAATAAATTTTCCGCAAGCTGAAATTGTTTTCTTCATGCCTATTTTTCAAAATATATTGACCCAGAAATGGCAATACACATTTATACTGAAGTCTATACTACATATAATGTCACATATCAACATATAGTGTTATATATGAGCGGGTATCACTTCAGAACCTATACTCAACCCCTCTGCTGGGTGCATAAAATTCACCACTGTTCCAGATTGTGACCCGAACAAAATTTGGCACTACCTGCTGCGTATCATAAAAAATCTTTGTAAAAAATAATTGAAAACAATAAACTTAAAACTAGGTACATCATACACATTGCGCTAATCGAAATGAAAAATGGAAACTAAAAGATTTTGCCTGACATATGGATAACAGACTCATGTATTCAGTTATATCAACTTGTATGATGTTCTACCGCGTCTTAATTTATTATGTTCTTCACCATGCAGAGAACGAGGCCACACCATGGCACTCAAGTTCATTTCACAAGCTGTTTCCATATGTAAATGTAGATTAGCCAAGAGTTACATTGCATTATATTGTACTCAAAGAATGTGTTTTGCGTGACTTGACGATTTGGTAAGACTGTTGATGACATTAAGAACATTTTAAAATGAGCAATGACTGTGACCTCAGTTTATTTCTGGTGCGCAGTCAGGAAAAGAAATGTGAGCCTTTAGTGTCGAAGAAGTTGATAAAAATGAAATACAAAAACATAAACAAAATGCATTTAAAACTAAAAAAAAACACTTCGTTGAGTGTGGCTCAAACTGTGTAGCAAAGAATTGCACAATTTTGTTATCAATAACGAAAACATATGTGATTAACTGTAGAGTTATGTTATTGTTTAAATATTGTCACAAATCGTCGAAAAGGGGGGTGGATCTCTGAAAATAAACCGGGGAAAAAGTTTGAAAGCAAAAAATGGGGCTGGTGGGTGCCAAGATAGGTCAAAATGAAAAAAAAAACCTATGTGCCTGGAACTTTTTTCCCCACCCCCGCCTCAGGAAATAAATAAATCTCAGCGAAAAAACCACCATTGCGCGGGATTGATAGTTTAACGTCGTTTCATGCGCTAGGCTATATCACAACTATATGCGGGAATACTATGTGGTACACTAGCTGTATTTATATGCATGTGACAGTCCCGGGGTTACGACAATGTATGTCGTACAATCTTCCCTGGACAATCTTAATCAGATGATTTATAAGGTTGAAATTTCGTCTTCGTCGTTTTATTTGTGACGCACATAATGTGTCGTACATCATGGGACAGAAAACAGAACGCAAATTAATCAACATATTCATTTTATTCCATTTCGATGTGCGTCGGGGTGCAGTCGAATGTGTTTTCACAATGAGAAAATAAGAGTGTATATATGTCGTGGTACGACAATACATTGTGTGAGCTTATGATTGTGTAATCAGTAGGATATGATAACGATAGCACCCATGGTCAGTTGACCCTGTTAACATTCTGTGGTGTTCTGCTAGTTTAGCTTTGATTCTATTAGGACATACCGAAACCGTATTGTTCTCCAGTTTTCTAGTTTGTGGTCATTCTCAAATTGATATGATTGGAGAACAATATATTATCTGCTTGGAGTTTCGGTGTAACAATGTCTACCAAAATTACATAGTGTTGCAAGCCGATCTCAATCAAAGTGATCTGTCTTAACGTGTTGTGAACACAGACCCAGTTAAACTATTTTCAATTATCTGTTCCCATAAAAGTTTCTTGAGGCAAATGTTCCTATGTATTCAATCATAGATGAGATAATAATTGCACATTTCCAAGAATATTGTTGTACTAATAAGTCAAGAGCTATAACAGCAGCACCACCAACATTGGAGAATTATAACGCACCCAATTAATCCAATTACAAAAGGGTGGCCAAGCAAAATATACGGTATAGAACCGAACATTACACACATGTGGTATACACCTCAGTGGCCGCATCGCTAGTTCCTGTCGCAACAGGTACAGGTACAGGAAACTTAAACCATTCTCCTAAAGACTAATGTATTTCAACGATGAGTAGATAATGTGTGATACATAGCATATGTGTTAGCGTCCTTTGACAAATTTACACCAAAATATGCGAAATAAATAAAATCGACTTCCGATAATATAAAAGTTAAAAAAAAGTGTCAACCATACAAACAATTAAGATTTTGATTCATTGATTCTATTTGGACATTGTTGTACATATTTTGTGGTCTGGTATCCACCTGCCAATAAAGTTCACACTGACGTGAAAAAGGAATAATATTTGTCCGTTCGGCCAATACATACAGTGGTCGTATCAATAACTTTGTGATAATGCGCCGTGTCCTCGGTATCGACAATGGGAGGATTCCATTCATTACGCTGGGCTACGATGAATCTAGCACCGACGTTGCATTGCCCAGGGCAAATAGCTACGCTCGCTGCACCTACTACTGAGGTGGTGTAACTGCGGGGGTATAGTAATGTGACGTCACTTTCCGCGCGAAGATTGGTTCTTCGGTGAGAAGAACATGGAAAATGTTTATGTTATGGATTAAATTAATTAATTTTTTATAATGTTCAAGACAATATAGTATATGATTTAGTAAATGATTTAGTATATGATTTAGAAAAATAGAAATCAATTGGAAGAAAGTTAAAATGATGTATCCAACGTTTTAGTTATTTAGTGTCAAGGTTTTTCTAAAATTAGGTATTTTTGCTTGTTCGGTAAAAGTCAGAATTCTCGTTAGGTTCATGGTGAATATAAGATATTTTTTACTAATTTGCCGCAGCCTTCATCTGTTCAACGCGTCCAGTGTGGGTTTTGTCCAATTCCCTTTATAAAAAATAGTTTTTTAATTATTGTTAGAAAGCTATGTTTAGATTACGCCAGACACCAAATTTCATTTCATTCATTTTTGCCCTGACCTGCCCAGGGTATAATTTGCCCATTCCACCCAAGCGCAATGAATGGAATCAGCCAATGCACTCACGTGTAAGTGAAACGGGCTTCCATTTCTTGCCGTTTGAAATTGCTAACGATTTTTATTTCAATGGATTCTTCCATTGAGTTATAAAAGTGTATATTGGAAAGGTCTATTTACATGTTTTCATCTGGAAGGATATTCCGGAAAAATAAACAAACGACAAATAATAGAAAGTAAAGCAGGAATATATTTCATTGGTGAGATATGTCCTGATAATAAGTTAAAAAAAACACCCAGTCGTTTGTTGAACTTATAATATTCCTAAAGGATAATTGCTCGACAATGAGTATTTAGTATAGAAAGGGTTAATCCTAAAGTGGCTTTATCGTGATTTGTTCAGATATTTTCCAAAAGACCAGGAACATGTTAATTCTAGCAATTAACGATTTGAACTTCCTTCTTGTCTTAAAGGTTCCAGGCTAATTTTTACAAACCTATTTTACTCTTTATTGAGATGCGAGTGTATGAAATAATAAGTTTGGAAGCGACATTTTAAATAAGCTACGTATTGTGCTTGATATTGAAATATTTCTATGGATTTGTTTTATATAGTTTCGGTGATAGAAAATATATTTAGTTTTTAGTAACAAAAGTTATATTGTTTTATGTTTATAGGTCTAGTTTGTGTCATATTTAGTTTTCAACAAAACAAATCAGAAACAGTTAGTAAATTATATTTTTAGAAGGCGCCCCATTCGTGAAACAATATCAATTTCAAACTTTCAATTTGAAGGAATAATATCATCCTTTATAACCAATGTATGCTATAGTACTATACCAACACCTGTTAACCATCACAGTGTGAGCGATATGTTCTAATTACGTAAGAATTTGTCTAAACAGAATAAACACAGCAATATTCAAGGCTGGTCATTGGATAGTTTGACAGGTGATATTTTCAACTAACACACTGTATTATCTAGCGTATGAAACTAAATATGGTTTACTATCTTAAATCATGAATGTATGTCAGTGATAAAATAAATTTAACATTTTGCATTGCATATTTTAGTTTCACGGCGGCCATTTGCAGAATTATTTTAAGTTGATATCAGCACAACCTATCGTCCAAAGAAGGGACAGTATTATAAACAAACGTATCATTGTTTTCGCTCTCTTTGCGTATGTTCTTTGGAAGGAAGCGTTGTGGTTACATTGAGCCCATAGTCTCACACACCACATCAACACGTAATGGTCGATCTGGTCTATATGTTATCAAGATGCTCGTCTTAGACGGTACCATATGGAGATAATAATGTGAAGTAAAGAAAGCGAAAGCAATGATACGTTTATTTTAAGTTGTTATAACTTATACCCCAATTCCTTGTAACTTTTGTTATGGTAAATATGTTTAAACCAAACCAACTATTTTTTTGGAGGAAATACCATCACAAAACAACATAATGTCTAAAAAGTTAAATAAGTATTGCGCGCTGTTTATTTCTGTCAGATAATTCCAAACGTTGTTGAATAATATGTATATTGTTTTCTGTTGTTTGGACCTTCATACTATAATATAGTTCTGCAAATGGCCACTAAAAAAATAAATTATGCAATTAAAAATGTTTTATTTATTTTCTTGGTGACATCCATGATTTCAGATAGTAAACTGAGCTCGTACCATAGTTGGGTTCATAAGCTAGGTATTGTGGAGTGTGTTTGTTGCAAATACAGTAATGCTCAAAGTAATCGACTCCTTAAACACAGCAGAATTATGGGTAACTTTTCATGATTTAGTCGGAAATATGGCTTGTTGCCATTCATCGGAAAGCTCTCGGGGAGAGCTTTCCGATTAATGGCAACAAGCCATATTTCCGACTAAATCCTGAAAAGTTACCCATAATTCTGCTGTGGTTAAGAAGTCGATTACTTAGAGCATTACTGTGTGTCCCTGTCAAACTCTCCAATGCCCAACCTTGAACATTCTCGTATTTTGTTTAAAGACATGGTATGGACTTGTCCGAGTTCGTGAAACTGATAAGTTAGTATTCAGGCGTTATGCCAACCTGGAGAATGTAGCATTCTACTAACATCGTCGAAAATTTCAAAGAAATCGACCATACAACTTTAAACCATATTTGATATAATTAGATCGTATCGCTCATATTGTGAGGATGAACATGTGTTCATATAATATTTTATCATATGACTCAATCATTATTTACGTTGGAAAGTATGTCATAAATCAATTTCATATGAACTACTAGTTCATATCACCTTCCGATAATTTGATTGGTTTGTTGACAAAAAGTGTGTTTTGATTGGCCGAATGGCAGTCGGGACCGAACCGTATCTCTAACTAAATGCAGGTCAAATTCGTGCGCGTCAATCAACGCGATGCCGAAATTCTCGCAATTATAATCTTGAAATATATAGTTTTGGACATTGTTATACGATAAATAGAATATGTAATTCGTATTTATCTAATAAACATACGATATAATGTCACAAACTGAGAACAGAATAGCGCACTATATCTTCGCGTGCAAATTATTTCAGCTCGTTCACCAGGTGTAATTGGGCTTCCGGTGCAATGAAGTGACCTCACATTAACCTTTTGCTGCCGATGTCATATAGCTATTTAGTGATTTGTGTGCGTTTTGGACATCATAATCAATTTATAGGTGTCATATGATACATAGCATATGTAATTCGTGTTTCTCTCATATGATATTTATGAAACTCGTCACGAATTTTCAGTTTTCTCTCGCCGGAGGCTCGAGAAAACTAAAAATTCGTGACGAGTTTCATAAATATCATATGAGAGAAACACTCATTTCATATCCTCTATATAGCATATATTTATTATAGAACTATAGCATGCATTAGTTATATAGGACATTCATTGTTCCCCCTTCACATGATAGTTGGAAATTGATATTGTTTTGAAAATTCACGAATAAGGCGGCTCCTGAATGGTAGTGTGATCCTTAAACAATAATATATATGTGCAATCTGAATTTGTGAACATGAAACATTTTCTAAAACAATATTAGTAATGTGGTATGACGATTTATGTATTATCTCAATAGTGTCAGCTATGTGATCTGAGTGACCATTGCTACATTACTGTTGGATTCTGAAACATTATTGAACGACCGTCACCAATGAAATGCGTAAAGTGGTTATTCTTCGACAGTCATCTGACAGTCGACTGGACTGTGCGCGTCCAGTATATACTTTCGTCTACAGTATTATCGGATCGGTTTTCGCTAAGCCTATTAGATTTCATCAGGAGAGCTAGTCGCCTTCAGAAATTCGTAAGATATGTTTTTTGGACGCAAGCGTTGTCGTTACAATGAGCTCATATACTCTCGAACCACATCAACATGTAATGGTCGAGCTGGTCTATATCTTGTCAAGGTACTCGTCCTAGACGGTAACATATGGAGCTAATAATGGCATAACTGCCCCAGGGTTGTCACAATTTTTTTTTATCGAGCTATTGTTCTGAGCCATGCTATTCGTATTCAGATTAGGTCAATTCCTCTTCATTACGACCAATATAGTACCACACAAGCGGAAAATTACTCGTCGATGAACCCTTTCTACACTAAATGGATTCTCCCAGTCAGTTCAACAGTGTACATCGGAATGGTATATTATTGATTTGGAGGGGCGTTAGGGTGATAAAAGCAGATGACAGATAAATAACAGATCAGAATGAGACCTATAATTTGAGGGAAATGTTCAGATAATAAGTTCAACAGCTTATTATCTGAACATTTTCTATGGGATAACTACTCGTCAAGGATGATTTAGTATAGAAAAGGTTAATACCAAAGACCATCTTCGAATGTCGTTCATAACGCCTGGTCAGCCGTAAAGTATACATTTTGCTGTGAAAACTCTGAAAGGTTCAATTCTCATGTGAGTCAAGTTCATATAGGGCTAGGATATCTACATGTTTACTCCACTCATAATTCTCAGATTTAATTGCAGGCCTAGTAAGTTATCTCTTTCGTCTCATCCAGTGATAAAAATAGATCGGTAAATACATGGGAATACATATTATACACGCAGTCTACATATGTGTCACAGAAAAACTCCTTGAAATCATAAACATTAATTTTATCGGATCCCTTGTTTTGTTTCGGCATGGAAACATAATGAAGGTTCTGTCTCATTAATGCAGAACGTCAAAACATAATTATGATATATTTCGATGTCGTTTGTAAGTCTGTTGAGCGTTACAGAATGTGTATACTAACATTAATATTCGCGATTTATCGACATATTGTGATAATTTTTGGCGTGATAAGTGTGATCACATACTATGTCTAATTTGATGCATGGCGATTGCTAGCTGTTTTACAGTTGGTAAAGAATAGAAAGATATAAAAGAAAGATACCACAGAAGAGATAAATGTTATCAGACACAGACATCAGAGGAAGTAAAACATCTCAGCTATTATAACAGGTACCTGACGTGACTCTTTAAAACAACCATGATAATCGTATCACATTTACAACCCTAGAGTTCCTATCCAGATCATATTTATAGAACGACAAGGATTTCCAGCGACGACATAATATATTGTTTCCAAATATGGAGCGCATGTCTAGTGAAGTACACGTTTTGGGAAAATCGAAGTAATCAGTTGTAGTTATCAACAACCATATGTAGGATGCTTACAATTAATCAATAATAAATAACTCTGGCTGAATAAAACGCCAAGGTAATGTATCCTAGATTCCGATGAGTAACTTTTTCGCATTAAATTGTGAATATATCTCCTGTATTATACAATTTGTCGTGTTTCAGTATGCGGGGGAAAATTGTCAATTTTATATCACTAATTAATAAAATAGCGCCCAGTCTGAAACATGACTGATGGAAAGTAGGGAAGCCTGTTATTACAGACAGTCAGATAATAATTGCATTTCTATAGAGACGTAAATCTGATACGATTATTGTAGACTTTTTAAAGAGACTGACACATATAGTAAGTTGTCCATGACCTAGACTGATGACTGGTGACCATTTCGTGGTTAATATCCAGAAACTGATTCCAAACGGAAAGTCCAATTATCAATTGTATGGCAAGATTCCACTATTTATGTTTACGTGAGGTATTAGCGGTATGTATTGTGTTAAATTGGAATATTTATTAAATTAACTAGCACAAAATCTTGACTTATTTCAAATTTATAAAGAGCCTTCGAATTATAATGCTCGACTAATGTTTACAATTTTAAAAGTAATCATGCTATTAAAATATTAACGAAAGAACACATGTATGGCGAAAACGATAACACTTGTGCGCTTACGAGCCATATTATTTTTATAATATACACAACTGTACACATATCTCAATACCTTGTTTGCCCTTGTGTGCTCAAAGTTTTTCCATGTTTTCCGATAGCAATTTTCCAACAATAATGTATAGTCCATGGGCTAGTATGACCCCTCGTGTCCCCTACCCCACTTCTCGACTTATTTGGTATTTTCATATACCTTATGTGTATTGGTCAAGACAAATTATGTTAACGGCAAATACTTTGGGTCCTAGTGTTCCTACTGGGTCAAAGGTTAGCCTTATCGAAGGCTTACTCAGTTGCCATTTTTTCCGATTATGATGGGGTGGGAGAAACGCTAATCACATATAACGATATAAGTTATGTCACTGTGATTTGATTTTAACAGATGATGTGTAATTGTGTAGGTATTTGTATACTCTATCCAAAACACATATTAAATCGTCATTGATGACGTCAGCATTGGTCAAAGGGTCATGCAACGGCAATGAAAACACAAGTCTGGGAGCTGATAGGGTACACCTACACCCATCACCACAGGACTTAACTTCACCCACTCATTGTCTTCCTTATTATGTCCCTCAATTTTAAAGAAATGTTAACACGAAAAACAAGTAGCCGTGTAGACACGAGACAAGATGGCTTCCACATGACCGCCGTTTTAAAGACGATATACTATGTCAGAATGATGAAAACAATAGAGAGAAAATATTGACAAATGTATACAAATGTACGTACTATTGTCAAGCTAATACATAATTCTACTATTTTGTGGCAAACTGAGAACTTTCCGTCCAAGATGGCCACCAAATGGACACCGGAAGTGGACAATATGACTATTTATCACTAATATATTATACACTAGTTTCTGTTGTTTGGAACTGGTTGAGAATTCCGACATTGTTTTGTATTTTTCATGTTAACTAATCCTCGAGCAATGCAATATATCATTCTGTGTGTCCTAGCCCCTTCCGATCCCCAACAATTTGATTTTACAGAACGCGGTATAAATTTCACCAAAAATCGCCATTGGGATTCTAGTCATATTTCAACAATAACTGATCAGAACTGTGTACCATTACTGATAAATATTCCAACTCAATGGAACCAAAGTTGTCACTATAGCTCAAAGTGGCGGCCAAATTGTGGAAAATGGTAGATATTTACCCAGCGTGTCCTGCAATCGCTTACAATTTGTGGTTGATAAATAACATCGACTGTTATGCCCTTTATATATTGAATACTAACATAACTGATGCGCCTTGATTAATTGTTACTATTTTAACTACTGACAGTACCAGAAATATTGGAGTTTTCGCTTACAAACTTGACATCAAAATCGGAAAAAGGCACTTTTCAGGTAAAATGGAACTATCTTTGGTATCAATGGTATCTATTATTTTGATCCGTATTGAAAGTGTCACACTGAGGTGCTTTTAGACCTTTAGGCCAAATTACTCAAGATGGCTTTCAAAATGGCAACCAAATTTGCAACCAAATGAGTTTTCACATATATCCGGAACTATTCTCAGCTGTCTGTTCCAAACATGACTTACAAGGGATTACGGTTTCCCCACCCCATCAGAAGCGGAAAAAATGGTAACTAACATTGACCCAGTAGGTACGATAGGACCCAAAAGATTTGCCGTAAACATAATTCTGACTGACCAATACACATTAGGGTTCTTGGAAATACCAAAGAAGTTAAACAGTGGTGGTGCACGAGGGTTCCTGACAGCCCATGGATTAATACTTCCTCTCATGAAATGCGATATACATATGTGGTATTCCCGGCTGGTAAACAGCAGCTGCTGGTGTCATTAAAGTGTCTCTCCTCTCATGCCACATGCACGTGGTGTAACGTAATGCAAGTCACGTACGTTCACAACTAATTATGACTGCAGTTGTTGAAATGTGTGCATACGTGTACCCATATCAAAGGGGGACTGTACACTAAATCCGACCATGTGTGGGGCCCTCTCGTTTTATACTCAACATAGTATATCCAACAAATCAATGAATTTGAGCCACAGATTAGTGCAAAATACACCCATGTGCTCTGCGAACGATGCAGAAACATGGTAAATATAATGAAAATGATTTTATGACTGGCGACATAAAATCAATTTTTATGATTAACATGTTGCTTGCATCATTCGTAGAGCACATAGATGTATTTTACACTAATCCATGGCTCAAATTCATTCATTTATTGCATATATTATGTTGATTAAAAAAGGAGATGGTCCCATAAATTGCTGTATTTAGTGTATAGTGTCCCTTTAAGTATGCCACTCGATAGGTAGCGAACATTCCTTTTCAGAACATTAAAGAAAACATGAACTATCACCGGTCCTATCGGATGTAACAATATTATGGCAAGATCATGCTAATTTGACTATTTGCCATAAAGCACAGGCGCTCACCTCACTTCACATTCATCGCAACATTATCATAGCATGGCGTTCTGAAGCAATGATCAATATACCTTGTAATCAAGTCAAGCGTGTAAACATGGCTATTATGTCACTACGTTGTTCATTACATCAATGTATAGGATAATAGATGAGTATTGTCGAGATCGTACATTATTTTGCAACAACGATTCAGTATTTTAATAACAGGCGATCAATATCCAATTTAATGGACAGTCATTTAACTGTTAAAGATTTCATGTATATGACTCAAATGTGCGGTATAATGATATTATAAGTTACATTGTCTCCCGTTGTCTGGTATAGCTTGGCACCGAGCGAGGTTGGACCAATACCACCCAATGCGAAGCAGATGGTGTATTGGTCCCATGCACCTCGCCTGGTACCACGCTATACCAGACAACTGGAAACACTGTAACATATATACAATGTTGACACTTTATCTGAAACATTGAACCGCACACGAGTTTCATTGAAGACTGCAAAACAGCAAAAAAAGAACACACCAATACAATCATCACTAAAACTTACCAACAAGTTTATGAAAGTGGAACGCAAAATAAAGATCGTGAATAGCTTGCGATCAATGGTTCGATCAGGTCGCCTAAAATCACAGTATTGTTTATTGGTATAAATTTGATACCTGAGCTGCTGTCACTCAGACCTCTAAGTATTGATTGATCAAGCGGTGTGACAACCAAGAGTTTTATAGTATTCCGTGGGTTGGCAGCTTATTATTAAATTATTAGGATATACCCTAGATTTAGATGTGTAAATGTAAAACACGAACATGCGTTTTTGGATGACAGAATCCGATATCACTACAGCAGCTTACTTATATAACTCTTTGTTTAGTATATCATCGGTCGACAATCAACACGAAAACGCCATGCTACTCACGATAATAAACTTTAACACATTCATTCAACTGCACCGTTCATGTATACCTTATATGTTTAAATGTAGAATGTGATAAATATATTATGTACATTATATAAACATTCACGCGTGACTAGAAAATATTCCCGTTATGTACATGTCGATCGCGTCCATTGTATATACCATCATGTCGTTATTTTTCGAACGTAATCGCAACAGTCGAATTTTTCTCGCCATGTGACGTAGTGAGCTTAGATGTGTACCGTATTCGGTATACACCTCCTTCCAAACATGGTCGTAACGACAGTTCTCTCTCGATTTTTCTTTTGTTTCTTGGCATACATATATTTAAACACGTACAACGGTCTCGTTACAGTCATGTTGACTGTCGTCGCTATAACGAACGAAAATAGGATACATGGTGTTGGAAACATCGATGCGGGTGTTGTATTTGTCAGTGCACCGTTTATTCTATATGCAATACATCACATAATATAATTTAGGAAAACTCAGACTTTGGCGTTGTTGGAAAACCGTTTAGAATAAGAACAACACTTTCTTTAACACTTCAGCAAAACTGAATGGCCCGGTGTGGTTAGTCATGTTTGCAACTTTAACGTCTCTTCCTTCCCTCCTGTTGGTCCATCGATGACATGGAAATCCGTCAGATATAATTTCATATGCGGTGTCAGTTGTTCTATTTATACAACCATGGCTTAGCGGTATGCCGTTTGTTAATTACAGTCACTGAGTCATTCATTTAAAACCTTCAAACTGACTTTCTGTAGTTGCTAACTGGTGTGACATCGCACAGAAGACGATTCGAATTTCCGATAGTGTTGTGTTATCGAAGAGGTATCATGCTGAAAACACACCTCACCTTGATTTGAGTTGCATAATATAAAAAAGTACACAATATAAAACACGTATGTACACTAGCTCTTGGGCATCGGCAGTGGGGGAACGTTTCCTTGATTTGATAAAAAGATGACCAGTAGGGCGGTGCAGTTTACGAGAACATATGTGATAAAGAAAATGCGATCGGTGAGACACGCAATTACTCTCCATTCCCGGAGAAATTTTTCTTTGTCCTCCAACTTGGCTTTTTTATCCCGAACATTTTCCAGAATATCGCGAATAACTCGGACCTCTTCCAATACTGCTGATTTTGTTGAGACCGTAGCCGTGTTTGGTGAGCCCATTGTCCGAATAGTTTCCGTACCAAGTGTTCCAGTTCCCATCGTACCCATGGAACCGATGGTTCCGTGGTGTTCTATATCCGTGAATTGTGTCTCTCTTGTCGCTCTTGGTAAGGTGTCTGTGTGATGATGCTGGAAGTCGTTACAATTGTTTAGCTTCTCCATTGGAGTACCGTTGTCAAGGAGGCGAACTTTTGAGTAGCGTTGGTCAGATTCGGAGTAAATATCCCTAATTTGACCTCCGACCCTTGACCCCCAAGTACGTCGTGGCGGTTTCGTTTCTCTCTCCACGATTTTATGTCGAACACATAGAAGACGAGCAATACCATCGATCATACACTGAAAAGAATTAATTGATTAATTAATTAACCATTCAACTTGTACCATGTACTTCCCGTGTTATAGTCACGATCGGCTTTCACCGAAGCCAAAAACTTTAGATCGGTGCATGAACGCACAAGACACTACATTAATATGAATACCTCTCAAAATCCCGGGAACATTTCACCAAGAATGTGTTCATACATGCATGTAATACATAGTACTTGTGGGATGCCATTGCATCCCTACATCAACATTATGCATTTTAGAGATGGCGAAAAAACGACAGTTTAATATGTAAAATGTGGGGTTTGGAAACCTGCGACAAGTATCACACTCTTTTGGTCACATTTTGTCACTATCAGACAAAAATATAATCCTGACTATTTCTGGTTGAACCCTTCACTAAACAAGTTATATGGCACCTTTCTATCGAAAATATATCAATTTTGAAGAATGTTAGCATTTATTTGAAACATGTCTTTAAAGAATACAACTGATAGTATAATAAGCTATAGATAAATAGTGTACATATATTTTCATGCATGGCACACACGAATGCGTGGCTTTTCGCATTAAACTCATTCAAACAAAACATCTGCACATATGTAGGCTCCATATCAATAGTAAATAAACCACCTTTACTCAGTAACAAGTTCTAGTATATAAAACGAAAACATTTCCACATGTTTTTCCACATGTTTGGTTTATCACCATTTGTAACCGTGAATACATGCATCAACATTCATTCAAACCTTAGTTCTGACCAGCAACATAGTTATCTCCTCACGAGAGAGTGGTAAACGAGGACAGGATCACTAATACGCTGCATTACTTGTACTACAATACCCTGTTGCCGAATATTCATTTTATCCACCATTCACTACCTCCAACCTGCCTAATAAAACATACGTTTATTACGTTAATGTAGCTTTATTAGGCTAACGCAGCTTTATAAAGTTGGTACTACATTCACGACTTAATTAATTTTTATGCAAATTGCACAGGTAACTACGGATGACAACCGGCCTGAATTGCGCCATTGTGATTTTAGAACGTCCATAACAATTCATTGTAATTAAAATTCGTAAAAGGATATACGTTTCGCTCTAAAACATCTATACATCATTAGAACAAGGTCGGCTTAGAATAACTGTAAAAAAAAAGTTTTTTTTTATCTCTGAGCAACAATGAACAAATGATAGAGTTACCCCACAAAAGGAAAGTGTTGCGCGATGGATAAATAGATTATGTATCTAATGCTGTCGCTTAAACGGTTTATGTCCGCTCAGTGGATTTGGCATCTATTGGACTCGGCTAATAATATATATTATATGTCGCACAATATATTACAACATTTATAATATAATGACTGCGTGGGGTTGCGAGGTTGATCCGAGATATATTATATGGGTATCTACGACGACCCTACTTCATATGCCTACAGTTCTCTCCTGTGTCATACACAATAACTATTTTGTTTACCCGACATGGCTGTTAAGAGTCAAGGTTGCAGCAAATTGAATTATGACTTCTATTGCAATCACCTTAGAGAATCGCGCATTCGTATTTGTGGCGAAATCTAAACCACTACTCATTTCCCCAATTACTCTCATTATACGAGGATGAGAAATGTGTGTGCTCTATTGAGATGAACACAAACGCCGAAACAAAAAACAGTAACTTATACTAGAAGACAACGTTTCCATATATTTGCCGACGAGATCTCGGAAACGGGTGGAGCTATCGACTTGAAATTTGCTATGTGAATGTATCTTGCCCGGATACGAATTTTATCTGGTCGCCGAGCCCGTGCGACGCAAGCTTCGCGCATGCGCAGACCAGATATCGGAAACGGGTGGAGCTATCGACTTGAAATTTGCTATGTGAATGTATCTTGCCCCGGATTCGAATTTTATCGGGTCGCCGAGCCGGGGCGACGCCAGCTTCGCGCATGCGCAGACCAGATCTCGGAAACGGGTAGAGCTATCGACTTGAAATTTTGTTTTTGAATAGCCCGGACAACGTCGGGCTCATCGGCTAGTCTATTATATATTTTGGAAGATCTGTTTGTGTGTCTGCGTGTCTGTGTGTTCGCGATGAACTCGAAAACGGCCAAGCCGATTTCGATGAAACTTGGTATGTGGGGGTATTTTCGGCCGGCGGGTGGCATGGGCCTATTAATTTGTCCGTGCGACGTGACCTTGACCTTGAAATTGGGTCATTTCAAGGTCAAACGCCCGAATATCACGGGATTTCGATTAAACTTGGTATGTGGGGTACTTTCTTATGGCGAGTCTCATAAGCATATCCATTTGCCCGTGCGACGTGACCTTGAAATCGGGTAACTTCAAGGTCAAATCGCAAATTTTGATGGGATTTCGACGAAATTTGATACGTGGGGTTAGTTTTGTCCACTGATTGTTTTGGACGGGGTCCAATCGTGACCCCGACCAGACCTTGACCTCCAAAATGATCAATTCAAGGTCAAATCGGGTAAAACCGGATGGATTTCGACGGGCACGTTTGTCGGGTACTTTTGTCCGGGCAGTGTTTTTGGACTGGTCAAATCGTGACCCCACTTGACCTTGACCTTCAAAATGGACAATTCAAGGTCAAAGCCCGGACGAAGTCGGGTCACCTTCTAGTATATATATATGTCTGTGTGGTGACTTGGAGTACCCGAACGTAGGATATAACGGCGTTAGTTTTCAAAACAAATTTAATTAAATAAATATTTTTTTTTTTTAATAAGCTCACTATGAAGCAGAATCAAATAAGTCCAATATGAACCTATGTGAACATTTAGGTCCAATATAAACCTATTTGCACGAGGATGTGTTGCATCAGATGTATGCTCTTTATATATGTGTTTTGACTGTGGCCCGCGCCATCCAACGGAATAACGGGTGTAAGTCCACTATGGGCTTATTCCAGAATCAAATAAGTCCAATATGAACCACTGTCAATATTTAGGTCCATTATGAACCTAAATGCACAAAGATATATTGATGTAGCATAATAAGTATTATCTACATATATAAAAGAATAGGATATGTCTGTCATATGCGTTAAGATGGCACCAATAAGCTTATAGCTTACTGCCAAATCATATTCTCGTTTACTACTACACTATTGGACGTAGATATTGATTTATTTTGATTAAGAAACATATTTAAACTAAGAGTCAAGAAGAGTTAGATGTATGTGCGGCTTCCGGAATTTTCAACAACACCGCAGTGTGTATGGGTCTTTTCGCAGATGAGATATTCCCCTTATAGTAGCATTTATTTTTTGAGAAAATTCATAAGATTTTTAAAACGTTTACAATAACAAAATCGCCTTCCTTAGAAAATAGAGACTGATTGCGTTGACAACTTTCTTGACGACAACGTCAATAGAAACGGAAAAGTTATTTACTACACAGAGTTATACTCTATCTAAAGACATAATTTGTTCAACTAAATACGGTATAGTATCAAGTTTACTATCAAGTCGCACTCGTTAGTCATACAGCGAGGGAGTGTACCAGTCAGAAGAAGTGGTATATTGAGGCGCGCCTTTATTGCGATATTGAGCCCGGTTAATTTCTAAAAAGGCGCGATTTTATCGCAATACCAAAAATATGTTGCGTTTATTATTGCGATATTGAGCGCATAATATTGCGATATTAAGCGAACATTGTCGCAATATTGAGCGCGACAAAATTTCATACAGACCCGATAGTGTTATATTTATGTTTATATTAGATAAATACTGTGCATATAGTGTACGTAAGGCATTTACAACTATAAGTATATACACATCTAAATCAATAGCGAGTTTGCGATACCCGTTCGACGGGAACGGGTACGGGTAAATCTGTGAACATCGTCACGGTCACTTGGGTACTTTCAATTCAGCACATAAAGCGATAGCGAATTGAAACGGGTAGATTTGTCCCATTGACCGGTAGCCTTTCACTACGATTTTCTCACTCAAAGGTCCATGAATTCCATGAAATTCCAGTCAGCTATGCGTTAACCTATTTATTGAAAGATTTCATGGGCAAATATTATTGATAAAGTTGTCATTTTAACCCAGGATTTGTGTTCAAATTCTCGAGGCGGCTTCTAGCACTTAGATAAATACGGAAGGCCGATTTTTTTTCACTAACAACTTTGTTCACTGCATTAATGACAGGTTGTGATTAATAGAGTGAGTAGATGGTGCTATAGACGCCTGTTGCAGGGACATGGCTATGGGAAGGGTGTCCACCTTCGAATTTCTAACTACACACCTCGAACCATATCAAATTCACAAGTTTGCGCGTAAATCCACCCCCCCCCCCTTGGCTGGCATCAAGCTTTCCAATTGTTAGAAATTTTGAGACAATTTCCAACTGTTTCTGACAGCCATTTCAGTCCAAATTTTGTTACCAAAAATAGGGAAATATGCAAATGTTGGTCTAAAAACTACAAATTATCCACTAATAAATTGTTCAAAAATCCACCTGATACAGACCAATGTTACTCTGTAGTAATACAAAACTATTAGTTAAAATTCCTCAGTGATATAGGGTATGTGGCATGCCACGCCAGCCGTTGAGGCATGCCAATATCCCATAATATGTCAAATGCAGCGAATTATCGAAATATGAAATACCACGAAAAATCGAAATAGGAAAATACAGCGAAATTTCGGAATAAAAAATGCATCGAAATGACGAAATAGCGCGAATTATCGAAATAATAAATTATTTTTATTAACTAAATAACGGAGATATTTGAAGAAGTGTTTTTGACGAAATAACGGGCATATTTGAAGAAGTGTTTTAAAGAGCGTATCCCAAACATCCCCCAAGCCCATCCACCCAAGGGAAGAATTTTACTTGTATTTCACCAGAGTTGATCTATTGTGGTGTTGTTATTTCTAATACAATCGCCGTTATTTCGTAACTATACATTCTTTATAGAGTTATTACCCTGTGGCAATGTTAGGATTTTAGCTTTTCAAAGAACATGTGGCATGCCTCGACGGCTGGCGTGGCATGCCACATACCCTATATCACTGAGGAATTTTAACTAATAGTTTTGTATTACTACAGAGTAACATTGGTCTGTATCAGGTGCAAAAATCAAACTACGAAAACAAGTTCAACCTATTGTTTGTGTGAAATTTCCAACAAATGTTGTGTCAGGTATATCAAATTTCCAAATGTTGAACATTTGACCAAAGTTGGTGGGGGTTAAGACACCCCTGTCGTCACGTCCCTGTCTCAACCCATTGTACAAGGACATAAATATATCGTGGATTTATCTATGCATTGCACATTTGAATACAATTACCGTTTAGTTACCTTATCGTATGTAGGTGGGGACTGATTTCTCATTTTAATATATATTTACTATCTGAACGGACATGGCGCATTTGAACCACAATACTTGTGTATACTGTAGTGGGGATAATATAGGTCGCCAAATACACGAAATACCTATATCTACTCCACAAAATCTAAGCATAAGCATAGCGAGTTTCAGCTGTTTTCTGTGTTTCGCACATAAGTGAAGCAAACGCTCTTTATTCAATCCGTATAATAAACAGACTACATGTTGACACCTTTTTTGTTACCAAGTTAAACATTTCAACCAACCTCCTGGTTTAGATCCGGACAACAATCCCAATTCTTGGGATAAATATTCCCTTGCCCCGACGGGCCGACCCTTCGATCTGTTGAAAGATTCCAAACAACGGTTTACTTAAAGCTACTCAAACCGATCAGACGGTCCCCATATCACAAAGTTACAACAAGAACATTTCTTCAAAATACGCTTTTGTTATCAGAATCGATTAATTACAACAAAATAATGCTAACTGCTGTCAACTATAGTATAAAATTTTGGCCGCATTACCACTTGATTTTAGAGTTAAGCATCTTCATCGGCAATTTTGTCCGAGACCGTCGGTTTGATGACTCTTTTCTGGGCCACAAATAATTACACAATTCAAGAAATAACAAACTTCAAAAATCGATATATGATCACTCTGCGCTTTGATGGTGGGTTCCTCGATTCGAATAAAATATTATTTTTTTTACCCCCGAAGCCAAAATAAATAGTAACTTGGGAGCGTTAATTCGGATTATGCATCTTTAATATGACTAAATATTCCCCAACTAAAATAAGGGGCAAATGCGGTATTATATCGAACTGAAAGTACATGTAGGACAATATTAGACCCTTGGTCTAAAACAATTCATTTTACACCGAATATTGGTTGGACATTTTAACTATATATAACGTAATTGTATATTTGAGCTATCATAATCTATTTTCTAAGTTTAAAAATTCCAACCGATTTATTGTCAACACTCGATCGGTCTATGACTTGTAGAATCCAATTGTTGAAAATTTTACCAATATGAGTGAAAGAAAAGCAACGTCCTCTTCCAACTGCCACCTATCTCGTCCTTGATGAAAGCAACTGATTATCATGGGGCTCATCTAATCTAAATACATATTTCCAACAACCCATAACGCTAAGTATAACATCGGCCAATAACGCGAATAATATAAGTTACACGGCTTGTTGAGGGGGGATACGGTGTGGTATGCCCCGGTTGAGTCCCGTATCCCCCGAGGCGATAGCCTCGGGGGATACGGGACTCAACCGGGGCATACCACACCGTATCCCCCCTCAACAAGCCGTGCAACGTATTTATCCCCGGTCTATATTAACAAGATGTTCCGATTTCAGTTTTACAAGGGGCATACGAGATTGTTATGACCCGTGTAAAATCTGTCTTCTCTATATAGCGACGACAATTTTTGCGGGGTAATATCAGTTTTACACGGGGCATACGAGATTGTTATGACCCGTGTAAAATCTGTCTTCTCTATATACGACGACATTTTTTGCGGGATAATATAATTTTTACACGGGGCATACGAGATTGTTATTACCCTTGTAAAATATGTCTTCTCTATATAGCGACGACAATTTTTGCGGGATAATATAATTTTTACACGGGGCATACGAGATTGTTATGACCCGTGTAAAATATGTCTTCTCTATATAGCGACGACATTTTTTGCGGGATAATATAATTTGTACACGGGGCATACGAGATTGTTATGACCCGTGTAAAATATGTCTTCTCTATATAGCGACGACATTTTTTGCGGGATAATATAATTTTTACACGGGGCATACGAGATTGTTATGACCCGTGTAAAATATGTCTTCTCTATATAGCGACGACATTTTTTGCGGGATAATATAATTTTTACACGGGGCATACGAGATTGTTATGACCCGTGTAAAATATGTCTTCTCTATATAGCGACGACATTTTTTGCGGGATAATATAATTTTTACACGGGGCATACGAGATTGTTATTACCCTTGTAAAATATGTCTTCTCTATATAGCGACGACAATTTTTGCGGGATAATATCAGTTTTACACGGGGCATACGAGATTGTTATGACCCGTGTAAAATCTGTCTTCTCTATATAGCGACGACAATTTTTGCGGGATAATATAATTTTTACACGGGGCATACGAGATTGTTATGACCCGTGTAAAATCTGTCTTCTCTATATAGCGACGACATTTTTTGCGGGATAATATAATTTTTACACGGGGCATACGAGATTGTTATGACCCGTGTAAAATATGTCTTCTCTATATAGCGACGACAATTTTTGCGGGATAATATAATTTTTACACGGGGCATACGAGATTGTTATGACCCGTGTAAAATATGTCTTCTCTATATAGCGACGACAATTTTTGCGGGGTAATACGAAATAAGTGGTTCCTGTTTAGTTAACATATATCGAACAAGAACACCGGGATACGGCGTGGTATGGCCCTAGAAGAACAATGGTGCCTAAGAAGGCTTAAAATTCTACAGAGGGGATAACAATCTATATCATAATATTTTTTTTGTTGCAGTTGGCTCACCATACATTACCAGTCGATGTGATGAATTCTACCGGTAAAACAGTTTGCGATTTCAAAACGTGTACCGGTACGGGTAGCTACCCGTACGCGTACCGGTACCCGTACCGGTTTGAAATCGCAAACTCGCTATTGACTCTATTAATGCCAAACGGGTAGTTTCAAAATTTTAAGTTGCAATATTAAGCGCGCGATTTTATCGCATTATTAATGCGAATTATAGCGATATTAAACGCAAGATATTGCAATAATATCGCAAGTGGTGCGCTCATAAGCGTCTCCGCGTGGCCGCGAACATAGCGCGCTTAATACACAACTTCATTTGACAGGTACTGTACAACTGGAACTTCCAGATCTCAACTTTACCACACACTTGTGTCGTTCTATCTACATATATATATATATGAATATCTACACGTTTGTCGTACACTATTTACAATAGTCTAACAGAACTCACCGATCGCAGCCATTTTGGCGCTCTGTTAACCCTAACTCCTCGGAAGAACATGTTTGCAACAAACGCTGAAAGCACTGTAGACATCGTAATCATCACCATACTCAGGCAAAAGTAAGCACCTGAAAGACATGACGTGGTGTATAGACGTGCTTGGTCATCTGTCGTATATATATAGTATTGGAGCTCGTGACACTTTCCACCGACGCCGCTATAACCGAATGAAAAATA
Source organism: Siphonodentalium dalli (assembly GCA_032622095.1). Lineage (NCBI taxonomy): Eukaryota > Metazoa > Mollusca > Scaphopoda > Gadilida > Siphonodentaliidae > Siphonodentalium > Siphonodentalium dalli. The sequence continues at coordinate 145,875,347 of CP136065.1, read as the reverse complement.
ACTTTCTACATGTATATCTATATCTATATTTGCGAATGTCTGTCTGTCTGTCTGGCTGTCTGTGTTCTATAGCAATTCACTGGATAACACCTAGATGACACAAACGGGGTCTAATAGGGGTATCTTTTTACGAGAAAGTTAATGGCGAGGGTTATAATATTCTAAAGTGACGCCGTTGTTGTCAGGGGGAGAAAAGGGGGAGGGGCAGAAAAAAAAATTGTCGCCATTTGCCACCAAACTTATATATAATCATCCCCATAATATGAGGAATCTAATGGTGTAGTTTAAATATGTCAAATGTCATATATTCGCGTCGGGGATGTCCGGAAGGGGAGAGGGGCACCAAAATTGATCAAAATAATTTTAGCGCCGAATTCCACCAAATTGATGCACATTCTTCTGAGATCTTCTTCATGATACAAGGAATCTTATTGTGTGATTTAAAGACGCCAAATTGGTGTCGTTGGGATGAGAGATTGGGGGGGGCAGTGGGTGGGTACTAAATCTGATAAGAATTGGTTTAGTCGCCGATTGCCACGAAACGTATACAAATTCATCCCCATGGTATGAGGTGTCTAATGGCGTGGCTTAAAGCTGTCAAATGTGGCGTCATTCGAGTCAGGGGTGCACTGAAAGGAAGAGGAGCACCGAAATTGATACACGATATTTTTAGCGCCAATTTCCACCAAATTGATACACATTCTTATCCATGATATGAGGAATCTAATCGTGTGGGTTTAAAGACGTCATATTGGTGCTGCTTTGGTGAAAGATGGGGGTGGGGTGGGCTCTAAAATGATAAAAATTTGTATAGTTGCGGATTAGCACCAAACTTACAAATAATAATCTCCATGATATCAGGAGTCTAATTGTGTGGTTTAAAGATGTCAACAGTGGGGCCATTCGAGTCAGGGGTGCCTAGAGGGTGGGAGGGACACAGCCATTGATAAACAATATGTTTAGAGCCGATTTCCACCTGATTGATACATATTCTTCTCCGTGATACGAATAATCTAATCGCGTGGTTCAATTGCGCCAAATTGGTGCCTTTTGTGTGAGAGATATGCAATGGTGGCCCTAAATTTGATACGAATTTGTATACTCGCCAATTTTCATAAATTTTATATATATTCATCTCTATAATGAGTCTAAGTGTGTGGTTTAATGATGTCAAAAGTGGCGCCGCTTGAGTCCGAAATAGGGACGGGAGGGTCACCAAAAACTTATAAAAATATGTTTAGTGCCAATTGCCATCAAACTCAAATACTCTTATATGTCTGTGTTCTATATATAACTTTAAGGGTACAATCGAGATGGCACCAAGCTAGAGGTGCGGGTTAAAATTTTCTAAATTGACGTTGTTGGTGTCAGGGGAGGGGCTATTTTTAGCACAGATTTCGACCAAATTGATATATTATTCTTCTCCGTGATACGAGGAATATAAACGTGTGATTTAAAGACGCGAAATTGGTGCCGTGTGGGTGAGAGATTTGGGGGGAGGTAATAACTATGATAAGAATTTGTTTAGTTGCCGATTACCACCAAACTTATATATAATCATCTCCATTATATAATGCACGCATGAGTCTAATAGACGTGGTTTAAATATGACAAAAGTGGCTCGGTTCATGAGGTGAGTTGCACCAAAGTTGATACAAATATATTTAGCAATGATTCCACCAAATTCATGCACGTTCTTCTCTAATGATATGATGAATTAAATCACATTTGGGGTCGTTTGGCTCATGGATAGCGAGAGGAGATTCACTAGCATTTATAGGATTGTTCAATTCGCCGATATCCAACAAAGTTATATATATATATAGTCATCTCCCAGGCCATCTCCATGTCGTTCTAAGGAGTTTTTGGCATTCCAATTTCACATTCTCGACAAATGGTGACCGAATTAAGTCACTTGAACAATTATATCTTCTCAACTGTCATATTTATATGGGGATGGAAATAAGGGCATTCCTATAATGATCTAGCAACACAGATACATAGAAGAAAGCATTAAAAGTATATTTATATCAATCTATTTCAGAGATACATATATTCATTCAAACTGGGGGACCTTGAATCGTCAGAGGATTGCATATTATAATGGCTCATGTATATATTATAACACGATTGAGTCTGTCCCATTCAATATAGTTTCCACAAAAAAGTTACAATTGCCAAGAGATATGGATATGTAGAGCAGGCCTGTTCAAAATTAGTGGGCACAGTGTGCAGTCAAATATGGTTACTTCTGAGATAAAGGAAAACGCAGTCTATAGAACATGACTTTCAGGATCATCAATTCTTTTAGACTGAAAATTATTAGACAGTATATAGCACCAGAACAGAGGAGCACCTAGACATATCTTTAAAACATCTGTAACTTCATGAAGATATGATAAACTAGATTGATTGATTGATTGATACATCTCTATGTAAAACACAGTTGTCGTCTTTTATTTTTTCGAACTAATGTGTTTATGATGTTCATGTTTCATGCTATAACGTCTGAAGTTTACGCAGTTGTAAATAAATAAATACTTCTTTATTGGTGGGACGGATTAAACGCGATAAACAAAATGATAATCGCTCCGACCTGACAAGGTGAGTCACTACCGTTTATATATTACTTGAGCGTAGAGTTGTATATATGATCCAAAAGAATGGAGACATGACTTATAAAACGACGATCATTTAATACATTTGTAAGTCTAGAGGCCTTTCGTGCTTAGTATCATTGCACTCTTCAGTAGACTGTTATTGTCGTACGTAATAGACGTATTGATCTCCCTTGCGTCTATTATGTACGACAATAACAGTCTACTGAAGAGTGCAATGATACTAAGCACGAAAGGCCTCTAGACTTACAAATGTATCAAATGATCGTTTTAAGTTATGTCTCCATTCTTGCATATTTTTTAAAATAGAGATCAGTGTGCAATGATATAGAGGATCTCCAACTAGTTATGTTGGGATATAAGATTTATGAAACGAGTTTGATATATTTGATTCACAACGAGTCGTAGGCGAGCTGTGAATCAAATTTATAAAACGAGTTTCATAAAATCTTATCACAACATAACGAGTTGAAGATCCTGTATATCACATGAAAAAAAAACTAGAGCTTTGGCCTTTTTAACAAAACAAAATCCTTAAAAGAAGCTTAAACATGCATACATTTACATCGTTGGCTGGGACGCTTCACATCAGTATACGACAGTATTGCGCGCGCTCAGACTTGCGACGAAATTTTTCACTCCCCCAATTTGCCTCTTTGTTTTTGTGTCTATTTTCGTTAGTGCAAGGAAGTTGGGCAAGTATTTATCTTTAAAGAACAAATAAATCATTTTGCATGTTGGTGTTGCATGTGAAGATTTTCGAAATAGTATTACTCCGCCTAATCAATGTAAAGTAATTTTGTTGGCGCGCTGCCAAGTTGGCGGGAAGCACGATTCTGTTCATCACTCGTGGTATATAAGAAAATATGTAATGGCTTTATTTTCATGTGATATACAGTTATCGAAAATAGCAGGTAAGTGCTAGCCGACCCAATAAAGTCCACCGTTGTTCTCCTAAAGATGAAATTCGCAATACTGTAGTACGCAGTAGCGTAAGTAAAATTCAAATTTGTTTAGGAAGGCGCATAACCCGACTGCATGATGCAATTGAAATGTGACCTCTTATGTGTATGATATTATGAACACAGAAATCACACAAATATTTTTGTCAAATATTATTACTCACCAATTAATGGAATGGAGTTCGACGACTTGGGAGTAGATTCCGCCAAGAGCATCAGCAAGATGAAAAATGCCACGAATATGTTCATACCTACAAGACAAGAGATCATTGATGAGAAGATATGCATTTTTCTCAAAACATGTCATCGGCAAACCTCACATTACATGATTAATAGAAAACTATGCAACACGTATATATATATAAGACGAAATATATTTTCACAGAAATGAAAACAGTGAAACCTACTGAATGGTGACCACTTTCTAATGTGTGTCGTGCCACTGAGTATAATACAAATCTACGTGTGCACGTACTACTTGTATATCCTGCGCGTTGCAGAATGCTATTCTACAATCGATTTTAGAGGTTCGCAATATTCAATCCGTAGCAACTGTCGCATTTTCGAGACATACATGCATCACATTAGAAAAAAATGGATGCCATAGGATTGGCCTCCAAACCTTAACTTGTCGATTAATATGATACCGAAAACACCGAGGCGCTACATCACTAGCGATCAGAAGTAACATCGGACACCATTAGATCACGCATCAGTGGACATGTCACTAAATCCCCGTCACCGATAAGGCTAGAAGGAACTAAATAAGTAGAATTGCGTCTCTTTTACACCCAATCTCGAAAACGAGTGAAAAAAATTCTGGCACGCGATTGGCGTATAATATTTCAATTATATTTACAAATTTAAAAAATATAATACCTATGGCATGTATAAATGTGGGTTTTCCCTTGTCTGAAATGCGTTCGTGTCCAAACATTGACGGGAGAATAAGGGTGGGTATTTGCTTTCGTTAGCAGTTCATATTTTGTGCAAAAAGTGTGTTGAAAATTTGAAAAAGTGTGGCTCGGATAGTACTCATACATGGCAAAAGATGCGCGAAGGGTTGTATGTAGCAAA